>OZ038465.1:7133166-8620666 GCA_964036295.1 Plumapathes pennacea | reverse complement strand
TTGATAGGCTAATCAACTTTCCTGTCAGCAAGGTATCAAAAGCCAAGATCTCACTACTGTATGATGATATATCTCTGGTAATAAACTAAATGAGAAAATTTAAGTTGATCATTGGTGTAAATTAAAGGGTTATAAAAACAAAATATGACATTGGTTGTTTTGAAAGAAAAAAAATTATACAGTAGAATTCAACCGGCAATAAAAATAACTATATATTCTTTACAAAGCTTACTTTACTTCTTGCACCGTGGAATAAAATGTGTGGATTAAATCCTTCATTGCTAAACTGATATTTACTCGTGGCTTTCTGTTTTGTGTCAGACCAAAGGACAGTAAATCAGACAGCAGCCTAAAAGAATGCCAAGGTGAAGAAAGAAGAAAAGACAGCCAATGTAATATTGACAGTTGTGAAGACAGTAGCGAAGAAAGTAGCAAAGACAGTAATAGAGACAGTAACAGAGACAGTAGCAAAGACAGTAGCGAAGAAAGTAGCAAAGACAGTAACAGAGACAGTAGCTCTGACAATAGTCCAGACAGCAGTGAAAACAGTATACCGAAAAATAGCCAAGTTGTAGAAAAATGCAAAGATGGTAGCGACAACAGCAGTGACAGAGAAGACAGCAGCAGCGACAGTCGAAGTGCAGACAGTCAAGACCGGAGTGGTGACAGTAGCGATGCAGACAGTCAAGACAGCAGCAGTGACAGTAGAAGTGCAGACAGTCATGACCGGAGTGGTGACAGCGACAATGCAGTTAGTCAAGACAGCAGCGGTAACAGTAGCGATACAGACAGTCAAAACCGCAGGGCGACAGTGTTTGATTACGTAAGGAAATGATCAGGACATGTCTAATAAGAAATTCAAAAATACAGCAAACTACAGAAATACAAAAACAAGTTCAAACGAAAGAGTGTGCCTGCTTTATTTTATCAGCTTTTGGACGAATTGTTGAATCATGCACTAATTAATTCATCACACCTTTCGAGCAAAGAAGCCTACTTTAAGCTGCTATATCTCGCCAACGGATGAAGATACATAAAGGATATGTATTGAAAAAAGTCATGTTATTCTCCAAGGAAGCTTTCCTACAAGTTTCAAGAGTTTTCAATTTTTGGCCAAAATCGGCAAAAGACCCTGTGCTATAGCCTTAGTATTTTGTCAAAATTCCAAGATTTTTCAACCATCTCAGAATCGCATGAAACTTTCAGGAAACATTCCCTGGACTACGCCGACGGTTTCTGCATAGTTTTTGTAAACTTTGATCCCGCGCGTCGTTAGAAATTAAAGGGAGTTACAGCAAATCATGCACTAATTAATTCATCACACCTTTCGAGCAAAGAAGTCTACTTTAAGCTGCTATATCTCGCCAACGGATGAAGATAGATAAAGAATATGCATTGCAAAATGTCTTGTTATTGTCCAGGGAAGCTTTCCTACAAGTGTCAAGAGTTTTCAATTTTTGGCCAAAATCGGCAAAAAACCCTGTGCTATAGCCTTAGTATTTTGTCAAAATTCCAAGATTTTTCAACCATCTCAGAATCGCATGAACCTTTCAGGAAACATTCCCTGGACTACGCCGACGGTTTCTGCATAGTTTTTGTAAACTTTTAGCCCGCGCGTCGTGATAAATTAAAGGAAGTTACAGCAAATCATGCACTAATTAATTCATCACACCTTTCGAGCAAAGGAGCAGAGTTTAAGCTGCTATATCTCGCCAACGGATGAAGATACATAAAGCATATGTATTGCAAAAAGTCTTGTTATTGTCCAGGGAAGCTTTCCTACAAGTTTCAAGAGTTTTCAATTTTTGGCCAAAATCGGCAAAAAACCCTGTGCTATAGCCTTAGTATTTTGTCAAAATTCCAAGATTTTTCAACCATCTCAGAATCGCATGAAACTTTCAGGAAACATTCCCTGGACTACGCCGACGGTTTCTGCATAGTTTTTGTAAACTTTTAGCCCGCGCGTCGTGAGAAATTAGAGCAAATAAGAGGAAATCATGCGCTAATTAAAACATCACACCTTTCGAGCAAAGGAGCAGAGTTTAAACTGCTATATCTCGACAACGGATGAAGATACATAAAGCATATGTATTGCAAAAAGTCTTGTTATTATCATGGGAAGCTTTCCTACAAGTTTCAAGAGTTTTCAATTTTTGGCCAAAATCGGCAAAAAAACCCTGTGCTATAGCCTTAGTATTTTCTCAAAATTCCAAGATTTTTCAACCATCTCAGAATTGTATGAAACTTTCAGGAAACATTCCCTGGATTACACCGACGGTTTCTGCATAGTTTTTGTAAACTTTTAGCCCGCGCGTCGCGAGAAATTAAAGGAAGTTACAGCAAATCATGCACTAATTAATTTGTCACACCTTTCGAGCAAAGAAGCCTACTTTAAGCTGCTATATCTCGCCAACGGATAAAGATACATAACGCATCTGTATTGCAAAAAGTCTTGTTATTGTCCAGAGAAGCTTTCCAACAAGTTTAAAGAGTTTTCAAAAAACCCTGTGCTATAGCCTTAGTATTTTGTCAAAATTCCAAGATTTTTCAACCATCTCAGAATCGCATGAAACTTTCAGGAAACATTCCCTGGACTACACCGACGGTTTCTGCATAGTTTTTGTAAACTTTTAACCCGCGCGTCGTGAGAAATTAAAGGAAGTTACAGCAAATCATGCACTAATTAATTCGTCACACCTTTCGAGCAAAGAAGCCTACTTTAAGCTGCTATATCTTGCCAACGGATAAAGATACATAACGCATATGTATTGCAAAAAGTCTTGTTATTGTCCAGAGAAGCTTTCCTACAAGTTTCAAGAGTTTTCAATTTTTGGCCAAAATCGGTAAAAAACCCTGTATTTTGTCAAAATTCCAAGATTTTTCAACCATCTCAGAATTGCATGAAACTTTCAGGAAATATTCCCTGGACTACGCCGACCATTTCTGCATAGTTTTTGTAAACTTTTAGCCCGCGCGTCGTGAGAAATTAGAGCAAATTAGAGGAAATCATGCGCTAATTAAAACATCACACCTTTCGAGCTAAGGAGCAGAGTTTAAGCTGCTATATCTCCGCAACGGATGAAGATACATAACGATAATGTATTGCAAAAGGTCTTGTTATTGTCCAGGGAAGCTTTCCTACAAGTTTCAAGAGTTTTCAATTTTTGGCCAAAATCGGCAAAAAACCCTGTGCTATAGCCTTAGTATTTTGTCAAAATTCCAAGATTTTTCAACCATCTCAGAATCGAATGAAACTTTCAGAAAACATTCCCTGGACTACGCCGACGGTTTCTGCATAGTTTTTGTAAACTTTTAGCCCGCGCGTCGTGAGAAATTAGAGCAAATTAGAGGAAATCATGCGCTAATTAAAACATCACACCTTTCGAGCAAAGGAGCAGAGTTTAAGCTGCTATATCTCCGCAACGGATGAAGATACATAACGCATATGTATTGCAAAAAGTCTTGTTATTGTCCAGAGAAGCTTTCCTACAAGTTTCAAGAGTTTTCTATTTTTGGCCAAAATCGGCAAAAAACCCTGTGCTATAGCCTTAGTATTTTGTCAAAATTCCAAGATTTTTCAACCATCTCAGAATCGCATGAAACTTTCAGGAAACATTCCGTGGACTACACCGACGGTTTCTGCATAGTTTTTGTAAACTTTTAACCCGCGCGTCGTGAGAAATTAAAGGAAGTTACAGCAAATCATGCACTAATTAATTCGTCACACCTTTCGAGCAAAGAAGCCAAATTTAAGCTGCTATATCTCGCCAACGGATAAAGATACATAACGCATATGTATTGCAAAATGTCTTGTTATTGTCCAGAGAAGCTTTCCTACAAGTTTCAAGAGTTTTCAATTTTTGGCCAAAATCGGCAAAAAACACTGTGCTATAGCCTTAGTATTTTGTCAAAATTCCAAGATTTTTCAACCATCTCAGAATCGCATGAAACTTTCAGGAAACATTCCCTGCACTTCGCCGACCGTTTCTGCATAGTGTTTGTAAAATTATAGCCCGCGCGTCGTGAGAATTTAGAGCAAATTAGAGGAAATCATGCGCTAATTAAAACATCACACCTTTCGAGCAAAGGAGCAGAGTTTAAGCTGCTATATCTCCGCAACGCATGAAGATACATAAAGCATATGTATTACAGAAAGTCTTGTTGTTGTCCAGGGAAGCTTTCCTACAAGTTTCAAGAGTTTTCAATTTTTGGCCAAAATCGGCAAAAAAACCCTGTGCTATAGCCTTAGTATTTTGTCAAAATTCCAAGATTTTTCAACCATCTCAGAATCGCATGAACCTTTCAGGAAACATTCCCTGGACTACACCGACGGTTTCTGCATAGTTTTTGTAAACTTTTCACCCGCGCTTCGTGAGAAATTAAAGGAAGTTACAGCAAATCATGCACTAATTAATTCATCACACCTTTCGAGCAAAGAAGCCAAATTTAAGCTGCTATATCTCGCCAACGGATGAAGATACATAACGCATATGTATTGCAAAAAGTCTTGTTATTGTCCAGAGAAGCTTTCCTACAAGTTTCAAGAGTTTTCAATTTTTGGCCAAAATCGGCAAAAAACACTGTGCTATAGCCTTAGTATTTTGTCAAAATTCCAAGATTTTTCAACCATCTCAGAATCGCATGAAATATTCAGGAAACATTCCCTGCACTTCGCCGACGGTTTCTGCATAGTGTTTGTAAAATTATAGCCCACGCGTCGTGAGAAATTAGAGCAAATTAGAGGAAATCATGCGCTAATTAAAACATCACACCTTTCGAGCAAAGGAGCAGAGTTTAAGCTGCTATATCTCCGCAACGCATGAAGATACATAAAGCATATGTATTACAGAAAGTCTTGTTATTGTCCAGGGAAGCTTTCCTACAAGTTTCAAGAGTTTTCAATTTTTGGCCAAAATCGGCAAAAAACCCTGTGCTATAGCCTTAGTATTTTGTCAAAATTCCAAGATTTTTCAACCATCTCAGAATCGCATGAACCTTTCAGGAAACATTCCCTGGACTACACCGACGGTTTCTGCATAGTTTTTGTAAACTTTTAACCCGCGCTTCGTGAGAAATTAAAGGAAGTTACAGCAAATCATGCACTAATTAATTCGTCACACCTTTCGATCAAAGAAGCCAAATTTAAGCTGCTATATCTCGCCAACGGATGAAGATACATAACGCATCTGTATTGCAAAAAGTCTTGTTATTGTCCAGGGAAGCTTTCCTACAAGTTTCAAGAGTTTTCTATTTTTGGCCAAAATCGGCAAAAAACCCTGTGCTATAGCCTTAGTATTTTGTCAAAATTCCAAGATTTTTCAACCATCTCAGAATCGCATGAAACTTTCAGGAAACATTCCCTGGTCTACGCCGACGGTTTCTGCATAGTTTTTGTAAACTTTTAGCCCGCGCGTCGTGAGAAATTAGAGGAAATTAGAGGAAATCATGTGCTAATTAAGACATCACACCTTTCGAGCAAAGGAGCAGAGTTTAAGCTGCTACATCTCGCCAACGGATGAAGATACATAACGCATATGTATTGCAAAATGTCTTGTTATTGTCCAGGGAAGCTTTCCTACAAGTTTCAAGAGTTTTCAATTTTTGGCCAAAATCGGCAAAAAACCCTGTGCTATAGCCTTAGCATTTTGTCAAAATTCCAAGATTTTTCAACCATCTAAGAATTGCAAGAAACTTTCAGGAAGCATTCCCTGGACTACGCCGACGGTTTCTGCATAGTTTTTGTAAACTTTTAATCCGCGCGTCGTGATAAATTAGAGCAAATTAGAGGAAATCATGCGCTAATTAAAACATCACACCTTTCGAGCAAAGCAACAGAATTTAAGCTGCTATATCTCGCCAGCGGATGAAGATACATAACGCATATGTATTGCAAAAAGTCTTGTTATTGTCCAGAGAAGCTTTCCTACAAGTTTCAAGAGTTTTCAATTTTTGGCCAAAATCGGTAAAAAACCCTGTGCTATAGCCTTAGTATTTTGTCAAAATTCCAAGATTTTTCAACCATCTCAGAATCGCATGAAACTTTCAGGAAACATTCCCTGGACTACGCCGACGGTTTCTGCATAGTTTTTGTAAACTTTTAGCCCGCGCGTCGTGAGAAATTAGAGTAAATTAGAGGAAATTATGCGCTAATTAAAACATCACACCTTTCGAGCAAAGCAGCAGAGTTTAAGCTGCTTTATAACATAGCCACGATACAAGCCGCGCGCTGATTGGTCGAAAACCGTGGTTTGCCAGAGTATAAACCACACTTACCCGTGGTTTATAAGTTATAAACCACGCTTACGTCATCCTCTGGCAAAAAAAAGAAAATAATGCGAGAATGGAGTCACCAATGCCCAACTTCGAGATAAAATTTGGCTTTAAGTGAAGACACCGGCTAGTATGGTTCACCGTGAATCGGTAAAGAACGTGACCTCATCAAAAAGCACTTCAACAGTTTGGAGAGGGAAAATCTATGTCGAAGAACGGCAAGTTTCTTGTCAGCGTCGTGGAAAGCGACTCGGTTTAAGCACTGTCCCTAAGTACAGCATATTTGGGAGTCACAATTACATCAGTGGGTTGTTTGAATGAAGTTGAATGCTTCAACAAGGAAGGAGAGAGCAAATCATTCAGTTGAAGAAGATCAGCCGTGAGCAACACTGAACATGAACGGCGAAGACAGACGAACAGACGTGTTTGTAGTGATGCAAGAGAAAGAATTTCCCACGATGTGACTGAAAAAAATGATTGAAGAATTTTCGGACGGACTTCAAATGATTGTACTACGAGGTAGAGTCAAGAAATCGGTAAGTTTTCATTCACACAATTTTCGAGTCGGCCGTTGGAGCATTTGTTGATTCCCTTCAAATTTGCATTTTATGCACTAGCCGCCTGTATGATTTCATGTACTTGTAGTCCAAAGTTCTACAGGAAATATAGTTCTTTACTGTGAGATGTTGTCTAATTTTATAGAACAAACGGGCTGGTTGAAAAATTGAAGCGAAACTGTACTGACTTGGCAATTCGGACCGCCGAGCCGTTTAGGAGAATCTATTTTTTCATCGCTGTTAGCATTCCAACATTTTTGATGAATGAAGACAGTTTTATTGTGAAAGTTTTGAAGTTCTATGTTATAAAACAAATAAACCAGCTTCAAGCGTGCTCCGTTCAGAAATAAAGCACTTAGCAAGTGCCGAGAGCACTCAAGAAGTGGGGAAAAACGCTCGCCTTCGGCTCGCGTTTCTCCCTACACTTCTTTCGTGCTTTCGTCACTTGCTGCGTGCTTTATTTCTGAACGGAGCACGCTTGAAGCTGGTTTATTTGTTAAATATCTCGCCAACGGATGAAGATACATACAGCATATGTATTGCAAAAAGTCTTGTTATTGTCCAGGGAAGCTTTCCTACAAGTTTCAAGAGTTTTCAATTTTTGGCCAAAATCGGCAAAATCCCTGTGCTATAGCCTTAGTATTTTGTCAAAATTCCAAGATTTTTCAACCATCTCAGAATCGCATGAAACTTTCAGGAAACATTCCCTGGACTACACCCACGGTTTCTGCATAGTTTTTGTAAACTTTTAGCCCGCGCTTCGTGATAAATTAAAGGAAGTTACAGCAAATCATGCACTAATTAATTCGTCACACCTTTCGAGCAAAGAAGCCTACTTTAAGCTGCTATATCTCGCCAACGGATGAAGATACATAACGCATATGTATTGCAAAATGTCTTGTTATTGTCCAGAGAAGCTTTCCTACAAGTTTCAAGAGTTTTCAATTTTTGGCCAAAATCGGCAAAAAACCCTGTGCTATAGCCTTAGTATTTTGTCAAAATTCCAAGATTTTTCAACCATCTCAGAATCGCATGAAACTTTCAGGAAACATTCCCTGGACTACGCCGATGGTTTCTGCATAGTTTTTGTAAACTTTTAACCCGCGCGTCGTGAGAAATTAGAGCAAATTAGAGGAAATCATGCGCTAATTAAAATATCACACCTTTCGAGCAAAGGAGCAGAGTTTAAACTGCTATATCTCGCCAACGGATGAAGATACATAACGCATATGTATTGCAAAATGTCTTGTTATTGTCCAGAGAAGCTTTCCTACAAGTTTCAAGAGTTTTCAATTTTTGGCCAAAATCGGCAAAAAACCCTGTGCTATAGCCTTAGTATTTTGTCAAAATTCCAAGATTTTTCAACCATCTCAGAATCGCATGAAACTTTCAGGAAACATTCCCTGGACTACGCCGACGGTTTCTGCATAGTTTTTGTAAACTTTGATCCCGCGCGTCGTTAGAAATTAAAGGGAGTTACAGCAAATCATGCACTAATTAATTCATCACACCTTTCGAGCAAAGAAGTCTACTTTAAGCTGCTATATCTCGCCAACGGATAAAGATACATAAAGCATATGTATTGCAAAAAGTCTTGTTATTGTCCAGGGAAGCTTTCTTACAAGTGTCAAGAGTTTTCAATTTTTGGCCAAAATCGGCAAAAAAACCCTGTGCTATAGCCTTAGTATTTTGTCAAAATTCCAAGATTTTTCAACCATCTCAGAATCGCATGAAACTTTCAGGAAACATTCCCTGCACTACGCCGACGGTTTCTGCATAGTTTTTGTAAACTTTTAACCCGCGCTTCGTGATAAATTAAAGGAAGTTACAGCAAATCATGCACTAATTAATTCATCACACCTTTCGAGCAAAGAAGCCTACTTTAAGCTGCTATATCTCGCCAACGGATGAAGATACATAGCGCATATGTATTGCAAAAAGTCTTGTTATTGTCCAGAGAAGCTTTCCTACAAGTTTCAAGAGTTTTCAATTTTTGGCCAAAATCGGCAAAAAACCCTGTGCTATAGCCTTAGTATTTTGTCAAAATTCCAAGATTTTTCAACCATCTCAGAATCGCATGAAACTTTCAGGAAACATTCCCTGGACTACGCCGACGGTTTCTGCATAGTTTTTGTAAACCTTTAGCCCGCGCGTCGTGAGAAATTAGAGTAAATTAGAGGAAATCATGCGCTAATTAAAACATCACACCTTTCGAGCAAAGGAGCAGAGTTTAAGCTGCTATATCTCGCTAACGGATGAAGATACATAAAGCATATGTACTGCAAAAAGTCTTGTTATTGTCCAGGGAAGCTTTCTTACAAGTGTCAAGAGTTTTCAATTTTTGGCCAAAATCGGCAAAAAAACCCTGTGCTATAGCCTTAGTATTTTGTCAAAATTCCAAGATTTTTCAACCATCTCAGAATCGCATGAAACTTTCAGGAAACATTCCCTGCACTACGCCGACGGTTTCTGCATAGTTTTTGTAAACTTTTAACCCGCGCTTCGTGATAAATTAAAGGAAGTTACAGCAAATCATGCACAAATTAATTCATCACACCTTTCGAGCAAAGAAGCCTACTTTAAGCTGCTATATCTCGCCAACGGATGAAGATACATAACGCATATGTATTGCAAAAAGTCTTGTTATTGTCCAGAGAAGCTTTCCTACAAGTTTCAAGAGTTTTCAATTTTTGGCCAAAATCGGCAAAAAAAACCCTGTGCTATAGCCTTAGTATTTTGTCAAAATTCCAAGATTTTTCAACCATCTCAGAATCGCATGAACCTTTCAGGAAACATTCCCTGCACTACGCCGACGGTTTCTGCATAGTTTTTGTAAACTTTTAGGCCCCGCGTCGTGAGAAATTAAAGGAAGTTACAGCAAATCATGCACTAATTAATTCATCACACCTTTCGAGCAAAGGAGCAGAGTTTAAACTGCTATATCTCGCCAACGGATGAAGATACATAACGCATATGTATTGCAAAAAGTCTTGTTTTTGTCCAGGGAAGCTTTCAAGAGTTACAAGTTTCAAGAGTTTTCAATTTTTGGCCAAAATCGGCAAAAAACCCTGTGCTATAGCCTTAGTATTTTGTCAAAATTCCAAGATTTTTCAACCATCTCAGAATCGCATGAAACTTTCAGGAAACATTCCCTGGACTACGCCGACGGTTTCTGCATAGTTTTTGTAAACTTTTAACCCGCGCGTCGTGAGAAATTAGAGCAAATTAGAGGAAATCATGCGCTAATTAAAACATCACACCTTTCGAGCAAAGCAGCAGAGTTTAAGCTGCTATATCTCGCCAACGGATGAAGATACATAACGCATATGTATTGCAAAAAGTCTTGTTATTGTGCAGAGAAGCTTTCCTACAAGTGTCAAGAGTTTTCAATTTTTGGCCAAAATCGGCAAAAAAACCCTGTGCTATAGCCTTAGTATTTTGTCAAAATTCCAAGATTTTTCAACCATCTCAGAATCGCATGAAACTTTCAGGAAACATTCCCTGGACTACGCCGACGGTTTCTGCATAGTTTTTGTAAACTTTTAGCCCGCGCTTCGTGATAAATTAAAGGAAGTTACAGCAAATCATGCACTAATTAATTCATCACACCTTTCGAGCAAAGGAGCAGAGTTTAAGCTGCTATATTTCGCCAACGGATGAAGATACATAACGCATATGTATTGCAAAAAGTCTTGTTATTGTCCAGGGAAGCTTTCCTACAAGTGTCAAGAGTTTTCAATTTTTGGCCAAAATCGGCAAAAAACACTGTGCTATAGCCTTAGTATTTTGTCAAAATTCCAAGATTTTTCAACCATCTCAGAATCGCATGAAACTTTCAGGAAACATTCCCTGGACTACGCCGACGGTTTCTGCATAGTTTTTGTAAACTTTTAACCCGCGCGTCGTGAGAAATTAGAGCAAATTAGAGGAAATCATGCGCTAATTAAAACATCACACCTTTCGAGCAAAGGAGCAGAGTTTAAGCTGCTATATCTCGCCAACGGATGAAGATACATAACGCATATGTATTGCAAAAAGTCTTGTTATTGTCCAGAGAAGCTTTCCTACAAGTTTCAAGAGTTTTCAATTTTTGGCCAAAATCGGCAAAAAACCCTGTGCTATAGCCTTAGTATTTTGTCAAAATTCCAAGATTTTTCAACCATCTCAGAATCGCATGAAACTTTCAGGAAACATTCTCTGGACTACGCCGACGGTTTCTGCATAGTTTTTGTAAATTTTTAACCCGCGCGTCGTGAGAAATTAAAGGAAGTTAGAACCGAGTCCATTAATATCAAGTAAAGGTAAGTGTTGAAAGTGGTTAGCATCTTGCAAGCTTCAAATGTGTTTCTTATTTTTTCCTTTCGAAGTTTTTTTTAAGGTAATTTAATTTCGCGCTTTACTCCTCTTGTACGGAAGCAACAGACGCAAAACTTGTCATTCATTTAGCATACATACAGAGCGTAGACCAAATTATCGACTAAAATATCACACTTTCGAACAAAGGAGCCTGACGTTTTACGTGGTTTTTTTTGCTATATCTCATCAACGACTGAAGGTATATAGGGCTAATTTATTGCAGAAAGTCTTGTTATAGTCTTAGGGAAGTTTCCTGAAAGTTTCTAGAGTTTTCAATGGCCATTTTCGAGTAAAATTGCAAGGCTATAAGCCTTACCATTTCTTCAAAAACCGGCCATTTTTTGGCTAAAATTAAAAATAGGCACCTGAGAGGTGCATGTGTCTAGTGCATTTCCTTTTTGTGTCTACTGCGTATGCGCAGCAGACAATGTTAGTCAATCTGAAAAATTGCTGATAATCGTGGACATTTTTACTTCACAAGTTTAATTTCATATGTGCAAGCTGTACAAACATGTTTCTAAATCCGTCTTGTTATACTTTTTTCCTGCAAGGCTCACTGGCATTTCATTCCAGCTACAAGCATACCTCCTATGTTAATCCAACAAGGATACTGTCAGGATCTTGCCAGGATCCTGTTGTATTTATCCTATGAGGATCCTGAGAGGATCTTAACAGGATCCTGCCAGGATATTTACAGGATCCTGCTATGTTTATCTAACAAGGATCCTGTTAGGATCCTGTTAGGATCCTGCCAGGATCCTGTTGTGTTTATCCTATGAGGATCCTGACAGGATCTTAACAGGATCCTACCAGGATCCTGCCAGGATCTTAACAGGATCCTGCTTTGTTTATCCTGCAAGGATCTTTGGAGGATCCTTGAAGGATCCTTGAAGGATCCTGGCATATCTTGCCCTGCCAGGATCCTTACAAGATCCTTGCAGGATCCTTGTAGTCAAGAAAAATTTGGGCAGGATCCTTGAGGATCCTTGAGGATCCTTGAGGATCCTGCAAGGATTTTCACCAGGGTAGTTACGCTGATATCATGCCAGGCCTAATGAGTCACATCTTCTCTAGGAAGCACTCATTTTATGTATAGTGAGCACTCACATTTAAGAAGATCCCATAAGGATCTTAACAGGATCTAGCTACAGTATGTTTATCCAAGAATGATCCTGCCAGGATCCTGTTGTGTTTATCCTGTGAAGATCTAAGAGGATCTTAATCAGATCCTGCCAGGATGTAGGCAGGATCATCTTATGTTTATCCTGCAAGGATCCTGGCATTTCTTGCCCTGCCAGGATCCTTAAAACTTAGTCAAAAATAATTTAGGCAGGATCCTCTTACAGTAGGATCCTGCAAGGATTTTTCACCAGAGCTTACCCCTTCCTCCACCATATGTGATTGGAATAGAACTTTGTGTGAATGCCCAAGGGTTAAAATTGAGTATTTTTTTCTAAAGTGTGGTTTCAATATTATTGTTCGCGGGGTGTAGCCCTGGCGAGCTTAAAAATGGAATTTTTTTTCTTCTGGGTCGAGAATCAGCACACGGTGATTGGTTCATATGATCACGTGATATGCGATGATGTAAACCGCCGCCCAGCTGGCTCAGTTGGTTGAGTGCCGGTCTTTCGTGCGGGATGTCGCGGGTTCGAACCCCGGCCGGACCAGCACTCAGGGTCTTAAAATAACTGAAGAGAAGATGCTGCCTTTGTTTCTAACAGCAGATGGTAAGATCTTCACTTGGCTCGGCTGACTACGTAAAATGGCGGTCCCGTCTCCCTATACTTCTATACTTGATGAGAGGGGGGACGTAAAAGAACCACTGATCACGTAAACAAATCTCTGGCAGTGACCACCCTCAGTGCCTGTATTCCACAGTAATATGGCGAAGCCAAATTATTGCTGAAAAGCCCCTTGAGGGGAGCATCAATAAAAATATTTATGTATGTATGTAACTTGAGATGTGGCCAGTGAATTGCTCGTTACTTGTGTGTAAAAGTTAACTGCATCCCATCTAAACTCAACACCATTGGGCTCTGTGAAACATGCACGGATAAACTGGATTTTAGGGAACAATTTTGGCTTGCGTTCTTAAGTTCACCGCGGAATCTTTGAGAATAGCCGTAAACAAATGTTTGATGGATACCGAAATAGTCCTGAGCATTGAGTTTGCAGTTCACAAATGACTGAACACACTGTGAACAAAACCGCAATAATATTGACGTAAACAAGTGTCGTGTTACATTCCTCGCTTGTTACAAAACACGAAAACTCAAAAGCCTGATAGAAGAAACGTATTCAGTTAATAAAAGAAAACACAAAAGTATTGAAGCGAAGGCTGGATTAATCGTGGCCTCTCGTTAGAAATAAGAGTCGAAGTCAAACTGTCAAAAATCAATTGTGCATGAAAAGATATGTCACGCATTCTCAAAATGCAGGGTCGCTCAACCTTTAAGAAGCAAGTGTATGAGTGTTGTAATGATAATTTATAGTTTAATCAGGTTTCATTTGAGCAAGGTGTCAACAGCCAAGTTCTCTATAACTGTGTGATATTTTTCTGGTGAGAAACTGGAAGTCCCTCTTGGAAGTTCCACTCTTGTCCCTACTTTCCATTTTAGTATATTCTGGTCTCGATGCAACTCACACCGCGAGCTCACTGGCAATCCAGTCTTGTACTATCATGTGTGGTTGATGGCCATTTGGCCGAATCTCAAATTTGGAGTACAGTCTCAGCCTAATCTCAGAATTACATGAAACTTTCAGGACATGTTCCTGGACATGTTTTTGATCTAATATAGAGCGGATGGTGAATAATAAAAGCAAATTATTGCCTAAGAGTTCACCCTTTTCAAACAAAAGAGCACAAATTGATGCGTAGGTTTTCTTGCTATTGTAGGTGAAAACACCAGGGCTGCTGAGAGTGGTACTGTAGTTGAAATAAATTGCCCAGACTTTTGTTGTGACATTATAACAAATAAAGCACCAAAATAATCTTCATAAAGTCAAATGATGAACTTTAAATTTGTCACACAGCTACAGTATATGTACATCGCCTTTGTTTTGTGGTCAAATTAGGGAAAGAAAAATCTGAAAATGGTACAGTACGTTCGCATTTAAAATTATCTCGTGCTGTAGATGAAATAGTTTCCAGATGTTATATGTACTGTACAGTATGTAATAATTTGTCGAAGAAATACGTACAATGACCTGAAGCAGGCTCGAAAAAACTATATAACCGACTCATAAAAATACTCTGCTGTATTGCAATCCTTCCAGTGTAATAACCCCTTTTTCCCCCTATAATATCCAGGAAGAACTCTTTCCGAAAACTAACCGTACTTCATTTCGCTTAGAGGAAATCTATGTTTTAAATTGTGCTGGAGGTTGATTGATTCTCACAGACAATCACTCTTAAAATGGCACATTACAAAGCCTGCATGTACAGTGGAACCCCGATATGCATGCACAGTGTAACAAATTGCAAGGGACTGGGAAAATGTGTTCGTTATATTGGTCAGAAACCCTATAATTTATAAAAATTATTATATATCGGAATTTGGCTAATAATTATTTGGCCCAAGGTGGGCGGGAACCTTGCCTTTTAAAATACCTCCTTTGGGGTCGAAATTTTGACCATTATATTTATATACGTTTAGTCTTTAGTCCAGCCTTTAGTGCCGACTCTTTAAAATACAAAAAAATAAAATAAAATAAATAAAAAAATAAAAAAAATCCTTTTTATACCCATTTTTATACTTGAGGCTTGCAATATTATGTCAACTCGAAAAGTCATTTGTTAAATACACTGTAGTACAAAGTGGTGAAAAAAGCGTTAACATTTTTCCGATATTTATTTCAGGTCCATCCGCCAGTGAAGCCACTCGCTCAGTCCTCCAACAGCGCATACACAACATCACGGCATTCCCTCCCCTTCCCTCCGGTGAGTCTGTGTACTAGACTGTGACGTAATTAAAGCATGCAAGAATCTTTTCACACCTTTCTCTTCTGTATATCATTATTTCCACGTTGTTGTTGTCGAATGTCGAAGTATTCGGTACGTTTCGTGTTCATTCCTGCTGTTTGTTTTGCCCAGAAGATGGGTGAGCTGACCGAACGTGCTCTTTGACTTCGGGCAAAGATAAAGTGGCAGAATAGACGGCAACAGAGCGAAACTACACTGTCAAGCTTCGAGACAAATTATGCCGGTGAGTTCCGAGTTCACCGCCTCCGCATTATAGGTTCAAAGTTTCATCTCAGTCAATACGGTACATCTACATTTAACCCAGCCAAAAGACATTGTTAGCTTACAGAATTATGCGTTTCTTTGTACACAGAGCTCAAGTGACGATCAATATGGAATTGAAAAATGGACTGCAGTGGACTGGAATGGACTGAAGTGGATTGCCATGGATAGTAACAAGCAGTGGTTCCTGCAAGGACACAAGTGCTAGACTACAGCAAAGTAGGGCTGTGCTGTACTACTGTGATTAATTTGATGCAGATTTATTGAGGCTGATCGATACCATGCATTTCCGTACTGATAAAACTACCGACCATACTTCTGTCAACAAATTGGATTTTATTATTCAAAACGGAGCTTCCCGTCGTTTCTTCACTTCAAACAAATTGCCTATCTCCAGACAGTTATTTGATAATGTATGGAACCTATCAGCCTTGTATATTCGTTATGGCACGAGTCGAGGTGTTTCGATAACTTTTCGGGGTTCGCGTTTTTTCTCGAGTCAGAAGATTTGGTTTGATTTGGTCAGTGCTTCAAGTATACTTTCTATCGAGACACCTCATTTCCTAGTTAGCTAAGCTTACTTTAAATTACTGCAAACAAGCCGTTACTAAAAAGAACAGGATAGATTTTCAAACGGATGTTTTCTACACAAACCGGTTTCGTACAACGTGTGAACATTACAGATTGCGAACTAAAGTTTTCCTCGGAGATTCTCAACCTATTGTTTCTTGATAAAAATTATTCATCTTTCTTGAATCTCGAGTTAGCGAGCGCAAAATTTAAATGTACCATCCTATAATTTACGGTACACTGGAACTGTCCTCTTACAAGAAATGTGTAAATACAGAGTTTAACTGAGCTAGAGTATCTGATGCAAACTGAGCGAACAAAGTTTCTTTTTTCTTACGAAACGGTTTCTCGTGCGATTTTCTCTTGCGAAACGAATACAAAACCCGCATCTTTTTCTTATCGTGTTCAATTTCGCGTCAACGGTATTGCAGTCATTTTAGTATGCTTGATCTGTGCATGTATTGAATGGGATAAGGTTGTTTCTTTCGAATCACTGAAGATTTAATTGCAAATTTCAAATGGAACGTTGCGATGCTAAAATAGAAGCGAGAAAGCTAGGACAATTTTTATCTTGGCAAATTTCAAATGTAAATTTGCGTTCGAAGTAGGAACCTTCAAATGGATCTTTGCGATGGTCAGTTGGAACACGACTTCGGGTTTTCAGGCTAAATAACAGTCATTTGAACAATTTGGTGCGAAGCTAAAACTTCTACTTTTATGATTTTCTAGTGATTCAACAACCATATCCCATATTGTGCGTGTTTATTTCGAAAAGTATTTGCAACGGGAGGCTCTGAGAAACGTCTTTCATGTTGGCTCCGATATTTTTGATTTGGCTGAAGACTTATGCCAACTTTATGCGCCGAATTTTTCATGAACGGACGCAATGCAAAAGATTATTTTGCCTCCGAACATTGTTGAATATCCCAATTTTTATCAATCTGTTTCCTTCGCGTTATCAGCTTTCCGTTTCTCAGAGCCTCTCCTTAAATTTACTTTGCTTAACTACTAGGTTCGCGGATGGGCTTTGAAGTAGTAATAGTAATAGTAGTTGTAACAGTGTAGTAGTACAAGAGTACTACTACAGAATTAGTACAACTCTATTACTGTTGCTGTTTCAAAGTCCGATCATTAACCTCATTAGGTAAGCCAAAAAAAATGACCATAGTTTATGGTCTTATGTCATCTTTAATTATAAAACAAGATTTGCAGGTTATACTGCATATTACATATTCATGTACGTCATATCAAGTCTTCGCACATTAAACTAGAAGTCCTTCACTAAAAAGTTAAAGGCTACAAACATTTCAAAATACACCGACTACGCTTTTAAAGCCTTCGCGAAAGAAAACAGACACCGATTGCCTGTATCAGTTGCTCCGTGCAATAATTCCCGCCATGTAAAGTTTAAGAAGCGCGCGCCAAATGGACGGTGTATATATGAAATGCAATGCATCACAAGTAAAGGTACATCATGCCTCAATAAAATTTGGTGCGGAATTGCTGTTCAGTTCCCGCGGTTCTAATTCGCCAAATCTCTACTGAAAATGCAAACAGTGAATCTACTTCCCTCGACAGTGAAAGCAAATTATCTTGAGGTATGAGATAACTTTTACATGTGACGCACCCACAAACAGACTATCACAAGTTGCTGCCAATCCGAAGGGATCGTCCGATAAACCAGGATGGAGGAAGAGAAATGCGGACTGCTCGCAAATGATAATGAATAAATTAGTTTTTGCAACAAAAATCGAATACAATATCACAGATGAAGTCTTTAAAATATTTCAAGTGGATTTGAAAATGATAAAAGGTTACATGTAATGGTAATTAAACTCTTGGTAATTAAGCCATTCACTTGAAATTGAACCGCGTCAGCTTCGGTAAATTTAACGTTGAAGAATAATACTTGACATCGCGACATTCTACAACCGAGGGCAGATGAAAATTGTGCGACGGAATCAAAACGACTTCCCAATCCAATAGACAAAAGACAGCGCGCAATTCTCTTCCAACTATCCCAACTTAACAGAACCACAAACAGTTTTAACTCAGGATATGCACAAACCTAAACTCTGGTACAGCTGAAAATTCGAAGAAAAAGCCACAATCTGGACAAACCTCGGAGACAATTTAGTCAGGCCACCGAAATTGTGGCGCAAATGGATCAGAGAAGATACAAAACTGTTAATTGCTTCCGAGCAACGTTTCAGCGTAAAATTGTTCCTATTTGAGAAAGGCAAAGTCCATTTGAATCTTGCGAGTTAAATTTTCAGGTCGTACCAGATAAAGATATACCCTTCAAAAAATATAAACAGCACGAAACAAATGGCTGTAAATTTGCGCAAACAGCCACAACTGTAATATTTCTGCCGCGAAATATTCTTCGTTTGCCTTAAAAAGCTAAGAAATATCCAAATCAAAATAGTGTTTTGTTCTCGTAAAAAATAATTTCACAAAATTCCTTTGCTGGAAAACAGTGTGCAACTTTCAATTTCTGAAGAGTATATAACTAGCAGCAGCATATGGCAAAAAAAAAAACAAAAACTGAACAAACAAAAACAAAAAGAAGAAGAACTTGAGGTGTTCCAAATAAACCTATCGGGTAGTGACTAAATTGTACACAGCAAAATCTAACATGTCCAACACTATTTATCAAGCCGTATCCAAATTTGAGAGCGGCAGGTGAAATATTGTACAAATTTGTGCCAAGATTAACGCGAGGGCGACTAAAAATACATCAGTTTTCGAAGAAGAGAAACACCATAAAAGTAAGCGAAAACAACCTTTCTGTGAGGGAACTTCAGCGTTGCTTTTTCTACCGTCGAGAAAGAGAACGATAAATTTAGTACAAGTAGACACAATAAAAACTTTAAATCGACACCTGCGTAACTACAGCGTTTCCACAACGAAGAACAAAGTTACGCGCAAAAAACAAGTGCAAAAACAACAATAAAAATATTAACACGAGCAAGACTAGAATTCTTTGTAAAAAATTGATTGGACATCATTTTTTTAGCAGCCAATATCTATGTTTGCATAATTTATAATATTGGATTTTTCTGCATAGTATCGATACCGGACTTGGAAATTTTTGAAATTTTGGATCAAACGCAGCCATCTAGTAAAGAAATAACGACCTTCTCTTGCAATAATATGCTGTTCACACGTATGTGACAGACAGCAAATCAGGTTTCTGTCCGAATTAGTGCAGTGAAAAAAATTCAAATCATTCTTGCTCACGAATTAAAGAAAAAGAAAGTCTTGGAGCGAATTGAACTGACGTTTTGCAACACCTCTTTCAAAGACAAAGTAAATAACATCATCATGACTGTAGAATAGCATTAACATATCAGAGCTTACGGTTTTCCGTTCAATACATTTCTACATTCGTCTTCCGTTTGAAGCCATCTCCAGCCAAAAATTCCTTGTAAACTTTGAGTCAAGTCCATGTGCCATGCTTTTTTTCCACTGTCCTGAAAGCTGCGTGGTGTGAAAGCTCTGCGAGAAAAGAGAGAAATAACCTGGAATGTTTCAAAGACAGGCATAAAGCTAAGCGTAAGTTCGTTTCGTTCGTTCGTTCGTACGTCGCAAGTTTCAACTCAGTAAGACTCACCAGAAAGCCTGACTTTCGCTTGCTCCACCATTTTTGGTTTTCAAATCTCTTCTCACAAACACATCCATCTTCGTCAGAGTCTTCTCACAAATGGCTTCTGTGCACGATGGAACGAAAGGTGTGAAAAATGCAGTCAAGCCGGTCTTGGCACGCTTGTCGGCATCTTAATTTCATACACATGGGACGCATGAACAAAACAGCGCGCGGGATAGTGGGGTGGGTTATTTGGGGTTATAAGTAAACGGCCACCGCCATATAACTAAAAAAATAGGTACCTAAAAGGTGCATGTGCCTACTGCTCTACAGTAGGTATTAGCAGACGTGAGTATAGTCTATTTGGTTCGTAACACAAGGAGTTGAATATTAGGGGGCTACTCCTCAAAATTTTAGGTGGGAATGTGCCGCCCGGGACTGAAAACCCTTAAGATATGTCGACTTTTGTTGACTTTATTGTAGACATGCAGTAAATTTCGACACACGAAAGTCATGCCTCATATTTTTATTACATAAAAGTTACATAGTACATACATACATAAATATACATGCATATACATACTTTATTTATAAAGCAGAATAAAATTCAGGCAGCCATTTGCTGATGTGGGCCTACTGCATTACATCCTAATTGTACATTAAAGTTCACAACGGCTTCAGTTCACACTAAAACTGTAAGCTCTGTAGACTCTGTAGGCATATGGGTTAAATAATTGTGACAATGTGCTCACTTCTAACGTGCAGATAAAATTATTGTTTTCTTACCGCACGTCGCTTGGAAGACGACTTTGAAGTTAGAGCGGTATTCGAATGATTGCCAAAAATCAAAATCCAATTCAATAGTTACATTAATCACAAAGGCTCACAAATAAAACAAAAATAAAACACTTCCAAACAACTAGAAACCAAAGTAATTTGTGTTTGGTATTACCCCGGGCATGACTGTTCAAAGGACGATTAGGCTAATCCTGGATTAGCGGCAGACGTTTTATCATTTTTAAGTCTGAAAAACGGGAAGGTTTCGCTCAGAATTTAGAGTGCTTGATAGGTTTTAAGCCGAAACGAAGGTTTTCAGTTGGTCTTTGAACAAAATCGTGCAGTTTATTGGCCAATAGGACGAAGGAAAAATTGGCTAATCCTGGATTAGCTTAATCGGGCTTTGAACAGCCGGACCCTGAAGAAGAGACCAATCAGAACTGCAAGAAAATGCCATCGCCACTTGCTTGCTTGAATGGGCAGATCTCAATCCTGATTGGTGGACTAGCTGAAAAGCACAGCTATCGCAAAACAAACAAAACAAAAACAAAAATAATCACATAACGACTACATTGACAGTCATCCGAAAAGCGCTCTAATTCCTTGGCATAAGGTGAAAAAACACCTTACGCGGACTGTAGGTGATCTTCCAGTCGATGGTGACAGGCCTGGTCTCGTCCAGTCTGAAGGTGAAGTTTTTAAGCAACAGCGCACTAATGGTCTTCAGCTCAGCTTGTGCAAAGGACAGCCCAACGCAACGTCGGTTACCACCTCCAAAGGGAAGGTAAGAGAAAGACGGGTTGAAGCTCTTGTCATCCCAGCGTGAAGGGTCGAACTTCTGTGCATTTTTAAAGATGCTCTCTGAATGGTGCATCGTCCATGTGTTTATGAAGATCATCGAGCCCTTTGGAATGAAGTAACCTGTGCAGAGAAATAATTCACATTTGTTAGACACCGCGGAAACACGTTCTTGACGTCACTTGTGAGTGGTCAGCGTTAGTCCCCATTACTACTGTTTATGACCAATCAAATATTTCCTCCCGCGCGTGATTGGTAGAATCGTGACACGTGACCGAATAACGTCCGCTCGTGAATAACCCCCGCCTGGAAAACTATCGCTGTTTATTGACAATATCCAAACACAGTTTTATACATTTAATTAGAAAAAAAAAAAAACATTACGAGATGACTACCGAGGAGGATATCATTTCATTTATTGAAAAAGCAGTTCCAGAAAGCACCAAAAAGCATCACAGTCCTTGCGTCATTATTTGCGCTGCGAAAGGAAATATTTGAAGGATAATAAAAGACAATAAACTACTTTTGGCTTCGGAAATATGCACTGATAATTGTCCTTAGACATTATCTGTCTATCCAGATAATATCCTCGGACAATTATTCGTGCATATTTCCTCGCCAAAAGTAGTTTATTGTTTATATATACAAGTGAACCTCGCTATTTCGAACTCGGTTAATAGGAAGTCCCCCTTATTTCGAAGTCAAGCCGAATCCCCTTGGATATTTTTTCAGTCATTTACTATCGGCTACTTCGAACTTTCTTTCATGTCCCGTGCGACTTCGAAATAGCAGGGTTCGACTGCAACTTCTAATTGGAGGTAAAATGTCACGTGAGCAAAAAATTACTGATTTCCGCGTCCATTTATTACACCTGAACCTCGCTCAACGGCCACCTTAGGACCCGACCAGACACAGGTTGAGCTTCGCGACTTTTTGCTTAACCGAACAGTTAATCAGTTCGTGAACAAGTTGTTCACTCCGTGGCCGTTGTGGAAATTGGGTTGAGGAACCGTTTTGCTTGGCATTGCCGTTGTCGAGAGCTCTAACTCAACATAGTACGCTGACAAGTGCTTGGTGTCTTTTGTGAGATACCAAGGAACAATCGGAAATAAAAGGAAAAGGATTAATTGGGAATGTCGCAATTGGGTTTTGCTTAGTTTGGATATTGTCAAACTTGTTTAGTGGACTAGCAGAAAAGCCCAGCATTGTAAGACAAGCAAATCACACGTTGTAACAATACGCAACGCTGCGAAAAGTAGAATTCTTATCCCGCAATTTCCGTTGCGTTGCAAGTCGCAAGGACTAGGTGTCACGCTCAATTTCTTCCGCAACTTGTGCAGCAACAGGTCTGCGTTGCAAGTTTTAAAATGGTCTTTTGCGCGCCCGCGGGGAAGTCGTCCAGCGGTATACTTCATCCATACTATATATGATGGAAAGCAAGCGAACTTCTCTGTTCCCTGTGGTTGCAAGGAAAAAAATTGCCTTGTGTAACATGACTGCCAAGTCCGTACAGTACCTGCAAGCTCTGTATCTTCCCGCGCGTCACGTAAAAATATCGGAGCGACAGGAATGAGCCTCTGCGACTCTTTGATGCAGTTGGAAAGGTACTTCAGCTTCTGGATTGTCTCAAACGTCACCTCCTCTCCCAGAACGGCGTCAAGCTCTTCTTGGACTTTGGCTTGAATATCAGGATTTTGTGCTGTGATAAATAAAGGGACAGCTCAGCCTAGCA
This sequence comes from Plumapathes pennacea, assembly GCA_964036295.1. NCBI lineage: Eukaryota > Metazoa > Cnidaria > Anthozoa > Antipatharia > Myriopathidae > Plumapathes > Plumapathes pennacea. The sequence continues at coordinate 8,597,774 of OZ038465.1, read as the reverse complement.
GCTCCGTACGCAACAAAACAACAGTAACATCATCAACAACAACAACGACAAAATCAACAAATAGTGTATATTAATTTGTACATTAAACTTTCAGTATGGGACCGATTGTTTGAACAAGGTTTGGACTGCGGTTTAAAAGAAAGTCCTGTTCTAAAGAAGGTCTGAACAATGTCCATGCTTATCAACCCACGGTTAGAACGCGGTCTTTATAAACCGACCCATGTCAATCAGACAATCAGTGACCTTTATTTATACATAATTACAAAATTTCATCACGTTTGGGAAGGATCAGGTTTAGTGAGTGTTTTCTTAGGGCTTCTATGATTGGCACTGTAAAACTACTGTAGTGGCTTTGGTTGGTCGAAAATGTTTCCTTACAGCTTCTGTGATTGGTGCTGTGATTCCATGGTTTTGATTGGCCAAGAAAGTGTTTTCCTTGCAGCTCCTGTGATTGGCTGTAATTTATGTGGTTTTGGCTGGTTGAGAAAGTGTTTATCTTTGTAATGGGCACTGTAAATACTTTAGTTTTATTTGGAAGTCCAGTACTGTTGCAGTTATGCATTTGAGACTTGTGTCTGTAACGTTTTGCAGGCTTTTGTCAGATTAGAGTCCGTTTGGTAGTGTTGGTATGCTAAATGGTCCAACTTGCAAAATCACACTGTATTGTAAAATGTTCATTAAATTGGCCCCAGAACATGTACTATCTGCTGCACATGCATGCCAAGCACAAGTTAAAATTAAATGCACTCAGGGATAAATCCCAATATATCCACTAGACAATATTATATTTTGGACTCAATTTATGCATACCCATGTGATAAAAGAACCAACACAGTGTTCCAGCACCAGTTTCAAAGCCACCAAACAGGAAGGTCACAATCTCATCACGCACTTCATCAAAAGACAGGGGGTACTTAGATTCCGGGTCAGTTGATGACAACATCAGGGAAAGCAGATCTCTCTGTTGCTGGGTAGTGTCTGTGTCTTTGAGCCTCTTGCTAATCATGGAACTGATGAGGTCATCAAACACTTGGTTATGTCTTCGTCTCTGCCAGGTGTCCAGAGGGTGCAACAGCATGTGAAACCAGAGCCCAAGGCTGAAAGAGGAGTTGGCAAAATAGTCTAGCACAGCATTGATTGCCTGAAAAAAATCAAATAAGCCCTTGCAATGATCAGCAGCAATAGGCCTTTTTCAACAAAGTTTTCACATAACCCACAATTAACCATTGTTAATGAGAATTTGTTTTTGAGCACCATAAATAAAAATACAAGACTGGAATTGCCAGTGAGCTCGTTGGGTGGGGTCGAGACCAGATGAAACTAAACTGGAAAGAAGTAGGGACAAAGAGCGAAACTCGCAAAAGAGACTTTCAGTTTCTCACCAGAAAAATATCACACAGTATAGAGAACTTTACTTTTGACACCTTACTCAAATGAAACCTATTACACTATAAATTGTCATTACAACACTCATACACTTGCTTCTTAAAGGTTGAGTGACCCTGCATTTTGAGAATGCGTGACATATCTTTTCATGCACAATTGATTTTTGACAGTTTGACTATGACTCTTATTTCTAACGAGAGGCCACGATTAATCCAGCCTTTGCTTCAATACTTTTGTGTTTTCTTTTATTAACTGAATACGTTTCTTCTCCATCAGGCTTTTGAGTTTTCGTGTTCTGTAACAAGCGACAAAGAGTGAAACTCGCAAAAGAGACTTTCAGTTTCTCACCAGAAAATTATCACACAGTATAGAGAACTTTACTTTTGACACCTTACTCAAATGAAACCTATTACTATAAATTGTCATTACAACACTCATACACTTGCTTCTTAAAGGTTGAGCGACTCTGCATTTTGAGCTTAGGGGTGGAAAGGTTAGCCAGCAAGAAAAGAGTAATGCGTGACTTATCTTTTCATGCACAGTTGATTTTGATAGTTTGACTTTGAACACTTTAATCAGAGGCCATGATAACCTACAATCCTGGCCAAAAGTATGTGGGACACTCTGCAAAAATGCTATTTTTTCACCATCACTCTTGTTCAACAACAAAAGCGGCTCCCCCCTCCCCCCATACAATGTTGCTTAAAGAGTGTGCACTTTGAGCACACTCAGTCAACATTGTATGGGGGGAGGGGGGGTGGGAAGTGTGAAAGTGTCATCATTTTCAGATAAAAAGCTAAGTGTCCCATGACTTTTGGCCAGGATTGTAGCCTTCGCTTCAATACTTATGTTATTTTTTACTGAATGCTTTTCTTCTGTGAGGCTTTCGAGTTTTCGCGCTCTGTAACAAATATAAATTGAAAGCGAGGAATGTAACACTAGACTTGTTTACAATATTATTGTTCACAGCGTGTTCAGTCATTTGTGACTAACAAACTCAATGTTCAAGACTATTTCGGTGTATTTTTCATTTCTAGTATACAATGCCACTGCGAAACAAAGGCTACTTGATTGAATGGAAGAAATATTTCAACATGCACTGTACGATAAGCCGAAGCATTTTGACAACTGTCATGCTCGTGCGGAGCATAACACATGTAATATATTCACAGAGATGCATTAGTCGAGTCTTAAGCCCTGAGAATGAATATTTTCATCTCAAAAACGGATATGCTTTCGGCGAAAAAACTTTACAAAACAGCTACAGTATGTGGGAGGCAACAGATGTCATTTACAGTGTAAAGCATAAATCATCATTGTTTACAGCTAAAGTTCGTCATGGCTTTGGTGTTCCGTTTTCAGCCTGATATCTTCCCAGAAGTATTTCCTGTCGCCACAGAAAGTTCGTCGAGACTAAATATTTGCAATTCTGTAGCGGTAGCCAACATAATCGAATCAATCAAACATTTTTTTGCAGCTATGACGGTGAACTTAAGAATGCAAGCCAAATCTTCTTTATCCGTGCATGTTCCACAAAGCCAAACGGTGTTGAGTTTGGATGGGATACAGATAACTTAGTTTATACACAAGCATTAAAGTGCCTATAAGCCTTCAGACGTTACGTTTTTATATGAAAGTAGGAAGTGATCTAAGCAACTTATATTCAAAGAAACTCCGTTCCGAAGCGTTCTTATACTTTTTTCACGCGGTTGAACTCAGAATTCCGAAATCTTGACCGAGCGACATGGGAGACTGGGTCTGTGACGTCAGAGAAGGCACTGGCATCGCTTTGGCGTCTCTTTACCTTAGTTTTTTTTTCCCTTGGTTACGTTTTTCTCGACAACACATCTATGAGGCATAATTCTCACCTCGCCAACTGCAAAATCTGTGTGAAAGTTTTGTTTGACAAGAAACGAATCCCTCCTCTGACGTCATAACCCAGGCTCTCGATCGAAAAACTTTGCGTCAGATTCAAAATGGCGGTCAAAATCGCATGTTTGCCGGGCGGAAAAATATATAAAAACGCTTCGGAGCGAAGTTCCTTTGGCCATAAGTTGTTTAGATTACTTCCTACTTTCATATAAAAACGTAACGTCTGAAGGCTTATAGGCACTTTAATGTACAATTCAATCAACTACATCTCAAGTTGTTCACAAAGTCACCTTACGTCATCACATATCACGTGGCAATGTGAACCAATCACTGTGTGCTGATTCGTAACCCAGAAAAAAACTAATAACACGACAATGAAGACATGCTGTGCAATCCTAAGCTCGTCAGGGCTACGCCCCAACGAGCAAAGCATCAAAAAATGTATAGGATTTTAGGTCCATAGAAAGCCTTGCCCTCCAGAGATTTCCCTAACATAGCCAATTTTGGGTCACCAGGTTGACCAGGAAAAGAGAATATTTAAAACCCTATTTGTTTGCTTATTGAGCATAAGTCCTTACCGGAAGTAGTCAACCAGATATCATTACAAACTCGACACAGTGACTGCAAGCAGTGGAAGATGTGCTTGGTAGTTGTGATCAATAAAAAAATTGACACACAATATACAAAGTGGCAACAAAGTGTATTGTGCAGTATACAATACTGTACATGCAACAAGCATGATTGATGGACATACATTTTATTGCTGTAAACTGAAATTTGACCAGGTCACTAACCTGGGGAAGAGGACCAGTGGGGTTTTCTTGGGCCTGCAGGTCATACCCAAAGCCAGCCAAACCAAATATATCAAGGAACAGATTGTTGACAAAACTGTACATCTCGACTGGGGACCCTGAAGGCAAAGCTTTGAGACTCCGAAGAAAGCATCTAGTTTCCTGTGCCATGATACTGACAGAGTAGCCAAGAAAGTCTGAATGAAAAAGAGGCTGGGTCATCCTGCGGTGCTTCTTCCACACTTCCCCATCCAAAGAAACCATTGAGAATTTCCCAATGCCAGCTGTAAATTGTTTACTGGTCAATTGGGAGACAGTGTAGCTGGCTTTGTCACTCCTTAGGACTTTCTCACATAAATCTGGATCAGAAATAACAAAAGCATGTTTTGCCAGAATGGCAGGGCCAAACTGGAAGTAGAAAATTCTTCCATATTGCTGTGAAAGCTCTTGAAGAACAACAGGTCTCTTTATGGGATCTGCGATGTATGATAAATGGCCGAGCAACCAGTTGGGCTGAGGTCCAGGGCACTGGATTCGGGTCCTGTTGATGCAAATTAAAGAAGAATTCAATAAGTGTCATGGAACAGTCCATTAATTCCCTTTGACTCTGAGAGTACAGTACAGATCGTGCAACTTCCAATCATTGCTCTCTTTCGTTCTCTCTCAAGATAATTTGGCATTTGACATACTGCTTCCCTCAAATGACAAAGAAATTATGATCATCACACTTAGTGGGTGGGAGAATTTACATTGCATGTATATTATGAGTTCAGGAGAAAAATTACTATCAAACATCACCTGTTATGTCAGTTATGTGTACATGTACTTCAGGAGTTACTGTCAGCGCTCGACATTAACGGTTGCCCGCTTGCCCAGGGCAACCAAAACTTTTGGTCGGGCAGGTAAATTCTGGGCCGGGCAACTAGAAATTATGAAACTTTCTATTGCTTGAAGTCAATCTACAGTCTGAAGGGCAACCAACCTAAAACCTTAATGTCGAGAACTGTGTAAATTACCAAAAACGACTACCTGAGCAATTTTACATGATGACTGAATCCTTCACCCTCATAAAACAATATTGTAATGTGTGCCATGTTGAGATAATTATGTAATCTCCTAGTTGTCTGATTGTCTGGTTGTCTGATTGTAAACGGATACAGCTAATTATTGACCGAAACTGTACAAAACCAGATGAATTGTCTCAATAAACCTCTTCTTGTCTTGGTTCACGTCCGTGTCGTTGGGCCGTTGTGTCAGCTCGGCTAATCATAGTGCATGAACATGAGTTGTTTATCTTATTCTTAAGGTATTCCTGAAGGCTATTTTTGACAATTTTGGTCAAAGTTTTTTTTTTTTTTTCTTTTTTTTGAATGTGATTTCACGAGATCAGTATCCAAAAGGGCTTTATATCGAAGTACTACTAGTAGTCAAACAAATAAAAATGTTTTCAGGGTGAGAGCGTGGGAAATTCTGTAATTTGAGCTATTTCTAATTAAGAAGTCAAAATGGGGGAAATTTCCTCTTTTCCGTATTTCTTCGTCTGTATTTGATAGCTTATTCTGAAACTTTCTAACTGTTTTTTGTGTGTGTGTGTGTGTGTGTGTGTGTGTGTGTGTGTGTCTTTCTGGTGATTTTGGGCTAAGGAGCATCAACCTAAAACCCAGAGGCAAGGGAAACAGTCCCAAATCACCCCTAAATCGACTCAAAAGACACAACTAACAAAAGAAGTCACACAGCCAAGCGCGGTTGACACAAATTCTACATGATCATCATCATATTAGCTATCCGTTCTCTACGATTTTATACATCGTAATAACATAGTACAGTATGATACTACTGGAAAATTGGCTCAAACCTTCTGAACGTTGCCAGGCCTAGAAAAATGCACACAATGACTGCAGCAATCGCGACCAAAACGCCGATCATGTTGACTGCGACTTATCCGCTTCCCTGCGACCGAGGGGGAATGAGAAGGAAGGATCCCAGTCCCTTTCTCCAAGCACGAGATGATCCGCGCGGGATTCTCGCGCGGTTCATTACGAATAAGGGCTTAATCGTGGTACAAGACAGGTACAATTTTTGTAAAAAATCTCTACGTACCCACGCCAAAAAGCTTGAGGTAAATCAAATTTTTCGGAGTTGATCTGATATAAGCGGATTTTCATTTGCATGTTCCTCAGTCATTAGGCGTATCACGCCGAGACGGAATGTATCGGTTGTTTTTTTGTGTACTTTTATTATATAGACACGAGTGTTTTACTGGAAAATGTACCGTGCGTAAAATCCATACAAAACTACATCCGGGACCCGAATGGCGTATTTTCCATATCCTCACTAGTGAGGATATCGTTGGCATCATTTCCCCCTTTTGCACGGTTGTTTGTACAATTTCTCGTAAAACACTCGTGTCTAATACTTCGTTCACACCAATGCTTAAACCTGTTTAAAAGGTGTTTAATAAAACTTGTTTAGTTAGGTCGGCCGTTTACAATGCGCGCACGGCAAAACTAAACTGGTTTAAAATCCGTCCAACTAAACAACCTGTGCAAGGTGGTGTAAAATGTTGTGTAATTAACACAAAATCAAAACAGGTTTTAGAGAACACAGTCTAGTAAACTTGGTTTAGTTAAACAGGTTTAGTTGGTGTGAACAGGGTATAATATAATAAAAAGAAAATTACACGGCGGCTTGAAGATATGGATTTGATTTTCGAGTGGTAAAAACAATATTTTACTCACTCGCGAAGCGCTCGTTCGTAAAATATTGTTTTTACCACTCGAAAATAAAATTGATATCTTCGCGCCGCCGTGTAATATCCTCTATGTATTAAAGTTTGTTTCACAAACGGCAGAATTAGTCATTTTCCGCCGGTCGCCAAGTAACGGCTGCACTGTTTTCAGTCGTCCCAGATCGTTCCGGTTGGCTTAGTTGAAGAACTAGCCGGCATTGAAAAATCCTTTGAATTGACGTTAATTCGTTTGGGGAAGCGTTCGTGTTGTTGAAAGTCATGTTTATATGTCAATTTGTGAATATTTAAACAGAGCAATGCTTAAAAGAACCCAATGTTTACCAACCGAGTACATAAACAAACACTATAATGATGGGGTTATGGACGGGCAGAAAAACAAACGCAAGTAATGTTATTAAAATAGCGCACACAGTGAAGAATGCGCGCCTTTTTCCATTTTTTTTTTTTCCTGGTGGTGTTAACAGAACACCTGCTGTAAAAGGGAGTGCGCAGGGCAATGTTTTGATGGGAAAATTCGGTATGGTGACATCTTTTTTGCATTCTGTTTATAATTATTGAGTTAAAACCAGCGGGGTATCAGCAAACAAACCATCTCTAAGAATAATAAACTACATTTATGAGGAAAAAGTCTTCTGCCCTCAAAAAATAAACCCCGCAAAACGGACATTTTTTACGCTTGGAATGTTTATAAAATATTGCCTTTACCCAGGTTAGCCCTGACGATAGATCTTTTTGGCAGACCTTGGTACCCTCGGGCGATGCGTATTAAATAGCTACCATTTTTCTCGTTAAAATAACGGCCAGCTGCCAGAATTGTCGATCAAGCTGGTTTCCGTGCTGTATGATTCGAATCTGCATGCATACAAACATTGGGCTGACTAGTGCGACACAAGCTTTATAAAGACCGCAAGGAAAACCTGGGTTTGGCAGCTAACAAGCTCCACGAGCAGTGCTGACACAGTCTGTAGTTTCAGCGAGTTTGCCTTACCACTGCCTCGGTACGATCTGTCACCGCGATATACAAGAGTCGACATGCGAACTTTGCTGGGTAAGTAACATATTCGCATTTAATTCCTATAAGTGCGGTTAAACGTAAAACTGAGCCTCAGTGGTGAAGACCAGAGGCCCAAAGTCGCAGTCCAATGAAAAGAAAATAAACGCAGCTTCAACTGACAGCATTTCTAATTCGCAAGCTGGGAATGATCCTCTTAGTTTGCGATCGTCGTTTTCTTCAGGGTGCTCCAAATCCTTTTTCTAACCCAGCTTGGAAACTAAGAGTTACAATTCAGGGAGGGAAGTTGCATGGGTCTTATGTGGATCAAGCTCTCCCACATTGCACATACATACGTACTCAAGTGCAGAGCGTCGAAGCGTGTAACTTGGAAGGTATGCTGCCTTTCTGTGCGATTCTATTATTCACTTGTATGGACGAATTGGATTAAAATCAAACGCATTTTTGGGCTGCTTTCAAACGGAAACTTTGCCTTTGTTCGTCTCTTAGACGACGTTCATCTTCACCTGCCGCACATCCTACCTCTTTCTGTCAGTCTTAACATTAAGCAATTAATTCGCTTGAGGCCGGTTCGATCCGCCAAAAAATCATTACTCGAACTTCCGCTTCGCTGTTTAAATCCACGTGGTCGACCCTTGATAAAACTGAGGCTGTTGCAGGTGGTAAGAGGGAACCAGCAAACAAATGTCGGACTGAATCAGTCGAAAAAAAAAGCTTCACCCCGCGAAAGATTCTTGCGCGGGAGCCATTTTTTGCTTCCACTTTCCGAATTCAACGGCACCAATGCCGATGTATTTCGACGTTTATTCATTTGGGGTGTTTTTAATACAATCGGAGACGTGCCGGGCGCGGAGATACTCGCTATACTGAAGGTAAAAAAGAATGGGCTAAAAGCTATGGAAATGAGCACACAGCGACTGCTACTCTATCAGATAGTTAGAAAAAAACACTTTTGGTAATAACACTGACCGCTTGTTTGTTAATAGCAAACATGATACGTTCTATGTTGCTCGTAGTTACTTTGTGGGAACGCGCAAGAATTCAAGCAATTATTGTTTCGGTAAAAATTAAATCCACACTTTCGGTTATCACACCCATTAACGTAGAAAGGTTCGAACACCTGAACTGTAAATTAAACCTCTATTAAAAGATGCGACAAGGCACTCGAACGAAAATAATGTTTACATTTTTACGCCTAATTCTTAGACAGACTATTTAATACGAGTAGTGACTGGGCTGAACATACATAATTGGCGACTCATATCCAGATGATCACATCAACAAATAAAGCTAAATGCGTTGGAAATTTACAAATTGTGCTGTATTGGTTAAGAGCAGGACTAGGTAAGTTGACGCAGCCACATACACTGAATAATTAACGATGTCTTCTGGCGACTTTTGAGAGCAGCACTGTCATTGTCGGAGCTGACAGAGATAACGTATTGACTTGGTCGGCAAGTGTGATATCTTGAATTAAATACGGAACTGCAATATGGTCAGCGGTTGTGGTTGATTCTGACAGGGCAGAAGTTCGAGTTTGAACCAGGCCTGAGTCAGCACTCAAAACTAGGAAAACCTTGCTTTGCTTCACAAAGCACACTGCGTGGATAAATACCACAACATTTAGAAATATACAAGAAAATTTGGTTGTATTTCGTTAAAAAGCATGACATACTGGCGTCAGCATCGCTGTCTGGACTCTTACTTACTACGGTAAATCGACCAATCAGAGAGCGAGAAACTAGTGAGTTGTGGTCAAAAATTAAATATTACACAAAATGATAAAAAACAAACGCAATGTTAATTGGTTAGTTGGCACACGGAGACGAAATTGCAAACATGAGTAGCATTCTTGGTTTGCAATCAATCCCTGGAGACTCAGAATACAAAAATAAAACGGCGGCCATGTTGGAAGATGTTGGTTTCAAGTACAATAGAGGTTAATGGGCAATCTTTTGTTAAAGTTCCTCCAACTAGGCCGCCATGACGTCAGTTATAAACGAAAAATAAAGAACGTTTGCTGCGCATTTTCCTTCAGTAAGATCCAATACCATAGTCAAAGGACAAGAAATTTGCGCTAAATTAAGTAAAGAACAAAAAGACTGTGAATTGCAAACACAAACTCAAACACAGACCTTTTCCAATTATTGGCTCTTTCCACTACTATGCTAATTCAATTCTCAAAGCACTGTATGCATTTTTTTGATTCTCTATGCTTTTTCGAAAATCTACGCAAATCTACAGTAACCCGGGTGATGTATGATGCGACATTTCATTATAACGATTACAATAATGTATTTAGGCGCTGATGGTCTCCCGGCTTTAATTTCCTGTTGAGAAAGAGGATGAACTTCCTCAAGAGACAATGAAACGTTGGTGATCTTATCAAATGCTGGATATTTTGTGGTTTACAGTTAATGAATGAACGAGGCATGTCGTGTTCGCCGTGGTTTTATTACGTAAATCCAAGTCAAAGCTAATTAACGCTCTGCGGGTATTTTATTATAGATGAGTTGATGTTGTGACACCTGAAAGAGACTAATCCACTAACACGAACAAAGTACCAACGCAAAACACAGCATTTCAGCTGAAATTTGGCCGAATTTCTTAGACAGGGCAAACTACACTAAATGTCTAAAGACAACACGTTTATTCAATTTCAACCAGCACGGAGGTTTAAGAACACCCGTCTCACACCATTTGCATTTAATAGCTATAATTGGGTCACGAAATAATTTACTGTTTGGGGATTTCGATAGTCTCATTCAGTGTATTCAAAATCTACCCATGCAACTACGCATGGAGAAAGATAAGACTTTCCACTTCAGCACAGCAACCCGTGAAAAAAGACGATGCATTGGACAAAAGGTGTTTCGTTGAAAATTTCGCGACTGAAAAACGATGATACTGCTACACAAAGCCGGTGAGTAATCATACATGCAGCAATGGAAAGTACATTTACATTAAGGCACCTTTCAGAAAAATTGCAGAACAAACATTTGTTGGCATCTCATTCGCTCTCTATCCATTTCCTATATATTTGACACCAACTCACTACTAAATTATTATTTCTAATTCACAAGAAAAGGCTGAATTAAGAATTATATGTTTAAAAAGTGAAAGCGGTTTCTTTTAAGTTTTCGCCAGATTGCTTATTAGTTTTTATGCAACAAGGCAAGTGGAAAATCTTAAGTACGTTTTTCTCAAAGTACAAAGCAATCGAAACGGCCGATCGCTAAAGTATATCCACGGAACTTTCGAACTTTCGAGAAGCTCTAACATCGATGTGAAGTTCTAATATTAGATGATTAGGGAGCAAGAAAAGTTAAAAGGCCGGGGCACTGAATGGCAAGTTAAAATGTGTTCAATCGATTGATCACTGGAATCTGGATCCAAAAGTCGATGGAGTAGTTTACGTCGGGCGGAGCAAGACTGAGTATATTGCTTCACATAGGACTGCGTAGAAACAACTCCTCCATATCAACGATTTGTCACACTAAACATAAAGTAACTAGCTGACACAACTTCGACCGTTCTTGTGATCTTGATGATCAGCGCTCATCGCATTTAAATCTCTTCTCTAATTCCATTTTCATTTGTGGACAGTGCGACTTTCTGTGTAGTAAATATACCGAAGTAGCTTATTTTGATCGTGTCTACACCACGCATTGATCATCCTGGCTAATCAAGAGGTTTTATACAAGCGTTGACTTTTAAGAACTGAGCTCGAATCTGCTGTCTTTCCTAATTTTCGTGTAATGACCGCTGACTCGATAAATATGGTGATCGCAGGGTTTTTCCGGGCTATCCTTGCAACTGCAAAGTTGCTTCATAACTGCGAGGGTCACTTTCACTATCATGATTCTATGTTCCGTCGTTCAAATATATGTGATTCATCGTGTAAATTACCATATCACTTTCAGAACTGTTGACCAAAAATGGAATTTTCAGTCGGATGTCGTGTGGTCAAGGCACACTTGGGTCATTTTCCTGTCAGGGTCAAATCCCACACATTTCAACCTATACTACAGAAAAGAGTTTTGACGAAATGCAAGACCAGTAGATAAATTAGCCGCAGGATTTAATTGCCGTTACCTTTCCTGCGAGAGGGATTAACTATCATCCCCAGGTGTGATCAAGTTCAAATTTCTCTTTGAGTTTCTCACAAGAAATGTCTCATACAGTGGAAAGATCTTGGCTATTAATAAAATACAGTACTTCCAACTCCAGTAGCTCCGTCAGCGTGGCAAAAAGCATTAAACTACATGAGAAGCACATATTGTATTTGTCACTTATGCATGAACCCCCAGTTAAGCACATCAAGACTTGGAGATGAAATCTAAGAGGAAACGTTTCGACAAATTAAGCTTTTTACATTAACATTTCTCGCAATATTTCATAAATCGATTAACATAACATGACAAAACACTTCGATTTTTTGATCAGCGCTAATTCGTCTTCACCACAAGCCACATTACTCTTCTACCAGCACGATCTTTCAGATTCGCGGGTTAGGAACCCCAATCGGTTCTGGTTTGAGCTGGTCAAGTCAACATCAGACGGTGCCGCCCTATATTAGTGAAATGGAGTCAAGAATTTCTGCTACAAAAAGGCCGGAAAGTGTACCAGCGTTTAAATAGCGCTTTCTAAAATGAGCTAATTTAATTAAGACAATTGTGCATGCTCTGTTTATAGTTCCTCGTAAACAGACTGATGCTATCGAGACGGGGAGGTCGGCAATAGACAAAACTCAGCCTTGAATAGGTATTTTCCGACAAAGACAGAGACACAATTTTTACTTTTAGACTATTCCACTTTTGTTATGGTTTTGTTTTTGTTTTTGTTTTATTTTCACCACAAACATTGCAATGGCAGTGTTTTCTCACACTGTAGTCAAACCTGTATTAAACGTAAAATCCTTTTTTTTTTTTTGGTAGATCAAGGGGTAATGCCCGCTACCACCGTGGCCTTTGTGCCCTTTTCTGTGGCTTCAGCTTACCAGCACACAGTGCAGTATTCTGATTATGTAATTAAGCCACATCCCACAAGCCTTACGATTTTACAGCTTGTTACCTGAATGTGGGAACCCGAGTCCAAGTATAGCTATGCCATGCTGACGAGGCCCAAAAAGGCCGAAACAGCTGTCCATGGCTGCTATTACTTGGGCTCACAATTTTTGTGTGTTTTTTTTTTTTTTTTTTTTTTTTGGTAGATCAAGGGGTAATGCCCGCTACCACCGTGGCCTTTGTGCCCTTTTCTGTGGCTTCAGCTTACCAGCACACTGTGCAGTATTCTGTATTAAACGGCCCCATATTAAGCAGAAACACTCTATTCAGTGGACAGTTGTCAAAGTCCCGAAAAAATGCGGACACCTCGGACAGCCTGAATGCCATTTTCACCTGTACTGAACGGACAGTTTGGATTGACACTTTTCAGTCAGAGACCGAAATCGGAAGGATCGCTCCACTCCTTTTCTTCAGCGATCGTAAACGACATCCTGAGGGCTTATCTCTTTTTCTCTCTCTAAATAAAACAGACAAAAATCGTAAATTCGAGGAGACATCTGTGAATATTGTATTTCTACTATATGCAAACCACCCTATGCTGGGTGTTGCTATAGAAACACGAGAGAAGTTGTAAGAATACCAGATAAGGCACATCGACTGACAAGTACTTTATTTCTTTATATCACAAGCAGCGCTACCAATGAAATCGCGCGTATTATAACTAATGCCATTCTGCGTACCCAAGGGGTGAGCGGTATCAGTTCAAAAAGATATCCATAGAAACCAACGTATTAATCAAATGCGTACTTCGGCGGTCGGTGCGCTCTAATACTTCACGAAACGTCGATGGAAAACCAAGGTATGACAGGTTTAAATGTACCTAGGCTCAATTTAAACACCAATTTAACAAGTAGATCAGCAAATCTTAAATCAGGTTTTGTCGCAGTACCCGACTAAAAATTAAAAACGTATTTTTGATGTATTATAAAACTGCAGAAAATGTTTGTACGACAATCCAAATATTCAATCTCTGGCAAGCCAGGTTCAAGCTTCGAATCGAGCTTTTTAGTAGAAATCATTCAGAAGATAATTCACTTGAATTGTATAATTATTGAGCACAGCAAAGACTGTATTGGAAAGCTAAAATTAAAATAAATTTGCCCTGAAGCCAAGCAACAAGCGCTTTGCATGTGCACGGCAAAGAATCGATTCGTTGACGATCATGCTTATTCAGATGTGTCGATACAATTCAAATATAGCTATATGCAGAAAAATGGTGAAAGTTTTTAATTGCAGTTATAATATTATCGACACTACAAATGAAGGATGAAGAATGAGAGTCGATTTCCCAAGCAAACCCTTGTTCCAAACCGAATCTTTCAAAATTGCATTTCAATTAATTCATTCAAAACGAAAACCATCGAGAAATTGGTCTATACGCCATTTTGCCTCTCTTTCAAAACGAGTCCCAGCTAATTTTTGTAAGACAGGCTTTGCAGTAGGCCTGGTTTAGGCGAAGGGCATACTAAGTCTTAGCAAATCTAAAAAATGATTTTGAATTATTGACATTGGTGACAGGGATAGGCTCTCTTAGTTTTAGTCTTTCTTTTATTGCAAACAGAAATAGTGCAGTTTATTTGCACCTTAGAGTGACTATACATAATTTAAAAATGCAAAAGTTTGGCGATTCTTCAGATAGGTACTAGCGACCTGCAATAACCTTAGTAGGTTGGTTGTGATCATCCACGTGAGAGTAGTCTTCAAGAAGACAGTTGTCGATGACTGACAGTTAGACTACTTGCGCGAAAGCCATCTTCAAGGTTGTCTGAAGAGGTTTCGTGAAGAGTGCTATATCAAACACATGGGCTTAATCAAATAAAAAAGGTTCAAACAAAAATCAGGATATGTACCAAAAAGCAACATATTACGAATTTAAAAACAAAAAAATATAAATGCAATGTCATAAGTTTACCTTAGCCCAAATTTCACTTATGTTATCAAGAACTTGTAAATATTGATGATCATCACTTAGTGGCCATGCCTGAATATTAATGAGTATAAAATAAATCGGGTGCCACCTTTGCATTTAAATTGTGGATGATCGTAGTCTGCATACACTTGTGTAACGTAAAGTAAGAATCAAACAGTGTAGTCATATTGATTGGAAATGCTCTTTGCCACTCTACCAGAAAATCCATAATCAATAAAAAACACAAACATCAAGTAAAACTATTCATTCCGTCAAACGAACCCATCCAGAGTAAAAACAGTCTGAGACTTGAAAACATCAAGCAGTGGCCACAAACTGATACATTAGCCTCAGAATCACACTCTTGCAAGTCTAGACGTCTATCTCTCTATGTCCTCTATTTTCATCCCTCAACTAAAACTGGTTAGATCAATTTTATTCCATGTATAAATTGTTTACTGGACTTCTATTATATGCAATACTAGGGAATTTTACTAATCGACCGGATAGCTTCGTACAACATCTTTACTTTAGACACTTGAAAAAACAGAAATCAATCAAGTCTGGACGAGGGACAATTGACGGACCATAATCCTTTGCAGGCCTCTAGGAAATAAATGCACGTCTCTTAGACCGTATGTCGTTTACAGCAAAAAAAGGAACAAACAAAAACAACAACAACAACAACAACAACATAACTGGCCTTGTTCAGATGAAAGCCGACTAAACTCTCACCCATACCTTTTCTTTTTAAAAGGTTGGGAGATTATGAACTTTGAGCTTGGGATTGAGAGGCTTAAACTCTACATAAGCCTGTCCAAAATATTATTTTCTTTAGTTGGAATAGAATAGCAAAACAATTATACGAGGAAAAAAAAAAGCAGAAGTTTCTGACGCTTCATTCATCGCATATCCTTCGACCTTTAATCGATACTGAGATCACATTATTTTACTCGACCAGCACAAAGCAATTCACAAAACCTCCGTATCATATTCGCCAAAAACCACAAGTCACGTCTCAAAAATCCTTAAAATCGATTTTCGGTATTGCGTCTTAGCTCGGGTTCTTAAAACCAGCAAAAAGCTGATTTAACTGTGTCTATGACAAATGTTCTTGAATTCATAGCACTTCAGGAGAGAAAAGCGGAAAAGGAACTTATTATCAACTGAACTTGTTTGCGATAAAACGTTTCCATACCCCACCAGGGTATGTATTTGTGGTTGGATGAATTTAAGAAACAGAAACAGGTACCCTTTTCAACAGTTTGAAAAACATCCTTATCAACCAGCAACCACAAAAAAAGAGACACAAATGAACAGGATTTAAGTTTGTATACAGAATCCCGGAAAATGTGTGGATACCTGAACTTCCTATCCAGAGTATGATCCTCGTACAGGAAAAGCTGCTTTTGAGATTTATAAGTTAGTGAAGCCTTCCTATAACCACAGCAACGTAAACATTTACTTTTAGACATTTCAAATGTTTCTTTGTTTATATATATATAATACACTCTACCAAGGCGAAGTAAGTGTTAACTCATTACAATATCGTCAGTTATACAAACAACGATGCTTATCAGGAAATTCAGTCTTTGAGTGCCGCATAATAGATGTCTCCTTTAAAGTACATTAGCAGGCGTTGTCCTTCATCCTAAATACACTCTTCACTTCACTCTCCAGCAGAGGTCCATTTTGCTAATTTCAAACCCATTTTACATTTGAGAAACATCGTTGTGGCTGACTCTCGCAAAACACGACATAGCACAATTATTATTTGTATTAATAATTAAATAGTGTCGATATCACTCTGAAATCTAAGTACCAATTTAAGGCCAGGGGGCTGGAGTCTTGCCGGCAAACTACAAAGGGTCCCCCCAAGCTTATTTCCATACCCCCGAGCAAGGTTTATAAAGATGAGATAGCTATAAAATGTAAGCATCTTGGAAATAATCTGTATACCATCAAGGCACTGCCGTCAACACAGCGATCCACATCAGTGTTATTGGTAAGCATAAGGTTTGAATGCTGGTCAGCAAGTCAGCTTACATAGCTTTTTTTTTCCTGAGTGTTAAACCCATTTTCCATTCAAGGAGTACGACACACCTTTGTGTTTGTACTTCTGTATCTAAACTTCACCATTCCATTTTAGTGCGGACGGAAAGCCAGCCGGCATAAGGGGCATACAACTTTCGTATACACGACAAATATATTGCTTTTCTCTCGACATATAACGCTGCTTTCACGGAGCAAACACCGCCTTCCTCAGTCGGCGAAGACATATTTAAAAGAATGTTCGTACTGTTTGGTACGACTACGAAACGAACACCTTCTTTTCTTGTATTAAAACGCGTTGGTAGGCCAACAGAATCCATTTATTACGTTGATAAGTGATAAGATATTCTTCCACTTGAAAGTCAAGTTTACTTAAAACAGTTTCCTCAGTCGACGGAGGGAGTTTTTGAAGAGTTGTCGCACGAAAATTTCAATGTTTTTCCCGCCATCAGAACGCGTTGGGAGAGCAATAGAAATCCACTCATTACGTGACTGTATGATAGTAATAAGACATCCTTCCACCCGAGAGTCGCTTATACTAACGAGATCTTGCTTCAAACCCGGTGACACAAGTTAACAAGACTAACTAGTTGTTGTTGCCAGCCAATGGCTGTTGCTTCGGCGTGGGATAGTTTTGTAACAGAAAGTAAAAAAAAAAACCATCGAAAAGCAAGCTATCCAAACATTTCGTTTATGCTAATTATTTACAGTGGTGACGAGGTCGCACCTGCCGCGATTCCTAATGATAGCACTGGTAAAGTTAGCCAATAGGAAGCGGTGAATTAACAGTAAACCTTCTATTTAGAAGACATTAATACAAAGATTCGTGAAATGACCCGTAGAGAAAAGTTTGTTTGGACTTTTTCTTTAGGTGAGTGGTGTTCCTTCTTTTTATGTATATATGTGCACTAAACTGGTGATGTATCAGAAGGCGAAGGAGCGAACGAAGCAACACACAAACCAGTGAGTGCGTGCTGCCCGCTCAGACTTTTTTTCACCTGGGCAATCATTTCAATCCTTCCGTTTTTCGAGTCAGAGTTAATTGGAAGGGCCTGCAATTTTCGCTTTGTTGTTCTTGAACGTCCAAGTGAGCAAGCGATATCGCACGAGCTTCTATTCATTCTTTATAAGTCGAAGCAAAGCTAAATTTTATCCACCCGGCCAGTTGCGGCTTCTGACCGGATGTACCGCACAAATTGCACTTGAAAAAAAGAAAAATCGACACGGGAAGGTCACGTTAAAGAAAAACTTAAGGTCGGCGAAGAAGACACGCACAAAATAGTGTGGCCATTTAATCGAGAAAAATAAAACGCGACTTACAAAAGACACGAATCGTTCCATTTACCTCTGGTTGCAACTACCACATTTGATAAAAGGGTTTTGTAATTGAGTCGTTTTTATTCAAGATGAATTTTTCCTTTATATTTCTACTTTTTCATTGCGGCTTGTCCAAGCGGTGAACACGTATTGCGCAAGAGTAGATTTTGTTATTGCTACACAGTGTTCTCGTCCAGCCAAAAGCAAAAAACAAAAAACAAAAAAAAAAAAAAAAAAAAAACGAAAACAACGAGATTAAGAGGCAAGCCGAGTAAACAAGACAAAGCGCTACCAGCAGCAGTGTTCTAAAAACGTCTGAGCACAAAAAAACAAAAAAAAACTGAAAAAACTGAAAAAACAAGAATAAATGGAAACATGTTGACTCAAAAGCAGTTGTTAATTTGTGAGCTGTGTTCAATTGCTGATGAACTAGTCAGACAAATGTTTGAGCTCAGTTGGGGTAAGATTTCGTATTTGTCAAGCTCTTGAATTTTATCGAGATGTTTTGTCTCAAACCAGGAAAAAAAAACATTTTTTTGGCGAGTGCTGGCATTTTTTATCACAATTTTGAACGAAAACGATTATGTACTAATCCAAAGCAGATTTGTTCAAGCTTTTTTTTTTACCAGAGATAGGCGTTTTGCTTCCTCGCTAACCTGCGCCATTTTGGGTAAGAGATAAGGCAAGTCCTCGCGATTACAATGGTAATCACATGACTATAAAAATTTCTGCAACCTGATTGGCTGAGAGTAATCAAGTTAATCGTTAGTTTATTTATGCAATTTAAAATCTTAATTGGACTGAGTGCAATTTAATGATACCATAACAACAAATATGTAACCCGGGTACTCGGGTCAACTTTTGTTTACATCGTTTCGAGACTTAAAACTTTGAACGGGTCAATCAAAGTCTGTCCAAAGTAAGAGCAAACAATACAACTACAAACCGACTTTTACTGCTTTCCGACGCTCATGCTCATGTTCATGTTTAATTCAGTTCATTAGAGTCTATCCGAACCGCCAATAATGCTTTCTCGCTTGTTTTCACCCACAATTAACATGTCATTAACACTGTCAAAAATTTCAATGGAAAATAAACGAGACAGTATCGTATATATCAATAGCATATTCTGTCAGACTTTTGCGACATTTTCTGTTTAGGTCAGGTGGTATGCCAGATATAGCTACCAAGTAAATAATAGAGAGAACTTAAAACAGTCATGCTTATCAAGCGCGGCACACCTGACTTACAAGGTTTGAAATAAGGTTTATAGCATTTATGCATCGCAACAATCAGGCACAGTAGTTGAGATATTGCAAATCCCCATCCTACAGGCCTGTCCCCAGAGAGAGAGGCTTGGCAAGGGATGGTAACAGTCGGGTTCTGGGGATACTAATCCCCCGATATTAAGTTCGGTTTGCATCACAGAAGATGTCATTAAAAAGAAACTGAAAAAGAAATTATAGTTAAGTTCGTAATGACCTCATGCATTTGCATTGACGAATCAAAGCCTTGTCTCTAAGCACGAGAATCATCACAATGGGGGCGAGCGCGGAGGGCCTAGCCAAAGAGAATGAAATATAAAAGTGTAAAGTATTTTATAAGCAGCATGATTGACTTCGTTGTGAGCAGTGAGCTACTAAATCAAGTTTCTGCGGCAAACTTTAGTTACAATTGTTTTCCCTTAACCTGTCGGTCCGTCAATACTCGACTTGCAAATGCAAAAAGCATTATTTAATTCCGCTCATTAATGACACCAATACTGTAAACTTGCATTTGAGTGGCCGCCCCTTTCACTTGACAGTTAAAACATCGACCAATTCCACGTGTTACCATCCGATTCCTCACTTTGTCATTCCTTTTCATAGGTCTCTGCCGTCGTTATTTTTCCATTAATATTTTCGTAACATCACCACAAACAATACCCTGCTGCCAGACTCAATAGATGTAACTTCACTATAATTCAGTGAATTAAGATCATTAATGGATCACTTACGTCAAACTATACTGGTGATCCAAATTTTAATTAACAGAAGCTTACTATTTGGCGTGAGCGCTATCATGTACTCATTGTAAATTAAAATCTTGTCGTATCAAGGAAGAACAGTTAAGGCCAAAACAACAGCGAGATGAACAGCTCTTCAGTAAAGATGAGAGCTTTTGGTTTTTAACCAACTCGTTTTGAATATCGACCACAAGTCTCGCCGATAGGAAGGCGTAAGTTTAATTTTCTTATTCTGTATTGTTTGATTGTGCTTGAATCGGCCTCCTTTGTGATGAGATATTTTGGTAGATAACCATGAAAGAATTGAAACGACAGGTGCCATTCTTTTGAAGAGCGTTCGCAAAATAAAGTAGCCTACGAATATGGAATATTTCCTTGTTATTTGAAACGAACGCAAGGCTATAACATTTAATATTATTCTCATTTGAAACAAACAACCGCATCAGTGGCTTACCCTTAAAATATTTCATCTCAAGTCGTTCTAATTGAAATGAATCTTCTTTACTGCCCGAAGACACAATCATTTTTATCAGCATTTTAGCTCAAGTCTCAAGTCTATCGTACACTGCAAGAACGTTAAAAAAGCAAATGAAGGGCAACAAGTCTTTGTGCCATTTAAGACTCTCATGTAATATTTAAGATTGACTTCCGAGTAACGACGGTCTAAAGACGAACTATGGACGCATCGTTGACCGAACAAAATATTTGATAGATTATATTTTAAGCCATAATTTAACCAAAGCTAAATATGGCCAAAGCCTTTTCTGATGTAACAACAGAGACAAAGCAAAACAGAGGTCTTTAGGTTAAATTTTAATTTTTTTTCTGCCTTACATTTTCTCGGTCTCTCAAAAACGCGTCCGCAAATGTTTGTTCGATGTACGAGAAACAAAATATAACCATGGGAGAGTTTGTGTTTAAATGTTGATTTTGTGTTTTGATGTTAATATTCGCTGGCTTTGAATTGAGATATTTTTTATTCCGACTATCTAATCACCACACACTGTAAATATCCATTTTGATGAAGAGTGCATGAATAAATTTGTGCGGCGATTTTTCGAAACGAATGCCAATTTAAGGTTGCTTTACATATTTTTTTGTTTTTGGGTGTAATGTATTATTAACCATCATTAAACCTTCGTGCGTGAACATAGCCTCAAAGCCCCATAAATGAATACTCTAACTACTTTGGGCACGAACTCATTTTATGTTTAAAACATCTCTCTTGAACTTACATTTTTAATTACACTGTAATGGCCCCGATTTTAGCCAAGAGCCTTGTCGCTAAATTCTGAACCATTAAGTCAAGTTTAAGGTGAAAACAACATTTTCACTTGCGTACTGTAATGACTCCAAAGCCAGTGAGCTTATCCGAAAGCCTTGTTGTTAAATTCGGAATCATTCAGCCAGTTTAGGGTAAATACAACATTTCACTTGAAACTATATCGTATATTATCTGTCTCCTACAAGTAGAAGACAACGTTATTGCTAGAATAGTATTTCGCTTGGATCTGCAACTTTAAATGATCTATAAACATCCGCAAAGTCACCGGAACTTCTCAAAAGCCCTGTTGTTGACACCGGAACTATTCGACAATATTTCATTTAGAAACGCGTGATATCGAAAGGACATTTCATGTCACAATATCACCGAAATTTAAATTAAAATCTTTCTTGTCGAATCCCAAAACATCTATAATCTTTATTGCACTGTGATTAATATCCTCGAAATTCTAGTCAAAGAAGTAGTTGTCCTGAAGTAATGACAATTAATTGCACTGTAATCATCCCCAAGCCCAGTGCAACTTTGGTCTAAATACTTCTTGTTGAATGCTGAGCCATTAAATTATGACATTTCACTTGCATTTACATTTTTACACTAAATTCTCCTGTAATCATTTTGAATCCTAACTACACCATTAAGCCACTTCATGGTGAAGAAAAACATTTCCAAATTGCTTTTTTTAATTACAACGTTCCTTACAAGCTCGTTGTTGCATTGAACCAATGAGCTACCTCAGAACATTTGACTTACAATACTGATGTCTTTGAGCCCGGTCGCACTGGGCAGTTCAGTCGATAATAACTCAGCATCGAGAGCAATACGACGGATTCGTCAATGTTTGGTAGCAACTTGCTGACATATGTATTTGATGACAAGCGCTGTTTGCACTTCAAATGATGCAAATGTCGATATTAATGTCGTTAAAGTTACGAGTGCGACCGGAGCCTTACTCGTAAAAACATCACGTTTCACATGAAATTGACACCTTCTACAAACCAATCCCCACTCGCTTGCATCTGCATTTTTAATAGCACTGTAATAATCCTCTGTGTAACTTTGCTTCAAAATTTTGTTGATGAAAACCGAACTATAATAGCAGTTTCCTTGTTAAAACAACATTTCCTATGCACTTCATCAGCCCCAAGCCAACGAAACTTTAGCTTAAAACCATACTGTTGAATGTGAACCATTAAAGACATTTTACAACATCTCAATGTATGAAAATACACCACAAAGGGAAGCTCTTTCTTGGAGGTTTGGCGTCACAAAAATTGGAAAGGCTTACGATGGTGTAAATCTCATCAGGTGGCACCTGTACCTTCTATAATTCATTACTACCGAGTTCAGTAATATATATATTAATACTTACTGCATGAGCCGACATTAGATAGATTCCGTAATCAAATTCGAAGGACTATGTTCCCGATGCAAGGTATGAAACATTTTTGCTTAATGTCAGTATCAATCGCGTAGATACACTAAAGATAGATAATTCACACGTGTAAAACAAGCACAGGTGAACGGAACAGCTTCCATGCTCCAGCGCTTGCTTCACAAATTTGACGTGTGAGCATTGCTTGGCGTTGCGCTTCCCTAACATGTGTGAATCACCCTTAAACGAACATAGTTGACAGTCGAACGTGTTATCGCTTCGCCGGTGCACTGCGGTAAACTTCTCACTCGAACCAATTCACTGTATTTTTATCTTTATTTTTTTGTTTTTGAATTGCGCTCTCACAGGCACTGGGCATCTGTTGCATGCTTTAGCGTTTACATTTACACAAACAGACAGAAACCAGAGCATTTCGGAAACAATCCACGTTTGGCTGCATTTTCAGTTCGATGCGTTTAGATTGCCGAATTCGATTGTTTCGTGTGGATTGGAGATGAAAACGTATCAAACTTGAACTGAATCCGTGTAAACGCAGGTGCCTTTTTTTTTGCAGAAGACCGCAACAACTATCTAAATGTTAAAAGCTGATTGGTCAATATCAGTAGTTCATGTTGATAAGCTGAACGCTGTAACCACTTAGATAGACTAGAAGTGAAATGTTCACAAATGTTCCCTCGCCCAAATAAATGGCAAATTAAAAATGATCGCAGTCTTGCTCACGTGCATGCTTGTTGTCTTCGTTTTTGAAGTTGACTTTTGTTTTTTCTTGTGAGACTGTCGCCTTTGTAGTTTTCCATTGTTTCCTTACCAATTTTCGATTTCAATATCTTGATTTCATTTTTACCATTCATCGCTTGACTACTATTAACTTGTAAGTACGTCCAAAGGGTGGACGTGAGTACCATACTGGAAGCACGCACGGGAAGGTCGGCGACCGAAAAGCTTGGGATGAGAGTTTTAAGCGCGAGGCCCTCGTCTATAGCCTGCGAATACATCCGTCTCCAATCGGGCAGCTTTTGAGCCGCCTGAGACGGCTGTATTCGCAGGTAACTTTGTATAAACAATGGAGAAAAGCTGAAATGTCTAAAAATCTAATTTCAGGATTCCGTGGCAACTTTGGCGCCATGTCTGTGAGGACAGCTCTCTCTTTGGCACTGTGTTTCGTAAGTCTACAAGTGCAGCTATCGTTTGGAGAGAGTAACGAATCTTCGTGTCCCCCTACAGTGCCCATCAGTTGGGTCGAGAAGCCGCCGTACTCTACTCGCCTAAGTGACGATTCCGCTCAAAATGATCTACAAGGGCTGTTCAAAGATATCCTTGTATCCTTTATCAGCGGCATCTGCTGTGACATGAGCTCCGAATTAAACCAAACGCGAGTAAGCCACGAGAACGAGATGGTGAGAAAATTGCAAAGTGGTGAAGTTTTAGTGGGGCTTCCCGTTACCAGCCTCGGAAGGGAGTCTGTCTTGTACAAAGATTTACACTTTACAGGATTTGTGGAATATCCTGGGGCGGACTTTATAACTGTGGCAGATGTGAAAAATCCAGGAACTGTTGTCACATTAACGGTTCTCAAGTCCTGGCCGTTGCTAATGGTGACCACTATCATGATGGCCATTGCGGGAATTCTCGTTTGGGCCTTGGTTAGTAATGAAGTGAACTGCTTATTCTCATTTCCAGTCGCACATCACATAGGTCTGCAGTTAATCGCGATGCGGCTATTGCAACTCCAACTTCATCGCGCAACAAAGTCAAAGAACGCAATGCCCCGGCATGTGCGCTAATATGAAGCTAACATGAAGTAACTAACGGTGTGCTGTTTATTATCTTCCTCAGGACACCATATGGAACGTAAGAGAATTTCCCCGCACATTTTTTCGAGGCTCATGGGAAGGTTTTTGGTGGTCCTTCATTTCCATGACAACGGTCGGGTAAGTTATATAACGGTTCGAAAGTCATGCTTTGATTCTGCAGGAAGGAAAAATCTTCGAATATCCTATTTAGTTTACTTACTGTTGCCGGTTTTCCAGCTATGGTGACAAAGCGCCCAGGTCTATCTTCGGTCGGCTTTTCGCAATGGTGTGGATCCTGACCGGACTTGTCATTATGGCCATTTTCATGGCAAATATCACCAGCGCGCTGACATCAATGAAGCTGGAGCCTTACAGTAAGAGTATCAGTGGCCTAGAGGTAAAAGATTTGAAAAATGTTTTCAGACAGACACCACGTGTTTCGGCCGTGCGGTCATCCTATTTTTGAGTCAGCGGTCAGCTGATCAGCACAAACTGTTGATTCAAGTGCAGATTTTGTACCTCAGTTCGTGTGGAAATAAATGCTTACAACAAGAGGTAGAGCCGTTTTCGGATGACTGTCGAAAACCAAAACCAAAGTAATCATACAGGCCAATCACAGAGACTGAGAGAAAACAGTTTTTACCACAACACACTAGTTTCTCGCTCTCTGATTGGTTGATTTACCGTGGTAAATAAGAGTCCAGACAACGATGCTGACGCCAGCATGTCACGTTTTGCAGCGAAATACAACGAAACTTTCCTGTATATTTCTAAATGTTGTGGTAAAAAACAAATTTCCACTGGTTTGCCGTGGTGTGGACTCTTATTTACCACGATTTACGTCATCACATGGTCAAAATTAGTTGCGGACCCACTCGGCGAAGCGCCTCGTGAGTCCACAACATTTTGACCATGTGATGACGTAAATCGTGGTAAATAAGAGTCCACACCACGGCAAACCAGTGGAAATTTATTAATCAGCCAATTGGAAGCAAAAGTAATTCGCGTTTGGTCTTGCGTTTGGTTTTACTTTCCAATCAGCAGTGCGAGTACACGCCATCGCTTGCGTGAGAAGTGTTTGGTTTTGGTTTTGGTTTTGTCTCTGATTGGCTGAACATGCTGACAATCTCGTGTGGACCAATCCGAAAGCGAAGCAAACGCAAAACCAAAGCAATCACACAATTACTTTCGACAGTCATCCGAAAACAGCTCTATTCTGAACTGCTTGTCTGACAATCAATGGTTGTTAGTACTATTGAACCACTGTTGCCTTGTTCCACAGGTGGCTGTGCTGGGAAATGGAACAGAATACGGAATAGCTGAAGAAGAAGGCGCCAAACCAATAGGTATACTGCAGTATTGTGTTCGTATCACTGATCGATCATGCATGTTGGTAAATGTCGTAAACATAATAGATTGATCACATCTAGAAAACCAACAGGCTATTAGCAATATATGGTTAACAAGGGCTGTACCCCTCGAAAAGCACAAAAGGGTTATTATCCTCAGAGATCCGGCTGCTCGTATCTAGCAACTATAATGGTAACACTATTGTAAAAATACATTCAATGGGGCAAAAAAATCAAAAAATCATAATTTCTACACAATTGATGTCAAATGGGTGAAATTTTCTATGAAGCCCAACAGGACTCCCAGGTGCCATCATCACAATTTTGACTGGGATTGTAGCTTTGTGAATCATTCCCCGCAGTGTTCCAAACATTTGACGAAATGGTAAAAGCTGTCGTGGATGGGGACGTGGAAGGTCTACTGGTTGACCGTTATTCTGGATACTACTACATCAGGGAGTCGAACCACACAAACGTGCCCCTCATGACGTCAAAACATATAGAAAAGAGTGCAACCGTGGGGCTGGTGTTTGCAGAAGGGACAGAAGAACTGACTGAATGTCTCGAAATGCTAAAAACTCCGGTCAAGAAAGCGTTAGGAACCATCATATCAAGTTACAAAGTACGTTTTAGACAAAGAGTTGTTTCCAGATAATTCTCTTGACCCTTTCACTCCCAGCAGTGAAGAACTTCAAGTTTCTCCTTCACCTTCTCACCAGACATATATCACAGTATGGAGAACTTGACTTTTTACAACCAGTATTCATTCCATCACTCTTTTTTCTTTTCTGGGAGAATCTGCATTTTGAGCTTGGGAATGAAAGGGTTAAAACCAAAACCAAAGCGCCAATTACAAAGGCTGTAAGAACAAAACACTTTCAACAAAGCAGAATCCGAAGTAATTTGCGATTGGTTTTACCTTGAAGAAGAGACCAATCAGCAGTGCGAGAAATACCATCGTCGGCTTTTGCTTTTCTTCCTGATTGGCCAATAATGCTGCCAAACGTTTTTAGACCAATCCAAAAGCACAGCTATAACATAGACTAAAACCAAGGCAATCATATGATTACTTTCGATAGTCATCTAAAAAGAATAAAGTATACAAATTGAAATTTGTAAACCACACTGTTTTCATTGCGAAAAAAAATCTGGTAACAAATTAGTCTTATGAGAACTTGCTGAAGCTTGGTCAGAATGCGACTTGGTGAGATCGCGTCTCTATTGTCTTCAGCGTCAATCACAAAGGCTGTACGAAAACACTTTCAATCGATCAATTTTACTTTAAAGAAAAGTCCAATCTGCTCTAAACATTTTGTCCCTACATAAATTAATATCATGTTTGCGTCCGCTGACCCAGGCACCAAGACAACCGACGCCCCCAGAACCCAGTACTATTTATGACACTAACGGACCTGTAAAAACCATTTCATTGGTGGCTTTGGGAATCCTGGGGGTGCTGCTGGTGCTAGGGACTGTGTGGGAGTTCTTTATCCGCAACCGTTCCAAGGACAGACGGCAAAGCTTTAGGATGTCTTTCACCAAACGAAGTAAGATTCCTGCTTTAAATCCTTAACTAGAAATACGATATTCTCAGATATCCCCATGCCCCGCAGGAGGGTTCCCAATAGGTTTGTGTGCGGAATGTTGTGACTATTAATTATTTTCCTTGCTGGTAACTTCAGAAAACCTATTTACAGCAGAATAAGTGTTCGATATAAGCATTGTTTCAAGACAGCTTTTCGGCCGAAACCTACCACCTTGATTGACTTATTGTGACGAATCACGGGTGACAGATGGGCCTCTTAGTGCCGCGTGGTATATAAACAATAAACTACTTTTGGATTCGGAAATATGCACGGATAATTGTCCGAGGATATTATCTGTTCCGAGAAGCGAACAGTTGCCCGAGAGCGAAACTGGGATATATTTTGATAATTGTGATATAGCGAGAAGTGTCGCGATTAGTAGCGCAAGTGCAAATTTTTAGTGAAGAATCTATCTTGTTTTCAGTTGTTGACATTGGAATTATAAGAGACTCCTATAAACATACAAACTCTCCTATAAAGACTCCTATAAACATACAAACTCTCCTATAAAGACTCCTATAAACATACAAACTCTCCTATAAAGACTCCTATAAACATACAAACTCTCCTATAAAGACTCCTATAAACATACAAACTCTCCTATAAAGACTCCTATGAACATCCAACTCTCCTATAAAGACTCATATAAACATACAAACTCTCCTATAAAGACTCCTATAAACATACAAACTCTTCTATAAAGACTCCTATAAACATACAAACTCTCCTGTAAAGACTCCTATAAACATACAAACTCTCCTATAAAGACTCCTATGAACATCCAATTCTCCTATAAAGACTCATATAAACATACAAACTCTCCTATAAAGACTCCTATAAACATACAAACTCTCCTATAAAGACTCCTATAAACATACAAACTCTCCTATAAAGACTCCTATAAACATACAAACTCTCCTATAAAGACTCCTATGAACATACAAACTCTCTTATAATGACTCCTATAAACATACAAACTCTCCTATAAAGACTCCTATGAACATATAAATTCAAGTAACATGTGTGTATATTTATATTTGATCCGTTCGGCCCTGCTCACGTCATAAGGTTTAGGCTGCTTCCTAATCAAGCATACACTAAGGCGTGAAACGGGTGAGTTAACCTTAGTTCTAAGGTCTCCACTATCAATGAAACGCTTGTCCATACATACATCCTTCAAATTCTACTTTTCTGAACTCTTTTTCCAGAAAGTGATCATCTCGCCATGTTCCTCGAAAGAAAGACGGGCGAGTCAGAGCTCAGGAAGGATCTCGAGGAAGGAAAAAAGTTGTTGCAGCAGTTTCTGGAATACTTTGAGAAAATAGAGAGGAGATCACAAGACACGTTTTATCACAAGGGAAACAAAACTAAAGCGAACGTTTAGTGACTATGGTCTGCCAGCTGTAACATTTCCCTTAACCCCTTAATTTCTGAGGTGTTCAGGAAATGTGATAATGTGCAAATTCATTATTCTATCATTTCTGAAAAAGCTATCAGTATCCAATTTTCTCCCTGCTCTTACGATTATATATCTATGGTAAGAGAGTGGGAGAAAAGTTCATCAGGAATCAAAGGGTTAACTGACATTCTCCTTACGGCATATGTCGCAAGGGCAATTCATTCTTTGTCAAAGAGATCCTCAACTGAACAATAATCTGTGTTCTCAATACACTGATGACCTATTTTACTGTGTTGCAAAAGGGGAAATCGTATGACTTCATAAGATCCAAAATGACGGTGCCCGAAATATCTTCATGTTTTGGCCGGGAGAATCGGTCCACAAAAAGCATCTAGTGTACAATTTACGGGAAACTATCAGAGCAATAGATTCAGGAATGAATAAAGAGAGCGCGAGAACACAGGTTATTTTTTATTTGGGAATTCTTTAAGTAATGTGCTGATTCTAGCCTTGGGGTATCTCACATTAGAGACGAATAAAAAGAATAGAGGTGCTGTTAAAACGCAAGCGAGAGTTGGAGATTAATAGAGGTTTTCGAAGTTATTCCCGACTGGTTTTAGCCTGAACAAGAAGACTAATCAGCAATGCAATAGCCGAGAATTTTGCAAAACATGCTTCAATGAACCAACGAAAAAGCGTTGCAAATGCAAAACAACCAAACCATTTACTTGCGACATTCTAGAACCCTTTGGGGTGAAGATTGTTATACCCCTTTTAGAATGATTGAGTCGACTCATTTGTTGCTAAAACACAATGCATTGATTTGTTTGATCATTCATTTATCTATTCATTAACATATCTTACAGGACGCGAGATATAAGGAACTTGCACAAAATCTTTGTAACAACATGTAGCAAAATGTAGTTATTTGACCAGTGCTTAATATCAGACGCCCGTTGTACAGTCAAGCCTGTAGTAAGCAGAGCCGGTGTCTGCTTAATTATACAGGTCCGCTAACCGATGAAATTTGGGTGTGATCAGACTTACACTTTACTGAAGTAATGTACTGGTTACAATAACGACGAATTATAGTTTAGTGTTTATCGTTTTATTTTCGTTTGATTTCGGGCAAGGAAAGTGTCTAAAAAAATTAGGCTGTCAGTTTAAAGGCGCTTTGTTTACAATCGTTTCGACACGAATAGCATCGTGTAAAGCAGTTTTACAATATAGAATTCGTGCGGTAAGGAGGTCGCGTGTGACAGTCGTAAGCAAAAATCACACGAATCTATAACACAGGACAAAACAATTTTTAAAAAGTGCCCATTAGGACTGCACGTAGGATGTCCATGTCCGCTAGTAGAGGTAGAGTATCTTAGTGAGTAAATTTCGTGGACTTTGACAAATGTCCGCTTAATAAAGCTGTCCGCTTGATGGTTTGTTTGACTGCACTTCAATTCGTGTACAGACAATAGATGCAATCTTACCAAGACAGAGGGCAGTTTTCGGGTGACTGTCGAAAACCAACACCAATAGTAATTACAGCGCCAATCGAAGCTGTTGGAAAACACTTTAACCAAACCAGATACCAAAGAAACTGCGCTAGGTTTTACTTTGAAGACGCCAATAAGCGGGGTGTGGGAACGCCATCGCCACTTGCTTGTTTTTGTGAGAAGGTCGCAATCGTGTTTTAATTTCGCCCTAAGTTAGCAGTGCGGCACATTACCGCCATCGCTACTTGCTTGTCAGTAGATCGCAATCGGGGTTTGCTTTTGTTCCTGATTGGCCAAGAATGCGGGCACTAAACTTGTTTAGACCCTTCCAAAAACGAAAGCAAACCCAAAACCAAAGCAATTGCACGATCATAGTCTATTCGACAGTCATCCGGAAACCGCTCTAAGTAAACAAATGATCACCATGGTTCAGCCGCCTGATGATGCAAACAAACTCAACAGGATAATAAAAGACACCCTACAGGTTCAATCATAAATTTGACTGGAGTTAATATCGCATCGCTTCCAAGTACTGAACATCAGATATAACAAGGTACTAACACGTATGTTGAAAGATCTTCTAAGCTTGCTAGCTTCTGTGCGTGATTTCTACACACTACCATACTTAAAAATTCTACCTCGATTACACAAAGTGCAACATCGCCTTCACAAACTGCACATAGAACTCAGTGACGGCGAAAGAGATCTGCGCAGTTATGAAGCATTAAGAAATTGTAAAGGTGTAGCATGAAAAAGAAAAACGGGCTTCATCGGAAATCGAACCCACTACCATTGCGATATCGGCGCTCTAACCACTGAATATGGTTCCAACTAGAAACCTAACGTATAGAACCTAACACAGAGCCTAACACTAGAAACCTAACATATAACTCAAGCAACTAAAACAAGGTTTCTATCGTATATCCAATAGCGACCACAACACCCATTCATCCCTCTACAACATCAATTGCTTGAAAATTAATTTAACTCCTTTACCCCAAATAAAACTGGAAAATGAAAGGCAAACACGAGTTTCGCTCGCCAAAAATGTGAACACTATTATTAGAATGTGGTTATATACTGCAGCTTTTGAGGGATCACACTTTTAGGTCACACTCCTTTGGCAGTGGAAATATTTGACAGTATTGCATGAGCGCTCATTTCATATTAAGTGCAAATACAAGTAATATCTTTACTTTCGCAGTTTAATAATTGATCAAACGATTACAAGCCTGTTTCAGGACAGAAAAATATACTTTGGAAAAGCCAAAGGACCGAAATTAAAAAAACGAAACAACGTTGCCTTTGACAAACTGTGCTCAAGGAACTAAAATTTACATTAACATTGTAGTTGGTAACTCACATCGAAAACATAGAGTGCAAACGTGTTTTGGTTTATTGGTGAAATTTATTTAAATTTCAGAAGCGCGGTTTGCCTTTTATCTGAACCACGACATCAGTACTAAAACTAACAAAGGGTTTTGAATACAAATTATAAAATCCTCATATGTCTTGTAACAGCCTCATTTTCACGTGGAAATAATTCTAGAGGGCTTACGGCAAAAAAGAAAAAAAAATCGCTCCGAAATTTAGATAGTCCTTGATAGAAATCATTTTAGTTAGCTTTTGTGTAAAGTATTCGCAGAGATACGTGTAAATTCATAAAATGATTGAAAGTCTCATATCCTTAATATTTAATGAAACAATCATAAAATATAGTTCTGGTTTTGTTTATGTTATGTGCGGCTTTCTATAACTTCGAGGGGTACCTCTATATAACCACGTGAGGAAATTGACAATATAAAAATATATTTATTCTTGAAAGCGACAGAATTCGTCGAGCATTTGCAAGGACAAAAGTCAGGCACTTGCTGAAGCATTAATATTTATAAATATTTATTATTCATTTTAATAAATTAATATTTATTATTTATATATATTAATATTTATTATTTATTATTTATATTTACATTTATATTTATAACAATCTATGTATATATAACAATCTAAGTAACAATGATATGATCTGCATATGATAAATACATATATGTGGGAACTGCGGACTGAGAATAACAATAAGAACAACCTTCGCTCATATTGTTGCAGTTGAAAGGATAGCCTGGCTTCAACGACAATATGCATGGGTTCAACTCCCATCGATTTTTCTCCTGGACTATCCTTGCAACTGCTTAGTTGCTTCATAACTGCAAAGGTCATTCTTATTGTGAAACAGTTGAAGAGTACTATAGCATGGAAACAGTCATAACTTCCAATATATCTACGGCCAATATTTATTGTTTTATTTATTGTTCTTCGTTCTTGGGCACAACTTATGTTATAGAAAATGTATTGAACTAACTAACATTTAAGTAACAAGTCCTAGTATTGAGTTTCTTGGCTAAGTCTTGAGTTATTTTACGTACGAGCGTTACACTGAACTACAAAATTAAGAAAAAACGTATGTCCTAGGTGTTTATGAAATCCTTATGTGAAACATTTAGAAGTCCACACTAAACTCGGCTTTACCATGAACTTATGCCAAGACAGACATCTGCTATGTAATATTTAGTATGTCAATATTTTCTTCGTATTGTTTCTGCAGGAATTACACCTTATCGTGGCTACATGGGTAGCCTGGTATCTGTTTCAATTCTTTTCTACATTATCCTTCTTTGTGTCTTTGCGCTATCGTCACCGTTCAAACTAGCTTGGGTAGAAAGACCCCCATACACGACCAAACATCTTGAAAATCGCTCGACGACTGAATTTAAAGGAATCTTGTACGACATCTTGAAGAAAAAAGTACTAACTTGTGGCTATTTTGAAACTGTTCGTGTGAAATACGAGAATGACATTTTGGAAAAACTGAAGAGTGGAGAGGTGCAGGGGGGAGGACCCTTGGTTGTGAAAGGAAAATACCCCTCCACGTACGAAGGGAGTTCATTCGTTGATGTGCTCGAGTATTCAGGGGCAGATTTCATCATCAAGGAAAAGCCCAAAAAGCTTTTGGAGACCGCTGCCAACGCAATGTTTAGCACGTGGCCACTGCTAGCCATTACACTCATTTTGACCATGATCGCTGGGATCATCATCTGGGCTTTGGTAAGATGTCACGTCATAGTACATAGATCTTATTAACCGAGCGCGCGGTCCGTACAGTAAGTTATGGACCGAGTTTTTTTCGTCGCCTTATGGCCCGAGCGCGCTTCGCGCGAGGGCCATAAGGCGACGAAAAAAAACGAGGATCCATAACTTACGGTACGGACCAAGCAAACGAGGTTAATAAGATATTTATTATATGGCTTTAGATCTTTCGGCAAACACAAAACAAGGCCCCAACGAGTACTCGTCTCGTTCATTCAACAACATCAATCGCGATCAGGTATGAATTTACGCACGTTTGTTTTCACAACAAATTCAGTTAACAGCTTATAATTCTACCGATTTGAAAATCTTGAAAGAAAATAAGCGTCTGTCAAACCAACTGCCTTGATAAATACTAATTTGTTCTGAGCTGAATGAAATGGCCGATAGCGTATGTCAAACAACGGCACTGCAGTGAACTTTATTCGGTGAACGACTCGAACTCGCCCTTGCTCGCTCACTAAAGATTTAAAAAAACTGCAGTCTTATCTCTTTCCAGAAGAAATTGCTTTGTAACTCAGAGTATTTTTTATTCTTTTGAATAAGTTTCTTACGCATACAATAATGTAGAAGGCAAACTGGCACTAAAAGAAAATCATTTCATCACAAACTGCGCCCGACACATCGTTGAAAGCTATATTATTCAAAACTCACCGCTTAATTTTCCTGCCTCCTCGTGGAGCGTTTAGGTTTCTTCCAGCAAAATAAACATCCTCAAATCACCACGGCGTTTTTGTCCGAATCAATGATTTCGAAATACAGAGTTCTCGTGCATTGTGAAAAATATATTTACAGTCCTCACAGTGCGCCATGACGAGCAAACATGTCTGCAAAACTTGATTCTTGCACGATTTTAGTCATAACTGTTCACGGTGATTGTTCGCTTTGCACCTTCTCCCTGGCAAGTGTGCAAATTTTAACACAGGGGTGAAACAACCCTCCATACTCTGCAGCATTTGTTGTCAATGACGGCTGAGGTCGCAAGCAATTTTTTCCTCGGATGTTTTCCTTCTTCGTAACGGTCATTTTCCAAGATTGTAAACTTTTCCCGATCATCATAACTTAACAGTGGGTATCCCGAACGTTTAAACTTCCCATTGCACTTCTGGGCCTTTTATGACAAACGTTTAGCAACTTTTCGAGTAATCATTTGCGATCCACATGTGCAAACTGATTTTGCGGTCCGTACAGTAAGTTATGGACCGGTAAAATTGACCAATCAGAACGTGCGTAAAATCAATTTGCGGTCCGTACAGGAAAGTATGGACCGGTAAATCAACCAATCGTAGCGTGCGTAGTATCAGTGCCATATAATAATAGGAAATATCGCCATGGATTCCGTAGGTTTTCATACTAGAAATACGATATTTGCAGATGTCTTCTCGCCCTGGAGCCAATTCAATGTTTTTATTTACATCTAGAAAATCCAAGGCTATAAATTTGGTTCCTAACACGAAAGAACGTAACCAATCAAAAGAATTGAAATAGGTTAGGAGCACTTTTACATCAAAAGAAACTAATATTTTTCAAAAGCAAGTCGAATGGAAATGGCTTGCTATTCATTAATCCGCCAAATTTAGCCTTGAATTTTGCTATATTTTTATATTTTCTATGTGTTTCTATATTTTTTATATTGCTGAATCATAGCTGCAACGTTCCTCAAAGTTTTATAGTAATCGCATTAAAGCCAAAAATGTTATGATCCAAAGTTTGTCATGGACGAGTGCGCCCGATAAAACACCGGAATCACCTTAATCAATCAAAGGCTGGTCTAATTGGTGTCAGGTTTCATTTCCAACAAGAGAGTTTAGGGTATTTACCCTTGGAGCACTCCTTTGCGATGAGATAATTAACCATCGAAACGTTAGTTGATTATTTGGCTTGCTTCAATATTAGGTTAACAAGCTGCAAACTAACTTTATATTTTACGTGCAAACGTGAACAGTATTGTGTGAAGCACCAAAACTTACCGCTTTTCCATCAGGACACAG
This sequence comes from Plumapathes pennacea, assembly GCA_964036295.1. NCBI lineage: Eukaryota > Metazoa > Cnidaria > Anthozoa > Antipatharia > Myriopathidae > Plumapathes > Plumapathes pennacea. Next base: position 8,562,185 of record OZ038465.1, on the reverse strand, counting down.
TCATCAACCCACAGGAGTTTCCTCGCTCGTTCTTCAGAGGATCATGGGAAGGTTTCTGGTGGGCTTTCATTTCCATGACAACAGTTGGGTGAGTACCTGATAGGACGAGAAGTACGTAAATTTAGCGCATTTTGACCAGTAAAGCATCCGATCATTCACTAACACACTTACTTACTCAACTCGAGCATTTTTATTCGCTTTTATACCCATTGCTGTTGCCGGTACTGCTTACTCACTCTATCGTTCATTCATTCATTTTCCCACCTCGCAATCACTCATCCAAAAAGTCCTTGTCACATGACCAAAATCCCCCACGTGACTGAACATTTATCACCTATCATCGTCCGGGGTGGCTTTCGTCCCAGCAACAGTTTCTCACACAAATCTTTTTAAAATTTGTGAATTTCAAAATGCTGCCAAATTCGATCTATAAATGCTGTGACGCATTTTTTCACGCTCTTCCCATTTCCGGCACTCAAACAAAGCGTAAGTGAAAAGGCCTATTACTGACTCCCTCATTCCTCGATCAAGTAGTCGCGTACCCACTCACTCCCTCGCCAAATTACTCAACATATTAGGCTCTATATTCAGGTATGGAGACAAGTCACCCAGATCTATTCCTAGTCGTATATTTGCCGTTATCTGGATTCATGCTGGTGTGATCGCCATGGCATTTTACACAAGCGTTATTACGACTGCATTAACGTCCGTCACGCTGGGGCCAGAGACAACAGACATATACGGCAGTACGGTAAGAAAAGACGGCGTGAAGCCTCAGGCAAGTTACACTGCAAGAGTATTATACTTTCTTTGAAAAAACAAAAACAAGCAGAACAACAACAACAACAAAACTCCGAGACTTTGTCTGCTTATTAATCCTTTCACTCTCAAATTTTTCTTTCTGCCTCTCACTAGAGATATGTCATACAGACGGAAGAACCTAGCATTTGATACCTTGTATAGATGAAAACTTTTTAAAATATCAATTCTCAACACAAGTCGAGAATCTGCATTTTGAGCTTGTGAGTGATAGGGTTAATTTTTGAGATTCTTGTTCTCTATGTTGTTTCGTTTTTGTTTGTTTCTTCTGTCATTTTCTTTGTTGTTGTGTGTTTTGCTCAACTGTACCTTGTTTGTTTGTATAGATGTTCACTTGTCCGTTTAAATTTAGGTTATTGCAAAATTATTTTCTGTTGATGTAATTATGTTTATTCTTCAGCACTGCACAATCGAATCAAATTACTATTTATTGCCATGAAATGAGAACGTAACGTTTCTGAAATCACCAGGTTGCTGTCTTGGGAAACGGAACAGAGTATCAGCTTGCACTTGAATCCGGAGCCAAACCCAAAGGTGATCAGCAAACTGCCAGCACAGACACCTGCTATCTCTTTCTATAATTGCTTTTTCCATTTTCACATGCGCAGAAATGACCACAGGCACTTCACTTCCTTTTACTTTACTTCTCTTTATGTGCCTACTGAATATGCGCAGATAGACACAAACCGTGCTAAATTATCAATAAGAGGCCAGTCAAATCGATACTTGCTCGTGCCCAATCACAACTGCTCCAATCATAAGAAACGAGCTAACTGCTGTTACAGTCGGCGAGAAGGCTTGATTCAAGTACCTCGTAGTAGAAGTGTATGCATTGCAGACCTATTTATTAGCTTCATTCGTGTTTTTTCATTACTTTAGATATAGAACAAAGTTGACACCACTACTTTTTGTGACGCGAGTTCACACATCTGGGGTCGCCAAAATGAGATTGATTCGAAATCGGTGCTGAGATATACACCGAGATAGTATTGGCGCGCATTCAGACTGTCGAAAAATCACTTAAATCAATCTTGGACTGTTCTGCAGTTGGTTCGTACTTAGCCTGATCGACCTCAGACCGAATGTGAACGGGCTCTTAAAACGTTTTCAAAGCTTGTCGCTTCTAAATCACTAATTCCAACGGCATGGTTGAGGCCCGAGATGGCAAACGAAAACTGTAACAGCTAGAATTATTTTGATCAAATGGATGGCATAAAGCGGAAAGAGACCACCCCTTTTAGTTCTTTGCTTGACCGAATTACGGCATTGTCTTATAATCTTCTATTTACGTTTGCAACTTTCTGTTTGCAGTGTTCGATACATTCAAAAAGATGATGGATGCCTTCGAGTCGGACGAAGTCACAGGAATATTAGTGGACCGAATTTCAGGCTATTACTACCTGAGCCAGGACGGACAGTCGAACCGAACAAGCACCGTCACGTCAGATCACATTCCTCTCACGGCCGGCGTTGGCTTTGTTCTAACTTCCATGGTGGAACACAGTCGAATAGTCGCGTGCTTGATGAACAGGAAAATCTCCATACGCCAAGACGCTTTCGCGATCGCCTCTACTTACAAAGTATTCCACTGTTCTTTTCGTTGTAATATTCAGTTTCCCACCCAAGAAAGCTGTTTTCTTTCAATTATATACGGATTCACATGTTTGAGTGCAAATAAATTGCACTCGTACTCCGCTGCATTGCACTCCTAACGTGTAATAACCTATTTATTTAACAAAAAAGCTACGCTAAAGACGTGAAAGGGTTAAAACAAACACTTATCAGCGCGTATCAATTACAGGAGCCCTATCAGAAACATCCCAAACCAGTCAATTTGCATGATCACTCTGCCATGCACCGGGGGCTCTACATACTTTCTGGGATACTGGCAGCAATGATATTGGCAGGTGCAGCATGGGAATTGTTTTGTCACAAGAAACCAGGAACCACAATCGCCAGCGATTCAGGTAGAGTGACAATATCGTGAAAACATGTATAGGTTTCTCATTTGTTTTCTGTCATAACTGCGTCTATTCGTTTGCCGTGTGGCTAGTATTCGTGAGGTTGTCACCGGCTTTGGTTCTGCGGTATCTAATGTTTGAGGTTTCGTGAGGCCAATTTTTCCAAAAGAAACAATTTTTTTTTTTTTTTTTTTTTTTTGCAATTTGAGAATAAAACTGTGGGTTTGCTTTCTTTGAGGTAAATGTAATAATAATAACGGGAAAACTGTGCACTCATACAACTTTTAATCTTAATTACTACTAAATATTTTAAGTGACTTTGGACCAAATGAAATGACTGACGCTGTGGTCCGGCTGATCAGTTGAATTTGTACAGCAGCCTTAATCCACCGTCTTCCACGTACCACAATTTCTCTTAGGAATGGAAAACACCACAGAAATGACAGTTCAACAACATCCAGGCGAAGAGTTGAAAAAAGATCTGGAACAAGGGAAAAGAATGCTGCGACAGTTGCACGAATACTTCGAGATGTTGGAACGAAAGTCGCTGGAAAAAGTCTACTGACAAACTTGAGCTCGTTGTCATGGCAATCCTTTTTGGCCGGAATTCGTGTTTAATAACTAACTTATACTCTATTCACACCAACTAAACCTGTTTAATTAAACCAACTTTACTAGACTACGTTTTCTGAAACCTGTTTTGATTTGTGTTAATTACACAATATTTGACACCACCTCGCACAGGTTGTTTAGTTGGACGGGTTTTAAACCAGTTTACTTTTGCCGTGCGCTCATTGTGAACGGCCGACCAAACTAAACAAGTTTTATTAAACACCTTTTAAACAGGTTTAAGCGTTGGTGTGAACGAGGTATTACTCCCACGGATGCATGACGGAGCTTTATGCAACTTTAAAGCGCGCTGCAGGAGCCTGTTCGAATTTCCGGTGTTGGCATAGAAACGCAGTCTAAGTCAATCAACGCACACAGCTTTGGCTTTGAAGTATTGACATGACTTGAAATTAGAGCTTATCGCCGACCCCCGTATACTGTTACGCGCTTTTGCGCCAAAATTTAAGTGCTGCTCTGAATTACCGTGAAGCATGGTCTGAATTGTTATTCATCCTCGTCTTCGGTCAACCTCTTGATCATTTGATCAAGTGGAATTTATGCCGTTCATATTGCGGTATTATTGGCGGCGAAATTGCGTATTTTTTTCCCCAAAGACGCCAGGGATGAGTATCGAGCAAAACTCGAGCTGTTTGGCTCGTCGAGGCTATGTTTAAAACCTGGAACCGGGAACCCGGGAACCCGGGAACCCGGGAACCCGGGAACCCGGGAACGGGGAACCGGGAACCGGGAACCCAGAACCTGGGAACCGGGAACCTGAAACCTGAAAACCGGGAACCTGGGAACCGGGAACCTGAGAACCGGGAACCTGAGAACCGGGAACCGGGAATCTGGAACGTGGAAGCGGGAATCGGCATCTGGGAACGGGAAACCGGGAACCAGGAATCTGGGAATCAGGAATCTGGGAATCTGGGAAACAGGAACTTGGAATTGGAAAGGGAACGCAGAAATTAGGAAAAAAACAAATTACAAAATTTTATTGAACGCTTGTCCTTTGTAAGAATCGTTTTCACTTAATGAAGAAAATTTATTTATGAAGTTGGAGACAATTTCTTCCGTTCTAAAGGTTTCCGTTGCTACGAGGGAGCATGTCAACTACATGGTGTAGATCTCGAGGCGGGAAGAGTTGACGATGTTGGCGCGCTTTTGGAAACAACTCCGCAAACTCCAGTGGCAATTTCCACATATACGGCCCACGACACTCCGAAAATCGCCCAGGTTATCACCTTCTATTTCTAAATCCGAAATTTCGTTCCTGTCGAATTTGAACGAAACGCTGACGTCGGGCAAAGGGTCAAAACAAAGCGAGTAACCCAGATCGCAAAAGCCTTGCTGAAGAGACTAAAGGATTTGCTGTCCGTCCGGTGAGGATTTTGGTCCGCTAGCTATTTCAGTTTCCTGTATATCTTTCAGATGTTCGTATTTTTCATGACTTAATTGGCCACCTAAAAGCAGCAGGGTAGCTTGGCTGGAATACTGTACCTCTGTGCGACATAACGTGTTTCTGTAGATGCTTCGATGTGTACAGCTTTGCCGTGATAGCAGCATCAGCAAGACCAAGTTTCGTCCAGCGCGCGAAGTAAGAAATTCGAACGATAGGTCAACTGTCCGTGCAAAAGTTCGTCTTTTCACTGAATATTATTTAGGCTAACATTTCATTGCTTGACTATATTTCTTAGTGTTGTCAAGAGCCAGCTTGTCTGTTGATATTTTAATATGCCCACAAGCGTGTGCGCGTTTGTTCTCCGTTACGCATAATTTGCTCGGTTTTCCCGAATAGCGGCGTTCTATAGAACTGTAAATTCAAAAGGTCTATTTTGACCCCAAAAATGGGGCCAAAACGGTGATCCCAAAATAGAACCTATTTTTGGGTCTATTTTGGCCCACTTGGCTGGGGCTGTTCCAACCCCTAATTTTAGGGTCATTTTGGCCCTGTCAGGTGTTCTAAAAGAGCCCCTTGTGGGTGCCATTTTGGAAAATGGAGGGGTCAAAATGGATTTTTGGGGTGCTGAAATGATTTGGAACAGGACTGAAATGGCTCCGCAAAACTAGAGCATGTTTGTTGAAACAGCCCCAGTGGGAATGTTTTGGCTATAAACCAGGGCCCAAACCAGGGCCCAAAACTACTTCCACGATCGCGTTCTCGATCTTGTTGCGTTTCGGTAATATCGAAACTGCCCAAATTGGGAACAGAACGACTTCCATATTTGGAATCCATTGTTGACAGCACCGGGACACATTCCAGTTGACTGGATCGCATGAAGCTTCGCTTTTCAGCACTTCGTGCTGAACGCGAGCTTAAAAAACCGTTTGAACTGAATGGCGCCCGAACACTACGCATGCCCATTACGCTGAACCGCACACCGACAGTCGTCGCATACTCGTTCCCAGGGCCCTCAGCGTGAGGAAACTCAACAAACGACAAAAACGAAGCCTCCCTTTTCAGATTTCTCTGGGTCATTCAAGTTTTGCTTTTTGATGTTGCGCCATGATTGATGTAGTAGTGGATTGCGGAATTCAAAAAGCTGTTTTCAAAAATTTTGATCTGTAACTCAAAGAGGTGATTCCCAGCCCAAGCGGTGGGGCCTGGGCGAGTGTTTAATGTTGTAAGAGTTAGGTCAACAACAAGGTTTGCTCCGCTTTCCTAGATGAAATAAAACGCAAGCATAAATATTTTCGATTCCGGACACGAGAAGGACGACGTTTTTGCTGAAACAGCCGCTTTTGGAGTATCTGCTTGGCTCCTGAGACAGTGAGGATTTACTATTTGTGGTTTGCTTTTTTTCCCGCCTTTCGATATGCTTCAAATTCTTCGCGGGCAAGTAATGAAGTTGCACCATGATTGTTCCGTATTTTATTGTCGGCCTGGTTTTCCTCTCCTACACAAAGCTTTCAGGCGGCTCGCCCAAGCTTTTGGAGAGAAAACTGTAGCTTATTTATTCCGACATGTTTTCCGAGCTTCTCGGCCTATTTTTCCTCTCCTCAAAGCTTTCAGGCGGCTCGTCGAGGGTGTCTCGAAAACTAAGACCCCTAAATATACACTAAACAATTCGATTGTTTCTTATTCTAATTGCTTTTAAGAGAAGCTGGTTGAGGGAGACTTCAAATAAGGCAGTAGCCATTTCGCACATCACGAGCCAGAAGTGCACATTTTCTCCTTCGCAGCAGGGCCTCCTGGTTGCTACCGATTAATGACAAATCCAACGGGGCTTCTTTTGTCAACTTTGTCAATTAGTAGAGCGATTGTTACGAGTCTGTATAAACCGTCGGCAGGGGTCACAATGTGAAACGCGCATAATTACAAGCGTTTGAAATTATTTCTTTCATACTCATAAAGAGGGTAGATATTAGCTGCTTCGCATGTTGGTGAACTTTAAAACAAATTCCGAAGACATGCAACATACAAGCATTCCAGGGGTGGATCCAGACCAGTGCCACCAGTTCCAATAAACCAGTCAAATCTTTCTAATATTAGCATACTCGCAATTTATGAGGTTGAAAACTGTTCTTCAATACATCCTTACACAGACGCGACTGTTGTTTATCCCACTTACGACACAGTGACGAAATGAATTGTACCGTTTAAATCAACCCTGCGACATTCGATTCGTGTCGTGAAACATCGCAAGGGAAAAATCGGTCTTTCCGCAAATAGACGTCAATGAGTGCAAAGGTCAAATAAGTGCACCCATCAAGACTCGCTATGATTGGTTAGCCAATTTGTGCACTGGTCATGATCGCCTCCTATTGGCCCTCGTGATTCTTGTGCACCGGTCGCGAACTGGTCAGCCTTTATAAATACCCGTGCGATGGCGTCACATGCTCGAGGAAATCCTGTTTGTCGTAAAAACGATTGTTCAGCGTTCGATATCGGAATAGTGTATCAAGAAATCGCTAGATTTTCTGACGCGGAAAAGTTCCGATTTATTCAAAATATCTGGAAGCCAGATACGCTCTTCGAGTTCCCTTTGACGAAAGAAAGCGGCGGCCGACTTAGACGATTTAAACCAGATTGGCTCGTTCGTCACTCTTGGCTGGTTTATTCCAAGTACTTGGATGGCGCGTTCTGTTTGCCTTGTGTCAGTTTTGGGATGGAATATGGAAAGAATGGCGCAAAGCTGAATAAGCTATTTCGATCTCTGCTCACGTTTTGGACAACGGCATGTGAAAAATGTAAAACCATTCGAGCGGAAAATCGCAAATTCACAATTTCTCGGCGCTCGCACTGGTCACGAAAAAGGCTGCATCCACCCCTGCATTCATACTACTAAGCTTGGAACTGCGGCCGTGAAAAATATTTAGCGCCGTCCCGCCAAAATCGGACCGACCCGGGAATACATCTGAGTTAGAGTACCGTCAGATCCGTAGCATAAAAAGACCAGAAGGTGAGTAAGGGTGATTCCTTCGTGATGGTGTTTCTCCAAAAAATTGAAACCACTGCCGAGTGAAGTCAACTTATGTGCCCCGTTCGCAAGGGTTTCGACTAGAGCTACCCGCGTACTTCGAGTTCCGGAGAATTATTGAATCGTTCACGCTGAATTTATAGGTAGTAAAAAACAGGCGAAACATATTGGCCTTAGCTTTACTTTTGCATGCGCGACAGTCTTATGAATAAAGGGTCTTTCTGAAGAGACGGTTCAAACCTAAAAAGTTGCCCGACGGAAGACGGGCTGCGGGCAGGCTGTAGAGGACGACACCTGGAGGATCTTCAATTAAAAATATTTTGCCACCGTTTCCTTGTTCTGCTGTGACTCCTGGCGTATTTGTGGGTTTTATTTTTATTATAAGCCGGCCCGAGTTAAGCTAAAATATTTGACCTCAAAATTAAAATCCCAATGAATCATTTTTGTTGACACAATGTCTTGGCTACGAAACCTGAGTGCTCCAGGGATATGTTTGTTTCTGTGGATTTGTTGTGCGTTTAACTTCTTTTTTTTTTTTTTTTCTGGGTCGCTAATCAGCACACGGTGAGTGGTTCATATTGTCACATGATATGCGATGACGTAAATTGACCTCGCACAACTTGAGATGTGGGCTATTGAATTGTTCGTTGCTTTTGTGTAAAAGTTAACTGTAACCCATTCAAACTCAACACCGTTTGGCTTTGTGGAACAAGCACGGATAAACTGGATTTTAGGGAATGATTTTGGCTTGTGTTCCTAAAGTTCACCGCGGATGCTTTGAGATTCGATTATTTGATGGATACCGGATTGGTAATAACTCTGTCGCCGCTAGTTATTTAGTTCCGACGAAACTTTCTGTGGCGACACGAAATACTTCTGGGAAGATGACAGACCGAAAACAGAAACCAAAGCTATGATGAGCTTTAACCGTAAAACAATGACGATTTATGCTTTACTCTGTACATGACATCTGTTGCCTCATAAAATCCTTCTGTTTATCGTACATTGCCTGATAAAAAGTTTCTTCCATTTGGTCACGTAGCCTTTGTTTCGCAATGGCCATTGCCTACTATAAATGAAAAATACACCGAAATAGTCCTGAGCATTGAGTTTGCAGTCACAAATGGACGGAACGCGCTGTGAACAAAACCGCAATAATACTGCAAACAAGTCTCGCGTGACACTCCTCAGCTTTAATTTTCTATTTGTTACAATGCACGAATACTCGAACGCCTGATAGAAGAAACGCATTCAGTTAAAAAAAAAAAAAGAAAAAAAGAAAGAAACAGACAAGTATTGAAGCGATGGCTGGATTAATCGTGGCCTCTGATTAAAAAATAAGTGTTTGAAGTCAAACTGTCAAAATCAACTGTGTATAAAAAGATATGTCACGTATTACTCAGCTTTTCTTGCTGGCTAACGCTTTCGCTCCTAAACTCAAAATGCAGTCTCTCAACCTGAGAAGCAAATGCATGAGTGTTGTAATAATAATTTATAGTTCAATCACGTTTCATTTGAGCAAGGAGTCCTGGCTACCAAACCTGAGTGCTCCAGGAGACATGAGTTGAATATTTGCTTGTTTCTGTGGATTTCGACCATTGTAAACACGGACTTTGTTTCTACTTTGTTCTAATGTAGTACTGTGTAAATGCTAAATTTGCACGTTTTGCATTGGATATACAGTATGCTTAATTTTGTCTCAGCATCTGACATTCAACCAGGACAATGACTAACCACAAAATTCGTTGTGGTTTTTTGGTACAAGAGCAACCGCATATTTTCCGTTGTTTTCGTTGTTTGTATATTGGTGCCCACGCATCACATTAGCAGCATAATAATGTAGTTCACAAAACCTTAGGAATTTCCGCCTTTAATTTTGATAGAACTTTGACTAAAGAAACGCTTCGTCATTCGACTTACTCTTTATTCTGTTTGCAGACTATTGAAATATGTCAACAAGGAATAATAGAAAAAAATCGACAATAAAGTGTGACAAACATGTAGGCAGCACTTTACTGCAAAGGCAGGTAACAGTTGAAGTACCAAGGCAGGCTACCTTTCATCCAGATTTGAGGCCCTAATTTGACTGACCACGGGTATGAATAGATAAATTAGAAAGAAATTAAAAAATAGATGGACCGACGAACAGATGCTAGTCAGCCAGATAAATTCACAAATAAACTGCTACACAAGATCAGACGGAATATATAAACAATAAACTACTTTTGGCGAGGAAATATGCACGGATAATTGTCCGAGGATATTATCTGTGTTTATCAATTATCTGATATTATCAATTATTCGTGCATATTTCCGAAGCCAAAAGTAGTTTATTGTCTTTATTATCCTTCAAATATTTCCTCTCGCAGCGCAAATAATGGCGCGGGGACTGTGAAGCTTTTTGGTGCTTTCTGGAACTGCTTTTTCGACCAATAAATTACTGTCCTCCTCGGTAGTCCATCTCGTAATGGGTTTTTGTGATTAATATATAAAATTGTGTTCGGATATTGTCAATAAACAGCGTTTGTTCGCCAGGCGGGGGTTATTCGCTGATAACGTCCGCTATTCGGTCACGTGTCACGATTCCACCAATCACGCGCGGGAGGAAATATTTGATGGGTCATAAACTATGCTAATCAGCGGCGCCTTGACTCGCAAGGAATAATATTGCAATAAAATATGTTGTTACAGAGTCTATGGGCTCCTTTGATATATTTCAATCCAAATCTCCTGAATACTGTATGCCCGGCTACGGCCAAGCGACGGGTAGCTTAAAGGGGCTCGGTCATGAGTTACGCATGCGTCTTTTTCAGTAAAATAGCACGGCGCGCAAAAGTGAACGCCCTCAAATATCGGACCCTGCTGAGAATTTTGGCACCTTCAATGTTAGATACAGCAGGAGGGCGAAAGAGTGAAGCTCGTCATGACACCCAATGGGGCCGAAATGGCACTCATACCAAGGCTGTTTTGAACAACCCTTATCAATGGTACTGATACAGCCCCATGGGCCAAATCAGTCCAACATGGGGTCAATTCGTATTTTGATGGGGCTATTTTGGATTTTACAAGGGCCAATTTGGATTTTAGTGGGGCCATTTTGACCACAAATTTCATATTGGCCCTTCGTGGCTCAAAATAGCCCTTCATAAAGTGGGGTTATCTGCATTTTGGGGCTAAAACGCCTCTTTCAAATTTACAGTGGTTAAGCAATGTTGCAGTTCTTTTACTTTTACGGCCAGGTCGGCTAGTTTACCGAACAAAATGCAGTTTGAAAATCTGCGCAGCCGATCAAAGTATTCCACAGAGCAATGCTTCCGGTGTCCTAGCGCCGGATTTTATCCCCCCGGATAGAATATTTTATCCCCCCGGATAAAATCCACTAGCGGATTCAGTCCCCCGCGGACAAAAAACCGCTAGCGGATTCTATCCTCCTCTCGCGGATTTTATCCCCCTAACTCATACTCGACAGCGAAGCGTTCAAAGGTCTTAGAAACCGTGTATTGAAATTTATCATGTTGTTGGATGCAAAGCACATTAGAGACTTGAAACGAAGATTGTTTTTTAACAATAGGCATAGCCGTACGCCATCCCTTTAACGTTTGGTCGGGGTCGTGGCTGGTCGGCCACGGTCGGCCACACACACATCGATTTCGAAAGCTCTCACAGGTTTGAACCTTTTCGCTTGACACTTGCAAACATAGTCCTCTTTATGTTCGTCACATTGTTTCGCTAGCGGATTCAATCCTCATACTCGACAGCGAAGTGTTAACGGTCGGTCATGGTCGTGGCTGGTCGGCCACGGTCGGCCATAATAGTCACAGGCATCAATTTATTTCACTATACACCCTTGTAAAGTTCCACTAAGATATCAGGAGAGAGTTTAGCTACCCCCTCAGCAGAGTGGATCAATTGTTATTTTGTGCAGACGATTCTCATGTCTGTTTATCATATCTTTGCCTCACACAGAGACTTGAAACAAACACTTGTTTGAGGGCTTAAATCCCAAAGAAGATATACCGCAAGGTTTTGTTGAAACGATAAACGGAAGGCTTCGATCCATTCGAAGTGTTACCGCCTTTATAACAATGGTGGTTTTAAAAAAAACTTCAATTCAATTCAATTCGTTATAATGAAGCGTTGAAAATATTTAATTAGTAGTTTGGATCCCGATTTGAAATCATAGTAAGCGGTTCGATCCGTCAATGAGGCCTGGTTTATACGTCGCACAATTGTCGAATTTAATTCACACGAATTTAATTCCAGCAATTAAATTCGACGTTGCGGCGACGTCTAAATCGAATTATATTCGTCTGAGGAATTAAATTCGTCCAACACGCATTATCCGTCATGGCCACACGGATACAACGTCTGAAATGTGTGTTCGATTTAGACGTCGCAGCAACAACGCATCGAATGAAATGCATAAACTACACGAATTATTTTAGCCGATAACATTGAGAATGAAGGAGGATTCACACATGGGGTTTTAATTCGTCTGCATTAAATCCGTCGCATGAATCGGAGCGACATTTACGTCGTCTGATCGACGAAGTTAATATGAATTAAATTCGTGTGAATTAAATGCGACGATTGTGCGACATATAAACCAGGCCTTACTCTGGCTAAAAGGGCAGTCTTCTATCACGTTTCGCATTTCCCGGGTATAAAATCCGGGGGGATAAAATCCGCGAGAGGGGATAAAATCCGCTAGCGGATTTTATCCGGGTGGGGGGGATAAAATCCGCTGTGACACCGGTCAGAAATACTGAATAATAAAAATATATACACGAGGCTGTTGGTTCATCTAATCAGGTGTGAACTCTTTTCACACCAATTCTGTCAAGTCAGTGCGCGGCTCAAATTCGACTTCGCGTTGAACGCAAGAACATCGGCAGGGTGCCAGGCTCATGTTTTCGCTTGAAAACGCAAACATTTTCGGTTCCGTTTTCATCTCCCGTCAACACAAAAACGGTGTATCAAATTAACATCAATTTCACTGAAAACGTAAACTTTCGAAAGCGGTCTCCAGAGTGAAAAGATTTAAAAGCGCAACTCTATCGTATTCGTGTGGATGGTCAAATATTCGCTGAAGCCCCAAATTTTGAATTGCACCCTCCAGATTCGCTTTCGTGTGGACGGTCAAATTCACTGAAAACGAAAACTAATGAAAGCAGTTGTTTATCTGAAAAAGATGTTGAGTGGACGCAATTTTAGTTCCGTTTTCAGTGATATATCCATAGCCAATCGGTTTACGTATATTGCACACCAATGGGAAAATATTGATATTCTATTCACTGCCACTTCATTTAGTTCCGCCGAATATCAAACATTTCTTAAAAGCATTACTATCAAGCGCGACCTTGACCGAATCTGTACATTTAATTAATAAGTAGATAAAATCGACCTGATCGAGACATTAGATGAAATGCATTGTCATGGTAATATCCGGCGATAATATGTTTTATCACTTGCTGTGTCTTAAGCGACATGGTCCCCTTTCCTCTTCCCTCGACAATGTTATGCTATATCTCCCTCTTCTGTTTTTGATTGCGGTCGTTTTGGCAAAACTAGTTTCAGTGCTCAATTTAAGCTACGTGCATCGGATCAATTTGGATTCGGTAAAAAATTCGTACCGAATATGCCTTAAGTTTGCACGGATCAGCTCTGCTATCCGAATGAATTTGTGCCGCCCAGTATCCGTATACGTTTTGTTTCTGTAAAAGCAAGCACTTTTACTTATACCGGTCCCTTTTGAACTTTCTCTTGTATTCTGCTATTGGACGAATGATAAATACATCTGATAAACTTACTGATCCGTCCATGTAAACGAAGGCTTGATGTAAATGTAAAAGCAATAATACTACGTTTAACGTGGTAATATTCTTAGCTACGACGGCTAAATAATACTATGTTTAACGTGGTAATACTCTTAGCTACGACAGCTAAATAATACTATGTTTAACGTGGTAATACTCTTAGCTACGACAGCTAGTTTTCAGGTATACCACTAACATGAAATAAGAATTCTATTTCTTTTTCCACACTGAATTGTTACGTGGGGGGGATAGGGATTAAACCGAGAGCACAGCGGTCGGTTCCGGCGAAAACCAGCGTCCTGCTAATTGCGCCACCAGGACATCCCTAGATATCCTAGTATCATGTAAAACAGATCTGCACTGGCACTGGGATCAAAATTGGTCCGTGTAAACTTAGGGCCGGGTCGCAGTAGGAAGTTTAGTCAATAATAACTCAGCGTCGAGAGCAATACGACGGCTTCTCTAATGTTTGTTGGCAACTTCCAGACATATATTTCTGGTGATAAACGCTGTTTGCACTTCAAATGATGCAAGTGTCGATGTTAATGTCGTTAAAGTTACGACTGCGACCTGAGCCTAAGCCTCAGAAACTCTTGAAACGGTTCTCAGGATTATATTTTCTGGCGGGATTATATCTTTCGAGCGACAAGACTAGTATTCTAAAATAGTTTTGTGGTCTTGAGAAGTTCGCAATTATACTCATGGGCTTAATCCTTAATTTGACACAATTATTACTGCATTTGGTGCTTCCGACAAGTCATTAATAAATTTATTACCGTCTGTATATATACAACACCATCGCAACCATATAACATACTACATATCGAGCTTGGACACCAGTGCAAGTAAGTCGCCCAAGTTTGTCAATTAATATGAAGTGTTCTTGCTAAACTTACAATAATATAACCCCTTTTCTCGATTCATTGTACATCCAGATCACTAACAGCTGCATAATATAATCCTTGTAGCCACATTCTAAAAGCTTAGGCTTTGAAAATAGAAGGCAGCTCTAAAAGCTTACAATATCTTAATACAAGCAAATGGAATCAAGCAAAAGATTCAGGGTCCGTGCACATTTTCAAAACAAAATTCAAGGACTCTTCAAGGACTTCTCAAGGATAAATTTCATTTTTCAAGGTCTAAAAATTACCTGTTGCCTCAGTCAGCAATCTTTAAAGATTTTTCAGTTCTCATAAGCTTCTCGTAAATTGACTACGTCTAAACAGTCTTCCGTTCTCTTCTTCAAAGTGTTTGACTTGGTGATCAAATTGCCAGTCCATAAATTTCTGGATTAATTCAAGCTCTTCTGGTCAACCATTATTTAGAAATTCACAACCTTTCATAGACTGCTGTCCAAATTCAAGGGCTTTTCAAGGCGTCATACAAATTCAAGGACTTTTCAAGACAAGCAGTCAAATTCAATGGCTTTTCAAGACTGTACGAATCCTATCGTGATATCACATCGATCTAACTACCTACTAACAATCTAGAAGGCTAAACAGTCTGTGATAAAAGTCTTTATAAGGTGATAAATCACCGCTGTCGTAATCTAAGATTCAAGTAGACGATGATGGTGATGGGGTTTTGGCAGGATCAGGAAGCGTTGGAGAACGAGAGCAAAATTCATAGTTCATTTCAATGTTTCCGAAATTGAGGCGAGTGGAAAAGCAAGCCCTACTTTCTGAGGCTGTGGCAATGAAAAACAATATACTTAGACGACCGCAAATTACCTGCAAATAGTATGAGTGGAAACTAAACATGGCTGAATAACGAAACAATGTGCTCCCACACAGAAAGCAGAAATTATTTTTATTTTTAAAGGAGGTAACTGAATTACGTTGAGTATCGACCTCTCTCAAGTGTATGGCATCAGAGGTTATTGGTAGAAACCATGGGAGTGGTAATATGATACGTTGAGATTAAATTGCGCACGCTATAGCAAGAACTATTCTATAATTATAAGAATCGTAGTCAAAACACAATCGGTCGAATATGTGATTATTTCACGCAAGGGCATAAACATTGTGGCGTGACTTGCTTAAGTCAAGTCAGCCTATTACAACGTCTCAAAGCAATAAGAGATAATTGCCCGAACTTTTGTTTATTCAAATTTCCAATTAAAAAAACACACCAGATCAATTTTGGATGACCACTCGAGTACGAAAGATACAAAACAAGAAAGGGAACGATTTTATTTACATTTAGAAGGGGAACCACCAACTGTCTCTCTAATCAAATGATACGAGAAAAACATAAGAGAGAGCCAATTCAAGTCAAAGGTACGGTACAGTTGATGTGAAAAAAATAGGTAGACCAATATCAGGTCATTTTTTAGCTCGCGAATCCCACTTTGTGGGATTTGCGAGGTATAGTAATCACTTTCCCTTCCCTACTTCCCTACTTCCCTGCTTCCCTATTCCCTCTGTTGTCAACAATGGATTTCCAAATAAAGCAGTTGCGGTTTTCCAAATTTGGGCATGATGAAAGCGCGTAACAGGGTTTGTCGAACAACGCAGTTTAAAAGCAAGATGTTGTCGTAGTTGTTGCGACCATATTTTTGTCCGGAACGTGTTCTCATTTTGAAGGTTTGTCATGCGTTCGAAGTTTGTTTGGCCATTGATTCTGAGCTTGGTTGTGTTTCACTCTGTTGTGTTTTGCGTTGTTATTGCGACATTTTGGCGCGGTGCCATGAAGGTCGAACAATCAGTGGCACCGATGGCGTTATCGCAAACAAATCTGAAGCCGTTGGTTTAGTATCCGCCAAAATTTTTGTAGTGACAGTAAATGCGTCTTGGAAGATACTAGGCCGAAAGATATTGAATCTGCTTTAAAAAAACCAAAAATATCCATTTCCGGTGAATGTTTACAAGTTCATAAGTATGCAAATTAGTCAGGTATTTCAATTCTTGGTTTACATGTGACGTCATAAAAAGCCATCTCAAAAGTAGCGTATCCTATAAGTCCAATACATTGATATGTTCAAGACTATCATGCCTTAAGGCTTAAAGCAAAATTCTGAGTCGATACAAAATATCTCTCGGGAGCTATGGACGTTTGAATACCGTGACAACAAAGCCGTGTGACACGCTCGTGACCGACTAAATCGGTGCTTGTGTCTGAACTATAAAGTTTTCCATCACGAAACAATTTAAAATTGGCACTGCGAAAGATGTGAAGTAACTAAACATCAAGCTGAGTCACAGATCAACTTCATTTCGTGTTCCGAGTTCGACTAACATGGCGGCCGCAAAACAAACTCTTATCAAATCTCAAAAAAACAAATTGCCGCTCCTTCGCCAAAATCAAGCCTAGACAATCCAAAATTGGCATCTGGGCTAATTTAGGCATGCTCTTTTTAGTTCTAGAGCTAAAAAGGTACAATCTGTTGTTTTGGAGAGTGCTGCGGTCGCGTGACCCGTGAAAACCGCGTCGATAATTCTTTTCTCTCAATTATTACTAGGAATAGCTCTCGCTAAGTGCCAACGAGCGCAACTCTCTGGAACAGTAACAAAATTAAAAGCAAAATGAAAAATGACTCGCTGGTCGATTCGTTTGTATTTTTCGCTTTTCAAATGTTTTTTGTTTCGTATTGCTAGCGTATTGAATGGCACGCTGGCCTGATGTTGGCACGTTGAACTTTCAACACGGCTCGCTGGCCGACTTTGAGCACGCTCGATTTTTCCCCCTTCTCTCGTGCACGATTCTATGATGCTGCCGCCTCGCAGCCTCGCGTCTTCGCTGAAATGCAGATACCTGGTGAGCATCTTCTTTTGAGCATACACCACGAAGTTGGTAGTACACAGCTTGCAAATTTATTAGACCGATGTTCCACTGCCGTCACTGTTAGTGACTAAGTTAAATATAATCAACACCACTCGATCTCACAGCGATATTTCTAACAACATTCCTAGTCGGATCACAGGATTGCAGTATTAGTTCAAACTTTTATTCATGCTGTTAATAAATTAGCACCAGAAGCGAACAAACAGACCTACGGCGTTCACGATTGCTTCGGAAAGTGAAGTCAAGAAAATGTGCTTCTTGTTTAAAGGCTCTGCTATGTATTTTTTCTCGAACGATCCCCTAACGAGCTATATATATATATATACATTGCAATCTACAGTAATCGACTGTACGTGGGTCGTTAGTTCATTCACGTTTCTTTAGATTGGTGTTGACCAAAATTGGCTGCTAACACAGCGCACTTATATTTCCATAAGGTATTTGCCTGAAGCTTGTTACCTCTTTAAAATGCATATGCCACGGATGTAATAAAACATTTATTGACTGAGAACGCTCAGTCAGTACTGGTCTCATTCCCTCCGCATGGACTTTTCCCAAACTACAAGTCTTTAAAAATTCATTTTCATCCCTAACTTCGGTATCTAATTCCGTCCTCACAAGCAGAAGTTAGTGCGGCTCTTGGAAAATACATGAAAAATGCTTTTAGCATATTAGTTTAAGCTCATTGTGAGTGAGTGCAATATAATTGTCTGTGGGAGGTGCTGGCGATTTACCAAAAGGAGCTGGCAGAGACAGCTGCGAAAAAATGACTTTTAAATACAATCAACAGGATAAAACAAACACGCCACAGCATCCACCAGTTGATAACATATATACATAATAGTTATTAGCACGTACCTTACACAGCACTGACTCAGAAATAACAGGTATGCCGAAAGATCTCTCTAACTTTTACAACTTGTGTACACTGCTGTGTAGTAAACTCTATCGCTCACACAAACAGAAGAAACATTTCCGTCATCAGCAACACGCACATTTGAAGACTATTGGACTGTAAGTTTTAGCTTTGATCCAGTTGCATTTCCCCTGACACCCCCTCTTACACCTGCTGTAATATCTCTTTACAACAGCGACACTGTTCAACTTTGTAGTCCTTAACGTACACAAGTTGATACTGTATGTTGTACGATTGTTCACTTCTTATTAAGTGCATACAAGGGCATATCTCAGCTCTAGCAGTCAAACAATTGATGAAGCGATTGGTAACATGTTTCAAGAGAGAAAAAAAAATCGAGAAAAAGCGAGACAACCGATTGGAAAAATCAATAACTAAAAATTTAAACATAAGGGGAAGCTAAACCTTTTTATGAATGAAACAGTTCGAGTGTGTAATCAAACAGCACTTGAACTTGAAATCACAATGATGTGGCGCTTGGGAACTTACACTCAACGTGACTGTGCAAACGTGTTTTCATGTCTGGCGAAAATGATTTTCAATTAGGTAAACACGGTTTGGCACTGTGTCTCACCAAAATTTACCCCAAATCGTATCTGTGTTTACCCTACACTGTTGTATAAGAAACGATTCTTTTCTGAGGAAACTGGGGAAAATTTAAGAATAGGGAAACACTTAATGCAGGAACAGAGAGAAGGATACCCAGATATTGAAGGCATTTCACAGATCAAAACTCGGATCAGCACAAAGCACTTGCGTTACCTCGACTCCGAGAGTGTCGCGAGGCAAACTGAACTAAGGGTTCCCGGAGATGAAGGTGCTTGAGGATGCAGTAGCCATTGATAGGAAATATAATTATTCAGTTGCCATTGACGGGTTTTGTAAACATTTCATCCCACAGCCGTCCAAATAAAATTAGTAACGACAAGCAGAACTAGGCTCAAGTGAAGTACGTATATATTTATTTAACTCGTACGCGAATGACCAAATGGAAGATTCATATAGACTGAAACATCGACACAAATTAATAACTGGTCGATTTACGTACCGTTGCAACGTGTTGTCATACTGTACACAGTTCATCAGGAAAAATCGGGCGATGCATAGTACTGGCTAGAACCTTCCATTCGAGCGGTTTTGGCATACATATTTTCAAAAACTGTGATTTGAGGCAAAATTAAAAACATTCACTAGCCTGATCGCCTCGCTGAAAACCCTGTGACCTCATGGGTTTCTCGTGATCATGAGGTTGTCACGAACCAGCCTTCGCCGCCCTGTCATTGTTTCCTCGACAAATGGCGAAGTTTGTGTACAATCGGCAATCCAGTGGTTCCTTTTATTGGTTCCGAATATCAACGGGCGATCATTTATCGATTCTTACCTCATATAGACGACCGCATAGTGTCTACAGCTTCTTCGAAGCAGCAGACACAAAAATCAATACAGTCTTTGAGTTTTGCACTAGATTCTAAATTAATAATTTAGTTAAATATACAGCTATTCCTTAGTAGTCAGATTAGTCTTGTAAAGGCTAAGGAAATATCTAGGGGAGCGTTTCTTTAATGGATCTATGATCCAAAGTATCCAATTTTGGATATGATCCAGTGAATCCGTCCTCAGTGTGGATCACATGGATTCATTATCCGGATTGGGATTTCAGTAAAGAAACAGATAATCTGCTTTTAGATTTGTGATCCGGATTTGGATTCCTAAAAAGAAACACACCCTAAGTCTCACACTTGAAAGGACTCCTTTTAATAATTGATGGAACATTTCCAGTCTAGTCCCTACCTTGTTCTAGTTTTAAGTTGATAAATTTTCGCATTAGGGTGCCGTTTCCATGGAACCTGGACTTAAGTGATAACACACAGTTTGGGTTTTTAAGACAGGATTGGTCAAGGAAATACTAAGGTAAAAATCATTACCACGTGCTAAAGTGCAACCATTTAAGATAGTCAGGCTATCCGTACTGAAAAACTCGAAGAAAATAAGAAATTTGACGGAACAAGCAAAATCATGGATTTTTCTATATAACTATATTTTGTTTTGTGAACAGACAGGCTTGGCGAGAAAGGAAATGAGGTGTACTTAGATTTTGTAAACATTGCTTCCTAATTTGAAACGTTGAAAGAGCCACAAAATCGACTTTCGAGAAAAGATAGACACCAAATCCCTAAACTTTATTTAGCCTGAAAAATAGACGTCAGATGTAAAGAAGGAGTAATGCTTGGAGTAGCGTGGCCGGCATTAAGGAATACATAACTAAAACTGAGATATGGAGAGACTGTTGCTCCGAACAATGATAACTAACCAAGTACAAAGTTTTGAAGTAATCAAGTGACAAATAAAGAACCAAATAGGCTCTGGGACGTCAAATGAAAATATAAGTGTTACCGGAAATAGTTGAATTTGGGTTTTGCTTTAATGATCAAGTCTGAAATCATCGAGTTCGAGTTGGTCTTCAATGTAGAGTTAGAGTTTTTATAGAATTAGATAATCTATTTTATTTTACCGAGTTTCGCTAACAACAGCAATAAAAAAACGCCCATCAACTTGGGATGCAAATGCAAAAAGATCGAAACGGGTCGAATTGTATTTATGAGTTTATTTTCTGGCTATCAATTTATATGATGGTCAATATCAGTTATATATTTTTCTTCGTGTGAAAAGGACAAACGATTTCATATGGACGCCATACTTTTAAACCGTTCTCAATAGAATGAACACTGATGCAATTGGAAGGATGGGACCTGCCACCTCTGATTGCAGATATTGCATGCCATATCATATATATATTTTTTCTTTCACGTTTCTGCAGGAATTGCGCCTTATCGTGGCTAGATGGAGTGCAAATCTCTTTTAATCCTTTTCCACTGTATCATCCTTTGTGTCTTCGAGTTATCTACAGCCCAGGAATACTATAAAATGGCTTGGGTGGAAAAGCCTCCCTACACGACTAAACGTCCAGCCACGCAAAATAGGTTTAACGGTATCTTGTACGACGTCCTGAAGACCAAATTACACTTCTGCGGCTACTTTGAGTCAGTACGCGTGAAATACGAAAATGACATTGTGAAAAAACTGCACAATGGAGAGGCACTGCTAGGTGGACCTATTGTTGTAAAAGGAAGAGATCCCGTTATGTACCAGACGCTGCCATTCATTGCCATACTCGATTATCCAGGGGCAGATTTCATCACCAAGGCAGAGCCCAAAGAGTTTGCAAAGGTCATTACCATGACAATACTGGGCTCGTGGCCTCTGCTAGCTCTCACTCTTATTTTGACAGCTGTCTCCGGAATTATCACGTGGGCTTTGGTAAGCTATCAAGGAGTGATAAGTGACTCGTAATTCCCGCATGTTATCCACTCAGATTTCATGTAGGCTATGTTGTGTCATACTAAGATTCCCCTCGACCTTAATCGTCGAATCGTCTGCACTCGTGATTTTAATTTGGGAATTTTTATGTAATGCTGATCACGTAGTATTAAGTCGGTTTCAGGGGCTTTCGATGCGCTGTTCCGGGAAATTCAAAAACATTACTTTGATTGACATACTGATATGACATTGAACCACAGAGACCAGAGGAGCTCAGTTTGCTCAACGTGCGACGTTTGATTGTACGGACCGCTGTTTCAGTTGAGTTACACAATGCATATTCCGCAGGGCATAGCACTGCGGGATCGCAGGGTCGCTAAACCGATGTACGGCACTGACTTCGTGCCTCGTTCGGAAAGCTCCAATAAAATACGTTCAAACTAACTTCTCTGGATCGTGTGATTGAACTAGAGAACTTATCCATCAACGCTATTAGTTACACACAATCAGTCAGCATTGTGTAAAGAACTAAAACTTACCGCTTTTCCTTCAGGACACAGTCATCAACCCGCAAGAGTTTCCTCGCTCGTTCCTCAGAGGATCATGGGAAGGTTTCTGGTGGTCTTTCATTTCCATGACAACAGTCGGGTGGGTGTTGCGCATTGCATTCTGGAAGGAATGAACACTGGTCACACCAATGCGGAAAAAATATATAGTAAACTACCCGCTAACTCATTCACTTGTGGATTTTCTCGCTCGTCACACTGACACATAAACTTACTCAACCTTAAAATATCACTAGGAACCATTTTGTTTTTATGTGACGTCATGGCGGCCATGTTGGTGGGCCTTTTACCTTTTCACTCCCAATTTACTCAACCTTTAAGAAAAAATGTTTGAGGGATGTAGTGAGGATTGATCAGTAGTTTAATTAGTTTTCGTCCGAGCAAGTTATTGCAAGCCATGTTCTCCTTACTGTACTAGAAATACGAGATACCCCTCGCTCTGCCATTGATGGAACTTTTACTTTGGTACTCCCAACAAGAGTAGCCTTTGTTTTATCGAAATGTTGACTCAATCTTTTCTTCGAAGTCAAGTGCTACACGCAAAGGAAGGAGAAAAAGAATGGTGTGTGTTATACTTTTGCGTTTCAAAAAGAGTCGATTGCGTGACGAAGTGCGTATTTCCCACGGTCGGCACGTCAAATTAATTCATACAGTCCGCCAAGCACGTTCTCAAAATTTAATATATAAAAAATTTGAAGTTGGTCGGCCGTCGTAGTACGGGAAAAAAGAAACACTGATTTTCCAATTTTGAATTCGTAGGCAGTACAATTAAATAGGCTTCCTGTGCAATTTGTTTATACTCTGGGATCCATGCACCAGACTCAGGCATGCATGTTTAATGAGCTCGAATTGTTTTTTTTTTATGTGAACCCGCTCAAAACAACATGATTTCTCCCAGAATCAAAGCAAAACTTGAACGGTTTACTTCAAGTTACACATGGGCTTCAGACCTAGTTATACTTCTAAGGGCTTGTGAACGATTCTCGCTGCAATTACCGCATGTCACATTACAGGATTTGTTACAGTTTTAGTCTTGAAAGAAAAAATAAGACATCTGACTAAATCATTCAAGACTCTAAGTTCCGATTGCTCTGAGGAAATACGGTAGCCGAAACTGGCGACAGAAGCGTATTAAAACAATACTTCGAGGGAAAATGATCAGCATATAGATTTTAATACATTCTTGAAGTGATCAAGTTACAAGATACGGGTAGAATAAATTTGTCACGGTGATTGTTCGATTTCCACTGACTAACCTTTGTTATCTGAGTTTAACACAAAGCGGCGTCTGAAGCTCCCGATTTGCTTGGAGACGCTAATCGATAATTATTACGTCATTGCCTTAGGCACCTGGTCTAAAAAGAGGTACGAAAGACTGACAGATTGACAGACGAACATTAAATTTCGAGATGGCGACACGCTTGGAGTCTTCAAATATAATGATTTGGCTGCATTAACGTCGTGATTATTACCCTCGCTTTGCTCGGGGATAATATATATATATATCTGGTGATAAGCTGAAGAAGAAAATTGAAGTTGATCACTTTTGGGAGTGGAAGGGTTAACCAT
This sequence comes from Plumapathes pennacea, assembly GCA_964036295.1. Classification (NCBI taxonomy): domain Eukaryota; kingdom Metazoa; phylum Cnidaria; class Anthozoa; order Antipatharia; family Myriopathidae; genus Plumapathes; species Plumapathes pennacea. The sequence goes on along the minus strand of OZ038465.1, from coordinate 8,538,407 downwards.
TGGTTTCAAATGAATTTGACACCAACATGACCGCGATGTCTTTGTACTTTGAGTCTGCAGAGATTGATTGAAACCATTAATACTCGTATTTTCGAGTGGCCAGACATTGCAGATGGAGTAGTTTTACCCGTATATAAATGTACAAGACTGAATTATTTGGGTACGTTCTTTCAGGTATGGAGACAAGTCCCCCAAATCTTTTCCTAGTCGTATTTTTGCCATGATCTGGATTCAAGTCGGCCTGGTCATCATGGCTATTTTCATGGCCGTTATCACGTCCGCCCTAACGTCCGTGTCACTAGAACCAGATACCAAAAGTATCCACGGCAGTACGGTAAGATTACAGAGTTAATCCATTAATTCCTGACAGTGATAAACTTCAAATTTCTCTTTCAGTTTCTCACCAGAGATTCATGATACAGTATGGAGAATTTATCACTTGATAGTTTGCTCAGATGAAAGCTGATTGGCCTATCAATTCTCACTACACCACTCATACACTTTCTTTTGAATGGTTGGGAGAATTTGTATAGCGAGCTCAGGGCCCGGTTTTTCGAAAGTCGATTAAGCTAATCCAGGATTAACGAAATTCTTTCTCTCGACCTCTCTCCCAATAAACTGCAGAGTTTTGTTCGAAGATGTGGATTAGTAAGCTTGTTCTAGCAAACGTTATGAAGAAAGTCGTTGTGGACGAAACTTTCACGTTTTCAAACTTATAAATGACAAGAAAGTTTAGACCTAATCCAGGATTAGCGTAATCGTGCTTTGAAAAACTGGGCCCAGGAGTAAAAGTGTTAACACTAGTTTTACAATATTTTCCGATCCGCTGGAACGTGCTTCGGACACAAAATATCCATAAATACAGTCGAAGAAAACAAATGACATGACATTGATTTTTTTCCCGAAATTCCAGGTTGCTGTCTTGGGGAACGGAACGGAGTATCAGCTAGCGCTTAAATCTGGCGCCAAACCTAAAGGTAATCCTCGAACTAAGTTAGATCTTGTTCGTTCTTTTGTCTCTCGTCAATTTGCAGTGACGTTGCTTAGTTTTCTTTGTTGGAGAGTCAAATCTTCCTTCGCGTTGCTCGTTTTACAAAATTCCTAACGTATTTGCACCAGTACAACAATTTGAAAATTAAAACGAATTTGATTTGCGCATGTAAGTTAAACTAATACACGAGGCACCCTGAGCGAGCCAACTACATATTCCTATTCATATTAAAAGTTCTATATATAATCGATCATCCAACTGTCGACTTGTAACGACTCGTAAAAGTCAGTTGTCCATTCGTACGAATCGTACGAACTGCATAATGTATCTCTAATGATATTCACGAATCGACAACTACCCATGAATACATTAGACGATTCGTACGATTCGTACGGATCGACAAGCTGCCCTGGCCATCGAAATTCCCCACGTGAAAAAACTCTAAGTGTCCCTAATGATATTCACGGATTGACAACGATCCGTGAATACATTAGACGATTCGTACGATCCGTACGGATCGACAACTCAGTTTTACGAGTCGATACAAGTCGACAGTATTGGACAACCCTCACCCGTCTCCGTATAAGCGGGGCCTATTACATGGAGGTCGCACGCATGAACCAGGCATACGGCACTAAGTATTGCAAGAGTATTGTGGTTGGTCACTCTTGAGAATGAAATGGTTGATTAAATTGTACACCAACTTTGGTCAGCGTTATCTTTCTACTTACAATTGAAACTTTACTTTTGCAGTGTTCGATACATTCACAAAGATGATGAAAGCTTTCGATTCGGACGAGGTCACAGGAATATTAGTGGACCGAATTTCAGGCTATTACTACCTGACCCAGGACGGACAGTCGAACCGAAGCATCGTGACGTCAGAGCAGATTCCTCTCACGGCCAGCCTGGGTCTCGCTGTAACTTCCCAGGAGAAGTACAGAAACACGACCGAGTGTTTGACGTACATGAAAAACTTCATACGCCAAGAGATCTTAGCAATCATCTCCACATACAAAGTAACCTGAATTTTCGTCGTAATTTTGAACGTTCTCATAATGTACCATCTTAGCTTTATTCAGTATTCTACCCATATATCTTTTCAATGAATTTTGCATGAACATACAGTCGACTCTCTCGCATGCAGATTTGGTCATTGCCCATTTTCACTTGTTAACCATCTCTGAGGCGGACACCTCCCTAAGGCGGACACTAAATGAGAGTATCGAGCGTGTCCGCCTTAGAGAGAGTTCACTGTATTGTGAATAGGGAATCTGACTGGGGGAGGGGATTGTATTACTTTTCGTGTCAGAGACGGAGACGAACGAGTTGTGTGAGGAGGCGCAATAATCGAGACGCCAAAATGTTTCTAAATGTTCGTCAGTCAGTCCGTTGTCAATGACAACATTTGTAATTGAAGCACGAAAAGCCAAATTCTCTCGCGTAATTTAAAAACTTTGCAAAATTAACATAATTATTCCTCAGGGCCCGGTTGTTCAAAGAGTGTATAGCGCTATTCATCGGATAAATCGCTATCCAGTGGATAGTGTTAACCATTAAGCTTAATTCAGTCAACTGGATAAGGATTTATCCTGTGGATAGCGCTATCCACCCTTTGAACAACCGAGCCCAGGAGTTTACGACAAAAATCTAGCGCGTATTACTTGTATACAGAATATCAAACATTAAACGCTTACCTGGCTGTGCATACGTATTACTTCTAGGCGCCACAGCAGAAAGCCCCGAAGTCTGTGAAACTGTTCGACTTAGGTGAAGGAAGTCTGTTACGCGTGGTTTTGTTCATCGCCCTTGGGACGCTGGTCGCTATGGTAATAACAGGTGTAACGTGGGACATAACCCGTCACAAAGATGGGAGAACCAATATTACGAACACTACGGGTAGAGGTCAAGCAAATCTTTTATTTCTTTTGTGTTTATCTACGTCTGGTTATTTTTAAAAGTAGTTATTTGGGTACATATACAAAGGTAGGGAGGTAGGTAGTTGGCAGGTGACCAGAAGGCAGAAGTTGCTTCAAAAACTCGTACCTCGCCTTCGATGAGGGAACTAAAACACCTCGAAACACTATCCTTATTGTTTGAAACCCCTCATCAAACATTCGCACTGCGACCTTTTTTGAAATATAACATAAAGTTCCTATCTTTATGAACAGATACGTAGATAGGTAGGTAGGCACAATATCGGACAAAAGTGTTGACACATTCTCCCCTCCTCCCATTCAAACTATGATAAATTAATTATTTAGCAACGGTTTTCCGTCAAAGTCTTACTGGAACTCTTCCAAATTCAAGCTACAACATTGATACGGGGAGGGGGGTGATTAAAAGCAGTTTTCTTTGGAACTGGTGACTCACAGCATGGTAGTTTTGACAAGAGTACGACATTTAAAGCATGTGTCAACACATTTTGTCCGGGATTGTAGGTAGGTAGATAGGTAGATAGATAGATAGATAGATAGATAGATAGATAGATAGATAAATAGATAGATGTGGAGTAGGTAGCCTAAGAAGCCTGTCAAGCATGTAGGTTACGTATAGGCTGCAAAAGGTTTAAGAATAGGTCACTACGTAAGTACAACGGTGGGTACCCAGTCCTACTATGTAATCGCCCCAGTCTTACTCGCCGATCGAGTTCTTCTGTTATGCAGTTCTAGCCCTTGTAGCTGCATCTCCTCCAAATTTGTACGAACCACTTTCTTTTCCTTACTTTTCACTTTTTTAGAAGGAAATGAAACCAAAGAAACCAGGGAAATGATAACTAAGCAAAACTCAGCCGAAGAATTGAGAAGAGATCTGGACCAAGGAAAAAGAATGCTGCGACAGTTGCACGAATACTTCGAGATGTTGGAACAAAAGTCGCTGGAACGAGTCTACTGATAACGTTCACATATATGTCTTTCATCCTGTATATTATCATATCATTCCAATCACTCTGACGAGTACAATTTGAACCACACACTCAACCAGCTCTCATACGGCTTCATAGCTCAGTGGTTTGAGTGTCGCACCAGTATTGCAAAGTCATGGGTTCGATTCCAGTTGAAACCCAGAGTTTTTTCCAGGATATCCTTTTAACTGTTTTTACTTTCATTTGTGAAGTTAGGTCGTGGTCATATTGGTGCTAGAACCAAGCTCAATACGCGGGAAAGCTCGTCGATTCTTTTATATTTTCGCCTCACGTGCAAGCAAGCATGTGTTAAACAATCAAATATGGTGAGATCAAACAAATGTAGCGTGCTTCTTGCGCAAGTGTGGCCACGGCTTTACTGTTTAGTTTACATGAATGTAAAACACTCGTGTCTATATAACAAAGAAGAAAATTATACGGCGGCCTAAGGTATGGATTTTATTTTCGAGTGGTAAAAACAATATTTTTACTCACTTGCGCAGCGCTCGTTCGTAAAATATTGTTTTTACCACTCGAAAATAGAACTCATACCTTCGCGCCGCCGTGTAATATCCTCTATACATTTGACAGTTGGGTATGTTACTTATAAGGTTATACAACAAACAGAACATAATATCTGTCCCGCTCGGATATACCACAAGTTCGACTACTTAAACATAAAAATCAAATATTCAATATCCCCAAAGTTCCTTTGAACACTAAGGACGCGTTCCATTGGGTCTATTCCGGCCTTATTAGACTTGATGCTCAAATTAGACGTTTTATAGGTTGATTTAGCAGTGAAACGGTTCAAGAGAACTCAATACCCTGTTCCCCACTTGTATAGTCCCCAAGCCCTGCGAGGGTAATAACCGGGGCGCTATCTCGAGATATCTTACTTCTAACAGTTATTAGATGAAATGCCTTCAGATTTGGCACAAATCAGGAGGCCTTCGCAAGTCACATACTAAACTCGGTCAGGAGATGGCGTGATTTTATTGTAAATCGTAAAAAATCTTAAAACCAAAGCAATCACACGATCAGTTTTCGACATATATCTGTAAATCGCTCTGATTATAGCAATTTTATATAGACGTGTTCCTCTTCACACTTGAGCGGGAATTCTTTCCGACCTTTACACTAACACGAAAGACGTGGCACACTATGACTCCTATTAACAGCCGAGCACTCTGTTCTTATATCGTCTTCACCTTTGCACTGAATTCTAAACATAGAAAATGTTTCTGGGCGGAGTTCGTTTGGGAAAGGCAGCCTGGAACGGAGAGACTGCACGCATCTGTCTTCGCTGTACAATTAGTGTCGTCGCCTTTCTTTGCAGTTCGGGTAAGGGGGTCTTCCCACAAGGGTCTCTGAAGAAATGCTTGAGAGTCTGACGGAACCTTCTGCCACGTAAGAAAAATATGATCGGGTTGGTGACACTGGAAATTAATGGACTGAAACAAGCGAAAGAGTCGAACCAACGACTATCTACGTGGCAACTGCTGCAGCTCAAGAGAATGCCGTCGTCAATGTTGTCTCATATTTGAACTAAACGGGACAAATCTTCCTAAGATAAACCCAGTTATCTGCCTGTTCACCAGCAAGCTTCTTCGCTTTTCATTTAACCCTTCAACTCCCAAGTTCAAAGTGCAGATTCTCCCAACCTTTTAAGAAGAAACTGTATGAGTGATGTAGCGTGAATTGATAGTTTAATCAGCTTTCATCTGAACAAGCTATCCAAAGCCAAGTTCTCCTTTCTGTATGATATATTTCTGGTGAGAAACTGAAGGAGAAAATTGAAGTTGGTCACTATTGGGAGTGAAAGGGTTAAAAGACATTGTTTAATGGGTTTGCTGTTGTCTGTAAAATGTTTTGTCGACATAATTTGTGCAAAAGAAAGAAGGAAAGAAAACACAAAAAAGCGCCACAAAACCTGCTGAGATTCCCGTGATATTGCACGCCGTGTCATAGAGAACAAGACACTTATAACCACGATGAGCAAGGGAATGGCTACCGCGGTCACAAATCGACCTGTGGACTGGAACTTGGCCTTCCTGTAATCTTTCACTGTTCCATTAGGAATGTTGATTCCCCAGAAAGGAATGAAGGACGCAGCGACTTTGAAGTTATGCCTACATGAAGCAGTAACCGCCGCTAAAGTACATATTTAGCAGGTACTAAGAAAAGGCAGCTGAATTGGGCGCTTCGACTAACATACATATATAATACTTCTGTTCATAGGATTACTCACGAGCCTTTACAGAGAGCTTTTTACTCTAAGCTCGACTGCATCATTGATGTGTTTGAACGGCTGAGAATCACTCACACCTCTACTTTGGAAGAGGTGTTTTATAAACATGAAATTATGACCTTCACTCTCATTAACGTTCAGAAGACTCGGCCAAATATTCATCATTCAAATACCCTTCCTCCATCAAGTGACTCACCATGGTTCACATTCTGAAGTGCTCCTCAGCGGTGTGCAATTTGACCGCCCGCGGATTGTTTTGCTTTTTGCACTGACTCGGTTTTTATTTGGGTTTCATTGCTCCAAACAACCTTGCGCATTTTAATTTCCTAACTACCTGGTTATGACTGAAGCTGTTGTCGTCGTGCCGTGTTGTTTCATCCCTTGGAAGAATCCTAAATAAGCCCCCGAAACGCTAGCAAGAAACTTGAATAGTCGGTAAGTCATTTAGCGCTTCAAGGTTTTTAAAGACACTGTTACCGCAGAAATGCAGATACCTGGTGAGTATCTTCTTTTGAGCATACACCACGAAGTTGGTAGTACACAGCTTGCAAATTTATTAGACCGATGTTCCACTGCCGTCACTGTTAGTAACTAAGTTAAATATAATCAACACTACTCGATCTCACAGCGATATTTCTAACAACATTCCTAGTCGGATCACAGGATTGCAGTATTAGTTCAAACTTTTATGCATGCTGTTAATAAATTAGCACCAGAAGCGAACAAACAGACCTACGGCGTTCACGATTGCTTCGGAAAGTGAAGTCAAGAAAATGTGCTTCTCGTTAAAGGCTCCTGTATCTGCTATGTATTTTTTCTTGAACGATCCCCTAACGAGCTATATATATATACATTGCAATCTACAGTATTCGACTGTACGTGGGTCATTAGTTCATTCACGTTTCTTTAGATTGGTGTTGACCAAAATTGGCTGCTAACACAGCGCACTTATATTTGCACAAGGAATTTGCCTGAAGCTTGTTACCTCTTTAAAATGCATATGCCACGGATGTAATAAAACATTTATTGACTGAGAACGCTCAGTCAGTACTGGTCTCATTCCCTCCGTATGGACTTTTCCCAAACTACAAGTCTTTAAAAATTCATTTTCATCCCTAACTTCGGTATCTAATTCCGTCCTCACAAGCAGAAGTTAGTGCGGCTCTTGGAAAATACATGAAAAATGCTTTTAGCATATTACTTTAAGCTCATTGTGAGTGAGTGCAATATAATTGCCTGTGGGAGGTGCTGGTGACTTAACAAAAGGAGCTGACAGAGACAGCTGCGAAAAAATGACACTCAGCAGGATAAAACAAACACGCCACAGCATCCACCAGTTGATAACTTTTACAACTTGTGTACACTGCTGTGTAGTAAACTCTATCGCTCACACAAACAGAAGAAACATTTCCGTCATCAGCAACACGCACATTTGAAGACTATTGGACTGTAAGTTTTAGTTTTGATCCAGTTGCATTTCCCCTGACACCCCCTCTTACACCTGCTGTAATATCTCTTTACAACAGCGACACTGTTCAACTTTGTAGTCCTTAACGTACACAAGTTGATACTGTATGTTGTACGATTGTTCACTTCTTATTAAGTGCATACAAGGGCATATCTCAGCTCTAGCAGTCAAACAATTGATGAAGCGATTGGTAACATGTTTCAAGAGAGAAAAAAAATCGAGAAAAAGCGAGACAACCGATTGGAAAAATCAATAACTAAATATTTAAACATAAGGGGAAGCTAAACCTTTTTATGAATAAAACAGTTCGAGTGTGTAATCAAACAGCACTTGAACTTGAAATCACAATGATGTGGCGCTTGGGAACTTACACTCAGCCTGACTGTGCAAACGTGTTTTCATGTCTGGCGAAAATGATTTTCAATTAGGTAAACACGGTTTGGCACTGTGTCTCACCAAAATTTACCCCAAATCGTATCTGTGTTTACCCTACACTGTTGTATAAGAAACGATTCTTTTCTGAGGAAACTGGGGAAAATTTAAGAATAGGGAAACACTTAATGCAGGAACAGAGAGAAAGATACCCAGATATTGAAGGCATTTCACAGATCAAAACTCGGATCAGCACAAAGAAGCACTTGCGTTACCTCGACTCCGAGAGTGTCGCGAGGCAAACTGAACTAAGGGTTCCCGGAGATGAAGGCGCTTGAGGATGCAGTAGCCATTGATAGGAAATATAATTATTCAGTTGCCATTGACGGGTTTTGTAAACATTTTACCCCACAGCCGTCCAAATAAAATTAGTAACGACAAGCAGAACTAGGCTCAAGTGAAGTACGTATATATTTATTTAACTCGTACGCGAATGACCAAATGGAAGATTCATATAGACTGAAACATCGACACAAATTAATAACTGGTTGATTTACGTACCGTTGCAACGTGTTGTCATACTGTACACAGTTCATCAGGAAAAATCGGGCGATGCATAGTACTGGCTAGAACCTTCCATTCGAGCGGTTTTGGCATACATATTTTCAAAAACTGTGATTTGAGGCAAAATTAAAAACACCGCAGACAAAAACCCTGTGACCTCATGGGTTTCTCGTGATCATGAGCTTGTCACGAACCAGCCTTCGCCGCCCTGTCATTGTTTCCTCGACAAATGGCGAAGTTTGTGTACAATCGGCAATCCAGTGGTTCCTTTTATTGGTTCCGAATATCAACGGGCGATCATTTATCGATTCTTATTTCATATAGACGACCGCATAGTGTCTACAGCTTCTTCGAAGCAGTAGACACAAAAATCAATACAGTCTTTGAGTTTTGCACTAGATTCTAAATTAATAATTTAGTTAAATATACAGCTATTCCTTAGTAGTCAGATTAGTCTTGTAAAGGCTAAGGAAAGATCTAAGGGAGCGTTTCTTTAATGGATCTATGATCCAAAGTATCCAATTTTGGATATGATCCAGTGAATCCGTCCTCAGTGTGGATCACATGGATTCATTATCCGGATTGGGATTTCAGTAAAGAAACAGATAATCTGCTTTTAGATTTGTGATCCGGATTTGGATTCCTAAAAAGAAACACACCCTAAGTCTCACACTTGAAGGGACTCCTTTTAATAATTGATGGAACATTTCCAGTCTAGTCCCTACCTTGTTCTAGTTTTAAGTTGATAAATTTTCGCATTAGGGTGCCGTTTCCATGGAACTTGGACTTAAGTGATAACACACAATTTGGGTTTTTAAGACAAGATTGGTCAAGGAAATACTAAGGTAAAAATCATTACCACGTGCTAAAGTGCAACCATTTAAGATAGTCAGGCTATCTGTACTGAAAAACTCGAATAAAATAAGAAATTTGACGGAACAAGCAAAATCATGGATTTTTCTATATAACTATATTTTGTTTTGTGAACAGACAGGCTTGGCGAGAAAGGAAATGAGGTGTACTTAGAATTTGTAAACATTGCTTCCTGTGGCTATTTAATTTGAAACGTTGAAAAAGCCACAAAATCGACTTTCGAGAAAAGATAGACACCAAATCCCTAAACTCTGTTTAGCCTGAAAAATAGACGTCAGATGTAAAGAAGGAGTAATGCTTGGAGTAGCGTGGCCGGCATTAAGGAATACATAACTAAAACTAGATATGGAGAGACTGTTGCTCCGAACAATGATAACTAACCAAGTACAAAGTTTTGAAGTAATCAAGTGACAAATAAAGAACCAAATAGGCTCTGGGACGTCAAATGAAAATATAAATGTTACCGGAAATAGTTGAATTTGGGTTTTGCTTTAATGATCAAGTCTGAAATCATCGAGTTCGAGTTGGTCTTCAATGTAGAGTTAGAGTATTTATAGAATTAGATAATCTATTTTATTTTACCGAGTTTCGCTAACAACAGCAATAAAAAAACGCCCATCAACTTGGGATGCAAATGCAAAAAGATCGAAACGGGTCGAATTGTATTTATGAGTTTATTTTCTGGCTATCAATTTCTATGATGGTCAATATCAGTTATATATTTTTCTTCGTGTGAATAGGAAAAACGATTTCATATGGACGCCATACTTTTAAACCGTTCTCAATAGAATGAACACTGATGCAATTGGAAGGATGGGACCTGCCACCTCTGATTGCAGATATTGCATGCCATATCATATATATATTTTTTCTTTCACGTTGTTTCTGCAGGAATTGCGCCTTATCGTGGCTAGATGGAGAGCCAATCTCTTTTAATCCTTTTTCACTGTATCATCCTTTGTGTCTTCGAGTTATCTACAGCCCAGGAATACTATAAAATGGCTTGGGTGGAAAAGCCTCCCTACACGACTAAACGTCCAGCCACGCAAAATAGGTTTAACGGTATCTTGTACGACGTCCTGAAGACCAAATTACACTTCTGCGGCTACTTTGAGTCAGTACGCGTGAAATACGAGAATGACATTGTGAAAAAACTGCACAATGGAGAGGCACTGCTAGGTGGACCTATTGTTGTAAAAGGAAGAGATCCCGTTATGTACCAGACGCTGCCATTCATTGCCATACTCGATTATCCAGGGGCAGATTTCATCACCAAGGCAGAGCCCAAAGAGTTTGCAAAGGTCATTACCATGGCAATACTGGGCTCGTGGCCTCTGCTAGCTCTCACTCTTATTTTGACAGCTGTCTCCGGAATTATCACGTGGGCTTTGGTAAGTTATCAAGGAGTGATAAGTGACTCGTAATTCCCGCATGTTATCCACTCAGATTTCATGTAGGCACCGATGTTGTGTCATACTAAGATTCCCCTCGACCTTAATCGTCGAATCGTCTGCACTCGTGATTTTAATTTGGGAATTTTTTTGTAATGCTGATCACGTAGTATTAAGTCGGTTTCAGGGGCTTTCGATGCGCTTTTCCGGGAAATTCAAAAACATTACTTTGATTGACATACTGATATGACATTGAACCACAGAGACCAGAGGAGCTCAGTTTGCTCAACGTGCGACGTTTCATTGTACGGACCGCTGTTTCAGTTGAGTTACACAATGCATATTCCGCAGGGCATAGCACTGCGGGATCGCAGTGTCGCTAAACCGATGTACGGCACTGACTTCGTGCCTCGTTCGGAAAGCTCCGATAAAATACGTTCAAACTAACTTCTCTGGATCGTGTGATTGAACTAGAGAACTTATCCATCAACGCTATTAGTTACACACCATCAGTCAGCATTGTCTAAAGAACTAAAACTTACCGCTTTTCCATCAGGACACAGTCATCAACCCGCAAGAGTTTCCTCGCTCGTTCCTCAGAGGATCATGGGAAGGTTTCTGGTGGGCTTTCATTTCCATGACAACAGTCGGGTGGGTGTTGCGCATTGCATTCTGGAAGGAATGAACACTGGTCACACCAATGCGGAAAATATATATAGTAAACTACCCGCTAACTCATTCACTTGTGGATTTTCTCGCTCGTCACACTGACACATAAACTTACTCAACCTTAAAATATCACTAGGAACCATTTTGTTTTTATGTGACGTCATGGCGGCCATGTTGGTGGGCCTTTTACCTTTTCACTCCCAATTTACTCAACCTTTAAGAAAAAATGTTTGAGGGATGTAGTGAGGATTGATCAGTAGTTTAATTAGTTTTCGTCCGAGCAAGTTATTCCAAGCCATGCTCTCCTTACTGTACTAGAAATACGAGATACCCCTCGCTCTGCCATTGATGGAACTTTTACTTTGGTACTCCCAACAAGAGTAGCCTTTGTTTTACCGAAATGCTGACTCAATCTTTTCTTCGAAGTTAAGTGCTACACGCAAAGGAAAGAGAAAAAGAATGGTGTGTGTTATACTTTTGCGTTTCAAAAAGAGTCGATTGCGTGACGAAGTGCGTATTTCCCACGGTCGGCACGTCAAATTAATTCGTACAGTCCGCCAAGCACGTTCTCAAAATTTAATATATAAAAAATTTGAAGTTGGTCGGCCGTCGTAGTACGGGAAAAAAGAAACACTGATTTTCCAATTTTGAATTCGTAGGCAGTACAATTAAATAGGTTTCCTGTGCAATTTGTTTTTACTCTGGGATGCATGCACCAGACTCAGGCATGCATGCTTAATGAGCTCGAATTGTTTTGTATGTGAACCCGCTCAAAACAGCATGATTTCTCCCAGAATCGAAGCAAAACTTGAACGGTTTACTTCAAGTTACACATGGGCTTCAGACCTAGTTATACTTCTAAGGGCTTGTGAACGATTCTCGCTGCAATTACCGCATGTCAGATTACAGCATTTGTTACAGTTTTAGTCTTGAAAGAAAAAAATAAGACATCTGACTAAATAATTCAAGACTCCAAGTTCCGATTGCTCTGAGCAAATACGGTAGCCGAAACTGGCGACAGAAGCGTATTAAAACAATACTTCGAGGGAAAATGATCAGCATATAGATTTTAATACATTCTTGAAGTGATCAAGTTACAAGATACGGGTAGAATAAATTTGTCACGGTGATTGTTCGATTTCCACTGACTAACCTTTGTTATCTGAGTTTAACAAAAAGCGGCGTCTGAAGCTCCCGATTTGCTTGGAGACGCTAATCGATAATTATTACGTCATTGCCTTAGGCACCTGGTCTAAAAAGTCGTACGAAAGACTGACAGATTGACAGACGAACATTAAATTTCGAGATGGCGACACGCTTGGAGTCTTCATATATAATGATTTTGCTGCATTAACGTCGTGATTATTGCCCTCGCTTTGCTCGGGGATAATATATATATCTGGTGATAAGCTGAAGAAGAAAATTGAAGTTGATCACTTTTGGGAGTGGAAGGGTTAACCATTGGTTTCAAATGAATTTGACACCAACATGACCGCGATGTCTTTGTACTTTGAGTCTGCAGAGATTGATTGAAACCATCAATACTCGTATTTTCGAGTGGCCAGACATTGCAGATGGAGTAGTTTTACCCGTATATAAATGTACAAGACTGAATTATTTGGGTACGTTCTTTCAGGTATGGAGACAAGTCCCCCAAATCTTTTCCTAGTCGTATTTTTGCCATGATCTGGATTCAAGTCGGCCTGGTCATCATGGCTATTTTCATGGCCGTTATCACGTCCGCCCTAACGTCCGTGTCGCTAGAACCAGATACCAAAAGTATCCACGGCAGTACGGTAAGATTACAGAGTTAACCCATTAACTCCTGACAGTGATAAACTTCAAATTTCTCTTTCAGTTTCTCACCAGAGATTCATGATACAGTATGGAGAATTTATCACTTGATAGTTTCCTCAGATGAAAGCTGATTGGCCTATCAATTCTCACTACACCACTCATACACTTTCTTTTGAATGGTTGACAGAATTTGTATAATGAGCTCAGGGCCCGGTTTTTCGAAAGTCGATTAAGCTAATCCAGGATTAACGAAATTCTTTCTCTCGACCTCTCTCCCAATAAACTGCAGAATTTTGTTCGAAGATGTGGATTAGTAAGCTTGTTCTAGCAAACGTTATGAAGAAAGTCGTTGTGGACGAAACTTTCACGTTTTCAAACTTATAAATGACAAGAAAGTTTAGACCTAATCCAGGACTAGCCTAATCGTGCTTTGAAAAACTGGGCCCAGGAGTAAAAGTGTTAACACTAGTTTTACAATATTTTCCGATCCGCTAGAACGTGCTTCGGACACAAAATATCCATAAATACAGTCAAACAAAAGAAATGAGATGACATTGATTTTTTTCCCGAAATTCCAGGTTGCTGTCTTGGGGAACGGAACGGAGTATCAGCTAGCGCTTAAATCTGGCGCCAAACCTAAAGGTAATCCTCGAACTAAGTTAGATCTTGTTCGTTCTTTTGTCTCTCGTCAATTTGCAGTGACGTGGCTTAGTTTTCTTTGTTGGAGAGTCAAATCTTCCTTCGCGTTGCTCGTTTTACAAAATTCCTAACGTATTTGCACCAGTACAACAATTTGAAAATTAAAACGAATTTGATTTGCGCATGTAAGTTAAACTAATACACGAGGCACCCTGAGCGAGCCAACTACATATCCTATTCATATTAAAAGTTCTATATATAATCGATCATCCAACTGTCGACTTGTAACGACTCGTAAAAGTCAGTTGTCCATTCGTACGAATCGTACGAACTGCATAATGTATCTCTAATGATATTCACGAATCGACAACTACCCATGAATACATTAGACGATTCGTACGATTCGTACGGATCGACAAGCTGCCCTGGCCATCGAAATTCCCCACGTGAAAAAACTCTAAGTGTCCCTAATGATATTCACGGATTGACAACGATCCGTGAATACATTAGACGATTCGTACGATCCGTACGGATCGACAACTCAGTTTTACGAGTCGATACAAGTCGACAGTATTGGACAACCCTCACCCGTCTCCGTATAAGCGGGGCCTATTACATGGAGGTCGCACGCATGAACCAGGCATACGGCACTAAGTATTGCAAGAGTATTGTGGTTGGTCACTCTTGAGAATGAAATGGTTGATTAAATTGTACACCAACTTTGGTCAGCGTTATCTTTCTACTTACAATTGAAACTTTACTTTTGCAGTGTTCGATACATTCACAAAGATGATGAAAGCTTTCGATTCGGACGAGGTCACAGGAATATTAGTGGACCGAATTTCAGGCTATTACTACCTGACCCAGGACGGACAGTCGAACCGAAGCATCGTGACGTCAGAGCAGATTCCTCTCACGGCCAGCCTGGGTCTCGCTGTAACTTCCCAGGAGAAGTACAGAAACACGACCGAGTGTTTGACGTACATGAAAAACTTCATACGCCAAGAGATCTTAGCAATCATCTCCACATACAAAGTAACCTGAATTTTCGTCGTAATTTTGAACGTTCTCATAATGTACCATCTTAGATATATTCAGTATTCTACCCATATATCTTTTCAATGAATTTTGCATGAACATACAGTCGACTCTCTCGCATGCAGATTTGGTCATTGCCCATTTTCACTTGTTAACCATCTCTGAGGCGGACACCTCCCTAAGGCGGACACTAAATGAGAGTATCGAGCGTGTCCGCCTTAGAGAGAGTTCACTGTATTGTGAATAGGGAATCTGACTGGGGGAGGGGATTGTATTACTTTTCGTGTCAGAGACGGAGACAGACGAGTTGTGTGAGGAGGCGCAATAATCGAGACGCCAACATGTTTCTAAATGTTCGTCAGTCAGTCCGTTGTCAATGACAACATTTGTAATTGAAGCACGAAAAGCCAAATTCTCTCGCGTAAATTAAAAACTTTGCAAAATTAACATAATTATTCCTCAGGGCCCGGTTGTTCAAAGAGTGTATAGCGCTATTCATCGGATAAATCGCTATCCAGTGGATAGTGTTAACCATTAAGCTTAATTCAGTCAACTGGATAAGGATTTATCCTGTGGATAGCGCTATCCACCCTTTGAACAACCGAGCCCAGGAGTTTACGACAAAAATCTAGCGCGTATCACTTGTATACAGAATATCAAACATTAAACGCTTACCTGGATGTGCATACGTATTACTTCTAGGCGCCACAGCAGAAAGCCCCGAAGTCTGTGAAACTGTTCGACTTAGGTGAAGGAAGTCTGTTACGCGTGGTTTTGTTCATCGCCCTTGGGACGCTGGTCGCTATGGTAATGGCAGGTGTAACGTGGGACATAACCCGTCACAAAGATGGGAGAACCAATATTAGGAACACTACAGGTAGAGTTCAAGCAAATCTTTTATTTCTTTTATGTTCATCTACGTCTGGTCATTTTTAAAAGTAGTTATTTGGGTACATATATGGGTACAAAAGTAGGGAGGTAGAAAGTTGGCAGGTGACCAGAAGGCAGAAGTTGCTTCAAAAACTCGTGCCTCGCCTTCGAT
The DNA here is from genome assembly GCA_964036295.1 of Plumapathes pennacea. Taxonomy (NCBI): domain Eukaryota; kingdom Metazoa; phylum Cnidaria; class Anthozoa; order Antipatharia; family Myriopathidae; genus Plumapathes; species Plumapathes pennacea. Next base: position 8,522,407 of record OZ038465.1, on the reverse strand, counting down.
GAGGGAACTAAAACACCTCGAAACAATATCCTTATTGTTTGGAACCCCTCATCAAACATTCGCACTGCGACCTTTTTTGAAATATAACATAAAGTTCCCATCTTTATGAACAGATACGTAGATAGGTAGGTAGGCACAATCTCGGACAAAAGTGTTGACACATTCTCCCCTCCTCCCATTCAATGGTGATAAATTAATTATTTAGCAACGGTTTTCCGTCAAAGTCTTACTGGAACTCTTCCAAATTCAAGCTACAACATTGATACGGGGAGGGGGGTGATTAAAAGCAGTTTTCTTTGGAACTGGTGACTCACAGCATGGTAGTTTTGACAAGAGTACGACATTTAAAGCATGTGTCAACACATTTTGTCCGGGATTGTAGGTAGGTAGATAGGTAGATAGATAGATAGATAGATAGATAAATAGATGTGGAGTAGGTAGCCTAAGAAGCCTGTCAAGCATGTAGGTTACGTATAGGCTGCAAAAGGTTTAAGAATAGGTCACTACGTAAGTACAACGGTGGGTACCCAGTCCTACTATGTAATCGCCCCAGTCATACTCGCCGATCGAGTTCTTCTGTTATGCAGTTCTAGCCCTTGTAGCTGCATCTCCTCCAAATTTGTACGAACCACTTTCTTTTCCTTACTTTTCACTTTTTTAGAAGGAAATGAAACCAAAGAAACCAGGGAAATGATAACTAAGCAAAACTCAGCCGAAGAATTGAGAAGAGATCTGGACCAAGGAAAAAGAATGCTGCGACAGTTGCACGAATACTTCGAGATGTTGGAACAAAAGTCGCTGGAACGAGTCTACTGATAACGTTCACATATATGTGTTTCATCGTGTATATTATCATATCATTCCAATCACTGTGACGAGTACAAAAATTTGAACCACACACTCAACCAGCTCTCATACGGCTTCATAGCTCAGTGGTTTGAGTGTCGCACCAGTAATGCAAAGTCATGGGTTCGATTCCAGTTGAAACCCAGAGTTTTTTCCAGGATATCCTTTTAACTGTTTTTACTTTCATTTGTGAAGTTAGGTCGTGGTCATATTGGTGCTAGAACCAAGCTCAATACGCGGGAAAGCTCGTCGATTCTTTTATATTTTCGCCTCACGTGCAAGCAAGCAAGTGCTAAACAATCAAATATGGTATCAAGCAAATGTAGCGCGCTTCTTGCGCAAGTGTGGCCACGGCTTTACTATTTAGTTTACATGAATGTAAAACACTCGTGTCTGTATAATAAAGAAGAAAATTACACGGCCGCCTAAAAAATGGATTTTATTTTCGAGTGGTAAAAACAATATTTTTACTCACTTGCGCAGCGCTCGTTCGTAAAATATTGTTTTTACCACTCAAAAATAGAACTCATATCTTCGCGCCGCCGTGTAATATCCTCTATACATTTGACAGTTGGGTATGTTACTTATAAGGTTATACAACAAACAGAACATAATATCTGTCCCGCTCGGATATACCACAAGTTCGACTACTTAAACATAAAAATCAAATATTCAATATCCCCAAAGTTCCTTTGAACACTAAGGACGCGTTCCATTGGGTCTATTCCGGCCTTATTAGACTTGATGCTCAAATTAGGCGTTTTATAGGTTGATTTAGCAGTGAAACGGTTCAAGAGAACTCAATACCCTGTTCCCCACTTGTATAGTCCCCGAGCCCTGCGAGGGTAATAACCGGGGCGCTATCTCGAGATATCTTACTTCTAACAGTTATTAGATGAAATGTCTTCAGATTTGGCACAAATCAGGAGGCCTTCGCAAGTCACATACTAAACTCGGTCAGGAGATGGCGTGATTTTATTGTAAATCGTAGAAAATCTTAAAACCAAAGCAATCACACGATCAGTTTTCGACATATATCTGTAAATCGCTCTGATTATAGCAATTTTATATAGACGTGTTCCTCTTCACACTTGAGCGGCAATTCTTTCCGACCTTTACACTAACACGAAAGACGTGGCAAACTATGACTCCTATTAACAGTCGGGCACTCTATTCTTATATCGTCTTCACCTTTGCACTGAATTCTAAACATAGAAAATGTTTCTGGGCGGAGTTCGTTTGGGAACGGCAGCCTGGAACGGAGAGAGTACACGCATCTGTCTTCGCTGTACAATTAGTGTCGTCGCCTTTCTTTGCAGTTCGGGTAAGGGGGTCTTCCCACAAGGGTCTCTGAAGAAATGCTTGAGAGTTTGACGGAACCTTCTGCCACGTAAGAAAAATATGATCGGGTTGGTGACACTGGAAATTAATGGACTGAAACAAGCGAAAGAGTCGAACCAACGACTATCTACGTGGCAACTGCTGCAGCTCAAGGGAATGCCGTCGTCAATGTTGTCTCATATTTGAACTAAACGGGACAAATCTTCCTAAGATAAACCCAGTTATCTGCCTGTTCACCAGCAAGCTTCTTCGCTTTTCATTTAACCCTTCAACTCCCAAGTTCAAAGTGCAGATTCTCCTAACCTTTTAAGAAGAAACTGTATGAGTCATGTAGCGTGAATTGATATTTCAATCAGCTTTCATCTGAACAAGCTATCCAAAGCCAAGTTCTCCTTTCTGTATGATATATTTCTGGTGAGAAACTGAAGGAGAAAATTGAAGTTGGTCACTATTGGGAGTGAAAGGGTTAAAAGATATTGTTTAATGGGTTTGCTGTTGTCTGTAAAATGTTTTGTCGACATAATTTGTGCAAAAGAAAGAAGGAAAGAAAACACAAAAAAGCGCCACAAAACCTGCTGAGATTCCCGTGATATTGCACGCCGTGTCATAGAGAACAAGACACTTATAACCACGATGAGCAAGGGAATGGCTACCGCGGTCACAAATCGACCTGTGGACTGGAACTTGGCCTTCCTGTAATCTTTCACTGTTCCATTAGGAATGTTGATTCCCCAGAAAGGAATGAAGGACGCAGCGACTTTGAAGTTATGCCTACATGAAGCAGTAACCGCCGCTAAAGTACATATTCAGCAGGTACTAAGAAAAGGCAGCTCAATTGGGCGCTTCGACTAACATACATATATAATACTTCTGTTCATAGGATTACTCACGAGCCTTTACAGAGAGCTTTTTACTCTAAGCTCGACTGCATCATTGATGTGTTTGAACGGCTGAGAATCACTCACACCTCTACTTTGGAAGAAGTGTTTTATAAACATGAAATTATGACCTTCACTCTCATTAACGTTCAGAAGACTCGGCCAAATATTCATCATTCAAATACCCTTCCTCCATCAAGTGACTCACCATGGTTCACATTCTGAAGTGCTCCTCAGCGGTGTGCAATTTGACCGCCCGCGGATTGTTTTGCTTTTTCCACTGACTCGGTTTTTATTTGGGTTTCATTGCTCCAAACAACCTTGCGCATTTTAATTTCCTAACTACCTGGTTATGACTGAAGCTGTTGTCGTCGTGCCGTGTTGTTTCATCCGTTGGAAGAATCCTAAATAAGCCCCCGAAACGCTAGCAAGAAACTTGAATAGTCGGTAAGTCATTTAGCGCTTCAAGGTTTTTTAAGACACTGTTACTGCAGAAATGCAGATACCTAGTGAGCATCTTCTTTTGAGCATACACCACGAAGTTGGTAGTACACAGCTTGCAAATTTATTAGACCGATGTTCCACTGCCGTCACTGTTAGTGACTAAGTTAAATATAATCAACACCACTCGATCTCACAGCGATATTTCTAACAACATTCCTAGTCGGATCAGAGGATTCCAGTATTAGTTCAAATTTTTATTCATGCTGTTAATAAATTAGCACCAGAAGCGAACAAACAGACCTATGGCGTTCACGATTGCTTCGGAAAGTGAAGTCAAGAAAATGTGCTTCTCGTTAAAGGCTCCTGTATCTGCTATGTTTTTTTTCTTGAACGATCCCCTAACGAGCTATATATATATACATTGCAATCTACAGTATTCGACTGTACGTGGGTCATTAGTTCATTCACGTTTCTTTAGATTGGTGGTGACCAAAATTGGCTGCTAACACAGCGCACATATAATTGCACAAGGAATTTGCCTGAAGCTTGTTACCTCTTTAAAATGCATATGCCAAGGATGTGATAAAACATTTATTGACTGAGAACGCTCAGTCAGTACTGGTCTCATTCCCTCCGTATGGACTTTTCCCAAACTATAAGTCTTTTAAAATTCATTTTCATCCCTAACTTCGGTATATAATTCCGTCCTCACAAGCAGAAGTTAGTGCGGCTCTTGGAAAATACATGAAAAATGCTTTTAGCATATTACTTTAAGCTCATTGTGAGTGAGTGCAATATACTTGCCTGTGAGAGGTGCTGGTGACTTAACAAAAGGAGCTGACAGAGACAGCTGCGAAAAAATGACTTTTAAATACACTCAGCAGGATAAAACAAACACGCCACAGGATCCACCAGTTGATAGCATATATACATAATAGTTATTAGCACGTACCTTACACAGCACTGACTCAGAAATAACAGGTATGCCGAAAGATCTCTCTAACTTTTACAACTTGTGTACACTGCTGTGTAGTAAACTCTATCGCTCACACAAACAGAAGAAACATTTCCGTCATCAGCAACACGCACATTTGAAGACTATTGGACTGTAAGTTTTAGTTTTGATCCAGTTGCATTTCCCCTGACACCCCCTCTTACACCTGCTGTAATATCTCTTTACAACAGCGACACTGTTCAACTTTGTAGTCCTTAACGTACACAAGTTGATACTGTATGTTGTACGATTGTTCACTTCTTATTAAGTGCATACAAGGGCATATCTCAGCTCTAGCAGTCAAACAATTGATGAAGCGATTGGTAACATGTTTCAAGAGAGAAAAAAAATCGAGAAAAAGCGAGACAACCGATTGGAAAAATCAATAACTAAATATTTAAACATAAGGGGAAGCTAAACCTTCTTATGAATGAAACAGTTCGAGTGTGTAATCAAAGAGCACTTGAACTTGAAATCACAATGATGTGGCGCTTCGGAACTTACACTCAGCGTGATTGTACAAACGTGTTTTCATGTCTGGCGAAAATGATTTTCAATTAGACAAACACGGTTTGGCCTCCTTGCACTGTGTCTCACCAAAATTTACCTCAAATCTCATCTGTGTATACACTGTTGTATAAGAAACGATTCTTCTCTGAGGAAACTGGGAAAATTTAAGAATAGGGAAACACTTAATGCAGGAACAGAGAGAAGGATACCCAGATATTGAAGGCATTTCACAGATCAAAACTCGGATCAGCACAAAGAAGCACTTGCGTTACCTCGACTCCGAGAGTGTCGCGAGGCAAACTGAACTAAGGGTTCCCGGAGATGAAGGTGCTTGAGGATGCAGTAGCCATTGATAGGAAATATAAATATTCAGTTGCCATTGACGGTTTTTGTAAACATTTCATCCCACAGTCATCCAAATAAAATTAGTAACGACAAGCAGAACTAGGCTCAAGTGAAGTACGTATATATTTATTTTAACTCGTACGTGAATGACCAAATGGAAGATTCATAGGTGCTTCAAATTTTACTGTCTAGGCTACTGTCTACAGCTTCTTCGAAGCAGTAGACACAAAAATCAATACAGTCCTTGAGTTTTGCACTAGATTCTAAATTAATAATTTAGTTAAATATACAGCTATTCCTTAGTAGTCAGATTAGTCTTGTAAAGGCTAAGGAAAGATCTAAGGGAGCGTTTCTTTAATATGATCCAGTGAATCCGTCCTCAATGTGGATCACATGGATTCATTATCCGGATTGGCATTTCAGTAAAGAAACAGATAATCTGCTTTTAGATTTGTGATCCGGATTTGGATTCCTAAAAAGAAACACACCCTAAGTCTCACACTTGAAAGGACTCCTTTTAATAATTGATGGAACATTTCCAGTCTAGTCCCTACCTTGTTCTAGTTTTAAGTTGATAAATTTTCGGATTAGGGTGCCGTCTGGACTTAAGTGATAACACACAATTTGGGTTTTTAAGACAGGATTGGTCAAGGAAATACTAGGGTAAAAGTCATTACCACGTGGTAAAGTGCAACCATTTAAAATAGTCAGGCTATCCGTACTGAAAAACTCGAATAAAATAAGAAATTTGACGGAACAAGTAAAATCATGGATTTTTCTATATAACTATATTTTGTTTTGTGAACAGACGGGCTTGGCGAGAAAGGAAATAAAGTGTACTTAGATTTTGTAAACATTGCTTCCTGTGGCTATTTAATTTGAAACCTTGAAAAAGCCACAAAATCGACTTTCGAGAAAAGATAGACACCAAATCCCTAAACTCTGTTTAGCCTGAAAATAGACGTCAGATGTAAAGAAGGAGTAATGCTTGGAGCAGCGTGGCCGGCATTAAGGAATACATAACTAAACATGAGATATGGAGAGACTGTTGTTGCGAACAATGATAACTAACCAAGTACAAAGCAATCGCATGATCAAAGTAAGTCGATGAATTGCCCAAAATTTTGAAGTAATCAAGTGACAAATAAAGAACCAAATAGGCTCTGGGACGTCAAATGAAAATATAAATGTTACCGGAAATAGTTGAATTTGGGTTTTGCTTTAATGATCAAGTCTGAAATCATCGAGTTCGAGTTGGTCTTCAATGTAGAGTTAGAGTTTTTATAGAATTAGATATTCTATCTTATTTTACCTAGTTTCGCTAACAACAGCAATAAAAAAACGTCCATCAACTTGGGATGCGAATGCAAAAAGATCAAAACGGGTCGAATTGTATTTATGAGTTTATTTTCTGGCTATCAATTTCTATGATGGTCAATATCAATTATATATTTTTCTTCGTGTGAATAGGACAAACGATTTCATGTGGACGCCATACTTTTAAACTGTTCTCAATAGAATGAGCACTGATGCAATTGGAAGGATGCGACCTGCCACCTCTGATTGCAGATATTGCATGCCATATCATATTTTTTTTTTTCTTTCACGTTGTTTCTGCAGGAATTGCGCCTTATCGTGGCTAGATGGAGAGCCAATCTCTTTTAATCTATTTTCACTGTATCATCCTTTGTGTCTTCGAGTTATCTGCAGCCCAGGAATACCACAAAATGGCTTGGGTGGAAAAGCCTCCCTACACGACTAAACGTCCAGGCACGCAAAATAGGTTCAACGGTATCTTGTACGACGTCCTGAAGACCAAAATACACTTCTGCGGCTACTTTGAGTCAATACGCGTGAAATACGAAAATGACATTGTGAAAAAACTGCACAATGGAGAGGCACTGCTAGGTGGACCTATTGTTGTAAAAGGAAGAGATCCTGTTATGTACCAGACGCTGCCATTCATTGCCATACTCGATTATCCAGGGGCAGATTTCATCACCAAGGCAGAGCCCAATGACTTTGCAAAGGTCATTACCATGACAATACTGGGCTCGTGGCCTCTGCTAGCTCTCACTCTTATTTTGACAGCTGTCTCCGGAATTATCACGTGGGCTTTGGTAAGTTATCAAGGAGTGATAAGTGACTCGTAATTCCACTCAGATTTCATGTAGGCTATATTGTGTCATACTAAGATTCCCCTCGACCTTAATCGTCGAATCGTCTGCACTCGTGATTTTAATTTGGGAATCTTTATGTAATGCTGATCACGTAGTATTAAGTCGGTTTCAGGGGCTTTCGATGCGCTGTTCCGGGAAATTCAAAAACATTACTTTGATTGACATACTGATATGACATTGAACCACAGAGACCAGAGGAGCTCAGTTTGCTCAACGTGCGACGTTTGATTGTACGGACCGCTGTTTCAGTTGAGTTACACAACGCATATTCCGCAGGGCATAGTACTGCGGGATCGCAGGGTCGCTAAACCGATGTACGGCACTGACTTCGTGCCTCGTTCGGAAAGCTCCGATAAAATACGTTCAAACTAACTTCTCTGGATCGTGTGATTCAACTAGAGAACTTATCTATCAACGCTATTAGTTACACACCATCAGTCAGCATTGTGTAAAGAACTAAAACTTACCGCTTTTCCATCAGGACACAGTCATCAACCCGCAAAAGTTTCCTCGCTCGTTCCTCAAAGGATCATGGGAAGGTTTCTGGTGGGCTTTCATTTCCATGAAAACAGTCGGGTGGGTGTTGCGCATTGCTTTCTGGAAGGAATGAACACTGGTCACACCAATGCGGAAAATATATATAGTAAACTACCCGCTAACTCATTCACTTGTGGATTTCTCGCTCGTCAAACTAACACTTAAACTTAATCAACCTTAAAATATTACTAGGAACCATTTTGTTTTTATGTGACGTCATGGCGGCCATGTTGGTGGGCCTTTTACCTTTTCACTCCCAATTCACTCGACCTTTAAGAAAAAATGTTTGAGGGATGTAGTGAGGATTGATCAGTAGTTTAATTAGTTTTCGTCCGAGCAAGTTATTACAAGCCATGTTCTCCTTACTGTACTAGAAATACGAGATACCCCTCGCTCTGCCATTGATGGAACTTTTACTTTGGTACTCCCAACAAGAGTAGCCTTTGTTTTACCGAAATGTTGACTCAATCGTTTCTTCGAAGTCAAGTGCTACACGCAAAGGAAGGAGAAAATGAATGGTGTGTGTTATACTTTTGCGTTTCAAAAAGAGTCGATTGCGTGACGAAGTGCGAATTTCCCACGGTCGGCACGTCAAATTAATTCATACAGTCTGCCAAGCGCGTTCTCAAAATTTAATATATAAAAAATTTGAAGTTGGTCGGCCGTCGTAGTACGGGAAAAAAGAAACACGATTTTCCAATTTTGAATTCGTAGGCAGTACAATTAAATAGGCTTCCTGTGCAATTTGTTTTTACTCTGGACTGCATGCACCAGACTCAGGCATGCATGTTTAATGAGCTCGAATAGGCCTTTTGCAACAGTTTGTCACATGACCGATCACCCCATAGCAACGCCATACTGGATGGCAAGCGGTTTTGAAATTCCTTGACAACCAACAGAGCTTGACAGCGAGATCGAATACAAAGGTGACCTTTTGGTCGTTTTGTTTGGCTTTGTTTATTTTTAGATCACAAAAGAACACTTAACCAATGACACAAAAGTTATTATCTTTCGTTAATTGTAGTTTTGGACTGTATAAATCCTCGAAGAGAAAAAAATGAGCTATCACTGTTGCGTCCCTCGTTGCAATGCCGACAGCCGTTACGACTCCGAGAAAGCACTCTCGTTTCATCGCTTTCCCCCGGAGTCCAAACGAGAACTCAGAGCCACCTGGATCAACAATATTCGAAGGGACACTGGACATTTTGAGGTAAATTGTGTCGTTGTTACATTGCGCATTGATTCGCAAAATTTTCAAGATCCTAATGTTTTCGCCTTGTGTTCACCACAGATCACTAGTAATACGCGAGTTTGCTCGCGGCATTTTAAGCCGACCGACTACAAAAAGCCCGATAACAGCGGTCATAGGCTACTGAAACCAGGAGCGAAGCCAACCATGTTCCAGTGGTCAATGGAACGACCGGCAAACTAGTGCAGGTTAACTCGTCTGGCAGCGTTTGCAGTCCCAATGTCTTGCAATGTGACATGAAGAAAAGAAGACCCACAACATGATGGCAGTATCCACTGGCACCAGCCACACAAGAGCACTTTGCTGTTATGGTTTTCCCGGGCATGGAAATAAAGACACTCAGTGAATGTGGGCTTTCAGTTTTCTTCATCGACCTGAAACACTTGGCAGTCACCTTGACCTGACCCTGACAGTAGTAAACTAAATAGAAAAAAAGATAGCAGATTTATGATACTAAAACTCATACATTGTCTGTGTCTGGGACACTGATTTATACTCTGGGAGTCTAATAAAAACTAATATAATTACTACCAACCTTTCTTGTCGTGCAGGTAGCCAGGTTCGGCAAAAAATCTGTACGCCTTCCGCGTGTGTTCGCAACCAGAAGCATTCTGGGCATACGATTCGACTTCCGAAAAAGAAATATCCGGGAAATCTTTTAAATCCCTTGACTCAGTACCTGTGAGATATGAGAATAACAAGAGTACGTCGTATCCAATTTTTTCGACACGCGGAAAAGGAACAAACAAAAACCAAAAAATCAGTATAGTACAATGAACACGACAGTCAGCGCGTCTTACCGTCACTTTCTTGCAAGGAAGCTGAAAGCTGCTGAGAAGTCGTCATCAGAAAATTTCTGCTTTTTCAGAAAACCAAAATTTCTGTGGATGAGACAACAGAGTTCAATGCCGAAGAAAAAGACCCAATGCAGTGAGGTAAATTTCATCACAACTCCCGCGTCGTTCACCGTAGGGAGGGATCGCGAGTGAACATGTTCGCCGGGTTCATAACTCCGAATTACGGATTTATATAGTCCAAAACTACACTCAACGGACAGATATTGGCTTATGTATCATTGGTTAAGTGTTCTTTTGTGATCTAATAACAATCAAAGTGAACAAAACGACCAAAAGCTCACCTTTGTATTCGATCTCGCTGTCACGCTCTGTTGGTTGTCAAGGAATTTCAAAACCGCTTGCCATCCAGTATGGCGTTGCTATGGGGTGATCGGTCACGTGACAAACTGTTGCAAAAGGCCTATTGTTTTGTATGTGAACCCGCTCAAAACAACATGATTTCTCCCAGAATCAAAGCAAAACTTGAACGGTTTACTTCAAGTTGCACATGGGCTTCAGACCTAGTCATACTTCTAAGGGCTTGTGAACGATTCTCGCTGCAATTACCGCATGTCAGATTACAGCATTTGTTACAGTTTTAGTCTTGAAAGAAAATATAAGACATCTGACTAAATCATTCAAGACTCCAAGTTCCGATTGCTCTGAGCGAATACGGTAGCCGAAACTGGCGACAGAAGCGTATTAAAACAATACTTCGAGGGAAAATGATTAGCATATAGATTTTAATACATTCTTGAAGTGATCAAGTTACAAAATACGGGTAGAATAAATTTGTCAGTGATTGTTCGATTTCCACTGACTAATCTTTGTTATCTGAGTTTAACACAAAGCGGCATCTGAAGCTCCCGATTTGCTTTTAAGAGCTGTTCCCTTTGCGGAGCCGTTTCTTCGGCACGCTTCCGTTCATGATGCTGTCGGTTATAACATGTTTGTCGTCTTTTCTCTAAACGTATTTGGCGCTGTTCGATCGTTTCACGATTTCGTCTTGCTCGTGCCTGTTCCATTCTCTTTTGAAGACGAGCTTCGCGAGACCGTTCTGTTTCAAGTTTTACAGTTTTCAAATTCATTTTCATGAACGCAGTTACGTACAATTATTGCTTCCTTCTTTTCTTTTTTTTACGAATGTCATTAAAAACACTGGCGGAGACGCTAATCGATAATTATTACGTCATTGCCTTAGGCACCTGGCCTAAAAAGTCGTACGACAGACAGACAGACAAACTGACAGACAAACATTAAATTTCGAGATGGCGACACGCTTGGAGTCTTCAAATATAATGCTTTTGCTGCATTAACGTCGTGATTATTACCCTCGCTTTGCTCGGGGATAATATATATATATATAAATATATATATATAAAAATATATATATATATATATATATATATATATATATATATATATATATATATATATATATATATATATATATATATATATATATATATATATATATATATATATATATATATATATATATATATATATATATATATATATATATATATATATATATATATATATATATATATATATATATATATATATATATATATATATATATATATATATATATATATATATATATATATATATATATATATATATATATATATATATATATATATATATATATATATATATATATATATATATATATATATATATATATATATATATATATATATATATATATATATATATATATATATATATATATATATCTGGTGATAAGCTGAAGAAGAAAATTGAAGTTGATCACTTTTGGGAGTGGAAGGGTTAACCATTGGTTTCAAATGAATTTGACACCAACATGACCGCGATGTCTTTGTACTTTGAGTCTGCAGAGATTGATTGAAACCATCAATACTCGTATTTTCGAGTGGCCAGACATTGCAGATGGAGTAGTTTTACCCGTATATAAATGTACAAGACTGAATTATTTGGGTACGTTCTTTCAGGTATGGAGACAAGTCCCCCAAATCTTTTCCTAGTCGTATTTTTGCCATGATCTGGATTCAAGTCGGCCTGATCATCATGGCTATTTTCATGGCCGTTATCACGTCCGCCATAACATCCGTGTCGCTAAAACCAGATACCAAAAGTATCCACGGCAGTACGGTAAGATTACAGAGTTAAGCCCTTGACTCCTGACAGTGATAAACTTCAAATTTCTCTTTCAGTTTCTCACCAGAGATTCATGATACAGTATGGAGAATTTATCACTTGATAGTTTGCTCAGATGAAAGCTGATTGGCCTATCAATTCTCACTACATCACTCATACACTTTCTTTTGAATGGTTGGGAGAATTTGTATAACGAGCTCAGGGCCCGGTTTTTCGAAAGTCGATTAAGCTAATCCAGGATTAACGAAATTCTTTCTCTCGACCTCTCTCCCAATAAACTGCAGAGTTTTGTTCGAAGATGTGGATTAGTAAGCTTGTTCCAGCAAACGTTATGAAGAAAGTCGTTGTGGACGAAACTTTCACGTTTTCAAGCTTATAAATGACAAGAAAGTTTAGACCTAATTCAGGACTAGCCTAATCGTGCTTTGAAAAACTGGGCCCAGGAGTAAAAGTGTTAACACTAGTTTTACAATATTTTCCGATCCGCTAGAACGTGCTTCGGACACAAAATATCCATAAATACAGTCGAACAAAAGAAATGAGATGACATTGATTTTTTTCCCCGAAATTCCAGGTTGCTGTCTTGGGGAACGGAACGGAGTATCAGCTAGCACTTAAATCTGGCGCCAAACCTAAAGGTAATCCTTGAACTAAGTTAGATCTTGTTCGACAACTCAGTTTTACGAGTCGATACAAGCCGACAGTATTGGACAACCCTCACCCGTCTCCGTATAAGCGGGGCCTATTACATGGAGGTCGCACGCATGAACCAGGCATACGGCACTAAGTATTACAAGAGTATTGTGGTTGGTCACTCTTGAGAATGAAAGGGTTGATTAAATTGTACACCAACTTTGGTCAGCGTTATCTTTCTACTTACAATTGAAACTTTACTTTTGCAGCGTTCGATTCATTCACAAAGATGATGAAAGCTTTCGATTCGGACGAGGTCACAGGGATATTAGTGGACCGAATTTCAGGCTATTACTACCTGACCCAGGACGGACAGTCGAACCGAAGCATCGTGACGTCAGAGCAGATTCCTCTCACGGCCAGCCTGGGTCTCGCTGTAACTTCCCAGGAGAAGTACAGAAACACGACCGAGTGTTTGACGTACATGAAAAACTTCATACGCCAAGAGATCTTAGCGATCATCTCCACATACAAAGTAACCTGAATTTTCGTCGTAATTTTGAACGTTCTCATAACGTACCATCTTAGCTTTATTCAGTATTCTGCCCATATATCTTTTCAGTGAATTTTGCACGAACATACAGTCGACTCTCTCGCATGCAGATTTGGTCATTGCCCATTTTCACTTGTTAACCATCTCTGAGGCGGACACCTCCCTAAGGCGGACACTAAATGAGAGTATCGAGCGTGTCCGCCTTAGAGAGAGTTCACTGTATTGTGAATAGGGAATCTGACTGGGGGAGGGGATTGTATTACTTTTCGTGTCAGAGACGGAGACAGACGAGTTGGCTGAGGAGGCGCAATAATCGAGACGCCAACATGTTTCTAAATGTTCGTCAGTCAGTCCGTTGTCAATGACAACATTTGTAATTGAAGCACGAAAAGCCAAATTCTCTCGCGTAATTCAAATACTTTGCAAAATTAACATAATTATTCCTCAGGGCCCGGTTGTTCAAAGAGTGTATAGCGCTATTCATCGGATAAATCGCTATCCAGTGGATAGTGTTAACCATTAAGCTTAATTCAGTCAACTGGATAAGGATTTATCCTGTGGATAGCGCTATCCACCCTTTGAACAACCGAGCCCAGGAGTTTACGACAAAAATCTAGCGCGTATCATTTGTATACAGAATATCAAACATTAAACGCTTACCTGGCTGTGCATACGTATTACTTCTAGGCGCCGCAGCAGAAAGGCCCGAAGTCTGTGAAACTGTTCGACTTAGGTGAAGGAAGTCTGTTACGCGTGGTTTTGTTCATCGCTCTTGGGACGCTGGTCGCTATGGTAATGGCAGGTGTAACGTGGGACATAACCTGCCACAAAGATGGAAGAACCAATATTAGGAACACTACAGGTAAAGGTCAAGGAAATCTTTTATTTCTTTTGTGTTTATCTACGTCTGGTTATTTTTAAAAGTAGTTATTTGGGTACATATACAAAGGTAGGGAGGTAGGTAGTTGGCAGGTGACCAGAAGGCAGAAGTTGCTTCAAAAACTCGTACCTCGCCTTCGATGAGGGAACTAAAACACCTCGAAACACTGTCCTTGGTGTTTGGAACCCCTCATCAAACATTCGCACTGCTACCTTTTCTGAAATATAACATAAAGTTCCCATCTTTATGAACAGATACGTAGATAGGTAGGTAGGTACAATCTCGGACAAAAGTGTTGACACATTCTCCCCTCCCCCCATTCAATGTTGATAAATTAATTATTTAGCAACGGTTTTCCGTCAAAGTCTTACTGGAACTCTTCCAAATTCAAGCTACAACATTGATACGGGGAGGGGGGTGATTAAAAACAGTTTTATTTGGAACTGGTGACTCACAGCATGGTAGTTTTGACAAAAGTACGACATTTAAAGCATGTGTCAACACATTTTGTCCGGGATTGTAGGTAGGTAGATAGATAGATAGATAGATAGATAGATAGATAGATGTGGAGTAGGTAGCCTAAGAAGCCTGTCAAGCATGTAGGTTACGTATAGGCTGCAAAAGGTTTAAGAATAGGTCACTACGTAAGTACAACGGTGGGTACCCAGTCCTACTATATAATCGCCCCAGTCTTACTCGCGGATCGAGTTCTTCTGCTATGCAGTTCTAGCCCTTGTAACTGCATCTCCTCCAAATTTGTACGAACCACTTTCTTTTCCTTACTTTTCACTTTTTTAGAAGAAAATGAAACCAAAGAAACCAAAGAAATGATAACTAAGCAAAACTCAGCCGAAGAATTGAGAAGAGATCTGGACCAAGGAAAAAGAATGCTGCGACAGTTGCACGAATACTTCGAGATGTTGGAACAAAAGTCGCTGGAACGAGTCTACTGATAACGTTCACATATATGTGTTTCATCGTGTATATTATCATATCATTCCAATTACTGTGACGAGTACAAAAATTTGAACCACACACTCAACCAGCTCTCATACGGCTTCATAGCTCAGTGGTTTGAGTGTCGCACCAGTATTGCAAAGTGTCATGGGTTCGATTCCAGTTGAAACCCAGAGTTTTTTCCAGGATATCCTTTTAACTGTTTTTACTTTCATTTGTGAAGTTAGGTCGTGGTCATATTGGTGCTAGAACCAAGCTCAATACGCGGGAAAGCTCGTCGATTCTTTTATATTTTCGCCTCACGTGCAAGCAAGCATGTGTTAAACAATCAAATATGGTGATCAAATATGGTATCAAACAAATGTAGCGCGCTTCTTGCGCAAGTGTGGCCACGGCTTTACTGTTTAGTTTACATGAATGTAAAACACTCGTGTCTGTATAATAAAGAAGAAAATTACACGGCGGCCTAAGGAATGGATTTTATTTCCGAGTGGTAAAAACAATATTTTTACTCACTTGCGCAGCGCTCGTTCGTAAAATATTGTTTTTACCACTCAAAAATAGAACTCATACCTTCGCGCCGCCGTGTAATATCCTCTATACATTTGACAGTTGGGTATGTTACTTATAAGGTTATACAACAAACAGAACATAATATCTGTCCCGCTCGGATATACCACAAGTTCGACTACTTAAACATAAAAATCAAATATTCAATATCCCCAAAGTTCCTTTGAACACTAAGGACACGTTCCATTGGGTCTATTCCGGCCTTATTAGACTTGATGCTCAAATTAAACGTTTTATAGGTTGATTTAGCAGTGAAACGGTTCAAGAGAACTCAATACCCTGTTCCCCACTTGTATAGTCCTCGAGCCCTGCGAGGGTAATAACCGGGGCGCTATCTCGAGATATCTTACTTCTAACAGTTATTAGATGAAATACCTTCAGATTTGGCACAAATCAGGAGGCCTTCGCAAGTCACATACTAAACTCGGTCAGGAGATGGCGTGATTTTATTGTAAATCGTAGAAAATCTTAAAACCAAAGCAATCACACGATCAGTTTTCGACATATATCTGTAAATCGCTCTGATTATAGCAATTTTATATAGACGTGTTCCTCTTCACACTTGAGCGGCAATTCTTTCCGACCTTTACACTAACACGAAAGACGTGGCAAACTATGACTCCTATTAACAGCCGGGCACTCTGTTCTTATATCGTCTTCACCTTTGCACTGAATTCTAAACATAGAAAATGTTTCTGGGCGGAGTTCGTTTGGGAAGGGAACCCTGGAACGGAGAGAGTACACGCATCTGTCTTCGCTGTACAATTAGTGTCGTCGCCTTTCTTTGCAGTTCGGGTAAGGGGGTCTTCCCACAAGGGTCTCTGAAGAAATGCTTGAGAGTTTGACGGAACCTTCTGCCACGTAAGAAAAATATGATCGGGTTGGTGACACTGGAAATTAATGGACTGAAACAAGCGAAAGAGTCGAACCAACGACTATCTACGTGGCAACTGCTGCAGCTCAAGGGAATGCCGTCGTCAATGTTGTCTCATATTTGAACTAAACGGGACAAATCTTCCTAAGATAAACCCAGTTATCTGCCTGTTCACCAGCAAGCTTCTTCGCTTTTCATTTAACCCTTCAACTCCCAAGTTCAAAGTGCAGATTCTCCTAACCTTTTAAGAAGAAACTGTATGAGTGATGTAGCGTGAATTAATATTTCAATCAGCTTTCATCTGAACAAGCTATCCAAAGCCAAGTTCTCCTTTCTGTATGATATATTTCTGGTGAGAAACTGAAGGAGAAAATTGAAGTTGGTCACTATTGGGAGTGAAAGGGTTAAAAGATATTGTTTAATGGGTTTGCTGTTGTCTGTAAAATGTTTTGTCGACATAATTTGTGCAAAAGAAAGAAGGAAAAAAAAAACAAAAAAGCGCCACAAAACCTGCTGAGATTCCCGTAATATTGCACGCCGTGTCATCGAGAACAAGACACTTATAACCACGATGAGCAAGGGAATGGCTACCGCGGTCACAAATCGACCTGTGGACTGGAACTTGGCCTTCCTGTAATCTTTCACTGTTCCACAAGTTATGCCTACATGAAGCAGTAACCGCCGCTAAAGTACATATTCAGCAGGTACTAAGAAAAGGCAGCTCAATTGGGCGCTTCGACTAACATACATATATAATACTTCTGTTCATAGGATTACTCACGAGCCTTTACAGAGAGCTTTTTACTCTAAGCTCGACTGCATCATTGATGTGTTTGAACAGCTGAGAATCACTCACACCTCTACTTTGGAAGAAGTGTTTTATAAACATGAAATTATGACCTTCACCCTCATTAACGTTCAGAAGACTCGGCCAAATATTCATCATTCAAATACCCTTCCTCCATCAAGTGACTCACCATGGTTCACATTCTGAAGTGCTCCTCAGCGGTGTGCAATTTGACCGCCCGCGGATTGTTTTGCTTTTTTGCACTGACTCGGTTTTTATTTGGGTTTCATTGCTCCAAACAACCTTGCGCATTTTAATTTCCTAACTACCTGGTTATGACTGAAGCTGTTGTCGTCGTGCCGTGTTGTTTCATCCGTTGGAAGAATTCTAAATAAGCCCTCGAAACGCTAGCAAGAAACTTGAATAGTCGGTAAGTCATTTAGCGCTTCAAGGTTTTTTTTAAGACACTGTTACCGCAGAAATGCAGATACCTGGTGAGCATCTTCTTTTGAGCATACACCACGAAGTTGGTAGTACACAGCTTGCAAATTTATTAGACCGATGTTCCACTGCCGTCACTGTTAGTAACTAAGTTAAATATAATCAACACTACTCGATCTCACAGCGATATTTCTAACAACATTCCTAGTCGGATCACAGGATTGCAGTATTAGTTCAAACTTTTTTGCATGCTGTTAATAAATTAGCACCAAAAGCGAACAAACAGACCTACGGCGTTCACGATTGCTTCGGAAAGTGAAGTCAAGAAAATGTGCTTCTCGTTAAAGGCTCCTGTATCTGCTATGTATTTTTTCTTGAACGATCCCCTAACGAGCTATATATATATACATTGCAATCTACAGTATTCGACTGTACGTGGGTCATTAGTTCATTCACGTTTCTTTAGATTGGTGTTGACCAAAATTGGCTGCTAACACAGCGCACTTATATTTGCACAAGGAATTTGCCTGAAGCTTGTTACCTCTTTAAAATGCATATGCCACGGATGTAATAAAACATTTATTGACTGAGAACGCTCAGTCAGTACTGGTCTCATTCCCTCCGTATGGACTTTTCCCAAACTACAAGTCTTTAAAAATTCATTTTCATCCCTAACTTCGGTATCTAATTCCGTCCTCACAAGCTGAAGTTAGTGCGGCTCTTGGAAAATACGTGAAAAATGCTTTTAGCATATTACTTTAAGCTCATTGTGACTGAGTGCAATATAATTGCCTGTGGGAGGTGCTGGTGACTTAACAAAAGGAGCTGACAGAGACAGCTGCGAAAAAATGACTTTTAAATACACTCAGCAGGATAAAACAAACACGCCACAGCATCCACCAGTTGATAACTTTTACAACTTGTGTACACTGCTGTGTAGTAAACTCTATCGCTCACACAAACAGAAGAAACATTTCCGTCATCAGCAACACGCACATTTGAAGACTATTGGACTGTAAGTTTTAGTTTTGATCCAGTTGCATTTCCCCTTATTAAGTGCATACAAGGGCATATCTCAACTCTAGCAGTCAAACAATTGATGAAGCGATTGGTAACATGTTTCAAGAGAGAAAAAAAAAAAAACTCGAGAAAAAGCGAGACAACCGATTGGAAAAATCAATAACTAAATATTTAAACATAAGGGGAAGCTAAACCTTCTTATGAATGAAACAGTTCGAGTGTGTAATCAAACAGCACTTGAACTTGAAATCACAATGATGTGGCGCTGGGGAACTTACACTCAGCGTGATTGTACAAACGTGTTTTCATGTCTGGCGAAAATAATTTTCAATTAGACAAACACGGTTTGGCCTCCTTGCACTGTGTGTCACCAAACTTTACCCAAAATCCCATTTGTGTATACACTGTTGTATAAGAAACGATTCTTTTCTGAGGAAACTGGGAAAATTTAAGAATAGGGAAACACTTAATGCAGGAACAGAGAGAAGGATACCCAGATATTGAAGGCATTTCACAGATCAAAACTCGGATCAGCACAAAGAAGCACTTGCGTTACCTCGACTCCGAGAGTGTCGCGAGGCAAACTGAACTTCCCGGAGATGAAGGTGCTTGAGGATGCAGTAGCCATTGATAGGAAATATAACTATTCAGTTGCCATTGACAGCTTTGTAAACATTTCACCCCACAGTCGTCCAAATAAAATTAGTAATGACAAGCAGAAATAGGCTCAAGTGAAGTACGTATATATTTATTTTAACTCGTACGTGAATGACCAAATGGAAGATTCATAGGTGCTTCATATTTTACTGTCTCTGCCGACTGAAACATCGACACAAATTAATAACTGGTCGATTTACGTACCGTTGCAACGTGTTGTCATACTGTACACAGTTCATCAGGAAAAATCGGGCGATGCATGCTAGAATCTTCCATTCGAGCGGTAGACACAAAAATCAATACAGTCCTTGAGTTTTGCACTAGATTCTAAATTAATAATTTAGTTAAATATAAAGCTATTCCTTAGTAGTCAGATTAGTCTTGTAAAGGCTAAGGAAAGATCTAAGGGAGCGTTTCTTTAATGGATCTATGATCCAAAGTATCCAATTTTGGATATGATCCAGTGAATCCGTCCTCAGTGTGGATCACATGGATTCATTATCCGGATTTGGATTTCAGTAAAGAAACAGATAATCTGCTTTTAGATTTGTGATGCGGATTTCGATTCCTAAAAAGAAACACACCCTAAGTCTCACACTTGAAAGTACTCCTTTTAATAATTGATGGAACATTTCCAGTCTAGTCCCTACCTTGTTCTAGTTTTAAGTTGATAAATTTTCGCATTAGGGTGCCGTTTCCATGGAACCTGGACTTAAGTGATAACACACAATTTGGGTTTTTAAGACAGGATTGGTCAAGGAAATACTAAGGTAAAAGGCATTACCACGTGCTAAAGTGCAACCATTTAAAATAGTCAGGCTATCCGTACTAAAAAACTCGAATAAAATAAGAAATTTGACAGAACAAGTAAAATCATGGATTTTTCTATATAACTATGTTTTGTTTTGTGAACAGACGGGCTTGGCGAGAAAGGAAATGAAGTGTACTTAGATTTTGTAAACATTGCTTCCTGTGGCTATTTAATTTGAAACGTTGAAAGACCACAAAATCGACTTTCGAGAAAAGATAGACACCAAATCCCTAAACTCTGTTTAGCCTGAAAATAGACGTCAGATGTAAAGAAGGAGTAATGCTTGGAGCAGCGTGGCCGGCATTAAGGAATACATAACTAAACATGAGATATGGAGAGACTGTTGTTGCGAACAATGATAACTAACCAAATACAAAGCAATCGCATGATCAAAGTAAGTCGATGAATTGCCCAAAATTTTGAAGTAATCAAGTGACAAATAAAGAACCAAATAGGCTCTGGGACGTCAAATGAAAATATAAATGTTACCGGAAATAGTTGAATTTGGGTTTTGCTTTAATGATCAAGTCTGAAATCATCGAGTTCGAGTTGGTCTTCAATGTAGAGTTAGAGTCTTTATAGAATTAGATAATCTATTTTATTTTACCGAGTTTCGCTAACAACAGCAATAAAAAAACGTCCATCAACTTGGGATGCGAATGCAAAAAGATCAAAACGGGTCGAATTGTATTTATGAGTTTATTTTCTGGCTATCAATTTCTATGATGGTCAACATCAATTATATATTTTTCTTCGTGTGAATAGGACAAACGATTTCATGTGGACGCCATACTTTTAAACTGTTCTCAATAGAATGAGCACTGATGCAATTGGAAGGATGCGACCTGCCACCTCTGATTGCAGATATTGCATGCCATATCATATATATTTTTTTCTTTCACGTTGTTTCTGCAGGAATTGCGCCTTATCGTGGCTAGATGGAGAGCCAATCTCTTTTAATCCTTTTTCACTGTATCATCCTTTGTGTCTTCGAGTTATCTGCAGCTCAGGAATACCACAAAATGGCTTGGGTGGAAAAGCCTCCCTACACGACTAAACGTCCAGGCACACAAAATAGGTTCAACGGTATCTTGTACGACGTCCTGAAGACCAAAATACACTTCTGCGGCTACTTTGAGTCAGTACGCGTGAAATACGAGAATGACATTGTGAAAAAACTCCACAATGGAGAGGCACTGCTAGGTGGACCTATTGTTGTAAAAGGAAGAGATCCTGTTATGTACCAGACGCTGCCATTCATTGCCATACTCGATTATCCAGGGGCAGATTTCATCACCAAGGCAGAGCCCAATGACTTTGCAAAGGTCATTACCATGACAATACTGGGCTCGTGGCCTCTGCTAGCTCTCACTCTTATTTTGACAGCTGTCTCCGGAATTATCACGTGGGCTTTGGTAAGTTATCAAGGAGTGATAAGTGACTCGTATTTCCCGCATGTTATCCACTCAGATTTCATGTAGGCTAAGTTCTGTCATACTAAGATTCCCCTCGACCTTAATCGTCGAATCGTCTGCACTCGTGATTTTAATTTGGGAATCTTTATGTAATGCTGATCACGTAGTATTAAGTCGGTTTCAGGGGCTTTCGATGCGCTGTTCCGGGAAATTCAAAAACATTACTTTGATTGACATACTGATATGATATTGAACCACAGAGACCAGAGGAGCTCAGTTTGCTCAACGTGCGACGTTTGATTGTACGGACCGCTGTTTCAGTTGAGTTACACAACGCATATTCCGCAGGGCATAGTACTGCGGGATCGCAGGGTCGCTAAACCGATGTACGGCACTGACTTCGTGCCTCGTTCGGAAAGCTCCGATAAAATACGTTCAAACTAACTTCTCTGGATCGTGTGATTGAACTAGAGAACTTATCTATCAACGCTATTAGTTACACACCATCAGTCAGCATTGTCTAAAGAACTAAAACTTACCGCTTTTCCATCAGGACACAGTCATCAACCCGCAAGAGTTTCCTCGCTCGTTCCTCAGAGGATCATGGGAAGGTTTCTGGTGGGCTTTCATTTCCATGACAACAGTCGGGTGGGTGTTGCGCATTGCTTTCTCGAAGGAATGAACACTGCTCACACCAATGCGGAAAATATATATAGTAAACTACCCGCTAACTCATTCACTTGTGGATTTTCTCGCTCGTCAAACTAACACTTAAACTTAATCAACCTTAAAATATTACTAGGAACCATTTTGTTTTTATGTGACGTCAAGTGCTCGAAGTCAAGTGCTATACGCAAAGGAAGGAGAAAATGAATGGTGTGTGTTATACTTTTGCGTTTCAAAAAGAGTCGATTGCGTGACGAAGTGCGAATTTCCCACGGTCGGCACGTCAAATTAATTCATACAGTCTGCCAAGCGCGTTCTCAAAATTTAATCCCCGAGCGAAGCGAAGCGAAGCGAAGCGAAGTGAGGGTAATAATCACGGCGCTAATGCAGCAAATTCGCTTTGTGTGGAGACTCCAAGCCAGTCGCCATCTCGAAATCTAATGTTCGTCAGTCAGTCTGTCATGGGGCGACCTCTAAGGCAATGACGTAATAATAATTATCGATTAGCGTCAAAGCGAGGTCAAACAAAGGTTTGAACGAAGCAACAACTGTACGTAACTGCGTTCACGAAGATGAATTTGAAAACTGGAAAACTTGACACAGCACGGTCTCGCGAAGCTCGTCTGCAAAAGAGAAGGGAACTAGCCGGGCAAAGCGAAATCGTGAAACAATCGAACAGCGCCAAATAAATACGTCTAGAGAAAAGACGACAAACATTTGATAACCGACAGCATCATGAACGGAAGCGTGCCGAAGAAGATCAAGCAAATCGGGAGCTTCAGACGCCGTCTTGTGTTAAACTCAGATCCTTATTCAGAAAGGACAAACAACAAAGGTTAGTCAGTGGAAAGCGAACAATCACCGTGACAAATATATTCTACCCGTATCTTGTAACTCGATCACTTCAAGAATGTATTAAAATCTGTATGCTGATCATTTTCCCTTGAAGTATTCTTTTAATACGCTTCTGTCGCCAGTTTCGGCTACTGTATTGGCTCAGAGCAATCGGAACTTGGGGTCTTGAATGATTTAGTCAGATGTCTTATTATTTCTTTCAAGACTAAAACTAACAAATACTGTAATTTGACATGCGGTGATTGCAGCGAGAATCGTTCACAAGCCCTTAGAAGTATGACTAGGTCTGAAGCCCGTGCATAATTTGAAGTAAACCGTTCAAGTTATGCTTTGATTCTGGGAGAAATCATGTTGTTTTGAGCGCGTTCACGTACAAAACAATTCGAGCTCATTAAACATGCATGCCTGAGTCTTGTTCATGCAACCCAGAGTAAAAACAAATTGCACAGGAAGCCTATTTAATTGTACTACCTATGAATTCAAAATTGGAGAATCAGTGTTTGTTTTTCTCCCGTACTACGACGGCCGACAAACTTCAAAATTTGAGTATTAGATTTTGAGAACGTGCTTGGCAGACTGTATAAATTAATTTGTCGTGCCGACCGACCGTGGGAAATACGTACTTCGTCACGCAATCGATTCTTTTTTCAACGCAAAAGTATAACACACCATTCTTTTTCTCCTTCCTTTGTGTGTAGCATTTGACTTCGAAGGAAAGATTGAGTCAACATTTCGGTAAAACAAAGGCTACTCTTCTTGGGAGTACCAAAGTAAAAGTCCCTTCAATGTCAGAGCGAGGGGAATCTGCGATTATCGTATTTCTAGTATATAAAAAATTTGAAGTTGGTCGGCCGTCGTAGTACGGGAAAAAAGAAACACGATTTTCCAATTTTGAATTCGTAGGCAGTACAATTAAATAGGCTTCCTGTGCAATTTGTTTTTACTCTGGACTGCATGCACCAGACTCAGGCATGCATGTTTAATGAGCTCGAATTGTTTTGTATGTGAACCCGCTCAAAACAACATGATTTCTCCCAGAATCAAAGCAAAACTTGAACGGTTTACTTCAAGTTGCACATGGGCTTCAGACCTAGTCATACTTCTAAGGGCTTGTGAACGATTCTCGCTGCAATTACCGCATGTCAGATTACAGCATTTGTTACAGTTTTAGTCTTGAAAGAAAATATAAGACATCTGACTAAATCATTCAAGACTCCAAGTTCCGATTGCTCTGAGTGAATACGGTAGCCGAAACTGGCGACAGAAGCGTATTAAAACAATACTTCGAGGGAAAATGATTAGCATATAGATTTTAATACATTCTTGAAGTGATCAAGTTACAAGATACGGGTAGAATAAATTTGTCAGTGATTGTTCGATTTCCACTGACTAATTAACAAATAAACCAGCTTCAAGCGTGCTCCGTTCAGAAATAAAGCACGCAGCAAGTGACGAGAGCACGAAAGAAGTGTAGGGAGAAACGCGAGCCGAAGGCGAGCGTTTTTCCCCACTTCTTGAGTGCTCTCGGCACTTGCTAAGTGCTTTATTTCTGAACGGAGCACGCTTGAAGCTGGTTTATTTGTTTTATAACATAGAACTTCAAAACTTTCACAATAAAACTGTCTTTATTCATCAAAAATGTTGGAATGCTAACAGCGATGAAAAAATAGATTCTCCTAAACGGCTCGGCGGTCCGAATTGCCAAGTCAGTACAGTTTCGCTTCAATTTTTCAACCAGGCCGTTTGTTCTATAAAATTAGACAACATCTCACAGTAAAGAACTATATTTCCTGTAGAACTTTGGACTACAAGTACATGAAATCATACAGTCGGCTAGTGCATAAAATGCAAATTTGAAGGGAATCAACAAATGCTCCAACGGCCGACTCGAAAATTGTGTGAATGAAAACTTACCGATTTCTTGACTCTACCTCGTAGTACAATCATTTGAAGTCCGTCCAAAAATTCTTCAATCATTTTTTTCAGTCACATCGTCGGAAATTCTTTCTCTTGCATCACTACAAACACGTCTGTTCGTCTGTCTTCGCCGTTCGTGTTCAGTGATTGCTCACGGCTGATCTTCTTCAACTGAACGATTTGCTCTCTCCTTCCTTGTTGAAGCATTGAACTTCATTCAAACAACCCACTGATGTAATTGTGATTCCCAAATGTGCTGTACTTAGGGACAGTGCTTAAACCGAGTCGCTTTCCACGACGCTGACAAGAAACTTGCCGTTCTTCGACATAGATTTTCCCTCTCCAAACTGTTGAAGTGCTTTTTGATGAGGTCACGTTCTTTACCGATTCACGGTGAACCGTACTAGCCGGTGCCTTCACTTAAAGCCAAATTTTATCTAGAAGTTGGGCATTGGTGACTCCATTCTCGCATTATTTTCTCTTTTTTGCCAGAGGATGACGTAAGCGTGGTTTATAACTTATAAACCACGGGTAAGTGTGGTTTATACTCTGGCAAACCACGGTTTTCGACCAATCAGCGCGCGGCTTGTATCGTGACTATGTTATAATCTTTGTTATCTGAGTTTAACACAAAGCGGCATCTGAAGCTCCCGATTTGCTTTTAAGAGCTGTTCCCTTTGCGGAGCCTTTTCTTCGGCACGCTTCCGTTCATGATGCTGTCGGTTATAACATGTTTGTCGTCTTTTCTCTAGACGTATTTGGCGCTGTTCGATCGTTTCACGATTTCGTCTTGCTCAACGAGCTTCGCGAGACCGTTCTGTTTCAAGTTTTACAGTTTTCAAATTCATTTTCATGAACGCAGTTACGTACAATTATTGCTTCCTTCTTTTCTTTTTTTTACGAATGTCATTAAAAACACTGGCGGAGACGCTAATCGATAATTATTACGTCACTGCCTTAGGCACCTGGCCTAAAAAGTCGTACGACAGACAGACAGACTGACAGACAAACATTAAATTTCGAGATGGCGACACGCTTGGAGTCTTCAAATATAATGCTTTTGCTGCATTAACGTCGTGATTATTACCCTCGCTTTGCTCGGGCACAATATATATATATATATATATATATATATATATATATATATATATATATATATATATATATATATATATATATATATATATATATATATATATATATATATATATATATATATATATATATATATATATATATATATCTGGTGATAAGCTGAAGAAGAAAATTGAAGTTGATCACTTTTGGGAGTGGAAGGGTTAACCATTGGCTTCAAATGAATTTGACACCAACATGACCGCGATGTCTTTGTACTTTGAGTCTGCAGAGATTGATTGAACCATCAATACGCGTATTTTCGAGTGGCCAGACATTGCAGATGGAGTAGTTTTACCCGTATATAAATGTACAAGACTGAATTATTTGGGTACGTTCTTTCAGGTATGGAGACAAGTCCCCCAAATCTTTTCCTAGTCGTATTTTTGCCATGATCTGGATTCAAGTCGGCCTGGTCATCATGGCTATTTTCATGGCCGTTATCACGTCCGCACTAACGTCCGTGTCACTAGAACCAGATACCAAAAGTATCCACGGCAGTACGGTAAGATTACAGAGTTAACCCCTTGACTCCTGACAGTGATAAACTTCAAATTTCTCTTTCAGTTTCTCACCAGAGATTCATGATACAGTATGGAGAATTTATCACTTGATAGTTTCCTCAGATGAAAGCTGATTGGTCTATCAATTCTCACTACACCACTCATTCACTTTCTTTTGAATGGTTGGGAGAATTTGTATAAGATGTGGATTAGTAAGCTTATTCTAGCAAACGTTATTAAAGAAGTCGTTGTGGACGAAACTTTCACGTTTTCAAGCTTATAAATGACAAGAAAGTTTAGACCTAATCCAGGATTAGCCTAATCGTGCTTTGAAAAACTGGGCCCAGGAGTAAAAGTGTTAACACTAGTTTTACAATATTTTCCGATCCGCTGGAACGTGCTTCGGACACAAAATATCCATAAATACAATCGAAGAAAAGAAATGACATGACATTGATTTTTTTTCCCGAAATTCCAGGTTGCTGTCTTGGGGAACGGAACGGAGTATCAGCTAGCACTTAAATCTGGCGCCAAACCTAAAGGTAATCCTTGAACTAAGTTAGATCTTGTTCTTTCTTTTGTCTCTCGTCAATTTGCAGTGACGTGGCTTAGTTTTCTTTGTTGGAGAGTCAAATCTTCCTTCGCGTTGCTCGTTTTACAAAATTCCTAACGTATTTGCACCAGTACAACAATTTGGAAATTAAAACGAATTTGATTTGCGCATGCAAGTTAAACTAATACACGAGGCACCCTGAGCGAGCCAACTACATATTCCTATTCATATTAAAAGTTCTATATATAATCGATCATCAAACCGTCGACTTGTAACGACTCGTAAAAGTCAGTTGTCCATTCGTACGAATCGTACGAACTGCATAATGTATCTCTAATGATATTCACGAATCGACAACGACCCATAAATATATTAGACGATTCGTACGGATCGACAAGCTGCCCTGGCCATCGAAATTCCCCACGTGAAAAAACTCCAAGTGTCCCTAATGCTATTCACGAATTGACAACGACCCGTGAATACATTAGACGATTCGTACGGATCGCCAACTCAGTTTTACGAGTCGACACAAGTCGACACAAGTCGACAGTATTGGACAACCCTCACCCGTCTCCGTATAAGCGGGGCCTATTACATGGAGGTCGCACGCATGAACCAGGCATACGGCACTAAGTATTACAAGAGTATTGTGGTTGGTCACTCTTGAGAATGAAAGGGTTGATTAAATTGTACACCAACTTTGGCCAGCGTTATCTTAGTTTCTACTTACAATTGAAACTTTACTTTTGCAGTGTTCGATACATTCACAAAGATGATGAAAGCTTTCGATTCGGACGAGGTCACAGGAATATTAGTGGACCGAATTTCAGGCTATTACTACCTGACCCAGGACGGACAGTCGAACCGAAGCATCGTGACGTCAGAGCAGATTCATCTCACGGCCAGCCTGGGTCTCGCTGTAACTTCCCAGGAGAAGTACAGAAACACGACCGAGTGTTTGACGTACATGAAAAACTTCATACGCCAAGAGGTCTTAGCGATCATCTCCACATACAAAGTAACCTGAATTTTCGTCGTAATTTTGAACGTTCTCATAATGTACCATCTTAGCTTTATTCAGTATTCTACCCATATATTTTTTCAATGAATTTTGCACGAACATACAGTCGACTCTCTCGCATGCAGATTTGGTCATTGCCCATTTTCACTTGTTAACCATCTCTGAGGCGGACACCTCCCTAAGGCGGACACTAAATGAGAGTATCGAGCGTGTCCGCCTTAGAGAGAGTTCACTGTATTGTGAATAGGGAATCTGACTGGGGGAGGGGATTGTATTATTTTCGTGTCAGAGACAAAGACAGAGACGGAGACAGACGAGTTGGGTGAGGAGGCGCAGTAATCGAGACGCCAACATGTTTCTAAATGTTCGTCAGTCAGTCCCTTGCCAATGACAACATTTGTAATTGAAGCACGAAAAGCCAAATTCTCTCGCGTAATTCAAATACTTTGCAAAATTAATATAATTATTCCTCAGGGCCCGGTTGTTCAAAGAGTGTATAGCGCTATTCATCAGATAAATCGCTATCCAGTGGATAGTGTTAACCATTAAGCTTAATTCAGTCAACTGGATAAGGATTTATCCTGTGGATAGCGCTATCCACCCTTTGAACAACCGAGCCCAGGAGTTTACGACAAAAATCTAGCGCGTATCACTTGTATACAGAATATCAAACATTAAACGCTTACCTGGCTGTGCATACGTATTACTTCTAGGCGCCGCAGCAGAAAGGCCCGAAGTCTGTGAAACTGTTCGACTTAGGTGAAGGAAGTCTGTTACGCGTGGTTTTGTTCATCGCCCTGGGGACGCTGGTCGCTATGGTAATGGCAGGTGTAACCTGGGACATAACCTGTCACAAAGAAGGGAGAACCAATATTACGAACACTACAGGTAGAGGTCAAGCAAATCTTTTATTTCTTTTGTGTTTATCTACGTCTGGTCATTTTTAAAAGTAGTTATTTGGGTACATATATGGGTACAAAAGTAGGGAGGTAGATAGTTGGCAGGTGACCAGAAGGCAGAAGTTGCTTCAAAAACTCGTGCCTCGCCTTCGATGAGGGAACTAAAACACCTCGAAACACTGTCCTTGGTGTTTGGAACCCCTCATCAAACATTCGCACCCCGATGTGGGGTAGGAAGCCTGTCAAGCATGTAGGTTACGTATAGGCTGCAAAAGGTTTAAGAATAGGTCACTTCGTAAGTACAACGGTGGGTACCCAGTCCTACTATATAATCGCCCCAGTCTTACTCGCGAATCGAGTTCTTCTGCTATGCAGTTCTAGCCCTTGTAACTGCATCTCCTCCAAATTTGTACGAACCACTTTCTTTTTCTTACTTTTCACTTTTTTAGAAGGAAATGAAACCAGTGAAACCAGAGAAATGATAACTAAGCAAAACTCAGCCGAAGAATTGAGAAGAGATCTGGACCAAGGAAAAAGAATGCTGCGACAGTTGCACGAATACTTCGAGCTGTTGGAACAAAAGTTGCTGGAACGAGTCTACTGATAAAGTTCACATATATGTCTTTCATCCTGTATATTATCATATCATTCCAATCACTGTGACGAGTACAATTTGAGCCACACACTCAACCAGCTCTCATACGGTTTTATAGCTCAGTGGTTAGAGTGTCGCACCAGTATTGCAAAGTGTCATGGGTTCGATTTCAGTTGAAACCCAGAGTTTTTTTCCAGGATATCCTTTTAACTGTTTTTACTTTCATTTGTGAAGTTAGGTCGTGGTCATATTGGTGCTAGAACCAAGCTCAATACGCGGGAAAGCTCGTCGATTCTTTTATATTTTCGCCTCACGTGCAAGCAAGCATGTGTTAAACAATCAAATATGGTGAGATCAAGCAAATGTAGCGCGCTTCTTGCGCAAGTGTGGCCACGGCTTTACTGTTTAGTTTACATGAATGTAAAACACTCGTGTCTATATAACAAAGAAGAAAATTACACGGCGGCCTAAGGTATGGATTTTATTTTCGAGTGGTAAAAACAATATTTTTACTCACTTGCGCAGCGCTCGTTCGTAAAATATTGTTTTTACCACTCGAAAATAGAACTCATACCTTCGCGCCGCCGTGTAATATCCTCTATACATTTGACAGTTGGGTATGTTACTTATAAGGTTATACAACAAACAGAACATAATATCTGTCCCGCTCGGATATACCACAAGTTCGTCTTCTTAAACATAAAAATCAAATATTCAACATCCCCAAAGTTCCTTTGAACACTAAGGGCGCGTTCGATTGGGTCTATTCCGGCCTTATTAGACTTGATGCTCAAATTAGACGTTTTATAGGTTGATTTAGCAGTGAAACGGTTGAAGAGAACTCAATACCCTGTTCCCCACTTGTATAGTCCCCGAGCCCTGCGAGGGTAATAGCCGGGGCGCTATCTCGAGATATCTTACTTCTGACAGTCATTAGATGACATGTCCTCAGATTTGGCACAAATCAGGAGGCCTTCGCAAGTCACATACTAAACTCGGTCAGGAGATGGCGTGATTTTATTGTAAGTCGTAGCAAATTAAATCTAAAAACCAAAGCAATCACACGATCATTTTTCGACATATATCTGTAAATCGCTCTGATTATAGCAATTTTATATAGACGTGTTCCTCTTCACACTTGAGCGGGAATTCTTTCCGATCTTTCCACTAACACAAAAGACGTGGCAAACTATGACTCCTATTAACAGCCGGGCACTCTGTTCTTATATCGTCTTCACCTTTGCACTGAATTCTAAACATAGAAAATGTTTCTGGGCGGAGTTCGTTTGGGAACGGCAGCCTGGAACGGAGAGAGTACACACATCTGTCTTCGCTGTACAATTAGTGTCGTCGCCTTTCTTTGCCAGTTCGGGTAAGGGGGTCTTCCCACAAGGGTCTCTGAAGAAATGCTTGAGAGTTTGACGGAACCTTCTGCCACGTAAGAAAAATATGATCGGGTTGGTGACACTGGGAATTAATGGACTGAAACAAGCGAAAGAGTCGAACCAACGACCTACGTGGCAACTGCTGCAGCTCAAGAGAATGCCGTATATCAGAAGTGGAAGATAGCTGAAGATATATGCTACAAACATTATGAGCATGGTATTGGCAGCTTTGAGTTTTTTTTGCTTCCTTTTCACGTTAAATTGAGTGCATGATCCCTGGAATAAACTTGCAACCTGAAGTATAACAGAAGAACTTCAGCTCACTAAGATATACACCAAAGTTTCGTTGACAACAGGCTTGAATAAGGTTCTTCAGCAGACACGGTTTCAAAGAACCACTGTGAGAAGTCTCATACATTTGATGTAACTCTAACGAAAAATCCGCCAATATTTAAGCGCCTCGTATTACCGATTGGCACGTGTTAGATTTTGCGTGGTTAGTAAAGACAAGAGACAAGCAAAAAGTCGCCAATGTTGTCTCATATTTGAACTAAACGGGACAAATCTTCCTAAGATAAACCCAGTTATCTGCCTGTTCACCAGCAAGCTTCTTCGCTTTTCATTTAACCCTTCAACTCCCAAGTTCAAAGTGCAGATTCTCCTAACCTTTTAAGAAGAAACTGTATGAGTCATGTAGCGTGAATTGATATTTCAATCAGCTTTCATCTGAACAAGCTATCCAAAGCCAAGTTCTCCTTTCTGTATGATATATTTCTGGTGAGAAACTGAAGGAGAAAATTGAAGTTGGTCACTCTTGGGAGTGAAAGGGTTAAAAGATATTGTTTAATGGGTTTGCTGTTGTCTGTAAAATGTTTTGTCGACATAATTTGTGCAAAAGAAAGAAGGAAAAAAAAAACACAAAAAGGCGCCACAAAACCTGCTGAGATTCCCGTAATATTGCACGCCGTGTCATAGAGAACAAGACACTTATAACCACGATGAGCAAGGGAATGGCTACCGCGGTCACAAATCGACCTGTGGACTGGAACTTGGCCTTCCTGTAATCTTTCACTGTTCCATTAGGAATGTTGATTCCCCAGAAAGGAATGAAGGACGCAGCGACTTTGAAGTTATGCCTACATGAAGCAGTAACCGCCGCTAAAGTACATATTCAGCAGGTACTAAGAAAAGGCAGCTCAATTGGGCGCTTCGACTAACATACATATATAATACTTCTGTTCATAGGATTACTCACGAGCCTTTACAGAGAGCTTTTTACTCTAAGCTCGACTGCATCATTGATGTGTTTGAACGGCTGAGAATCACTCACACCTCTACTTTGGAAGAAGTGTTTTATAAACATGAAATTATGACCTTCACCCTCATTAACGTTCAGAAGACTCGGCCAAATATTCATCATTCAAATACCCTTCCTCCATCAAGTGACTCACCGTGGTTCACATTCTGAAGTGCTCCTCAGCGGTGTGCAATTTGACCGCCCGCGGATTGTTTTGCTTTTTCCACTGACTCGGTTTTTATTTGGGTTTCATTGCTCCAAACAACCTTGCGCATTTTAATTTCCTAACTACCTGGTTATGACTGAAGCTGTTGTCGTCGTGCCGTGTTGTTTCATCCGTTGGAAGAATCCTAAATAGCCCCCGAAACGCTAGCAAGAAACTTGAATAGTCGGTAAGTCATTTAGCGCTTCAAGGTTTTTTTAAGACACTGTTACCGCAGAAATGCAGATACCTGGTGAGCATCTTCTTTTGAGCATACACCACGAAGTTGGTAGTACACAGCTTGCAAATTTATTAGACCGATGTTCCACTGCCGTCACTGTTAGTGACTAAGTTAAATATAATCAACACCACTCGATCTCACAGCGATATTTCTAACAACATTCCTAGTCGGATCAGAGGATTGCAGTATTAGTTCAAACTTTTATTCATGCTGTTAATAAATTAGCACCAGAAGCGAACAAACAGACCTACGGCGTTCACGATTGCTTCGGAAAGAGAAGTCAAGAAAATGTGCTTCTCGTTAAAGGCTCCTGTATCTGCTATGTATTTTTTCTTGAACGATCCCCTAACGAGCTATATATATATACATTGCAATCTACAGTATTCGACTGTACGTGGGTCATTAGTTCATTCACGTTTCTTTAGTTTGGTGGTGACCAAAATTGGCTGCTAACACAGCGCACTTATAATTGCACAAGGAATTTGCCTGAAGCTTGTTACCTCTTTAAAATGCATATGCCACGGATGTAATAAAACATTTATTGACTGAGAACGCTCAGTCAGTACTGGTCTCATTCCCTCCGTATGGACTTTTCCCAAACTATAAGTCTTTAAAAATTCATTTTCATCCCTAACTTCGGTATCTAATTCCGTCCTCACAAGCAGAAGTTAGTGCGGCTCTTGGAAAATACATAAAAAATGCTTTTAGCATATTACTTTAAGCTCATTGTGAGTGAGTGCAATATAATTGCCTGTGGGAGGTGCTGGTGACTTAACAAAAGGAGCTGACAGAGACAGCTGCGAAAAAATGACTTTTAAATACACTCAGCAGGATAAAACAAACACGCCACAGGATCCACCAGTTGATAGCATATATACATAATAGTTATTAGCACGTACCTTACACAGCACTGACTCAGAAATAACAGGTATGCCGAAAGATCTCTCTAACTTTTACAACTTGTGTACACTGCTGTGTAGTAAACTCTATCGCTAACACAAACAGAAGAAACATTTCCGTCATCAGCAACACGCACATTTGAAGACTATTGGACTGTAAGTTTTAGTTTTGATCCAGTTGCATTTCCCCTGACACCCCCTCTTACACCTGCTGTAATATCTCTTTACAACAGCGACACTGTTCAACTTTGTAGTCCTTAACGTACACAAGTTGATACTGTATGTTGTACGATTGTTCACTTCTTATTAAGTGCATACAAGGGCATATCTCAGCTCTAGCAGTCAAACAATTGATGAAGCGATTGGTAACATGTTTCAAGAGAGAAAAAAAATCGAGAAAAAGCGAGACAACCGATTGGAAAAATCAATAACTAAAAATTTAAACATAAGGGGAAGCTAAACCTTCTTATGAATGAAACAGTTCGAGTGTGTAATCAAACAGCACTTGAACTTGAAATCACAATGATGTGGCGCTTCGGAACTTACACTCAGCGTGATTGTACAAACGTGTTTTCATGTCTGGCGAAAATGATTTTCAATTAGACAAACACGGTTTGGCCTCCTTGCACTGTGTCTCACCAAAATTTACCTCAAATCCCATCTGTGTATACACTGTTGTATAAGAAACGATTCTTTTCTGAGGAAACTGGGAAAATTTAAGAATAGGGAAACACTTAATGCAGGAACAGAGAGGAGGATACCCAGATATTGAAGGCATTTCACAGATCAAAACTCGGATCAGCACAAAGAAGCACTTGCGTTACCTTGACTCCGAGAGTGTCGCGAGGCAAACTGAACTAAGGGTTCCCGGAGATGAAGGTGCTTGAGGATGCAGTAGCCATTGATAGGAAATATAAATATTCAGTTGCCATTGACGGTTTTTGTAAACATTTCATCCCACAGTCATCCAAATAAAATTAGTAACGACAAGCAGAACTAGGCTCAAGTGAAGTACGTATATATTTATTTTAACTCGTACGTGAATGACCAAATGGAAGATTCATAGGTGCTTCAAATTTTACTGTCTCCGCCGACTGAAACATCGACACAAATTAATAACTGGTCGATTTACGTACCGTTCCAACGTGTTGTCATACTGTACACAGTTCATCAGGATAAATCGGGTGATGCATGCTAGAACCCTCCATTCGAGCGGTTTTCGCATACATATTTTCGGCAAAAACTGTGATTTGAGGCAAAATTAAAAACACCGCAGACAAGAACTTCGCGACGCGAAAGCAATTCATCGTGAAATATTTACTAGCCTGATCGCCTCGCTGAAAACCCTGTGACCTCATGGGTTTCTCGTGATCATGAGCTTGTCACCAACCAGCCTTCGCCGCCCTGTCATTGCTTCCTCGACAAATGGCGAAGTTCGTGTACAATCGGCAATCCAGTGGTTCCTTTTCTTGGTTCCGAATATCAACGGACGATCATTTATCGACTCTTAACTCACATAGACGACCGCATAGTGTCTACAGCTTCTTCGAAGCAGTAGACACAAAAATCAATACAGTCCTTGAGTTTTGCACTAGATTCTAAATTAATAATTTAGTTAAATATACAGCTATTCCTTAGTAGTCAGATTAGTCTTGTAAAGGCTAAGGAAAGATCTAAGGGAGCGTTTCTTTAATATGATCCAGTGAATCCGTCCTCAGTGTGGATCACATGGATTCATTATCCGGATTGGCATTTCAGTAAAGAAACAGATAATCTGCTTTTAGATTTGTGATCCGGATTTGGATTCCTAAAAAGAAACACACCCTAAGTCTCACACTTGAAAGGACTCCTTTTAAAAATTGATGGAACATTTCCAGTCTAGTCCCTACCTTGTTCTAGTTTTAAGTTGATAAATTTTCGCATTAGGGTGCCGTCTGGACTTAAGTGATAACACACAATTTGGGTTTTTAAGACAGGATTGGTCAAGGAAATACTAGGGTAAAAGTCATTACCACGTGCTAAAGTGCAACCATTTAAAATAGTCAGGCTATCCGTACTGAAAAACTCGAATAAAATAAGAAATTTGACGGAACAAGCAAAATCATGGATTTTTCTATATAACTATGTTTTGTTTTGTGAACAGACAGGCTTGGCGAGAAAGGAAATGAAGTGTACTTAGATTTTGTAAACATTGCTTCCTGTGGCTATTTAATTTGAAACGTTGAAAAAGCCACAAAATCGACTTTCGAGAAAAGATAGACACCAAATCCCTAAACTCTGTTTAGCCTGAAAATAGACGTCAGATGTAAAGAAGGAGTAATGCTTGGAGCAGCGTGGCCGGCATTAAGGAATACATAACTAAACATGAGATATGGAGAGACTGTTGCTGCGAACAATGATAACTAACCAAGTACAAAGCAATCGCATGATCAAAGTAAGTCGATGAATTGCCCAAAATTTTGAAGTAATCAAGTGACAAATAAAGAACCAAATAGGCTCTGGGACGTCAAATGAAAATATAAATGTTACCGGAAATAGTTGAATTTGGGTTTTGCTTTAATGATCAAGTCTGAAATCATCGAGTTCGAGTTGGTCTTAAATGTAGAGTTAGAGTTTTTATAGAATTAGATATTCTATTTTATTTTACCGAGTTTCGCTAACAACAGCAATAAAAAAACGCACATCAACTTGGGACGCGAATGCAAAAAGATCGAAACGGGTCGAATTATATTTATGAGTTTATTTTCTGGCTATCAATTTCTATGATGGTCAATATCAGTTATATATTTTTCTTCGTGTGAATAGGACAAACGATTTCATGTGGACGCCATACTTTTAAACCATTCTCAAGAGAATGAACACTGATGCAATTGGAAGGATGGGACTTGCCACCTCTGATTGCAGATATTGCATGCCATATCATTTTTTTTTTCCTTTCACTTTGTTTCTGCAGGAATTGCGCCTTATCGTGGCTAGATGGAGAGCCAATCTCTTTTAATCCTTTTTCACTGTATCATCCTTTGTGTCTTCGAGTTATCTGCAGCCCAGGAATACTATAAAATGGCTTGGGTGGAAAAGCCTCCCTACACGACTAAACGTCCAGGCACGCAAAATAGGTTCAACGGTATCTTGTACGACGTCCTGAAGACCAAAATACACTTCTGCGGCTACTTTGAGTATGTACGCGTGAAATACGAGAATGACATTGTGAAAAAACTCCACAATGGAGAGGCACTGCTAGGTGGACCTATTGTTGTAAAAGGAAGAGATCCTGTTATGTACCAGACGCTGCCATTCATTGCCATACTCGATTATCCAGGGGCAGATTTCATCACCAAGGCAGAGCCCAATGACTTTGCAAAGGTCATTACCATGACAATACTGGGCTCGTGGCCTCTGCTAGCTCTCACTCTTATTTTGACAGCTGTCTCCGGAATTATCACGTGGGCTTTGGTAAGTTATCAAGGACTGATAAGTGACTCGTATTTCCCGCATGTTATCCACTCAGATTTCATGTAGGCTAAGTTCTGTCATACTAAGATTCCCCTCGACCTTAATCGTCGAATCGTCTGCACTCGTGATTTTAATTTGGGAATTTTTTTGTAATGCTGATCACGTAGTATTAAGTCGGTTTCAGGGGCTTTCGATGCGCTGTTCCGGGAAATTCAAAAACATTACTTTGATTGACATACTGATATGACATTGAACCACAGAGACCAGAGGAGCTCAGTTTGCTCAACGTGCGACGTTTGATTGTACGGACCGCTGTTTCAGTTGAGTTACGCAACGCATATTCCGCAGGGCATAGCACTGCGGGATCGCAGGGTCGCTAAACCGATGTACGGCACTGACTTCATGCCTCGTTCGGAAAGCTCCGATAAAATACGTTCAAACTAACTTCTCTGGATCCTGTGATTGAACTACAGAATTTATCGATCAACGCTAGTAGTTACACACCATCAGTCAGTATTATGTAAAGAACCAAAACTTACCGCTTTTCCATCAGGACACAGTCATCAACCCGCTAGAGTTTCCTCGCTCGTTCCTCAGAGGATCATGGGAAGGTTTCTGGTGGTCTTTCATTTCCTTGACAACAGTCGGGTGGGTGTTGCGCATTGCTTTCTGGAAGGAATGAACACTGGTCACACCAATGCGGAAAATATATATAGTAAACTACCCGCTAACTCATTCACTTGTGGATTTTCTCGCTCGTCACACTGACACAAACTTACTCAACCTTAAAATATCACTAGGAACCATTTTGTTTTTATGTGACGTCATGGTGGCCATGTTGGTGGGCCTTTTACCTGTTCAAAAATTTGAAAAAATGTTTGAGGGATGTAGTGGGGATTGATCAGTAGTTTAATTAGGTTTAGTCCGAGAAGGTTATTGCAAGCCATGTTCTCCTTACTGTATAATATATATATATATATATATATATATATATATATATATATATATATATATATATATATATATATATATATATATATATATATATATATATATATATATATATATATATATATATGTGATGATAAGCTGAAAAAGAAAATTGAAGTTGATCACTTATGGGAGTTCAAATGAATTTGACACCAACATGACCGCGATGTCTTTGTACTTTGAGTCTGCAGAGATTGATTGAAACCATCAATACTCGTATTTTCGAGTGGCCAGACATTGCAGATGGAGTAGTTTTACCCGTATATAAATGTACAAGACTGAATTATTTGGGTACGTTCTTTCAGGTATGGAGACAAGTCCCCCAAATCTTTTCCTAGTCGTATTTTTGCCATGATCTGGATTCAAGTCGGCCTGATCATCATGGCTATTTTCATGGCCGTTATCACGTCCGCCCTAACGTCCGTGTCACTAGAACCAGATACCAAAAGTATCCACGGCAGTACGGTAAGATTACAGAGTTAACCCATTAACTCCTGACAGTGATAAACTTCAAATTTCTCTTTCAGTTTCTCACCAGAGATTCATGATACAGTATGGAGAATTTATCACTTGATAGTTCACTCAGATGAAAGCTGATTGGTCTATCAATTCTCACTACACCACTCATACACTTTCTTTTGAATGGTTGGGAGAATTTGTATAACGAGCTCAGGGCCCGGTTTTTCGAAAGTCGATTAAGCTAATCCAGGATTAACGAAATTCTTTCTCTCGACCTCTCTCCCAATAAACTGCAGAGTTTTGTTCGAAGATGTGGATCAGTAAGCTTGTTCTAGCAAACGTTATCAAGAAAGTCGTTGTGGACGAAACTTTCACGTTTTCAAGCTTATAAATGACAAGAAAGTTTAGACCTAATCCAGGATTAGCCTAATCGTGCTTTGAAAAACTGGGCCCAGGAGTAAAAGTGTTAACACTAGTTTTACAATATTTTCCGATCCGCTGGAACGTGCTTCGGACACAAAATATCCATAAATACAGTCGAACAAAAGTAATGAGATGACATTGATTTTTTTTCCCGAAATTCCAGGTTGCTGTCTTGGGGAACGGAACAGAGTATCAGCTAGCACTTAAAGCTGGCGCCAAACCTAAAGGTAATCCTTGAACTAAGTTAGATCTTGGTCGACAACTCAGTTTTACGAGTCGATACAAGTCGACAGTATTGGACAACCCTCACCCGTCTCCGTATAAGCGGGGCCTATTACATGGAGGTCGCACGCATGAACCAGGCATACGGCACTAAGTATTACAAGAGTATTGTGGTTGGTCACTCTTGAGAATGAAAGGGTTGATTAAATTGTACACCAACTTTGGTCAGCGTTATCTTTCTACTTACAATTGAAACTTTACTTTTGCAGTGTTCGATACATTCACAAAGATGATGAAAGCTTTCGATTCGGACGAGGTCACAGGAATATTAGTGGACCGAATTTCAGGCTATTACTACCTGACTCAGGACGGACAGTCGAACCGAAGCATCGTGACGTCAGAGCAGATTCCTCTCACGGCCAGCCTGGGTCTCGCTGTAACTTCCCAGGAGAAGTACAGAAACACGACCGAGTGTTTGACGTACATGAAAAACTTCATACGCCAAGAGATCTTAGCGATCATCTCCACATACAAAGTAACCTGAATTTTCGTCGTAATTTTGAACGTTCTCATAACGTACCATCTTAGCTTTATTCAGTATTCTACCCATATATCTTCTGAATGAATTTTGCACGAACATACAGTCGACTCTCTCGCATGCAGATTTGGTCATTGCCCATTTTCACTTGTTAACCTTCTCTGAGGCGGACACCTCCCTAAGGCGGACACTAAATGAGAGTATCGAGCGTGTCCGCCTTAGAGAGAATTCACTGTATTGTGAATAGGGAATCTGACTGGAGGAGGGGATTGTATTACTTTTCGTGTCAGAGATGGAGACAGACGAGTTGGCTGAGGAGGCGCAATAATCGAGACGCCAACATCTTTCTAAATGTTCGTCAGTCAGTCCCTTGCCAATGACAACATTTGTAATTGAAGCACGAAAAGCCAAATTCTCTCGCGTAATTCAAATACTTTGTAAAATTAACATAATTATTCCTCAGGGCCCGGTTGTTCAAAGAGTGTATAGCGCTATTCATCGGATAAATCGCTATCCAGTGGATAGTGTTAACCATTAAGCTTAATTCAGTCAACTGGATAAGGATTTATCCTGTGGATAGCGCTATCCACCCTTTGAACAACCGAGCCCAGGAGTTTACGACAAAAATCTAGCGCGTATCACTTGTATACAAAATATCAAACATTAAACGCTTACCTGGCTGTGCATACGTATTACTTCTAGGCGCCGCAGCAGAGAGCCCCGAAGTCTGTGAAACTGTTCGACTTAGGTGAAGGAAGTCTGTTACGCGTGGTTTTGTTCATCGCCTTTGGGACGCTGGTCGCTATGGTAA
Source organism: Plumapathes pennacea (assembly GCA_964036295.1). Lineage (NCBI taxonomy): Eukaryota > Metazoa > Cnidaria > Anthozoa > Antipatharia > Myriopathidae > Plumapathes > Plumapathes pennacea. Next base: position 8,481,438 of record OZ038465.1, on the reverse strand, counting down.
TGGCAGGTGTAACGTGGGACATAACCTGTCACAAAGAAGGGAGAACCAATATTAGGAACAGTACAGGTAGAGGTCAAGCAAATCTTTTATTTCTTTTATGTTTATCTACGTCTGGTCATTTTTAAAAGTAGTTATTTGGGTACATATATGGGTACAAAAGTAGGGAGGTAGAAAGTTGGCAGGTGACCAGAAGGCAGAAGTTGCTTCAAAAACTCGTGCCTCGTCTTCGATGAGGGAACTAAAATACCTCGAAACACTGTCCTTGGTGTTTGGAACCCCTCATCAAACATTCGCACTCCGACCTTTTTTGAAATATAACATAAAGTTCCCATCTTTATGAACAGATAGGTAGGTAGGTAGGTAGGTAGATAGATGTGGGGTAGGAAGCCTGTCAAGCATGTAGGAACTTATAGGCTGCAAAAGGTTTAAGAATAGGTCACTACGTAAGTACAACGGTGGGTACCCAGTCCTACTATATAATCGCCCCAGTCTTACTCGCGGATCGAGTTCTTCTGCTATGCAGTTCTAGCCCTTGTAACTGCATCTCCTCCAAATTTGTACGAACCACTTTCTTTTTCTTACTTTTCACTTTTTTAGAAGGAAATGAAACCAGTGAAACCAGAGAAATGATAACTAAGCAAAACTCAGCCGAAGAATTGAGAATAGATCTGGACCAGGGAAAAAGAATACTGCGACAGTTGCACGAATACTTCGAGCTGTTGGAACAAAAGTTGCTGGAACGAGTCTATTGATAAAGTTCACATATATGTCTTTCATCCTGTATATTATCATATTATTCCAATCACTGTGACGAGTACAATTTGAGCCACACACTCAACCAGCTCTCATACGGTTTTATAGCTCAGTGGTTAGAGTGTCGCACCAGTATTGCAAAGTGTCATGGGTTCGATTCCAGTTGAAACCCAGAGTTTTTTCCAGGATATCCTTTTAACTGTTTTTACTTTCATTTGTGAAGTTAGGTCGTGGTCATATTGGTGCTAGAACCAAGCTCAATACGCGGGAAAGCTCGTCGATTCTTTTATATTTTCGCCTCACGTGCAAGCAAGCATGTGTTAAACAATCAAATATGGTGAGATCAAGCAAATGTAGCGCGCTTCTTGCGCAAGTGTGGCCACGGCTTTACTGTTTAGTTTACATGAATGTAAAACACTCGTGTCTATATAACAAAGAAGAAAATTACACGGCGGCCTAAGGTATGGATTTTATTTTCGAGTGGTAAAAACAATATTTTTACTCACTTGCGCAGCGCTCGTTCGTAAAATATTGTTTTTACCACTCAAAAATAGAACTCATACCTTCGCGCCGCCGTGTAATATCCTCTATACATTTGACAGTTGGGTATGTTACTTATAAGGTTATACAACAAACAGAACATAATATCTGTCCCGCTCGGATATACCACAAGTTCGTCTTCTTAAACATATAAATCAAATATTCAACATCCCCAAAGTTCCTTTGAACACTAAGGGCGCGTTCGATTGGGTCTATTCCGGCCTTATTAGACTTGATGCTCAAATTAGACGTTTTATAGGTTGATTTAGTAGTGAAACGGTTCAAGAGAACTCAATACCCTGTTCCCCACTTATATAGTCCCCGAGCCCTGCGAGGGTAATAGCCGGGGCGCTATCTCGAGATATCTTACTTCTAACAGTCATTAGATGAAATGTCCTCAGATTTGGCACAAATCAGGAGGCCTTCGCAAGTCACATACTAAACTCGGTCAGGAGATGGCGTGATTTTATTGTAAATCGTAGAAACTTAAATCTTAAAACCAAAGCAATCACACGATCATTTTTCGACATATATCTGTAAATCGCTCTGATTATAGCAATTTTATATAGACGTCTTCCTCTTCACACTTGAGCGGGAATTCTTTCCGACCTTTACACTAACACAAAAGACGTGGCAAACTATGACTCCTATTAACAGCCGGGCACTCTGTTCTTATATCGTCTTCACCTTTGCACTGAATTCTAAACATAGAAAATGTTTCTGGGCGGAGTTCGTTTGGGAACGGCAGCCTGGAACAGAGAGAGTACACACATCTGTCTTCGCTGTACAATTAGTGTCGTCGCCTTTCTTTGCCAGTTTGGGTAAGGGGGTCTTCCCACAAGGGTCTCTGAAGAAATGCTTGAGAGTTTGACGGAACCTTCTGCCACGTAAGAAAAATATGATCGGGTTGGTGACACTGGGAATTAATGGACTGAAACAAGCGAAAGAGTCGAACCAACGACCTACGTGGCAACTGCTGCAGCTCAAGAGAATGCCGTATATCAGAAGTGGAAGATAGCTGAAGATATATGCTACAAACATTATGAGCATGGTATTGGCAGCTTTGAGTTTTTTTTTGCTTCCTTTTCACGTTAAATTGAGTGCATGATCCCTGGAATAAACTTGCAACCTGAAGTATAACAAAAGAACTTCAGCTCACTAAGATATACACCAAAGTTTCATTGACAACAGGCTTGAATAAGGTTCTTCAGCAGACACGGTTTCAAAGAACCACTGTGAGAAGTCTCATACATTTGATGTAACTCTAACGAAAAATCCGCCAATATTTAAGCGCCTCGTATTACCGATTGGCGCGTGTTAGATTTTGCGTGGTTAGTAAAGACAAGAGACAAGCAAAAAGTCGCCAATGTTGTCTCATATTTGAACTAAACGGGACAAATCTTCCTAAGATAAACCCAGTTATCTGCCTGTTCACCAGCAAGCTTCTTCGCTTTTCATTTAACCCTTCAACTCCCAAGTTCAAAGTGCAGATTCTCCTAACCTTTTAAGAAGAAACTGTATGAGTCATGTAGCGTGAATTGATATTTCAATCAGCTTTCATCTGAACAAGCTATCCAAAGCCAAGTTCTCCTTTCTGTATGATATATTTCTGGTGAGAAACTGAAGGAGAAAATTGAAGTTGGTCACTATTGGGAGTGAAAGGGTTAAAAGATATTGTTTAATGGGTTTGCTGTTGTCTGTAAAATGTTTTGTCGACATAATTTGTGCAAAAGAAAGAAGGAAAAAAAAAAACACAAAAAAGCGCCACAAAACCTGTTGAGATTCCCGTAATATTGCACGCCGTGTCATCGAGAACAAGACACTTATAACCACGATGAGCAAGGGAATGGCTACCGCGGTCACAAATCGACCTGTGGACTGGAACTTGGCCTTCCTGTAATCTTTCACTGTTCCATTAGGAATGTTGATTCCCCAGAAAGGAATGAAGGACGCAGCGACTTTGAAGTTATGCCTACATGAAGCAGTAACCGCCGCTAAAGTACATATTCAGCAGGTACTAAGAAAAGGCAGCTCAATTGGGCGCTTCGACTAACATACATATATAATACTTCTGTTCATAGGATTACTCACGAGCCTTTACAGAGAGCTTTTTACTCTAAGCTCGACTGCATCATTGATGTGTTTGAACGGCTGAGAATCACTCACACCTCTACTTTGGAAGAAGTGTTTTATAAACATGAAATTATGACCTTCACTCTCATTAACGTTCAGAAGACTCGGCCAAATATTCATAATTCAAATACCCTTCCTCCATCAAGTGACTCACCATGGTTCACATTCTGAAGTGCTCCTCAGCGGTGTGCAATTTGACCGCCCGCGGATTGTTTTGCTTTTTCCACTGACTCGGTTTCTATTTGGGGTTTCATTGCTCCAAACAACCTTGCGCATTTTAATTTCCTAACTACCTGGTTATGACTGAAGCTGTTGTCGTCGTGCCGTGTTGTTTCATCCGTTGGAAGAATCCTAAATAAGCCCCCGAAACGCTAGCAAGAAACTTGAATAGTCGGTAAGTCATTTAGCGCTTCAATCCCCTAACGAGCTATATATATATATACATTGCAATCTACAGTATTCGACTGTACGTGGGTCATTAGTTCATTCACGTTTCTTTAGATTGGTGGTGACCAAAATTGGCTGCTAACACAGCGCACTTATATTTGCATAAGGAATTTCCTTGAAACTTGTCACCTCTTTAAAATGCATATGCCACGGATGTAATAAAACATTTATGGACTGAGAACGCTCAGTCAGTACTGGTCTCATTCCCTCCGTACTTTTCCCAAACTGTAAGTCTTTAAAAATTCATTTTCATCCCTAACTTCGGTATCTAATTCCGTCCTCACAAGCAGAAGTTAGTGCGGCTCTTGGAAAATACATGAAAAATGCTTTTAGCATATTACTTTAAGCTCATTGTGAGTGAGTGCAATATAATTGCCTGTGGGAGGTGCTGGTGATTTAACAAAAGGAGCTGACAGAGACTGCTGCGAAAAAATGACTTTTAGATACACTCAACAGGATAAAACAAACACGCCACAGGATCCACCAGTTGATAACATATATACATAATAGTTATTAGCACGTACCTTACACAGCACTGACTCAGAAATAACAGGTATGCCGAAAGATCTCTCTAACTTTTACAACTTGTGTACACTGCTGTGTAGTAAACTCTATCGCTAACACAAACAGAAGAAACATTTCCGTCATCAGCAACACGCACATTTGAAGACTATTGGACTGTAAGTTTTAGTTTTGATCCAGTTGCATTTCCCCTGACACCCCCTCTTACACCTGCTGTAATATCTCTTTACAACAGCGACACTGTTCAACTTTGTAGTCCTTAAAGTACACAAGTTGATACTGTATGTTGTACGATTGTTCACTTCTTATTAAGTGCATACAAGGGCATATCTCAGCTCTAGCAGTCAAACAATTCATGAAGCGATTGGTAACATGTTTCAAGAGAGAAAAAAAATCGAGAAAAAGCGAGACAACCGATTGGAAAAATCAATAACTAAAAATTTAAACATAAGGGGAAGCTAAACCTTTTTATGAATGAAACAGTTCGAGTGTGTAATCAAACAGCACTTGAACTTGAAATCACAATGATGTGGCGCTTGGGAACTTACACTCAGCGTGACTGTGCAAACGTGTTTTCATGTCTGGCGAAAATGATTTTCAATTAGGTAAACACGGTTTGGCACTGTGTCTCACCAAAATTTACCCCAAATCGTATCTGTGTTTACCCTACACTGTTGTATAAGAAACGATTCTTTTCTGAGGAAACTGGGGAAAATTTAAGAATAGGGAAACACTTAATGCAGGAACAGAGAGAAGGATACCCAGATATTGAAGGCATTTCACAGATCAAAACTCGGATCAGCACAAAGAAGCACTTGCGTTACCTCGACTCCGAGAGTGTCGCGAGGCAAACTGAACTAAGGGTTCCCGGAGATGAAGGTGCTTGAGGATGCAGTAGCCATTGATAGGAAATATAAATATTCAGTTGGCATTGACGGGTTTTGTAAACATTTCACCCCACAGCCGTCCAAATAAAATTAGTAACGACAAGCAGAACTAGGCTCAAGTGAAGTACGTATATATTTATTTAACTCGTACGCGAATGACCAAATGGAAGATTCATATAGACTGAAACATCGACACAAATTAATAACTGGTCGATTTACGTACCGTTGCAACGTGTTGTCATACTGTACACAGTTCATCAGGAAAAATCGGGCGATGCATAGTACTGGCTAGAACCTTCCATTCGAGCGGTTTTGGCATACATATTTTCAAAAACTGTGATTTGAGGCAAAATTAAAAACATTCACTAGCCTGATCGCCTCGCTGAAAACCCTGTGACCTCATGGGTTTCTCGTGATCATGAGGTTGTCACGAACCAGCCTTCGCCGCCCTGTCATTGTTTCCTCGACAAATGGCGAAGTTTGTGTACAATCGGCAATCCAGTGGTTCCTTTTATTGGTTCCGAATATCAACGGGCGATCATTTATCGATTCTTACCTCATATAGACGACCGCATAGTGTCTACAGCTTCTTCGAAGCAGCAGACACAAAAATCAATACAGTCTTTGAGTTTTGCACTAGATTCTAAATTAATAATTTAGTTAAATATACAGCTATTCCTTAGTAGTCAGATTAGTCTTGTAAAGGCTAAGGAAATATCTAGGGGAGCGTTTCTTTAATGGATCTATGATCCAAAGTATCCAATTTTGGATATGATCCAGTGAATCCGTCCTCAGTGTGGATCACATGGATTCATTATCCGGATTGGGATTTCAGTAAAGAAACAGATAATCTGCTTTTAGATTTGTGATCCGGATTTGGATTCCTAAAAAGAAACACACCCTCAGTCTCACACTTGAAAGGACTCCTTTTAATAATTGATGGAACATTTCCAGTCTAGTCCCTACCTTGTTCTAGTTTTAAGTTGATAAATTTTCGCATTAGGGTGCCGTTTCCATGGAACCTGGACTTAAGTGATAACACACAATTTGGGTTTTTAAGACAGGATTGGTCAAGGAAATACTAAGGTAAAAATCATTACCACGTGCTAAAGTGCAACCATTTAAGATAGTCAGGCTATCTGTACTGAAAAACTCGAAGAAAATAAGAAATTTGACGGAACAAGCAAAATCATGGATTTTTCTATATAACTATATTTTGTTTTGTGAACAGACAGGCTTGGCGAGAAAGGAAATGAGGTGTACTTAGATTTTGTAAACATTGCTTCCTAATTTGAAACGTTGAAAGAGCCACAAAATCGACTTTCGAGAAAAGATAGACACCAAATCCCTAAACTTTATTTAGCCTGAAAAATAGACGTCAGATGTAAAGAAGGAGTAATGCTTGGAGTAGCGTGGCCGGCATTAAGGAATACATAACTAAAACTGAGATATGGAGAGACTGTTGCTCCGAACAATGATAACTAACCAAGTACAATGTTTTGAAGTAATCAAGTGACAAATAAAGAACCAAATAGGCTCTGGGACGTCAAATGAAAATATAAATGTTATCGGAAATAGTTGAATTTGGGTTTTGCTTTAATGATCAAGTCTGAAATCATCGAGTTCGAGTTGGTCTTCAATGTAGAGTTAGAGTCTTTATAGAATTAGATAATCTATTTTATTTTACCGAGTTTCGCTAACAACAGCAATAAAAAATCGCCCATCAACTTGGGATGCAAATGCAAAAAGATCGAAACGGGTCGAATTGTATTTATGAGTTTATTTTCTGGCTATCAATTTCTATGATGGTCAATATCAGTTATATATTTTTCTTCGTGTGAATAGGACAAACGATTTCATATGGACGCCATACTTTTAAACCGTTCTCAATAGAATGAACACTGATGCAATTGGAAGGATGGGACTTGCCACCTCTGATTGCAGATATTGCATGCCATATAATATATATATTTTTTCTTTCACGTTTCTGCAGGAATTGCGCCTTATCGTGGCTAGATGGAGTGCCAATCTCTTTTAATCCTTTTCCACTGTATCATCCTTTGTGTCTTCGAGTTATCTGCAGCCCAGGAATACTATAAAATGGCTTGGGTGGAAAAGCCTCCCTACACGACTAAACGCCCAGCCACGAAAAATAGGTTTAACGGTATCTTGTACGACGTCCTGAAGACCAAATTACACTTCTGCGGCTACTTTGAGTCAGTACGCGTGAAATACGAAAATGACATTGTGAAAAAACTGCACAATGGAGAGGCACTGCTAGGTGGACCTATTGTTGTAAAAGGAAGAGATCCCGTTATGTACCAGACGCTGCCATTCATTGCCATACTCGATTATCCAGGGGCAGATTTCATCACCAAGGCAGAGCCCAAAGAGTTTGCAAAGGTCATTACCATGACAATACTGGGCTCGTGGCCTCTGCTAGCTCTCAGTCTTATTTTGACAGCTGTCTCCGGAATTATCACGTGGGCTTTGGTAAGTTATCAAGGAGTGATAAGTGACTCGTAATTCCCGCATGTTATCCACTCAGATTTCATGTAGGCTATGTTGTGTCATACTAAGATTCCCCTCGACCTTAATCGTCGAATCGTCTGCACTCGTGATTTTAATTTGGGAATTTTTATGTAATGCTGATCACGTAGTATTAAGTCGGTTTCAGGGGCTTTCGATGCGCTGTTCCGGGAAATTCAAAAACATTACTTTGATTGACATACTGATATGACATTGAACCACAGAGACCAGAGGAGCTCAGTTTGCTCAACGTGCGACGTTTGATTGTACGGACCGCTGTTTCAGTTGAGTTACACAATGCATATTCCGCAGGGCATAGCACTGCGGGATCGCAGGGTCGCTAAACCGATGTAGGGCACTGACTTCGTGCCTCGTTCGGAAAGCTCCGATCAAACGCGTTCAAACTAACTTCTCTGGATCGTGTGATTGAACTAGAGAACTTATCCATCAACGCTATTAGTTACACACCATCAGTCAGTATTATGTAAAGAACTAAAACTTACCGCTTTTCTTTTCCATCAGGACACAGTCATCAACCCGCAAGAGTTTCCTCGCTCGTTCCTCAGAGGATCATGGGAAGGTTTCTGGTGGTCTTTCATTTCCATGACAACAGTCGGGTGGGTGTTGCGCATTGCATTCTGGAAGGAATGAACACTGGTCACACCAATGCGGAAAATATATATAGTAAACTACCCGCTAACTCATTCACTTGTGGATTTTTTCGCTCGTCACACTGACACATAAACTTACTCAACCTTAAAATATCACTAGGAACCATTTTGTTTTTATGTGACGTCATGGCGGCCATGTTGGTGGGCCTTTTACCTTTTCACTCCCAATTTTTACTCAACCTTTAAGAAAAAATGTTTGAGGGATGTAGTGAGGATTGATCAGTAGTTTAATTAGTTTTCGTCCGAGCAAGTTATTGCAAGCCATGTTCTCCTTACTGTACTAGAAATACGAGATACCCCTCGCTCTGCCATTGATGGAACTTTTACTTTGGTACTCCCAACAAGAGTAGCCTTTGTTTTACCGAAATGTTGACTCAATCTTTTCTTCGAAGTCAAGTGCTACACGCAAAGGAAGGAGAAAAAGAATGGTGTGTGTTATACTTTTGCGTTTCAAAAAGAGTCGATTGCGTGACGAAGTGCGTATTTCCCACGGTCGGCACGTCAAATTTATTCATACAGTCCGCCAAGCACGTTCTCAAAATTTAATATATAAAAAATTTGAAGTTGGTCGGCCGTCGTAGTACGGGAAAAAGGAAACACTGATTTTCCAATTTTGAATTCGTAGGCAGTACAATTAAATAGGCTTCCTGTGCAATTTGTTTATACTCTGGGATGCATGCACCAGACTCAGGCATGCATGTTTAATGAGCTCGAATTGTTTTGTATGTGAACCCGCTCAAAACAACATGATTTCTCCCAGAATCAAAGCAAAACTTGAACGGTTTACTTCAAGTTACACATGGGCTTCAGACCTAGTTATACTTCTAAGGGCTTGTGGACGATTCTCGCTGCAATTACCGCATGTCACATTACAGGATTTGTTACAGTTTTAGTCTTGAAAGAAAAAATAAGACATCTGACTAAATCATTCAAGACTCTAAGTTCCGATTGCTCTGAGCAAATACGGTAGCCGAAACTGGCGACAGAAGCGTATTAAAACAATACTTCGAGGGAAAATGATCAGCATATAGATTTTAATACATTCTTGAAGTGATCAAGTTACAAGATACGGGTAGAATAAATTTGTCACGGTGATTGTTCGATTTCCACTGACTAACCTTTGTTATCTGAGTTTAACACAAAGCGGCGTCTTAAGCTCCCGATTTGCTTGGAGACGCTAATCGATAATTATTACGTCATTGCCTTAGGCACCTGGTCTAAAAAGTCGTACGAAAGACTGACAGATTGACAGACGAACATTAAATTTCGAGATGGCGACACGCTTGGAGTCTTCATATATAATGATTTTGCTGCATTAACGTCGTGATTATTACCCTCGCTTTGCTCGGGGATAATATATATATATATATATCTGGTGATAAGCTGAAGAAGAAAATTGAAGTTGATCACTTTTGGGAGTGGAAGGGTTAACCATTGGTTTCAAATGAATTGACACCAATATGACCGCGATATCTTTGTACTTTGAGTCTGCAGAGATTGATTGAAACCATCAATACTCGTATTTTCGAGTGGCCAGACATTGCAGATGGAGTAGTTTTACCCGTATATAAATGTACAAGACTGAATTATTTGGGTACGTTCTTTCAGGTATGGAGACAAGTCCCCCAAATCTTTTCCTAGTCGTATTTTTGCCATGATCTGGATTCAAGTCGGCCTGGTCATCATGGCTATTTTCATGGCCGTTATCACGTCCGCCCTAACGTCCGCGTCGCTAGAACCAGATACCAAAAGTATCCACGGCAGTACGGTAAGATTACAGAGTTAACCCATTAACTCCTGACAGTGATAAACTTCAAATTTCTCTTTCAGTTTCTCACCAGAGATTCATGATACAGTATGGAGAATTTATCACTTGATAGTTCACTCAGATGAAAGCTGATTGGTCTATCAATTCTCACTACATCACTCATACACTTTCTTTTGAATGGTTGGGAGAATTTGTATAACGAGCTCAGGGCCCGGTTTTTCGAAAGTCGATTAAGCTAATCCAGGATTAACGAAATTCTTTCTCTCGACCTCTCTCCCAATAAACTGCAGAATTTTGTTCGAAGATGTGGATTAGTAAGCTTGTTCTAGCAAACGTTATGAAGAAAGTCGTTGTGAACGAAACTTTCACGTTTTCAAACTTATAAATGACAAGAAAGTTTAGACCTAATCCAGGATTAGCCTAATCGTGCTTTGAAAAACTGGGCCCAGGAGTAAAAGTGTTAACACTAGTTTTACAATATTTTCCGATCCGCTGGAACGTGCTTCGGACACAAAATATCCATAAATACAGTCGAAGAAAAGAAATGAGATGACATTGATTTTTTTCCCGAAATTCCAGGTTGCTGTCTTGGGGAACGGGACGGAGTATCAGCTAGCACTTAAATCTGGCGCCAAACCTAAAGGTAATCCTTGAACTAAGTTAGATCTTGTTCTTTCTTTTGTCTCTCGTCAATTTGCAGTGACGTGGCTTAGTTTTCTTTGTTGGAGAGTCAAATCTTCCTTCGCGTTGCTCGTTTTACAAAATTCCTAACGTATTTGCACCAGTACAACAATTTGGAAATTAAAACGAATTTGATTTGCGCATGTAAGTTAAACTCATACACGAGGCACCCTGAGCGAGCCAACTACATATTCCTATTCATATTATAAGTTCTATATACTAGAAATACGATAATCGCAGATTCTCCTCGCTCTGACATTGATGGGACTTTTACTTTGGTACTCCCAAGAAGAGTAGCCTTTGTTTTACCGAAATGTTGACTCAATCTTTTCTTCGAAGTCAAATGCTACACACAAAGGAAGGAGAAAAAGAATGGTGTGTTATACTTTTGCGTTGAAAAAAAGAATCGATTGCGTGACGAAGTACGTATTTCCCACGGTCGGTCGGCACGACAAATTAATTTATACAGTCTGCCAAGCACGTTCTCAAAATCTAATACTCAAATTTTGAAGTTTGTCGGCCGTCGTAGTACGGGAGAAAAACAAACACTGATTCTCCAATTTTGAATTCATAGGTAGTACAATTAAATAGGCTTCCTGTGCAATTTGTTTTTACTCTGGGTTGCATGCACAAGACTCAGGCATGCATGTTTAATGAGCTCAAATTGTTTTGTACGTGAACGCGCTCAAAACAACATGATTTCTCCCAGAATCAAAGCAAAACTTGAACGGTTTACTTCAAATTATGCACGGGCTTCAGACCTAGTCATACTTCTAAGGGCTTGTGAACGATTCTCGCTGCAATCACCGCATGTCAAATTACAGTATTTGTTACAGTTTTAGTCTTGAAAGAAATAATAAGACATCTGACTAAATCATTCAAGACCCCAAGTTCCGATTGCTCTGAGCCAATACAGTAGCCGAAACTGGCGACAGAAGGGTATTAAAAGAATACTTCGAGGGAAAATGATCAGCATACAGATTTTAATACATTCTTGAAGTGATCGAGTTACAAGATACGGGTAGAATATATTTGTCACGGTGATTGTTCGCTTTCCACTGACTAACCTTTGTTGTTTGACCTTTCTGAATAAGGATCTGAGTTTAACACAAGACGGCGTCTGAAGCTCCCGATTTGCTTGATCTTCTTCAGCACGCTTCCGTTCATGATGCTGTCGGTTATCAATTGTTTGTCGTCTTTTCTCTAGACGTATTTATTTGGCGCTGTTCGATTGTTTCACGATTTCGCTTTGCCCGGCTAGTTCCCTTCTCTTTTGCAGACGAGCTTCGCGAGACCGTGCTGTGTCAAGTTTTCCAGTTTTCAAATTCATCTTCGTGAACGCAGTTACGTACAGTTGTTGCTTCGTTCAAACCTTTGTTTGACCTCGCTTTGACGCTAATCGATAATTATTATTACGTCATTGCCTTAGAGGTCGCCCTATGACAGACTGACAGACTGACAGACTGACAGACTGACTGACGAACATTAGATTTCGAGATGGCGACTCGCTTGGAGTCTCCACACAAAGCGAATTTGCTGCATTAGCGCCGTGATTATTACCCTCACTTCGCTTCGCTTCGCTCGGGGATAATAGATCACAGTGAACATTTACATAAAGTTGGTCGAGATAACTTGTGGTTTCTTATGAAAGCGGCTCGCTTCCACCCGGCTCCGTATAAGCGGGGCCTATTACATGGAGGTCGCACGCATGAACCAGGCATACGGCACTAAGTATTACAAGAGTATTGTGGTTGGTCACTCTTGAGAATGAAAGGGTTGATTAAATTGTACACCAACTTTGGTCAGTGTTATCTTTCTACTTACAATTGAAACTTTACTTTTGCAGTGTTCGATACATTCACAAAGATGATGAAAGCTTTCGATTCGGACGAGGTCACAGGGATATTAGTGGACCGAATTTCAGGCTATTACTACCTGACCCAGGACGGACAGTCGAACCGAAGCATCGTGACGTCAGAGCAGATTCCTCTCACGGCCAGCCTGGGTCTCGCTGTAACTTCCCAGGAGAAGTACAGAAACACGACCGAGTGTTTGACGTACATGAAAAACTTCATACGCCAAGAGATCTTAGCGATCATCTCCACATACAAAGTAACCTGAATTTTCGTCGTAATTTTGAACGTTCTCATAATGTACCATCTTAGCTTTATTCAGTATTCTACCCATATATTTTTTCAATGAATTTTGCACGAACATACAGTCGACTCTCTCGCATGCAGATTTGGTCATTGCCCATTTTCACTTGTTAACCATCTCTGAGGCGGACATCTCCCTAAGGCGGACACTAAATGAGAGTATCGAGCGTGTCCGCCTTAGAGAGAGTTCACTGTATTGTGAATAGGGAATCTGACTGGGGGAGGGGATTGTATTACTTTTCGTGTCAGAGACGGAGACAGACGAGTTGTGTGAGGAGGCGCAATAATCGAGACGCCAACATGTTTCTAAATGTTCGTCAGTCAGTCCGTTGTCAATGACAACATTTGTAATTGAAGCACGAAAAGCCAAATTCTCTCGCGTAATTTAAATACTTTGCAAAATTAACATAATTATTCCTCAGGGCCCGGTTGTTCAAAAGACTGTATAGCGCTATTCATCGGATAAATCGCTATCCAGTGGATAGTGTTAACCATTAAGCTTAATTCAGTCAACTGGATAAGGATTTATCCTGTGGATAGCGCTATCCACCCTTTGAACAACCGAGCCCAGGAGTTTACGACAAAAATCTAGCGCGTATCACTTGTATACAGAATATCAAACATTAAACGCTTACCTGGCTGTGCATACGTATTACTTCTAGGCGCCGCAGCAGAAAGCCCCGAAGTCTGTGAAACTGTTCGACTTAGGTGAAGGAAGTCTGTTACGCGTGGTTTTGTTCATCGCCTTTGGGACGCTGGTCGCTATGGTAATGGCAGGTGTAACGTGGGACATAACCTGCCACAAAGATGGAAAAACCAATATTACGAACACTACAGGTAAAGGTCAAGCAAATCTTTTATTTCTTTTGTGTTTATCTACGTCTGGTTATTTTTAAAAGTAGTTATTTGGGTACATATATCGGTACAAAAGTAGGGAGGTATAGTTGGCAGGTGACCAGAAGGCAGAAGTTGTTTCAAAAACTCGTGCCTCGTCTTCGATGAGGGAACTAAAACACCTCGAAACACTGTCCTTGGTGTTTGGAACCCCTCATCAAACATTCGCACTCCGACCTTTTTTGAAATATAACATAAAGTTCCCATCTTTATGAACAGATACGTAGATAGGTAGGTAGGGAGGTAGGTAGATAGATAAATAGATAGATAGATAGATAGATAGATAGATAAATAGATGTGGGGTAGGAAGCCTGTCAAGCATGTAGGTTACGTATAGGCTGCAAAAGGTTTAAGAATAGGTCACTACGTAAGTACAACGGTGGGTACCCAGTCCTACTATATAATCGCCCCAGTCTTACTCGCGGATCGAGTTCTTCTGCTATGCAGTTCTAGCCCTTGTAACTGCATCTCCTCCAAATTTGTACGAACCACTTTCTTTTTCTTACTTTTCACTTTTTTAGAAGGAAATGAAACCAGTGAAACCAGAGAAATGATAACTAAGCAAAACTCAGCCGAAGAATTGAGAAGAGATCTGGACCAAGGAAAAAGAATGCTGCGACAGTTGCACGAATACTTCGAGCTGTTGGAACAAAAGTTGCTGGAACGAGTCTACTGATAAAATTCACATATATGCGTTTCATCCTGTATATTATCATATCATTCCTTTCACTATGACGAGTACAATTTGAACCACACACTCGACCAGCTCTCATACGGCTTCATAGCTCATTGGTTAGAGTGTCGCGCCAGTATTGCAAAGTCATGGGTTCGATTCCAGTTGAAACCCAGAGTTTTTTCCAGGATATCCTTTTAACTGTTTTTACTTTCATTTGTGAAGTTAGGTCGTGGTCATATTGGTGCTAGAACCAAGCTCAATACGCGGGAAAGCTCGTCGATTCTTTTATATTTTCGCCTCACGTGCAAGCAAGCATGTGTTAAACAATCAAATATGGTGAGATCAAGCAAATGTAGCGCGCTTCTTGCGCAAGTGTGGCCACGGCTTTACTGTTTAGTTTACATGAATGTAAAACACTCGTGTCTATATAACAAAGAAGAAAATTATACGGCGGCCTAAGGTATGGATTTTATTTTCGAGTGGTAAAAACAATATTTTACTCACTTGCGCAGCGCTCGTTCGTAAAATATTGTTTTTACCACTCGAAAATAGAACTCATACCTTCGCGCCGCCGTGTAATATCCTCTACACATTTGACAGTTCGGTATGTTACTTATAAGGTTATACAACAAACAGAACATAATATCTGTCCCGCAAGTATATATACCACATAATATACCACAAGTTCGTCTTCTTAAACATAAAAATCAAATATTCAACATCCCCAAAGTTCCTTTGAACACTAAGGGCGCGTTCCATTGGGTCTATTCCGGCCTTATTAGACTTGATGCTCAAATTAGACGTTTTATAGGTTGATTTAGCAGTGAAACGGTTCAAGAGAACTCAATACCCTGTTCCCCACTTGTATAGTCCCCGAGCCCTGCGAGGGTAATAACCGGGGCGCTATCTCGAGATATCTTACTTCTAACAGTTATTAGATGAAATGTCTTCAGATTTGGCACAAATCAGGAGGCCTTCGCAAGTCACATACTAAACTCGGTCAGGAGATGGCGTGATTTTATTGTAAATCGTAGCAAATTAAATCTTAAAACCAAAGCAATCACATGATCATTTTTCGACATATATCTGTAAATCGCTGATTATAGCAATTTTATATAGACGTGTTCCTCTTCACACTTGAGCGGGAATTCTTTCCGACCTTTACACTAACACGAAAGACGTGGCAAACTATGACTCCTATTAACAGCCAGGCACTCTGTTCTTATATCGTCTTCACCTTTGCACTGAATTCTAAACATAGAAAATGTTTCTGGGCGGAGTTCGTTTGGGAACGGCAGCCTGGAACGGAGAGAGTACACGCATCTGTCTTCGCTGTACAATTAGTGTCGTCGCCTTTCTTTGCCAGTTTGGGTAAGGGGGTCTTCCCACAAGGGTCTCTGAAGAAATGCTTGAGAGTTTGACGGAACCTTCTGCCACGTAAGAAAAATATGATCGGGTTGGTGACACTGGGAATTAATGGACTGAAACAAGCGAAAGAGTCGAACCAACGACCTACGTGGCAACTGCTGCAGCTCAAGAGAATGCCGTATATCAGAAGTGGAAGATAGCTGAATATATATGCTACAAACATTATGAGCATGGTATTGGCAGCTTTGAGTTTTTCTTGCTTCCTTTTCACGTTAAATTGAGTGCATGATCCCTGGAATAAACTTGCAACCTGAAGTATAACAAAAGAACTTCAGCTCACTAAGATATACACCAAAGTTTCATTGACAACAGGCCTGAATAAGGTCCTTCAGCAAACACGGTTTCAAAGAACCACTGCGAGAAGTCTCATACATTATTATGTAACTCTAACGAAAAATCCGCCAATATTTAAGCGCCTCGTATTACCGATTGGCACGTGTTAGATTTTGCGTGGTTAGTAAACCGCATGCATTGAGACAAGCAAAAAAATCGTCAATGTCGTCTCAAATTTGAACTAAACGGAACAAATCTTCCTAAGATAAACCCAGTTATCTGCCTGTTCACCAGCAAGCTTCTTCGCTTTTCATTTAACCCTTCAACTCCCAAGTTCAAAGTGCAGATTCTCCCAACCTTTTAAGAAGAAACTGTATGAGTGATGTAGCGTGAATTGATATTTCAATCAGCTTTCATCTGAACAAGCTATCCAAAGCCAAGTTCTCCTTTCTGTATGATATATTTCTGGTGAGAAACTGAAGGAGAAAATTGAAGTTGGTCACTCTTGGGAGTGAAAGGGTTAAAAGATATTGTTTAATGGGTTTGCTGTTGTCTGTAAAATGTTTTGTCGACATAATTTGTGCAAAAGAAAGAAGGAAAAAAAAAAACAAAAAAGCGCCACAAAACCTGCTGAGATTCCCGTAATATTGCACGCCGTGTCATCGAGAACAAGACACTTATAACCACGATGAGCAAGGGAATGGCTACCGCGGTCACAAATCGACCTGTGGACTGGAACTTGGCCTTCCTGTAATCTTTCACTGTTCCACAAGTTATGCCTACATGAAGCAGTAACCGCCGCTAAAGTACATATTCAGCAGGTACTAAGAAAAGGCAGCTCAATTGGGCGCTTCGACTAACATACATATATAATACTTCTGTTCATAGGATTACTCACGAGCCTTTACAGAGAGCTTTTTACTCTAAGCTCGACTGCATCATTGATGTGTTTGAACAGCTGAGAATCACTCACACCTCTACTTTGGAAGAAGTGTTTTATAAACATGAAATTATGACCTTCACCCTCATTAACGTTCAGAAGACTCGGCCAAATATTCATCATTCAAATACCCTTCCTCCATCAAGTGACTCACCATGGTTCACATTCTGAAGTGCTCCTCAGCGGTGTGCAATTTGACCGCCCGCGGATTGTTTTGCTTTTTTGCACTGACTCGGTTTTTATTTGGGTTTCATTGCTCCAAACAACCTTGCGCATTTTAATTTCCTAACTACCTGGTTATGACTGAAGCTGTTGTCGTCGTGCCGTGTTGTTTCATCCGTTGGAAGAATTCTAAATAAGCCCTCGAAACGCTAGCAAGAAACTTGAATAGTCGGTAAGTCATTTAGCGCTTCAAGGTTTTTTTTAAGACACTGTTAACGCAGAAATGCAGATACCTGGTGAGCATCTTCTTTTGAGCATACACCACGAAGTTGGTAGTACACAGCTTGCAAATTTATTAGACCGATGTTCCACTGCCGTCACTGTTAGTAACTAAGTTAAATATAATCAACACTACTCGATCTCACAGCGATATTTCTAACAACATTCCTAGTCGGATCACAGGATTGCAGTATTAGTTCAAACTTTTTTGCATGCTGTTAATAAATTAGCACCAAAAGCGAACAAACAGACCTACGGCGTTCACGATTGCTTCGGAAAGTGAAGTCAAGAAAATGTGCTTCTCGTTAAAGGCTCCTGTATCTGCTATGTATTTTTTCTTGAACGATCCCCTAACGAGCTATATATATATACATTGCAATCTACAGTATTCGACTGTACGTGGGTCATTAGTTCATTCACGTTTCTTTAGATTGGTGTTGACCAAAATTGGCTGCTAACACAGCGCACTTATATTTGCACAAGGAATTTGCCTGAAGCTTGTTACCTCTTTAAAATGCATATGCCACGGATGTAATAAAACATTTATTGACTGAGAACGCTCAGTCAGTACTGGTCTCATTCCCTCCGTATGGACTTTTCCCAAACTACAAGTCTTTAAAAATTCATTTTCATCCCTAACTTCGGTATCTAATTCCGTCCTCACAAGCTGAAGTTAGTGCGGCTCTTGGAAAATACGTGAAAAATGCTTTTAGCATATTACTTTAAGCTCATTGTGACTGAGTGCAATATAATTGCCTGTGGGAGGTGCTGGTGACTTAACAAAAGGAGCTGACAGAGACAGCTGCGAAAAAATGACTTTTAAATACACTCAGCAGGATAAAACAAACACGCCACAGCATCCACCAGTTGATAACTTTTACAACTTGTGTACACTGCTGTGTAGTAAACTCTATCGCTCACACAAACAGAAGAAACATTTCCGTCATCAGCAACACGCACATTTGAAGACTATTGGACTGTAAGTTTTAGTTTTGATCCAGTTGCATTTCCCCTTATTAAGTGCATACAAGGGCATATCTCAACTCTAGCAGTCAAACAATTGATGAAGCGATTGGTAACATGTTTCAAGAGAGAAAAAAAAAAAACTCGAGAAAAAGCGAGACAACCGATTGGAAAAATCAATAACTAAATATTTAAACATAAGGGGAAGCTAAACCTTCTTATGAATGAAACAGTTCGAGTGTGTAATCAAACAGCACTTGAACTTGAAATCACAATGATGTGGCGCTGGGGAACTTACACTCAGCGTGATTGTACAAACGTGTTTTCATGTCTGGCGAAAATAATTTTCAATTAGACAAACACGGTTTGGCCTCCTTGCACTGTGTGTCACCAAACTTTACCCAAAATCCCATTTGTGTATACACTGTTGTATAAGAAACGATTCTTTTCTGAGGAAACTGGGAAAATTTAAGAATAGGGAAACACTTAATGCAGGAACAGAGAGAAGGATACCCAGATATTGAAGGCATTTCACAGATCAAAACTCGGATCAGCACAAAGAAGTACTTGCGTTACCTCGACTCCGAGAGTGTCGCGAGGCAAACTGAACTTCCCGGAGATGAAGGTGCTTGAGGATGCAGTAGCCATTGATAGGAAATATAACTATTCAGTTGCCATTGACAGCTTTGTAAACATTTCACCCCACAGTCGTCCAAATAAAATTAGTAATGACAAGCAGAAATAGGCTCAAGTGAAGTACGTATATATTTAATTTAACTCGTACGTGAATGACCAAATGGAAGATTCATAGGTGCTTCATATTTTACTGTCTCTGCCGACTGAAACATCGACACAAATTAATAACTGGTCGATTTACGTACCGTTGCAACGTGTTGTCATACTGTACACAGTTCATCAGGAAAAATCGGGCGATGCATGCTAGAATCTTCCATTCGAGCGGTAGACACAAAAATCAATACAGTCCTTGAGTTTTGCACTAGATTCTAAATTAATAATTTAGTTAAATATAAAGCTATTCCTTAGTAGTCAGATTAGTCTTGTAAAGGCTAAGGAAAGATCTAAGGGAGCGTTTCTTTAATGGATCTATGATCCAAAGTATCCAATTTTGGATATGATCCAGTGAATCCGTCCTCAGTGTGGATCACATGGATTCATTATCCGGATTTGGATTTCAGTAAAGAAACAGATAATCTGCTTTTAGATTTGTGATGCGGATTTCGATTCCTAAAAAGAAACACACCCTAAGTCTCACACTTGAAAGTACTCCTTTTAATAATTGATGGAACATTTCCAGTCTAGTCCCTACCTTGTTCTAGTTTTAAGTTGATAAATTTTCGCATTAGGGTGCCGTTTCCATGGAACCTGGACTTAAGTGATAACACACAATTTGGGTTTTTAAGACAGGATTGGTCAAGGAAATACTATGGTAAAAGTCATTACCACGTGCTAAAGTGCAACCATTTAAAATAGTCAGGCTATCCGTACTAAAAAACTCGAATAAAATAAGAAATTTGACAGAACAAGTAAAATCATGGATTTTTCTATATAACTATGTTTTGTTTTGTGAACAGACGGGCTTGGCGAGAAAGGAAATGAAGTGTACTTAGATTTTGTAAACATTGCTTCCTGTGGCTATTTAATTTGAAACGTTGAAAGACCACAAAATCGACTTTCGAGAAAAGATAGACACCAAATCCCTAAACTCTGTTTAGCCTGAAAATAGACGTCAGATGTAAAGAAGGAGTAATGCTTGGAGCAGCGTGGCCGGCATTAAGGAATACATAACTAAACATGAGATATGGAGAGACTGTTGCTGCGAACAATGATAACTAACCAAGTACAAAGCAATCGCATGATCAAAGTAAGTCGATGAATTGCCCAAAATTTTGAAGTAATCAAGTGACAAATAAAGAACCAAATAGGCTCTGGGACGTCAAATGAAAATATAAATGTTACCGGAAATAGTTGAATTTGGGTTTTGCTTTAATGATCAAGTCTGAAATCATCGAGTTCGAGTTGGTCTTCAATGTAGAGTTAGAGTCTTTATAGAATTAGATAATCTATTTTATTTTACCGAGTTTCGCTAACAACAGCAATAAAAAAACGTCCATCAACTTGGGATGCGAATGCAAAAAGATCAAAACGGGTCGAATTGTATTTATGAGTTTATTTTCTGGCTATCAATTTCTATGATGGTCAACATCAATTATATATTTTTCTTCGTGTGAATAGGACAAACGATTTCATGTGGACGCCATACTTTTAAACTGTTCTCAATAGAATGAGCACTGATGCAATTGGAAGGATGCGACCTGCCACCTCTGATTGCAGATATTGCATGCCATATCATATATATTTTTTTCTTTCACGTTGTTTCTGCAGGAATTGCGCCTTATCGTGGCTAGATGGAGAGCCAATCTCTTTTAATCCTTTTTCACTGTATCATCCTTTGTGTCTTCGAGTTATCTGCAGCTCAGGAATACCAAAAAATGGCTTGGGTGGAAAAGCCTCCCTACACGACTAAACGTCCAGGCACACAAAATAGGTTCAACGGTATCTTGTACGACGTCCTGAAGACCAAAATACACTTCTGCGGCTACTTTGAGTCAGTACGCGTGAAATACGAGAATGACATTGTGAAAAAACTCCACAATGGAGAGGCACTGCTAGGTGGACCTATTGTTGTAAAAGGAAGAGATCCTGTTATGTACCAGACGCTGCCATTCATTGCCATACTCGATTATCCAGGGGCAGATTTCATCACCAAGGCAGAGCCCAATGACTTTGCAAAGGTCATTACCATGACAATACTGGGCTCGTGGCCTCTGCTAGCTCTCACTCTTATTTTGACAGCTGTCTCCGGAATTATCACGTGGGCTTTGGTAAGTTATCAAGGAGTGATAAGTGACTCGTATTTCCCGCATGTTATCCACTCAGATTTCATGTAGGCTAAGTTCTGTCATACTAAGATTCCCCTCGACCTTAATCGTCGAATCGTCTGCACTCGTGATTTTAATTTGGGAATCTTTATGTAATGCTGATCACGTAGTATTAAGTCGGTTTCAGGGGCTTTCGATGCGCTGTTCCGGGAAATTCAAAAACATTACTTTGATTGACATACTGATATGATATTGAACCACAGAGACCAGAGGAGCTCAGTTTGCTCAACGTGCGACGTTTGATTGTACGGACCGCTGTTTCAGTTGAGTTACACAATGCATATTCCGCAGGGCATAGTACTGCGGGATCGCAGGGTCGCTAAACCGATGTACGGCACTGACTTCGTGCCTCGTTCGGAAAGCTCCGATAAAATACGTTCAAACTAACTTCTCTGGATCGTGTGATTGAACTAGAGAACTTATCTATCAACGCTATTAGTTACACACCATCAGTCAGCATTGTCTAAAGAACTAAAACTTACCGCTTTTCCATCAGGACACAGTCATCAACCCGCAAGAGTTTCCTCGCTCGTTCCTCAGAGGATCATGGGAAGGTTTCTGGTGGGCTTTCATTTCCATGACAACAGTCGGGTGGGTGTTGCGCATTGCTTTCTCGAAGGAATGAACACTGCTCACACCAATGCGGAAAATATATATAGTAAACTACCCGCTAACTCATTCACTTGTGGATTTTCTCGCTCGTCAAACTAACACTTAAACTTAATCAACCTTAAAATATTACTAGGAACCATTTTGTTTTTATGTGACGTCAAGTGCTCGAAGTCAAGTGCTATACGCAAAGGAAGGAGAAAATGAATGGTGTGTGTTATACTTTTGCGTTTCAAAAAGAGTCGATTGCGTGACGAAGTGCGAATTTCCCACGGTCGGCACGTCAAATTAATTCATACAGTCTGCCAAGCGCGTTCTCAAAATTTAATATATAAAAAATTTGAAGTTGGTCGGCCGTCGTAGTACGGGAAAAAAGAAACACGATTTTCCAATTTTGAATTCGTAGGCAGTACAATTAAATAGGCTTCCTGTGCAATTTGTTTTTACTCTGGACTGCATGCACCAGACTCAGGCATGCATGTTTAATGAGCTCGAATTGTTTTGTATGTGAACCCGCTCAAAACAACATGATTTCTCCCAGAATCAAAGCAAAACTTGAACGGTTTACTTCAAGTTGCACATGGGCTTCAGACCTAGTCATACTTCTAAGGGCTTGTGAACGATTCTCGCTGCAATTACCGCATGTCAGATTACAGCATTTGTTACAGTTTTAGTCTTGAAAGAAAATATAAGACATCTGACTAAATCATTCAAGACTCCAAGTTCCGATTGCTCTGAGTGAATACGGTAGCCGAAACTGGCGACAGAAGCGTATTAAAACAATACTTCGAGGGAAAATGATTAGCATATAGATTTTAATACATTCTTGAAGTGATCAAGTTACAAGATACGGGTAGAATAAATTTGTCAGTGATTGTTCGATTTCCACTGACTAATTAACAAATAAACCAGCTTCAAGCGTGCTCCGTTCAGAAATAAAGCACGCAGCAAGTGACGAGAGCACGAAAGAAGTGTAGGGAGAAACGCGAGCCGAAGGCGAGCGTTTTTCCCCACTTCTTGAGTGCTCTCGGCACTTGCTAAGTGCTTTATTTCTGAACGGAGCACGCTTGAAGCTGGTTTATTTGTTTTATAACATAGAACTTCAAAACTTTCACAATAAAACTGTCTTTATTCATCAAAAATGTTGGAATGCTAACAGCGATGAAAAAATAGATTCTCCTAAACGGCTCGGCGGTCCGAATTGCCAAGTCAGTACAGTTTCGCTTCAATTTTTCAACCAGGCCGTTTGTTCTATAAAATTAGACAACATCTCACAGTAAAGAACTATATTTCCTGTAGAACTTTGGACTACAAGTACATGAAATCATACAGTCGGCTAGTGCATAAAATGCAAATTTGAAGGGAATCAACAAATGCTCCAACGGCCGACTCGAAAATTGTGTGAATGAAAACTTACCGATTTCTTGACTCTACCTCGTAGTACAATCATTTGAAGTCCGTCCAAAAATTCTTCAATCATTTTTTTCAGTCACATCGTCGGAAATTCTTTCTCTTGCATCACTACAAACACGTCTGTTCGTCTGTCTTCGCCGTTCGTGTTCAGTGATTGCTCACGGCTGATCTTCTTCAACTGAACGATTTGCTCTCTCCTTCCTTGTTGAAGCATTGAACTTCATTCAAACAACCCACTGATGTAATTGTGATTCCCAAATGTGCTGTACTTAGGGACAGTGCTTAAACCGAGTCGCTTTCCACGACGCTGACAAGAAACTTGCCGTTCTTCGACATAGATTTTCCCTCTCCAAACTGTTGAAGTGCTTTTTGATGAGGTCACGTTCTTTACCGATTCACGGTGAACCGTACTAGCCGGTGCCTTCACTTAAAGCCAAATTTTATCTAGAAGTTGGGCATTGGTGACTCCATTCTCACATTATTTTCTCTTTTTTGCCAGAGGATGACGTAAGCGTGGTTTATAACTTATAGAGCGGTTTTCGAAAACCGCTCTAAACCACGGGTAAGTGTGGTTTATACTCTGGCAAACCACGGTTTTCGACCAATCAGCGCGCGGCTTGTATCGTGACTATGTTATAATCTTTGTTATCTGAGTTTAACACAAAGCGGCATCTGAAGCTCCCGATTTGCTTTTAAGAGCTGTTCCCTTTGCGGAGCCTTTTCTTCGGCACGCTTCCGTTCATGATGCTGTCGGTTATAACATGTTTGTCGTCTTTTCTCTAGACGTATTTGGCGCTGTTCGATCGTTTCACGATTTCATCTTGCTCAACGAGCTTCGCGAGACCGTTCTGTTTCAAGTTTTACAGTTTTCAAATTCATTTTCATGAACGCAGTTACGTACAATTATTGCTTCCTTCTTTTCTTTTTTTTACGAATGTCATTAAAAACACTGGCGGAGACGCTAATCGATAATTATTACGTCATTGCCTTAGGCACCTGGCCTAAAAAGTCGTACGACAGACAGACAGACTGACAGACAAACATTAAATTTCGAGATGGCGACACGCTTGGAGTCTTCAAATATAATGCTTTTGCTGCATTAACGTCGTGATTATTACCCTCGCTTTGCTCGGGCACAATATATATATATATATATATATATATATATATATATATATATATATATATATATATATATATATATATATATATATATATATATATATATATATATATATATATATATATATATCTGGTGATAAGCTGAAGAAGAAAATTGAAGTTGATCACTTTTGGGAGTGGAAGGGTTAACCATTGGCTTCAAATGAATTTGACACCAACATGACCGCGATGTCTTTGTACTTTGAGTCTGCAGAGATTGATTGAACCATCAATACGCGTATTTTCGAGTGGCCAGACATTGCAGATGGAGTAGTTTTACCCGTATATAAATGTACAAGACTGAATTATTTGGGTACGTTCTTTCAGGTATGGAGACAAGTCCCCCAAATCTTTTCCTAGTCGTATTTTTGCCATGATCTGGATTCAAGTCGGCCTGGTCATCATGGCTATTTTCATGGCCGTTATCACGTCCGCACTAACGTCCGTGTCACTAGAACCAGATACCAAAAGTATCCACGGCAGTACGGTAAGATTACAGAGTTAACCCCTTGACTCCTGACAGTGATAAACTTCAAATTTCTCTTTCAGTTTCTCACCAGAGATTCATGATACAGTATGGAGAATTTATCACTTGATAGTTTCCTCAGATGAAAGCTGATTGGTCTATCAATTCTCACTACACCACTCATTCACTTTCTTTTGAATGGTTGGGAGAATTTGTATAAGATGTGGATTAGTAAGCTTGTTCTAGCAAACGTTATTAAAGAAGTCGTTGTGGACGAAACTTTCACGTTTTCAAGCTTATAAATGACAAGAAAGTTTAGACCTAATCCAGGATTAGCCTAATCGTGCTTTGAAAAACTGGGCCCAGGAGTAAAAGTGTTAACACTAGTTTTACAATATTTTCCGATCCGCTGGAACGTGCTTCGGACACAAAATATCCATAAATACAATCGAAGAAAAGAAATGACATGACATTGATTTTTTTTCCCGAAATTCCAGGTTGCTGTCTTGGGGAACGGAACGGAGTATCAGCTAGCACTTAAATCTGGCGCCAAACCTAAAGGTAATCCTTGAACTAAGTTAGATCTTGTTCTTTCTTTTGTCTCTCGTCAATTTGCAGTGACGTGGCTTAGTTTTCTTTGTTGGAGAGTCAAATCTTCCTTCGCGTTGCTCGTTTTACAAAATTCCTAACGTATTTGCACCAGTACAACAATTTGGAAATTAAAACGAATTTGATTTGCGCATGCAAGTTAAACTAATACACGAGGCACCCTGAGCGAGCCAACTACATATTCCTATTCATATTAAAAGTTCTATATATAATCGATCATCAAACCGTCGACTTGTAACGACTCGTAAAAGTCAGTTGTCCATTCGTACGAATCGTACGAACTGCATAATGTATCTCTAATGATATTCACGAATCGACAACGACCCATAAATATATTAGACGATTCGTACGGATCGACAAGCTGCCCTGGCCATCGAAATTCCCCACGTGAAAAAACTCCAAGTGTCCCTAATGCTATTCACGAATTGACAACGACCCGTGAATACATTAGACGATTCGTACGGATCGCCAACTCAGTTTTACGAGTCGACACAAGTCGACACAAGTCGACAGTATTGGACAACCCTCACCCGTCTCCGTATAAGCGGGGCCTATTACATGGAGGTCGCACGCATGAACCAGGCATACGGCACTAAGTATTACAAGAGTATTGTGGTTGGTCACTCTTGAGAATGAAAGGGTTGATTAAATTGTACACCAACTTTGGCCAGCGTTATCTTAGTTTCTACTTACAATTGAAACTTTACTTTTGCAGTGTTCGATACATTCACAAAGATGATGAAAGCTTTCGATTCGGACGAGGTCACAGGAATATTAGTGGACCGAATTTCAGGCTATTACTACCTGACCCAGGACGGACAGTCGAACCGAAGCATCGTGACGTCAGAGCAGATTCATCTCACGGCCAGCCTGGGTCTCGCTGTAACTTCCCAGGAGAAGTACAGAAACACGACCGAGTGTTTGACGTACATGAAAAACTTCATACGCCAAGAGGTCTTAGCGATCATCTCCACATACAAAGTAACCTGAATTTTCGTCGTAATTTTGAACGTTCTCATAATGTACCATCTTAGCTTTATTCAGTATTCTACCCATATATTTTTTCAATGAATTTTGCACGAACATACAGTCGACTCTCTCGCATGCAGATTTGGTCATTGCCCATTTTCACTTGTTAACCATCTCTGAGGCGGACACCTCCCTAAGGCGGACACTAAATGAGAGTATCGAGCGTGTCCGCCTTAGAGAGAGTTCACTGTATTGTGAATAGGGAATCTGACTGGGGGAGGGGATTGTATTATTTTCGTGTCAGAGACAAAGACAGAGACGGAGACAGACGAGTTGGGTGAGGAGGCGCAGTAATCGAGACGCCAACATGTTTCTAAATGTTCGTCAGTCAGTCCCTTGCCAATGACAACATTTGTAATTGAAGCACGAAAAGCCAAATTCTCTCGCGTAATTCAAATACTTTGCAAAATTAATATAATTATTCCTCAGGGCCCGGTTGTTCAAAGAGTGTATAGCGCTATTCATCGGATAAATCGCTATCTAGTGGATAGTGTTAACCATTAAGCTTAATTCAGTCAACTGGATAAGGATTTATCCTGTGGATAGCGCTATCCACCCTTTGAACAACCAAGCCCAGGAGTTTACGACAAAAATCTAGCGCGTATCACTTGTATACAGAATATCAAACATTAAACGCTTACCTGGCTGTGCATACGTATTAC
Organism: Plumapathes pennacea; assembly: GCA_964036295.1. Taxonomy (NCBI): domain Eukaryota; kingdom Metazoa; phylum Cnidaria; class Anthozoa; order Antipatharia; family Myriopathidae; genus Plumapathes; species Plumapathes pennacea. The sequence continues at coordinate 8,453,827 of OZ038465.1, read as the reverse complement.
TTCTAGGCGCCGCAGCAGAAAGCCCCGAAGTCTGTGAAACTGTTCGACTTAGGTGAAGGAAGTCTGTTACGCGTGGTTTTGTTCATCGCCTTTGGGACGCTGGTCGCTATGGTAATGGCAGGTGTAACGTGGGACATAACCTGTCACAAAGAAGGGAGAACCAATATTACGAACACTACAGGTAGAGGTCAAGCAAATCTTTTATTTCTTTTGTGTTTATCTACGTCTGGTCATTTTTAAAAGTAGTTATTTGGGTACATATATGGGTACAAAAGTAGGGAGGTAGATAGTTGGCAGGTGACCAGAAAGGCAGAAGTTGCTTCAAAAACTCGTGCCTCGCCTTCGATGAGGGAACTAAAACACCTCGAAACACTGTCCTTGGTGTTTGGAACCCCTCTTTAAACATTCGCACTCCGATGTGGGGTAGGAAGCCTGTCAAGCATGTAAGTTACGTATAGGCTGCAAAAGGTTTAAGAATAGGTCACTTCGTAAGTACAACGGTGGGTACCCAGTCCTACTATATAATCACCCCAGTCTTACTCGCGGATCGAGTTCTTCTGCTATGCAGTTCTAGCCCTTGTAACTGCATCTCCTCCAAATTTGTACGAACCACTTTCTTTTTCTTACTTTTCACTTTTTTAGAAGGAAATGAAACCAGTGAAACCAGAGAAATGATAACTAAGCAAAACTCAGCCGAAGAATTGAGAATAGATCTGGACCAAGGAAAAAGAATGCTGCGACAGTTGCACGAATACTTCGAGCTGTTGGAACAAAAGTTGCTGGAATGAGTCTACTGATAAAGTTCACATATATGCGTTTCATCCTGTATATTATCATATCATTCCTTTCACTATGACGAGTACAATTTGAACCACACACTCGACCAGCTCTCATACGGCTTCATAGCTCAGTGGTTTGAGTGTCGCACCAGTATTGCAAAGTCATGGGTTCGATTCCAGTTGAAACCCAGAGTTTTTTCCAGGATATCCTTTTGACTGTTTTTACTTTCATTTGTGAAGTTAGGTCGTGGTCATATTGGTGCTAGAACCAAGCTCAATACGCGGGAAAGCTCGTCGATTCTTTTATATTTTCGCCTCACGTGCAAGCAAGCATGTGTTAAACAATCAAATATGGTGAGATCAAACAAATGTAGCGCGCTTCTTGCGCAAGTGTGGCCACGGCTTTACTGTTTAGTTTGCATGAATGTAAAACACTCGTGTCTATATAACAAAGAAGAAAATTATACGGCGGCCTAAGGTATGGATTTTATTTTCAAGTGGTAAAAACAATATTTTACTCACTTGCGCAGCGCTCGTTCGTAAAATATTGTTTTTACCACTCGAAAATAGAACTCATATCTTCGCGCCGCCGTGTAATATCCTCTACACATTTGACAGTTGGGTATGTTACTTATAAGGTTATACAACAAACAGAACATGTCCCGCTCGGATATACCACAAGTTCGTCTTCTTAAACATAAAAATCAAATATTCAATATCCTCAAAGTTCCTTTGAACACTAAGGGCGCGTTCGATTGGGTCTATTCCGGCCTTATTAGACTTGATGCTCAAATTAGACGTTTTATAGGTTGATTTAGCAGTGAAACGGTTCAAGAGAACTCAATACCCTGTTCCCCACTTGTTTAGTCCCCGAGCCCTGCGAGGGTAATAGCCGGGGCGCTATCTCGAGATATCTTACTTCTAACAGATATTAGATGAAATGTCTTCAGATTTGGCACAAATCAGGAGGCCTTCGCAAGTCACATACTAAACTCGGTCAGGAGATGGCGTGATTTTATTGTAAATCGTAGCAAATTAAATATTAAAACCAAAGCAAGCACACGATCATTTTTCGACATATATCTGTAAATCGCTCTGATTATAGCAATTTTATATAGACGTCTTCCTCTTCACACTTGAGCGGGAATTCTTTCCGACCTTTACACTAACACAAAAGACGTGGCACACTATGACTCCTATTAACAGGCGGGAACTCTGTTCTTATATCGTCTTCACCTTTGCACTGAATTCTAAACATAGAAAATGTTTCTGGGCGGAGTTCGTTTGGGAACGGCAGCCTGGAACGGAGAGAGTACACGCATCTGTCTTCGCTGTACAATTAGTGTCGTCGCCTTTCTTTGCCAGTTTGGGTAAGGGGGTCTTCCCACAAGGGTCTCTGAAGAAATGCTTGAGAGTTTGACGGAACCTTCTGCCACGTAAGAAAAATATGATCGGGTTGGTGACACTGGGAATTAATGGACTGAAACAAGCGAAAGAGTCGAACCAACGACCTACGTGGCAACTGCTGCAGCTCAAGAGAATGCCGTATACCAGAAGTGGAAGATAGCTGAATATATATGCTACAAACATTATGAGCATGGTATTGGCAGCTTTGAGTTTTTCTTGCTTCCTTTTCACGTTAAATTGAGTGCATGATCCCTGGAATAAACTTGCAACCTGAAGTATAACAAAAGAACTTCAGCTCACTAAGATATACACCAAAGTTTCATTGACAACAGGCCTGAATAAGGTTCTTCAGCAAACACGGTTTCAAAGAACCACTGTGAGAAGTCTCATACATTATTATGTAACTCTAACGAAAAATCCGCCAATATTTAAGCGCCTCGTATTACCGATTGGCACGTGTAAGATTTTGCGTGGTTAGTAAACCGCATGCATTGAGACAAGCAAAAAAATCGTCAATGTCGTCTCAAATTTGAACTAAACGGGACAAATCTTCCTAAGATAAACCCAGTTATCTGCCTGTTCACCAGCAAGCTTCTTCGCTTTTCATTTAACCCTTCAACTCCCAAGTTCAAAGTGCAGATTCTCCCAACCTTTTAAGAAGAAACTGTATGAGTGATGTAGCGTGAATTGATAGTTTAATCAGCTTTCATCTGAACAAGCTATCCAAAGCCAAGTTCTCCTTTCTGTATGATATATTTCTGGTGAGAAACTGAAGGAGAAAATTGAAGTTGGTCACTATTGGGAGTGAAAGGGTTAAAAGACATTGTTTAATGGGTTTGCTGTTGTCTGTAAAATGTTTTGTCGACATAATTTGTGCAAAAGAAAGAAGGAAAGAAAACACAAAAAAGCGCCACAAAACCTGTTGAGATTCCCGTAATATTGCACGCCGTGTCATAGAGAACAAGACACTTATAACCACGATGAGCAAGGGAATGGCTACCGCGGTTACAAATCGACCTGTGGACTGGAACTTGGCCTTCCTGTAATCTTTCACTGTTCCATTAGGAATGTTGATTCCCCAGAAAGAAATGAAGGACGCAACGACGAGCAGAGCGCTCAAACTCCAGACCAAGAAAATGGCGACATACGCCTTCGTTCTTGTTTTCCACACCATATACTTCAGACCGTAAACTACAGCTCCATAACGCTCGGCAACCATCAGAAGCATGGAAAAAACGTTGAGATATATTAAGAATGCGTGCAGCGTGCCAGTAATGAAGGCGAGGTTTCTAGCTCCCATAGGATTGTGCGCTTCTGGAATTTGATGGCAGATGTAGATTGGTGGCTGCGCCAGGGAGTTGAGCAGACCGCTTACCGCCATGTTAGAAATAAGGATATTCGGAATAGTTCTAAGTTCCTTGAAGCGAATAAGAAATGCTCCAATGATTGTGTTTTCTCCAGCTGAAACCACAGTTAACGTGAGAATGACAGCAAACACCCGCCAGGTTATGATGTCCTACGACTTATCATCAAGTTCCTCAGCCATCGCGCTTTGCACCCGCCCCCACTATTCTAGATCTAACCAGCTGCTAAATTAACTGGTCGTCTGATTTCAGAGCGAGACAAACTAAAGTTGCATGAGAACAGACCAGCTGCACCGACCTGAGGCGGAACCAAAACGCTTTGGCAAAAGCGTTTATATAGGAAACGGCTGGTATCGCTTTAGTCTTGGCGGTTTAACCCCGAACCTCTTCCCAAACTTGCAGCTTTAACATTTGTCAGGCTTTTTTTCTTTTTTTTTTTTTTCATAGAGTTCCTGCGGTTCTACCATTGTATTGATTTTATAACAATGAACGGAAGCGATAACACCGGCCAAGCCCAAGCCATATGCTTTTTCAAATACAAAATTCTCTCAAATAATAACCGACTCCACATAGGAAATAAGTCAAAGAAAAGCATAAACTTTACTTTTTCAGTTCGACATAAATGCACTCGGAAGCTTGATAAAGTTTCTTTCTTTGCATAGAATTCAGATGCGCTCGAATTAAGCGGACATTTAAAACCTTGGCCTGGATTTAAACGGAAATGAAGCGCCTTGAAAAGAGTCTCGAGGACGTTTGAAAAGGTTTCTTCCTTTGCATAAAGCTTACTATACTCTGTCGCCTTGGAAATGAACTTCAGCTGTTGGCCCGTATGGCTGCGGAAATTAACCGCCTTGAAAAGAGTGTTAAGAAAGCTTGAACTTGTTTCACAATGTGTCGAAGACGGAACTTTAAATTAACCGCACTTTTAAAGTCCATTTCTCAGCTGGGTTCGTCGTTAAGAAAATTATATTCAGTGGTATGAAGCCCGCTTCAGACGCCGCTCCTTACATATACCGAACCTAGTACAAATTAGTTCAAACATTGCTTTCTTTCATTTTTTTTAGCTCATTTGCATTAGGTTTGGCTTATGTAAGAAGCCACGTCTGAATCGGCCCTTAATGTTCACTCACTATAGACCGAAAAATGAATAAAATTAAAATTTCAATGATAAAACCTGTGAGATATACTCACACAGTAGTCAGTACGTTATGGTGGCTCTCCTTTTACGCACAACTCGGCACAGGCTGGTTTCGCATTCGATATTGTTGTTCTATATCGAGTGTTCGTCAAATGGCTAGAGGGATACTGCACCAGGAAAGAGTTAAGGAAATCCATTTCAAATTTGGCCTGCAGTACGATGGAGGAAAGTTTGATTTCGTTAGGTTTCTCTGATGTGCAAGATGTTATATCAGCTATATTAGATCTATGCGTCGACCAGCTGTTACCCCCCCCCCCCCCCCCCCCCCCCCCCCCCCGTGTTTGTGAAACCCTGCCTCCCCCGGAAGGGGTTACACACAGCGACGTTGCCTCGACACAATAGTACAGGCGTTCTGTAGACTGTGACAGACGTTTGACAAAGGGGACGCGAAGGTGACGGAGGGCAACGAACTTCTATTGCCAGGCCAGTCGGCCGATTGTCAGATCGTACAAATCCAACATGGCCGCCATCCGGAGGTTGACAGAAAACAATTCAAAATTGCAGCATTCCAACCACAAATCAAATGTGGTAACAGAAATCAAGAAGAAATGTGAATTGAAGATAAAAGTAGACGTAGACCGACACGACAAGTGTTCGAAAGGCGATTTTCGTACTCAAGTGTGCAGGAGTCAATCGTAAAAGCTTGTCCCGGTATTGAACGGGGCATATTTATATTTGCTGGTGGCCCAGGGCCGGGTAATTTATTGTTCCTCGAGAAAATACAAATCCGGGAGGGGAAGGGGGGAATCGTAACAGCTGGAATTAATGGATGTACTGTATCATCCCCGTGTCTTTCAGAAATATTTGAACATTTGCGAGGCTGCCTCCAGCAAGCGCCAAATTTGGATTTCGGATAGTCCTTCAAAACAGTTCGATGCATGCCTTACTACCTATGTTACCTGTGAAATATGAAATACTCAATCATAAGGTAAACGGGAGAAAATATCGAAACTTTACCTCAATCTTTTTCGTTGAACTTGACTCGAGGCGCCCATCGTGTGACCGGAAGCCGCTTTGGCTGACGTTTTTCCGGGCATACCTGGGAAGGGTGAGATGCTTTAATTTGATTGGACTAGCTAGTGGAAAACCATTCACATGAAAATGAAAAGTTTTTTACAAGCCCTCCAAATGAAACAGAGGCCAAAGGGAATGTTATATCTGCACTAGCCAGACCCTGGGAAATCTGTAGGCCAAAGTTTCCTCTCATACTGGAAAGCCACAATTAAACTTCTTGAGCAAAGAGTGAATGAATTGCATTTCTTTGATGGTTCAATCGACTGGATCAACTAGCTTTTAAATCCATGCCAGCTGACAGTTTGAAACTCCAGTCTGGAGTAGTTTGAGCTCCTTGTATTTCAATGAACCTGCTGGGCCCTGCTGGTCTTCAGTGAAAGTTTAACCTTAATTCAGTCATTCCCATCTGGGGCCTCCATGTTTGATTCATTCAGTGTGGCATAATTGAGGGAGCCTGGGAAAGAGCCAAGTCACATAAATGCACACACAAACAAGCATTATTATCATTCTAAGTTGGGAGCATTAGGACCTAATTGTTTGTGGTTTCAAGCTGTGTATTAAAAAAGAAAATATATACATCCATGAGCTGGCCATGCATTGGCCCTATGCTTATAACTTTGAGCAGAAAGGTTGTCAGAACATAGACAACCCAATCAGTGAGAATTTGAAAATAGAAGAATTTTTAGTTTACCATGCTTCTTTGTGTGCCTTTTTAAAATCCTTCTATCATTTTGGGGGTAATTCTGGGTCATTTTGAGCAATTTTGAGTGGAGAATCCACCACCAAACAAAAAACTGAATGAAAAACTATATAATAAAGAAAACTATGGACCTCATTTCCTTTTAGAAGTTCAATCTTCTGTTACATACTTTTTATTTCTTCATTAAATGACAAAATTTTTGTAATGTTATAAAAATAATCTGGACCACCTTCCATAACATTGATAACAAATTGTGACAGTTTGAACAAGAACTTGTTCATCACCAAACAGAAACATGACTTGAAATGTGGCAAACAGTGCCAACCAACATTGACATATTCAAATAATAATTATCATTACAAAGTATACAAAAATCATACTGCCAAATACATGTGACATCATCATCATCATAATTCATGGCGTCACAAAATAAAGTTCCACATGTGCACAGTTTTCACGGATGGTCTGCAATGTACAGAAGTACCGTCTATTGGTCTGCCCAAAATCCAACAGGTAATAAAATACTGTTATTGCATTTGCTAGCATGGATGTCATTATAGCCAGTTTATGCAACTAAATACATGTAATAGGCAGTGCTCAACATCAAGGTTTTAGGTTGGACTGAACTGTAGATTGACTTTAACCAATTGGATGTTTCATAGTTTCTGGTTGCCTGGCCCTGAATTTACCTGCCCGACTAAAATTTTTGGTTGCTCCAGGCGTCATAATGTCGAGCACTGACTACAGGTCAGATCACTATCCACCATGTCATCTTCAAACTGACCATCTGCCTAGCTGGCATGTCCAACAGAAACTACTGCATTTGCTATGCAACTTACACTATATAACCACAGTCTATTCCTCGCCATCCAATACAGCATCTTCAAACTGACCATCTGCCATGGATATAAATGCACCAGAACACTGCATCTGCTGGAATGGCATTGAATACACAACCGATTTGTACACTGCAGTTTGAGAAAAAGCTTGCACAGCTGGTGGGTAATTGAGAAGAAAGTTCTGTAGCTTGTTTGTGAACTCTTCTTGCACTTGACCTGGGTCTTTAAACCTCCTCAGCACATACTCATATGCTCGTGTCTCCTGAATTTCCTTATCCCAGTCTTCCTCACCTAGTGGCTCATTCTGAGGTTCTGCTTCTGTAGCTTCTTCTGATCCTTCTAGGCCAACCAAGTTTACGTCTCTTTCTACTCTATTTGCAGTCACAATGGAACCTCTTAAATCTGAGTTTATTTCGTCAGCATCCTCAAATATCTGGTGAGTTGCTTCAGTGTAAAGAGATTCATCGCCTGATGGTACTGGTGGTTGGTACATTGTAGCATAAGTGGGCAAGACTTGCTCTTGGGAAAATGCACCTGCACTTTCTTGCTCCCTATTTGCAGGGCCTGTGAAGAATCAGCAGTGCACAAAATTTGACTTAAATTCAGGTTATTCCAGGATTCATTTACATTTGTAAGCCCTAAACTTGCTGTAATAACAAATTAAAGTTTTGGTTCATGCATTCCTGTAAAACTCACAAATATAAAAAGAAAACAGTAGACTGAAGTAAAAGAGGTTATAGCAGACGGTCAGCACACTAACTATAACTACTAACTAATAGTTAATCTGAACTATAGTAATTAAAATAGTTATATTTAAAATAGTGTGTAGTTATTAAAAGTCTTCAGCAGCAACATAGGGGGCATCCATCACAGTTCTTATTCTATTAAATGTGCTGGATCTCTCTTTCTGATGCTTTGCTTAAAGCTTTCTAGGCTGGGTTTGCCACTGTCCTCTCTGTTCATTGTAGGTTTAAATACCTAATGCTATTTATATTATACCGGTACAGTATATAAATTTCTTAGTACTGAATATTGATTTTGACTAACAGCTTACACTTTGCATCTATATTATTGTATACATGTTATATAATAGAATGATTCATCATCCTTGGCTGAAAAATGGCTGGGCGTAGTTACAAACAAATGTACATACCATCGTGTGATTTCCATATTGACAATCCCCTTCTCATAGCATGGACCAGAGCAGACTCATTAAAGGTAGATTCCTCTTCTATGTCTTCTGCATCATCATCACCATCTTCTTCAACCTCATCCAGAATCTCAAAAGTGCTGACATCTGAAGGGGGGACATAGTCTTCCCTTGTCTTACCACGCCAGTCATCCTTCAGCTTTGGATCTCGTGCAGGATATTTAACTTGTGCTGTCAGCTTTGGGACTTTGTCAGATTTGATTTTCAAACTGTTCCCATCAAGATCCAACCGAATCAGCTTCTTCAACTGCAAGAGGACTTTGGGGATTTTGCAGAGCTTGTTGCAGAAAAGATCAAGTGTTTGAAGACCTTTGAGATTGGTGAAAGAATCAGGAAGATCTGTGAGATAGTTGTTGTCAAGCCGTAAATCAGTCAGGCTGGTTAATTTGCCAAAATCTTCTGGCAAAACTTTCAGGTGATTCTTGGACAGCTGTAGATACCAAAGCTTGGTCAGGTGACAAAATGATTCAGGAAGCTCCACTAGGAGATTTTGTGCCAGGTCAACCCATTCCAAGTTCTCCAAAGAACCAAAACTCACTGGTAGTTCGCAGAGCTGGTTCTCATCCAAGTGCAGCTTCCGCAAGTTCTTTATTCCTCCAAAGTTCTCTGGCAGTTTGCGTATCCAATTACCATTCTGAAAAGCTCTTCTCTCAAGCTCATTGATAGTGCTCCCTAGATGTAAGTCCTCCAGGGTCTTCAGCTCACCAAGTGAGTCGGGCAGCACAGTGATCGAATTTCCAGAGAGATCCAGCACTTTCAAGCTTGCCCCTGACACATTGCCAAAGCAGGATGGAAGTGGGGCTTGATGTAGTAGATTGTCAGACAAACTGATGTCAGTAATGTTCTTCAATTCCCCAAACCAAGCTGGCAGAGACTTCACCCCATTCTTATCCAGAAAAAGGTGCTGGATGCTGTTAGATGACTTGAAAGTTTCAGGAAGATTCTCTAGCTTGTTCTCGGTAAGATCCAATGCTACAAGGTTTGGGAGGTCACCAAAAGACTTAGGAAGAGCAGTCAGCTTATTCTGACTCAGGTTTAAGATCTTTAGTCCCTGGAGTTCCCCAAATGTCTCAGGCAGAGATTGAAGGGCATTGTCTCCAAGTTCTAACACTTGAAGTTTTCTCAACAACCCAAATGACTTTGGCAAGGAAGGCAAGTTGTTTTCATCCAGATGAAGCTGTGTCAGGGACTCACCGAACGCTGCATCAAATTCTTCGTTCCATTTCTGCAGCCCGTTACCCACGAGGTTCAAAATCCTCAACCTTTTCAGCTTCGCGAAGGTGGACGGCAGTCTCGTCAAACTATTCTCATTCAAATAGACCTCTTCGAGATTTGTCAGACGTTCAATAGAATCTGGAAGAGTTTCCAACTGATTTCCGATAACAGACAATTCCTTCAGGCAGGTCAAAGCACTGATTTCGTCTGGTAAGGAGATCAAATCATTGTAGTCTAGTTTGAGATATGTCACGGTGGATAAATGAAAACCTCCCTTGAATATTTCAGGCGGAAGTTCCTGAAGCTCCAAGGACTCCAAAGATAGACATGTTTTTCCACAGCGAAAAGTCTCTTCCACAATTTCTTGGGCTGCTTCCATTTGGTGAAAAGCAACACACATCTGCTCGGGTTGAAGCCTCGTTGTCGGGCTATCTCCGGACGTTTCGGCGTCACTTCCGGTGCACGCGCTTCCGCCTCGCAAGCTCTACTTCTCGCTCCGTTCATTTCACTCCCGCACACGATGTCGAGAAGGCCTGTTGAGAAAATGGGAACAGTTCATTGCTCAGCCCAAGCAAGCCCTTACGCAAATTGCCCTTGTTTTTGCGGGAGACACTCGAAGGCTCTGTCGCCCGCCGTCGGTTCCCGCTCAGCTCTGGCCCGCAAGAGTAAGTACACTCTTGGCGGCAAGAGGTGGTCACGACGTACTCAAGTCACGCGTCATCATTTCAACCAGTAGGACCCTGTTTTTGCCTTTACCCTACTTGCATTAAAAATTTGATCGACTTGGGAGTTCGCAAGACTATCCGTCAAGGTCCTGGTAATCTAGTATTCGGATCCAGGTATCAGACCGCGTAAAATTGGATTTTTCTTGCACCGTAGCGGCCACTCATCACGTGGTGGGTGACGTCACATCAGGAACTATGTACATATGTTTACGTAAATAAACAGACTATCGATGCAAGAATGACAGATATTAACGAAAATGAGATATTAAAATGCTCGCTTCAGTCGTGTTAATACTTAACCACTTACAATGTCGAGGAAGGGGGAACATTTCATTGCTCAGCTTAAACCCTCTTAAAAGTGGCTTCCATCCCGCAGGGCCATCCTGGATATCTGGAACCAGTTTATTTGTTGGAAACTAGTTCGGACTGAACCAAGACCGCAGGGTCAGAATCGACCGACTGGTAAAATACACATATTAAGGTTAGGGCCCAGTTGTTCAAAGACCATCGGATAAATCCTTACCCATTTGATAAAACAAGCTTATAAAATTAATGTTAACACTTTTCAACTGCCGGGATAGCAATTTATCCAGTGGATAGCACTGTCCACTCTTTGAACAACCGGGCCCAGATCTTTTAAGCAAAAATAACAACTTTTAAAGAGGCCATTGACTATATATCACGATAAATATGCTTCCCATTACGACTGATCTAAAAACAAGTCGTTTCACAGTTTTCATTTCAAAATTTAATCTTCATATTTTATTATACAACTAAATTACTATGAATACGTGTTACTCAATCCATGTGGTTTAAATATCTTCGTAATACATAATGAAATCAGCTTGTAATCTACAGTGATAAGGTACTTTACACATGCAGTAGAGCCGCTTACTTTGTTTTTGCGTTTGCTACGCTTTTGGATTGGTCCAAGCAAGTTTTAATAGCAGCAATCTTGAACAAACACCAATAAAAGCAAACCCACTTCAATGCGATCTCTTCACGCATACTCAGTGGCGAGAGTGCGTTTTCTCGGGACTGCTGATTGGTTTCTTCTTCAAACTAGAAAACCAAAAAATATTTTTACCACAACACACTAGTTTCTCGCTCTCTGACTGGTCAATTAACCATGGTAAATAAGAGTCCAGGGCCCGGTTTTTCGAAAGTCACTTAAACTAATCCAGGATTAACGAAATTCTTTCTCTCGACCTCTCTGCCAATAAACTGCAGAGTTTTGTTCGAAGATGGATTAAAAAGCTTGTTCCAGCTTAAAAACGCATAAAGGAAGTTGTTGTGGACGAAACCTTCACAATATTGCAGGCATATAAATGACATGAAAGTTTAGACCTAATCCAGGATTAGCCTAACTTTGAAAAACCGGACCCAGGGCCCAGTTTTTCAAAGCACGATTAGGCTAATCCTGGATTAGGTCTAAACTTTCTTGTCATTTATAAGCTTGAAAACGTGAAAGTTTCGTCCACAACGACTTTCTTGATAACGTTTGCTGGAACAAGCTTACTGATCCACATCTTCGAACAAAACTCTGCAGTTTATTGGGAGAGAGGTCGAGAGAAAGAATTTCGTTAATCCTGGATTAGCTTAATCGACTTTCGAAAAACCGGGTCCAGACAATGATCTAACGCCAGCGTGTCACGCTTTGCAACGAAATACAAAGAAACTTTCTTGTATAATTCTAAATATTGTGGCAAAAAAACAAATACACTTTGGAGTGTTATGCGATATAACCACTATGGTTTTAATCTTCGAAAGTCATCCGAAACCACTCTAAATAGCACGCAATGTTGCAAGAGGTGGACACAACTGTGCAATTGCTGCGTAAAATGTTGCTGAAGTAGGATTTCGCCTCTACTTCTGCGACATTGCACGCAATTTTGCGCGCAAAAATTTTGAGGTTGGGCAAACGGTGCAATTTGGTTGTTACGTGCAGTATTGCATCGTGTGTCCGCACCTTTATTGTATGCAATAATTTAAAGTCAAGTCCAGTGGATAAATTTTATGAAATAATATAAGTTAGTGCCACTGGGATTATCTTAACTTGATGTAAAACTATGAAATGGTGCACATAGGTGTCCGACCTAGAACGCTTAATTATGTTTGTGTTCTTTGAAAATAGAAACATGGCATCTCTATAATATGTTGGATGCCTGTGTGTATCGAGTACTCTGATTGGTTCTCTGGGACAAGTTAACCCTTTCACTTCCAGGTGACGGAGGAGGGGTTTGACTGATGCCTAGCTTACTGTGGCAACTTCCTGTTGTCTCACATTTTGACCATGATTGTAACTTACCACGCTCGAATATAATATTATACTATCAGCGAACTATAGTGACTATACTACCAGATGCGTGCCACAAGCAAAACTGCAGTTAATAAATGAATGAATTCTAAACTGTGCAAATGAGCCATTTTCAGACGACTGTGAAAAACCAAACCAAAATTAAGTACACCACCAATCACAGAGGCTGTAAGAAAAAGTATTATTTCGACCAATCAAAAGACAAAGTTATTCATATTTAGTTTTAATTTGACAAAGAAACAAATCAGCAGATGAGGAAATGCCATCGTCACTTCCTTGTTTGCATGAGAATATCACAATCAGGTGTTGCTTTTTGCTTTCCATTGGCCAAGAATGCTGCTAAACTTATTTGGACCAATCCGAAAGTGTAACAAACGCAAAACCAAAGCAATTGCACAAAAAAATTAATTATTATTAATTTCAACTGTCACCCAAAAACGGCTCTATCACAAGCTGAACAGTTTTAGCTGATAAATATTAAGGCATTGATCTGTCCTAATATATTATGACTAATTTTCGGGACTAACAAAAATATGTTTTTATAGTAAATTTACTTTAATTAGCACATTGCAACTTTGTCTAAAGAATAGATGCAAAAGATGTTGTTGGAGAAGCAGTACAATACCTGTCTTCTGTTGTAAAAATAAAATATAGAACAGGTCATTGATCACTTGCAGCTCCAGAAAACACCAATGGCAATATAATACAAGAAACACAGACATTTTTGCACAAAAGGTTCCTCGGGTTCATAAACATTATTCCTAAGCATGCAATAAAATTACTATGAATAAATTAATTGTAATTATAATGTGTATAAGGGTGCATTTCTTTAATGGATCCATGATCCAAAGTATCCAATTTTGGATATGATCCAGTGAATCCATCTTAAGTATGGATCACATGGGTTCATTATCTGGATTTGGATTTCAGTAAAGGTGTTTTCAGATTTGGATTCCTAAAAAGAAACAAATGAGGCAATTTTTCTTGCAACTTGCAATGCAATGCTGTTGCAAGACAGAAACAACAACAATGACCCATTTACACATTAACATAACTTTCTAAGCTAATCTTTGCTGGTGGCTGCAGAAAAAGTCATTGTACCTCCTGGGAAACAAATACAATAAAATACCTAATCTGACCAGCAGGGAAACCTTGCTTGCTCTTGTAAACTACTGCCTTCCACAAGATCCTTCATACCCTTCTCTTGGGGGTCTAAATCCTCACTGCTCTGGAAACTGGCCTTCAAAACCTGAGTTCATGAGCTTGATAGGAAGATCTTCCATGTTTGGTAACACAAACATATTCTTTGGAAATCAGAGGAAAGAGGAAAGAGTAAAGAGTCATACTAATGTTAGGATGCTATGTATAGTTTACAGTAAATATGTCTTTGTGTAAAATATGATTAAAGGTGCAGTAATACGGGCAACATTTTTAGTGCAACTTGTTGTGCAACAATGTTGCATTGCAAGTTGCATCGTAATATTGCGCGTATTACCACTGTGTTGCAAGTTGCAGCAACATGTTGCACAAAGTAGAAGTGGGTTCTACTTCATGCAACATGGTGGTAATACGCACAACATTACCGTGCAACTTGCAACACACCATTGTTGCACAACAAGTTGCATTGAAAATGTTGCCCATATTACCACACCCTAACTAAAAACAATGCAAGTGTGGTTAATAATCATAAAATATGTTTTGTCTGTATGGAAACATGGAAGTTGTTGTTAGTACCAAAGGCGAAACAATATTATGGTTTAAACCATCCCTCCCCTCTCCCAAATTTTCAGGACTCTAATGTGCCTGGAAGTTGGAAGAGGTTATTAAGAATGTCAGTCTAAAATCTACAGTGTAGTGTATGAGATTTACAATGTACACAGTAAACCATACCTTGAACTCATGTTTAAGTTTCTTCTCAATCCAGTCAGACACATGAGTTAGCTTGACCTGTCGCTCACCGAGTTTGGGTCTTGCAGAAACAACAAGCATCGGGTGTCCTCTGAAGCCAAACCTATGATCAGAAAAGGTAAAGCATTTAAGTGATGCATCCCCTCATCCACCATGCCTCAGCGCAATGAAACATGCCTTCCATAGAAATGATACTCAGCCTAATAGATAATTAATTATTTCTGTCATATTTCTTGTAGCAATAACAATCATTATGTGGAAGCCAAGCCATGGGATAAAATAGGGGGAGGATGCCTACAGCCCCGTCCCCGTGATTAAGTAGGAAGGATTTACTGGTCAACATGGAACCAAAGATTATAATATTAATTATTATAATAATACCTACCATAATCGATTAGTTGGTGGAGGTGGAATGTTTAGTGCCAGTATTCCTTTGATATTTTGAACTTCCACTGAGAGAATGATTGGTACATTTGAGAATTTCTCTGCTGCTCTCCTGACGAGGTCAGTCTCCACTGCTTTCTTGACCCATTTAGACTTGGCAAGTCTCTCAATCACACCAAAGATCTTCTTTTTGGCTCCACTTTTTGGCATCATCTGAGTCACTTGTGAAGAACCAGAAGGGTTATCTTCCTTCCTTTCTGGTCCTGTCTGGGGACTGAGCAGCTTGCCACCATCTGGTTCATCAGATGAAGACCTGATTTGTTCCTCATGCCCTGGACTGGATGGAAAGAAATGTGCTCCATTTTCAACTTTTGCATCCACTGCATCCTCACTTCCTGTACTGCTCTCTATTGCATTGTGAAAGACATCCATTTTGGGAGAGAGCACAGGAGATGATGGCAGACTTTGACAATCTGATGAACCAAATTCATCCAAGTCAGATTCCGGAGATTCAAAGTCAGAGTCACTGAGGGGTGGGCTCTCTGACTCAACATCCTCTTCCACCTCTTCTTTGTTAGCATTCTTGGCAGTGATAATGACACTCTCCTCATCTTCTTCCAGGTCATATTTCCTCTGCAGCTCTGTCATTTCCAGATCTGCTGCAACGTCACCACTATTCCTTCTCTTCCCAAGGTCGATGAAATACCGCAGATAACCTTCCACATTCAGGTGACCTTCTAAGGTGAAGACTAGTCCACCATTGTACGTCACATCAAGGTCAACCCAAGTGCCCCGTTCGTCTACCACTGGAGGAGATGCGCGGTTGATGATGGGAAGGCTGTCCCCCAAACTCAGATCAGCAATACAGATGTCCTTGATAAACTGAGGTTTTCTCATCTTGCTCAGCTTGTTCTGGAACCGTTGTCGAACTTTGTCTGCCCAGTAGTGGCTCTGCCAAACATCCCAAAAAGCCCTCCCAAACAGGACATTCACCCATGCAATCTGTGCTTGCTGCAACTTTGAATCAGCAGACGGCAGAAGTTTATGCATGTAATGTGGGTAGCTACAATATGGACGTAAAATTTCATCCAAATCTGAACAAGCCTTATCTGGGTTGAGAGTTTTGGAAAAATGGTTGTACCATTCCTCCTTCTCTCGTCCAGTTCTTGCAAACAAGTAAAGCTTCTCTATATCCTCAAATGACTTGTGAAACTTCATCTTCTCTAAACTGGTCTTCTCTCCTTCTTCATCAGCACTTGTGAATATCTCCTCAGTTATGGCTTGAGGATTTCCCAACTTTAAACAAATGGGGCATTTTTTACTCCAAAGCCGCTTCAAGGTCAAGTTTGGTGGCAAAAGAGAAACTGAGCTTTCACTGATGTCGAAAAACTCATGTCGTGAAAAGGAAATAGTGGCATCATCTTCAATAGTGCGAGGATCAAATCTCTTAGTGCTGTTAAGTAAGTTAGGATGTGACAAAGTCAGTTTGGTTCCTTTGAGAAAAGCCAAGACTGGTGTGGTTTCACTGTTAAAATCAAAATTTTCAGGTTTGTAGTCATAGGCCTTGTACATCCATCCCTGAAAAGATAATAAATTGAATCATAAAGTAAAAAATAGAAATAAAATAATAAAATAATAAATAATAAATTTAATCATAAGTAATTAAAAGTATGCATTGTTGATATTTTATTACAACTGGGTACTTTCACAGTAGAAGAAAAAAATTATACCACAAAATAAGGAATTCTTGAAGTACTTAGTGCGTGCACACATACTTATTTGCCTGCATAACTAGGCTCTCCCAAATAAGGGCCTGGGTAAGGGAGGAGGACCAGCCCATCCCGGGAGAGCCCGGCTATACAGGCAAATTAGTACTCAATATACAATGAAACCTTGATATAACAAAGGCCAAGGGACTGGGAAAATGTGCTTGTTATGACAGGGTTTCGTTATAGCGAAGTTCTGCTTCCATACATTTTGCTGCAACTGGGCTGTAACGGGCTGAAGAATATCATTCGCTATATCAGAGTTTGCTATACCGGGGTTCGTTATATTGAGATTTCACTGTACATGGATTAGCAATCACATGGTTACTTTTTGACACCATATCAGTGTGTATCCAACAAATGCATTTTCTGCAAATATCAATAATGAATCTTTCACAAATCACTCATATCTACAGTCAAAACTATTCGTATTAGTGGTTGTAATCGATTAATGATATATAATAAAAGTATTTTGAAAAGGTCCACATTAACAAACATAAACAAACACATAATGAGTAATAAACAAAATTTAACACTTGCCTTCAACTCTCTGATTCCAAGAAGAAGACCAGGATCGACCGACCTGTACTCAGGTGTTGACATACCGGCAAGTCGGTCTTCGTACTCCAGCATTTCTCGCTGAAAACGTTCTGCGATGGTATCTTGGGGACAAAACAACCACAAAAATAGACATCCTGCGAGGTACGTAAAAATCACGCCCGTAAACAAACCCGAGAAAAACGGAGGCGGTGTACTGATGTAGTAAATGTAGACCACAAGAGTGCAAAAACAGAAGGTTGGGAAATCTGGTTCTTTGTCAACAACGCGCGACCCTCCGCGGCGAAGTCCCTTGCCTTTTGAAGTGAACGAGTCACACTTTGCCTTGTCGTTAATTCGTTCGGGAGAAGAAGGTGGTTCGGATAACGTATCAACGAAGTGTTCTTCTACCTCGCTGTCTGAATCGCTCTCGTATTTCCTGTCTGCTGCAAGAAGCGATGACAATGAAATTCCCGATTTCTTTTGTGTCGCATCTTGTCGAAAACGCCGAAATGGCGACGGGGAGCGGGATCGGGACTTTGAGGCTGCCGTTTCATTATCGGCAGCTTGTAAATGAGATTTCGGTGGTTGTGAAGCAGCATCAGTTTCTTCTTTTTCAGAAAGAGAAACATGTACTTTCGACGCATCAGGCCGACTGTTCTGTTCCCTACCGCGAAGAAACTTCATGGATCTGCCGCCGGATTGATTTGCTGTCAAACGGTTAGCGGAACCCGCAACAGGCCAGCTTTGCCGTTTTGAAACTGCTCCTCTGCTTAGTCCAGTCTTTGAATCACGAAAAATGTAATCTGTTTCCTGACCTGACGTTCCCTCGACCTTTCCGTCTCGATTATTAAAACCATTTGTTACTACATTTCCAACTTCCGGCTTGTATGTATCTCGCGTCACTTCGACAGCTTCCTTGTCGTCTAAATCGTCTTTCTGAACATCTGGAGACGATCCCTCAGCCTTTCGGACTATTGAGATCTCTTCATCGGAGTCTGAATCCCTGCTGGTGTTGCTGTAACGAATGGAAATTGATGCAAATGCATCTCGAAATCTACCTTGAGTACTGGTTTGACCAGCTTTTGTGGTTTGCCTCGGTGGCGGCGGACGGGGAGGCGGTTTTCTCTCGCTCATTCTGGTGCTAGCACATACTCAACTTCCAATGAAATCTTAAATAGCACTAATTGGCCTGAAAGTACGAATAAGCGATAAATGAATAAGCGATAAATGAATAAGCTGGTGAGCTGAGGTGAACTGAAATGAAAATCCCCGCGCGCCTGTCATGAAACCAGCGGTTTCCTTTTAACGACAATATTCACCAATCTTCCCCTCCCTCACATAAAGTGTAGTGACAAGCATCAGAATTTGAAACTAACCTGGAAATAGAACGCATAACTGAAAAAGGAAAAAAAAAGTGGTCATAACCTAAACGTCAGTTGCAAACTCTTAGAGTTGACTCTGTTGTAAACAAAAACATTTGAGTGGAGACACAAAAGGCACTCGCAGCCCACCCTTCCTCCCCCTCATCCTTTGCAGCGGCAGGCGGCGAAATAGCCAATCAGATCGTGTGACGTCAAAGCGACAATTTATTTATTCCATTCTGTTCTGCCATCAATGAGGTTTTCCGGCTAAGTTTTCCCAATTTTCTTCGTCGTATTCGAGCCCTATGGCTTGGTCATTTGCGTGTAGAATGTTTCGTTTTCTTCTTATAGTTCAGTTGTTGGCCACTACAGCGAGGACAAGCGAGGTAAAGAGTAAAGTTTCGATTTTCCTGCAGCATCCTCGTGGGCTGGCTTTCTTTCAGAGTGGTATTCAAAATGTTAAATCACTTAACGTGAATTTTGTTTGAATCACACTTCAGGAAAACAAGCTGTCCTTTCCGGAATCGCTGTTATTTGTTTCAACACTGGATGGAACGATCCATGCTGTTCGGAAGCTCAACGGAGACGTGAAATGGTCATTGAAAGAAGGTATTGTAGGAGTTTAGTCCAAATTAATTGATACTTGGCGGTGTAAAGGCGAATTATAATACGTCTACCTCAGCTGTTTTACTTTTAGTCACTGTTTATCTTTGTATTTCTTGTATAGGCTGAAAAAAATAATAGTTTCTTCGCCGTCTAAGCAATGACACTGAATTGCACATGCATTTATTTGTGTTAATCCATAGTCTTGTAGTAATTTTATGTGTTTACCCCAGAAATCAGGTTTTATGACGTACTGTAAGGTAATTTGTATAACTCTGGCATCGAAAGACAGTTGAACAAGTGATCTTTTGCAGCTGTTAATGTCAGTGGCGTTTTTGAATCTTTGTCGCGTGGTAATGCTAGACATCATTTTAGTATTGGCTCCAGTTTCCTGTCAACATTTTGAGGAACTAGCTGTCATCTGCCATGGTTTTCATGGTTCAAAAGAAATCACACTCAACTGGTGTAGGTTTACGCCGTTTAATTCACATGACATCTTGAAAAAGGTTTTGAAAGTCTTGATCATCCGATTATTGGTTTTCTTCCAGCTGATTCCGCTTTTGTTATTGGCATGTTGTGTTGACTTCAGCTAATGCTTTGATAATTATTAGTTTCTGTTTGACAATAATTTGTGAGCGTAAAAACTGAAGATGATATTTAAATATTAGAGAGACTGTAGATAAGAAGAGGCAATCAAAGAACCTTTAATTTCTATGGGTTAAGTTAAAAACCATCGTGGTCTATGAATTTTAGTCAGCTGTTTATACAAAATTAATTGAATACTACCTGTGTTTCAATTTATGTCTACTGACACTGGATAAGTATCAACAGGCTGAATAATTTAATATTTATACTGTAATATTCTTACAGAAACAATCAAGTGCCAGTTTCAAGCATTCAGAAGCTAGAATATATCAATCCAGTTTTAATGAAATAATGAAAAGCTGTCTGACTAAAAGATAATTAATGAGACTGAAAATTAATACATTTTTAATTTTATGATAAGATTATTTTGGTGCACTGCCTACATCACTAGTAATAAAGTTTGAGGTTTCTGAAAATAGACAGTGTTGAACAACACAACAGGTCAGAATAGCTGGAGGTGGTCCATTCTTTCTATAAAAGATGCATTGCATGAAATATCACTGTTAATGATCCATCAAATATTTCCTCCCGTGCGTGATTGGTAGAATCGTGACACGTGAATGAATAACGTCCGCTCACCAGGTGGGGGTTATTCGCTGATAACGTCCGCTGGCAAACTATCGCTGTTTATTGACAATATCTGAACACAGTTTTATATAGTAATCCATTACGGGATGACTACTGAGGAGGACATCAATTCATTTGTTGAAAAAGCAGTTCCAGAAAGCACCAAAGAACTTCACAGTCCTTGCGCCATTATTTGCGCTGTGAGAGGAAATAGTTGAAGGATAATAAAGACAATAAACTACTTTTGGCTTCAGAAATATGCACAGATAATTGTCCTTGGAAATTATCTGTTCCTCAAAGCTCACAGTTGCCCTCTAGCTTTGCTCTCGGGCAACTGTTCACTTCTCGAAACAGATAATATCCTTGGACAATAATTAATTATCTGTGCATATTTCCTCCCCAAAAGTAGTTTATTGTTTATATAATATTTGCATGTATAGAATGATGTATGATGTTCCTGCTTTTTTACTCAGAAGGTGCAAAATATAATTGCTGGAAACAACAAATTTTGAGAAATTCCCTGTAGTGACCCAAGTGTTTGGAATTCTGTATGTTCACGTACATATGTAGTATCTGCTACAGTGTACAGGTTGCCACAGAGAAGTGCTCAAATGTTGTAAAATATTGGTCACATACTGTAAGCTACTATCAGTAATAAATCAGTTAAAATCTGGTTCCTAATGAGCGTAATATGCTCCCATATTTGCACTTGTTTTGGCCTTGATTTTTACTTGAAAATGTTGTGTGATAAAAATATTTATTATATGGAGACACGAGTGTTTTACTGGAAAATATACCGTGCATAAAATCCATACGAAACTACCTCCGGGACCCGAGTGGCGTATTTTCCATATCCTCACTAGTGAGGATATCGTTGGCATCATTTTCCGCTTTTGCACGGTTGTTTGTGCAAATTCTCGTAAAAAACTTGTGTCTAATATAATAAAAAGAAAATTACACGGTAGCTTGAAGATATGGATTTTATTTTCTCGTGGTAAAAACAATATTTTATTCACTCGTGAAGCACTTGTTCGTAAAATATTGTTTTTACCACTCGAAAATAAAATTCATATCTTCGTGCCGCCGTGTAATATCCTCTATATATGACATGTACTGACCTGTGTGTACCCTATCTTACTTATTATTTTCAGTACCAGTCCTGGAAACTCCAGTTTTCCTGAGACCAGGGTAGGTGGAAAGCATTGATCAGTATTATGTTCTTAACCTTTCATGCAAAATACCCTTTTTGTAGTTTTGATTAGGAGTTGCATTCAACTGAAAAACATGTACCCTTCCCAAAGTTATATAGATAAATTGTATACCCTTCACTATTCTGACCAACTAAGGTACTCGCATCCTCAGTTAATGATCAATACTAGTTTGCAAGTACTGTAAAAATTCGAAAAGCGCCCAGGGCGCTTATTTAATTTTTGAAAAACCATTGCAATCTGAGTCCATAGAAAACACAACTTTAATAACAATCATTTAATAACATTTGATCGTATTTCACTTGGAAGCCCATAATAAAGTTACCGTTTGATATTCATGTGGTTCTTTTCATGGAGTACCAGTCATTAATACAGCAAGAGAAGAGGTGGGATGGTGGGGCGGTGGGGGGGTGGGGGGGGGGGGGGAAGGGGGCGCTTATTGAAAGAAAGGCGCTTATTTGGATTTTTACGGTACTGTAGAAAAAAATTACTGCAGAGACAAGTGGCCAATAATATAGCAACAATGATCCATTGTCTCCCACCTCAGAGCAAAAACCTTGGTGTTCAGACATACGGTACATACATGACGAGGATAAGTAACACTTGACTGATTGATTTGACTCTATGCAGCTTGTAATTTTTTTTGGAACTTTCAAGATGGAATCCAGAACGAGCCATGTCCATAAATATTTCAAAATTCTGCTTCTGCTTCTGTGAAATTCCACTTCTGCCACCAAACAACCCATTTGTGCCATTGTTTTTATTATTAAATTGTGCTTCTTGAAGCCTGTGAATGATTGTCCTGAAGGCATAATTTTTCTCCCCATTAGAATCAGGGCATGTTAGCAAGACTTGGTAATACTTAGTATTTAGTAGTATGTTTTTCTCTTTCTCTAGTGCTATTTTTGTTCCTGATCCAAAAGATGGCAGTTTGTACTTTGTTGGGACTCCACATGAAGGCCTAAAGGTGAGAGGAACCTTCCTTATTTCCCAGATTCTATGCAGGATTTCAGACCCTGAGAAATAAAGTTATAATGTTACTAAACATCATTGTTACAGTGGTTGGAGATAAATAATAATATTGTTATTATTATTTATGCTGTTTACACAGAAATTGCCATTTTCAATACCTGAACTGGTACGGGCATCACCATGTCGCAGTTCAGACGGAATTTTATATACTGGTAAGATAATAAATTTATCTAATGCAATTTACCATTACTTAACAAAGGTAACTGACACTATATTATGATACTGCATTTACAGTCAGTATTAAGAGACTCTAGGTTCATCATTCTTTATGCCATTACTTTGGTTCTGGTTTTATAAAAGTCAGTGAACTTACCTGATGCTCATAATCAACTTGACTCCCAGGTCGCAAGACAGATGTGTGGTTTGCCATTGATCTGGAGACTGGTATCAAGCAGCAGACATTAAAATTGGATGGAACAGAGACAGTATGTCCCATGATGTCCAACAAAGAAGCACCAATTTTTCTGGGACGGACAGGTGGGGCATCAACCCTTTCACTCCTGAGCTCTCAATGAAATATTCTATTAAAGAATTTTAGTGTTCCAAGAAAGCTATCAAACAGCAACAAGTTTGCTGTACTATGGGATGTGTCTGATTAGAGATTGAAAGAGTTGGCTCAAATCTCTATATAATAATACGCTTAGCAACCGCTGACCGCGGCTCATGTGTGTGTGTGTGTGTGTGTGTGTGTGTGTAACAAATTGATATAATTTCGATTGGTGACGTAACAAATTAAACCGGTAATTAGATAATGTGTTTGAATTTCTGACGCAACAGTAATGCTCGCGTAGTCGTTAGTCATAATTACCATATCGTCAATTCGAATTGAATCGCCGGGAAAAGCAAGCCAGAAATCTTCTCGACCGTTGCCTTTCAACCAAACCCCCGGGACGCGAATACTGAAGGTGAGAATTCCGTTTGAGTTTAGAAAAAGAATTTCAGAGTGTCAAGTGACTGGATGTCGGGCTGATGCTGCGGCATGTTCGAAAAACGGGAAGATTTTGATGTCGGACGATCGGTGGTTCGACGAGTCGAATATGATCGAGTGGTACATGCACTACAGGGACGTTTGTACTTTGACGCGGTAAACTGCGTTTGAGATGCTCGGAATTGAGTTCAAGATGCTCAAAATGGAATTCAAAAAGGAAAAAAAAAAAGACAGAAAGAGTTCCGAAAAACGGGGAGATTTTGATGTCGATTGATCGGCAGTTCACCGAGTGCTACGGGTCGAGTGCTACAGAGAGAGTTTGATGTCGATCAGTCGGTGGTTTGACGCGTCGAATACGGTTGAATGGTAAATGCTCAAAGAGGTTTGTACTTGAACACAGTATAGTGCGTTCGAGATGCTCAAAATGGAATTCAAACAGGAAAAAAAAGACAGATAAAACATTAGGAAAAAAGAAATT
Source organism: Plumapathes pennacea (assembly GCA_964036295.1). NCBI lineage: Eukaryota > Metazoa > Cnidaria > Anthozoa > Antipatharia > Myriopathidae > Plumapathes > Plumapathes pennacea. The sequence goes on along the minus strand of OZ038465.1, from coordinate 8,429,639 downwards.
CGATCCCCGTATTTTACGGGGGTCCCGCTAGTCATTATGAATCTTCCTTTTACTGACTGGATATTTGCTAAGCATATCTTCAATTCAGGAATCAAACTTTGTAACACAGAAATCCAGTTATGTACACCTCTTTTAGTATTGATTTTAGCGGTCAATATCTGTTAATGGGTTTGTTGCACAGTGCATTAATGTTTTGGCAAGACTACAAATTTTGTCCAGTTCCCTATCAGATGTTTTGTGGTCAGGGCACAATAAAAATTAATTTGCCAGTACACTGTGTCAATCCCTCCTTTTCTGGCCTAAGATTGTATGTGCTAGTGAAAAACAAATGCTTGAAATTTCAAGATCTGGTCACAAGTGGTGTAGCAACCAGACGACAGATCTTTGGCCAGAAAAGGAAGGCCTGGCACAGTCTAATTTGCCAGCTGCCCAAAGGCAAGTTATTGCCTTGGGCTCACAAGCCCAGATACCTGTAGCTCAAACAGAACAAGCTGTTGCAAAATCTACTAGCTCCATCAGGAAAGTCTGGTAGTCCCATGCCAGCAGACATGGTTTTTGTCATGCCCTGCGAGATAAGGTTGGATATTCATGACAATATTTAGGATGCACTGTACATGTCTGGATTTTTTGGCCTCTTGTTGCCAACCTTTCTAATTTGCTATTATACTGTTTGTAATGTTCCATATTTTTTCTTGCAGAATATAAGATAACCATGTATGACAGTAAAACAAGAGAGAAGAGGTAGGGTCCTATGATAGTAACCTTTGTTTTGCATACATGCTACATGTACTGTACATTTTATTTCACAAACCATGCACTTACAACTCATTATCCAAAATGTGGTTTGGGTTATGTATTGTGAATGCCTTCAAACAACATTACTGTGTTTAAAATACATTATTTGTGCTGATCACTGCATATCTTTGTCTCAGGTGGAATGGTACTTTTTATGATTATTCCACAAATGTTGCACAAGATGCAGAGTATGGTGAGCCTATTTGTTGCCAGTCGGCTATCAGACTTTAGTGTTTTTTGTTTTTTTGTTTTTTTTTTTGTTTTTTTTTTGTTTTGTTTGTTTGTTTGTTTGTTTGTTTTTTTTTTTTTTTTTCAATATTTAGGAGTCAGACAGATGTCCATTATCTATTAACCATTTTGTCCTTATGTTGTTCAATGAGGCATTTTAATGTTAGGAGCACTAGCATTATAAAGAGACCCTCTCACTGTAGATGCTTTGCATGCCCAGTGACTGACAGCTGCCATTTTCGTATGATACGAAAATGGTGGATTCTAATGTTTTTCTACATTTTATCCTGGAGTCAGCATAAACTCAAAAAGTGTATTGAATATGGCAAGCAGCAACATTCAGATCAATCAGTCATAACGTGGGCTCCGGATGTAAATATAAACATGGGTTCATAAAGCATCCACTGTGAGAGGGTCTCTTTAAAAAATTAAAAATATCTCTCAAGATATCTCTCAAATTGGCATACACTGCACATGTATACACAATTCTTTTTAACATTTCTACACATAAATACCACAGAAATTTGCAGTGATCAGTGTGAGTGACAACTATAAATGATTCATCTTTAATTCAATTTTACTGTACCTATTTATCCACAGATTTAGTTCACATGTGTTCTAGCTCTGATGGTTTCATGGCTACCATGGATGATTCAACAGGCAAAGAAATAAACTATATTATTATATAGACACGAGTGTTTTACTGGAAAATATACCGTGCGTAAAATCCATACGAAACTACATGATCCGGGACCCGAGTGGCGTATTTTCCATATCCTCACTAGTGAGGATATCGTTGGCATCATTTCCCGCTTTTGCATGGTTGTTTGGTGCAATTTCTCGTAAAACACTCGTGTCTATTATAATAAAAAGAAAATTACACGGCGGCTTGAAGATATGGATTTTATTTTCTCGTGGTAAAAACAATATTTTACTCACTTGCGAAGCGCTTGTTTGTAAAATATTGTTTTTACCACTCGAAAATAAAATTCATATCTTTGCGCCGCCGTGTAATATCCTTTATGTATACTTTAAACACTTCACAGTAACATTTCAAGAGATATTTTGAAATTATAGTTAAATTTTATATAGGTGCAATATGAGTTTTACTGTTTTCTTCACAAATGGAAATCTCTACTTTTACCAGATAATAGTGAGCAAGTAAAGTTTTTATTAGGCAATCCTGATGTTGCCGTGCAGTGCAATAGTTCCCGTAATTCTTACTGATTGTTTTTAGGAGGTGAGGGGTGGGTGGGGAGTTTTAAATTTGGTTTTATAAAAATATGAATTGGGATAGTTTAGCATAATTACTGTAGGATAGTTCAACAGAAAAATCCTGTGTCTCTTGCTGGTTACTTGTTTGATTAGTCTATTTTCGTAATGTTGTATGAATTGTTGAGATACCTAAGGTGGTATAATAAAGTTAAGTTACTTTCCTTCTTCACAGGTGAAATATTGTGGACGAAGAACTATGGCGCACCAATAGTAGCCATTTATAGACTGGACAAAAGCGGTTTGCTGAGAGTCAAAGTCAACCATGTGGCAAAGGAAACACTGAAATTACTCATTGGAGCAAACACCTCCAGTGATCAGCACCAAAACACATTTCTAGGAAATGGGGCAGAGGTGGTGCTACAGTAAGGATGCTTTCTTCTTAGAATGTGAATGGTGTTTGAAAACTTTGTAACCCAACTGGCATGTTTCAGCCAACACAGGGTGGTCACTTAACAGAGATCAAAAACAATAGAAAAATTCCAATGACAAAAATCCTTATGGTTGCTTGTGAGAGTTCTCACTAAAGTAAACTACATAGTAATTTGACCAATCAGGATTTTACTCAGGTGGTCACTTATGAGAGCTGATTGCTCAGAGCGGTTCCACTGTACGTTGATTGGTTAATAGTCTTGGAACAGGTGGACACAGGATGCTCCAACTAGCACAGTTTTACCTGAAAGAGTTTATAAGTATTGGTTGGCTGGTTAGTAAGTTGAAATAAGTGAATAGGCTGTTTGGTAAGTCAGTTGGAAAGTCATGAGTTGGTCAGTCAGCTGGAAGGACTGCTGCGTGATGCAGTTGATTAGTTTATGTGTTGTTAAAAACATAAACTTCCTCTTCAGTGTTTACTCTGTTGCTTTTCAGGCCCACATTGTACATAGGAGAACATGCTGGTGGCCTGTATGCTTTGCCATCCCTTGTGGAGGCAGGCTCCCCTCTTGTAGAAGTAAGTCACATTGCACAAATTACATATTAACTAAAGTAGTCAGTAGTGGCCGGTGGACCAGAAATCATCATGAACCAGAAACGTGTGGGTTCAATCAATGCAACTGGTGGCAGTAGGAACTTTCTGCAGATATTCAACCCACATGGCCCCACCAATATCAGCATACAGATCTACTTGCTGAGCCTTACCTTTCATGATAACAGCACTGATATGGAAATTTCGGAATCTTAGCTCTGACACTGAATGTTTCTTCCCTTAGACAAAAGTCATGCTGATAGCACCACCAGCTGCATCAGCATCAAGGATTCTTTCCACCAACGAAATGGTGACCTCGGAGAAGCCCTCTCAGAATGTGCCGCCATCACCACGGAGGCCCCTTCAGCAGCCAACAGTTCTTGAACCCAAAGCTGCTTTGCTGTTGGGGCATCATTCAGTGCCTGCCATGGCATCCTATCAGGCATGTAGCATTGTAATATTACTTTTAGGCTTAGTTCTCTCATAATGCATGTGAGTGTGAAGTGGGGAGAGGAAGAATCAGAGTAGACAGCAGATTTCAGAAAGCAGTCAACACCAAGTTTGACTTCACATTAAAATTTATCACTATGCACACATATGCCAGCAGTCTGTGTTCATAAAAATTTTTGACCATTTCATCCACCTAGACGTTCCTTTTGAACTATTTATAAAATGTATACATATTCCTTTTATGGTACAATATTATCATTATAAGAAGTCCAACTCCCTTTTCTGCACACATGCAAAGCTTCCACATGATCACTCCTTCAGTGTACTAATAAAGGGTGACTTCCATCATGTCTGGATCACTGCTTTGTGCTACACGAGTCAAAACACAGCAGGAGAAAACAGTTGTCACATTCTGTTGGCTGTCATGAGTGCTTTTTGAAATTTGTTGAAAAGATTTCCTGGCAATGTGACAAACTGCAATGTTATAGTTTCACTATAAACTGTCTGCAATTTAAGCTTACAGTTTTTGCCAATATTTTTCACAGATGCAAATCAAGCACATTCCAGACAAGCTGATGCCACTGTACCTGCACAATGTGCAGCCTACAAACATGCCACAACAACTTGAGAATGGGAGAGCCAAAGATGAAGAGAACAAGAGGCAACAGGAATTGTTTGAGATGATGAAATATTCCCAGAGGCTGCTCTACACTGTCATAGCAACCATCGGTATTCCAGTGGTCCTTTTGGTTGTGTTCCATATTGATGTAAGTGATGCTTGTTGTGGAATGTTTACAGTTCTACTTTTCTCTCTAAATATTATGTGCGAGTGATTTGAACACAGCTTTCTGGGGTACTTCCTATGATCGGCTATATAGGGAGGCTCCATCGGAAAGGGGTCCCTTTTCAAACCTTGGGTAGAAAAATTGAAGAGTCAGTAAGAATGGCTAGCAAACGGAATATTGTATTTGCATTTCATAGGGGTTCTAAACGCATCCCTCGGGTATAGCAGAATTGCTTCACTACTGGTCTTGCTGAGCTGTTAGTCACTTTAGTCATACTCAAATACGGATGATTGACTCTACAGTATTTCAGTTCAGTATTGTTTTGAAATGCGAAAATCTGATCTTTCTTAATAAAAGCCAAGACTTTAGACTTCAACACATATTATTTTTTTTCCTTTTATTGCAGAGATCAACTCGACAGCCAATAGTGCACTCTAGTGGGTCGAGTAACTCAAGCTCCAATGAGAAATCTAGTGACCCCAAACCAGGGGAAAATTTAAGTATGTTAAACTGTAATTAATGGACATTCTCATTTCTTATAATCATAACCATAACCTGTTTAACTTGGATTATTAAATATCCTATATAAATGATTTTTTCTTCTCAAACTTTTCTATAGGAATCAAGGCAGTTTCTAATGGACTATCTTTTATTCATGCAGATCACAACAGTACTATATCAGTAGGGAAGATTTCCTTTTGTTTGAAGGACATCATTGGTCGTGGCTGTGAGGGGACTGTTGTGTACAAGTAAGTGTGGCTATTAAGTCCACATTGTTCATTATAGTACAATAATGGTTTGACTTGGTGGGAATCTATCTTATTTAGTATTTTGCTTTTGCCATTTTAGGGGGAAGTTTGATGGCCGTGATGTGGCTGTCAAGAGAGTTCTTCCGGAGTATTTCAACTTTGCTGATAGAGAGGTTGATTTATTGAGAGAGTCAGACACACACCCCAATGTGATCCGATACTTCTGCATGGTAACCAAAACTCTTTGTATTGATGATATTATAATATTTCTGATGGATGTGCAAATGACCAGTGCCCCATTGAAAGCAGTTTTACCTGGTCAAATTTCCAGAGTATTTTCCAAATTTCCATAAACAAGAGCTACAGCAATTTGCCCAGTCCAGTGCCCTTGCTTTTCATTTTCTGGCCATTTTGCAAGGGAAAGTGGCATCTTGTAATCTCATAACTAGTGATTGACCTTCCTAAAGTGAACACCTACCATAACCCTTCAGCACAACCAAAATACATTGTGTATAAATGATGTAGTTTGAGAACTGATATGGTTCATTATGCTCTACATGTATGAGGTAGTTGACTGCAGCCTGTCAGCTTATGGTGTGGTACTATCTGACTGATTTATGAACTGATTAGCTCCCTCACTTATATTTCATTATTATATAGACACGAGTGTTTTACTGGAAAATATACCATGCGTAAAATCCATACGAAACTAATCTTTGGTTAGCAACTACCATTTCAATAAATATTAATTTTGTTGCTGTGATATTATTTTTTCTGGTTTGTAACATTGTCTTGCTTGATGTACCTGTAGGAAGAGGACCACCAGTTCCGCTACATTGCTCTGGAGTTGTGCAAAGCCACCTTACAAGAGGTCTGTATATCCCACTTTCTCTCCCCTGTAGTCAGCAACAATGGTCTCTCCTGACATTCTTTTCTTGTTTTTGCACAGTTCGTTGAAGACTCCACTTTTGACCGGTGTGGGTTGACACCTGTGGGTGTTTTACATCAGGCTATGTCAGGACTGGCTCATCTGCACTCACTGAACATAGGTATAGTGTACATTTCCCTCCTATTTTCTATTTTCCAACAATTTTTTCTCATTTTACTCTGTTTGCCACATTTGTACCCAGTTTCCCTTTTTCCAGCCTGCTTTCATGAAACTGTCTTTATTTTTATTGACTGTTTTCTCCTCTGTATACTTGTATAAAATAACCACTTTTATTTTCCTTTCCTTCTCCTTCCACCCTTTGTCTTCCTCACTTGCCTCCCCCTCTCCTTTGTTCAACACACATCATCAAATCTTTACCTTGTCATTCTCAGTGGTCTGTATATTGTCTTTGTCATCAACTTCTCGCTCTAGCCTGCCTTTAACTCCTCCTTGCCTTCTGTAATGACATTGTACTCTTAATTCCTCCCTTTCTTCCTCTTAAATCTGTGCATTTGTTAGTCAGCCATAATTAATGTGCCCTCTAGAATTTACAGATGCATATCTTGAGTAGGTTCAGGGTTCCATGGCATCACTGGTACCCCTTTCCCCAGTTTCTGTCAAGTACCCCCTTTTACACCCCCCCCCCCCCCCCCCTTCCAACTCTCCCTGTACTGCTTCTTGCTCTCTCTGTCTGTATCCTCTATTGTCTTTCACCTTTGTTGATGCTTTTTTTTTTTTTTTTTTTCTAGTCCACCGTGACATCAAGCCTCACAATGTGCTCATCTCTAAACCCAATGCCCATGGGGAGGTGAAGGCCATGATCTCAGATTTTGGACTCTGTAAAAAATTGGTGTTTGGGCGGAGCAATGTCACATGTCAAACAGGCAACATGGGAACGGATGGCTGGATTGCTCCAGAGATGTTCAAACCAGAGAACAAAATGGTATGTTCACTCATTAGGCATGCTGTTTATCAGTTTTAAGTTTTCAGGTATTTGAGAATGAAGTTACAGTAGAACCCCGCTATTTCGAAGTCCCATGGGATATGACAAAAAGTTTGAACTAGTGGGGTTTTGAAATAGCCGATAGTAAATTACTGAAAAATATATCCACAGGGATTCGGCTTGACTTCGAAATGACAAGGAATTCGAATTATCTGAGTTCGAAAGAGTGAGGTTTGACTGTACTCATAGTGGAATACAGGCAGTCCTACCAGTGCAACTCCTCAGTGTACCATCAAGCAAATCCAGAGACTGTATCATGGACTGAATAACAGTATACTTGACACTGAATTAATGAACAAGCTTACTTTCACTTTGTTTCTTTCAAATAGTGTTTTTTTTTTTTTTTTTTTTTGTTTGGTACCTTGCATTGGTACTTCTTACTTAAATCCTTTTTTACTATTGAAGCTCAATGTCAGGGTATCTTTTGCAATGCATACCTATACTTTGTTTTTAGCAAAGTTGCTGGACCATAAAATGTTGTGGTGTACCAGTTGAGCTTTTTGACATTTTTGTGTTTTTTTTCCCTCCATTCTCTGTAAAGAATCGAGCGGTGGACATCTTCTCAGCTGGCTGTCTGTTTTACTATGTGTTATCTGGGGGACTCCATCCCTTTGGTGATCATTACAGGCGACAAGCCAACATCATGTCAGGGGAATACAGCCTGGACACATTCAAGGAAGTGTTGTGTAAGTACAGTAGCTGCAGTCAAGTGGTGAATGATCTTCATACAGAAGCATTTTTTAATATGTATTTTCTTGCAATATGTTGTCTTCATTGTCCTCTTGCTTTTGCTTTACCTGCAAACTTAGACTTGGACTTATGCTGCTGCTGCTTCTCTATCATTTTACTCAGGCCAGTGTATTAATTTTCCTTTCTTTGATTTGTTCCAGGTGCAACTGTTGCTAAAGATCTCATACAGGGAATGCTCAATCCTGTTTCTTCAAATAGGTACGCATTATTATAGTTAAAGTGTAAACATGCATACATTCTTGTTACTTAAATTAGCTCTTGTCTCATCAGCATTAATCAGCCCTAGTTCCTAAAATCTGTATTTAAATTCTCCCAGCCAGTCACAAGGGGACATGTATGGATGATAATGGCAAGGGATACTATGTAATTATACATATTGTTTATATTGATAGTTCAAACAGAATTTGTTTGGGTCAAGTATCAGATGCCAGATATTTGGGGGGGGGCTTCCTATGATCGACTATACAGATATATACTTTTTAGACTTTAGGGAGCTTAAACCTCTATTTACACAGATATTAAAAATGTGTGGACCCTTGTTATCTCTGAAAAGTTTTGGTCATTTGTATTTAATTCTTTCACAGACCACAAGCACAAGCAATCCTAAAACACCCATTTTTCTGGAGTGCAGAGAAACAGCTTGCATTCTTTCAGGTTTGTGAAGTTTGGTTTTAGCACATCTGGATTTTTTGTACTTAAGTATTTGTCTGAAGCATAATAAAATATTTCTTTCAGTTGTAGCTATATGATGGAAATGTGTCGGGCCGAAACAAAAAATATATACATTGTCTGCATTACAGTAATAATATTGCTGCTTTATGATTCACACCAGGCAGTCATGCCAAGGTGCTGTCAGTGTTGATTTCATTGCTGATCTTGGAGTGATCCCACCTTAATAATCTCACAGTTCTGATTGGATCATATTTTCTCAGATAACTAGCAGCATTTTTCTTGAAAATGTTTCAGTACTGAACAAAACATAAACATGTTGGTTTTTCCCTGACAGGATGTAAGTGATAGGATCGAAAAGGAGCTAGATGATTCTGAGATCCTTGCAGTTCTCCAAAAGGATTCCATTCCAGTAGTTAGAGGGGACTGGAAGGTACACCTTGGTGATGCACTGCAAGAAGGTACAATCCCTGTTTTGTGTTTGAAAAATCAACCCCGATTTACCATTTGAATTCTGAGGGTGCCTTTCAAACTGAGAGAGTTAAAAAATAATGTGTTACAGATTATTTGTACTAATGAGACAATATTGTGCTTTTATCAGATTTAAGGAAATTCAGAACATACAAAGGCCACAGTGTCAGAGATCTGTTGAGAGCATTAAGAAATAAGGTATGTTCACCGATCAATAGCTGTAGGAATATAAAGTATTCAAACCATTCAGCTGCTTTGTGTGGGGACTAGAAGATGACTTAACAATAAGTGCAACATAATCTCTCATGACCAATCAATACAATATAGTTGCATAAAATCATCTGAAAAAAGGACTCTTCATTTGACTCAGTCAGCTCCAGCAATCTTTCTGAAGACTACATGTGACTATCAAACTGGTCATAATCACACTAAAAGAATGCAATGCTCATTGCGATGTGTTTCTCTTTTCTCCTATTTACAGAGACATCACTATAGAGAATTGCCAGAAAACGTCAAAGCAGCCCTTGGTACCATACCTGATGGCTACATTAATTATTTCACGTCACGGTTTCCAAAGCTTCTAATGCACACTTACTATGCAATGGCTATGTGTAAGGATGATCAACATTTTCAGACATACTATCCATAAACAGTCTTCTTCTAACATGACACTACAGTATAAGTAATGTGTTTCAGACTTTAACAATAATCATGAACTAATGCAGCTGACACTTGTCTTGACAATATTATTATTATTTACTTGTTACTTATTATTTTGAAGGTTGGTTTTAAGTACAATCATCAAAATCTAAACATACATTATAAGTCGCTGATATATGATGAATAGGCTAAGGGTTGATGTGTAAAAGCTGAACACCATTAAGAAGTTTGAGCTGACGTTTTCAGTATTAGTCCTCCATCTTGCTCTGAGGAAGGGCTAATGCTCCAAAAGTCAGCTCAAACTTCTTAGTCAATTCATTAGGTTTCTTCACAACAAGCAAGATCGCTCACAACAAACAAGATTTATAACAATAATAACCTGGTACTCTTCACAGAATAGTTGTGGTTTGCTTTCACTTACTGTAGTTTTTCTGCATTCAATGCTTCACAAAACAATGGGTTTGTTTTATTTTATGACTACAGTGTTTTTCAAATGAGATGGACAATTATTCCATTCAAAATATATTTATATACTTGGGAGCAGTCTTAGTTTTAATATTAACTATTTATCTTAGTTATCATGATAATAAATTTATAGTTAACTGCTCACTTGCATGTGCAGTAATGTCTGTTTATATTACTGTTGTATGCTAAAAGAACTATTGTATGCTAACAATATCATTTGTGTGTATCACAAAATAATAATAGTTTTCTATATAGCAATTTTGATAATAGTACATACAGGTCCTCACAGTAAGCTCAATTCTTACGCTTTTAAAATTATTATTGACATCACAATTTCTTAGAAATTCACAAATAATTTAACAAAGGAGATAAAAAATATTTGGGAGTGGTACTTTAGACAAAATAAAACCGTTGTAAAATATGTTACCAGTGGTAATTCTGTGTATGGGTGCTAAATTAGTGCAAGAATGCTATAAACCTGTGATGACATTGAACCCCTTGGGCAGAACACTTTTGCCCAAAGACTGATTTCTGAAGCTAATCTTAATCACCACGGGAAGTTTGCCTGAAATTGTTTGAGTTGTTCTGGATTTATTTGTTTAACAGCGGTCCAGAATAAAATTTTAGCTTCTTTTTGGGTCTGAGTGTGATTTTAATGATTAAAATCTCACTCAGACAAAACGATGCAAATATTAGTTGTTTTTCCCAGTTTCGTACTATTCTGGGAGTCGAGGTGGTCTTGTTAGACTTTTCATTTTGTTAGTCATAAATTTATCAACACAGATACCAGTAAAGTTCTCAACGTCATGCATTTTATTGGGTACTGTAAATACAGTTACAAACTAATGTATATAATAATGTGATGCATGTATCTGAATTATTTTATATGCACATGTATAAGCACACAGTGTGTTGATTAACTCTAATATTGTTTGTTTGACAAAATGATGTGTAGTGCTTGATGACTGCTGCTTTGGCAGCATACACTGTACAGTTTTAATCTGAATGTTACTTTTGTCTTACAAGAAAAAATAGCTAATGACTATGGACTCTAAAATTACTATAAATACTATTTTCTAGCAAATTCCTGCAGAATGTCTATTCTGTTCATGTACTCTAAAGAGCCCACCAATAAAAATCCAATAACTGACTACAGCCAAACCCTGATATTTCGAAGTCCCAGGGAAAACGAAAAAATGTTCAAAATAACCGGGTAAATAGAAAATAGAGGTAAATCCAAGGGAATTAGCCTTATCTTTGAAATAACAGGGATTTCAAATTAACCAAGTTCAAAGTAGCAGGGTTCAACTGTAATTACTTACTGGAACTTTGTCTATTCTTTTCTGACCCTTTGATTCAAGCTAACCTTTCTTGTGCTTTCAGCAACAAAATAATGCATAGCACAATAAGGCTGTTTATTATGACTTTACATTTCGAGTGCAAATACAGGCCAAAACGAGTGCAAAGATGGGAGCATATTGCACTTGTCAGGAACCAGAACAACTGGTTTATTAGCTTACGTGATCAATTTTCGCAAGCAAAGTTTACGAACGCATCATTTTTTTTGTTCCATTTTGCGCATGGTGAGAACATTTGCCCTGCTTCGTTTGTCATATAATAAACAATTTATTACCTGAAAGTCATGCAATACGGCTGTATTTTTACTCATCAGTTTTATTTTTCTCACCTGAAGCAGGCTCGAAAAAATAAAATCGACTCGTAAAAATACTCTGCCGTATTGCACTCCTTCCCATGTAATAACCTCTTTACAATAAGGCTGACTAGAATCAAATTTTTGCACTGTAGTTCAATTAGAGAAAAATAGCACTGACAGTAAAATATCTTAATTATTGTATCCTGTCATCCATGACTCTAGTTTGTATAACTGCATAACATCTAAACTTGAGGATCTGGCAAGTTTAGCATGACTGGTTCTTTCTTCATGATTTTACAACAATATCTCCTTGCAGTGTTTTGGCAGGGATGCCTTATCCAGGGTAAAATAGTAGTATGCTGAGAGCATGAAGGGCAGCATAGAAGCAGCAATAGCAGCAATGAACAGGTGCCTGCTAACTTCCTTCAGGCTGAAAATGTAACAAAAGTCACCTATAACACCCTAACGTACATAACATCAATGAATAAAGAACAAGTTAGTTTGTGGATCAGTGGTAACCTAATAATAATGCTGTTATCCATAATACTAACCTTTACTTTTATTATTATTATCATTATTATCATTATTATTATTATTATTATTATTATTATTATTATTATTATTAATATTATATTATGAATGTTGTTTACCTTTGCATGGTAAGCATTCGACAGAATCCCAACCACAGTATGACAAGCATCATACCAAGCATCTCCCTGGAGGATAAAACACAAGAATATTGTAAAAGAACTCTTTCTAAACAGTCAACATCACATTCCATTTTTTTCATGTATTAATGATATCACAAATTCCTGTAAAAGTTCATCCACATCAGCCATGGGGGTCTATCTGTTGTGAAAGGTCTCCGGTCTTGGGGTTAATAAATTATGATTATTTCATCTGCAGTATAAAATGGAGGGTGGGGAGTCTTGCCTTCCTTCCTCATACTTGAGTGGGTTCACTGGTGCACCATGAGACACCTTGGTCAGGGCATTTAACAGGTAACACACCCCAAGACCAGATGCAGCAATGTCACACACAGCTATTGCTTTCCAAAGAGAATGATCTGTTGGATGAAAGAGAGGGGTTGTGTAGCTTGGCAATTTAATTATTATATTGACAAATCATAATTTCTGCACAGACTGATCCAGCTGAGGAATTCTGACACTGTTTGTAAAAACCCTGTCTGTCTGTGACCTTTTCATTATTAACTACAATTTTAGAACATAAGTCTTATTACCCTGGATTGAAGTGTTCACAACAGTGCTTAGGCAAAGAATGCAAGGTACTGTGTATATTAACTGCAAGAAGAGTTCAACAATGACATTTTAGTATCAAGCAAAATAAAGAAGAAATCAAGCTCATTGTTGGGAGAGGAGTGGGGTGGGGGAGGGGGGTTTCCGACGTTGGGAGAGTGAAGGAGGTTCTGCTTCCAGGGTGGGGGTGGGTACTCTCTTAGATATGTCATACAAGGAGATGCTTGTGGAAAAACTATATTTTGTTTATTGGTTGAACTAAAATTTATAGGGTGCTAAACCTCCTGTTTGCGTAAGTGAGGCATTAAAGCTGTGGGTAGATTGAGCCACTGCTGGAAATGCTCGGGTGAACACTTTCAATGAAATCAAATTGTAAAAGAGGGAACTGATGAAGGACAATTAAATCTGTAGTCATTACTTGTCTTGTTTACTTACCATCCATATAAGTGAGTCTGGGTCATTGAGCTGCCAACAACAACAACAACAACAAAAAAAGAAACAATTCAGTTTAGTCAATGGGAAAAATTCACTGAAATAGTCACATTTAAAGTGCCAACAAAATTAATATTTAATATTAATGCAACATCTGACAAAATTAAATTAGGGAAGAAAAATTAAGGAGAAAAAGCATTTTAAAAGGGAAAGGAAAGACAGGGAATACAGGGTGCATGCACAATGAAAACAACATATTTTTATTTCAAGTGACAAGAACCAGACAGCTGAGTCGCGAGCGAAAGAGAAATACTTTGCGTTCATACAATCCGATGTGTAGTCTACCTGAACCAAAGCAGCGACAGCAAAGAACACCGCCATCACTCCGTTTGCCAATCTCCATGCCCAGGGACAGAATTTGACGATGCTATTTATAGTAGCCAGATTATTAACAGGAACAGTGTCCCATTCGCTTGATGGTTTTGTAACAGCACACCCTATGGGCTGAGAGAAGAAGATTTATGAATTAAAGAGATCATGTATATTAAACCAAAATGTCGAAGATACAGATTCATTCGGGGATCAACATTTGCCAACGACGAATTTAATTTAGCAAGCAAAACGTAGAGGTCTTTCTATAAATCTCTTATGATAGCAAATCTTCACAAGAACACTAGTAATTCAAGTAGAGAATGAAAACTCTTCGGTACAATTTAAGACGCTGTCGCTCGCGCCGCCGTCTCTCGATTAACAACTTGCGCCTGGTCAATCTTCCGGAAGGGAAGTCTTGTGTCTTACCTCAAAACTCTGATCGTACATCATTCACGAAATCTCTCACTGAAAAAGGGGCCCGAGATCGATGTATCCAAGAAAATTGATCTTTGCTTGCAGTGTCATTCAGCGGAAGTCAACTGACCAACCAGCTGTGCACTCAAAATATATAATCCCAAGCCAATGAATTGATTACACACAGTCTTAGTCTATTTATATAAATGTGCAGTTGGCGAGTGCTTCGTGATTTTTCAGCGACTGGCCATAGAACCCCTGGGACTGCCGGGATTTTAAGGGTGTGTTTCTTTAATAGATCCACGATCCAAAGTATCCAATTTTGGATATGATCCAGTGAATTTGTCCAAAGTGTGGATCACATGGATTCATTATTCGGATTTGGATTTCAGTAAAGAAACAGAGAATCTGTTTTTGGATTTGTGATCCGGATTTGGATTCCTAAAAAGAAACACACCTATCCGGATGTGAAGTTACGCGTTCCGTTCGAGCTGAAGCCATGTTTCCTCCGAGGGCAGGGTATCCTTATTTGGGGCAAACCCGTCCAAGCTTAATTCTTGTCGTTATTGTTTTGTTTATAAAAGCCTAAAGAAGACAAGCATTCGCTTGATACATTTTGAGCAGAACAATCTTTAGAGAAAACATCAGTAAAGGCAGTGGAGACTGGGGAGGATTTTTACAACATCGTCCCCAGCGGGACGAGGTTGGGAATTTTCAGGGGGGAGGGCAAAGAGATTCTGATCGTTGTTATATCAGTTCACCTCTCTTGCAGTACACAGATATTACTGCCCATGTTGTCACAAACGGTACACAAACTTGTGTTTAGCTCAAATCTGAATTATTAATTGGGCTAATAATTGAGCTAAAACCGACTCGAAACTTATTCCTATACGACATATCTTGACAGTTGAGATATGACAGAAACTACACTCAAAAATATACCCTGTACAAAAGATGTGAGACCCCTGCCGACCGAAAAAAAAAACCACATAATCAAAATATGCACATTTGCCTTCTAATACCCCTGAGCTCGGTTCCAAAGCGGACTATCCATGAAAATGTCGCAACTACTCGGCAATATTGTGTACCAACGTACTATAAATCATCAGATTTATCGATGCCGAAGCCACAGTTTTGAATATTGCCATGGCTGTGTTGTACACGTGACGTGTAATATACCGTATTACCTTTGGAGTATTTCTGTTTCGTCCACTTTCGAATCGATCTGCCGCCATACTGTAACATGAGACTTCACACGGACAACACTGAGTTTCGGCTTACCAAAACATGTACAAATAACATCCACTCACGAACTAAAGAAAATCAGCAGAAAACAACTCACCTTCGACTTAGAGTGCTTTACGCGCCTCTGTACAGTGTCGTTGTCCATTTTGAAACCTTTCTTAGTCAGACAAAACAAATTTCAGTGACAGATATCGTCTCGAATGAGGTCGAATGGCTGTCATATGCAAATTATGGAACTTCCGGTATCCCAGCTGCCCTTTCGGGATTCCCCAACTAACGTATAAACAAAAACAAAACAAAACAAAAAAAAAAAAAAAAAAAAGAAAAAAAAAAAAGAAAGAGAGAAAGAAAAGAGCAGGTGCCGGGGAGAGGGTCAATCGGTGAATAACATCGTAAAGGTCGGCACTCACACGAAGGGAAATGTCATGGGGACATGTCCCCGTCCCAATTGCACCCCGGGTCCGCACTTGTGACTGACACTAAGGCTCAGTTCTCAAGGACGAATCATCAGTGAAAAACATCAACAAGTCGGAGCCTTAGTCTTAAAAACTAAACTTTATACAAAATATTCATTTGTCCAGTTGGACTCAAGACCGGCTCAAGGGCACTGCGGCTCCTTCAGTACTTTAGCACAGGCAGATCATGTAGTGTTGCAGGCACGTGACCACATGTAAAACTGGGTGCAGTATTACATATTTTACGCTCCGTCACAACTCTCACTCAAATGAGAATACTTTGTTACTGTTGTGTCATTCTTTATACAGTGGAACCTCCCGTAAGCTTACGAGAGTTTAAGCCACAACCCGTATAAAAAAGAAGCAGTTTTTAATGAGTGAATAACACATTAAGTTTTAAGAAATCAACCTTGTGTCCTGTTGCACGTTACATTACTGACATTGTAGTGTTTTGTTCATCCGGTTTCTGCAAAGAAGTTAGTCCATGCTCAGAAAATTGCTCTCTGGGAGAATAGAATGACCGCTTAAAAAAAAACAACACAAAACAACAGAAAAAAAAACAACAACAAAAATCTCAATCGTGCCGACCATCAAAGGTGGTCGTGGTCGCTTACGAGAGGTTTCACTAATAGAAATTTGATTGAGGGACCAATCGGTCATTTTAGTAAGTGGTCGCTCGAGAGGTGGTCGCTATAAACGGGAAGCTCCACTGAAAAAAACATACTTGACGACCTGCTGTGCTTGACTGATACACTATTAATCATCACTAAGCTGATAACTAGTGACGCAAGGATGAAACCAACCCTTATCGGAACTCTTCCTAAGCCGGTAACTGCCTTCTCGAGTCTGTGTTTTTATTCAACTCCTGCCGTCAGATGCGGTATGTCGTAAGTTCAAAACGACATCACCGTGACGTCACCCACTCCGTGTGGGTCACCGACGTCGCCACGTTACAACATTGTCCAAGGCTGAAATCTGAAAGACCACGAATTGTTTTTTGAATTGGTTGTTATGTTTTCGTGTGAATCGAAATATCGAGTACGTACGTGCTATGGGTGTGCACATGTAGCGGGGAAACAGGAATATTTTCGAGTACTTCCGGAGTTCCAGCCGCGTCACCCAAGTTGCTTTGTTCTCATCTGTAAACATTGCTGTGATTCTGTAAACAAGCCTGATGCTTAATAAAATATCAACCGCGCTATTGCTTTTAGTCAATTTGCTGGAGTCTTTCTAGCGCATCAGCACAAAGCTAGTGTTCCAGCAGTACAGACTCGAGGTATATCGAGTGCGGTTAGCCTAGACGAAATTTGGCCAATCTCAGTCAACAGGTGATCAAATTCACGTGACTTTTTCAGGTCGTATAAATTACCGAGTCTTTGGCGTTCACTCATTGAGGGTGTGATCGACGTTCGTCTGTAACTGCAATATGTCTGGTAAGTGTTGACGATAAATATATTCCGCGATTTTCTGTGTGTCTGGGTAATTCTTTCAATTTCTAAGTTTAGTACAATGGGTGCATGTTTAATACTGTAATGATTTTGTTGCAGTAACAACTGAAGGAAAGGACACCATCAAGGCTCCCATAGACAAAATTTGGAAAGTGATCGGGAACTGGTCAGATATCTCTTGGGTCCTGAAAGCTGTGTCCGTAAGAGTCAACGGCAACGAGCGTCTCATAACCTACGAAGATGGCTCTGCAATCAAGCAGGTTTTGTTAGAAAAGAATGACTCGGAGCACAGCTTAAAGTTTGAGGTATTCGACTCCGATCCCCCGTCAAAGATGATGGCACATGCAACCAAGATTTCCTTTGAGATGTATCTGGCCGCCTCAAGTGCAAATCCGCAAGAAACCGAAGTTTCGCGGAAAGCCGTGCACCATCTGAAACCTGGGCTGGACGAGGGGGCGGTGAAAGGCAAGTTAGAGGAGCTGAGAAAAGTGGTTCTTCAATTCTTCAAAGGATTGTTTGAGTAACAAATTGAACGAGAGCGGAATTCGTTTCTCCAAGGGAAGTCAATTGGATATTGTGAGCACTTCCTGAATCATTCGGGGCTTTTTGTTTGTTTAGTCAGCTGATTCAGTTCTATGGTCTCGAAACGTTAGCAATGTAAGTTTATTCTGTTTGCTTTGCAACCCACTAAGATAGTCTTCTGATTCAGTGGTACTGTAGTCAGTTTGTGATCAATATGCCAGAAGGGTGTGAATAGGTTTAAATTAATTATTAATGTATGCTCCAACCTTTGTCATCTTTCTTTGTCTTTTGTGTACTGCCCTGCTCAGACAATATCTCGGTATTGATGTAATAAATTTGTGAAGTGATCATGAGTCATTTCTATCTTGGGGGCTGGGGGATCTCTGCATGACTTCTGACTAAAAATACTGACTTTTTTGATGTAAAAACATTATTTCTGCTATATCTCATGGTCATAATAAAATAAATATATTCTATGAACTAAAACACAAGGATAAAAAAATGCATTTTGCTATTTTTATAAAAATATATACACCCATACCATACTCACAAAATATTTTACAAAAAGCATTATTGCTGTGACATCTGCTAATGTGATTAGCATTATGTGGCATCAAAACAAATTCCTAAAATACTGAATATAAATGCATTTCCTATTTTTTGTCAATAATACTTATAATAAAATAATGTGAATTTCACAAAATATTTTACAAAATCCATTATCACTGACAATATTGCTAATGTGATTACATCATGTATATACCTCAAAAGAAATATTCTAAAATCTAAAAACCAAGGATTAAAAACATGAAAAATTTTATTTTTATCAATAATACTTTATTCACAAAATATTTTACAAACTATGCTTCAGTATCATGACTGTGGTTTCATGATGGCTTAATGCTAAAGCAGAATAATATTGTGTGTAGTTCCTCTTGCTTCAGCAAAATTCAGCTTAAAAGTCCAGAAGCTGTGGTCCAAAATCTGGATGTTAGTGTGGGATTTTGGGCAAAACCAAAACAGAGTCTCAACATATCATTGTGTACTTTGTATAGTGGCGGTGTATGAGAAGAACAGGTAAATACTAAAGTGGAAGAACAAATGCTTGGCATTGTATTACAGTGAATAACCAGTAGACCAGTAGGTCTCTCAAACAATCCGTGGCCATAAGGCAATAAAATTGTTGTTGGACATTAAGGAAGGTGGGTGGGGAGGGGGTTGACCTCATCCAGGACATATGAGCAGGGAACTGGTGAATATGATGACGGCTCCTAAGTGGTTGAGATAAGTCCTTAGGGGTCAACTTTCAAAAATAAAGAAAATGGAAAAAAGGTAAAGACTATAGTTTTGGACAGAAAAAGAAACATAATGTTCTAATATTATTATTTACTATGTATAACAATAGAGCTACTGACCAGCTGAGGTAATATTTTCTCCAGGTGCTCGATTTGGACTGTTGGAGATGACTCTGCCTAAAGGAAACAAAGAAAACAAAATAAGTGATTGTAGTGTGGGATTGTAGGCTGGCCACCAGCCCATGGGTGAATTCTCCAATACCCCCACTATACAGGCATGTGTTGTCCCAAAGGGCATCATTTTCAAGCATTTTAGTCTGACACAGGGTATAAATTTTGTCTGTTTGGTCTGGAATAGGGTAGAAGATTATGCTTATTTTGATATTTGGTCAACAGGTCTGAAAAATCTTGAGATACAGGTCAATTGGGTGAAAAAATTAATGCTTTTGGTATGAAATAGGGTAATAGGGTTATCATAACTTGGCAGTACTCTCCCACCAAAAATTACAAGGAGTATTCCTCCCTCCCCCATCCCCTTTCCCCTCCCCCTTTCCAGGGGGTAAACTGCTCATTCCAATACATAGTTTCAGAGAGAAAATGGCCAGACAATCTCTAGCCTGGGTCAGACATTCCCCAAGCGATTCACCTAACACTATTACCGGTAATACATTTTTAATATTCAGATCAGGGAAGGTTGGAGAATTTAAAAAAGGATGACCACTTACTTTTGCCTGCTGACCAGCTCTTGCTGCAGCCTCTAGAATAATGATAGAAATAAGGGGACAGTATTACACGACTTCACATTTTTGAGTGCAAATACAGGCCAAAATGAGTGCAAAGATGGGAGCATATTGCACTCATCAGGAACCAGATCAACTGGTTTATTAGCTTACGTGATCAATTTTCACAAGCAAAGTTTACGAACGCGTCATTTTTTGTTCCATTTTGCGCGCGGCGAGAACGTTTGCCCTGCTTCGTTTGTTGTATAATAAACAATTTATTACACAAAAAGTCATGCAATACGGCTGTATTTTTACTCGTCAGTTTTATTTTTTCTCGCCTGAAGCAGGCTCAAAAAAATAAAACAGACTTGTAAAAATACTCCACCGTATTGCACTCCTTCCCGTGCAATAACCTCTTTGTATTGTAATACATACACATAATATTATTCTCTCCAACACTTAGTCATTTGGGTACCTAAAAGCAGATACATAAATGTAACCAGTTTATATGGGTTTTGCGGTACTTTCAGCATTGAGAAAACATATTTTGATATCTTGCTTGCATGAGACCAAGCTGGTCATATATAACTCAGAGCAGATTGGGAAATTTGGGGTTTGAGGGGTTTAAATCCCAAGCTTTAGAGGCAAGTATGAAAATGCAGGTGTCCTGGCATTACATGAGTAGGGCATCCCATCAAAGATCAGAGCTGCAGATTATTCATGAACAGTATCGTCACCCACCTGCGATAAAAATCCGCAGAAGTTCAGCCATTAGCTTGAGAGCATCGCCACTCACTGAACAAATTCAAACAGGTCACATAAGATCAAGATGATAGATCACTTAGCTACAGTATTTCCTTGCCAACCATCCATGTTTTTAAAATATTTAGTGACAATGCTCCTTTAAAAACTGTTGAGTTTTATATTGCACCAAAAGCAAGGCAAACCACGAATGGATATTATACTACACACTTAGCATGTTGAGTATTGTAAGTAAAGTTTACCCACATTTTGTCTTCTGCTGGTCTTGAAAGAACTGTCTGAGCAGTTTATTTACCGTCTCCTTCAAAGAAAAAGATAAACATAATTTTATACACAATATCTATCATGGTGATAACACTATTATTGCCCTCACTTTCAGTGACTGTCTAAACATCAAAATCCACACTATTTATTTAATTGCAAACAATTGTAGGTTTCGCACTAAGTCAAGTCTTGAAACAGAGCCAACTCAACTGGGGCTCCTGGGGGGGGGGGGGAGGGGGGGGGTACTCCCATATATTTCCTATATAGGGATGTTCCACCCAATAGGGTATCATTTTCAGGGTCTTCTGTCTTAAACAGGGTATCAAATTTTGCATTTTCGTGTCTTACACAGGGTTATTTTTCGAAGATTTTCTCCTCTTCCCCTCCCCCCTCAACCACATTTTTGCTCTCGCCATTTTCGCATTATTGACTATTGAAGTGGTCCAACATCTAAATTGATTCCAGCTGATGCCACATTCACCTCTTACACAGGATATTTTAAAAGAAACTATAAAGAATATCACCCTGTGGACCACGGGCACTACACATCAACTTTTCTTTAAATTTGTCTTTTTGGTGGGGATTGAGATCAAATTCAACTCAGTCCAAACTACCATGCCTTTGTTTCCAATGTTGGACGGTCTTACTGACTCTCTAAACTATACTTTCCGCGCTATTTGTGGTCAAAACTCACCAATTTGAAAATTGCTCTGCTGCTTTCATCCATAATTACCGCTAACCCTTGTTGAAAGACTGGGAACAAGTTTGACCGCTGACTCTACAAGTGCTGGCTCGAACATCCGGGACTTTGAGCGCTTCGGTTTTTCTGACCGCACATGTTGAAAATTCTGTGTTGAGCGGAGGATTACTTTAGCGTTTATTTGTCCAAAAGGATAACAGAATGGGGAGGAAGAAAAAGAAGGCAACAAAGCCATGGTGTTGGTATCCTTTTGTGTTATTTTTCATCGGAAAGAGATGTAGCGTGCTTTTATTGTCTCAGGTTTTTCCGGGAACACTTTATGATTGTAGTGTTGTGCATGTAAAACGTTTGCGACAGAAGAACTTCCCAGTGAAAGAAAGAGCGAAAGTTTTCATTCCCTGGGTGACGTCCTATCCCGCGAAATTCATTTTGCTCATCTGTGCTGCTGTGTCAACCAACGAGAACCAAATTTATTCTTTACGAAAACAATTTACATCTCGATCGAGCAGAGTGACGTGTAACGAGTGTTAAAAAGCAGAGGTGTAAGTCATATATTTCCGAACTTCCTGGTTTAATCATGCAAGTAGAACGATCGACCGCCAATGGGGTCTTTTTTGGGTTCAATTTAGAAGAGAGCACTCTAAAACACCGGTTACATAATACTTGTTCGGAAATTGCTGTAATATTATTTGTGACGCTTCAGCGAGGGAAAGGATTTGCAAAATAACTGAAAGATAAAAGAGGCTGTAAAAGGATGGATGGATCACTTGTATACCCTGGATAAAGCTTGTAAGGCTAATTTACAGGGTGCAATTTTTGCTTGTTAATGTCACATGTGATCTTCTTACGATGCAGTTACAATGCAACCATGTTAGTTGTGATGGTCCAGGTGTCTTCAGGAAGGCAGTTGTTGTTGATGGACATTTGCCAAAACTTTTTTATGTACTCTGAAAATGACTTCTACTCCAGTAGTTGAAACATCAGTCAACAACAACGGCCTTTCTGGAGATTATTCTTCTCACCCAGCAGATCACAACCCACAAACTGTTTACGCTCCTTGGTTTAAACCATTTGCCAACATAAATATTATTGAAATCAACCTTGTGACATACAATTTGTACTGTAAGCATGTCGTAAAAAGGTAGCATGTAAATTATTGCTTTGCATAAGTGGACATAGCCCAGACCAAACATTTTTGCTGAGATACAATATAAATTTCTCTGAATTGACAAATACACACAGACCTTGACTCTTCTAAAGGTATTGCAGTCGTGATTTTGACGAGGAGAAGATCCTAATCCAACATCAGAAGGCCAAACACTTCAAGTGTCAAATATGCCACAAAAAGCTCTACACTGGGCCGGGTTTGGCAATTCATTGCATGCAAGTCCACAAGGAGACCATCACAGCCATTCCAAACTCGCTACCCAATAAAGGAGACCCAGAAATAGAGATTTATGGCATGGAGGGTATCCCTGATAAGGACTTGAAAGAGCGACAGCAGCAGCGTGGCCAGGCTGCTGAAGGTATGCAGATTACAGTGTACATGGCAAAGCTCCACAGAGAGCCAATTTCAATATTAGTGTGTTGTATGAAATCACTTTATAAGTCTTAACTGTTCATGTAAAACATTTTAGAAAGGAGAAAAGACTCACTGTTTGACTATGCACCATAAAGACTGAGATAGTTTGTCAGAGTGTCCTTCACGGATTCATTCCTGCTTTGGGGGTATGGTTCTCTTTACATTTAAAACAATAATGCCTTAACATTGTCTGTATATTTATATATAACACATTTTGTAAAATGTTTCTATCATGCAGCAGATGAACCAGAGCAGAAGAAGCCCAAGCAAGAGAGCCAGCAGATAATGCAGCCGACTGCCATGCCGATGATGCCAATAATGCCAGGAATGCCAATGCCTGGGATGCCAATGCCAGGCGGTATCCCAGTACCGCAGTTCATGCAGCAGCAGCCCATACCTGGTAAGGCTCCCCAGCCCAGAATGCAGAATCTCTTCAAAATATATACAAGTGATATGGTGACAATATTGATAGTTCTGAACAAGGCATTAAAATTCAGGTTCTCTCTACTGTATGATATACCATATTTTCTGGTGCATACAGTAGATCACACCCCTTTACATGTAAGTGGTGGCCACACCCCTGTGCATGTAAATGATATCATTCAGAGCCACTCAGGCATCACTATGGTCAGTGCAGACTTTCTGTAAGTCAGTGTCAGAAAGACAGGGATTTGAATAGCCAATACAGCAAATATTACCACATATATGTATATAAAAGTTAAATGACCTTGTGACCAATTTAGCTTGTTTTAATTCACAGGAATGCCACCTGTCACAGGCAGAATGCCTGTTCCACCAATGGGATTTCCTGTTCAGCCAAGGTCAGTCACTCTTAAGTGTATATTGTTAAATATGACATGCTATCTCTGGCAAGGAAAGTGAATATGATCAGCAACTTATAAGAATCCAACAGGATCTGGTCCGTGATTATCCAATGACACTTGTGTTCTTCTCAGTGACTATAAGAAAATTTTAGTCAGATAATCATAGTTTGTCACATGCTTGAAAACGAAACCCTTTTGGGCGGCACACACTTCACTCTGTAAGTCTCAACTGCAATCTCATCTGCAATCTTCAGGATGCCATTTCCACATGCTGGTCCAAGCAGACCTGGGAACCCAAACATGCGAATGAGTGGTCCAGGTGTTATAGGGCCTCAGGTACCCACCAACAAACACTTATTCCCTGCAGCTCAGGTATGTACTCACAGCTTGGATTATCAGGCCTTGCACTGCACTGGCCTTGTTTGTCTCGCCTCAGCAATTACATACAGTAAGTACCAGCACTGTTCTTTCTGCCAAACAGGCCTTTTGTATCCATATTGATCACATGGTACTGCATTTTCTCATTACTGTATAATTATACTACTGTTAATAGCTTTAATTTGTTTCAAGGCATTTTACAGACACTTTTCCTTCCACATCATGTGCAGCTTCACTTGGATAGAACACTTGTGATTTTTTCTTTGTAGCAAGAAAGTAGCATTATATACAATATGATGGGTACATTGACATTTTTATACATTTCTTCTTGTAAGACTTGGAGAATACAAAGATTGTATTGATTGACCTCTGGTCTTGTTTTTCAATAAATTGAGCAGAATGACATTCTGTTAATCCTGTTTGGAACAGCAGAATTCACATTTATGATTCATTCCTAACTCAGTTCCTCAATATGAACACAGGCCAGGTCAAAATGTTTAAAAGAGCAGTTCAAGTACGACTTACAATAATTATTATGCACTATGCAAGAGCTAGAATGACAAAAGTACAATGTTAACATCTGCAATTTCCACTGAATTTTTCCTCACTTGGCTTTATTATATTCTTGTTTATTCAGAATGTGTCTGCATCTGGATCTGCAACATCGACCTCTGCATCGGGTCCAGTGGGAGCAGATTTCAAGCCACTTTCATCGGGCCCACCTGCCACAACTTACCAAAGTCCACCAGTGTCTGCTGGAGGTAAGCACTGCATACAGTAAATCATGCAGCAAAGGGCAAACTTCTACACACAGATATTAATATTGTGCTCCTTTTCTGGTACTTACTTTGGGCCAAGTTATTCATTGCACCATGTTTTTGGTTCTTTGGTTGACTTGAGCATACCATGATTGACAAGAATAATGAAAACATTCAAATCTACCATATTTGGTTGGCTGAGTAATCCAAGTTTATTGTAAGGCTCCTAAACAATATTGTATGATGCAGCACTTATTTAACTTTCAAAAGAGAAAATTTAGTGGATAATTGAAGCATTTATTTTGCTTTGTTAACATTAAAAGAAAGCAAGTATTGTACCACGGCTACATTTTTGTCAACTTCAAGTCTAAAATAGGAAGGATTTAAGGTTATTAGTAGTAAGTAATAACGTCCTTGCATCATTACCTCACCTGAAACTCACCAGGTAAACCAGTAGCTCCAACCCCAACATCAGCTCAAAATGTCAACAAACCAGCTTCTGTGATGGCAGTTGGTGCTAGCAGCCGATTAATGCATCCAGATGAAGATATCTCCCTGGTAAGTAAGGCCTTGGACTAAATTCTCCCAACATTCAGAAAGAAAATGTATGAGCGACATAGTGTAATTATTTGATATTGGCTTTCATCTGAGCATACTGTCGATAGCCAAGTTTTCCAGTGACTGTATGATATATCTATGGTGAGAAACTGAAGGAGAAAATGGAAGTTGGTCACTGTTAAGAGTAAAAGGGTTGATATTTCAGTCTGGCTACCTGTAAATGTTTTACTGAAGGTTGCTGCAGTCTTTGCAGACCTCAAATGTTTTACTTATGCTGCTGTTTTATTTCACTTTCAGGAAGAGAAAAAGGCCATGATAGCGAAATATGCACCCCCTACAACCCCAAACATGCCCACATCCAACCCTTCCATCTCGGGACCTCCAGGCCATCATGTACAGGGAGCACCTGGTGGTCCCCCTACTGCTCCAATGCAACTAATGCCACCTGGGGGACCCATGCAACCACCAGCGATGAGCATGGCTATGAGCAATCCTGGACAGCATCAGCCTCCATCACTACTGGGCAGTCCCTCACCTGGTATGATGCGTCCACTGCTCTCCGGGTTCCCACCCCAGATGAGGCCTCCTCAAGGAATACCTCAGGGTGGACCTCCAAGGCCCCAACAGCCAGTGCCACTCATGAGTCAGCCTGTGATGCCACAGGGACCTCCGTCGAACCAGCCTCCCAGAGGTGGGCAGGGACTGTTAGGGGCTTTTCCAGGTGGCCATCCCATGCAGCCAAGGTTCCAGCAAATGGGTGGTCCTCCAAGGAGGTTCTAGTCTTCTCTACTTGCACTGATCTGAATTACAGTAAGTTAGGCACTGTAGTTTGATTTCTATTCCAAGTTAGTGTTAGTGGAGGTGTTTTTGTCCTTTTGCCCAGGTTTGTATTCTTGATTCTATCATAAAGAACAATATTATTATTATTATTATTATTATTATTATTATTATTATTATTATTATTAACTAATTATTAGTATTTATCATTTCCACAAACTGTTGTGTTATACCACATTCACAAAAATATCGGCCAGTTTTCTCTGCTATTTCTTGAAAGTACCACATTATGAAATAACATGTATAGTATGCCTGTGGCATGAACATAAGTCAAAGTTTTAAGACATCCACTTGTAAATACAGCAGATTGCTTGTACTCTTTTACTGCTACTTGTAAAGGTAGGTGATGCTACAGTAATATTATTGAAAATATGTGATACAAGTGCTACAGTGCAAGCTTAAACCAATCTGAAGTATGTTTTTACTTTTAGTTTGGTTACCATTGTCACCCTTTTTAAAATTAAATCCAGGTTTCTTCTGACACTCACTACTAAGAGAAAGCCTGTTTAATTTACTTTGGCCTCTCAACACTGACATATTTCAAAGGTAGGTTTCTATGCAATGGTAGGTACACCCATTACCTCATAGAATTGTGTTATTATTTCTAACCATTTATAGATTTTGCTGTGAATGTGGTATACGCAACAGTGCAGAGTTAATGACAATTTATTTGTGTCTAATAGAAAGTAATAGTGTTGAAAGATTGAACATTGCAAATATTTTACTGCATTTGAAAACTAGAGTAGTTGCTTTTGCATTTCTGTCAAGTTGTGTGTGTCAGTAGTATGCCTTATATGCTTGACTCTGACTATCTGTAAATTGTTCCTAGATTCTATCTTTGGTCTTGTAGTCAAAGAACTTTGCAGTTTGTGCATGTGAATAGTTGAACTTCTGTGCTGCTTAAAGTGACTTAAAACTAAGCTAAGAGTACATTTTCTTGGGCCTGTTCTAGAGTGTGATGACCTATATTCCAAAAGAGTTGTTTATTCCGAGGCTACAGTAGTTTTGATTGCAAATTGATTGGACTACACCACATTTCTCTGTTAGTGCGAGTGACACACTAGCAGTTCCAGGTTTCCCTATTGTAGAATAGGCCCAGAGAAAGATTCTTATGAAGGAAAAGAGAAAGAACTACAACCAGAAGTAGCAAAGTTATTTTCATACACTCAGTCTTTTTTTTTTTTTTTTTTTTTTTTTTTTTCCTTTTTTGCTATGAAAGGTAGGACCCCTATATATTAATATTAAAATTATGTAATACTGATCTTTGAGAATTTGAGGCTACACGTTTGTAAAGCGGAAAGGTAGGACTACAGATCAGGTTTGTGAACAAACTTTTTGAGTCAATTTGTGTGTTAATTAGAAATAAAAGGCAAGGTAGGGCTACCGTCAAAGGTACGTACTGTGGTCCCAAACAAACTTGTTAGTATTCTCTTTATTGTGTTGCGTCTTTGCTTTTTGTTATCTATTGTTGTTGGCTTGGGGTTGGGATATGTTGTATGTGACAATTAGATTTAGCATGTGAAGAAGGCCAGGGTTGTCACTGTGGTCCCAAACAAACCTGTTATTCTCTTCAATGTGTTGCATCTTTGCTTTTTGTTATCTTTTCCTTGTCTTCTTTCTATTGTTTGGGCTTGGATTGGGGTTGTTATATGTTGTATGTGGCGATTTGGCCAGGCATTGTGAAAGCTAGGGTTGCCACTGGGTATGGGAAAATTCAGGAAATTTTATTAAACCAGGCATCATTTAGAGCGTTACACGGATGACTGCCGAAAGTAATTGCTTCGTTTTTTTTTTTTTTTTTTTTTGCATTTGCATTTGCATTTGCTACACTTGTGTACTGGGGCCAATTCAATAAACATTTACACATGTATTTTACAAACTGGACCATTATTCAATCACCACTAAACGGACTCCAATTGGACATTTGCAAAACATTACAGATACAGGTCTCAATTGTATAACTGGAACTGAATTGGTCATGACAAATGGTTTGAACCCAGGAGTGTGAACAGTAGGTTGGTTGTGATCGTCCGGGTTAGAGTAGTCTCCAGGAAGACTGTTGTTGGTGACTGACGTTTCGACTACCTGAGCGGAAGTCATCTTCAGAGTCAAGTGAAAAGTATTCGTCAGATGGCGGTATATGTCTCTGGTTGTAGAAGTGATTAAATCACTTCTACAACCAGAGACATATACCGCCATCTGACGAATACTTTTCACTTGACTCTGAAGATGACTTCCGCTCAGGTAGTCGAAACGTCAGTCACCAACAACAGTCTTCCTGGAGACTACTCTAACCCGGACGATCACAACCAACCTACTGAATTGGTCATGGTATTGGATTAAAGTGTGTTTTAACATGTGGGGAAATTGGCCCAACTTGTAAATGTTTTATTGAATTGACCCCTGGTCCAAATAAGTGTGGCTACATTTTTGGTCAATCGAGTATAAAATCAACTAGCGGGACGCCCGTAAATTGCGGGATATCTCCTTTTTCGATTTGTTCAAAAAAGCAATACCCGATTGCGATCTGCTCATGTAAGCAAGCAAATGATGATGGCGTTCTCTTGCACTGCTCGTCAAAGTAAAACAGATCGCAACTTTTGCTTCTGGTTGGTTTAAAGTGTTTTTTACAGCCTTTCTGGTTGGCGTCTAATTACTTTGGTTTTGGCTTACGATAGTAAAAGTCATCCGATAACTGCTCTATTTCTATTATACGTATACTTGATGGTAAAGTTAAATGACCTTTTTTGTGGCATCTATTTTATGATTGAAACTTCCATCAGTTTAACTAATGACAAGAACTAACATCAGTGGTTTTACCAGGTATTTAGTATAATTCCAAAATAGTTTAATTCAGAATGGTGGGGGGGGAGGGACACATCCTGCTTGGCATTATATAAAGCAAGAAATATTCTACTAATCAACATTTTACTTGGCGCTTTTAACGATGAAAATATTTGGAATTAGGGGTACGTTTGACGAACACCAAACATAAGCCAGATCAAATTGGGCGATTAATCAGTTCATTGCCATAACGTCAACAAACTAACACATTCAAGAGAAGCTCCACCCAACAACGACATGAACACTACAAGCGAAGCATTATCGGAGATAATAAGTAAAGTGCTCGGTACAAACCTCCCTTACCATAGCCAGCCCCTAACCCAACCATAAACCCCTAACCCTAAAACCATGCGGGTAAACTCTGATACCAAAATGCGCACGCTAACAAGACAACTCGTGTGAGTTATGGAAATGCATTGTCTGGGCGCAGGAGTTGGATGCCGGATGTACAAAGACTGATATCGAATAGAACTGTGAGGTGTTCCCGGTTTGGCAAGGAATGTGTTCAAAATGCATCGTAAGTAACCAAAACTTTCAATAAACTTTCAAGTCGTCTTTATGCTGTTGTCTCAATTCATTTCGTAAAGGGGGACCCTTTTGAGTGATACTGTTGTGATGGATACTGAGATTGAAGGAAGGCTCAGGAGGGACACTGGGATAATAGTGAAGGCCCGGGAACTGTACGCGAGTTAGTTGGCGTGGGTGGAACCCCCGTGAGCAGATCGATGAGTGGGGTGAAGTTAGTTGTCCGAGCATATCACCAGCACATTTATACACACCAATCAGTGAGTAGTTGTCATAGGCTCGGACACTAAATTCACCCTTACAAACATAATTTTAAAACGTCTGCAATTTGAGCAACCAAATATCAAGGAGACGTAAATCGACATTT
This sequence comes from Plumapathes pennacea, assembly GCA_964036295.1. Taxonomy (NCBI): domain Eukaryota; kingdom Metazoa; phylum Cnidaria; class Anthozoa; order Antipatharia; family Myriopathidae; genus Plumapathes; species Plumapathes pennacea. The sequence continues at coordinate 8,399,236 of OZ038465.1, read as the reverse complement.
TATTTGTTTGTATGCTCTAAGAGGAGGGAGCAGGGACGACGTTCGGTTTTTTCCCCCAGGCTTCCGTGATGCGCTGGTTTTCTCTCCCCAGGCCCATGCGCGCTTTACATTTCAAACGTAACGAGACGAAACTGCGCCAGAGATTTGTTGCCCCAAGTGTTCATTTCCACTCTGAGCTCATTGAATACATTTCTCTTTGTAAGCTGAATGAATAAGTATATTTAACCAGGGGCGTAGCTAGCGATTTTGTAACTGTACGCACAAAGGGACTATTTTGATAACCTCTCCTTCACAGTTAAAGATTAACTAGCGTCAGGTGGGGCTGACACTGAGGGAGATACGTGACGCGTTTTTTCGCGTAACGTACACTATAACACAAAAAAATTATGAAATCAATTCAAATCAGCCAATTAATGATCAAAACGTCTTCAAGCAATAGAAAATTATATTTTTGTCAGATTAAAAAAATTCTCAGATTTTAGCTGTACGCCCGTGCGTACGTGCGTATATGGTAGCTACGCCCCTGCTAACAGAAAGAACCAAAGTTTCCTCGAATCATTTTCCAGGAATTGTGCCACGTGACAAAAGTACTCGTGCAGGGTGGGGTAGATAATTTCGTATAGTTCCCAAGCCCTTGCGTGCAAATGCAAAACAAACATGGAGGACGAAGTCGTAGCAACGGCAACCAAAGCAAACTACGTTTTACTCGGAGAGAAAAGGTAGGAACGCATGTTGCGATAATGACGTGTATTACTACGGTAATCCATGTTTGCAGTGCAATACTTCACTTAAAAGTACCAGCTGTATGTTGACAGCTGTTTGAATTTTTACGACGAGACAGGATTAAAATTTAATTCATATGTGACCAAAATTAGTTTCGCTACCGTTCGATTAATTGCATATTTATCACGTTAATCAGTTCTTTTTGGCCATAATAAGGTAGCTCAAGGATCTCAGGCCGTTAATATTCAACTGGTTGGGTGAAGCTCGATCTTCTTCATCGTCGCACCCGCTGATCTTTGAAGCAATTTGTAATCAATAATTTGGGAAGCAAACAATTATCGGTCAATTATCTCGGGAAATCTGTGCACCGTGCTGCTTTTCTTGTAAAAGACAGACCCCTTGTCTAAATACATGTCTCCACTTAATTCATAGCTAATCGTCGTATGAATAAAATAAGCGAAACTAAAATGTTGGAAATGGGAGAAATAATTTCTGTAAAATGTGTGCATCGCGTGTGCATAGTCTATGAACATTTAATACCAGCTCTACTCCTGCCTGAATGGGCTTTCTTTCCCCTCTGCTCTCTGATAACTGAAGGGCTATTACATCAACCAAAACATTCTTTATGCATTTAGAAGATCCACAATCCATTAAGTTCCCTAAGACAAAGCCCTGAGCAGCTGCTCCATTTATATTTTTGAGGGAGTATGTGGGGTGCCAAAATCAATGAGAATTAATCTGGGATCTGGGCTACATGCATAGGAGGGCCTGCCAGTACATCCTTAGTCCTGCATGGCTTCTATACATGCATATTGTTGTAGTCTCACATTCAGCAATATTGATCACTTGATAACCCAGGCCTGCAAAATGAAAAGCTTTAATATACACACTTTAATCTGTAGTTGACCTGAATTCACCAATTCTCAACGATGGGGGAAAGATCAAGAGGGCTGCACTTTAGCATTGAGGTCCTCAGTGCTTGCTTTTCTTCTCCTGGCCGGTATTTCCTGAGGCTGGAGATCCAAGGCAGCCAGGGTGACAAGAGAGGTGTCAAACTTCATGTTAACAACTCCAAGAACCCTCTAAAAGAGTATGAGTTTTCAACCGGGGTCTGTGTTCAAAGCGAGGACTTGGAAATACCTGGAACACTTACAGATTCATCCCTGAGATTTGTTTTGCCTCCTGGTGAGTACTTTATACAGACCTGCAAACTCTACCACTTTTTTATATGGGAGTCTCCCACATACAGTGTACTAACAATAACCTACCTAATCTCCTGCACTCCCTTGTGGTGATAATGATCACTCATCTATGTACCCCATGAAATATCTCCAACTTTAAAGGGAGCTACAATCTCAGACAAATGTCCTTGGGACATATCCAAAAACAGCACACAATAATTACTGCCTATACACAATATTTATGTCTACTTAACTCATGAGATTAAAATCATCACTTGCCCCCTCCCCCCCCCACCCCCCCGTGCATTGTTGCTTGTAGTTCGAAACTAAAGATAAATTCTGTATCGTGCTTCATCTAGCTGCAACAATGCATTCAGAGGTGTGGCTGGAGGAGGTAGCTTTGTGTAGGAAAACTGGAAATATTAGATTTGAACTTAGAAAGTGTCCCAAACTGATTGGCTAAGAAGCTAGTCCAAATGTGTGATAAATGTAGTCATTTAAATAAATTACCTACTTGTAGTTTATGTACATATAATTAAGATGTATTTATCAACAGAATTCACTGATGGTGAGGTGAAGCTGTTGATAGAGGCTTTCTGCCTTCCTGAAGACCCCATGGAGGATGGAGATAAAGTCGGGCAGACAGTGTTTACTGTGCACCCGAGAACAACATCAGTGTTCCCTTTACTGAAAGCAGAAACATCTCCCAATGACGGAGAGTCAGTGGAAGTGTACAGTTTTGAGACTCAGCTGGCTCTTACCCAAGCATTGGCGGATGAAGGAATATCTGTCAGTGTTGGAGTGCTGGAGGTTTTGGTGTCACTGACAATGAAGGAAAAAACTTCTCCAGAGGAATCACCACATAAACCAGCAAAAAGTAAGCTTTAAAAACTAATTTGTCATGATAAAAAAGTGCATTCCTTGATAGCTATCATAAGAGCTAGACATCTAAGGAAGCTGGCATGTCTAATTCATGGAACCAACAGAGCCAACAAAACCATAACCCTGACCCTAATCCTAACCCTGCCTACATTAGGGTTAGGCCTAAACCCTTGTCTCATCTTTAAGCCTACAACAGAAAGGCTTCACTCATCACGACTTCCTTGATATTTATATTTTGAGCTAGAACAAGACCTAGTGCTTTAGGTTCTCTTTTAGACAAAACCAGCAGCAGCAGTGTTTTTGGCCAAGAGGTTGAGAAAAAAATATATGTTTATCTTGGATTAACTTAACTGGGCTTTGGATTGAACTGGTCCCAGGATTGCATATCAAAGAACAAGGGCTTTAACGTCTGAGATATCTAATTTATGTAACTGTGGACAGAATCAACAGTACCCTAAAACCCTAACCCTAGCCCAACCCTAACACTAACCCTAAAACTAACCCTAGCCCTAGCTCTAAGCCAAAGCCTAATCCAGAATTAGCTTTATAATCATGCTTTAAACAATTGGACTGACATGACTTGCTAGCTCAGATAGTTTAAATAGAGCAAATTTGTCAGGAAAATCTACCAACCCAATGAGCCTGATAACCTAATGGGTGCAGACTCAGTTTTAATCATGCAATTTTGTGTATTATTTAGCCGGTGATCCCCTTGGAAGTCACAGAGACTCTTGAAATCTCCTCTCTACTGTTTGTTGTTAACCCAATGCAGGTGAATCAGAAGCTAAAGCAACTGATAGCTCAGGAAGATTGACAGAACCCATAGGAAGCGAGACTCTGGAAGAGTCAGAGCATAGCACACATGTAGATGGCTTGAATCAAGCTCAGAAGTTCAATAAGGAGGATAGGTCAGCGTCAAGTGCTAGAAACTCAAATGTTGAGCTCAGTCGATCATTCCTCAGCCCAGAGGTTTATTTTAGACAGAAGCAGGCTGGTAGCTTGGCAAACCTTTGTCCTACATTTGAAGACGTTGATGAAGATATTATAGGAAGGTTGGAAGGACAGCTAGACAAAGAAGTCATAGAAAGGTTTGAGAGGCCACAAAGAGATGCTGCAAGAAATTTTGCATTGTCTGGCCTAGTTGCAAGCATCAAGGATGAAAATAGACCTCAAGTAGAAGAATCTAGAAAATACCTGGGCAGTCAGGAAAATTGGCAGTTCGCGGAAGCCAAAGGTTTGATCCAGCTATTGCTTTTGTCGCTTTAGTGCTACAACGGGTTGCAAAAATAGTTGAGACACTTTATATCATTTTAGCCCTGTTTTTCGATTTTGGACTTGTTTGCTTCTCTTCTCCCTCCCCCCTATTGCAATGTTGTTTGAGCGCCCAAATCTGTTACACAGTATTACAGGATCAACATTGAAAAGGGGGGAGGGGGAAATGATCAGATTGGGCGCAATTTTACTTAAAGCGAAAGGAACAAACGCGAAATTTATCATTTTTTAAAGAAAGTCGAATATTTAACTTGGGGGTTCGTCACCGCTAAACGCTATGTTTTGTGGTCAGAATAAATGCGACGGTCACGAGGATTATACCGTCTTGTTGTCTGGTTGTAGAAATTAGACTTTGCCAAGCATCAAGTGTAGTTTAACATGCTTTCATTTTTTTTCGGAGACCTTTATTTGGTTGCCATGTTGCGTGCGTTTGAGAAGGCCTGGTACTACACAGGCGTCATAAATGCTCAACGCCACGCCATTTTACAACAGATGAGATGACCATCAGCTTGTGCGGTCTTTGTACTGTAACACCTTGTCAGTTATAGAAAGGAAAGCGTTTTCTTGTTTACAAATTATTTTTCTTACGGACTTTTGATCGCTAAAGAACGCTGCTTTGCCGTTTTTGCGCTATTTTTCAGTAGTGCCAAAACATACAACTATAATAAAGTTCAAAAGTATGATAAATCAACTAAACTCCCGTTCACACGACACCCGTAACCGTTTTGAGCCGGTTTCGGAACCTTTCCAGGAACGGCAAACGTGCATTCTCACAAAAAAATATAAACCGTTCCAGGTTTCCGGTGACGGTTTGTGCAAAGTGTCTATTTTAGCTCTGTCAAGAAGAATCTCCAAAAGCATCACAAGTCCACTGCAGCGGTTCCAAGCCTGAGTTGCAAAAGAAGGTAGTGATCCAAGAATGGATCCAATCTCAGAACCATTTCGAGATCCCATTTTTAACCGTTCCAAATTAGAATGGTTTTGAGAACGCTTGCGCCGTTCATACGGACATCGAACCGTTCCGAGATCGGTTCAGAACGTTTCCAGAATGGTTTCGGGTGTCCGGTGAATGTGGTGGAAAAGCTAAACGCTATTAAAGGTCTATGTATTAGCTGATGTTTTGGCGAGCGTTTGCCACTCATTTAATTGACAGAACCGTCTCCCTGTGTCTGATCTACGTTTCTGTTTTGTGTTGAAGAACATCAAAAGGCTCCTTTATTGCCCATCCCAGAGGACCGCAATGCTCCAGGGCCCAGCTCAGCACCCCAGGCTGAAAGTGTGCCAACCACGCCCTCCGGAACACGAAAGGTGACTGTCATTACTCTTTTTTGTTTGTTCCTCTTTTAAAGAGTATCAAAGGAACTGTCAAATGAGTTCCCCAATATAGTATGATAATTTACCTTCAGTTCTTAAATCTGATGTCTCTATTCTCGAAGGCCAGTTGCTTTAATTCTGTTTTGTGTTGTCAGATCACCGACCCTCCCCTCCCTGACCAGTCCACTTGTGTTCCTGTGCAAAACCTATGTGGGAGTTGTGTTGCCCGAGAGGGGTACTGTGAAGCAGTAGTTTTAGTCCATGGAGCCTTGGGACTACCAACAACAAGCAATGGCCAACCACCGCAGCCGTATATCACAGGGTATGGACTGTTACTGTCGTAATAAGGCGTCAGGCAAGCATTTGTATAACTCATGATCAACTCTAAATCATTTTAAGCCAGTTAAGGTGATGAAGATATCATTCTGTAACAGTTGTGTGAGCTAATGTTTCGAGTGTTACATCACAACAGAATGTAGCAGGACTTGCGTTAACAAATCAAGAAACGAAGCAAATACAAAATCAAAGCTCGAGAACCACCAAAACATACTTACCAACATGCTAGTGCAGCACTTCAAGCATTTGAGTAGAACTCGGCCTTACGACACCCGGTTATTAGAACTCAATACAGAACTTAATGCAGAAGATTGTTTTACTTCCCTTGCAAATTTTTGTTGCGGGACATTGAAAACAGCACATCGTATGTGTCAAGCAATTTCTTCCACAACTTGTCTCACAAAGGTGTTGCGTTGCACATTAGAATGAAATCTTTGCTGGTGCAAGAGGGCCTCAACTGGGACTTCTGAATGTTAAATTTAACAGAAAATCAAGGAAGCACGAGGTTCAGAGGCTGTCCGCTCAGTCTGTGTCTCATGCGGCAGTCCAGCCGACTCACTCCCCAGTGTGGGAAGGACTGCTGCTGGTGGAGTTTCAAGAGGAACAAGTCGAGGAGGAAGGTTGGGATGTTTCTATTTATATTGACTTAAATTATTTTACTTTAATATCAAATCAATCGGAATAAACGAAATACGTTATTTTATCAACAACAGCTCTTCTCTGTTATCAATGAAGTGACCAATAATTAGTGTTGTGTTCTTTTTTTCTGTTATTAGATAGTTTTAAACGACTTTTAACGTTTTATACTTTTTTATATAAATTACTATGCTTATGTTGTACTGTTATGCGCATTGATCATATTATCAAATTTGCGCAATATAAATGAATACATTTTTATTATTATGCAGAAATCATTTTGTCCATTGCTCACCACCCCAGTAAAGAACTTTTGACAGAGTACAGGATACCTGTCAATCAGCTCAAGCCTTTCCATCAATATCAACTGGAACTAGTGCAGGTATGCACGTGGCCGTCCGGCGATACTCCTAATGATAACCAAATAAATTCTCAAATTGATGTTTTGGTATAATTTCAAATGGTTAATCAGAATCAGATAATTGCGTCGAAGAAAGCCACAAAATTCATTTGCACGTTAAGATATTAGAACTGGCTGAGGGATCAAAAATAACACTTAATTTTTGTACTTGGATTGGAAGCTCTTTTCATGCTTGTTAAGAACTGAGTGGGTTTTTAACATCTTTATCGTGGCTACAAGACTCCGAAGCAAAATCATTTACCGAATTCAACGTGAGAAGGTCAGACAATAACACGTTGAACTGGATGTTCAACTTGTGGTCCTGTTCTGTTTTTCCCTTTGATTTTAATTTGCCAGTCGTCTTTTTCTATCCTCTTTTGGTAGGTCACTTTTCTTTGTTCTTCTCTGCGCTACTCGCTTTTTGTCTAATTTCCACCTTCTCCTTCTCTCGTTTAGTCAGTTTGTTTCTGTCTCCCCTTGTTTCCATTCTCACTCGTGTTTTTGGTAGTTATTGCAACAGTTAAACGTCTTTACAGTATAACCCCTTCACTTCACAGCCCAGTGACGGTCTGACGGGTGACATCAGGTTATATGTCACACTGATCTTGAAGAAGGATAAATTGATACTGTCTCCAGGTGCTGGGCTTAAGATGTACGGCTTAGAGGTAAAGGATCCGTAGTATGAGGGGATTCTTTGGAATTACGATTTTAAAACTGGATTCAATTTCAGCTATAGTCAAAGAAGGTCTCGCCTAATCAAACAAAAAACATTGCCCCATAGCTTTTAGTGGTGTTTCTACACTATCTAGAGTATATACTTTATCATCCCCGAGCGTGTGAGACTACTAATCGTGACACCATCTAGTTTTCGTTTCGTAATGTATGTCGTAAGGCGACCTTCCCGCATCACGAGGTCTTCTGGGACTTTGCATAATTCACGTTTGGCTCATGTCACAATACTTTCAACGTTTTCAAACTTATATTAATTCTCCCCCTCCCACCCCCAAAAACAACAACAACAGCAACAACAAAAACACAAAAACAACGACACAAATATAATTTCATCAAAGAACGTTTGTGTAAAAGTTTATCATTCAGCCTTTTAGAGCTCCAAACAAACACATATAGACGACATTTAAAGAAGAATAGGCAAAGTTTGGTGGTCAGGTTCGGATGCATTGACTACCATACATTTCTCCATAGTTTTGCAATTTGGCGTGTATCTTACCTGCAGTTCTGGATATTGAATAAATTGAACATGCCTTTTCTCGTTATGGGGTTCATTATTTTGTTTGTTTGAAGGCTTTTTAGCGCGGTGGTAGTATTTGCGTACGGTGTCAGTTCAACAACTTGATTGTTAGCAGGGTTTGTGGTCAAGTGAATTACATTCATGTAGTTACTCCACCTCCCTTTGGTGGGATTTGTTGTTTACTGTAGGTGGTTTTGCGAGGTGTGGAGTCTCCTCTTGTGAATCAGATGGGACCCCTGGTGGCCGTGGCAAGAATCGTATCTGATTGGAAGCAGTACAAGTTAGTATCAACGAAATAATATTGGCGAAATATCAAAGGAAACAAATTGGTTTTGTTTGCTCTGCTGTTGGATTGGTCAAAACAAGTTTATAGCAGGGCATCTTGGTCAATCAGGGACAAAAGAAAATGATTATTTTTGCTTCTGTTTGGTTGAAAGTGTTTTTTTTTTTTTTGCAGCCTATAGGTGGTGTTACACTTGTCGATGTTGAACTAAAAATCGTTCAGGTGTAACACCCCATTGCGAACGCTTTTTTCGCGATGTTTACAGTGCTGCAACGCGTTGCAAGTTTTTGAAAGCGATTCAAAAACTTGCAACACCGCTGCGTGAATTTGAAGCGAATCGGCGTTGCAAATCGTCGTTGCAAATCGACCAGTGTAACACCAGCTTATGATTGACACTGCAATTACCCTGGTCGAAAGTTATCCAAAAACCGCTCAATTGGATGCTGTCATACACTGCCTTATTAGTCGTTGCTTTCAGTCTACAAACCTGATGCTAAGTACATGTTTTTACTGGAGTCCAATGAAACTCTTCATACAAATGAAACGAAAATCAATTTTTCTCAGAATAAACGCACTGTAACTATATGATGAAGCATGCAATTAGGCCAGTGATTCATTTGCATTATATCTACCGATTCGATGATTAGAAATAAATCTAGTTATACGCGTGTAAACTACAGATACCAGAAACAGTCTTGCAGTTTGTTTACTAATTCTTAATGCTACATTTAAGGGAGGCCATGCTAGTACCAAAACCCAAACCAGCAAGTGTTACCATGACAACAATCCACTTTCCTTCCCCTCACCCTACATCATTTGCGGTCGCTGGAGCATCTCACGCACATGGGTCACCATTGGTGAGTGTAACATGAAGTAGTGTGTGGTGGGTGTTACGTGAAGTACGCTGGTGTAGTTGCTATAGTAGTCATATTTAATTTCTTTAACGGCCTATTTTACGCCTTGACAGTGAGCGAAGCACTCCACCTACATATGTTGTGCTTATGCTCAGAGCTAATCCAGAATGAGCCCAATCGAGCTTTGAAGAACCGGGCCCAGTACTGCGCCTCTGAGGTTCTGCCAGCTCTGTTGGAAGTTGATATCTTACTGAGCTAGCATTCCAGTCACTCATCAGTATAAAATGTTCTGTCAGTCGGCTTACCCCGTACGTTTGTTCATGAAGGTGACAGTGGGTGGAACGCCCCAGGAACAGCCCCAGTGGAACCAAACTGTTTTCTTCCCTGGCAACGAGGAAGACATGTTCACTGCCACAACAGCACTGGTTGTAGAATATTATCCAACTTTTCTCAGTAAGTCGATATCGTAACAGAGACAACGCTGGGGACTATTACCCATTCTTGAGTCCAGGTTTTTTCTTCTCTTTCTCCTTTTTTCTTTTAATTTGTCCTTCCTTTTTCCCTGTTCATTTCTTTGTCTAATAAAATAAAAAATTACACACTATCAGATATATTTTTAAAGCATTCCATTGTAATACAGTCAACTCTCTCTAAGCGGACACCTCTAAAGTGGACACCTCTCTAAGGTGGACAGCATGCAGATTTGGAGATTTGGTCCTTGCCGATTTTCACTTGTTTCTCTGTAACTGAACTCTCTCTAGGGCAGACACCTCTCTAAGGCGGACACTAAATCTAGTCCCGAGGGTGTCCGCCTTAGAGAGAGTTGACTGTATTCTATAACCATAGAAGAATGTCCATAGTATGCGAATTGGACAAAACTGTGGAAATCAGACTTCCAAATAGTTCACAGAAATTGCCTAGCGTATTTTCTGTAGTATGATGAAATAGTTTAAAGTCCCGTGCTCTGTATTCGGATTTACAGTCCTCTTGAGCAAGTTTTAATCCCAAAGTAGAACTTTTCTGGATTCCGCATTTCCGTGCATATAAGTAATTCCTTCTTTGTCTTTGTCACCATCATTTACCAGAGTTCTAAGATTCAGTTCTCCATAACAGGCATCAGTTAACAGAGTTCTAAGACTCAGTTCTCCATAACAGGCATCATTTACCAGAGTTCTAAGATTCAGTTCTCCGTAACAGGCATCAGTTAACAGAGTTCTAAGATTCAGTTCTCCGTAACAGGCATCAGTTAACAGAGTTCTAAGATTCAGTTCTCCATAACAGGCATCATTTAACAGAGTTCTAAGATTCAGTTCTCCGTAACAGGCATCAGTTAACAGAGTTCTAAGATTCAGTTCTCCGTAACAGGCATCAGTTAACAGAGTTCTAAGATTCAGTTCTCCACACTAGGCATGTCCCAGCACACGTGGCAGCTGGCACACCCAGTCGGTTATTCACATCACAGCCTGGACAAGTTTCTTCTGTCAAACCTGCAGCACGACAACGGGAAACTTGGTCTCAAACTTGACGGGTTGCTAATCGAGGTAAGCATTATGAAGGTCCTCTTTCAACGGATATGTAGAAAAATTGTTGTGTTCACTGTAATCGTGAGAACTAGTTGTAGACTGCGGCGGCGTGGAGACGAAACGTATGATGATCAAATAAAAGTCGTTTGCTATTCCACGTCAACTTTTTAGTTGCTAGTTAGGACTACAGTTGAAACTCCCGTAAGCGGACACCTTGGTAAGCAGAAAAAGTGTCCGTAACTGGAACTGTCCGCTAACGAGAATGTGTAAATACAGAGTTTGACTGAGCTAAAGTTTAAACGAGGTTTTGTAGAGGCGTCCGTAACTGAACTGTCCGCTTACGAGAATGTGTAAATACAGAGTTTGACTGAGCTAAAGTTTAAACGAGGTTTTGTAGAGGCGTCCGTAACTGAACTGTCCGCTTACGAGAATGTGTAAATACAGAGTTTGACTGAGCTAAAGTTTAAACGAGGTTTTGTAGAGGCGTCCGTAAGTAGAGCTGTCTACTTACGAGTGTCCGTCCAGAGAGCTTCGACTGTACGTTGTATTGACTGAGTACTGTGAATACTTTGAAGGGATCACGACTGAAGACAAACAGTGCTTCATGTCCATCAGTTGGTTTGGTTCTCAGACTGGTGATGTCCGAGGTAAGGAAGCATGGTCGTGGGATGCACGCTTAGAGCTTCTTTCTTATGTGGGTATGGTTGTAGACAGATGAAAGTGGGATACATGTTTTGCTTCTATAAGCCTGGGCCCGGTTTTTCAAAGCACGATTAGGCTAATCCTGGATTAGGTCTAAACTTTCATGTCATTTATATGCCTGAAAATGTGAAGGTTTCGTTCACAACAACTTCCTTTATGCGTTTTTAAGCTGGAACAAGCTTTTTAGTCCATCTTCGAACAAAACTCTGCGGTTTATTGGCAGAGGGGTCGAGAGAAAGAATTTCGTTAATCCTGAATTAGCTTAGTCGGCTTTCGAAAAACCGGGCCCTGGTTTTCATATGCAGTTAACTCCCTCTTAACGGACACCCCTCTAACAGGGACACCTCTCTAACACAGACACCAGGTAGGAGCGGTCCCCGACGTTTCCTTAAGACGGACACCTTTGTAAAACGGACAGTTGGAACTGGTCCCGAGGGTGTTCGTCTTGGAGAGAGTGGACTGTAACAGCTTATGATCACTGAGAAAAAATTGTTCAGAGATCGTAGTGATTATCCAGAAACGTAACATGCAGTGACTTTAGCGATCCTAGCGATCACAGCAAATGGAAAACCGGTCAGCGATCGAAATATTGCTACAATTTCTCAACCTGTTTTCAGCTCATGGAAACCAGAAATTAACATAATCCAGATCTCGCACTGCTTGATGTGTATTTGCGTAGACTTACGTAGACTTACGTAGTACACAGTAAATATTTTCGTAAAAATCTACAATTTCTTGAGTTTTACAATTAACTTAGTATTTGGACATAGAATAAACATTAGGAATTTGTAGATGAACGAACGGGTATAGGTGTAGAGGAACGTTTGGAAAGGCGTGTGCGCAAATGTTTGGATATATTAATTCATATGAAGCTCTAGAAATGCGATATTTACGCAGACGTTTGCATGAATGTTATGTCTGTTACATGTTATTTTGCGGGTCAGGTGGAAAGAGGATTGTCGTGTGATAATATTGTTTAATTTGTAGTTTCTTTCTGCTCGTAGCGACCCGAACTGTCGATGTCTTCAACCCACCTCGCTTCTTTGCCAGCCTTCAGAAAAGGTCCTCCTGCACAGCCTGGAGCAGCACAGGTGTCAGCACAGCCCCATGAACAGGTCAAGCGAAGATTTGTTCTCTTGTAACATTCAAGTTAAAGGTTCTTCAATGGGTGTATTAGTGAGACACTGCAACCACAGTGTTTTTTGCTTGAAGCATACTTCTGTGATAGTCTTGAATATTTCATCCATTCCTCCCAAAATACACACTGTACTTGCCAGTTTATATTTAAATTATTTAATTATTATATAATTTATGTATTATTTAATGTAAAGTGTTTGTAAACGTATTTATACTTTTATACTGATGTGATGCGGAGATACCGCTTTATCAGTCATTAAAGTAGAAGTAGAAGAAGTTATACAAATTAGGCTTTCACAAAGGCTATATACAAAGGCTATATACTTCGTGTATGAAGCAATACACTACATACCGTACTTAACGTATATTGTGAAGAGTGTGTGTGTGGGCTTTGCCTTTGTTGAAACTGAGAGATCAATTAATTTTTATTTTTTTGGCCTGCAGAATGCTTATGGTTTACCACCCATGGACGCAGTACGGAACATTCTACCACAGTTTCTGTCAGTGTACCAGGCGGAAAGTCCAGTGCCACAGGCAGAATACTCTCCTCTTAAACACCTGTCGCCTGAAGGGGAAAGGTATATGCTGCGTACATGACGTAATCCATGAAACAAAGTGGAACACTTGCGGATTCCGCTACATTTTTTGTAGAAATTAGTTTTACCAAAGATTTGTTACTTTGTTTCAGGACACCGGATGAGCAAGGAGGACTTTCGAATGGCGTGGTGGTAAATCAATCAATGACCTGTTTTAACTTCAAAGTTTTGTTAAAGTCTTAACAACTGAACAACTTAAACAATTGACTCGTCTTGTTTCATGTTTCAAACTTAAAAGGAAATTTCGACTTTGGACCTTCATGAGTTAGGTTTTGGCCAAGCAGACTCCCACGTCGACCCAAATTAACCCACGTTTTTGACTTGAGTTTAACTTGAGCAATGTTTGGCCACCTACTTACGTCGCCTTGAGTTGAGCTCTAATGTTTCCGTCAACGCGCCCAATTTTTTTAATTTGTCGGGCGTAGGAGAAACCACAGGGTACGTTTGACCAGGAAGACTTGTAAGATGCCAAAAGAATATGAAACGTGCATAGTTTGTTAAGTTTGCTCTTTATTTTCAGGCCAGAGGGACAGTCGATTCCAAGACCATGATATTGCTGGATGCCCAGATGAAGGTGAAGCCTTTGGGCCTGGCTGCTTTATTTGATTGCTTGATTACTCTTTTAAGGTTCTCAAGTTTGGTTAATTATTGTTTTTTGTTTCAATCAAGCTGTTTGCACACTGAATAACAAATTGACTAAACTTTGACCAACGAATAGTCAAGGCCATCTAAACTAATCTATTTGGTAATTTTATTAATTTTATTAAATATTAAACTTTTTCAGGAAGTTGATCGTTACCGGACAGCTATGAGAAGACTTGCCACGGATCTCCTTCATGTGAGAGAGGAATGCAAACGTCTCGAGGTAAAATTTAGAGAGAGTTAACATTTTTTTATAGGCAAAATTTTTTTATTGTTTATTTAAACCAGCACACCTTTACTTTTGTGAGGGACCGGCTCTATCTAGCTTGAAATGGTAGTCGTCTCTCGACCCTCAACCCTGAGAAAACGCGTATCTGACAGCTTGCCTGAGTATCACTAGCTGCATGAATTGTCCTCCATTATGTCATTCCTATAACCATAGAACGTCTGATAACGTCATTAGAGTTCTTTGAGTAAAGGTAAAAGAGTCAATATGATTACTCGGAGGACGGTATAGTTTTGGCTGGCACAGACATTGCAGAGTGTTCACAGGCTAACTGGAAATATTATTTTAGCTCAAAAACTCTTCAAAGATTTTCAGACCTAAACATGGCACAAACGCTTAGGCCTAGTCCAGAATTAGCGCGTAATCGAGCCTTTGAACAATCGCTAAAGACGATGATTTCCGTTTCAGGAAGGGAACAGTAGACTCAGACGAGAGCTCGCTCATCATGATGAGATCTCTCACCTGATGATAACCTCTCAAGACTTGGACCATGTCACTCATTCAGAGCTTGTGCAGAAATTTGGTGAGACCCAGCTCTATTTCTACTGCACTGCTCCGGGTAGAAAGGGAATTTGACTGTATTTATGACCTCCTTTGTCACGGAATTTTCAGATTCTTATTCAAGTTACCAAAATGTCACAAAGCGCCGCTATTTTCAAAATTGTACTTTTTATAAGGTTTTGTATGACAGACTTGAACCTTGCCCATTCACTTCATAAAACTTTATAAAGACAACAGTTTTGAATATAGCGGCCCTTCGCGACATTTTGGCCTGTAGACTCTGAAGCTTTTGCTCTGTTCTTTCTCGTTGTGTTTCATGTTTGTTTGATCAAGCTTTTTATGCCGTGACAAAGGTCTATACTGGCCATTCGACTACAAACAGTAAATGACAGATGATCACTCACTTGTATCACTGTTGGACTCAAGAGTTGCCAACACCTGTCAAGTGAGACAATTTCGATTTTTATCAAACTTTGACTTGTAGTACTTCTGAAGAAGAAACTTGCAGATGAGTCCACCAAGAAACAAGAACTGCAACAGAGGCTACAGCATCTGCAGAATGACCTCATCAAGGTAATCAGATAAACCACAAAGTCTCTTGCTATAAGCAGCAGCGAATGGTTTTAGTTGACAAAAAGAGGCCCTCGATTGGCCCTTATACCATTATATACTGGGCCTCTGAATCTGACTGCTGATGCATTCAGCCGAGAAGCAGACTCTGATTACAAGAGCACTGTAATGATGAACATCAAATTTTTAATCCAAGGATTTGTTCAAGAACTAACAGAAAAACAACCTAAAATTTTAGATTTTCTGCCAAATGTTTTAAAGCTTCCATTTCTTCGAAAAATTATGCTGTAAATACTCATCAGAAGACAAGAAATCTCATTTGAGAGGTTCTAGAATTCAAAGTTTTCTGGGGGAGCATGCCCCCGGACCCCCCTAAAGGCGAGTTGCTTACGCGACTCGCATCTCTAGTAGCCGCCTACAAAGAAGTTATTACACGGGAAGGAGTGCAATACGGCAGAGTATTTTTACGAGTCGGTTTCTAGCCGTGCGCTTAAAGATGACGCGTTCGTAAACTTTGCTTGCGAAAATTGATCACGAAATTAATAAACCAGTTGATCTGGTTCCTGACGAGTGCAATACGCTCCCATGTTTGCATTCGTTTTGGCCTTTGTTTGCACTCGAAAATGTTACGTCATGTAATAATTACCCCCATAATAATTACACTTTACTCTAATTTCTACTGACAACCTTGCTGGGGTGTACTCAGTTAGGACCAAATGTCTGGTGTATTCAAATTATGCTCGATGCTTGTTTGTTTCAGAAAAACGAGACGGAGAAGAAGTATATTAAGTTACAAGAAGCTCACGAGGGACAGCAGGCTCTGTTACAAAAGTTACAGGTTTATTACAGTTTTTTATATACAGTTACATGTGTTATGCATGCATGTACAGAAGGCATTTATTCTTAGTACTTGATTTGGTTGGTTTTGTTTAATGTTTAAGTTTCTTCTGTAGTTTTCGTATGATAATACCGTCTTGTCATCTTTTTAACGTTGTTTAGGGGAAGATTCAGAAAACAACTGCATTACAGGAAGCTTGCAAAAAGCAGGAGAAGGTATTTACAAGTCAATTGCTTGAGTTGTGCGGTTTACACGTGGACGTTTTCACAAGAACTACACATAATTATATACTTCCGTCTTTCCGGTAATCATTAGGTAATCGTTCAGTTGGAACAGCTAGTGGCTAAACAGGGAAAAGGCTCTCTAACCAGAGGTAAAGATTGAAACCTAATTGTCCCGGATGTTCGTAGCTCGATTAAGGTCGGCACACACAAGGGACACGACAAATGTCTTGCGCTGTCTACACTCCTGGCACTGTCCTTTCGTGTTCCGTCCTTTAAGCGAACCATGCAGGGTTAATCAAGTTGCGGATCTCAACCGCTCAACTTTTCTATCAAAGAGACAAAAGATAACACTTGTCCTACTCAAAATACATCAAGGAAGTCTTGTTTTAAGTAAAACCGTAGTCTTTCGCCCGGGTTAAAAGTTTAGACACCCAGGCAATTCCGTTTTATTTGGATAAAAAATGAAACGTCTACATTCTCTTTTTACTCTCGAATAGAGGACAATGGTGTCCATCCAAATCTAAGTGAAGAGAATGCAAGACTACAGGGTGAAGTCCTACACTACAAGGTACTGCCCCGACAACATTAGTTGGTACATTTGAGTTTGAGTCACGTTTTCCCACTTATCCTCGTCCCTGTGTTTTTCCCAGGAGCTCTTACATGCTGCCAGGGCAAAGCAAGAACACTCAAGGTGCGTGGAATGATAGTCATCCTTGTTTAGTGGATAGGACATAAAGCGGTATTTTGGGTGACTTTCGTAAAACCAAAACCAAAGTAAGTACACCGCAAAACCCAGAGACTTGATTACGTGTGTGAGAAGTTCGCATTCTGGTTTTGCTTTTGTCCATGACTGGCCGAGAACGAAGCCCAACGAGTTACCAAAAAAACACTCTGTTAGTTCTATAATTTTGTCCTTTGCATATAAATACGCATATGTAGCTGAATTGTTTTCCTTTAAATGTCTTCACAGGTCATCTCCTGCCGCTCGGGTAAGTATCTTTTCTATATAATGATACATTATATTAGGGTTACGTGAAGTACTTACCAGCCTACCCTGCCATTTATCGCTGACCAACCTTTCAGTCTGACTACCCTGCTTTGACCACGGTACTGAACTAGACTGAAGAGAGACTCCCACTAGACCGGTCTGAACCTGATCATATTTAGGCTGTCAACTGGGTGAGGCTGCCAGGAAAATATGTGTGGAGGGATGCGCAAAATGACAGGGCAATCGAGGTGGTCAAACCGACAACACACTGTGAGATGATTGATTCCTAGGCGGCTAGCCACGACCTTCATGGTCAAGTTGGCTACTCAAGCGAGGAAGCAAGAAATTTGTAGCAGTTTGTTCCTGGTTTTAAAACTCTGTCGTTATGTTTACCTTAGTTCCGTTGCAATAAACTGATGTGCGTTAGCCTTCGTGGTCAGATTTAAAGTTTCGTTGGGTATAGGCTTTCCGGTCAGGTCAAAGGAAGGTTTGGGTTGAATTGGCACTGACAGTTCATGATTTGATGGGGAGCGTCACTTCATATTGAGGAACAGAATTGATAGGGGTACCCTTGATAGCCTGGTGTTGCTAATATTTCTTTGTTCCTTTAGAATGAACCACTTGGAGACCAAGAGCGATTGGATCTTTATCAGAAACTTGATAAGTCGGAGGGTAGAATACTTGGCCTAGAAAGACAGGTGAACTCTTTTTTCTCTTTTCTCGTGACCTTTTGATTGGTATGGGCAATTTCAGCTGTTACCATCTCCCCACCTGGGCGAGGGTGACAAATTAATCGTCGAGTATAATTCCTTCTACAGCTGACTGAAAACGCCAGAAAATGGGCAAAAGAAAAGGCAGAATTACAGGCAAGTATTCACTCTAATCAGGACTCAAAAAATTCACTGGCCTAACGCCCAAGGCTTGTAGAATTTGACATCGGGCGAGAAGAAGGGTTTATTAGGTGGCAGATGATCTATTCACTCATTCTGAATCCGGGCTACTACACTTGTGTTACCATGGATAGTGAGGCTGGAGAACATTCCTGTCCTGATAATTTTTGCTGTCTCACTTCTACACTTTCACCACTTGTATTGAATTTAAGTTGAACTTTTTTCTTTCAGATGAAGCTGACTGAAAGCTTGATGGCTCAACAGACCGGCTATCGTAATTCTTTTTCGGATCTACACGACCTGGTGCGTACGAATCAGACATTGAGTTACTTTCTATCCCCGATTCCTGACTTTTACAGTAGCTTGATCTTCCGGAATTTCAGGACGGACCGAAGCCTACATCTCCTGGTCGATGGACTGGAACCAGACGGGCATCACCCAAGCTGGACCCACTGGACAGAAGATACTGATCGTTAGGTTTGCAAACTAACTAGGGAGAGAGGGAGGAGGGTTTATCTATAACGTGTCACTAATCCATCAGGTATGGCATGAGGGTGAGAAATTGGTGTTCCGCTATTTATTGTTCAGAGGTCGTAGGAGCTGCAGCAGTGGTAGAGCAAGGGAGTAGTATATACAGAAGAAGTAGTAGTAGTATAGTAGCATCTTTTATTTTTCAGTGGGCAGAGATATCTTCATAAGATAATCCAACCAAAGGGAAGTACATATTTTAATAATTTTGTGACGTGGACGATTTTGCTTCCGTGCGTTCCGTAAAGAGAAAAAAGCTCTCAAATGATCAAATCGTTAGTTGGTCTAAACCATACGTTATACAGGATATATGATACGAGGTCCTTTCAGTAAGTTATTTTTTCTGTAATATTCCATTGCACATAACGCATGTAGAACATAATAGCACAGTACAACATTGTACACAGTTGTAACTGTATATTCCAAGGCGCAAAAGGTAGGACTGCTGGCAGCCTTACCCGTGAGTTAATGAATGAGTGAATAAAGTCTATGTCTGTGTCTAAAGGTCGATGTGTGAAGGCTGGAAGCCGTTTAAAATTTTGAACTGACGTTTCGAGCGTTAGTAGCGTTGGAGCACGTGTTCAGGGCTGTATACTTACTCAAGCCAGTTAAAAGTTATTGCATTCAAATATACAGTAAGTTTTCATGCTGTCAGATATTTCAAGCCATGTCCCCCTCTGATCTTTCACGTTCTCGAAAAGGAACGCCTGCCACGCAAGTTATGACTACAAAAAAAAATACAAACGCATACTGCGAGCATTTTTGACAAAATGACAAATGCAATACTTTTGTGCCACTGTTGTTGATTAGAAGACTACTTTTCCTATAAGAGTCGATGTTTAAAAACCGGACCAAGTGCTCCGACGAAAAGCGAAACGCTCTAAACGTCGGCGTCCAGTTTTTATACATCGACCCTTCGTCGATTCATCATAGTACTGTAGGTCTTTCTCCACGCCGTCGCAGTCAAAAACTAGTACTACATTATTTATTAATTATTAATTATTTAGCAACGGTTTTCCGTCAAAGTCTTGCCGGAACTCTTCCAAATTCAAGCTACAACATTGATACGGGGAGGGGGGTGATTAAAGCAGTTTCCTTTGGAACTGGATGACTCACAGCATGGTAGTTTTGACAAAAGTAAGACATTTAAAGCATGTGTCAACACATTTTGTCCGGGATAATAGCTTTCTACTTTTCCTCTACTCCCTCTGACACTCTCATTACAAATGACAGTAACATTAAGACAACACAGTGTTCAGCATTACAACTGGGCAGATAAAATAGACTTTTATTGTTTTTAAAGTTCATATAAAGGCAAGTTGTGAAAAATCCTAAGTTATACTACCACAATACAGAGAGTTGTTAGGATCTCACACGCTAAAACTATAGTCGTACTCTCATTGCATTACCTATTACTAGCAAGTTAGGTGCACTTACAAAAACCGCAAGAATTATTGGTAACATTCTTATGATAGTATACAAAAATTTCCAAATCTCCCCTGAGTTTCCTATATTTAAATTACCAAGCATACTTTAACTTAAATCATTTTTATGATTACTTACTACTTATATTATATTAATCACCCAACAAAAACAACACAAATATACAGTCTCTCATCAGCTCACCAAACCATTTCTGGGCTGAGGTCTTAATCAGAATATGTCAGTTTATATGTTCCCACACCTTAGTTTCCAAACTCAGCAAAACTGGGCCAAACAATAAGTGCTATTGCCAGCAAACAATTTTCCGAGCAATTAAGTAGCCTCAACACCATCAGTGTACAGTACATTGTACCCTTGTTTTATGCATATTAATTTTATAAATCACCCATCACCCAGATGTTATCTAATGATGTATTTTAAATTTCTCTTTTTAACCCTTTCACTCCTGAGCTCATAATACAAATTCTCCCAACCAATCAAGAAGAAAATGTATGAGCAATGTAGTGAGAATTGATAGGCCAATCAACTTTTATCTAAGCAAACTATCAAGTAGCAAATTCTCCATACTGTATGATACATCTCTGGTGAGAGACTGAAGGAGAAAATTGAAGTTGATCACTCTCAGGAGTGAAAGGGTTAATGCGTAAGCACACATGTATAGCAGAATGGAGAAGTTTAAAACCTCCCTGTGCTCATTAAGATATAGTTATGGTCCCCCTTTACCCAATATCATGATGTCAAAATGGAGGGAATGAGAATTGAGATCTATTCTTGTGTAAAAATAGCCTTACTGTTCTGTCCTACAAATATAGGGTGCCTTCCCATCTTGGGGTCTATACCTTGGCAAAGGGGTATAAAAACTATCTAATGACTATGGCTCAGAAATGTTGACAAAATAGCTGGCTGTGGGCATATTTCCATACAACTAGTGGTGCATCTTGGAAATGGCATATTCACCACTGTACAGAGAATGACTAAGAATGGAGCATGTGTTGTTCTACAGTATAAAGTGCAATATTAAAAATTCAAAGATAGCAGGTCAGTAGCCAAACCCTCACATCAAACATTTCACAAAGAGGTCCAGTTGTTCAAGAAAGTTAAATGTGGATATAACCATCATGTTTTCAAGTTTTAAGAGCAAATAAGAACAACTAGAGATATTAAAGCTTAATCCAATGCTTTGAACAACTGGACCAAAAAGTTCAACCCAAAGACAGATTTGACACAAGTAAAACAGGTCAGTCTGAATAAAAGTATTGGTGGTGTGGAGTTGTCACTAACTCAGAGTTGAACCTGAACTTGAAATTTGCAACTTCTTAAATTCCTCTGACGCCTGCGCCATGATGCCCACTATCCAGGAACCAACATCCACTTCTTTCTCTTCATATCGCATAATGAATGGATGTTTCTGAAAGATACAGAACTCATATTAGAAATCCATTTTCTAAGCAAAAAATAAAAGCCCTATTAATAGATGTTTTATACAGGCAATAACTTCATACCAGGAGTTCAGTGTACTTGGGTCTCTGAGCCACATCCTTAGTCAAGCTGCATAAAAAATAAGAAGGTTTTAAAGTTTATTAGAACTTGTGCCACAATTTATAAGTATCTTGTCCCACTTTGTACGTCATTTACCTCTGTCAACTTTCAGCTGATCAAACCAGTAGTCTTTGACCCTAATGCCATGTCAATTATATGATTTTCTTTGATAATATTGTGAACAAGTTGCCCTAGTCAGACAAAAAAGAAATTTGTTCAATATAACTCACCATGAGTTCACAAAATCAAGCATTTCAGGTGTAAAATTGTGCTCCCCATTTGTGAGTCTGGGTGGATCTCCTTTTACAACTTGTGATAGCTGATCAAAGACGTTTTGCCACTTGGGATAGGGAAACTTTCCTGTAGCAAGCTCGATCTATCAGAAAAGAACACAGCCAATCATGTGACATTGCACCACCAAAGCATTTTGATAATGATTATCCTAACCATCTATAAAGAAGATGTACTGTATCTGTGACATGATGAGAAATGATCAATCTATCAGCTTTAGTCTGAGCAGTTTTCGATAATGTGTGATGTACTATCTGGTAAGGATGTCAGAAGAGCAAAAATTTACATCCTCTTGGGAGTTACATATTGTACCAAAACGTTAAGTTACCACTACAGTTGAAGCTCTGAGGGTTGACACCCTTGTAAGTGGACAGCTCTACTTATGGATGCATTTAAACTCTAGCTCAGTCAAACTCTGAATTTACACATTCTCATAAGCGGACAGTTCCAGTTACGGACATTTTCTGGTGAATACAGTGTGTGTACAGAGTGAAAGATGGCTATACTGATATGCAAATTACATAAAAGGAACACTTACTATTGTTATCCCAAAACTCCAGACATCAGATCTGATATCGTATCCCTGTCTTGATGAAGAGGGGTCTATTCTTTCAGGCTGAAAGGTGAATTTAACATCAGGTGTCAGAAATATATCAGTTTGGTTTATCTTAACTAGTGAGACTCCCATAAAATACAACTTCCCAAACCAACTACAGAGCTAACTTATAAAGATGGTAAAACAAACAGCATCTAGACAGGGAGATGCCAAACAATCAAAATGAGACCAAAAATTACACAACTTAATACTTTTGAATGTTATCAAATTAAGCTAATGATATGGAAGAAGAGAAAAGAGTGGAAGGGCATGGGTGCTTAAAAAGTTGTGCTTTCTGATTCCTGTACATCACACTGCAGTGCCATAACAACTAAAGGAAAATCAGCCAGTTAGTCAGGAGCTGTTCTTTATGAACAAGTTTACTTACAGCCATGTACGGTTTGCACCCTACATCTCTTGTCTTGGCAATAGAATTCACCAGCTGACCACTGATCCCAAAGTCACACAACTTAATGTTGCCTTTGAGATCCAGCAATATGTTTGAAGGCTTCACATCTGAAATCACATTAAAGATATCTGAGACCATTTACTGTACAATCATGTACTATTTGTCAGAAAGCTTCCATGAATCAAAAGTTCACTATATTTAGTAGTAGTCTCTTTGAAGTTCATTAACCCTTTCACTCCCAAGCTCAAGATACAAATTCTCCCAACCATAAAATAAGAAAATGTATGAGTCATGAAATGAGAATAGATGTTTTAATCAGCTGTCATTTGTGCAAGGTATCAAATGCCAAATTCTCCATACTGTTTGATATATCTCTGGTGGAAAACTAAACAGAGAAAATTGAAGTTGATCACTCTTGGGAGTGAAAGGGTTAAAGGTGGTGTTACGCTGGTCAATTTGCAACGACGATTTGCAACGATACGATGTTGCGCTAAAAATTGTTCAGGTGTAACACCCCATTGCGAACGATTTTTCGCAATGTTTGCAGTGCTGCAACGCGTTGTAAGTTTTTGAAAGCGATTCATAAACTTGCAACACCGTTGCGCGAATTTGGAGCAAATCGGCGTTGCAAATCGACCAGTGTAACACCAGCTTAAGCCACTTCACAATCATGCACAGTTCGAGAAGCACAGATTTTCTGCAGTGACAGTCCACCAGACGATAAAACGTGGCGAGAAAAGTGTATAACTTATTCTATGGGTTCTAATGCAAATTATATAGACAAAAACCAAGCTCAGCAGAGATATTTACTTGACAGACACTTCTGTTTATGTGAAAGTATGTGGCTTATTTCAAAATGAACAAAACAGCCCGTGCAAACACCCCACTTGCACTTCGTCTATCTGGTGGACATTTGCATGATTATTTTGTGGGAGTTTCTTACCTCGATGGATGATGTTTAGATTTGTTTTGAGATGATCCAGTGCATGAACCACCTAGAAATTACAGAAAATCTTTAGTTGAGTATTGCCCCTGGTGTAGCAGACATTTATATCAAATGCACAATCACACAGACACCAATACTGATATAAAACTCTGCTTACAGCAAATGAAACTTTTCCAATGATGTCTTCTGGAATAGTTTGTTCCAAGCTTCCATAGACTACTTTATAACACTTGTCAAAAGATGTTTCCATCAGCTCCATGCATATCCAGGCATCACCCTGAAACAAGCAATAAATTCATTATAAACCACATTACCAATACATCATATAATATGCTTGCTGCATTGTTTGTACATCATTCTTTTTGGGGACTCCCCCTGGCACCTCATATGATCAAATCATTCTTGGGAATCAGTCAGCCTACAAAAAGGCAGGAGAGACATTCAAAGGTGTTTTTTTCCATGGGTGGTAAAGGGTATTGTACCAGGAAAAAGATGGATGGACTTGCCGTACCTCCGTAAAGAGTGCTCCATAAAACTTGACAATGTATGGGCATTTGCTGCTTCTCATTACAACATCCATATCCATCAGAAGCTGCTTTTGTTCCTTGTGATCAACAGTTGAACGGATTCTCTGAAATGAGCAAAATAAGATTTAGTAAAATAATGTTATTCAATCATGCATAATTACCGTGCATGCATGCACAGTCATGTAAAAATTGTTTAACAAATATTGCTGAAGAAAACTTCTCTCACTAGTAAGTTTATTTTATTCAATCCATGTAATGCCTTGAAGCTCATTTTATTAGAAGAGGGAAAAGGGGGTTGGTTAACTAAGATGACCACTTACATGGTACTGTACTGTGTATCAGTTTCATCAAGGAAATACAAAATAAGCACTGTGTACGAACCCTCTAAGTGACATGTCATGTGGATGGCACAAATGCTGCAAGAATATGCAAGGACCCATACTCAAAATGTCAGCCAGCACATTCTTTGTTGCACTTCGCATATCCATGGCAACATGTGTACCCTGATAACTTTTTCATTAGCTTTACTCCTACTGTACCTGCATACTGACAGTCTAGGACAAAGACAGCTTGTGCTGTACAGTAAATGTAAATTTAACGATATCAAACTTGTGGGAATGCCCAAAGTATAACCCAGCATAAGCCTCTGGTTTTTGCCTTGACTTAGTGATGCTCAGTTTTAAAACTGAGCATTACTAAATCAGTACATGTACTGTAAAGCACTTGTCTTAGAATATTCCTCATTTATTTGTTGTTTTTTTTTTTGTTTGTCTGTTTGTTACCTTGACTGCCATTGATGTCTTGCTCTCAGTGTGCAGCATCTTGTTCACAGTTCCATAGTTTCCCCTTCCGATTTCTCCCAAGTCTACAAGGTCTTCTGCCGAATACTCATATATCTGCAACATGTACAGTCCCAGTACCATAGATCATTTTAGCAGATCCTAATAATGCTCTAACAAGTATATACTTTACTGTACTCACAAGGACATTGTACAAGCACCATCCCTCCCCCCCCCCCCCCCCCCCCCCCCCCTGGGAATTGGGGGTTATTTTAGCAATCACGGTACACACAAGGGTACAGTAAGACATAGCAAAATACTCAAACACAATTCTAACCTCTCTGGGATAGGGGAATATACTGTACAGTAAGTATGTACACACCTTGTCAGCATGAAACAATAATTTGCCAACAGCTTTATGGGTCCTGAGTTGTTCCCTACAAAGGATAAACAAATTCATCATACACAACACTTGATTGTCCAGACCGTGCTATCATTCACTACAGATAACGTCAAAAAAAAAAACTGGTATCGCATCAAGAGAAATCTTAACAAGACAGACCAATAAACGAATTTTCGTAATTACTGCGGAAAATCAACATCTTTAAAACCAAATTTTACTAAAATCGAAATAATTGATATCGTGCCAAAACGTCGGGACGCTTGTAAACATGTAACAAAGTGCGTTTGCGTGCGCAACCAGACAATCCAATATATAGAGTAGAGCCATTTCACTCCCGATGCCTTTTTGATTAACGTTAAATAATTTGCTGCCCAACGAAAGTAATAAATTACACGTACCAATCAAATGCAAGATTGTTCTGGCCTTATCGTAAAATTTAGTTCCATTTTTCGAAGCCATTATCCAAATATGGTAAATACAGTGGAATCTACGGTACATGAAGTTCAAGGTTACTTGTTTAAACTACCACTTACATGTGTAATGCATGGCTTTCCGGAGCCGGCTGTCGATTCACAACCGGGTTCGACGTCTTCTGCTTCAGTCCCATGTGCAGATCCAGTCCCAGTTTGGGTTTTTGTCTAGCTTGTCTTTTAACACCTGTGTGATGACCATAAAAATATTGAAACGCTCAACAGACTGTGCCAGTAAATGCCTCTTCTCTTACAATCAAAGGTTGTGATATTCGCTTCACAAACAAATGTTAAGTTAAGTTAACTGAACTAGGGGTTTAACTTAAACTGCAAGATCAACAAGTAAATATGTAAAATGGCGAATAAAACAACCAAAACTGAAAAAATATTTACCAGGTGAATTGGACGCCATCTTGTCAAATAAGGCGGATAGAAGGCGAAAGCAACAGAATTGATGTCCAATCTTGACGACGGCCGGGTACCAAAGTAAGCAAGGTTTGCCCCCACACTAATTTCTAAGAGATCGATCCTTCAGTGGGGGAGAAAGATGTGAGAAAACTTGAAGTAGTCAGTCAAACAACAAACTTCAGGCCGACATTGCACTGCCCAGTGCGCACGCTCAGAACAACCTCGTCCCCAGGGCTATCCGGTTGGTTTTACACTAGTTTCAGTCTTTCGCGGTTGTTAAACGTATGCTTACATAGAGTGCAAAAAAGAAAATAGTTGTCCGATCAGCGAAAAACCATGGCGCCGAAGTATAAAGGCTACGATTTTCTGAAAAATGTGTTAAATTCGCCAAAGCACATCGTAGCGCCTATGGTGGACCAGTCTGAATTAGCGTGGAGAATGTTGAGCCGAAAATACGGCGCTGAGTTGTGCTACACCCCAATGTATCACGCAGCAAGATTTGTTCTCGATTCTGTGTACAGGCGAGAGGCACTACAGACATGTGCTGAAGACAGGCCTCTTATTTTTCAGGTATGAAGATAATCGCTGACTAATAAAGCCACAGGTATTCCGAAATTAAAGCATGCAAAACAACGGTAAAGTCTGGAAACCGTATTAATTGCCTGAACTCTTGAACTCGTGAGATTCAAATGATATGAGCGATTTAGTGGAGTACGTGTTTGTTCAATTAGCTTGCATCCAACCAATTTCCTGTCAAATGTCAAGTTGTCTATAGTTACACTAACAGTTACACTAACAGTTTTTATACTTGTACAAGCCTTGTATTTAGTATTTATTTATTTATTTATTTAATTTATTTATTTATCTCTACTTGATGGGAAACCGTTGTAGAGTAATAAAGTAGTATTAAAAAGTAGAAGTAGAAGTATGATATCAGCTTGTGAGAAACTGAAAGAGAAGAATAGAAGTAGGTCAATCTAAGGCCTGGACCCTGGTTCACACTGGTGACGTAATACTTTTGACCCAGTGTCATGAGTATCAATTTTTAAGCGTGGATTAGGGAGGGGAGGAAGGGTCACTGATGTGGGACATTTGCAATAACCAAATAATAATATTGCTTATGGCAAAATTGTGTCTCATTTAGTTTCACAAATGTCACAGTCAATAACAAGGTGCCTGTAACAACAAGGTGGTGGGGATCCACTTTTAAGGCAGCCTTGTTCTGAGAGTCTAACTTTTGCAGTCCTAGCACATCTTAATAATTATGAAATTCCTGTAAAAATGTTGTAAGGCACTTTACTCTGTTCTGCTAGATTTTATAGAGACCAAAGGCACTAGGACTGAAACTAATGCTTTTTTTTTCCATTTTGCAGTTTTGTGCCAATAATCCAGAAACATTTACTAAAGCTGCCTTGCTTGCGGAGTCTTCCTGTGATGCAGTTGACTTGAACCTTGGCTGTCCACAGCTAATTGCCAAAAAAGGTGTGTGCTAATTTGCATAGTACAATGAATATTTTGTCTGTTTTGCCCATGCAAGGCCCAAGATTTATATAGGCCCTAATACCCTCCCCACCCCCCGCCCCCCCCCCCCAAAAAAAGAAAACAAACAAACAAACAAACAAAAAAATAAACAAACAAAACTGATTAGTGCTCATAAAAAATTGATTGACTGGTACGATTTGTTTGAATCCAAGCAAGAAATTGCCTGTCATGTTCTTCATATTTTGAAACTACTTTGAGTGCACCATCAATCAAAAACAGTGTATTGACAGTGTAATGTTTGCCAATCACCTTGATCTCAAACCTGCACAATGCTTGTTTTGTTTAGGACACTATGGTGCATTCCTTCAAGATGAATGGGACCTT
Organism: Plumapathes pennacea; assembly: GCA_964036295.1. Taxonomy (NCBI): domain Eukaryota; kingdom Metazoa; phylum Cnidaria; class Anthozoa; order Antipatharia; family Myriopathidae; genus Plumapathes; species Plumapathes pennacea. The sequence continues at coordinate 8,371,005 of OZ038465.1, read as the reverse complement.
TTACTCAAAATGGGTATGTACTGCAGTGACCTTTGTCTGTGAGAGTCTACTCTAAAGAGGTAAATATAACACACATGTATCAACATAATGTACTGGTGGTAGAGAATGTTTTGGTTGATTGTGAGTGTTAGACTTCATCAGAGCAAAGTGCAGTCAAAACGTTCTTTGCGATGTCAAACATGCTGTGTCCACAGCAACCTCGATATCTTATCTACCTTTTGCTCTTTGCAGTAAGCATGGCAAGTGAAAAGTTATCCATTCCAATCACTTGTAAGATTCGAGTGTTTGATGATGTTCAGAAGACTGTTGAGTATGCAAAGATGCTGGAGAGAGCTGGTTGCCAGGTTAGAATATTGCAATACTTTACAATATATTATATCATTCTTTCATTTAGACCTGGAGCAGTCCCTCCTTTTCGATTGTACTGTATTGCGGGAGTGGTCAGTCATGACCCTACCCCATCTCCAACTTAGTCCTATCCTCCAGGATTCCATTGTATCCTTTCCAAGTTGAATTAGGATATAGTCATCTTGTTAAACTGAAGATGATTGTTCCTGTCTTGCAGCTTCTCACAGTTCATGGTCGCACAAGAGAACAGAAGGGCCCCAACACAGGTCTGGCCAGTTGGGACCACATCAAAACCATCAGGTGCTGATCTTTATACTTACTAATGGCCCAAAATGTTGTGACATAGGACAAATAACCTTTGTATGATGTGGATAATATGTGAGTAATACTGATAATGGCCCCATTGACAATGGTGATTAGTGGTACCAGAATATGTCATTGACCTGCTGAGTAAGATAGATGCATAAAGAGTTGTGATCTGATGGGGATGATCACAGTATGATAAATTTTGTTTGCCCCAGGTGTCAGGCTAGTGGATTTTTTGAGCCCAACTGGCAGTAATGATTTTGTGTGATGATTGGTCTGTGCAATGAGTAGATACATTAAGTCTGCCACTTAAAGATTTATTTGTTTTTTTTTTGTTTTTTTTTTTTTCTTCCTTTTTTTTTTTTCAGAGAAAATGTGTCCATTCCAGTTTTTGCCAATGGAAACATCCAATATTTAAGAGACGTGAAGCGATGTATGGAGTGTACAGGAGTAGATGGAGTAATGTCAGCAGGTAATGAGGGCAATAAAACCTATATGTGCTGCTCATACAAATTACCTCTGCTCCCAGTGTTGTTCAAAGCACGATTAAGCTAATCCTGGATTACAGTAGGTCTAGACTTTGTTGTCATTCAGCTTTTAGCTCATGGTCCTTTCTTTGATATGTTTTAAACTAGAACTAGAACATGTTGGTCTTTTTCTCAAAACTTGGCAGTGTGTTGGCAAAAAATTCAGAGTAAGATTTTGGTTAATCCTGGGTTAGATCAATTAGGCTTTAAACAACTGGTCCCTGATGTGTATCAGATTGCAGGTTAACTCTCTGTCCCTGGAAGTGATCAACATCAATAATATTTTTTCTCATCAGACAAACCATAATATACAGGCTAGTCAAGGCTGATTAGAATGTCGTGTGATATGAAATTTTCGCAGGATCTGATTTTCGCAAATTTTCCAACAAGACACGAAAGTTAGATCACGTGATTTAAATAAACTCCCGCGAAACTAAAATCCGCGAAAATAAAATTTCCAAAAATTTACCCCAGTACTTTAGTACTGAATTTCAATACCGGCTGCACAAATTATTACAACCTTCTTCCGTTTTTAGCGGACAGGAACTTGCCCGAGATCCGCAAAACTTTGTTCCCAGCAGTAAAGTATGATATCCAAAATTCGTGAAAATTTGTTCCCGAAACACAACAAATCGGCAATCCTCGAAATTAAACTCCCGCAAAAATTTCATGCCACATGATGATCAATATTCTCATTCCATCATGACGTTCAACGAGAATATACAGTGTAAGTACTGTAGATACTGCATCAGACGGGGAAGAGCAACCTACTACCACAGTCTCCTCACTGGACATATTCAATGGCTATCATTTTCCTCTTCACAGAAGGAAATCTGAGCAATCCAGCAATATTTACTGGTCAGCAGCCCCCTGTTTGGCAAATGGCTGAGGAGTACTTGACACTGGTGGAGAAATACCCATGCTCTTTATCGTACATCCGGGGCCATCTGTTCAGGCTGTGGCATCATGTGTAAGTTACAGAGAGACATCCTGTGATATTTGCATGTCTATTTCACAAGTTAGACCTATTTTGTATCCACCAAAACAAATCATAATTCAGCTCCTTGGCCAGATGCTTTAGTTGTAAAAACACAAATTAAGACTCCAATAGTACTAGAAATACAATAATCGCAGATACCCCCTCGCTCTGCCTTTGAAAGTTTAGACCTGATCCAGGTTTATCCTAATCGTGCTTTGAAAGACCGGGCCCTGGGCAAGAGCCTTACGCACGCGCAGACGACAGTATGATTCGGTAGAACGCTCATTAAATGGTCGCAATAGAAGTATATAACAAACTCAGCAGAAAAGATTTACTTCGAAGCTACTCGTTTATTCGGCCACTTGCTAATACTCTTGATGATTTGAAACAAATGGTAATAAACCTATGAAAAAACGCATTTTAATAATGATCAGAAAAAGCGTACCAATAGGAAAACTGAAAAAGCTGCGAACGGCACTCCGCATGTGGAGTACTGGGTGAAACCGCTGGACGCCAGTGTGTCGGGGATTTCTTCGTTGCACCGGTCGGAGTTACAGCAAGAAATATCGGCCTGGAGCCCATTTTTGACTGCTTCTTCGCCATTACAATCCATTGCCTCACCGCACTGTTTTGTGAACCTTATTGAGTTGGGTCCCTTCATTTTGAACGTAAGGCAAACATCAGCGTAGTCCGCACATTTGCGCGTCGACATCCCTGATTTACAGTCTTCCCATGATTCTTCTGATGTGCAAATGTAACAACTTAGATGCCCTGGCGAAAAGGAAGACAATCACTTATAGACTCACTAACTAGCTGGAACTCCCCTCCCCGGAAATCCGGGGAAATCGTAGGCCGAAATCACTTCTCATAGAAAGCCGCAACGATCCTTCTTGAACGAACCGACTGCGTTTGTTTGATGGTTCAATCGACTCGTCAACTTGTTTTGAAATCCAGCTGAGCGTTTAAAACTCCGGTATATGGAGGAATAATTCGAGGCTATAACAAAAGAGTGACGTTCGGATCGACCCGCTTACATTATCCTATGTAACTCCCAGTACATATATTTTGTGACATTTGGTTTGGTTTTTACCGCTTCTCTGAGCAAGAAAAAAAAAAAAACAGAAACATTCTGGGAGTTGTTATACATCAAGGCCTCGTTTTGATAACATAAAAAACCTTTTTCTCCTGTCTTCTACCTTTTCTGTGACCAAGAAGAGAAAAACACGTACAGCACCATATCGACCATAGTGAAAATAGAAACATTTCAAAAGATTTCGTTTGAAGTTTACCTTTTCCCTGGCCAGCAAATACGCTAAGGATGGCAAGTGTCATCAACAAACTGGTCTTCACATCCATCACCGTCTTCTGCCTTCGCCTCAGTGTTCACCCACACCTCTCAGGACTTACTGTGAACCAAAACGCCGTGCATTCTTTTTAATGCGAAAACTAAATCCGTATTCCTCTCTAATACGGTTAGAAAGTTGTCCATATGCTCTTGTTCCGGGTTCTCAAGGTACAACTTTATGCCGGAAACCAGTACTCGTTTCTTTTTGGAGACATAGGAAATATCTCTGACAATTTGTAGATTTTATCATCATTTGTTTTTGTGATAGCATGAGAGGGGCTCTTCTTTAATTTGCCCTCCGTGGGCCATTTTAAAGTGAACATGAAAGTGTTGTGGCTCTTGTTCAGATCGGCTGCCGGAAAGAATAGTAGTAACTCTATCCTTTTAATGGGTAGTTGGCAAATCATTTCATCAGATTGAAAGCCAAGATTTGTTATATATCGAGCATTTTCCGCATTTCCTTCTTTCGCTCCTTTCGTTTCCTCCTTCTTTCTTTCTTTCTTTCTTTCTTTCTTTTTTTTTTTTTTTTTTTTTTTTTTTTTTTTTTTCTACCATCCTTCCGACTTCTTTCTCTCTCTCTCTTTCTTTAGCTTTTATTCACCTCCTTGTTCAGTGTAACAAGTCGTTCAGTATAACTCGCATCGCTGTTTCAGGGTGTTGAAGAATCTCTCAGTTACCTACTATTTTTGTTCCCAATGTTTTTATTTTGTTTTCGTACCTACACGAAACATATACTATCAATTACAATGCGATACTTTTAATCCAGACTCTCCATGTTCGTATTCTCTTTGTAGGTTGTGTCTGCATACGTAAACCGCGTGACATTTACTGCAACAGTCATTTTTAACCCTTTACGTCTTGAGTCTTGAAATACAAATTCTCCTCACCACTCATGAAGGGGCAGAAATAGGTGACACAAAGAGAATTCATAGTTAGATCAGCTACCGATTTCTCCATACCGCACTGCATGTTCCTGTTCTGAAGTAGTAAGGAGACATGTATCTTGGGCGTTGCTAGGACTCAGAGGTTGCCATCTATTTTGATAGTTACGTTCTTGGTGGACACATAGCATGGTATCTGTCTCTTTCGCGTTACACCGTATTTGGCAATTATTGTTGTGAAACTCTGTTTCCGTGAATACTCCGCGTCCGCACTTCGCTATTTGTGTCTTGAGCTGAAGTCCAAGAAGAAATCGTTGAAACTTAAAAATATACTTATTCCTTGGGAACACGTCCTTCATGGCTTTTGACGACAAAAGTATAAATGAATCCGGCTTCTGTACAATTTACTATAGGTAATCTTCAAATAAGATGCCTTGATTAGGTAGATTACATCGGACTGCGATGCTAAGTTCCGGACCTTGGAAGTTTAGGTAGCCTAAATATAAACGGAGAACCATGCAGTATCAAACCCTCTCCGCATAAAAAATGATGGAAATATCTAAGTATAGCCTTTCTCTTACACAAAAAACACGAAAATTTACACTAAAGATGCTTGAGTGTTTTTGCGCTTATACTGTCGGCAGCCATCTTTGTTGGAAAATCACAGACAAAATTGTCTGGCTTTTCACTCCCCCTTCCCGCGTGTGACGGCAAGAAAGTTGTCGCGTTCGTACGTTTTCAGCTGCATCTTGCAACGCAATGTCATTGCGAGACAGGTTGTAAAATAGATGTTACACGACGCTGGAGCTGTTCAGGCAAAACGTTGCGGAAAGTGCATTGTTCTTGTTACCCGGAGCTTGTCTGGCATTGACGTTGGCGGTGCAAGAAAAAATGAGGACCTGAAGTGATTGTAGTATTTGGAGAAAACCTGTAGCGACCCTAAAGCTTGTATGGCGAAAACTGTCCACTATATAAACGGGGAGATGTTTTTACCCGAAGAAAAGCAAACGAAGAGATAAATCACAAATTGTTTTGCCTTTCGTTATAGACTTGCGAAGCACACTGAAATGAGAGAAGTCCTGGGATCTGCGAAAGAACTGGACGAGATGAGAAAGTGCTGTGAAACACTCAAACAGAGGGTACTGGTGAGTAAATATTTTTGATTCCGTGTCAATTGAATCCAGTGATGATAATGAATTTGTCTGACATCGATCATAAACAAAGTTTATTTATTTATAACCTGCGTAGCTGGCGCTCTCATTCGATGCGGTTGAACGCTGTTCACGGGCGCCATTTTGTACTGATGGCAGATGGGAGACTGAGGTCGAGTGACAAAATTACTGGGCGGGGGGAGGAGGGCGGGGGCGGGGGGTACTTATGTGCATAACTTTTACTGAGGCAATTAAAAGAATCCGAAGGATTGGCTTGACTTGGAAAGCACATTCAACAGTGTATGGCGTCAAATTAAATCGGCCCGAAACCAGGAAATGGAGCCGTCACCTGACTAATCCCTTGCACCTAAATCGACCCTTCACACACAAATCTAAAATAACCATGTAATTTGTGGGGTAAAAACAAATGACCATTACTGAAATGAATCCAATTTATCTCGTGGCCGGTATACATTGGTGTTTCTCCTATCGGATTCTTCAAATGGTGTTTATAGGGACCTTTTGAAAAATGATTAATCTTCACAAGACTTTGTCAAATCATCGAAAACATTTTCATTTGAGAAACCTCAACTTTTGGGCACAACATCTCTGTACCTGAACGAGAGTAAATATAGGCTATCACCATGTTGTTTTTACGTACTCTTAGGCAGAGATCGAGCAAGATGGAGAAGACAGCAATATACTGGCCAGCGGACTACCGTACTGGAGATGTCAGCCGTACGTCAGACCGAGGTATGTAGGTCCCAGCTGCGCAGGCGCGCGGACGGGTACTTTTGGAGCATTAATCACTAGTAGTTCTTTTACCGGTTTCGTTTAGTCCAAAAGAAGTTGTTGCTAAGAGACAGCTGGGCAAAGACAATGCTGGCGCCCAAAGTGGTGAGTCAGGCGGCTGTGGTAAGAGCTGTAGACCGCTGACCAAGAAATACAAGAAGAAGGCGTCTGAAAAGACACACATCCGTAAAGGTATGAGCTCCATGCCACTGTCTTTGCCTTGTGCCAATTAACCCTTTGACCCCCCAAGGGTGATCAACTTCAATATTATCCTTCAGTTTCTCACTAGAAACTGGCTTTTGATACCTTACTCACATGATAACTGATTAATCTATAATTCTTACTACACCACTCACATTTCTTTAATTAGAAGGTTAGGAGAATCTGCATTTTGATCTTGGGAGTTATGGTTTTGTTTAAATCTGGAAATGCCTGAAATTTGAAGAAATGAAGAAATGAAGAAATGTCAAAATTGGTCAGTATCACTTTTAGTCCTAGTGAGACTAACTTTCTTCTTAAAACGTTTGTTTTTTGTTTGTTTGTTTGTTTGTTTGTTTGTTTGTTTGTGTTTTCCGTCAGAAGAAAAGTGGATTACTTGTCAACATTGTCTGAAAAATCCACGGGTAAGGAGTGTTTTTTATGTGATATCAAGAAGTAGAACGCAAGTCAGACTGTTATTAATCTTGTTCGAGTATTTTGGATGCGAAAACTGACGAGGATATTGGTAGACAGCTAGTAGTCCCTCCGTTTCCGTCCAAGATCGCATAGCGAGCGTAGAAGCGAGAGGCTGGGGGTGGGGGCGCAGAACTTCCTCTATTCTCTAGCTCCGTTATCCGTGCCCTGCTAAACGCTCTTGGAGGGAAAAGTAGAGACAGCTTGCAATACAGGATCGGCAAGGCACGGGAATTTAAACCAATGAAAATTGGAGAAGCAATCGACCAAAAACGAATCGAAATCGATTAGTCAGGAAGGAGAAGTCTTTGTTAACGGGGGGAAAAAAAGCGTTTTCAAAAAATTCCGGACTGTTGCAGACAAGGCCTCAGTTCCTAGCCGTCCCATGTTTATCGCGGGCGTCGAAAACACTGACGCGGCTACATAATGGCTGGTCTCATACGAAAACAAAAAGGATACAAATAACATGCCGTGTGTTTTGAAGAGAACTGACATGCCCATTTAATACGATTTATTAAAGTAAAGTTATGGTTTAGCGGTTGACACAGTTAAAAGTCGATTTGTAATGAACTTTATCTTCCCCATGACAGGGTACCAAGTGCGTTTTCAGTTTTTGCCGGGTCTGTTGTAAGGAGAAGACGGTGCGTAATGAACTGGACTGTCGAGGTAAGCCTGGTTGTCTTGCTTGTTTACGGGCAGCAGAGAGTAGAAATACTGTATAATCAGAACACAAGGCCCGATTAAAGGCCAATTCACACTGGACGCCTCGCGACACGCCGTAACTGCACGTGACAACGCGACAAAATTAGATCCCGGTCATTCCTTCAATCCGATTCACACCGGACACGGCGCGACAACGCGTCAACTCAGAGCGACGCTGTAAAAATAGAACAAGGGCTAATTTCAACGCGACAACGCGTTCAGTTACGGCGTGTCGCGACGCGTCCAGTGTGAATTGGCCTTTTAACGTCGTACCACGTATCGACTCAATTCAGCAGTTAATTCACACCATGCCACGAACGCACGACAGTTATAAATAATCCATCTATCCGTTTGTAACCAACTACCATAGATTTCGAATAAGCCCCCCGAGCGCTTGATTCAAATTTAGGATAAGGCGGGAGGCGCTTATTTCATTTTTACCAAATCGTGGTTGGGTGGTCATCTATTTTGGTAATGCGTAACTAAAAAACATCATAACGTGAGTATTAATGTACAAAGCCGTTCGTATAGTTATAATAGTGACACACGTTGTAACTATTTTTGCTTAGTTAGTAAATTTTATAGGGGGAGGGTGGCGCTTATTCGAGGGGGCGTTTAATCGAGGGGACGCTCATTCGAGGGGGTGTTCAATCAAGGGTCTACAGTATATATTTATTGGTACTGTGCCGTCTTTTCTTGAAGGTCACCGTTTTTGGTTTAAGAAGAGAAAACAGAAGGATGACGAAATGTCTACGGAGCATGTCCCGACACCAGACGTCTCCACGTAACAGAAGGGGTCACGTGATGGAGTTTAAGCCACGGCAGGCCTGAAATAAGTGCAGAAAACGAAGAGTCACGAGGCTGACAGCCATACACAGATAGCTTACTTAATTGGGCCCTCTCAAGCATAGTCCTTTGAGCGCCGAAATTCTTTATACGCCAGTTTAGGGGCCCCGAAAGTCGAAAGGTGAATTTATTTATTCGTGGGTCAGCTTAGAACGCGTTCGATTGGGTCTATTCCGGAATAGGAATAGCGATACTGATTTATAAAATATTTTGCTTTGGAGCTGAATTATGTCAAGATGTTTCGACAGCTCTTCGAAATGTCAGCGTAAAGTTTAGAAAACAATCCCGAAGAAACTTCCCCCAGAACAAGCAGAACTTTGGATCATTTTAGCTATTCCTATTCCGGAATAAGGGTCAATCGAACGCACCCTTTATTGAACTTTCGACAACTCAGCCCAGGACAACAAACACGAACGCAAATCACTCTTTGTGTTAAAAATCTCAATTACATTTGTATCCAGATAAAGATCACACTAGCGAGAACAGAAGAGAATGCAAACATTTCATCAATCTTTCATTTAAATACGAAAGGTGACTGACTTATCTCACTTCTTTGCTGCCTATGAGCAGTTCCTTCGTTGATTGTAAAATAGATAACATGCAAGAGTGGGGCCAGTTAGTCTCTCCTCTGCCACTACCTTGCCTTTATCATAGAACATCCTAAAAATTTCTCGAAACGTTCCTAAAAATTTACAGGATTTTCTATTTTAGCCCCAAAATGGCCCCTTTTCGAAAAAATGGTAAGGCTAGCCCATGCTTTTTGTCAAAAATACCGATTTTAAGCAAAATTTTAAAACTCTTGAAACTTTCAGGAAACCTTCCTGGGACTATAAAGAGACTTTTTGCTATACATTTGTTTTATTTTTCTTGAGCCGTTGACGAGATATAACAAGGAAACTACGCATTTTTTGGTTCTTTTGTTCAAAAAGTACGCAATGCGTGACGCGATGATTTACTCTTATTACTCGCAACCCGCTCATTGAAATATCACAAATATTATATCAAAACCTTCGCAATACTCCCGAGAACATTTCTTGAAAGTTTTGTGCGATTCTGAGATTTGGTCGAAAATGGACAAATTTTGAAGAAAGGAAAGTGTAGCCCATGCTTTTTGTCAAAAATGGCCGATTTTGAGCAAAATTTTAAAACTCTTGAAACTTTCAGCAAACCTTCCTGGGACTATAACAAGACTTTTTGCTATACAATTCTCTTATTTTTCTTGAGCCGTTGACGAGATATAGCAAGGAAACTACAAATTTTTTGGTTCAATTTTTTTTTTTTTTTTTTTTTTTTTTTTCAAAAAGTACGAGATGTGTGACGGGATGATTTACTCTTATTACTCGCGACCCGCTCATTGGAATATCACAAATTATATATCAAAACCTTCGCAATACTCCCGGGAACATTTCCTAAAAGTTTCGTGCGATTCTGAGATTTGGTCGGAAATGGCCAAATTTTGAAGAAAAGCCCATGCTTTTTGTCAAAAATGGCCGGTTTTGAGCAAAATTTTAAAACTCTTGAAACTTTCAGAAAACCTTCCTAGGACTATAACGAGACTTTTTGCTATACATTTGCCTTATTTTTCTTGAGCCGTTGACGAGATATAAAAAGGAAAGTACGGATTTTTTTAAGGTCGCCCACTTCGTGGGGCGAGCTTAAAGGGGTCGCGGTGTCCCTCTAGCCTTCTCTGTCAACAATGAACTTCCAAATAAGGATTTTGTCAATTCCAAATTTGGGCATGATCGTGTTATACGTTGTAATAGCTGTTCTCAAAGTAGATTTTGTGCGGGAACTTTTCTTGAACTCGTCATTCTGGTGGTCAAGCATTTGAAGTTTGTTTGGTCACTGAGCCTAAAAGTTATGACACTGAAATTAATAGTCAAACTACATGGCTATACTGTTATCATGAAGTGATACCTTTAAGCTGATATATCTCGACAACGGATGAAGATAGATAAAGCAAATGTATTGCAAAAAGTCTTATTATAGTCCAAGGAAAGTTTTCAATTTTTGACAAAAAACCCTCTGCTATAGCCTTAGTATTTTGTCAAAATTCCAAGATTTTTCAACCATCTCAGAATCGCATGAAACTTTCAGGAAACATTCCCTGGACTACGCCGACGGTTTCTGCATAGTTTCTGTAAACTTTTAGGCCGCGCGTCGTGAGAAATTAAAGGAAGTTACAACAAATCATGCACTAATTAAATCATCACACCTTTCGAGCAAAGAAGCCAACTTTAAGCTGCTGTATCTCGCCAACGGATGAAGATACATAACGCATATGTATTGCAAAAAGTCTTGTTATTGTCCAGGGAAGATTTGCTACAAGTTTCAAGAGTTTTCGATTTTTGGCCAAAATCGGCAAAAAACCCTGTGCTATAGCCTTAGTATTTTGTCAAAATTCCAAGATTTTTCAACCATCTCAGAATTGCATGAAACTTTCAGGAAACATTCCCTGGACTACGCCGACGGTTTCTGCATAGTTTTTGTAAACTTTTAGGCCGCGCGTCGTGAGAAATTAAAGGAAGTTACAGCAAATCATGCACTAATTAATTCATCACACCTTTCGAGCAAAGAAGCCAACTTTCAGCTGCTATATCTCGCCAACGGATGAAGATACATAACGCATATGTATTGCAAAAAGTCTTGTTATTGTCCAAGGAAGCTTTCCTACAAGTTTCAAGAGTTTTCGATTTTTGGCCAAAATCGGCAAAAAACCCTGTGCTATAGCCTTAGTATTTTGTCAAAATTCCAAGATTTTTCAACCATCTCAGAATCGCATGAAACTTTCAGGAAACATTCCCTGGACTACGCCGACGGTTTCTGCATAGTTTTTGTAAACTTTTAGGCCGCGCGTCGTGAGAAATTAAAGGAAGTTACAGCAAATCATGCACTAATTAATTCATCACACCTTTCGAGCAAAGAAGCCAACTTTAAGCTGCTATATCTCGCCAACGGATGAAGATACATAACGCATATGTATTGCAAAAAGTCTTGTTATTGTCCAGGGAAGCTTTCCTACAAGTTTCAAGAGTTTTCGATTTTTGGCCAAAATCGGCAAAAAACCCTGTGCTATAGCCTTAGTATTTTGTCAAAATTCCAAGATTTTTCAACCATCTCAGAATCGCATGAAACTTTCAGGAAACATTCCCTGGACTACGCCGACGGTTTCTGCATAGTTTTTGTAAACTTTTAGGCCGCGCGTCGTGAGAAATTAAAGGAAGTTACAACAAATCATGCACTAATTAATTCATCACACCTTTCGAGCAAAGAAGCCAACTTTAAGCTGTTATATCTCGCCAACGGATGAAGATACATAACGCATATGTATTGCAAAAAGTCTTGTTATTTTCCAAGGAAGCTTTCCTACAAGTTTCAAGAGTTTTCGATTTTTGGCCAAAATCGGCAAAAAACCCTGTGCTATAGCCTTAGTATTTTGTCAAAATTCCAAGATTTTTCAACCATCTCAGAATCGCATGAAACTTTCAGGAAACATTCCCTGGACTACGCCGACGATTTCTGCATAGTTTTTGTAAACTTTTAGGCCGCGCGTCGTGAGAAATTAAAGGAAGTTACAGCAAATCATGCACTAATTAATTCATCACACCTTTCGAGCAAAGAAGCCAACTTTAAGCTGTTATATCTCGCCAACGGATGAAGATACATAACGCATATGTATTGCAAAAAGTCTTGTTATTGTCCAGGGAAGCTTTCCTACAAGTTTCAAGAGTTTTCGATTTTTGGCCAAAATCGGCAAAAAACCCTGTGCTATAGCCTTAGTATTTTGTCAAAATTCCAAGATTTTTCAACCATCTCAGAATTGCATGAAACTTTCAGGAAACATTCCCTGGACTACGCCGACGGTTTCTGCATAGTTTTTGTAAACTTTTAGGCCGCGCGTCGTGAGAAATTAAAGGAAGTTACAGCAAATCATGCACTAATTAATTCATCACACCTTTCGAGCAAAGAAGCCAACTTTAAGCTGCTATATCTCGCCAACGGATGAAGATACATAACGCATATGTATTGCAAAAAGTCTTGTTATTGTCCAAGGAAGCTTTCCTACAAGTTTCAAGAGTTTTCGATTTTTGGCCAAAATCGGCAAAAAACCCTGTGCTATAGCCTTAGTATTTTGTCAAAATTCCAAGATTTTTCAACCATCTCAGAATCGCATGAAACTTTCAGGAAACATTCCCTGGACTACGCCGACGGTTTCTGCATAGTTTTTGTAAACTTTTAGGCCGCGCGTCGTGAGAAATTAAAGGAAGTTACAGCAAATCATGCACTAATTAATTCATCACACCTTTCGAGCAAAGAAGCCAACTTTAAGCTGCTATATCTCGCCAACGGATGAAGATACATAACGCATATGTATTGCGAAAAGTCTTGTTATTGTCCAGGGAAGCTTTCCTACAAGTTTCAAGAGTTTTCGATTTTTGGCCAAAATCGGCAAAAAACCCTGTGCTATAGCCTTAGTATTTTGTCAAAATTCCAAGATTTTTCAACCATCTCAGAATCGCATGAAACTTTCAGGAAACATTCCCTGGACTACGCCGACGGTTTCTGCATAGTTTTTGTAAACTTTTAGGCCGCGCGTCGTGAGAAATTAAAGGAAGTTACAGCAAATCATGCACTAATTAATTCATCACACCTTTCGAGCAAAGAAGCCAACTTTAAGCTGCTATATCTCGCCAACGGATGAAGATACATAACGCATATGTATTGCAAAAAGTCTTGTTATTGTCCAAGGAAGCTTTCCTACAAGTTTCAAGAGTTTTCGATTTTTGGCCAAAATCGGCAAAAAACCCTGTGCTATAGCCTTAGTATTTTGTCAAAATTCCAAGATTTTTCAACCATCTCAGAATCGCATGAAACTTTCAGGAAACATTCCCTGGACTACGCCGACGGTTTCTGCATAGTTTTTGTAAACTTTTAGGCCGCGCGTCGTGAGAAATTAAAGGAAGTTACAGCAAATCATGCACTAATTAATTCATCACACCTTTCGAGCAAAGAAGCCAACTTTAAGCTGCTATATCTCGCCAACGGATGAAGATACATAACGCATATGTATTGCGAAAAGTCTTGTTATTGTCCAGGGAAGCTTTCCTACAAGTTTCAAGAGTTTTCGATTTTTGGCCAAAATCGGCAAAAAACCCTGTGCTATAGCCTTAGTATTTTGTCAAAATTCCAAGATTTTTCAACCATCTCAGAATCGCATGAAACTTTCAGGAAACATTCCCTGGACTACGCCGACGGTTTCTGCATAGTTTTTGTAAACTTTTAGGCCGCGCGTCGTGAGAAATTAAAGGAAGTTACAGCAAATCATGCACTAATTAATTCATCACACCTTTCGAGCAAAGAAGCCAACTTTAAGCTGTTATATCTCGCCAACGGATGAAGATACATAACGCATATGTATTGCAAAAAGTCTTGTTATTGTCCAGGGAAGCTTTCCTACAAGTTTCAAGAGTTTTCGATTTTTGGCCAAAATCGGCAAAAAACCCTGTGCTATAGCCTTAGTATTTTGTCAAAATTCCAAGATTTTTCAACCATCTCAGAATCGCATGAAACTTTCAGGAAACATTCCCTGGACTACGCCGACGGTTTCTGCATAGTTTTTGTAAACTTTTAGGCCGCGCGTCGTGAGAAATTAAAGGAAGTTACAGCAAATCATGCACTAATTAATTCATCACACCTTTCGAGCAAAGAAGCCAACTTTAAGCTGCTATATCTCGCCAACGGATGAAGATACATAACGCATATGTATTGCAAAAAGTCTTATTATAGTCCAAGGAAGGTTTCCCGAAAATTTCAGGAGTTTTCGATTTTTGACAAAAAAACCTGCTCTAGTAGTTTGTCAAAATCCGGTCATTTTTCGACTATCTCAGAATCGCATGAAACTTTCTGGAAACGTTCCTTGGGCTATGCCGACGGAGTTTGCATAGTTTTTGTAAACTTTTAGCCCGCGCGTCGTGAGAAATTAGAGGAAATCATGCACTAGTTTAAACATCACAACTTTCGAGCAGAGGAGCCAAATTTAAGGTGCTATATGTCGACAACGGACGAAGATAGGTAGAGCAAATGTATTGCAAAAGGCCTTATTATAGTCTAAGCAAAGTTTCCTGAAAATTTCAGGAGTTTTCAATTTTTGACAAAAAATCCTGTGCTATAGCCTTGAGGGTTTTTAAAACTAAGACTTATTCGAATACGCAGTTTAGCAAAAGTGGAGGCCCTCGGAAAGTGTTCCGAACTTCCACATACCAAAAATTGAGCAAATTATAAAATGTGACCTTAAGCCGCAAAAGTAACGTTCACAATTTTGCAAGCTTAGAGCTGCCTTGCTGCTTTAATTTGCTGTTTTCAGTCCTGTTTAAAAAATATTCGAAAAAATTGTTTCATTGTTATATAGAAATGCCAATCCCAAGCTAACTTTTCGAAACAATTATCAAATTTGTCTGTGCCTCATTAAATAGTAGAAAAGTATACCCGAGCAAGCAAGTGCGACAAAACCTATCGATTGACAAGAAATGGGCGACCTTTCAGCGGCGACGCTGCTTTGATTTTGGTTCTTTTGTTCGAAAAGTACGCGACAAGTGACGCGATGATTTGCTTTTAGTAGTCGCGACCCGCTCATTGAAATATCACAAATTTTATATCAAAACCTTCGCAATACTCCCCGAAACACTGCCTGAAAGTTTCATGGGATTCTGATATTTGGTCAAAAACGGAGAAATTTTGAAGAAAAGTTAAGGCTATAGCCCATGCTTTTTGCCAAAAATGGCCGATTTTGAGCAAAATTTTAAAACTCTTGAAACTTTTAGGAAACCTTCCTGGGACTATAACGAGACTTTTGCTATACATTTGTCTTATTTTTCTTGAGCCGTTGACGAGATATAGCAAGGAAACTACGCATTTTTTGGTTCTTCTTTTTTTTTTTTTTTTTTTTTTTTTTTTTTTTTTTTTTTGCAAAAAGTACGAGATGGTGACGGGATGATTTGCTCTTATTACTCGCGACCCGCTCATTGGAATATCACAAATTTTATATCAAAACCTTCGCAATATTCCCGGGAACATTTCCTAAAAGTTTCGTGCACTTCTCAGATTTCGTCGAAAATAGACAAATTTTGAAGAAAAGTTAAGGCTATAGCCCATGCTTTTTGTCAAGAATGGCCGATTTTGAGCAATTGTTAAAACTTTGGAAACTTTCAGGAAACCTTTCTGGGAGTACAGCGAGACTATTTGCTATACATTTGTCTTCTTTTTCTTCTGAAGTTGACGAGATATAGCACTGAAAGTACGCATTTTTTTGGTTCTTTTGTTCGAAAAGTACGCGTTTATTTGATCTTATTACTGGCGACCTTGCTCGGCCAACTCCTTAATTTTACTCGAAGAAGCAGCATGTACTTTTAAACAGTATATTCAGCTTGCTTTGTTTTAAAGGTTATTAAAAATATTAGCTCACGCACATATGCTTCCCTCAAACCCTTTTAACCTATCTTTGCAAGGGTGTAGTTGGCTCACTTGCTAGTGAAAAGGAGAAAGTAGATAGAACTATCGCGAGCCATAATTTTCCATTACGTGGTACCGTAAAATAGGCAAACAATCCTTTACCCCCCTCCCTTCCCCTTCTAAAATACGTCCCAGCCTACCGCATCGTAGACACAAATTTGCCCACGATAATTAGCTCCCTGTCCCTTTAAACAAATATAAACCCAGGGCTTGTTTGCGGAATTGTACGGTACAGTGTACTCAATATTACATCACGGATCAGATGTGGGAAAGCAATGTATCAGTGGATATGTTCACAGTTGACTTATAGGAAGAATGACTTCAATCTACAAATGCTGTAAATAGTTGAGTAATACACGCCAAAAAATACGTACCATATCTAGAAGTACTACTACTACTACTACTACTACTACTACTACTACTACTACTACTACTACTACTACTACTACTACTACTACTACTACTACTACTAATAATAATAATAATAGTAGAAGTACTATTCTGTGATCTAGTTCGATTTCCTTGTTTGATTGTGTAAAATAATCATTATCACAATACTCGAGTTTACAGCAGAAACCCCACTCCCAAGAGTGATCAACTTCAGTTTTCTCCTTCAGTTTCTCACCACAGATATATCATATAGTAAGGAGAACTTAGCTTTTGATAGCTTACTCAGATGAAAGCTGATTAAACTAGGAATTCTTACTATATTATCACTCATACATTTTCTTGAGAGAATATGTATTTTGAGCTTTCCAGCAAAATCTCCCTTTTACCTCAGAACCTGTCTAGCAAGGCTGTGGCTAGTGAAAATAGAAATCTGCCAGTATCCAGGCTTGCTAGAGTGAAACAAAACCTAGACATCATAACATTACTAGTAAGAACAGTTTTCAAATGACTGTCAAAAAGTAAAACGAAAGCAAGTACACAGCCTGCAATCACAGAGGCTGTAAGAAAAACTTTCAACCGATCAGAAGCCAAAATAATTTGAGTTTGGTTTCGCTTTGAAAAAGATAATCAGAAATGTTAGGAAATACCATCGCCACTTGCTTATCCTGCATGAAAATATTGCAATCAGGTTTTGGTTTTGCTCCTGATTTGCCAAGAACACTGGACCAATTGGAAAGCATAGCAAATGCAAAACCAAAGCAATTACATGATCACTTTCAACAGTCATCCAAAAACAGTTCTAATTGTGCTTTGAGCAACTGATTAAACATACTTAACAAAAATGAAGTCTATTTCTTGGGTTTGCTCATTCTCTGGATCTGCTCACCAATTGCTTGCTGGACAGCATCTTGTGTTATCAAATCCACAAAGTTCTGCGTGTCCTGGTCTCTGATCTTAAGCAGATTCTCTATTGCTTCCCTTCTCATGATTTCCTTGGTTAGGGCCCTTGGTTTGTCTATTGTGGAAAGAAGAACCAAGTCAAGGCATTCTTTGACCATGGCTTGGAGTGGGAAGCTTGCACCTACTAGGTCAGGCAGACTAGGGAGAGGGAGACTAGTTTTATATGAAAGGCTCATGTTACTCTGGGGTCATGAATTATACAGTTGCGACCATTCACCCAAGATTATGAGGAGTAATAACCCCCTCCCCCCACCCCACCGTCCCCGGGGAACAACTTGCATGCATGTGCGAGCTTGGAATGTCCACCACACAGGCTACAGTTCTTGTACCTACCAGGTATTTTTAACCACTTTTCCATTTCCTTTCTGGTTTCCTCCAAGACTTTCTCCTTCTCCGTGACCTTGTGAGCGAGGCCAACTTTCACAGCCTTGTCAGCAGGATACAACTGACTGGTCAAACACATCTGCTCTGCCTCATTAGAGCCAACTGCACTGACAATCAGTTTGTAGACCCTGTGAAAGTGCATAGAAACAACCAAATTCTGTACCATGAACAGGCCTGGCTTGCTCTTCTTTCTTTCTTTCTTTTTTTTTTTTTTTTTTTTTGGCCAATGCTAATAATTTATGCTTCTAAACTCAGATAGCCTCCCCTGCAGTCATTTCTTGTTGTGTCATTCTCCCCAGAAAAGAGTGAATAACAATGAATAACCAGAAACTACTGCAGGGGAGGCTAAAACTCAGACAGCTTTTAGAGTATTGAGAGTCAATTGTACAGAAAGTTGCAACAAAAAATGAATGCTTAGCTAACCACACTAGTGACTTGAAGGTCTACATGTAATTAAGTAAAACTGATTCATTACTAAATACAGAATAAAGAAAAGATTAAATTCAATGCCCTGTAATAATGAGCCTCTTGTACTCACCAAGGTGGAACTGGTACACCCTGAATAAAATAACAACAATAGTTTAAAAATATAGTACATTGTGTATACTACAAAATGTATGTTTCTAACATTAGTTTGCTTCATGAGTAGTTCTCAAATTCTGGCCCTATTTCAGACCAGAATATAATATTTTTCCATACCCTTTCAAAACTTGTCCCCCAAAATGTGTAGCCTCTATATTATTTTGGTCTCATGCATCCCTGTGAAAATCTTATCTTATTGTAAGACCAAAACACAAAGTCTATTGCCTCAATTCAAACTAAAATGATTCTAACACCACATACAGTCCCTATGAGCCAAGACAAGCATACATGTACCTGCTGTATTAAATTACAGTAAGCTGGTCAGGGCCCAGTTTTTCAAAGCATGATTAGGCTAATCCTGGATTAGGTCTAAACTTTACGTCATTTATAAGCCTGAAAATGTGAAGATTTCCTGCACAATGACTTTGTCCTTGATACGTTTTAAGCTGGAACAAGCTTTAATCAATATTTGAACAAAACCCTGCAGTTCACTGGCAGGGAGGTCAAGAGAAAGAATTTCATTAAACTTGGATTAGCTTAACCGGCTTTTAAAAAGCCAGGCCCAGACGTACAGTACAGTGCACATAGAAACATGACAAACCTACCGCCATAGTCTCCACCATGGCAATACTGCTGTCCTGAGCTAGCACTCTGTAGTCACATGATAAAGCCAGGACACACCCACCAGCCATGGCATGGCCCTATTGATAGTCAAGGAACAGCTGGTTAGCATCAAGACTGAATTGGACTGCCACAACATTCACTAAAACACTTGGCTCATTGTGATTTATATGCCAGGTTGTTCTGAGTCATGTGTACAACAGTTTTTCAGGAGGTTTGGTGTCAAATGTTAATCTGCATTTAATGAGCATTTGATCATATTGCGCTAGCTCTGTGCAGTATAAAAACTAAATTATTATTATTATTATTATTATTATATTATTATTATTATTATTATTATTATTATTATTATTATTATTATTATTATTATTATTATTATTATTATTATTATTATTATTATCATTATCCAAATTCAATTGGAGTGGGATCAATTTCACACAAAACATACCATCACAGCAGCCATGGTATTCAGTCTGGAGCCATAAAGGTTTAGCCACATTTGCTGAAAGCTCCGCCAGAAGTCAGCTAGTTTGGTTTTATCAGCTGGGTTATAGAGTTCTTTCACCAAATCCAGACCAGCTGAATAGACTTTAGGAAGAGCCTGAAGGGTTAGGAAACAAAATAATGTAAATATACATGTACTGTACCTAATTAGGCTGAGATTTAATAGATACAAGTTTCTCTAATGACCTGGACAACTTAGGATGCACTCCTTTGATTGGGTGTTTTCTGGAATAGGATTATAGCTAAATGACCTTATTACAAGTCTGGTATTTCAAACAACTCCCAATACATTTCAAACGCGTTTTTTGGTTCGCTTAATTCTGAGCTGTACTGTACATCTCTACACAAGTCAGCTCCAAACCAAATAATTCACTGATTGATATCACTGTGGAATACTGATAACTCAAACTTCCAAGGGGAACAAAAATTGGTGTAAGTATCAGGAGTTTGATTTATCAGAAGTAAAATTACACTATTAGCAATAACTATTGCTAACAGTAAACAAACTCAAATTGAACTTGACCTGAAAGGAAAGGGAACGCCTGCTATGCAGCTGGCTATGGTAACACAATATTTGGTACTTACTGATCCAACAATCAGTCCTTGACAGCTAGTATCATTCTCCAAGTTTACTAAAGTTTCATTTATCTCCTGCAGGAATTCCCCAGAGAAGCTGTTGACAGGTTTCCTATTCAGTATCATAATGGCCAGGGGACCCTCCCGTTCAACAGACACCGCAGTAGATGCACACCTCACATGCGATGCTGGAATGCCACCAGGGTACTTAATGCAGGAAAATGAGATCCTCCCTAATATTGTACAGTACATCATAAGAGACAATATAACAACTTTTTATTCTCAAATACCCTGTAGTGTACATCACTGAAACACAAAGTTGTGGTGCAGGTCTAGTGGATGCAAAGCTCTTTTGTGCACTGAAATAAAATAATGTTAAACATGACTACTCCAGCAAAAAAAAAAAAAACATTATGAAAATGAACAGGCATTACTTATGCTAGAGGGCCCCTCTCCCACACCATCTTCAGTACCAATTCGCTATATAACCTCATGCGCATCAGATGACACTTATTATGTCAATATTAACGGACAAATTCAGGGCTTTTGAACGGAGATACATTATAAAAGGAGATTTATAGGAAATGTGCGAGCTGTGAAAGCTGGGGAATGTTCCCCTGGGAAATTTGGAAATGTGTGGTATCTGAAATAAGATCTCCTGCATTTTGAGCCCCTTTTTTTTAGCACAGATTAATTATCTTCTTCTCCAGAGCTTCTTCTTAGTCCTCCTAATAAGCTAGTGATCAGATGCAATAAACATAGTAAGGACTTATATTCTCTGAGTCTTATTGTAGCGCCTTTATAACACGACACATACTTTAAGGTGTCTATACTTTAGAACAAATGGAACACTTGCCTCCCTTGAAGGAACCGCGAAAAGCTCTCAAGCCAACTCTCACAAATGAAGCCGCCATGTTGAATTTGCTGTTAACCGCGGAGGCCTGGAGGGGACGTAAGCCGGACGTGGGGGAGGGGAGGGGGAAGCGAAGGTAATAGTGGCTCTTTTCCTGGGGGTACTCCTCAAAACTGTGCTGGGAGTGTGCCGCCCGGGACTGAAAACCCTTACATCTCAGATCAAAATTTGCGATTTTATACCTATTTCAATATTTCAGGCAATGCCTCCGGTATAAAAATTTGTCTGGGTAAAAGATATTTCGAAATAGTTAAAATGTTGTAGCGAGGAAAGTCAGGGACATCGGTGATCGGAAATTTTGGAAAACCTAACGAAAGAACCAAAACAAAAGAAACTGGCGAAGAGCATACCGATTTATTGTCACAAACCCAGTAGCAATGCTTTAACGCCAGGCTTACCGTATTCAAATAAAGCAGAATAAAGTAATTATTTATTTACTTTGGTTGAACGCTCAGCAACAAATATTTCACCAATAACCCACGGGTCTGTCGAGCATGAATTCCTCGGTTTATAGAGCCGTTTTCGGATGACTGTCGAAAGTAATCGTGTGATTGCTTTGGTTTTGCGTTTGCTATGCTTTCCGATTGGTCCTAACAAGTTTAGCAACATTCTTGGCCAATCAAGAGCAAAAGCAAAACCTGGTTGCGATATTCTCACGCGAGAGAGCAAGTGGCGATGACGTGTTCTCGCACTGCTGATTGGTCTGTAAAACCAATCGCAATTACTTGGTTTGGGTTTTGGTTTTGGTTTTGGTTTTGCTCGGACTTCTAATTGGTCTGATGAGTTTTTGCTCGCCCCATTGATTGGCTCTGTGATTGCTTTGGCTTTGGTTTTCGACAGTCATCCGAAAAGCGCTCTATATCTAGTTATTGGTATTTGTCATATCTTGATGCTTTGGTCTTTAAACTTCTTCCAGTTACGGACTGATCAACTTGGTAAAGTTCATCCATCTAAATCTTTGTCTGCACTGCAATCTCTGGTTAACCCTTTCACTCCCAAGCTCAAAATTCAGATTCTTCCAGCCTTTTAAGAATAAAATATACATGGCAAATGGTTTGAACCCAGGAGTGTAAACAGTAGGTTGGTTGTGATCGTCCGGGTTAGAGTAGTCTCCAGAAAGACTGTTGTTGGTGACTGACGTTTCGACTACCTGAGCGGAAGTCATCTTCAGAGTCAAATGAAAAGTATTCGTCAGATGGCGGTATATATTGGCTCTGGTTGTTGAAGTGATTGGTCCGTTTTGTCGGCCTATGGTTGGTCGAGTCGGCTTGGTTGTGTTTCGTTATTGTCGACTCGACCAACCATAGGCCGACATAACGGACCAATCACTTCAACAACCAGAGACATATATACCGCCATCTGACGAATACTTTTCACTTGACTCTGAAGATGACTTCCGCTAGAGGTAGTCGAAACGTCAATCACCAACAACAGTCTTTCTGGAGACTACTCTAACCCGGACGATCACAACCAACCTACAATGAAATATACGTCGAATATATGAGTAATATAGTGAAAACTGATAGTTGAATCAGCTTTATCTAAGCAAGCTACCAAAAGCCAAGTACTCATACTGTATAATGTATCTTTGGTAAGAAACTGTAGGAAAAAAATTGAAGTTCATTACTCTTGGGAGTGAAAGGGCCAGAAAGTAAGGTCTTCGTTGATATTCTAACACACTTTTCTTCTCCATTAGATTCAGTTAATGCGCTATACTAATATAGAATTTACTTCAAACCCATTCTCCATTCATCTCGTAATGTACTCTGTAAAGTCCGTAGGGTCTGGAACCGGCATATTTCTCATGCCCAGTGCTCCCGGTGGAGTTTTACCCACAGGACTGGTGGGAAAGGAAGATTCCACCTGCAGTGCTTTACTGCGCAAGCGCTTCATGTGTCGCAACCTCTCAAGCCAGTTGCAGCCGTACGCATCGCTTTGACGCCGCTGACTTTGGTGAATGACAGAGGCCATCTGAATAAGGAATCAAGATCACAGAACTTTAAAATACCATAACTGTACCTTTTGTATAGAGCAATAGCATAGTACACAATGGTATAGAATAGCTTAGCAATAGCATGGTAGAGTGTATGCGGAGCATAGCATAACAATAGTGTAGAATAGAATAGCATAGAGTATAGAATAGCAATAGCATAGTACAAAGTCACTTTTGGGACTGAGGCAAATGACCGCTTAAAAGAGGTTGACCGCTTAAGAGAGGTTTTCTAAAATTTAGCATGTAATAAGTGAAAAATTGAACTCGTGCGCGAGCCGGACAATAAGGACTCAAATGCTGTAGCGTAAGAGAAAAAGCTGGTGACGTGGAAACACTGCAAACAACTTTTGACGTTCACCCGAATAACCTGACTGATAAATTCGAAGTTATTGGTCATGCTCCAAAACTAATGGCTATAGGGTTAAACAAGTTTTTGAAGAGGCCTAGGAACCGAGAAAAGTCATAATCAAGGGAAAACGAGTTAACGGAGGTGGTGGCTTTGGTCTCGAGGTTCCTGGGGAGTACATATGTGAATGTGACAGTTTTTTCTTGTGGTTGGCTAGAATGGAAACTGGTAAAAGAGGAATTTAGATACGAGAAATATGACCTGCACTGCGCTGGACCCGCACAAGCCAGAACAATAATGACTCTGGCAAATGGTTTGAACCCAGGAGTGTGAACAGTAGGTTGGTTGTGGTACACAAACTTAGAACGGAAACCACTCAACAGATGCCAA
Organism: Plumapathes pennacea; assembly: GCA_964036295.1. Taxonomy (NCBI): domain Eukaryota; kingdom Metazoa; phylum Cnidaria; class Anthozoa; order Antipatharia; family Myriopathidae; genus Plumapathes; species Plumapathes pennacea. Next base: position 8,347,288 of record OZ038465.1, on the reverse strand, counting down.
CAATTACCGGCACCTTACAAACGACTGATAGATGACATCAAACGCAACCGAACGAACAATAGACAAATCAGCAGGACAACAGAACATCAACTGACCAACAACGAAACACAACGAAGCCGACTCGACCAACCATAGGCCGACATAACGGACTAATCACTTCAACAACCAGAGACATATATACCGCCATCTGACGAATACTTTCACTTGACTCTGAAGATGACTTCCGCTCAGGTAGTCGAAACGTCAGTCAGCAACAACAGTCTTTCTGGAGACTACTCTAACCCGGACGATCACAACCAACCTACAATAATGACTCTTTTACGCTGACTAGATGTTGTGTTTGATGAGGTGTTAAAATGTAAACTGGACATGCCTGGCTATCGTCGTGTGATATCGCGTTGTAATCTTGCTAGGTGACCATTTAATAGAGGTGAAATACAATAAAATTAGCCAACTGGGGAATCTAAATGGTGACCGCGTCCGCTTAATAGAGGTGACCGTTAAATAAAGGTCAAGTTTACAGTAATTCAGTGAAGCATATTCCGGGACTTTGATTAGCTTTGATTAGATTTGATTAGAGATTTGACTGTAGTACATAGCGTAAGTTAGGTGGTATACAGCATAGCAATAGCAATATCATTCTTTAGTATAGTATAGAGCATAGAATAGCAACAGCATAGTATATAGCAGAACACAGTAGATCGTCAGCATTCTAAATAAATCATTCACGATACAGACATTAACGTGGACCGCCAGTTGCCTGACGAGCATGGCAAGGTTTGTGTCCGAGATGGTTCTGGCTCCAGTGTCCAGGAACAGTTCCTTGAGACCTTCCTTAAACCTCAGCTTCACCAGATTACTCTCGTTATCCAGCGGCTTGATCAACACTTCAGCAAAGTTAAACTGACCCTAACACGACAAGATGAAAATATATAGCAATACACACTGAAATCACGCAGTAGAGTAGTAGTATATATCACTGTCACGTACGATCATCCTTCTTTACATGTAAAGTGCTATCCCTAAGGCTATCTCGCCAAGGACAAAAAAAAAAAAAAAAATCTGGCAGGAATTGGATCACGCTAAACCTGGCCCTCCTGGGAGGTTAGGGTAACCTCGAGCGTTTACATGGCTTAACTTGTCCCTGCCAGGAAGGTTGCCCTCCTCTAGAGTGACCCTACCTATCATGTAAACGAAACCGGACCCTTCTGGGAGAGTAGCTCTTATTCCAATATAAACAGCCCCTAATACGCCCGCGTAGATAAGTTAATTTCCCACTGGGGCAAACAATTTAACTGACGACCCAAACGGAGCAAATATTCAGAATCTTATATTAAGTGGATAGTCGAGAGGTGCTACTCTACCTTAATGGTGCCAAACTTGACCTCTTCATCCGACTCATTGTACACGATCGTCACAAAGTCATTCCCGATGTGCATCTTTTTGGAGTTACATCCGGGATCAGTTTCACGGTTAGGCATCAGCGTCGCCACGTGAAAGATGACTAAAAAGGCGAGAAAAAGCACGTGACACCACCACCGAGAAAGCTGCTTCAAGCAGCATATAAAAAAATAACAGAGCTGTCATTAAGGGCCGTAACCAGTAACACTTGTTACGGCCGAGTTCACCAAACATGATGCTGCCAACTGCTTTTTCTGTCTCTAGTGTGTTTTAGTGTGCCTGCGATTATTTTAGATGGTCAGCAGCTTTGTTTTAGTTTCGATTCAAGTAAGCCAGTATTTAGTGTCCACAGCCTCGGTATCATGTTTCGGTATCATGTTCACCATACGGTCTCTTTGTTTATAGCTCACCACCTCGTTCCTTTGTATAAATTACTCAGATATTCAGTTTTGGTAGCATAAGGCTCAGTTTGTTGGGCAATAACCAGTGTTTTAGGTTATGAATGTCGCGGTTTTTTGGCGTTTCAGCTTTGGATGATTTACCACAATCGTTGCGTATCCCAATAATTTTACAGTTATCTCCGTAGAGTTTGACCGGAAGTGAAACTTTTGCTCCAAAATTTCACATTTTTACCGTCTTAGCGATCGAATAGGCCAAAATAAACGTTGCACACGTTACATGGACTTCAATTTCGGCTACTGAACCAAGCTGTGAAGCACGTCTAAAAATACCCTGATTCTTGGAATTCAGAAAACTGACGTCGGCGATGCATGACAAACAGCAAATAGGTAAAACAACAAAGCAATAAGTATTCTGTTGTGGACGACGGTGGTTATTATAGTCCAAGTACATTCTATATTCTATGTTACCAAGTTAATTATATAAAAAAGACACCTCACAACACGAGTTAAAAGAGTGATTAGTGTGCATATCTTCTGCTGACGCAGTCTTGTAAAATATTAAACAAAAGGTGGGGAAACCCCCGATGTACAACAAAAGGTGGGGAAACCCCCGATGCACAACGACCCGAAGCCCACAGCTATCACACGCACCACTCTCATGGCCGGAAAATTGCTAGTTTGGATTGGACGAGGATCCTTCGCTGTTCTTCTTATTGTGCAGATCTTCTTATTAGCGCAATACCTTGTCGAATACGAAGGAAAGTACGTCTTCTACTGTCTGTCGTCGCCCTTGGTCCTAATAATTTTTGTGTCGGTGCTACTTCTCTTCAAGCAAGATGAGGACGATCGTATGGGCCACCTTTGGATTCCCTGGGGGTTCTACTCGGTGACACTTGCAGTTGAGGTTGGATTAATATTTTGGATGATCGTGATACAAGGCAAACTGGACGGCAACAGTTTCTACGGTCCGAACACTCTGAAGACCCTGCTGTGTATCACACCAACGCTAATGCTCTCCTGAACTCGGCATCTGATGAACCTGACAGCAAGAGCCCTCTTTCCCTTCTCTCTTCCACGGTTGCGGTCGATCTGTTCGATGGAATTGAGATGCTGGAGATACTTCTTGAGGATTACGAATGCAAGCTTCACGCAGTACCCGGGGAGGTACTAAAGACCGCCATACTCGTCGTTGTCTGCGCCCTCTTCTTCGTGTCATTTTTGGAACTGGCGCAAGTCAAATTTGAGGGATATGACGAGATCAAGGTCAGAAAGAGAGTGTTTTGTACGCACTGCACTTTCCGAGGTTTGCTGAATGTTTCTTTTCTGGTCCTTCGCATTATCTTGTGGGTCAAGTACAAACATGATGCGGCGATTTTTATCACCAAGAATGTAATTTCGCTAATTTATCTTGGCATACGAGCTTTTTCTGTATTTTCGTAGGAAATCGTGGAGAATGACTTGGGAAGGATGATTTGGTGTTGTGGCACACTTAGTCAATTTGGACGGGATGTAATGTATATTATAGTAACTGTTGTAGCTGATGCTGTAGTAAAAAGACCCGCCATTTATATAGACCATAGAAAGACAGAGTAAATGAATTAGCATTATAGGTTAATTTCAGCATAGGTTTTCTTTAAAGGTGAAGTTAGCGACGTTGTTGGCAGTGTCATCTTCTATTGGAGAACTTAGACGCGTCAGAAATCTAATTCAGAATAAATGTCCGAACCATCATCCCTAACATCGGGTGAACTCAGCCGTAACAAGTGTTAAGGGTTACGGCCCATAATGACAGCTCTGCCCACTAAAACACAAAAAACAACAGCAGAAATACGAACACGAAAAAGCATCATTTTTAGGTCGCCCACGAAGTGGGGCGGCCTTAAAGCAGTCACGGTTTCCTTCCAGGCTTCTGTGTCAACAATGAACTTCCAAATAAGGAACTTGTCAATTCCAAATTTGGGCATGATCGTGTTACGCTGAGTCACGGATAGACCTTTTTTCTTTGCCGGCTTGGGAAGTCCCGTCACGGTTCATAGTACTAAATGATTGCCGCAGTGTATTGGAGATAATTCTAAATTCTCTCATTTCGAGCGCCACATATAGTTTTCACCCTCTGCCGCCTTGTAAATGAAGGGCTTTTAAAACTAAGACTTCTTCAAATACGCAGTTTAGCAAAAGCGGAGGCCCGCGGAAACGGTTCCGAACTTCCACATACCAAAAATTGAGGAAATTATAAAATGTGACCTTAAGCCGCAAAAGTAATTTTCACAAATTCGCGAGCTTACAGCTGCCTTGCTCCTTTGATTTGCTGTTTTTAGTCCTTTTTAAAAAATATTTGAAAAAATTGTTTCACTGTTATATAGCAATGCCTATCCCAAACTAACTTTTGCAAAAAATATTATTGAATTTGTCTCCGCTTCATTAAATAGTAGAAAAGTATAAGAAATGGACGACCTTCCAGCGGTGACGCTGCTTTGATTCTTTACCCTTTCCCATTTCGTCAAGTCGATCATAGTGAGGAGTTCATTCCCAGGGAAGTTCAGAGGAGACTAGAGAAAAGTGATGTTTGAAAACCCTCAAACAAAGTTTGAGCATGGAGTATCAGTACAACGTACAGTTAACAAGTCTCGTTTCCATGCCATACTCACTTTGACAGATGTCATCCTGCCAACTGTACGCAAATTCCCCGTCAATGCCATCTCGGTCCAGTCCCCCAGTGTAAATCTCGGCAGCCGGGCAGTCCCGGAGTCGCACCAGGCTTCCCAGCCCGGCCAGGAACTTGACGTAACGTGACGAGCCGTACACATTCCTCAAGATGGCAGCCTCGTTGTCATGTTGGCCCGGCCCGACGTAAATGACGCCAATCTTGTGTGTGTCGTACGGTGGGATGCGGTCCAGACATTTGATGGATAGCTCTATTTTCTGAGGAAAAGAAACTAACGTTTGGTACTCTTACAGCTCATGGTTGGGACGGTATTCACAAAATTTTCGTGCGAACGAAAATATTCGGAAGTTTGACTTACACACGGCTATCTTGCATAAACCCATATTTATCAAAAGAAAAGTTGAGAATTGTGTAACTGTGTGAAAGCTTTTCGTCAAGGGTATGGTGGTGCTAGTGGTAGCGAGAAGAAAATTAAAAATAAAACAAGCAGCCGCTGCCCAAAACCAAAAATACCTCTCCTTCGGGAAGTGGAAGGGGCCTTTCCTGTGTAGGACCCAAAAACGACGCATGATACAGCTGTAGGAACACAAAGCTGGGGTCCAAAGGGTGCCGATGGGACTCAGACGGAGGGACCAAAGTGGCAGGGTCCCTGCTGGGAGGCGCATCAAAGCCCTCCTTACTGCGGGGGGTCCTGGCAGACGAGGAGCGCTTTAACAGTCTTTTTCGTGTTGTGGGCGTCCTGTCGCTCTCTGCATTTGATTGCGCAAAAACTAATGAAGAAAAAACAAAAACAAAAACAAAAACAACGGAAAGGCGGATCTTTTTAGTGATCTAATTTCGTTATCTTGGATGGTCACCCATCGAAGTACTTACCCTGCCCGCCAAGTCTCAATATTTTCCTCTCGCAAATTTACCAACGCCAACTTGTATGAGCAATAGATAATTATATACATGCTTTTCCTTACTCACCTCTCGCAAAGGTACCGGTGGGTGACGATAACTCCGGTGATGACGTACACTTTGTCGTAAGAGTGACATCATCTTTTATGCCCAGATTTAAAGAGCTTCGTGACTGCCGCGGTGAAGTGAACGGAGACCTGTTGGAGAGACGTATCTCGACGGGTGAACGCAGACTCTGGCTCTTTCTCAGGCTTGGTTTCGATCCTTGAGAGCGACGCTTGGTTTGGGGGGTCTGGCTCGACTCTGTGGACGTCGTGTCTGCTTGCTTTAGGGAATCCAGTTGCTGAAATGGGAAAAAAGGATGAAGATGAACGGCTACCAAATGGAATTCCGTTGGCTTTTGCCTCTGATCAGTAAAGCAAAACCTTTCCCATACAAATGAGTTTGCTGAATTTGTATCAAAATGAGTGCGAGAGTAAAGCCAACTTTCATATAAAGGCTTTGCATTAGAACAGGTTTTGATACAGTAAAAGGTGAACTCAAAGTGGCGGATAATGGAGTGTTTCAACCCACATATCTTAATGTCGTATTGTGAACAATCAGCACTCAGTGAACAAGATGAAATAAACGCAAACCTCTCATCCCACAACAAACAAATAAACAAACAACAAACAAAAATCCATTGACCTCGATTGTTACTAAATTATGGTTTATTTGGATAGTATATCCTTGCATGGGATTTCAAGCTAACAACATAATTCTACGAGACATCAATTATGAACAAAAGCCAAGCGTTCCTACCGGTGGCTCCAGGTTTTCGGCGTAAATGGCTTCTTCCGCCAACTCAGGATTTTCGGTGATGATAGAGTGACTTCTGGTGGTACACAAGTCCAAATTCAGAGATTTCGGTCTCTTCTTCGTGGGGCTTTGGTGCGTTCGTTTCTTTATAGTAGGTTCTGGGTCTCCACATGAAGCTGTCAAATAAATTGAGGTAAATATATAATCTGAACTGTTAGAAACTGAAAGCAGTCGTTTTTCAAATTTCGAATTCTGGGAATTTCATGGAAATCAGTTTTACTTTGATGTCCAATATATCAATGCGGCTTATTTGTGGCCACAACAAAACTGACTTTTTTTATCACCCAAAATCTTCATCATTTTTTCCTACTTTCGACAATCATGAAGGACTGACGCGTAAATAAGAGAGTTAGCAGTAAAGATTTTCCGACTATGGCAAAAGAAGAAACGCTAAAGACCAATTGATTACCTGAAGGTTCTTCAATGTCGAAAGATTGAATGCTTTCTTCATCACTGGCGAGCTGGAAAAAGCAATCATCATCATCGCCATAAACATCATGAACATAATCATCATCATCATCATCATCATCATCATCATCACCATCATCATCATCATCATCATCATCATCATCATCATCATTATCATCATCACCATCATCTCTAGCAATATTAGTCACTTTATTTAGTCGCGAAATAACGCTACGAGTGCACTTTTCTGTGTAGAAACTATCAAGTCGCCTTAAACTAGAATGTCTGCACAGCGCTTCTTACTCACCCGGTACATCTCTAATGACGACAGATACTTCGGTTCCTGCACACAACTACGAGGCTGGTCCTGCTCTTGAACGTGGTCACGTGATGAAAGTATCGATGAGAAACTGGCGGGCGAAACTCCTAACTCAGGCTGAAAAAAATAGGACCGACAGCAACAAGCCGTGAACTTGCAGGTAAATATACTGAGCTCTGGGAGGAACGATAAAAAAGCGTGCCCGTTGAATGAGAAATTTCAAATAAGCGAATATCATGTCTTAACCTTGGCTTGTGATTTTTTAAAGGCCCCCCTTCTCGAGTTTGCTCTTCCCCTCATTCTAGCTCCCTTTCCACTCCCCACTAAAACCGAGGAAAATAATGCGGTATGTTATTCACTGCTTTCACGAGAAACCAAAGATCAGTGTGTCTTACAACAACAGATAGATTTTCGATTGACTGTCACAGTATTTCTTTGGTTTTACTATGCCTTTTTCGAAAAATTCTCGGCTGATGCTGCGATGATTTGATGTTATTTGAGACGTTATGGCACACCACTGCCAAACAAAAAACTAAGTCTAAGAAATACCTTTTCAAAGCGCAATGTTTGGCGAGATTGGTCCTCTGGAACGACTAAAAAGGGTACAATAATATCAGATAACAAAATAGCATAAGGAAGGTGAAAAAGATTCGGTTAACAAGATCAATAGAACTGACTTTATAACTCTTAAAAAACAATAAGAGCTTCAGAAAACTGGATGCCTTTGGCTTCAGAATTGCTGGACGTTAAACAAGGAAAATAAAGTATCCGCTAACCTTCGTTTGGAGATGCTAAAACAGCCTCAGTACGGTCTAAGCTTAAGGACTCACTCATCTGCAAAATAAAAAAGAGAATAAAGTAGAGAAAGGATATAAACGACAGTTATCCACATTTATGACCCATCAAATATTCCTCTCGCACGTGATTGGACACGTGACCCAGAACGTCCGCTAATGAACTTGAGAGAGGAAACAAAAAAAAATCACTTCATACTCCTTGAGTGCACTATTCTCGATAAATACATTCTCTTAATTTTATGGACTTCATTTACCAACAATACAACTTTACAAAGCTCTATTATGAATTACATTTAGCTTATTTCAGCCAGTTCTATACGTTGCAGAATGCAATGGGTTGGAGTTCTATAATCGGAATCTGTGAGGTCAGAATCACTTACCCTTATCACGCTGGGTCCACGTGCAGGACTCCGGCTTAGCAGCCGCTCCCTTGATTCGAAATCAGAGTCCGCCGAGCCGGGCGTATCAGGAGTGTCTGGGATGTTCTGGTTGGTGTTAGGGGACTGGTCGTCACTTTGAACGGAAGAATACAAAAGGACTGGGTCTGAGATGGACGGATCGTGTTTCACTCTCGTATCCAGTTCACTCTGCCGTTTGATTGCTCCTTTTTGATCAGCTTCGCCTGAGAATGATAAAAAATAGACTTTAGAGCAGATGACTGTCAAAAATCAAAATCAAAGTAATTATTCTGCCAATCACAGAGGCTGTAAGAAACTATTTCAACCAATCAGAAGCCAAAGTAGTCTGCGGTTTGTTTCCCACGCTACTCTCTTGCTTGCGTGAGAAGATCACAATCTTGTTTCGCTGTGGTTCCTGATGGGCCAAGAATAATGCTACTAAACTTGTTTGACCAATTCGAAAGCAACGCAAAACCAAAGCAATCGCACAATTTCTTTCAACAGTCATCCGAAAACGGCTCTAAGTTTCACCAATGTGATAAAATACAGGGTGCCTTTTGTCAGGGAGGTCGATAAATATCAGAAGAAAGAACACCATAATATGTGGAATTTGCCAGTTAAAGGAAAGCTATAATGGTCTTTGTCCAATCAAGTAAAAAGGTGGGGCATTTTGACGCAACATTTTCAAAATTGCATTGGAAGATCTGAAACCCTTACTACACCTTTTTCATGTGATTTTAAGCGTAAGGAATCTTAAGGATCAAGCCAACAAACCTTTGTTTTTGTCTTTTTCCGCACTGTGTTGTTGTGGCTTGATCAAATCTGATCGGTCCGGACTGGTATTAACTGAAGGAGGCCGAAAAAAAAAACAACAACAACAAAAAAACACCAATTTAACACATGTTTGACGACAGAAGAAGAGCTGGATTGCCTAAAGTATGTGACAGCATTCCGGCAAGTTCAGAAAACTCTACAAGGACAATCGGTATCACTCAGGCTACTGCTCCCACACATACTTCTTCAGTGTGAACTTTAGCTGCTGGATATTTTGACAAACGTTGGACAGAAGGAGCTATGAAAAGAGTTTGCGATTTGTCGGCGACAATGAAACGAGTATGTACATACGCATTTACATCGCCAAGTCTCGAGGACAAAATTATTCATTATCATTAAATTAAGTTACTATTATAGTAGGTCACCAATATTATTATATTATTATTAGCTTGTACATTTTACTGTCGCATATGTATAACTGCTCTGTAGATAAGCTGTGAATAAACCATTATTATTATTATTGTAATGCGCATTTGAACAAATACATATGGGATTTGCGCAATATAAATTAAAATTATTATTACTATCACTTTTATTATTATTATTATTATTATTATTATTATTATTATTGTTATTATTATTATTATTATTATTATTATTATTATTATTATTATTATTATTATCATTATTATTATTATTATTATGAATACGATGAAAGACAAAGAATGTTTCACTTCAGTCATTTGACTGGCGGTTCGAGTAGTGACCATTTGTCAAAGCAATGATTTTATGTCTGGTCTTGTGTGCAAAGTACAATAACGGTACATGGTACAAATCACATGTTATTAAATCGAAATAATTGACTTCAGAGTAATACACCACGCGCTGCACTTGCCATTTAGGATCCGTGGATCGTCCGCTGAACTCCACCACACATCCGACCCGCACATATCAAGATCACCAGGATTCGTAGCACGGTTCTGAAGGCGCATGACCCACGAGATATTACCGCTGGGCCGTCTGATCAACACTTCAGCCCACCCCTGACAAACACACTGACAACTCCGCGGAACTTTTCCCGGCGTGTCTTTGTTTACCAATGGAAACTCACTTGCTTTCTTTGCTTCTTGAGTTTTCGGATGATCGACTGAGGCCGGTAGGGTGTCACATGAACTGGTGGTCAATTCCACAGTAGTTTTATGCTCCGTTTGAAACTCTCCACCCTTTGAGGAGTCTTTTGTACTGACGAGATGCTTGTCCTCTGAGACTTGGCTTCTATTACTCTCATCTGGGCTACCTTCAACGGAGCTCTCAGGCAAGTTCTTTTTCTGGTCCCTCATATCAGCCCTCGCTTCTTCAGTCCCCTTCGGCTCTTCTACTTGACCCTTTGTTTTTGAGTCTTTTTTTGGCGTGGTGTCACTCTTGATTTCATCCGCTTTTGGAAACATCCTTTCACGTAGGGACAGACAGTTTTTACAGACGCCGTCCAGTCCCACGTAAGAACCCGACGTCGTGATGGTTACTGTCGTGTTGCCGATCATCCAGCTTTTGGAGTGACCACTGGACAACAAGAAGTCCACCACTGAAGTCCTGATATAAATAAAGAATACAAAATAAAAAATAATAGTTCTTAGTAATCATGTACTTGCCGCTTTTGCGTTCCAGTACCTATATCAACTTTCTGTTGATACACCAGCGTTTTTATCACCACGCCGACGCAGTTAATCTAGTTCTCTTAAGAGCTGGTATCACACTGATTCACTCATACATTTTCGTTTTCTCGACTGGTTGGAGATAAACTTAACCGCGTTTGGTTTTACTTTGAAAAAGAAACCAATCACTAATGGGAGAACATGCTGTTATCGTTTGCTTTCTTGCGTGAGAATATAGCAGTCGGGTTTTTCTTTTGCTCTTGACTGGCCAGGAATGCTACAACAAAGCTTGTTTGGACCAATCTGAAAGCGTATCAAATGCAAAACCAAAGCAATCGCACGATTAATTTCGACTGTTATCTAAAACGGTTCTAAGTTCTGTATATGAATGGGTCTTCGTGTATTCCTGATTTACCTGTGCGGCTGTGAAAAACAGGGTGCAAAGGTGTAGCGTGCCATCATGTCCAGACACACTCCATTCATTTCTGAGTGAAACTCGTACGCAGTCTCAGTCTCCTTTAGCGGTGGAGTCACGGGAGAAGCAGAACGATGAGAGACCTGGGGCGAGGGCTGCTGGCTCACATTTATGCTGCTGCTTCGTGACCTGGGCCCTGTTAGGGCGGGGCTCTCTGGCCTAGGCTCAACACGTTCAGGGACTTTCACATTGGATTTTATGCCCTGCAAGGGACGTTTTCTTGGATGAGGACAAAGCTTTGACTTAAACTGTGAACAGTCTCTTTCCAAGATCGTGTAAGCAAGCACGGAACAGTCAAGTGACTCCATCCTCCGCCCTGACCTTTCCACGCTTGCTACCTTAGTACTCGTTTACACGATCTTGAAAGGAAAAGGAAGGTCGTTCGCAGTCTAGGCTGGACTGAATACATCACGATTAAACCCTTTGTGGTTTGACGAAAGTGCCAAACACTTAGCAGTAATATTGTTCACCTGAATGTTAACAGTTCCTCGCCAATTAGTAAAGCCAAACTAAAGGAATGCACCACCTTGTGACAATTAAACATGTTTATCTTCCACAAGAAAATTTGTCTCAATAATGAGACTGCCCCTGATGTTTTGGCACAAAAGTTATGATAAATAAATCCGATGTTGCACCCAGTTGGTGCAGGCGGAGAAGTTAGATTGGCTTCGTTGTTGAAGTGGACTTTCTTTTGATGAAGTGCTGGGGATGAGCATCACACGGAGGTCAGAGTCACGGAGCAAAAGAAAGGGATCAGAAATAGCATCTAGGATTTGTTTGACGCTAGAAGACACTTCATGAACCGTAACTGAGAGACCAAAGAAAACGTCCTACCTTGCTAATGAAACCCACAAACCCCTTGCGATATGTCATTCGAGAACGAACAAACCATGCCGCAATCACGTGATACCCCAAGGTTACCGTGTAATGGGAATATCTATTAAGATAAAGGATGAAAGATTTCAAAATATACATCTTAGTTTTGTATCATTAGCTATAATACGTAGACCGCAAACCAACTGACTCGTAACACAACAAGAATTACTGTACATGAGTAAAAGAAAAATTACAATAAAACATCATTAACAATCAACACTAATGGCCTGGTAAAACGAGGACACATTGTGGCGGCAACATTGTGTCCTTCGATGTTTCCAGGGTGGCAAAACGTGCGGCAACATTGTTGCGTTCCGCGTGGACACAACAAATGTTTCTGAAGTTTTTCAGAAACATTTTTTGTGTCCGCAACAAATGTTTCGCGCGTGGCAAAACGGGGCAACATTTGGGAAACATGCGCGCGCTAGCAATGTTGCCACCACAATGTGTCCTCGTTTTGCCAGGCCTTAACTCAATTGTGGAGGACTTCACGCTTACTTCAGTGGATTATTTCAGTCAAAGATTAGGGGCCCATGGTTCAATTACCGGGCGGTTTTACTCACTTAAAGGGGTCAGTATAAGGTAAACAGATGGCAAACACACTCTTATACTGACTGTCTTGAAAACTGGCGTAAAGGTGAGGAAGATGGACGAGACCTGTCAAGAAAGAGTGAACTTGAACAACAAATGGAAATTAAAGAGCACGCGCAGGTCTACTTCAGTCAAACTCTGTATTTATACATTCTCATAACCAGCTCTACTTATGGACGAATCTACGAAACCCCGTTTAAATTCTACCTCAGTCAAACTCTGTATTTACACATTCTCGTTAGCGGACAGTTCCAGTTACGGACACTTATTCTGCTTCCCAAGGTGTCCGCTTACGGGAGCTTCAACTGTATATAAAACGTAGAGATTGCTGAAACCGGCATATAACATTGTTCTCTTACCGGACAGGAACTCCAGCATCGGTACAGCCATCATAACTGTAGCAGAAATCTGGCACAAGCGAGCAAGGATGCTGGGCAACAAACTGAAATAAAAATACAAAATCATGAGAAAAACGAGTAGGCTCGGAAAATAGTTGCTTCTTCGTTGCTAGGCAACTCACCTTTTCACAACAGCTTGCATTTCCATGGTGCACAGGGTCAATGACGTCACACACAAGCTCCCACACCTAGACACCAGACCGAGCTCCAGTGTTTTCACGAGTTCACTCTGAAACACAGGAATAACAAAAGGTTGTCTATGTGATTTTACCCTCTCACTCCTCAGTGACAACTTCAATAATTTCTTTTCACTCTCTCGCCAGAGATATATCACATAGTAAGGAGAATTTGGTAATGGATAAGTTTGAATTTACCGGGCCCTTCTTCGTTTCATGTCTGCTGCAATAGTTTCTGGGATCGCCAGAGGTAAAACAAATGTGTGAAGAGAAGTCTTTGAGTCGGAAGCGATGAAGCACCGTCAAAAATAGCGTTCAATAAGTGTTCAAGAATCCTGGGCTAGAGTTTAAACGGCTTTCATACAGGCGTCCGTAAGTAGAGCTGTCCGCTTACGAGAGTGTCCGCCCGGAGAGCTTCGACTGTAACATCATTAAGACCTAGCACAGTTTCAAACGCTAGCGTGTAACTGTTTAACATTCATTGGGTATATTTGAATTTAAGGTGCATACCTGGTGAGGTCGGTCCAACTTCGCGTGGTACGTCGCCAGTACTGTCAACACCTGATCGACAACAGAGCAAAATGATCAATGCCAACTTTGCTGCACGCTATTCCTATTCCGGAACATTTGGAATATATTCTGTCCATTCTGCTCCCGGAGGCAGAATAGCCGGACTATTTCGGAATAATGATGTCAATGCTTCATGAAAACAAAGATGGCTAACTAGAGAAAAAGAGGAGATTTTCTCGGTGCAGAGATAAAAGTCTGTTCTTAATTGCGAAGTTTAAGGACACTTTGCGCCAAAGACCATCATTCCGTCAGAATAACCGTTCGTTTGGAAATGAGAATTTATATTCCGGAATAATGGTGCCAAACGAACGCGTCCTATGACTGTCTACGACTACCTGTAGAGGTTCACGTACGAACACGTGCAAACTGAGCTTTACCGGGAACACCAGAGCGTGCAGTCGTCCGCTGCCAACTCCAGCTGGAACTCGGCGCAGATCATTCAAACATGAAGGGTCTGACACCTGGCAAGGAAGAAACAACATGCATGTCAGGGTGAGGGTGAAAGCTTTCAGATCTTAGAAACGATTTCATTTACAAAAGACATATAATGTGCGCTGGGCGAGCCCTGTGCAGCACTGTTTCAACCAGATATCAATCGAAATGCTTGGGCGCTGCACTGGCAGAAAATATACTCAATACAATATAAGGCCCTGTTTATATGAGAAAAAGTTGGCTCGAGGACCCGAGTCACCTCCTCCCCGAGTCACCCTGGGGGCGCCAACTGCTCATACATTTCTTGATAAATCAAAGACAGCGTTTTACATGACAAACGATTTTTTCATGTGAACGCTATTGTAGCTTCTATTTATAAAGAAATCACGCGCGCTCACCCGGGCCAACTTTTTCTCATATGAACAGGGCCTAAGACAGAGATAATGAACTGTCGTAGTCATTTCTTTTCTCACCATTTTACAGAGAATGGAGGAGACAGAATTTAGGTTGGGGTTGGCGGACAAAACCAGAGTCTTGTTCTGCAGCACGCCCGGAAGGCCTGACAACACTTGCTCCAAGACGGTCCAATCAAACTCCTGCAAGGAACAAAGGCACACAAAAGGTAACTAGCTGAGCATGTCATTCTCTCATCGCACAGAATTGAGTGACGCAAAATACGCAGTTCCATTTATGACCGCTTTGGAACACATCGATTAAGACAGCAGGTGACATTATCTGTCTAAACTACGCAGAGAAATTGTCCTATTTCTCGCAAAGTCTTCAACCAACGCAGGATGTATGGTTTGCATTTTAAAGAGTTGCACTTTGATCTGAAGCTGAGTCGATTTGTTGCACCTGGTAGACCGAATGAAAGGTCATACTCGCAAAACTACGTACTAGCAAAAGTTGATTTACGGTTTTTATTGTGAAACTCAGTGGGCTAAATTGGTGTTCAGTTAGCAAGCTCAGTAGAGGCAAGCTCAGTCACCGGTTGCAGGTTGGTATCATATTTTGAGTATGTACAACAGTATTGTCTGAAGTTACTATTATTAACTTACATCTTGCAGGCAGTTCACAATGGCATCGAACACTTCAGAATAAGAGATGAAAGCCAAGGGGCACGAGCTTGGGCTCTTTGATTCAGTTTTTTCACTGAAAAACAACAGAGAAAAAATAATGGGTAAACATGGACATACTAAAATGAAACACTGACTAAAAGATGATACCTCTGAGCGCACAGGTAGTAACGACTGAACTTGACGGTGCTGTTTTCTTTACTTTCTGTCAGGAGTCCCAGACGCTGCTCTGAATCGCACCTCAAGCTGAGAAAGCACTCGAACGTCTGCAATGCACACACAAGAGAAATCTGAAGTTCCTTGACACCGCAAAGGTACGGCCGTTGATAAGTGTTCGTCACCATTACTACGTCACTCGGTCTAACTCGAGTTAAAATTACACATCGTGAGTTTCCGATGTACGTTAATTTGTCTATTCCTCTCTTTTATATCTGAGTCTCTCTTGGTTTCCCTCACTCTTTTACTCTCCTCTTTTCTTCTTTTCCTAACTCTTGCCTTGTAACATTCTTTCTGTATCCTTCCTTATTATACTCTTCTAGTCTATTCGTTTCTCCAATCCTCTTTTATTTCTAGCTCTTCTCGCTTCCAATCTCCTTCCCTCACGCAGTTGCTTTACTGCATTTTTAAATTATAGTAAAAAACAAAAACAACAACAACAACAACAACAACAACAACAAAACCGGCAAAAACTAGGAGCACTGACCAGGTTCCTGATAAGACTGGCGATGTAGGTACTGTAACCATGGTGATAGTGAGTCTTAAGGTGAGACACCAGCAGATCAAAAGCTTGCTGGGCGTGGCCCCGGGGAATACAGAAGAGCTTAGTCTGAAAAATAAAGGGTAGCGGTTAAAGTGATATTCGCAGTTGTGAAGCAACTTTTGCAAGGATAACCCGGAAGAAAAAAACTGTTTTACTTGAGGTTCACCAACGAATGAGAACACACAAACCTAGTGTGCCGACTTCAGCGATAAAGTACTACCGTACGTAAAAGGATAAAGTTTCGTTCACATCAATAAATTAGATCAATCAGAGATCGATCCGGGTTAAAAAAGAGTCAAGTGTAAACAGTCGACGTTTTCATATTTCGATCACTAAGTTTTCATCTTGTAACCAAAATACAGTTTGGTCCTCAGTCAAATTGCTTTTTGTGACACATATCGGGAAGGTCGATTTTCTTCGACTACCGTCGCTGTTCAGTTAAGAAATCGGTTTTCCCAGTGGCTCTTGAAAAGCTGAATCTCTGGTGACAAACTCCCGTAAGCGACCACACCATAAACGAGCACATAAGACTCAAACTAAGGGAGGTTCCACCATATAAACAACTAATGTGGAGATCGCTTCAGTACAAAAGTTCTGACCTTAAACACCTCCACCAATCCATTCACCGCCGTCTTGACGTCCTTCAGTTCCTTCTCTTCCTGGGATAACTGGAGAAAGCAACGAGGGTGAAAGACTGTATTACTTCTCAGAAACGCAGATCAAAATAGACTTTCTCTTTATAACATCTGAGTACTGAAGTACGGTGTGGAGAACTTAGAATCTGACCGCTAATCTACAATCTATTTGAGACACACTCAAAACCAGTGAATTGTTTCTTTCCTTTGAAGAAAAAAAAAAAAAAAAAAAAAAAAAGGAAAGAAAGAAAGAAAGCCGTACCCACCCCCTCCCCTTCGGCCATTGTTAACCCTTTTACTTTACCAAGAGTGATCAACTTCAATTTTCTCATACAGTTTCTCACAAGTAAATATATCATACAGTAAGGAGAACTTTGCTTTTGATACCTTGCTCAAATTACAGTAGAATGAACTATCAATTCTCACTACATCACTCATACACTTTCCTCTTAAAAAGTTGGGAGAATCTGCATTTTAATCTTGGGAGTGAAAGGGTTAAACGCTGAATGCCAGATGGCGACAGCAGTCAACATACCGTTTCTTACAACACTGAATGGGAGGGACCGAAGACGAGGCAGTGTCTCACTGTCTCAATATTTTGTCCAAGATCGTAGCTGTACGCTACATCAACTGTGTAAGACAGACATAAATGGAGTAGCAGTCTTACCTGTTGGTCAACCTGTTCGAGAGGAGAAGTCTTGCCCTGAAGCTCAACGTGCCGACTGATCACCTGAAGAAAGAAACAAGAAACCGCTTAATACAGGGTGTCTGCTTAATACAGGTAGAGTTTACAGTATCTTTCTGGGGAGTAGATTTTCGGGACATCTGTCCGCCTAATACAGCGCCGCTTAATACGAGTTTGACTGCACTTAAAATTTATCAATGTAAAGTTGATCAAAAAAACTTGCCGAGAAACTAAGCCTCCAAATATCAGCCAATACATTCTTTCCGGCGTTACGTAAATCCATATCAAACATAATACCTTAAGTACATAAAACAACAACAACAGCAACAGCAATAAGTCAAACCTACATAAAACGTGTCGTCGTTTACAACTATCACGAGGCGCACCTTTTCAACGATACCGAGCAGGTCAGAGCACTTGGGTGAGTCACAGCTCTGCGCCAGATCCAACAGCAACTGAACCGCGTGTGTGCGAACCGTTACATCCTGGTCCTCTGATATTTGACTCAAGTATGGCAAAACTGCGGCATCTAACAGTTCCTCCTGGAGTCAGAGAAATAACGATTCCGCACAACTTGAGTTAATGTCATGATAAAGCGGTTTTCGGTTGATCGTCGAAAGTTTGATTGTATGATTACTTTGGTTTTTCGTTGTTGCACTCTCCGATTGGTTCAAAAAGGTTTTGCAGTATTCTTAGGTAATCAGGAACAAAAAGCAAACAAAACCTGATTGCGATCTGCTCACGCAAGCAACAGGTGGCGATTATATTCTCTCATTACTCATTGGTCTCTCTTTCGAAGGAAAACCAATCGCAAACTTCTTTTTGTTATGGTTGGTTGAAATTATTTCCTCTGTTTTTGGTGCTATAATTACTTTGGTTTTGATTTTCAAAAGTAAACCAAAAACATGTTTGTAGGCAATGCTTGATCAGTCTTTCTGCCGCACAGACCTTCTTCTCTGTCAACAAAACTCACACTAATAAGTCTTTGTCGCTGTTTTACAACCGGAAGTTATCATACCTCATACCAGTGACGATATGACGTCAGGACAAAAGATAACACGTCCAGTACCTTGACACGAACGCTTGTGAGAATCTCGTACCTGATGAAACGACCACAAAGTTTAGTCGCAATTTAGAAAGCATTACTTAGTACGAGAACAGACCCCAGAAGCCAAACATGGATACCAGTCAAATTGTTCAAAAAATTGTTATCGACAGCTGTTTAGTTAATCTCGTCTGTGAATCAAGTTATCGATAACAAACGATGACAAACTTCTTTTTCAAAAGGAAAATTACTTTAGTTGTCGATAACAAACGCGGCGGTTTTGTGATCAACAACTCATTTTTTCTCGTCTGCAAGTGAGTTATCCATAACTAAGCTATTTTTGTAGCAATGCCAACGCCAGGGGCACCTCATGTCGACAACTAAGCTTGCGTGTGTGGAAACGCTTTTATAGTTGTCGATTGAAAATAGATGTGGATAACAATTGGCCTCGTCTGTGGAGGCCCTTAGTCAAGGTCACTACTATACATGGTATAAAGGTGACTAGACTTTGACTGAGTGGTGTGGAAAAAGATGGACATAATGAGTCGATTAAAGGTCGATGTGTGAATCCTAGACGCCGTAAAAAAACTGGAAGCTGACGTTTCTAGCCCTTCGCCTGAGCAAGTGCTTCGTCGGATTAAGGGCTAGCGCTCGAAACGTCAGCTTCCAATTCTTTTACGGCGTCATTATTATATACGCCTTTTTATAAACTAATGTCTTAGTTCAGGGACTTTTTTTGAAAACCAAGTTGTTTTAGATACGAACATATCTACAAATTAAGAATTTTTTTAGGGGTGGGGGGTAAATGTCCCGATTGTCAGGTGTATAATCTAAAACCGCATGCATCAGATACAAGATTACCTGATCTAACGTTTGCACCCACCGGAAATATTTCTCCAAGAGATTCTTGAGGCTCGACAGCCACTCTAGTTTAGACGGATGCACACTCTTGGCTTTGTAAGCCACCAAGTTATGTAGCGAATTCTCCTGGAAAATATTGCGACGATATTGGAAAAAATTATTAGCGAAATTTCATGGAAACATTTACCAAGACATGAAGTGAGTCTTTACGGTAACAGTTGTGTGATTCACCTGTTTTTTGTTGTTGTTGTTGTTGTTTTTTTTTCTAAATGGATTTTTAATCAAACACCTTTTTATGACTTTCTATCGCCGTTTGATTAAGAAATGGAAACTGTCATAACTATCCATGTACTGGACATGTGTAAAATATTTGACCACAATGTCCACTTGACAAGTTTTACCATTAATTTGAGACACGGGTACCGGTAATGATTGAAGGTTCTCTTCTGGCCCCACGTACCGGTCTCTTGCTGGCACATCTCTCGACAATTCCAAAGAACCTTTCATCTGGCCCATTAAACCTGCCGCTCTCGTACAGGTCTTCAATGTTGTTCAACAAAAGGTGAACATTCTCCACCAAAGAGTTGTGGGCTGAGGAACTTTTCTGAAATAAGAAAACATAAAGGTTAAACCTGGTTTGAATAGACCATGCTTTACGCACGTTCTGATTGGTTAAAAACCGTTATATAAGATAACAATATAAAGACACGGGACATTTAGATGGCTGTCTTTTCCATGTCTTTTTTTATTCTGATACAAAAAAAATTAGATTGTTGAGAAAGCATGAGAAAAAGTTCCTCGATTGTTCACCCAGCACATAAAGTGTTTACCATAAGAGTACAAAGACATGCAAGATGTTAAATATTGCTTAAATATAGAAACCCAGATTTACCCCACCATCGATACATCAATCAACTTTCAGTTTGAATGCATGAAAAGCACAGTTTATGGAGCATATGGACTTAAAATTATCGCTTCATGTGTAAAGTGCAGTAAGGATCTGATATGGATAGCAAAACATTCAAAGGACGAATGCAAAGCACAAACGACTTTTGCTCGTATAAAAGCTCTTCCAGTCATGTGCCTATTCCTACTCGCACTATGTATGTATGTATTAGCTTAAGCTTATAGCTTCCTGAAGTATAAAATTCATGTAAAAGGGCATACTATTAGTTTTACTATTATTTGCCCTTTCTACTATATAAAGTTATTCTACAACGCCTGTATTTAGTGATGAATGGAAATAAATAATAAAAAATACTCGCGCTATAGAACCCCCCCCCCCCCCCCCCCCCCCAGGGTACTTCCATATATAAGCCATATAGGTATGTGCCGCCCAAAGGGTATCATTTTCAGCATTTTAGTCTGGTAGCCTCCCCCCCCCCGCGGGGCTATAGACATTCCTTACGAAAGAGCTTAAAAATTGACAAATGACAATAAAAGATTAAAATTGACAACAGGGTAAAACATCTGTAAGTATGAACAAAATAAGCGGACTCTGACGTGGAAAGAGCTTTTCTGCAACATTATTTCCACACAAAAAGTCACAAATGTGCAGTTCTTCTCAGATTTTTAGAGTAACTTGGTCGCCCATTTACCCGCATGGCGGAAGCCACCCTGAAATAGGTCCCGATTTATTTTAATACTACATTAAAGGCTGGGACGTCATGCAAATGGAACAAACAATATAAAAGAAAAGGAATCACTAGAGGTTAGAAAGTTACATAACAATGGAAGGAGACCTTTCCAGAGAATTTAGGTTTCAGATGTTTTCAGGTTCGTTTCATCACTGTCAGATCGCTCGCGAATATATATCATCTGGGTTTTAATTTTCCACTGCTTAACTGCTCGGTCAAGTCAGAGTCTGGACGAGATCAAGAAGCGGTCACTGGAGTGTTGGAACAGGCGTAAGTAAAAATTATGTTTTCCTCAATTAATCCATCATTCAAATTACCACCGTTTTCATCTCCTGATGAAACACCGCGCTGGGCCGTGTTTGATACAAAATAACACTTTTAACGCTTGTCCCTATTTCGTGTCATGATTTATTCCAGATTTCTACTGTTATCGAGCACAAGATGGAAAACTCCAGCTCTCTGCCGGCTGAAGTGTCAAATCAACTACAAAGAGCTTTTAAGCTTTCCGTGGGATACGATGTAGCACTGCATCTCTATAAAACCGGGAGGAATAACTCTGCACTGCTTTTGTTTCACGAATGCGTGGAAATCTCTAAGTTAATTCAACCAGCAGACTCTAAAAACAAGATGCTGTCGCCTCTCTACTCAATAATTGGCATGACGTATTACGTGATTGGTGATTTTAAAAACGCCATTAAATATTTAGAATTGACGGTGGAGATTGAAGAGAAGGGATCACTCATCTGCCCTAGTGTATCGCTGTGGGGATCCCATGGATTACTGGGGAAAATTCATCATTGTACTTCTGATCATAAGAAGGCCATCGAGTCGTGGGAGAAAGCCTTGGGCTATGCAAGAGACAGCTCTCAAAAAGGAAAAATGTACAGTAATCTAGCTGTAACTTATCTTCAACTTTGTGACACCGAGAAAGCTGCTGACTACATAAGAAAGGCCAAAAACATTGTAAAGGAAGGAAAAACACCACGTTTTGAGGGAGAATGTTTTCATCAAGAAGGTATGTTGTATACCCGCATTGACGATAACACGAAGGCAATTAAATGCTACGAAAAAGAACTTTCAATCAGACGAGCAACAGGAGACAAAAAAGGAGAATGCAGAGCGTACTTTCGTCTTAGTGAGGCATACCGTGCAATGAATAATCTCATGAAAGCTCGTGAGAACGACCTAATGGCCCTAAACGCATTCAAGGAATTGCAGGATGGAGATATAGAAAAGGTGGAGTATTATAATATAGCTGTTCATTACCTCAGATGTGGTGATTTTGAAACGGCTCGAGACTACTGTGAAAGGGCCTTCTCTATACCATGCAAGTTGCGGGGCTTACATCAAGAATGGATACCATATATAATTATTGGACTCATCCAGGAAAGAACCGAGAATCTTGAAGAAGCGATAGACTCTTATGAACACTGTGCAAGAGCTTTTGAAGAAATCGAACAACGTCTAGAAGACGACTACAAAGTTTCCATTAGCGAAAAGCATTTCATCATCTTCCGTCAGTTAACTACAGCATTGATAAAGCACGGCCAGGAGATCAGAGCCTTGCTCTCTGCAGACAGAGGAAGGACGAGAGCTTTGGCTGATTTGATGACGTCAAACTATGATATCAAAGCAGACAATGTATCCCACGTCAAACAGTTGTCCATTAACGAAATTAAGCAGATCGGGACAAATATGGCTTCAAAAAAGAGTGCAATTCTCGTGACTGCCATTGGCATATCTCGGGTGTATTTGTGGCACCTTATCAAGTCTGATGGAACTATCACTTTCAGAGAGATCCCACTGTTGACTAATAAAAATGAAAAGGACCACATTCAGTCAATAGTTGACATGTCCTATAAAGAACTGCAGGACCGAGACCATAAAGATGGGGAAAAGTGTGAAGATCGATCCCTACCAAGCAGACAAGAAAAGGACCAACTAAACTCAAAACAAACTCGATCCGCTCACACGGCAATTGATGAGGTTCTGTGGAGGATCATGCAAATGGAGGATTGCAAAGCAGATTCCGCATTTGAGAAACAAGAACTCGCTTTAGAAACAACCGGCTCCTCTTTGAGAGTCCTGTACGACCTCATCGTTACTCCAATGGCCGATTTACTAAATCAAGACAACGAAGAAGACGCAACAGAGGAGCTGGTCTTTGCTCCTGATGGCCCTTTATGTCTGGTCCCATTTTCAGCCCTTCAAGGTCCTGATGGTAAATGCCTGATCGACAAATACCGAATCCGAGTGATTCCTTCCCTTACAACATTAAATCAGATCCTGACCTCTCCTGCTGATTACCATAACAACACTGGTGCATTGATTGTTGGAGATCCCAATGTCGGAGTTGTAGAGTACGATGGCAAACTTACAAACATTTCCAGATTACCTTGTGCCAAAACTGAAGCCAAACGGATCGCTAAACTCCTCAAGGTGGAGCCGCTGACAGGACACAACGCCACCAAAGAGGAAGTGCTCAAGAGGATGACGTCAGTCAGTTTGGTGCACTTGGCTGCTCATGGAAACCCAAAGAGAGGTGAGATCGCTCTGGCACCTGTCTCCAGAGTAAGATATGGCCCCACTGAGGAGAAGGACTACCTCTTGTCGGTGGCTGACGTGCAAAGTGTTAAACTGAGAGCCAAGCTCGTGGTGTTAAGCTGTTGCCACAGTGGTCGCGGAGATGTTAAACCCGAGGGAGTGGTCGGTATAGCACGTGCTTTCCTGGGAGCCGGCGCCCGCTCTGTTCTCGTGTCATTATGGGACATTAGTGACGCTGCAACGCTGCACTTCATGTGTCACTTCTACCAACACCTAGTACAAGGCAAAAGTGCCAGCGTAGCTCTTCACCAGGCTACAAAAGAACTGAAGAACTCGGAAAAATATAGCAAGCCAAGGAACTGGGCACCATTCATGCTGATTGGTGATGACGTCACGATTTCGACAGGCGACGAAAAAGAGAATGACAACTCATAGACAAGCAGTTGGTGTAGCACCTAGGGTCTGATGTAAATCAGTTTCGTTAGAGAGGCAATACACTGGGCACCATTCATGACATAATGATTTCAATTGAAAAGAACGTGAGAGCCGAAAGACAAACATGGTATCGGTTGTCTTTGACGTACTTATGGTCAAAGCAAGGAAAGTGATAATGAGAACTTTAGAAACGATTTAAGAAACAAACAATGAATTGTGAGATTCAACTACTTGGTGATATTCAGCAGATGCAAAGGCAATGTGAAAATTTTCAATCGTAGCCCGTTCCCATTATCCCTTGTGCACCTGATTTTTCTGTCAGAAAATCAAAAGAATTCAAGAAAGGTTGAAAATTGAATTTAGTATCTCCTCTAGAGTGCATTCTATCACAGCAAAAGTATAAATATTTTAAACACTCATTACCCGAAGAGTATTTCTAATGATATTTCGAATGGTTCTCTGCACTGTAAACATATCGATTGACAAGCATTTTGCATAAATTATCTCACTAGATAAAAAAATATTATCATTTCGGTGTTTATTGGCTGCTTTCAGAACAATAAGATTTCACCTTAGAGCTCTGAAAGTGTTTACAGCTTGATATTAAGTAATAAAGCATAAAACATTTGTGGAAATATTATGAACTGTCCTGATGAAACTGACATATTTACAAGTAATACGGCAAGCTAGGAAGGCTAGAAAGTCATGCAACCGTAAAATAGAAGATGATGACAGGTTAGAAAGTTATGAAATCAAACAAGATGAAGTTACATGACGATGAAAAGGGAAAGTTTCGAGCCTTTTTAGGTATCAGTTGATTTTGATAAGTTAAAATTACTCACATAGGCTTTCAGGCTCATTTTAGCAGTGTCAGTTAGCCAGCGGTAATACATACCACTGCTTAATTGTTTGGTCAAGTTAAAGTTAGTAACAAATCAAGAAGCGGCCACTGGAGCATTGAAACAAACGTAAGTAAATTCCGCTTTCTTAAACTAATTGTTTCCAGAGTTTCGTGAATTGATCCTTCACTCAATAACCTGCACAGACACAAAGACTTAAGTGTCGCGCTTTTCGTCAATGGCAAAAACCTAAAAGGCCGATTTTTTAAACAAAGTCTAACTTAGACCTGGTTATCGCTGAATTGAAGTTTAGACGGACGCCGTAAAACAGGGTAGCCAAACGTTAAATTGCATTTTTAGAACATGGATCGGAGTCGGCTTATAAAGACGACGTTTGGCCGTTGTCCGTTAAGCATGGTTGTTTAAATCTTCTTTAGACCAGGACTTTCTTTAACCGCGGACTAAACCTTGTTTAAAAAATCGGTCCAAAGTATTTAAATAAAAAGTAAAACGATCGAGCGCCAAACGTGAAGTGGCGTCATGGAGGACAGACCGCCATGTTGCGGGTTCGTTTGGGACTATTCCGGAATAATACGCAAACTCGTTCGTTTGTGAACTATTGCTATTCCGGAATATTTGGAATACGTTCCGTCTATTCTGCTCCTAGAGGAAAAATTGCCAGAATATTCCGAAACAATGATGTCATTGCTAGCTTCACGAAAATAACGATGACGGTGTTTTCGGACGCTGACGAAAACCATTCAGCCGAACTAGAATAGAAGAAGGGTTTTCTTGGAGCAGACTGGGTCATTATTCTTAGTTGCGTATATTATAATGGAGGCCCATTGTTGTAAAGACCGCAAGCTCGCCTGAATTACCATTCGTTTAGGAAATGTAAATGGTTGTGACTAAAATCAGGTTTCCGAGAGGAAACTGGGACCAAATCAAAAATTAAATTTTCGTCAGCTCGGACCGTGTGCCGAAAACCGTACGAAAGTGACGTTGATGTTTTGAAAGCTTGTTTGGCGTGCAACAGCAAGTCCGTCTGTGACGTATTTCCGTTGGTTCGAATCGGCTGGCCGCGTCGCGCCACCTGTGTTCCTTTTTACACGGCCGTGGAGGTCAACTATAAATAAAACTGAAACGGCTCAAGACATGAGTCGAAACTGTAACCAGTCAACACCAGATACACACAAGAAGCATTGTAGTCGTGAACGTGAAAAAGGACAATATTACTGTTATTTGTAACATTTCGGCCATTTGCTTGAGAACACAGTGGATTTGGATGAAAATAACATATATATAACCATCCTAATACAGTAAATACGGATAAATATCTACATATTTTTAGAATACGTTGGGAATCTGATCCGTCTATAACTGTTGGCTTATGGGCTTCATTATTATTCCTATTTACTTATCATTCCTGTGGTGATTTTTGACAGTTCGCACCTTCGTTTGGAATGCTTAAATCTTGATTGCATGTCTTATCGTGAATGCGTTCGTCTTCTGGAGTTAAGACTGATCAAGAAACACAGGATCGTACACAAGCCGTTTCAATCGCTCTCCGGAACAGTTCACGCGGTAGGATTTTATTGTCTTCGGTGCCAATATTTATCTGTGCCAGATCAGCCAGAACAAGCCTTTCTTCTTTAGTATTTTCTCACCGAGCTAATTTTTTCCTTCTAAAACCTTTCCAATGCCGAATTTAATTTGACTGCCTTCCGGTGTCAGAACCATGCTTCAGACGAACCGAGATCGTTTTTTTGGTCCACAATGTTCGTAAACGGCTCCGGACGACTTCGCCGATGACTCGTTATTTTGGTCCCAGTCTTCCTCGGAAACCTGATTTTGGAGTATCCAGTTTTGTCACAACCAAAAGTAAATCTATCTTTTTACCACAACCCACTAGTTTCTCGCTCTCTGATTGGTCGATTTACCGTGGTAAATAAAAGTCCTGACAACGATGCTGACGCCAGCATGTCACGCTTTGCAGCGAAATACAACGAAACTTTCCTGTATATTTCTAAATATTGTGGTAAAAAACAAATTTCCACTGGTTTGTCGTGGTATGGACTCTTCAACAACATAGTCAAGTCAACAACATTTTGACCATGTGATGACGTAAATCGTGGTAAATAAGAGTCCACACCACGGCAAACCAGTGGAAATTTATTAAATTTCAGAATACTACAGAATGTATTCTTATTCAGGAATGTGTCAAACAAACGCGCCCCAAGCTTGTACTTTCGCTATCTGATCTTATCGAAGTCCCACTACAATTGACACCATGCCAGTGCAGTAAAAATAAAGACAAA
The DNA here is from genome assembly GCA_964036295.1 of Plumapathes pennacea. Lineage (NCBI taxonomy): Eukaryota > Metazoa > Cnidaria > Anthozoa > Antipatharia > Myriopathidae > Plumapathes > Plumapathes pennacea. Next base: position 8,320,362 of record OZ038465.1, on the reverse strand, counting down.
GTGTTTGTCAGAATTAATCGAGCCGGATCACGTGTCATGATTTATTCCAGATTTCTACTGTTATCGAGAACAAGATGCAAAACTCCAGCTCTCTCCCAGCTGGAGTGCCAAATCAACAAATGCAAAGAGCTTTTAAGTTTTTCGTGGGATACGATGTAGCAGTGTATCTCTATAAAACCAGGAGGAACAACTCTGCACTGCTTTTCTTTCACGAATGCGTGGAAATCTCAAAGTTAATTCACCCAGCAGACTCCACAAACGGCAAGATGCTGTCGCCTCTCTACTCAGTAATTGGCATGACGTATTACGCGATTGGTGATCTCAAAAGCGCCATTAAATATTTAGAATTGACGGTGGAGATTGAAGAGAAGGGATCATTCATCTGCCCTAATGTATCGCTGTGGGCATCCTATGGATTACTCGGGAACATTTATTGTGAAACTTCTAATTATAAGAAGGCCATCGAGTCGCTGGAGAAAGCCTTGGGCTATGCAAGAGACAGCTCTCAGAAAGGACAAATGTACATTGATCTAGCTTCAGCTTATCTTGAACTTTACGACACCGAGAAGGCTGCTGACTACATAAAAAAGGCCAAAAACATTGTAAAAGAAGGAAAAACACCACATCTTGAAAGAGACTGTCTAAATCGGGAAGGTATGTTATATTATAACACTGGCGATCACACGAACGCAATTACAAGCTTCGAAAAAGAACTTTCTATCAGACGAGAAATAGAAGGCAAAAAAGGAGAATGGAGAGCATACACTCAACTTGGTCAGGCATACTGCGCAATGAATAACTTCGACCAAGCTCTTGAGCACCACCTAATGGCCTTAAACTCATTAAAGGAATTGCAGAATGAAGATATAGGACAGGTGGAGTATTGTACTATAGCTGCTTATTACTGCAAATGTGGTGATTTTGAAAGGGCTCGGGACTATTGTCAGAGGGCCCTCTCTTTGCCACATAAAATGCCAGACTTACCTGAGAAAAGGCTGGTTTATTCATTGATTGGTCTCATCCAAGAAGAAAGCGAAAATCTTGAAGGAGCTATTGACTCTTACGAACACTGTGTAGAAAGCTGTGTAGAAATCGAACAACGTCTCGGAGAAAAAGACGAACACAAAGTTTCCATTAGCGAAATGCATTTCATGACGTTCCTCGTGCTAACTAAGGCATTAATAAAAAACGGCCAGGAGATCAGAGCCTTGCTCTCTGCAGACAGAGGAAGGACGAGAGCTTTGGCTGATTTGATGACGTCAAACTATGATATCAAAGCAGACAATGTATCCCACGTCAAACGGTTGTCCATTAACGAAATTAAGCAGATCGGGACAAATATGGCTTCAAAAAAGAGTGCAATTCTCGTGACTGCCATTGGCATATCTCGGGTGTATTTGTGGCACCTTATCAAGTCAGATGGAACTATCACTTTGAGAGAGATCCCACTGTTGACTAAGAAAAATGAAAAGGACCACATTCAGTCAATAGTTGACATGTCCTGTAAAGAACTGCAGGACCGAGACCATAAAGATGGGGAAACGTGTGAAGATCGATCACTACCGAGCAGACAAGAAAGGGAACAACTAAACTCAAAACGACCTCGATCCGCACACACGGTAATTGACGAGCTTTTGTGGAGGACCAAGCGAATGCAGGATTGCAAAGCAGATTCCTCATTTGAGAAACAAGGACACCCTCTGGAAACGACCGGATCCTCTTTGAGAGTCCTGTACGACCTCATCGTCGCTCCAATGGCCGATTTACTAGATCGAGTCAACGAAGAAGACGCAACAGAGGAGCTGGTCTTTGCTCCTGATGGTCCTTTATGTCTGGTCCCATTTTCAGCCCTTCAAGGTCCCGATGGTAAATGCCTGATTGACAAATACCGAATCCGAGTGATTCCTTCCCTTACAACATTGAATCAGATCATCACCTCTCCTGCTGATTACCATAACAACACTGGTGCATTGATCGTTGGAGATCCCGATGTTGGAGTTGTGGAGTACAATGGCAAACTTACAAACATTTCCAGATTGCCTTGTGCCAAAACTGAAGCCAAACGGATCGGTAAACTCCTCAAGGTGGAGCCGCTGACAGGACATAAGGCCACCAAGGAAGAGGTGCTCAAGAGGATGACGTCAGTAAGCTTGGTGCACTTGGCTGCTCATGGAAACCCAAAGAGAGGTGAGATCGCTCTGGCACCCGTCTCCAGAGTAAGATATGGCCCCACCGAGGAGAAAGACTACCTCTTGTCGATGGGTGACGTGCAAAGTGTAAAACTGAGAGCCAAGCTCGTGGTGTTAAGCTGTTGCCACAGTGGTCGCGGAGATGTTAAACCTGAGGGAGTGGTCGGTATAGCACGTGCTTTTCTGGGAGCCGGCGCCCGCTCTGTTCTCGTGTCACTATGGGACATTAGTGACGCTGCAACGCTGCACTTCATGTGTCACTTCTACCAACACCTAGTACAAGGCAAAAGCGCCAGTGTGGCTCTTCACCAGGCCACAAAGGAACTGAAGAACTCGGAGAAATTTGGCAAGCCAAGGAACTGGGCACCATTCATGTTGATTGGTGATGACGTCACGATTTCGACAGGCGACAGAAAAGAGAGTGACAACTCATAGACAAGCAGCTGGTGTCGTACCCAAGACCTCGCGTAAATCAGTATCGTTAGCGAGGCAAGGAACTGGACAAATGAAGTCACGATTTCAAATTTAAAATAACACAGGAGACAGACCATCTGTCACAGACGTCGTGCACATGAGCAAGTTAAGTAAAGTGATACTGCGGACTTTAGCGATAATACAAACAGTATATTGTGTGATTCGACTACTTAGTGATATTTGGCATACGTAAAGACAACGCGTGAAATTTTCCGGCAATCGTAGCCCGTTTCCATTTTAGGGGTTTCACAAAGACAGTAAGCATAAGCACAAGCACAAGGATAAGGGGTTGTGTAAACAACAGCCAAATCATTTCTATAAGGGATGGAAACGTTTCTATTTCTTTTGCTCCATTGTAGGTTGGTTGTGATCGTCCGGGTTAGAGTAGTCTCCAGAAAGACTGTTGTTGGTGAGACTGTTGTTGGTCACCAACAACAGTCTTTCTGGAGACTACTCTAACCCGGACGATCACAACCAACCTACTGTTCACACTCCTGGGTTCAAACCATTTGCCATCTTTTGCTCCATGTCGCTGTTTTCTGCACTGACGCTAATGCTTGTGCTTGTGCTTATGCGCCAGACTTTAAAAGAAATGAAGCCCACGTATCAGTGTGCTGTACTGACTTACAGTGCACGCGGCGTTCGTCAGGGTTAACTAATCAGATCGCGCATACTATTTACCTTATTATATAACTTATAATAATTAATGTCAAGGGAAATCAGTATGTTAGACTGTAAATGTTTTGAATTTACATCTAATTTTGCCCATTAAGGGCACGTGATTGGTTATCGTACCTCTATTTGCTCTTGAAGAGCTTCAGTAATGTCCAGAACAGCGTCCCAAGCGACGATATGCAGTTCACTGCCGTATTTCTTAACCAACCTTTGAATGGACAAAGCCACTTCAACCGCAACAACACTGTGACCACAGTGCAATGCCTGAAAGATGAGGAAATAATAGAAAGCTTAACGGACAACTGAAATGTAACTATATTTAAAAGATGATCAGTGTATTAAAGATGGCATGTAGGAGTTCTAATAATGTTGCACAATCAACACCAAGCTAGATAATAGATAATCGAGCTGAGTAACTGTAAATTATATTAATACATAATTAGATATGGTTGGCAAATAAGGCATAAACTAAGTTAATGAAAAGAAGCACACACACCAAGAAAAATACAATAATAATAATAATAATAATAATAATAATAATAATAATAATAATAATAATAATAATAATAATAATAATAATAATAATAATAATAATAATAATAAAAGACATTAGTGACAAAAAAAATAGAAAAAAATAGAAAACCAGATGAACACTTGAGAAATGAGAAATATACTAATATTGCATTCATTTTAACTATATATCTGAAGGATACTTGACTTAACTTTTGTTTTAAATGATTTCAGAGGAAGTTGTTTCATGCTGTCATTGAGATTATTCCAGATAACATAGCTGTACTGTCTTTAGTATGTACTGTACTTGACAATCACGATAGAGCGACTTTTGCTTTTGTATTACTCTAAAAGCTGACTTCTATGACTTACTCCAGCTTCAGGAGATGAGTACAAGTATCGTAATGATTAGTTTATTGTTAAAGTGTTATGCAACAATGTTTCTGTTAAAGCGGTTGAAAATTAAAGAAGCGCCCTCCTCCGAGGTCCCAAAATCAAATAAGTGCCTCGGGCAGCTGTTAGAACCGTTACGGCACATAAAAATAATCAAGCCCCCTCCATCCCTGACCTGCAAAGATATCAAATCCATTGGCCAGCGCCCTGTCTCTAATAAGTGCCCTCCCTTGAGGTCCCAAAATTGAATAAGTGCCTCAGGTGGTTTTTAGAATCATTATGGTAAATAAGAAAACTTAACCCCCCTCCATCCCCGACCTCCAAAGAAAACCAAACCCATTGCCCTTACGCATACTGAGACATGAACCTGACCTGGAGCATGGATGGTAAGACAGACGCGTGGGAGTGTTTGAGTGTGGACACTCTTTGTGAGCCCCATAGACACATTCCGATGAAAAACACCGCTCCCCTCAACAGCATCACATCGCTGTTACTGCCACTACTGAAAAATACAAACTAACTGATTTATGTATACGATTGATTAGAACACACACTCGTGACTCGTGAGAAGAACATGAAAAGAAATGACCAACTACACAATAGCCCATTTCAAGATAGCAGAGTCAGAACAATGCCTAGTGCAAAACCTTTCTTATGAAGACGAGTTTGATTTGCATGAAAATGAAAACTAACTTTCATGAGAAATGGTTCGCACTAGACCTTATCCTAAAATAGAGGAAACAAGCATCTCAGAAATGGCCCATTTGATCTATTGTAAAGTAATATTTCACTAGACAAGTTGGACCTTATCTACCATGGAAATGAGAATTTCAAGCGAATTACTAAATTTCTAAAAATAATTTCCATAATATTAATTTGATGCCATAGCCTAAGTTCTGTAAGGAATAATAAACATCTGAACATCAAACTAAACCGCACACCCACTTGCTGTCCTCCATGATACTACACATGGTTTGCACTCCACTGTGTGCTAAATGAGTTCCCAACAAGTTACGCATAATCTAACAAAAACACAAACAAACAAGAGTTACTGACATAGTTAACTGGAAGACCACCAATTATGAGAGTTCCTTAACTTCATGTATACTGTATTATACTAAGCAATTCTACCAAGTGCACTAATAAGCATGAACTTAAAAAAAAACTCAGAGCTGCTGGAGTTAAGAATAATACTCTGTCCTATGAGTTCAATCATCATGAGTTCAGTTTTGCATTATCTAACAAAAACACAAACAAACAAGAGTTACTGACATAGTTAACTGGAAGACCACCAATTATGAGAGTTCCTTAACTTCATGTATACTGTATTATACCAAGCAATTCTACCAAGTGCACAAAATAATGTGCATGAACTTAAAAAAAAAAACTCAGAGCTGCTGGAGTTAGAATAATACTCTGTCCTTTGAGTTCAACAAGTTATGCATAATCTAACAAAAACACACACACAAACAAACAAACAAACAAGAGTTACTGACATAGACTTTATTCTCTACACAGTATTCTCTACGTTGTGCTTTTATTAGTACATTATTACATACCTTCCAACTGTGATGACAGAACTTCTCTGTATTTACAGTTTGGCAAACAGCGGCAATAAACTCATACAGTGAGTTGGACGGGAGACAGCTGTAGCGCACTACAGCATCTAACATATAGAGGGAGAGCTGAAAGTACAAATTGAGGGATGAAAAGCTGTGAAAACATCATAGAGTGAACTTGAGGCTCTGACATGCCTGTCTCATTTCTGAATTGTCACCAGTCAAACAGGCATAGAAATGAGAATGTGAAGTCTGTACCTCCACATCTTCCTCTTCTTTTGCTGTCCATGAAAAACTGCAGATTTCCCTGACAAAAGAAAACCAGAAAAAGTTTAATTTTGGTTCATACATGTTATGGTAAGCAAGCACAAACACAAGCAATGTTCACATGTCAAATTTGAGAAGCAATCGCAAGATAATGGAAACTTTTGCAGCCTTTAGGGAACAGGAAATGGGAAAATGGTCAACTAAATTTGTGGCAATTAAACTAACATTACCTGACCAAGCCAGTGACAACTTCATCATCCAAGTAACTTGAATTGTACTTAATGACATTGATCAAAAGAGGCAAGAACAGATCTGATCTGAAGAAACCAAATAAAAAAGATCAGCTTTACAACCTCAATATAATTAACTATAACTTGTAAACTGTAAGCCTGATGTTTTGAGTATTCATCAAGGCAAACTCTAGCGCTTTCTCTTATTTCTAAGGTTTTGGAATGGGAGCTACATGTTTATCACTTTACACAGCATAAATTTAAGTACATACTGTAACAATACTGTACAGTATATCCATAATTATAATAAATAAATAATATATCCTGTTGACTAAACATGGTTTATTTTGTATTTTTGACAAACCATCAGATACAAACTACAGCAACATCAAAGGTTTGACACTGAAGGCAAGACAGCAACATTAGGAATTAAAGTAAACAGCTTTGCAGGGCAGAGTACTCACTTTCCTCCTTGCAGAACTGCAGGCATCCAGAACAGAAGAAAAGGTCCTGTATCAAAATCAAAATACAAAATTTAATCTTTAAAGCAATACAAGAAGGACTGACCAGTGCACTGTCAAATACATAAGCTTTATTTTACATAAGTTATCAGTCTGACAATATTTACCTATATGTTCCTCAAAATAAGATATATCCTTCCCATCATCACTCAAGGCTTGCAGAAGCTCCAACCTACAGTAGAAAAAGTTAAAACAACAAAAAAGCTGTCAATGAGCTCTTCGACTTCAGAAACCAAACATTACTTTTATATTATTATAATGGGTAAAGAGAATGATAAAGCTTAGAAGGAAAAGAGTTAAAATTTACAATGTACTGATTGCTCTTGGTAAGTTGATAAACATGACTAAATACCTTGGTATGATGTCTGCTGGGATCTTATGCTGTGCAACTACAAGGAAGAATTTAGCCCTGAGTAGACCAAGCTTTTCAAACTGTGAAAAATATTTAAAACATGATCAAAGTGAACCCACAACATACACAGTAATGAGTCAACTGCTAAAACCTGGCCAAAAGTTTGATCTTCATAGGCTACAAAAATCATCTTGCGTGCACAGTGCATCCATGGGCTCAGGCACAGCATCCTTAACTAGATATTCACTTCTGGAATGTACATGAGCCAAGGCATTAACAACAGTGGAAACCACATGTACCTTATTCCTATTGTGAGTGAGTGCTGTCTGATCTTCAGCTTTACCTGATTTGTCACCATGATGGTAAGGAAATGCAGAGCAATATGTCGAGCTTCAGCAGGACAATTGGGATGAAGGAGGTCCTCCACTGCTATCCATCCAGTCTCAACTGCATGCTAACACAACAACAACAACAACAACAATTAACAAAAGTCTGTATATTATACATACATCATACATCTTATAATTGCCTTATCAATAATTCTACTTCCTCATTCAGTTTCTTAGTAAGCATGATAGGGTAAGTGATCAGTCTCTGGTCCCAATCACATACTCGGCATGATGTTGGTAACCCAAGGGGAGGTGTGTGTGTGTGTGTGTGCATGTGCGTGTATGGAGGGGGGTGGGGGAGGATGGACTTTTTGTATGAGTAGGCTCCACCCCAGGCTGTCAACCCCTCAAAATGCCATCTTGGGGTTAAAATAGTGACCCTTTTATATACCTCTAGTAATTTGTTTGTACAAGAGGGCGTCAGTGAAAAAGCATCATCTCATTGCATATAATTTTGACAGTAAGAAAATACTGTACACTGCAAACCTAGAGACTCAAGACAAAGCTCACTAAAGTCAACGACTGAAACTTCATGACAAAAGATCATTCTTACATCTTCCAGGCGTCGTCCAGGAAGAAAATCACACAAATCTCTCAAGACTTTGATACGGTTTGCAAGGGGACTTTCTCTGCCAATTTCCTGGAAATTTTCCGTAGAAGAAACAAAATATCAGCATTGCGAGGCTCTACAACCAAAAAAACCTAAAATTCATACTGATTGTGTCCTGAGAATGTTATTTTTTTTTCATACCTGAAGCAATTCCTGATGGAAAATGACCCCCTCGCTCCTGGGTCCCAGATTACTCGTGAGAGCATTTCCTTTCTTGCCGCCGAAGAACTGCTTAACCTTTTGTCGGAAGCCTTCACTGACGGGTGCCTTTGACATCTCAGCTCTTTCCTTGCTAGATCAGTTCCAACGCAGACGGAACATATCAAAATTCATTGCTCTCTAGTCGAAAAGAACCGAAAACATCAGCCATCTTGAAATATGAGCACACAATGCAACACGCCAGCGGCCTTACTCGACCCGGTCTCTTGCTGACAGGCTACGAGCTTGCCAAAACAAGGTTTGAAATGTGGCATGAAAAAACACAAATTTTGGCCTAAACAGGGGCCTAAAACAGGGTAAGGGTTTTGAGAACCGCACATTACGTTCCCAAAATACTGAGGGTATCAGATAAGATAAGATAGAAATGCGCATAATTTGCACGTGTGTGTGGAATCGCAGAACTGGGCGCTGCGCAAGATACGTAAAACGTCAATCGGGGAACCCCCGCCAAGCTATTCGCAACCGCAAGGCTAACAAACAGAAGTGTATGTAGTCCCCCAACGAAGTCCAGTCCACCTGAAAGTAAACGTAAGTAAAACTAAGTAAAGGCTGGTTCTGATATGTAAACTCATGGTCACTCCGCGTCGTAGAAATGACAGTAAGCTAGATTATTAACACGGGATGAAACGCTTGAATTGGTGTGTCGTTCTGACCCACGCCCGAGTCACAATCTGCTGAAGTCTTCTTTAATATAAAAAAAGACTGGAAAAAACTGCAAGTGAAGAGCTGCAGATATGTCAACATTAGTCACTGAATGTGTGTCAATGAGAGCGGCAACTGGTTCATCGGGGGTCAAGCAGCAGAGCCGGTTGCCGGTTACCATGATGTTTTGATCAATGTACAGGCAGAAAACGTACTTTTAAAAACCGCTAGATTGAATCAATAATCAAGGCCGGATTGCCACCAAACTCACCAGCGTCTCTATGATGACTATAACTGACCTGCAAAATTCTAAGAATGCAATTCGAACTTGTAAACAAAGCGTTCTGTATTTCGCACTTCGGTCTGATGGATACGTCCGGCTCATTCACTGACTTATGAACTAGAGATTTGCTCTTTATATTTGAGATAATCAGCCGACGGATGTCCCTTTTAGGTAACAGCTGGTCTCGCTTTACGCGCTCATGGCCTCTTCATTTACCGCATGAGTCAACAAGTTCTCGGACCTGCGGCTGTCGTTCATATTTTCCGCTTTCAATTCTTGTTTGTATTTCATTTATCCGGAAACCGAGAGCCTACGGCATAAGGATGATTTATTCCAGCTACGTAACTACAGATTCAGTGGAATGCTGCCGAGGACTGGTAACCTCTGTAAACGCCTCACGGCTACAATTTGTTATCGCCACAGGTAGCCAAAACCGGTGGGGATCTGGGGCGAGTATTTGATCCTGTAAGCTGTTTATGATACGGAAAATATCCATTGAATACTGAAATAGAATGAATGAAACTATTAACTTGATATATTTATCTGAAGCAGCTGACACAGGCAGTCGAGGTACAGATAAACACACCAGATAAGTTTCGTTCAGTATTTGGTCATAAACATTCCCCCCACAACTTGGGCTGCCTGTGGGCCCAGATGCCCAAAGTACGATTAGGCTAAAATCCTGCATGATTCAGGGCCAAACGGTTTTTGTCATCATTAAGTGAAAACGGGGAGACCAGTCGCTCACAACACAACTTCCTTGATAAGTTCTGAGATAAAACAAACTTTTTAGTCTTTGATCAACACTGCAGCTAAGAAAAATCATTTAGTTAATCCTACGTTGGCTTAATCGGGTTTAAACAATCGGACCCTGACCTGTAAGCTTGAGAAATCAGCCAGGCAACACATATTGATTACTGCTGATTTTTAATTAATCCTGTTTGTCTAATACTGCTTTCTTATTTGCATTGCAGTTTTGACAAGGACATGGAAAATATACGTTCTCTTACTGGTGTAGAGCTCAACAGAGCGGTGACCTTTGTTTTTAGATTGGTAACAAACATTGGTTCGTACCTTCAAGCGACCGCTAGAAAAGAACATGCACTGGTTCTTACACTTGAGTTGGTAGAAGTGGCAAAGTTACTTCCGCCGGGTGAGTGTAGAGACAGCGGAATAGCTACCGCCTACAAGTCCATTGGGTTAGCTTTCTCGTTGCTATCGGATTTTAAAGAAGCCATTAAATACACTGAAATGAGCGTAGCAATACAAAAAGAGATACCAAACTATTTCCACAAAGATTTCAGGTGGAGCACATACAGGTTGCTTGGAACTCTGTACAAAAACGCCGGTGATTTAAAACGAGCCAGAGAATCGCTCGAGCAGGCTTTGGACTTTGCCTCGGACACTCTTCAGAAAGTACAGACCTACAAGGATCTGTGTGACGTGTATCTGTCACTTGGTAACGACGAAAAGGCCGCTGAATGCATGAAACGAAGTACAGACATCATAAAGGGAGAGGTACCTAAAGAATTAGCACAGAAGTGCCTCGTTGGCGAAGGTGGAGTCTTCCTCTCAAGGGGAGAACCCAGAAAAGCAATTGCATGCTTCAAAGAAGCGCTTACAATCAGTGAAGAAATGGGAGGAAGAAACGAGCAGTGCAGGGTAAACCAGGTTCTTGGTAGAGCCTACGATGAACTTGATGATCTAGAAAATGCTCTCATACACCACGAACGCGCTTTGAGTCTTGCAAAGGAGTTAGGACACAAGGATGTACAAGCAGACCAACATGTCCAAATAATCAGAGCAAGCGTTCTACTTGGTGACGAAGAAAAGGCAAAAGAAAGTCTCGAAGTGCTTGTTGCACTTTCCGAAAACTTGCAACACAAGTCGACCAAAATCAGCTCATCTCTAATTATTGGTAGCATGTATGAGAGAGCTAATGATCTGAAAAAGGCAATCGCAGCCTATGAGAAGACTTACAAGCATTGCGAAGACCTTAAAGATCTCCTGGAAAACGAAGATGATGATAAAGTTTACATCAGCGACAAACTTCACGAAGCCTACCGCTCCTTTTCCAGAGCATTAGTAAATGACAAGCAGCATTTACAAGCGCTCACCGTCGCCGACAGAGGGAAGGCGAGGGCTCTGGCAGATATGATGAGCTTAACATATGGCATCCAATTCTCTAGTGCGCCCCAGACCCAAACGCTGACCGCAGTGGAGATTGAGCAGATAGCAAGAATGGGCTGCGGAAGTGATATTCTATTCACTTCCATCAACGTACCTATGGTGTATGTGTGGCACCTGGCTCCAAATGGAAACATCACTTTGAGACAGAAAGAAGCTGGACACAAACAAGGAAAAGTCAAGGACTACATCAAGTCCAAAGTTGACAAATTCTACAACGAAATCGGTGTCACCCAGGATGAGGCGAACTGTGAAGATAGCATAGTGGACAAAGTCACCAAGGATCAGGTGAACTGTGAAGATAGATCTCTGCCGTTTCTGCACCCGGAGCAACCAAAATCGAAGTCCAGAAAGAAACCAGAATCAGGTACAGATGCTTTGTGGGAAAATATACAGAAGAAAAAGAGTTCTGCAACTGACTCCACAGTCAAGATCCCTGACCCCACAAAAACGACTAGTACCGCTTTGACAGTTCTCTATGACCTCCTCATCGCTCCAGTGGCCGACCTAATTCAAGATTACAACCAAGGAGGCACGACAGAGGAACTGGTCTTTGTTCCCGATGGTCATTTCAGCTTCGTTCCATTCACAGCCATCAAAGGCCCAGATGGCAAGTGTCTGGCTGAGAAGTTCAGAATCCGAGTGATTCCTTCACTCGCAACCTTAAATCACATCCGTATCTCTCCAGCCAGTTACCATAGCAACACAGGAGCACTAATTGTTGGGGACCCTGATGTGGGGAATGTGCAGTACAAGGGAAAAACGTATCACGTTGGAAAGCTGCCTTGGGCCAAGCGGGAGGTGGAGATGATTGGCAGACTGCTCAATGTGGAGCCATTGGTAGCCGACAAGGCCACTAAACATGAGGTGCTCAACAGGTTAAGATCGGTAAGTTTGGTGCATCTGGCTGCTCATGGAAACCCAGAGAGAGGTGAAATTGCCCTGGCCCCAGTCCATGCCGTTGAACCTGGACTCGTTCAGGAAAAAGACTATCTCTTGTCTATGGCCGATGTGATGAACACTGGAGTGAGAGCAAATCTTGTGGTGTTAAGCTGCTGTCACAGTGGTCGTGGGGACATCAAAGCTGAGGGAGTGATCGGCATTGCACGTGCTTTTCTTGCAGCCGGAGCCCGCTCCGTTCTCGTGTCGTTGTGGGCTATTGATGACGAAGCCACTATGTGTTTCATGCAGTATTTCTATGAGGGCATAGTTCGGGGAAACAGCGCCAGTACGGCTCTTCACCAGGCCACAAAGAAAATGAAGAACTCGGGGGCTTTTAATGAGACGAAGTACTGGGCACCATTCCTGCTGATTGGTGATGACGTCCACGTTTCAGTTTGATAGAAAAAAGTGCTGGAAAAATGAAAAATCCCCGAGGAAATAATAACAGTGAGAGAAACTTGCCATGTTTCACATTGTGGACATCAAAAGAGAGAATAAGGACTTAAACGTGATCGCACAGAAACAATCCTTCAGATGTAAAGACCTGCTGTCGCTTTCCCATTAATAAGAATTACTGGGGAAAAAACCGGGCAGCCGTTTGATAGCAAAGCAAACTTTCACGTCAAACCAGACAAACACAACTAGTATGCACTCGTAAAAGCAGCAATGAGTGCTTCGAGTTGTAAAACAGTGTAGTATAGGCACTTGGAGAACTACAAAATGAAATATGTGTGCTTCAAAGTCAGTACTGTTCACTAAATTGGTCTGCCAGAGCACTTTTCAGAATTTATATATGCAGTGTATCAGGATGTAAACATTGTGTAGATTTTACTGATTTCAAAAACGTCTTTTCGACATTTCACGGAGTTGTTGTAGTTATGTCCTATCATCTTCTCTGAATTAGTTTTGGTAAGTTCACAATATCAATAAAGGATGCAGATTTTACTATGACTATTTCAATAGTATCGTGGAACCAAATATTATGAGATTCTCCCAACCATCCAAGAAGAAAATTTATAAAATAACTATGATACTACGCGCGCCCTGATTGGCTAAATAACCGTGTTAGATGTAAAGACCTGCTGTCGCGGCGGCCTCGTGGTTTCCTTACGCTACTCTCGTGTTCTCCCAACTTCCCGCGTGTTTAGATGATGCTATATTACACGGTGACGCGTTATATATTTCTTAAGTATGAGTGATGTAGTGAGAACTGATAGTATCATCAGTTAGCTAGCCTACGCAAGCTATCAAAAGCCAAGACCTGCATACTGTATAATACATGCTGGGAGAAATTGAGGAAGAAAATGAAGTTGGAGTGAAAGGATTAAACGTTGAACGGAAGATGGCTGTGATTTATTGGCACTAGAATAGATTTCCTCGCGATAATGGGGAAAACCCACAGGGAGAGAGAGTGACAGTTTAACTCCGTCCTTTCATTTTCGTTGGAAACGAAAGAACATATGAACTAACCTGAACAAGCAAACGAGAAAAATCAAATCATCTTATCCAATTGGTTGGCCCAGCAAAGAGTAGCTGGCTGGTAAAGAGTAGTTGTGTATAAACGAACAGGATTCCAGAGAGAAATGAAATTAATATTTCTGATTTAGCGCCTCCTGCTACGTTTGTTTTGGTGCTGCAACTTATTTCCTTCAGAAACCACAATCTGTTTCAGTTTCAATCGCTATCATCGGCATGAAATAGCTTTTGTTGGCTTTATCTGTTTTAGTCGACACATTGTCAATGTAAAACGCCTGCAAGCAAGGAAAGGTGAGGAAAAACTCTTAGAAAATTCCCTTGAACTAAACCACTGACTGCCTTGTTCGTCATAACGGTCGACACAAAATTGGCACCAGACAACCATTTTCATGCATAAAAATATGAATGGTGTTCAACTAACGAACGAGTGACCCAATATCTCATGCCAATACGCTTTATGCAGGTTTTCATTATTTAACTCAAAGGCAGCACAAAACATCACTTGAAGCATTAGAATCTACTGCCGAAATAGCGTCATATACCCGCCTAGAAGAGGGAAACTTACTAAGCACGGTGGCTAATAATGCTGGCGAATATGGACAACACAAAACCTGTGCACAAGAGATCATTGTTGATCGATGTCCTTCATTTTGAAGGATTATTATTTGTCTCAAACTCAAGAAGTCATAACTAGTAGATTACGCTATATTTTGTGCCCATACAAGCTTTTTTTTTCTTTTTTCTTTTTTTTTTTTTTTTTTTTCCTTTCTTTTTTCTTGCCATCTCTATATACCTCTGGCTGCCGCAAACATACAAGCAGTATGTTTGTGTGTGATAAAAGTACAAAAAACCTCAAGGATTAATTCTCAGAGTTTCTTTCTTACAACTCCCTTTTCTCACTTATAAATTGAAAGAATCATTTAATCGCTTCATTTTCAGATTCGTTCAGTTTACAAAAGAACAATGGAAAACACCAGTTCTTCCTAGTGTGCAAAACCAAGACGGAATTTCTATTTCTGTGTGGGAACCCTCATAGCAATATATCTCAGTAAAATTGGCCGGATGAAACCTGCAATCAATTTGTTTCATGAATGTGCGCACTTCTTAAAGTCCATGCGAACAGACATCAGAGACATACTTCTTTTGCCCATCTACAAAGGCATTGGGGGAGCAAGGATTAATTCTCAGGGTTTCTCTCTTACAACTCCCTTTTCTCACTTACAAATTGAAACAATCATCTAATCGCTTCATTTTCAGATTCGTCCAGCTTGCGAAGCAAAATGGGAAACACCAGTTCTCTTCTTCCCAGAGTGCTTAATCAAGACGGTTTTTTTATTTTCCATGTGGGAAGCCTCGTAGCAATGTATCTCAGTGCAACTGGTCGGATGGAACCTGCAATCAATTTGTTTCACGAATGTGTGCACCTCTTAAAGTCCATGCGAGCAGACATCAGAAATATACTTCTCCTGCCCATCTACAAAAGCATTGGTGGCGGGTACTACGCAATTGGCGATTTAAACAATGCCATCAAATACATGAAATTGAGCGTGGAGATGGAGGAAAAGGATCCAAGTGTCTTTCCGAGTGCTTCGTTATGGCAATCCTATGGATTACTTGGACAAATTTATCATGAGGCTGGTGATTTCAGGAAAGCTATTGAGTCGAAAGAGAAAGCCTTGGACTATGCGAATAGCACATTTCAAAAAGGCCGACTTTATAATGACCTAAGTGGTATCTATATTAGACTTGGTGACACCGAAAAAGCTTTTAAGTACGTACTAAAAGCCAAAGAAATTGTAAAAGAAGGCAAGACACCACAGCTTGAGAGGGATTGTGAGTTTGTGGAAAGTTTGGTACTCGCCGCCAGTGGCAACTACACGAAAGCAATTGCACACTACGAAAAAGTACTCGCAATGTGCCAAAAAACGGAAGACAGCCCAGGAAAATGTCTCGCTTATAGTGAACTCGGTAAGATGTACTCACTGACATATGATCCCAAAAAGGCTCTTGACAACCATTTGATGGCCCTAAGAATAGCAAAGGAACAACAAAGAAAAGATTTGGAAAAAGAACAGTATTGCCACATAGCTCTAAACTACCTCGAGCTTGGTGATAATGAAAAAGCTCTGGACTACTGTAAAATGGTCCTCGCTATTCCATACAAGTTGGGGAGTATAATTTGGGAAATAGTGACAAATGCGCTGATGGGTGCAATTCAAGAACGTGCAAATGACCTGAAGGGAGCAATAGCCTCTTATGAACAAGGTGTGGAATACTGTGAAGAAATAGAGCAACGCCTTGGAGACAAAGACGACTACAAAGTTTCCATCAGTGAACGTAATTTTGCATTCTTCCGTTTTCTGACTAGGGCGTTGATAAACGACAGCCAGGAGGTCAGAGCCTTGCTTACTGCAGACAGAGGGAGGACAAGAGCTTTGGCAGATTTGATGACATCAAACTATGGTATTAAAGCAGATTATGTATCACACTGCAAATGGCTGTCTACTGAAGATATACAACATATAAGACAAATGACCTCAAGAAAAAGTACATTTCTTATAACCGCCATCAACGAGCCCATGGTGTATTTGTGGCATCTAACATCAGATGGAAGTATTACTTTGAGACAGATTCAACTAATGACAAAAAAACTTAACAACGATTACATTCGGTCACTAGTCGATATTTCCTGCAAAGAACTGCAAGAAGGCAATCGCCAAGCTGGAGAAGAGTTTGAAGACCGATCTCTGCCACAAAGACAGGATCAAATAAACTTAGAAAGATTTCCATCCGGTCGCACAGCGAGTGATGATCTTCTGTGGAGAGCCGCAAAAAGGATGACTTCCACAGAAGATTTATCGGATGAGAAGGAAGCACCTCTGGAATCAACTGGATCCCCTATGAGAGTCCTGTACGACCTCATCGTTGCTCCAATGGCCGATTTACTAGATCAAGTCAACGAAGAAGACGCAACAGAGGAGCTGGTCTTTGCTCCTGATGGCCCTTTATGTCTGCTCCCATTTTCAGCCCTTCAAGGTCCTGATGGTAAATGCCTGATTGACAAATACCGAATCCGAGTGATTTCTTCCCTTACAACATTGAATCAGATCATCACCTCTCCTGCTGACTACCATAACAACACTGGTGCACTGATTGTTGGAGATCCCGATGTCGGAGTTGTGGAGTACGATGGCAAACTTACAAACATTTGCAGGTTGCCTTGTGCCAAAACTGAAGCCAAACGGATCGGTAAACTCCTCAAGGTGAAGCCGCTGACAGGACATAGCGCCACCAAGGAAGAGGTACTCAAGAGAATGTCGTCAGTGAGTCTGATACACTTGGCTGCTCATGGCAACCCGAAGAGTGGTGAGATCGCTCTGGCACCCATCTCCAGAGTAAGAGATGGCCCCACTGAGGAGAAGGACTACATCTTGTCGATGGCTGACGTGCAAAGTGTAAAACTGAGAGCCAAGCTCGTGGTGTTGAGCTGTTGCCACAGTGGTCGTGGAGATGTTAAACCTGAGGGAGTGGTCGGTATAGCACGTGCTTTCCTGGGAGCCGGCGCCCGCTCTGTTCTCGTGTCGCTATGGGCCATTAATGACGCTGCAACGCTGTGCTTTATGTGTCACTTCTACAAACACCTAGTACAAGGCAAAAGCGCCAGTGTGGCTCTTCACCAGGCCACAAAGGAACTGAAGAACTCGGAGAAGTTCAGCGAGGCAAGGCACTGGGCACCATTCATGCTTATCGGTGATGACGTTCAGATTTCAATAAGTGATGAAAAAGAGCGCAACAGCCCCTAAACACGTAATTGATGTAGCACAGGGTCTCACACGTAGATAGACTTCATGAGCGAGGCGTAATTTTGCAAACTGTGCAAACAATGTCATTGCCTTGTTTTTGTCGAACACCCGAGTCACATATTCCACGCGCGTGAACGCCACGAGCGCCCGCCTACGGGCACTTTAACTTCAGCGCATCATAAATGTGCACATGAACGTGGGCATGCGAAAGACTAATCTAATTTATCACTTGGACTAGACGTCTTTTTAATCGTCGCTGGCCTCCAGTGGCCACAACTTAGGGCTATTTTGGCAAAGTAGAAACTAAAACTCTAAATGTTAAACTCAATATTGCCACGTGGAGACGCTTCAGTAAGCAGACTTGGAAGGAAAGTGTATGAGCTAGTGCGCGGTCCGCTCTGACAGCTAAAAATTACTAAATAAACAAATTAACTCCCAAGCTCAAAAATGCAGATTCTCTCAACCTTTAAGAAGAAACTGTATGAGTGATGTAGTGAGAATTCCTAGTTTAATCAGCTTTCAACTTAGTAAAGTGTCAAAAGCCAAGCTCTTCAAAGTGTATGATATATCTTTGGTGAGAAGTTGAAGGAGAAAATTGAAGTTGATCACTCTTGGGAATGAAAGGGTTAATATAGATTAAAAAATTTGCATTCGGTTTGCACCCGTACTCCTAAAACTAATTGACGTCACTTGCTCTGGAATGAGATCAAACTCATATCATCTTTCGTAGAAAATATCAAAACGATCTATAGAATAAAGAAGACGGATAACAAACCGCCGACAGCGGTCCTAAAAATCTCGAGTCTGCTCTCAAAGTCTTGTTAGTCATTATAGTATCGCCGTTGCAATTCGGTCAGCCCCGGCTTCACGTTTCCTTTCGCTCAATATCAATCTGACCGAGCACACTGCAAATTGTCATTATATTGCCCCTAATTAAAAACGCTTACCGGAATTAGATCATTCCCAAGAAATATGGAAATATATGTCCGTGCAATGCAGGACTATGAAATCTATTTCCGAATTATTCCAGATAATTTTCATGATATTTTATATGTTCTACATGCACAGGCAGATGTATAGGCGAATTTTGATTGCATGATATTAAACAATTTTTTTAAATTAGACTTCCGAATGTTTATATCCTGCAGAAAACATGTGCTTGGTCAGCAACTAAAAATATATGAAACCAAAGTTACATAAATATGACTAAGTTGATTCGTTGCTTATCGAACAATGCTCTTGATCACGAACTTATGTCAACGTAGTAACGCAAGAAGAAAAAGCAAACACCCCACTGTTCTCCCAACTTCCCGCGTGTTTAGATGATGCTATATTACACGGTGACCCGTTATATATTTCTTAAGTATGAGTGATGTAGTGAGAACTGATAGTATCATCTTTTAGCCTACGCAAGCTATCAAAAGCCAAGACCTGCATACTGTATAATACATGCTGGGAGAAATTGAGGAAGAAAATGAAGTTGGAGTGAAAGGATTAAACGTTGAACGGAAGATGGCTGTGATTTATTGGCACTAGAATAGATTTTCTCGCGATAATGGGGAAAACCCACAGGGAGAGAGAGAGAGTGACAGTTTAACTCCGTCCTTTCATTTTCGTTGGAAACGAAAGAACAGATGAACTAACCTGAACAAGCAAACGAGAAAAATCAAATCATCTTATCCAATTGGTTGGCCCAGCAAAGAGTAGCTGGCTGGTAAAGAGTAGTTGTGTATAAACGAACAGGATTCCAGAGAGAAATGAAATTAATATTTTTGATTTAGCGCCTCCTGCTACGTTTGTTTTGGTGCTGCAACTTATTTCCTTCAGAAACCACAATCTGTTTCAGTTTCAATCGCTATCATCGGCATGAAATAGCTTTTGTTGGCTTTATCTGTTTTAGTCGACACATTGTCAATGTAAAACGCTTGCAAGCAAGGAAAGGTGAGGAAAATCTCTTAGAAAATTCCCTTGAACTAAACCAATGACTGCTTTTTCGTCATAACGGTCGACACAAAATTGGCACCAGACAACCATTTTCATGCATAAAAATATGAATGGTGTTCAACTAACGAACGAGTGACCCAATATCTCATGCCAATACGCTTTATGCAGGTTTTCATTATTTAACTCAAAGGCAGCACAAAACATCACTTGAAGCATTAGAATCTACTGCCGAAATAGCGTCATATACCCGCCTAGAAGAGGGAAACTTACTAAGCACGGTGGCTAATAATGCTGGCGAATATGGACAACACAAAAACTGTGCACAAGAGATTATTGTTGATTGATGTCCTTCATTTTGAAGGATTATTTTGTTTCAAACTCAAGAAGTCATAACTAGTAGATTACGTTATATTTTGTGGCCATGCAAGCTTTTTTTTTCTTTTTTCTTTCTTTTTTTTTTTTTTGCCCTCACTGCCTTTTTACTTCTTTCTTCCATTATTGTAAATAGATATTTTCTTGCCATTTCTATATGCCCCTGGCTGCCGCTAACATACAAGCAGTATGTTTGTGTGTAATAAAAGTACAAAAAAGCTCAAGGATTAATTCTCAGGGTTTCTTTCTTACAACTCCCTTTTCTCACTTATAAATTGAAAGAATCATTTAATCGCTTCATTTTCAGATTCGTCCAGTTTACAAAAGCACAATGGAAAACACCAGTTCTCTTCTTCCCAGAATGCTTAATCAAGACGGTTTTTTTATTTTCCATGTGGGAACCCTCATAGCAGCGTATCTCAGTAAAACTGGCCGGATAAAACCTGCAATCAATTTGTTTCATGAATGTGTGCACCTCTTAAAGTCCATGCGAACAGACATCAGAGATATACTTCTCCTGCCCATCTACAAAGGTATTAGTGGAGCGTACTACGCAATTGGCGATTTACACAGTGGCATCAAATACATGAAATTGAGCGTGGAGATGGAAGAAAAGGAGTTAAGCATCCTTCCACGTGCTTCGTTATGGGAATCCTATGGAGTACTTGGACAAATTTATCGTGATGCTGGTGATTTTAGTAAAGCTATTGAGTCGAAAGAGAAAGCCTTGGGCTATGCGAGTAGCAGTTTTCAGAAAGGACAACTTTACATTGATTTAAGTGATCTCTATCTTGCACTTGGGGACACCGAAAAAGCTTTCACGTACATAGTAAAGACCAAAGACTTTGTAAAAGCAGGCAAAACACCACAGCTTCAGATGGTCTGTGAGTTTGGGGAAGGTAGGGTACTCTACGCCAGTGGCAACTACACGAAAGCAATTGCACACTACGAAAAAGTACTTGCAATGTGCCGAAAAACGGAAGACAGCAGAGGCAAATGTTACGCTTATGGCCGACTAGGTGTGGTGTACTCCTTAAAAAGTAATGATCCCAAAAAGGCTCTTGACAACCATTTCATGGCCCTAAATATAGCTAAAGAAATACGGAGAGAAGATTTGGAAAAACAACAGTATTACTACATAGTTCTAAATTACCTCGAGCTTGGTGATTATGAAAAAGCTCTGGACTACTGTAAAATGACCCTTGCTATTCCATGCCAGTTAGGGAGCTTGAGTTCGGAAAAGGCGACACGTGCGCTGATGGGTGCGATCAAGGAACATGCAAATGACCTGAAGGGAGCAATAGCCTCTTATGAGCAAGGTGTGGAATGCTGTGAAGAAATAGAGCAACGCCTTGGAGACAAAGACGACTACAAAGTTTCCATCAGTGAATGTCATTTTGCACTCTACCTACTGCTAACTAGGGCGTTGATAAACGACAGCCAGGAGGTCAGAGCCTTGCTCACTGCAGACAGAGGGAGAACAAGAGCTTTGGCAGATTTGATGACATTAAACTATGGTATCAAAGCAGATTATGTATCACACGCTAAACGGCTGTCCATTGATGATATACAACACATAAGACGAGTGACTTCCAGAAAAAGTTCATTTCTCATTATTGCCATCAGCCAGCCCATGGTGTATTTGTGGCACCTAGCATCAGATGGAAGTATTAATCTGAGACACATTCGACCGACGACAAAAAAATCTACCAGCGATTACATTCGTTCGGTAGTCGATATTTCTTGTAAAGAACTGCAGGAACGCAATCGCCAAGCTGGGGAAGAGTGTGAAGACCGATCTCTGCCACAAAGACAGGATCAAATAAACTTAGAAAGATTTCCATCCGGTCGCACGGCGAGCGATGATCTTCTGTGGAGAGCTGTAAAAAGGACGACTTCCACAGAAGATTTATCGGCTCAGAAGGAACTACCTCTGGAATCAACTGGATCCCCTATGAGAGTCCTGTACAACCTCATCATCGCTCCAATGGCTGATTTACTAGATC
This sequence comes from Plumapathes pennacea, assembly GCA_964036295.1. NCBI lineage: Eukaryota > Metazoa > Cnidaria > Anthozoa > Antipatharia > Myriopathidae > Plumapathes > Plumapathes pennacea. Next base: position 8,298,319 of record OZ038465.1, on the reverse strand, counting down.
AAGTCAACGAAGAAGACGCAACAGAGGAGCTGGTCTTTGCTCCTGATGGCCCTTTATGTCTGCTCCCATTTTCAGCCCTTCAAGGTCCCGATCGTAAATGCCTGATCGACAAATACCAAATCCGAGTGATTTCTTCCCTTACAACATTAAATAAGATCCTGACCTCTCCTCCTGAATACCATAACAACACTGGTGCATTGATTGTTGGAGATCCCGATGTCGGAGTTGTAGAGTACGATGGCAAACTTACAAACATTTCCAGATTACCTTGTGCCAAAACTGAAGCCAAACGGATCGGTAAACTCCTCAAAGTGAAGCCGCTGACAGGACACAACGCCACCAAAGAGGAAGTGCTCAAGAGGATGACGTCAGTCAGCTTGGTGCACTTGGCTGCTCATGGCAACCCAAAGAAAGGTGAGATCGCTCTGGCACCTGTCTCCAGAGTAAGATATGGCCCCACCGAGGAGAAGGACTACCTATTGACAATGGCTGACGTGCGAAGTGTAAAACTGAGAGCCAAGCTTGTGGTGTTAAGCTGTTGCCACAGTGGTCGCGGAGATCTTAAACCCGAGGGAGTGGTCGGTATAGCACGTGCTTTTCTGGGAGCCGGCGCCCGCTCAGTTCTCGTGTCACTATGGGCCATTAGTGACGCTTCAACGCTGTACTTTATGTGTCACTTCTACAAACTCCTAGTACAAGGCAAAAGCGCCAGTGTGGCTCTTCACCAGGCCACAAAAGAACTGAAGAACTCGGAGGAGTTTAGCGAGGCAAGACACTGGGCACCATTCATACTTATCGGTGATGACGTCCAGATTTCAACAAGTGATGAAAAAGAGCGCAACAGCCCATAAACACGTAATTGGTGTAGCACAGGGTCTCACACGTAGATAAAATCATGAGCGAGGCATAGTTTTGCAAACTGTGGAATCAAACTGTGCAAACAATGTCACTGCCTTGTCTTTCTCGAGCACCCGAGTCACATATTCATTGCACGTGAACGCCACGAGCGCCCGCCAACAGACATTTTAACTTCAGCGCATCATAAATGTGCAGATTAACGTGGGCATGCGAAAGACTAAACTAATTCATCACTTGGACTAGACGTCTTTTTAGTCGTCGCTGGCCTCCAGTAGCCACAACTTGGGGCTATTTGGCAAAGTAGAAACTAAAACTTTAGATGTGAAACAATATTGTCACGTACAGGCGCTTCAGTAAGTAGACTTGGAATGAAAGTGTGTGAGCTAGTGCGCGGTCCGCTCTGACAGCTGAAATCACCAAAATAAACAGATTAACTCCTAAGCTCGAAAATGCAGATTCTCTCAACCTTTAAGAAGAAACTGTATGAGTGATGTAGTGAGAATTCCTAGTTTAATCAGCTTTCAACTTAGTAAGGTGTCAAAAGCCAAGTTCTTCATACTGTATGATATATCTTTGGTGCGAAGCTGAAGGAGGAAATTGAAGTTGATAACTCTTGGGAGTGAAAGGGTTAATATAGACAAAGTAAAATATGTGCACTCGGTCCGCAGCCGTACTAGTATATAACTAATTTAACGTCATCTGTTCTGAAATGAATCGAAATACTTAAAGAGCTTTAAAAAAATCATTCATTGAAAACGAAAACGATCCTTAGAATAAAGAAGACGGATAACAAACCGTCGGCAACGGTCCTAAAAATCTCGAGTCTGCTCTCAAAGTTTTGTTGTAGTATCGCCGTTGTAATGCGGTCAGCCCCGGCTTCACGGCTCCTTTCGCTCAATATCAATTTGATTGTGTTTATTTTAGAATTGCTTGTGTGAAGGAACAACCAAACCGGGCACACTGCAAATTGTCATTATATAGTAGCCCCTAATATAAAACACTCACCGGAAATTAGATCTTTCCCCAAAAATATGGAAATATATGTCCCTGCAAATGCAGGACTATTAAATCTATATCCGGATATTTCCAGATAATTTGCATAATATTTGTATGATCTACATTTATAGGCATATATGTATAGACAAATTTCGATTGCATAAAATTGGACAAAAAGAGACACTATTGAAATTAGACTTCCGAATGTTTATATCCAGCAGAAAACATGTGCTTGGTCAACAAGAAATAAGATTAAACTTTCATATATTTCTAAGTTAATTCCTTGCCTATCAAACAATATAGCTCTTGATCACTAAATGAGGCACAGTAACACAAGAAAAATAGGCAAACACTCTACTTTGACTATTGGAGGAATGTTAGTCTAACCGTATCAGTCGGCTAAAGTCAGTTGCAGTACAGTGGAACTTTCGAGCTTCCCTGTTCTCGAACATTATTTTAATCTGATACAGTCCAGTTTCAGTCAGTCGATATATTTTGCATATCTGAAGTGAATAAATTTCATTGCGATAAAGGGTAACACCCATAGGGAGAGCCGAGAGTGACAGTCTTAACTCCTTCCTTCTATTTACGTTGGAAACGGAAAGCACAGATTTACTCATGAACTAACCTGAACACGCAAACGAGATAAATCAAACCATATCTTATTAAATGGTTGGCCCGGTAAAGAGTAGTTGGCTGGTAAAGAGTAGTGGTGTAAATGAACAAGATTCCCGGCAGAAAAATATGAAATTATTTCCATTGATTTCCAATGACAATTTCCTTCTTCTACGCTTATTTCGATGCTGCAACTAATTACCATCAGAAACCACAGTTTCAATCGCTATCATGAATAGCCTTTGCTGGTTTTATCTGTTTTAGTCGACACACTGTCACTGTATAGGGCTTGCAAGCAAGTAGAAAGGTGAGAAAAAAACTGTCAGAAAATTCCCTTGACTAAACCACTGACTGCCTTGTTTGTCATAACGATCACCATAGAATTGGCACCAGACAACCATTTCCAACAGAATATTAACAGTAAACATGCATAAAAATGTAAATAGGTGTTCGACTAACGAACGAACGACTCACAACATCTCATGCCAGACTTTATGCAGGTTTTCATCATGACAAAGGCAACACAAACTATCATTTGAAACATTAAAATGCTGAATATAGCGCACCATATATCCGCCTAGAAAAGGAAAACTTTCTAAAGACGGTGGCTGATAATGCTGGCGAACATAGACAACACAAAAACTGTGCACAAGAGATCATTGTTGATCGATGTCCTTCATTTTGAAGGATTATTACTTGTCTCAACCTCAAGAAGTTTAAGTCATAACTGGTAAGATTATACGTTATTTTTTGTGCTCATGCAGTTTTTTTTTTGCTCTGCCTCTTACTTCTTTCTTTCAATATTGTAATTTTAAGCCGTATAAGCCTCAGTAGCATTGACTAACCTGCAAGCAATAATATGTTTGTGTGTAATAAAAGTACAAACAAGCTCAAGAATTAATTCTCAGGGTTTCTTTCCCACAACTACCTTTTCTCACTTATCAATTGAAAGAATCATCTAATCGCTTCATTTTCAGATTCGTCCAGTTTACGAAAGCACAATGGGAAACACCAGTTCTCTTCCTCCCAGAGTGCTAAATCAAGACGGTTTTTTTATTTTCCATGTGGGATTCCTCATAGCAATGTATCTCAGTCAAACTGGCCGGATGAAACCTGCAATTCATTTGCTTCATGAATGTGTGCATCTCTTAAAGTCCATGCGATCAGACATCACAGAGTTACTTCTTTTGCCCATCTATAAAGCCATTGGTGGAGTATATTACGTAATTGGCGATTTAAACAATGCCATCAAATACATGAAATTGAGAGTGGAGATGGAAGAAGAAATGAAATTAAGCGTCTTTCCACGTGCTTCGTTATCAAAATCCTATCGAGTACTTGGAGCAATTTATCGTGATGCTGGTGATTTTAGGAAAGCTATTGAGTCGAAAGAGAAAGCCTTGGGCTATGCGAGTAGCAGATTTCAGAAAGGCCAAATTTACATTGATTTAAGTGCTCTCTATTTTGCACTTGCAGACACCGAAAAAGCTTTCAAGTACATAATAAAGACCAAAGATATTGTAAAAGCAGGAAAAACATCACAGCTTGGGATGGTCTGTGAGTTTGGAGAAGGTATGGTACTCTGCGCCAATGGCGACTACACGAAAGCAATTGCACACTACGAAAAAATGCTTGCAATGTGCCGGAAAACGGAAGACAGCCTTGGAAAATGTTGCGTTTATGGAAAGCTAGGTGCAGTGTACTCCGTACAAAGAAATGGTCTCAAAAAGGCTCTTGACAACCATTTCATGGCCCTAAATATAGCTAAGGAAATACGAAACCAACATTTGGAAAAAGAACAGTATTACCACATAGCTCTAAATTTCCTCCTGCTTCGTGATTATGAAAAAGCTTTAGACTACTGTAAAATGGCCCTCGCTATTCCATACAAGTTGGGGGATTTGAGTTGGGAAATGGCGACAGGTTTACTGATGGGTGCGATCCAGGAACGTGCAAATGACCTCAAGGGAGCGATAGCCTCTTATGAACAAGGTGTGGAATGCTGTGAAGAAATAGAGCAGCGCCTTGGAGACAAAGACGACTACAAAGCTTCCATCAGTAAACGCCAGTTTGTACTCTACCTTCTGCTAACCAGGGCGTTGATAAACGACAGCCAGGAGGTCAGAGCCTTGCTCACTGCAGACAGAGGGAGAACAAGAGCTTTGGCAGATTTGATGACATCAAACTATGGTATCAAAGCAGATTATGTATCACACGCTAAACGGCTGTCTAATGATGATATACAACACATAAGACAAATGACCTCAAGAAAAAGTACATTTCTTATTACTGCCATCAGCCAGCCCATGGTATATTTGTGGCACATAGCATCAGATGGCAGTATTACTCTGAGACACATTCGACCAATGACAAAAAAAACTACCAGCGATTGCATTCGGTCAGTAGTCTATATTTCCTGCAAAAAACTGCAGGAACGCAATCGCCAAGCTGGGGAAGAGTGTGAAGACCGATCTCTACCACAAAGACAGGATCAAATAAACTTAGAAAGATTTCCATCCGGTCGCACGGCGAGTGATGATCTTCTGTGGAGAGCCGCAAAAAGGATGACTTCCGCAGAAGATTTATCGGCTCAGAAGGAAGCACCTCTGGAATCAACTGGATCACCTATGAGAGTCCTGTACGACCTCATCGTTGCTCCAATAGCCAATTTACTAGATCAAGTCAACGAAGAAGACGCAACAGAGGAGCTGGTCTTTGCTCCTGATGACCATTTATGTCTGGTCCCATTTCAGCCCTTCAAGGTCCTGATGGTAAATGCCTGATTGACAAATACCGAATCCGAGTGATTCCTTCCCTTACAACATTGAATCAGATCATCACCTCTCCTGCTGACTACCATAACAACACTGGTGCTTTGATTGTTGGAGATCCCAATGTCGGAGTTGTGGAGTACGATGGCAAACTGATAGAAATTTGCCGATTGCCTTGTGCCAAAACTGAAGCCAAACGGATTGCTAAACTCCTCAAGGTGAAGCCGCTGACACGACATAAGGCCACCAAGGAAGAGGTACTCAAGAGGATGACGTCAGTGAGTCTGATACACTTGGCTGCTCATGGCAACCCAAAGAAAGGTGAAATCGCTCTGGCACCTGTCTCCAGAGTAAGATATGGCCCCCCCGAGGAGAAGGACTACCTCTTGTCGATGGCTGACGTGCAAAGTGTAAAACTGAGAGCCAAGCTTGTGGTGTTAAGCTGTTGCCACAGTGGTCGCGGAAATGTTAAACCCGAGGGAGTGGTCGGTATAGCACGTGCTTTCCTGGGAGCCGGCGCCCGCTCAGTTCTCGTGTCGCTATGGGACATTAGTGACGCTGCAACGCTGTACTTCATGTGTCACTTCTATCAACACCTAGTACAAGGCGAGAGTGCCAGTGTGGCTCTTCACCAGGCCACAAAAGAACTGAAGAACTCGGAGAAGTTCAGCGAGGCAAGGCACTGGGCACCATTCATGCTTATCGGTGATGACGTCCAGATTTCAATAAGTGATGAAAAAGAGTGCAAAAACCCATAAACACGCAATTGGTGAGCACAGAGTCTCACACGTAAACAGACTTAATGAGCAAGGCGTACTTTTACAATCTGTGCAGTCAAGCTGTGCAAACAATGTCACTGCCTTGTCTTTGTCGATCACTCGAGTCACATATTTAATGCGCGTGAACGCCACGAGCGCCCGGCTACAGACATTTTAACTTCAGCGCATCATAAATGTGCAGATGAACGTGGGCATGCGAAAGATTAAACTAATTCTACACTTGGACTAGACCTCTTTTTAGTCGTCGCTGACCTCCAGTAGCCACAACTTGGGGCGATTTTGGCAAAGTAGGAACTAAAACTTTAGATGTGAAACAATATTGCCACGTGGAGACGCTTCAGTAAGCAGACTTGGAAGGAAAGTGTATGAGCTAGTGCGCGGTCCGCTCTGACAGCTAAAATCACCAAATAAACAAATTAACTCCCAAGCTCAAAAATGCAGATTCTCTCAACCTTTAAGAAGAAACTGTATGAGTGATGTAGTGAGAATTCCTAGTTTAATCAGCTTTCAACTTAGTAAGGTGTCAAATACCAAGTTCTTCATACTGTATGTTATATTTTTGGTGAGAAGTTGAAGGAGAAAATTAAAGTTGATCACTCTTGGGAATGAAAGGGTTAATATATATATATAGGCGTATAGACAAAGAAAAAAATGTGCACTCGCTCTGCACCCGTACTCCTAGAACTAATTAACGTCATCTGTTCTGGAATGAAATCGAAATACTTAAAGCGCTTAAAAACATCATTCGTAGAAAACGAAAACGATCCTTAGAATAAAGAAGACGGATAACAAACCGCCGACAACGGTCCTGAAAATCTCGAGTCTACTCTCAAAATCTTGTTAGTCATTATAGTATCGCCGTTGTAATTCGGTCAGCCCCGGCTTCACGTCTCCTTTCGCTCAATATCAATCTGACTGTGTCTATTTTAGAACTGCTTGTGTGAAGGAACAACCAAACCGGGCACACTGCAAATTGTCATTATATCGTAGCCCCTAATATAAAACACTCACCGGAAATTAGATCTTTCTCCAAAAATATGGAAATATATGTCCATGCAAATGCAGGACTATTAAATCTATATCCGGATATTTCCAGATAATTTGCATAATATTTGTATGATCTACATTGATAGGCATATATGTATAGACAAATTTCGATTGCATAAAATTGTACAAAAAGAGACATGCACTATTAAAATTAGATTTCCGAATGTTTATATCCAGCAGAAAACATGTGCTTGGTCAGCAAGAAATGAGATTAAACTTTCGTATATTTCTAAGTTAATTCCTTGCTTATCAAACAATATAGCTCTTGATCACTAAATGAGGCACAGTAACACAAGAAAAAAAGGCAAACACTCTACTTTGACTATTGGAGGAATGTTAGTCTAACCGTGTCAGTCGGCTAAAGTCAGTTGCAGTACAGTGGAACTTTCGAGCTTCCCTGTTCACTGCTCTCGAACATTATTTTAATCTGATACAGTCCAGTTTCAGTCAGTCGATATATTTTGCATATCTGAAGTGAATAAATTTCATTGCGATAAAGGGTAACACCCATAGGGAGAGCCGAGAGTGACAGTCTTAACTCCTTCCTTCTATTTACGTTGGAAACGGAAAGCACAGATTTACTCATGAACTAACCTGAACACGCAAACGAGAAAAATCAAGCCATATCTTATTAAATGGTTGGCCCGGTAAAGAGTAGTTGGCTGGTAAAGAGTAGTGGTGTAAACGAACAAAATTTCAGAAATAAATGAATTATTTCTTTTGATTTACCAATGACAATTTCCTCTTGCTACGTTTGTTTCAATGCTGCAACTAATTACCATCAGGAACAACAGTTTCAATCGATATCATAAATAGCCTTTGCTGGTTTTATCTGTTTTAGTCGACACACTGTCACTGTGCAACGCTTGCAAGCAAGTAGAAAGGTGAGAAAAAAACTGTCAGAAAATTCCCTTGAACTAAACCACTCACTGCCTTGTTTTTCATAACGGCCACCAAAAAATTGGAACCAGATAACCTTTTTCAACAGAATGTTAACTGCATAAAAATGTAAATGGGTGTTCGACTAACGAACGAGCGACTCACAATATCTCATGCCAGACTTTATGCAGGTTAGTTTTTTCATGACAAAGGCAACACAAACCATCATTTGAAACATCAAAATACTGAATATAGCGCCATATATCCGCCTAGAAAAAGAACACTTTCTAAAGACGGTGGCTGATAAAACTGGCGAACATGGACAACACAAAAACTCTGCACAAGAGATCATTGTTGATCGATGTCCTTCATTTTAAAGGATTATCACTTGCCTCAACCTCCAGAAGTTTAAGTCATAACTAGTAAGATCACGTAATTTTTTATGCCCTGCATTTTTTTTTTTTTTTTTTTTTTTGCCCTGCCTCTTACTATTTTCGTCCAAGATTGTACTTTTAAGCCGTATAAGCCTCAGTGGCGTTGGCTAACCTGCAAGCAATAATATCCTTGTGTGGAATGAAAGTACAAAAGAAGCGTAAGGATTAATTCTCAGGGTTTCTATCTTACAGCTTCCTTTTCTCACTTACAAATTGAAACAATCATCTAATCGCTTCATTTTCAGATTCGTCCAGCTTGCGAAGCAACATGGAAAACACCAGTTTTCTTCTTCCCAGAGTGCTTAATCAAGACGGTTTTTTTATTTTCCGTGTGGGAAGCCTCGTAGCAATGTATCTCAGTGAAACTGGTCGGATGGAACCTGCAATCAATTTGTTTCACGAATGTGTGCACCTCTTAAAGTCCATGCGAGCAGACATCAGAGATATACTTCTCTTGCCCATCTACAAAGGCATTGGTGGCGGGTACTACACAATTGGCGATTTAAACAATGCCATCAAATACATGAAATTGAGCGTGGAGATGGAGGAAAAGGATCCAAGTGTCTTTCCGAGTGCTTCGTTATGGCAATCCTATGGATTACTTGGACAAATTTATCGCGATGCTGGTGATTTTAGGAAAGCTATTGAGTCGAAAGAGAAAGCCTTGGGTTATGCAAATAGCACATTTCAGAAAGGCCGACTTTATATTGACCTAAGTGGTATCTATATTAGACTTGGTGATACCGAAAAAGCTTTTAAGTACGTACTAAAAGCCAAAGAAATTGCAAAAGAAGGCAAAGCACCACAACTTGAGAGGGATTGTGAGTTTGAGGAAAGTTTGGTACTCGCCGCCAGTGGCAACTACACGAAAGCAATTACACACCACGAAAAAGTACTCGTGATGTGCCGAAAAACGCAAGACAGCATAGGAGAATGTCGCGCTTATAGAGAACTCGGTAAGATGTACTTACTGACATATGATCCCAAAAAGGCTCTTGACAACCATTTCATGGCCCTAAATATAGCAAAGGAAGAACGGAGACAAGATTTGGAAAAAGAACAGTATTACCACATAGCTCTAAACTACCTCGAGCTTGGTGATAATGAAAAAGCTCTGGACTACTGTAAAATGGTCGTTGCTATTCCAAACAAGTTGGGGAGTATAATTTGGGAAATAGTGACACGTGCACTGATGGGTGCAATTCAAGAACGTGCAAATGACCTGAAGGGAGCAATAGCCTCTTATGAGCAAGGTGTGGAATGCTGTGAAGAAATAGAGCAACGCCTTGGAGACAAAGACGACTACAAAGTTTCCATCAGTGAAGTTCATTTTGCATACTTCCGTTTTCTAACTAGGGCGTTGATAAACGACAGCCAGGAGGTCAGAGCCTTGCTCACTGCAGATAGAGGGAGGACAAGAGCTTTGGCAGATTTGATGACATTAAACTATGGTATCAAAGCAGATTATGTATCACACTGCAAATGGCTGTCTACCGAAAATATACAACATATAAGACAAATGACCTCAAGAAAAAGTACATTTCTTATTACTGCTATCAACCAGCCCATGGTGTATTTGTGGCATCTAACATCAGATGGAAGTATTACTTTGAGACAGATTCAACTAATGACAAAAAAACTTAACAAAGATTACATTCGGTCACTAGTCGATATTTCCTGCAAAGAACTGCAAGAAGGCAATCGCCAAGCTGGAGAAGAGTTTGAAGACCGATCTCTGCCACAAAGACAGGATCAAATAAACTTAGAAAGATTTCCATCCGGTCGCACGGCGAGTGATGATCTTCTGTGGAGAGCCGTAAAAAGGATGACTTCTGCAGAAGATTTATCGGCTCAAAAGGAAGCACCTCTGGAATCAACTGGAACCCCTATGAGAGTCCTGTACGACCTCATCGTCGCCCCAATGGCCGATTTACTAGATCAAGTCAACGAAGAAGACGCAACAGAGGAGTTGGTCTTTGCTCCTGATGGTCCTTTATGTCTGCTCCCATTTTCAGCCCTTCAAGGTCCCGATGGTAAATTCCTGATTGACAAATACCGAATCCGAGTGATTCCTTCCCTTACAATATTAAATCAGATCATCACCTCTCCTGCTGACTACCATAACAACACTGGTGCATTGATCGTTGGAGATCCCGATGTAGGAGTTGTGGAGTACGATGGCAAACTTACAAACATTTGCAGGTTGCCTTGTGCCAAAACTGAAGCGAGAAAGATCGGGAAACTCCTCAAGGTGAAGCCGCTGACAGGACACAAAGCCACCAAGGAAGAGGTACTCAGGAGAATGACGTCAGTGAGTTTGATACACTTGGCTGCTCATGGCAACCCGAAGAATGGTGAGATCGCTCTGGCACCCATCTCCAGAGTAAGAGATGGCCCCACCGAGGAGAAGGACTACATTTTGTCGATGGCTGACGTGCAAAGTGTAAAACTGAGAGCCAAGCTCGTGGTGTTGAGCTGTTGCCACAGTGGTCGTGGAGATGTTAAACCTGAGGGAGTGGTCGGTATAGCACGTGCTTTCCTGGGAGCCGGCGCCCGCTCTGTTCTTGTGTCGCTATGGGCCATTAATGACGCTGCAACGCTGTACTTTATGTGTCACTTCTACAAACACCTAGCACGAGGCGAGAGTGCCAGTGTGGCTCTTCACCAGGCCACAAAGGAACTGAAGAACTCGGAGGAGTTCAGTGAGGCAAGGCACTGGGCACCATTCATGCTTATCGGTGATGACGTCCAGATTTCAATAAGTGATGAAAAAGAGTGCAACAGCCCATAAACACGTAATTGGTGTAGCACAAGGTCTCACACGTAAACAGACTTCATGCCAGCAAGGCGTAGTTTTGCAAACTGTGGAGTCAAACTGTGCAAACGATGTCATTGCCTTGTCTTTGTCAAGCACCCAAGTCACATATTCAGTGCACGTGAACAGCACGAGCGCCCGCCTACGGACATTTTAACTTCAGTGCATCATAAATGTGCACATGAGCGTGGGCATGCGAAAGACTAAACTGATTTATCACTTAAGCCTGGTTTCCATATAATCGTCTCTGACGTAAGGATCGTCTCTGCATTTCCGGTCGTCTCCGACGCAAGGATAGAACATGGTTCTATCGGGACGATCGAGTCACTTCTGACATAAGGATCGTTTGAAACATTTGCAAGAGTGTTTCCATATAATCGTCCCGATCGCTTGACAAAAAATTCTGTGACAGAGACGATCCTTACGTCAGAGACGATTATATGGAAACTAGGCTTTAGACTAGACATCTTTTTAATCTTCGCTGGCCTCCAGTAGCCAAATCTTAGGGCTATTTTGGCAAAGGAGGAACTAAAACTCTAAATGTTAAACTCAATATTATTGGTGGGGCAATGTGGGGCATTTTTTCGTATTTGAAAGGTGTTTAAGCCCGAAGGGGTGGGGGATTTTCTCTTCATGATTCCCGACCTGCGGACGTGGGGCTTAAGGTGGGAGATTTGACCAAAAATATGATGCAGTGCGGCCTCGTCCAGTTCGACCACGCGGTTCGTTCGTGAGAGAACTTCTGTGCAAAGCCTCTTGTAAGATTTTGCCAAATTTTTGGCCTCACAATGTGGGGGATTTGTCAGCACATTATGTCCCATGGGGTGGGGGAATAGTCGATTATTGCAACAAAGAAAATCCATGTCCCCACTATTCCCCGAGGTGGGGGGGGGGGGGGGGGGGAGGGGGGGTTACAATTGACTGGTGCATAATGACACGTGGAGACGCTTTAGTAAGCGGTCCGCCCTGACGGCTGAAATCACAAATAAACAGAGCAACTCCCAAACTCAAAAATGCAGATTCTCTCAACCTTTAAAAAGAAACTGTAAGAGTGATGTAATGAGATTTCCTAGTTTAATCAGCTTTCAACTTAGTAAGGTGTCAAAAAGCCAAGTTCTTCATACTGTATGATATATCTTTGGTGAGAGGGTGAAGAAGAAACTTAAAGCTGATATCACTCTTGGGAGTTAAAGGGTTAATATAGATTTAAAATTTGCACTCGGTCTGCACCCGTACTCCTAAAAGTAATTGACGTCACCTGTTCTAGAATGAAATCGAATTACTTAAAGCGCTTAAAAACATCATTCGTAGAAAACGAAAACGACCCTTAGAATAAAGAAGACGGATAACAAACCGCCGACAGCGGTCCTAAAAATCTCGAGTCTGCTCTCAAACGTTTGTTATACAGTCATTATAGTATCGCCGTTGTAATGCGGTCAGCCCCGGCTTCACGTCTCCTTTCGCTCAATATCAATCTGACTGTGTCTATATTAGAATTGTTTGTGTGAAAGAACAACCAAACCGGGCACACTGCAAATTGTCATTATATAGCCCTTGAAAGTGAAACACTCACCGGAAATTAAATCTTTCCCCACAAATATGGAAATATATGTCCATGGAAATGCAGGACTATTTCCAGATCATTTGCATAATATTTGTATAATCTACATTTATAGGCATATATGTATAGACAAATTTCGATTGCATAAAATTGGAAAAAAAGAGACACTATTAAAATTAGATTTCCGAATGTTTATATCCAGCAGAAAACATGTGCTTGATCAGCAAGAAATAAGATTAAACTTTCGTATATTTCGTTGCTTATCGAACAGTTAATTCGTTGCTTATCAGACAATATAGTTCTTGATCACTAAATGAGGCACAGTAACACAAGAAAAAAGAAGGCAAACACTCTACTTTGACTATTGGAGGAATATTCTAACCGTGTCAGTCGGTTGAAGTCAGTTGCAGTACAGTGGAACTTTCGAGCTTCCCAGTTCACTGCTCTCGAACATTATTTTAATCTGATACAGCCCAGTTTCAGTCAGTCGATTTATTTTGCATTGACAATCTTAACTCCTTTCTTCTATTTACGTTGGAAACGGAAAGCACAGATTTACTTATGAACTAACCTGAACACGCAAACGAGATAAATCAAATCATATCTTATCAAATGGTTGGCCCGGTAAAAGGCCAATTCACACTGGACTCGTCGCGACACGCCGTAACTGCACGTGACAACGCGACAAAGGGATCCCGGTCATTCCTTCAATCCGATTCACACCGGACACGGCGCGACCTAGCGACAACGCGTCAACTCAGAGCGACGCCGTAAAAATAGAGTAAGGGCTAATTTCAACGCGACAACGCGTGCAGTTACGGCGTTTCGCGACGCGTCCAGTGTGAATTGGCCTAAAAAGTTATTGGTTGGTAAAGAGTAGTGGTGTATAAACGAACAGGATTCCAGAAAAAAATGAAATCATTTCTTTTGATTTACCGATGACAGTTTCCTCCTGCCACGCTTGTTTCGATGCTGCAACTAAATACCATCAGAAACCACATTTTCAGTCGTATAAATAACCTTTGCTGGTTTTATCTGTTTCATTTGACACACTGTCACTGTACAACGCTTGCAAGCAAGGAAAAAGGTGAGAAAAAACTGTCAGAAAATTCCCTTGAACTAAACCACTGATTGCCTTGTTTTTCATAACGGCCACGATAAAATTGGCACCAGAGAAACTTTTTCAACAGAATGTTAACAGTAGACATGCATAAAAATGTAAATGGGTGTTCGACTAGCGAACGAGCGACTCACAATATTTCTCGTGCCAGACTTTATGCAGGAGTTTTGTCATGACAAAGGCAGCACAAACCATCATTTGAAACATCAAAATGCTGAATATAGCGCCATATATCCGCCTAGAAAAGAAAAATTTTCTAAAGACGGTGGCTGATAATGCTGGCGAACCCCCCGGGGGGGGGGGGGGGGGGGGGGGGGAGTACTCCAATATATAAGCCATATAGGTATGTGCCGCCCCAAAGGGTATCATTCTCAGCATTTTAGTCTGAACTAGACTGGCCTTGCCAGTGAGCTCGCGGCGTGAGTTGGGTCAAGACCAGAATATAAAATGGAAAGTAGGGGACAAGAGCGGAACTCCCAAGAGAGACTTCCAGTTTCTGACCATAAAAATATCACACAGTATAGAGAACTTGGCTTTTGACACCTTGCTCTTTTGACACCTTGATTAAACTAAAAACTAGGATATCTAAAGATAGTGATTGCTGCGCTGGTTTTGGTGTAATCTCACATAAATGTAGTTGGGAGGACATTGCTTATGCTGGATAGCAACTTATCTACTGGATATAGTTACGTATTGAACAACTGGTGCCTACTCCGTGTGTTCACATTAGGATGATTCAGAGTTACTTAGAATTAGCGCCCGTTCACATTGGTACCGTTGCCGTTGGTTACGGGAAAAAAAAACCCGTTCACACTGAGCAATTTTGAGGTGTTTAGCTGCTGACTCGAAGCCTCCTATTTACATGGCCTGGAGCTAGCAAAGTGAACAATCTGTCTGATCCCGGCCAATCACAGCACAGTTCCACTAATGCCGGAAACAGCAAATGACATCTGTACTTTGTGGTTCTCTGGTTACTCCACGTGTGGGCTTTTCTTCGCTTGCTTATCGGCATTAATTTTACATTTCGACGTGAAATGAACCCCAATTGGAACGGTCAGTTCTATGCAGGAAACATTAGCGCTATCCGTTTTCTGATAGCAGCCATGTTGATTAACAGCAAAAACGCAAAAACGTAATGATGACAGCTGAGGTGTGGAGATGATATTACGTATCCTATTTATTTCCGAATGTGAACGCCTGTCGCCTGTCTGTGAACTGCAATTTGAAGACGTTTATTTCCCTAATGTGAACACACAGACTGTATTCACCAGCACACGACAAGTCACCACGTGTAAAGGAAGAACTCGCGCAGAACGTGTTGTTGTTGTGAAGTCAAGTGTCGCAAAGCATTATGGTTGCAAACGCGTGAGGCAGTGTGGTCTAATTACAAACGAACGCAGTCAGGTGTATCGAGATTTTTCCTCCATAAGAAATATGAACTGCTGCTTCGCTCGCTTCGCTCGCTGCGCAGCAATTATTATTACAACACTCATACACTTGCTTCTTAAAGGTTGAGCGACCCTGCATCTTGAGAATACGTGACATATCTTTTTATGCACAATCGATTATGACAGTTTGCTCGACTCTTTCTAATCAGAGGCCACGATTAATCCAGCCTTCGCTTCACTACTTATGTGTTTTCTTTTATTAACTCAATACGTTTCTTCTATCAGGCTTTCGAGTATTCGTGCTCTGTAACAAATATAAAATTGAAAGCGAGGAATGTCACACGAGAGATGTTTACAATATTATTGCGGTTTTGTTCACAGTGTGTTCAGTCCATTTGTGACTGCAAACTTAATCCTCAGAATTATTTCGGTGTATTTTTCATTTCTGGTATTTAATGAACATTGCGAAACAAAGGCTACATGATCGAATGAAAGAAACACTTCAACAGGCAATGTACGATACGCAGAAGAATTTTATGAGGCAACAGATGTCATGTACAGAGTAAAGTATAAAGCGTCATTGTTTTACGGCCAAAGCTCACCGTAGCTTTGGTTTCTGTTTTCGCCCTGTTATCTTCCCAAAAGTATTTCGTGTCGCCACAGAAAGTTTCGTCGGGACTAAATACTGAGATATTGGCAATCCCCCAGCGGTATCCATCAAACATTTGTTTACGGCTATTCTCAAAGCTTCCACGGTGAACGCGAGCCAAAATCTTTTCCTAAAATCCAGTTTATCCGTGCATATCCCACAGAGCCAAATGGTGTTGAGTTTGAATGGGATGCAGTTAACTTTTTCGCTTCACTACTTAAGTGTTTTCTTTTATTAACTCAATACGTTTTTTCTATCAGGCTTTCGAGTATTCGTGCTCTGTAACAAATATAAAATTGAAAGCGAGGAATGTCACACGAGAGATGTTTACAATATTATTGCGGTTTTGTTCACAGTGTGTTCAGACCATTTGTGACTGCAAACTCAATCTTCAGAATTATTTCGGTGTATTTTTCATTTCTGGTATTCAATGACCATTGCGAAACAAAGGCTACATGATCGAATGAAAGAAACACTTCAACAGGCAATGTACGATACGCAGAAGAATTTTATGAGGCAACAGATGTCATGTACAGAGTAAAGTATAAAGCGTCATTGTTTTACGGCCAAAGCTCACCGTAGCTTTGGTTTCTGTTTTCGCCCTGTTATCTTCCCAAAAGTATTTCGTGTCGCCACAGAAAGTTTCGTCAGGACTAAATACTGAGATATTGGCAATTCCCCAGCGGTATCCATCAAACATTTTGTTTACGGCTATTCTCAAAGCTTCCACGGTGAACGCGAGCCAAAATCTTTTCCTAAAATCCAGTTTATCCGTGCATATCCCACAGAGCCAAATGGTGTTGAGTTTGAATGGGATGCAGTTAACTTTTTCGCTTCACTACTTAAGTGTTTTCTTTTATTAACTCAATACGTTTTTTCTATCAGGCTAGCTTTCGAGTATTCGTGCTCTGTAACAAATATAAAATTGAAAGCGAGGAATGTCACACGAGAGATGTTTACAATATTATTGCGGTTTTGTTCACAGTGTGTTCAGACCATTTGTGACTGCAAACTCAATCTTCAGAATTATTTCGGTGTATTTTTCATTTCTGGTATTCAATGAACATTGCGAAACAAAGGCTACATGATCGAATGAAAGAAACACTTCAACAGGCAATGTACGATACGCAGAAGAATTTTATGAGGCAACATATGTCATGTACAGAGTAAAGCATAAAGCGTCATTGTTTTACGGCTAAAGCTCACCTAGCTTTGGTTTCTGTTTTCGCCCTGTTATCTTCCCAAAAGTATTTCGTGTCGCCACAGAAAGTTTTGTCGGGACTAAATATTTATCGGCGACAGAGATATTGGCAATCCTCCAGCGGTATCCATCAAATATTTGTTTACGGCTATTCTCAAAGCTTCCGCGGTGAACGCGAGCCAAAATCGTTCCCGAAAATCCAGTTTATCCGTACATATTCCACAGAGCCAAATGGTGTTGAGTTTGGATGGGATGCAGTTAACTTTTACACACAAGTAACGAGCAATTCGCTGGCCACACCTCGAGTTGTTTAGCGAAGTCAATTACGTTATCGCTTAGCACGTGATAATATGAACCAATCACCGTGTGCTGATTCTCGACCGACAAAAAGGAAAAAAAAATAAAATAAAAATTTGCGTTTTTAAGCTCGCGTTGGGCCCCAGGCCCCCGCGAGCAAATAAGGTATCGATTTTAGCATTTTAGTCTGAAATAGGGTTGGAGATTATGATATTTGGTCTGAAATAGGGTTGAAAATTGCACATTTTGGTCTGAAATAGGGTCGAAAACCGCAAATTTTTGGTCTGAAATAGGGTAAGGGTTTTCAGTCCCGGGCGGCACACTCCCACCCAAAAATTTGAGGAGTACCCCCCCCCCCCCCCCACCCCCCGGGTGGCGAACATGGACAACACGAGATCATCGTTAATCGATGTCCTTCATTTTGAAGGATTATCACTTGCCTCAACCTCCAGAAGTTTCAGTCTTAACTAGTAAGATTACGTTATTTTTTATGCCCATGCAGTTTTTTTTTTTTTTTTTTTTTTTAATTGTAGGTTTAAGCCTTATAAACCTCATTGGCGTTGGCTAACCTGCAAGCAATAATATGTTTGTGTGAAAGTACAAAAAAAGCTCAAGAATTAATTCTCAGGGTTTCTTTATTTCCACAACTACCTTTTCTCACTTATTGAAAAAATCATCGAATCTCTTCATTCTTTAACTTCAGATTCGTCCAGCTCACGAAAGCAAAATGGAAAACACCAATTCTCTTCTTCCCAGAGTGCTTAATCAAGACGGTGTTTTTATTTTCTATGTGGGAACCCTCATAGCAATGTATCTCAGTGCAACTGGTCGGATGGAACCTGCAATCAATTTGTTTCACGAATGTGTGCACCTCTTAAAGTCCGTGCGAGCAGACATCAGAGATATACTTCTCTTGCCCATCTACAAAAGCATTGGTGGCGGGTATTACGCAATTGGCGATTTAAACAGTGCCATCAAATACATGAAATTGAGCGTGGAGATGGAGGAAAAGAATCTAAGTGTCCTTTCAAGTGCTTCGTTATGGCAATCCTGTGGATTACTTGGACAAATTTATAATGATGCTGGTGATTTTAGGAATGCTATTGAGTCGAAAGAGAAAGCCTTGGACTATGCAAATAGCACATTTCAGAAAGGCCGACTTTATATTGACCTAAGTGGTATCTATATTAGACTTCGTGATACCGAAAAAGCTTTTAAGTACGTACTAAAAGCCAAAGAAATTGTAAAAGAAGGCAAAACACCACAACTTGAGAGGGAGTGTGAGTTTGAGGAAAGTTTGGTACTCGCCGCCAGTGGCAACTATACGAAAGCAATTGCACACTACGAAAAAGTACTCGCAATGTGCCAAAAAACGCAAGACAGCATAGGAAAATGTCTCGCATATGGTCAACTCGGTAAGATGTACTTACTGACATATGATCCCAAAAAGGCTCTTGACAACCATTTGATGGCCCTAAGAATAGCAAAGGAAGAACGGAGACAAGATTTGGAAAAAGAACAGAATTACTGCATAGCTCTAAACTACCTCGAGCTTGGCGATTATGAAAACGCTCTGGACTACTGTGAATTGGCCCTCGCTATTCCATGCCAGTTGGGGAGCATGAATTGGGAGATAGCGACACGTTCGCTGATGGGTGTTATCCAAGAACGTGCAAATGACTTGAAGGGAGCAATAGCCTCTTATGAACAAGGTGTGGAATGCTGTGAAGAAATAGAGCAACGCCTTGGAGACAAAGACGACTACAAAGTTTCCATCAGTGAAGTTCATTTTGCATTCTTCCGTTTTCTAACTAGGGCGTTGATAAACGACAGCCAGGAGGTCAGAGCCTTGCTCACTGCAGACAGAGGGAGGACAAGAGCTTTGGCAGATTTGATGACATCAAACTATGGTATTAAAGCAGATTATGTATCACACGTCAAACGGCTGTCTATTGAAGATATACAACATATAAGACAAATGACCTCAAGAAAAAGTACATTTCTTATTACTGCCATCAACGAGCCCATGGTGTATTTGTGGCATCTAACATCAGATGGAAGTATTACTTTGAGACAGATTCAACTAATGACAAAAAGACTTAACAACGATTACATTCGGTCACTAGTCGATATTTCCTGCAAAGAACTGCAAGAAGGCAATCGCCAAGCTGGGGAAGAGTGTGAAGACCGATCTCTGCCACAAAGACAGGATCAAATAAACTTAGAAAGATTTCCATCCGGTCGCACGGCGAGTGATGATCTTCTGTGGAGAGCCGTAAAAAGGATGACTTCCGCAGAAGATTTATCGGATGAGAAGGAAGCACCTCTGGAATCAACTGGATCCCCTATGAGAGTCCTGTACGACCTCATCGTTGCTCCAATGGCCGATTTACTAGATCAAGTCAACGAAGAAGACGCAACAGAGGAGCTGGTCTTTGCTCCTGATGGTCCTTTATGTCAGCTCCCATTTTCAGCCCTTCAAGGTCCTGATGGTAAATGCCTGATTGACAAATACCGAATCCGAGTAATTTCTTCCCTTACAACATTGAATCAGATCCTCACCTCTCCTGCTGACTACCATAACAACACTGGTGCTTTGATTGTTGGAGATCCCGATGTAGGAGTTGTGGAGTACGATGGCAAACTTACAAACATTTGCAGGTTGCCTTGTGCCAAAACTGAAGCCAAACGGATCGCTAAACTCCTCAAGGTGAAGCCGCTGACAGGACACAAAGCCACCAAGGAAGAGGTACTCAAGGGAATGACGTCAGTGAGTTTGATACACTTGGCTGCTCATGGCAACCCGAAAAGTGGTGAGATCGCTCTGGCACCCATCTCCAGAGTAAGAGATGGCCCCACTGAGGAGAAGGACTACATCTTGTCGATAGCTGACGTGCAAAGTGTAAAACTGAGAGCCAAGCTCGTGGTGTTGAGCTGTTGCCACAGTGGTCGTGGAGATGTTAAACCTGAGGGAGTGGTCGGTATAGCACGTGCTTTTCTGGGAGCCGGCGCCCGCTCTGTTCTCGTGTCGCTATGGGCCATTAATGACGCTGCAACGCTGTGCTTTATGTGTCACTTCTACAAACACCTAGTACAAGGCAAAAGCGCCAGTGTGGCTCTTCACCAGGCCACAAAGGAACTGAAGAACTCGAAGGAGTTCAGCGAGGCAAGGCACTGGGCACCATTCATGCTTATCGGTGATGACGTTCAGATTTCAATAAGTGATGAAAAAGAGTGCAACAGCCCATAAACACGTAATTGGTGTAGCACAGGATCTCACACGTAGATAGACTTCATGAGCGAGGCGTAATTTTGCAAACTGTGTAAACAATGTCATTGCCTTGTTTTTGTCGAACACCCGAGTCACATATTCCACGCGTGTGAACGCCACGAGCGCCCGCCTACGGACATTTTAACTTCAGCGCATCATAAATGTGCAGATGAACGTGGGCATGCGAAAGACTAAACTAAATTATCACTTGGACTAGACGTCTTTTTAATCGTCGCTGGCCTCCAGTGGCCACAACTTAGGGCTATTTTGGCAAAGTAGAAACTAAAACTCTAGATGTTAAACTCAATATTGCCACGTGGAGACGCTTCAGTAAGCAGACTTGGAAGGAAAGTGTATGAGCTAGTGCGCGGTCCGCTCTGACAGCTAAAAATTACTAAATAAACAAATTAACTCCCAAGCTCAAAAATGCAGATTCTTTCAACCTTTAAGAAGAAACCGTATGAGTGATGTAGTGAGAATTCCTAGTTTAATCAGCTTTCAACTTAGTAAAGTGTCAAAAGCCAAGCTCTTCAAAGTGTATGATATATCTTTGGTGAGAAGCTGAAGGAGAAAATTGAAGTTGATCACTCTTGGGAATGAAATGGTTAATATAGATAAAAAAATTGCATTCGGTTTGCACCCGTACTCCTAAAACTAATTGACGTCACTTGCTCTGGAATGAAATCAAACTCATGTCATCTTTCGTAGAAAATATCAAAACGATCTATAGAATAAAGAAGACGGATAACAAACCGCCGACAGCGGTCCTAAAAATCTCGAGTCTGCTCTCAAAGTCTTGTTAGTCATTATAGTATCGCCGTTGCAATTCGGTCAGCCCGGCTTCACGTTTCCTTTCGCTCAATATCAATCTGACCGAGCACACTGCAAATTGTCATCATATTGCCCCTAATTAAAAACGCTTACCGGAATTAGATCTTTCCCAAGAAATATGGAAATATATGTCCGTGCAATGCAGGACTATGAAATCTATTTCCGAATTATTCCAGATAATTTTCATGATATTTTATATGTTCTACATGCACAGGCAGATGTATAGGCGAATTTTGATTGCATGATATTAAACAATTTTTTTAAATTAGACTTCCGAATGTTTATATCCTGCAGAAAACATGTGCTTGGTCAGCAACTAAAAATATATGAAACCAAAGTTACATAAATAAAGTTGATTCGTTGCTTATCGAACAATGCTCTTGATCACGAACTTATGTCAACGCAGTAACGCAAGAAGAAAAAGCAAACACCCCACTTTTGACTATTGGAGAAAAGTTTTCACCGTGTCAGCCGGTTGCAGACAGTTGCAGTACAGTGGCACTTTCGAGCTCCCCTAATCGCTGCTCTCGAACATTATTTTAATTAGCCCAGCTTCAGTTTCTAATGTCCGCATAAGTGAGGTCGGTTGCAGTTAAACCTTGGCGTCGTCTTAGTTACGCTTCCTCAGTCTTGAAAGAAGGAATCTCTGTAAGAGTCCACTGAAACAGAAGGTATGGAAACTGCCCCTAATTCTGCTTCGCTATTTTGAATACTTCAGCTGATAGATACGATGGTTGACGCCCATAGTAAACATCATGTCAGCGTGCTTAGAAAATATCTAGTCAAATAGATGGAATGCTGGTAATTCCAAGCAAAATGTTAGCTGTTCCTGTATTGTACAAGTCAATGATAGTTCTCCACACGTTGCTTGTTTTTGAGCTGAAATAGTATTTGTTTGTCAGTTTCCTCTTAATATTCATATTCTTATATAGTAAATGTATAGACGTGCTTTCAGCAACACCAGTGTATGTGTATCCAGTTGCTTTCTTTTGAATTCTTAGGAGAACTTACGGGAAAACTTCAAACTGTGTCGAATCTCGCCTGCTTTAAAAAGTGAAATACACCTGCCAGAACAAAAATTGTCGACAGGTTTTTGTTACAAAAGGACAAAATCTTAAACCGTAATTGTTTTTTAAATGCATCCACTCCGACTTCTAGTTCATGAAACCCTGCATGATGTAATTTGTCGCATCCCGAGGTAGACAAACATTAAGTAATAGACATGCACCGTCCAATATTTTATCGTGTTAAAATCGTGTTTCTTTGGTAAACTCCACGACACAAGATTCAAGATTCGAAAATGGAGCAAAACGTAACAAAAGAAGCTCCTCTCAATGTAAACGTCGTACGCAATATTGATGTGTCGCACTTGGAATGACGTGTACGAAGACGTCACACATCAATCAATCTGGACGATATGACGAACGAAAACCAAAACACCCGCGTTTTGACAAAACAAATGTGTAATACTTTTTGCTTCTCAGATGAAGAGTAAATCATGGTAATTCCAGTTTTGGAGTATTAGCTTAAAATATACATCATATTAGACTATAGTGAAGGAACACGGAAATAACATATGTGCCGATTTTTTTCCAGTCAACAAAATGGACAATGTAAATGATGGCAAATCCGCTGAGCACGCTGCAAAGAGCCCAGGTATCCCAGAAAAAGAAGAAGCGACGAGTGAATGCAGACAAAACCGACTTGCAAGCGAAGCGTACGCCTCTCTTGTCTGCGGTGATCCTATGAAGGCAATTGCACCATTTGAAGAGGCCCTCACGATCAGCCAAAAAAGGGGCGAGAAACAAAGTGAATGTGCAATTAAGGGCCAGCTTGGTGTGGCCTACACAAGATTACACGACGAAGAAAAGGCAATCCAGTACCACGAACAAGCTTTAAATCTGGCAAAGGAACTGGAAAGACAAGACTTACAGCTGGAAGAATGCATCTCAATTGGGGTGAACTACGTTCGCCTTGGCGAGTATCAAAGAGCCATGGAGTACTTTAAAATGGGCTTGCCGTTGTCTGACAACTTAGAGGCACCTTTCGAAGCGCTCCTCGCTTTGGGCAACGTTTTGAGCCAAGAAGGAGCCACCTCTCACGAAGAAGCTTTGAAAAACGGCAGTGAGAAAGAAAAAGGCCTGGGTGACAAAGGTGAAGTTTCAACCCGTGACATCCCCAGCGAGGTCTACCGCTGCTTTTCTACAGTGCTCATAGATGACAAGCAGAAGATGAAAGCCCTGGCCATCGCGGACAAGGGAAGGGGAAAAGTCTTGACAGATTTGATGAGTTTCAGCTATCCCGGCATTAAACGTACCACTGGCCCCTTGGGAAACCTGCTTTCGCAAAGCGAAATTCAGCAGATGACAAAAATGTCTCCAGCGAGTACGATTCTTTTCATATCCATCACTAGCCAAAAACTTTACATCTGGGTTTTAAAACCAGACTGTAGTATCACCTTGAGAGAAACAACACCAGAGTCACGAGAGGCATTAAAGACCAATTACAGTTCAGCAATGATGAGAGAAGAACGCGATCGGCCAAATCTGAATCAAGGACAAGATGAAATAAACCCAGAAAAGCCTGAGTCCACCAACACCCCAAAACAAATTTCAAGCGAGACTCTGGAATCTGACCCTTCAGTTACAAAGCAAGGTACTCAGAAGAAAACTAACGCCGCTTGCAGAGCTATGTACGACCTCCTTATAGCTCCAGTGGCTGATCTGCTCGATGGTGCCAACTCAACACATCCAACCGAAGAGCTGGTGTTTGTCCCCGACAGCCCGTTATGTCTGATACCTTTCGCAGCCATTCAAGGCCCGGATGGCACGTACTTGTCCGATACATTCAGAATCCGCGTGATTCCTTCCCTCTCAAGCTTGAATCACATCCTTAGCTCTCCGCCTGACTACCACAGCAACACCGGAGCACTGATTGTTGGAGATCCCAAAGTGGGATATGTACAATACAATGGCACAATGACAAACATTGGCAGACTGCCTTATGCCAAGACAGAAGCCAAAATAATCGGTAAAATCCTCAAAGTGAAGCCGTTGACAAGATACAAAGCCACCAAGAAGGAGGTCCTCCGACGGATGACGTCAGTAAGTCTGGTGCATCTGGCTGTACACGGTAATTCGGAGACAGGCGATATTGCACTTTCCCCCAATGCGAGCACGAGCTCTGGGATAATCAAAGAAAAAGACTACCTGCTATCAGCCGCTGACGTGTTGAGTACTAAAATGAGAGCCAAGCTGGTGGTGTTGAGCTGCAGTGGCAGCGGTTGCAAGAAACCCAACGACAAGGGCCTGGTCGATATCGCACGTGCTTTCCTGGGAGCTGGCGCCCGCGCTGTTATCGCCTCAATGTGCATCATTGATGACGGTGCCACGCTGTACTTCATGTGTCATTTCTATAAAAATCTGGTGGAAGGCAAGAGCGCCAGTGCATCTCTCCAAGAAGCCATGAGAGAGCTGCGGCAGACAAAGAACTTTAAGGACGCAAGGCACTGGGCGCCATTTGTACTCATCGGTGATGACGTCAAAGTTTCAGTAGGTATTGGTAACGTATAAAAGACAAGCAGTTACGTCATCACATATTTACCACATGTTAGTTGTTGCTCAGTAATAAAGCGACTTTTATAGTTATTTCACTAGAAGTAAAATTCTTAATGTAAACAAAACTGGAGATGACTAAAAGTTGTCGTACGCGTTGTCAAGGAAACAGTTAGCGATAATTCTTTTCACGCAGAAGTTATATATGAATTGACTTATTTTTAGTTTTTACATATAAACTTTGCTATATATTTTATGGATTTTTATCATGAGTTAGCTTCACTACATCATTATTGCTCATTTGATATCGTTCGTATACAAAGCCTACACTGATAGCAGTTTGTCAAAATATTTATCATTAGTGTATATACCACACAAACGAATATTGCTTTTCGCGTGTTCTGATTGGCTCCTCAATCTCGGAATAGCAAGTATTATTCACCTCGGCTTCTGGTGAAAGAGTCTCGTGCGCGAACCCGAGTATTGCCCATTTTTGTCAAAAGAGAAACATTTTCATCTTGCCTTATAAGATTTTTGTCAAGGCTTTCAACAGTATAGCGTCTTCTCTTTCTTCAACTGTCAAAGTTGTCATGACATAGTCACCAACGGTTATAAACCCCAGGTTATGAGATACTTTTATGAAAGCGAAAGAAGATTTTGACTAAAAAAGAACAGCAAAAGAAAGCAAGCATTGCTCTTTGAAGTACTTTGCTAAAACTGTACAGATAAATACGAAATAAACAGTAATAAAAAAAACTACACCTCTCAGCACTTGTGCTAAAATCCTTTGTCCTTCTTTTAGAATCTTATCAGTCCTTTGCCTTTCAGTCGTCTTGACAACAGTTTGAGTAATGGTATATCTGAAGATATAAACAAAAAGAAATTTGCATATAGTGTTACCTTAAAAGAAACACCAGTTGCAATTACGTCAATCGGGAAACCCCCGACCACCCCGACCAATAAGCGCAAGACACGGCTGCATTTTCTGTCGCAAATTATTGGCTTTGTTATATTCTCTCTTCAAAGGTGAGTATCAGACAGCATCACGAACAACTCAAGGTGACATGCCACACTAAGTCAATTTTAAGGTTGGTTTTTAAGGTTGGCAGTGAAGAACAGCGACATAAGCATCTTCCATTCCCAAGTGTCGCGGTCATTTACCCTTTGATTATGCTTATGTTGCTAGTAAGAACCCAGAAACAGATCAAATCGCACTAAATCTGTCGCAAAGGAAAGCTTTAATTCTTAACCCATTTTTATTAAATCTGCCCTTTATGATCCAACCGACATATTTTGAAAATCAGACTCACTCGCCGAACTTGTGTTACTACAGGCCACTAAACTAAACAACTAAACACATGAAAGCTACACGGATTTGTACAACCCTCGAAACTTCGGTGTCAAGCTTATCCACACCGATCCAAAGGATGTATTCAAAACATTTTTACTTGAGGTGCTTAGACCATATTTATGCACTAAACTACATGAAGCTCCGGTCGCACTCGTAACTTTAAAAGACATTGATATCGACATTTGCATCATTTAAAGTGCAAACAGCGCTTGTCACCAGAAATATATGTCAGCAAGTTCCTACCAAGCATTGAAGAAGCCGTCATATTGCTCTCGATGCTGAGATATTATCGACTAAACTTCCTAGTGCGACCGGACCCTTACATTCAAACCTCTCCATAAACGAGCAGCTTGACTAATTAATTTAAACTGATCGCAAATGTTGATGCTACATTTTTAATTATTTAAGTTTATGTTATTATTCAAAAATCAATGACCTATGTCAAATATGAGGTCATGTTCACTTGAAATCCTGAATATTAAACATATTTGGGAAACACGCAAATTGTATTCACTTTAATGCAATATAGATGTGTGGTTTTCAGATGCTGGCCCAGAACAATGCTAGTGTATGGCACTAAAGTTATAATTAAGTGAGCACTTTTTTGCCGTGTAGGCCACTTACATCAGTTTTTGACTGATCTTATTATGTGTATTCTTGAACTTTACTGCTAACCCGTATTCTTTGTCAATTACATTTTAGATTACCGAAACAAAGAATGTCCGTCCAAGAAACTTTCAAAAAGGCCGTAGAATATTCAGACAATTTTTTTGCAATTGTGCGCGTAACTGCTGAATTTCTAAAGAACACCGGACGACAGAAGTCGGCCTTAGCTCTGTACCACGAATGTATGGAGATGATGAAGCTCTTTCCACAATGGCAGCCTTTGTTACTTGGCAGTAAAGCTATAATTTACCAGGACATATCAAGACTGTACGACTCACTTGATAACTTGAAGAAAGCCATTAAATATATGGAAAAGGCTGCAGCGATGAGAAAGGCGCAATTGGAAACTGATTCTGATGCATGGATTACATTCTCTGAGCTTGGGGACCTGTATCTAAGATTTGGTGATTATAAAAATGGTTTTCGGTGTTTGGAGCAAGCAATGGGTCTTTCCGAAGACCCTGTCGCCAAAGCAAAAATCTGTGACGAGCTTGGTTATGTGCACAACATTATTGGTAATAGTGTGAAGGCTGCAGAGTTTATTAGTGAAAGCATGGAAATCATGAAAAAAGCAGGAAAAGAAGCCACCCCATTGAGCAAACTCTTCATTATAGAAAATAATCAACCTTCCTCGAAACAGATCCCACTTCTTGAAAGTGCACTTGAAAATAGTCGTCAAATGGAAAACAAAGAACTCGAACTCAAACTTTGCTTCAAACTTGGTAATGCCTACACTGATATAAAAAAGGATCCAGAAACAGCTCTAAAATACTATCAGCATTTTTTAAATATAGCTAAGGACTTGGAATACAAAGAAGTACAATTGACGGCACATTTCCTGATAGCCAAGGTTTATTCAGATCTTAAAGACTCGAAGGAAGCAAACAAGCATCATGAGTTGGGTTCTGCCATTTCTGCAGAGTTACAAGATTATAATAGCCAAATGTGTAGCTGGCACAGTTCTGGCGTGAATTTTTTAGAGAACAAAGATTGGAAGCAGTCAATTGCTGCTTCTGAGAAGGCATTGAAATGCTGTGAAAAAATGGAAGAACTACTCGAAAATGAGCATGATCTCAGAATATCCCTTGGTAACAAGTACCAAGAAATTTACTGCGTACTTGCTTTAGCTCTAGTATTCGACCAGCAGGAGAAGAGAGCTCTTCTCATTGCAGAGAAAGGAAGGACAAGGACTTTAGCAGAGGTCATGAGGTTAAACTATGGCATCCCAACCAAAACTGGTTCCGAAGGCAAAGGATTGTCTGTTGCAAGAATACAACAGCTGGCGAACACAGGTGCCACAGGCACATTTGTTGTCAGTTATGTCAGTCAGCCTTTTATCTTTGTCTGGTTAGTAGCACCAGATGGGAGCATCACACTGAAGACACTACAACCACTGCCGAAAGGGAAAGTCAAAGACTACGTAACGTCGATGGTTGACAAGACGTACAGTCAAATTGGCGTCAAGTGTGAAGATCGATCTCTGCCACATTCTAATGCTGAACATGCAGAACTGAGTCCGGGTCCAATTAGCACACAGACTGCTTTGAGGTCAAGCCATGAGAATCTTTTGGGGGAAGCTGCTAACAGAACGGCTTTTACATCTGGCATCTCCGCGTCGAACGCAAAAGCTGGGCCCATAACCAACACTTTGGATGAATTCATGAATGCATCACTATCAGATCTTCTTGATAATACGAGCAAAGAAGAGAAACCAGAGGAGCTGGTTTTTGCCCCAGATGGCTCGTTGTGGCTTGCACCATTCGCAGCTATCCGAATCCCAGATGGCAGCCGCCTGATCGACAAGTTCCGAATACGAGTGATTCCGTCCATCACAACCTTGAATCACATCCTCAGCTCTCCAGCCGACTACCACAGCAACACTGGAGCACTGATTGTTGGAGATCCCAGTGCTGGAAAGGTGCAGTACAAAGGAAAAATGCAACACATTCGGCGACTTCCCTTTGCTAAACAAGAAGCCGAAATGATTGGCAGATTACTCAAGGTGGAGCCGTTAACTGCTGACAAAGCCACCAAAGAGGAGGTCCTTAAAAGGATGGGATCCGTGAGTTTGGTGCACTTGGCTGCGCATGGTGACTCAGAGAGGGGAGAGATTGCCCTAGCTCCTAGTCCTGGCGCAAGATGCGGGATCATTGAGGAGAAGAAATTCCTTTTGTCGATGGCTGATGTGCTCAATGCTAAACTCCGAGCCAAACTGGTGGTGTTAAGTTGCTGTTGCAGTGGTCGTGGGGACATCAAAGTCGAGGGGGTGGTCGGCATTGCACGTGCTTTCCTTGGAGCCGGAGCCCGTTCTGTTCTCGTGTCATTGTGGGCCATTGATGACAAAGCCACGCTGTATTTCATGCAGCATTTCTATGAGGGCATAGTTCAAGGCAAAAGCGCCAGTACAGCTCTTCACCAGGCCACAAAGAAAATGAAGAACTCGGAGACCTTTAATGATGCAACGTACTGGGCACCATTCCTGCTGATTGGTGATGACGTCCATATTTCAGTTTGATACTGGGAAGGCTAACAAACTTTAAACCGATAATCAAAGCTACAAGCACGTTCTTGTCATACTCAAACAGTGGTCGACGGGACGATAACAACAAAGCCGAGGGAGTGACTGACATCGCACGTGCTTTCCTTGACAATGGTGCCCGCTGGTGTAATACTGGAGTTGTTACCATGGACAATATTTCCGTTATCCTATTTGTTGTGGCTGATGAAGTCTGTTGAATATTTGTGGAATCGTGACACGTGACCGAATAACGTCCGCTCACGAGCGGACGTTATCAGCGAATAACCCCCGCCTGGCGAACAAACGCTGTTTATTGACAATATCGGAACACAATTTTATATATTAATCACAAAAACCCATTACGAGATGACTACCGAGGAGGACATCAATTTATTGGTCGAAAAAGCAGTTCCAGAAAGCACCAAAAAGCTTCACAGTCCCCGCGCCATTATTTGCGCTGCGAGAGGAAATATTTGAAGGATAATAAAGACAATAAACCGCTTTTGGCTTCGGAAATATGCATGGATCGAACTGTTCGCTTCTCGGAACAGATAATATCCTCGGACAATTATCCGTGCATATTTCCTCGCCAAAAGTAGTTTATTGTTTATTTAACTGCAGTTATGTACAATGTTTAAAGGAACTTGTCACATTTAATGAGACATTTAGCAAGACATTCAGTGGAACATTTAGTCAAGGAGAGGCTGACGGACAACTGTCTTGCTGCTTATGGACATTAAAACTGGATTTCAAGATCGTGAAGGATTGTAAATAGAGAGCACAGCGCTGAGTTTTCTAATTCAGTTTGTAGGCCATAAATTGTTGTATGGTGTGCCAAAAATACTCAAATATTTCTGGTACTAGAAGTTTAGGAGGTGATACAATGCTATTAGTTTAGGAAGGCTGTGTAGACCACAAGTTGGATCCCCGTAAAAGGATGAGATTAGTTTGTTTTTAGGAGTTTGTTACCATTAAACAATATTTATTCATCATATCATTATCATACTATATGCACAATATATCATAGCTAATATCACTATTACACTATATGTTAAGGTTGTACAGATTTATAATCCATACACAACATGCACATCCAGTTAAATTCCAAGTTAGAAAAAGTGTTACGAACCTCGAAATGATGATATCTGCGAGAATTCTCTGCCGTAGACCGCCATGTTTTGAGCAATTTGCACCCCAATTGCGCATGTGTTGCACGCTGTTAACGCTGACCAGTAGCTATGACTAAATTATTCACAAGTTTTCTGCTGAGTCAATATAACACAAGAAATATGCGATTGGCAGAAAACAAAAACATGAAACAAACAAACAAAAAAGAATAAACACTTCCGTTTGTCGCGCGCAGAGCCTGGTATAGGTTATTTCGCTCTCGGAAGCTCCGTGCGGAACTAAAAGACATTTTCTTTTGTTGTGCTAATTTGCCAACTGTAAACAAAATCATTGTTTGTTTAACAACCAGATTTTTGGTTGGCACGACATGAGCAATGGATGACATCAACGGGATTACCGGTATTCGTTATGGAGGATCTCAACTTACTTTTCATATCGCTTTGGACAGAAAAATTCATAGTGATGTGAGAACGCTCCAAACACCGGCCAAGTAAGTCTTCACAATGTTTATCCACTAAATTATTAGCCTGCGAGCAGGCTCTCCCGTCCGTTCTGTGGGCGCACGTTCAAAATAGAACTCGGCAGAGGTTTCTACTTTATGGCCTATCGTAGAAGCTAAAAATACCAGTATGTGACAGTGGCTTGATATGATTTTACTGCAGGGAATAGGCCCTAGTGAGCATTTCAACACTACGGTCCACGCAAATTCAGTTACTGCTGCTTTTAATCTGGGACTATACAATGTTTGAAATCCCTATGTTCAATGTACATTATTTTCTTGTATCTTTTTTTAAAAGAGATATTTGATGTCCGAGTATAGAAAATGCAATTTTAGTACAGCTACAAAGCAAAACTTGCAATGAGTTTAATCACATTTCATTTAGAGCACCATAACGTATTATACAGCTGACAGTTTACACAATTATCAGTGTTCTATTTATGCCACTCAACCCCTTTCGCATTAAAATTGTCCTCAAAATTAACATCAAATGTCCCGGGAGTTTAGTAAGTGAAGGATATTTTTCATGGGTATCATTTGACCAGATAATTAAATAAGCATTTCGCGGGAAAAATACGCGCGAGGAAAATAATTAACTGCACAATTTATCAGGCATTTCTCTTCCCTCTCTTGGCAGAATAAAAATCTGCTGCTTTTGTTTATGCTGGGGTTGGTTTAATCCACGGATATATCAAGTATAAGGAAAGCTAATCAAAGTTCACAACTTTACGGCCAAGTGGCCACCACCAGGTCGTGTGAACACCTAAAATCAGACCTTGTACCCAGTTTTTCCGTAGTCTGTGTGAACATAGCCTGTGTAGCCTGGAATCGAATCGTTTCACTGTCCCCAGGCTGCTGTGGACATGGAGAAGTTTCGTGTTCAAACGTCCACGCTTATCAGTCCACGTGCTCTCCTGAGGATTCTAGAATGTGAACTTCTTCCAGCCCTGTGGTCCCTCTGTGACTCCACATCCGGTAGCGAGCTAGGTCTTTCCTTGTTACAATACCAACAACCTTTGCAAACAACAAAAGCAAGCACAACAAACATGGTTGTTCTTGTACAAGAATAACTAAATAGACAGAAAGTGCAAAAATGAAAGACAGAATACAGAGCTAGAGATTTTCAAAGAAAAGAGAAAAACAACTAGAGAAAGAGAAACAGGGAGACAAAAAACAAGAAACAAGAGAATAAAACGGACGGAGAATGAAAATGAGGGCGCGTTCTTTTGGACTTCCGTTTATTCCTTCTCCGGTATAAGAACAGATAGAATGTCGATTCACAACAGAACACACTTCGTGCTATCCTGAAGACATAAACATACGTTGACGTTCTGAGACCGACCACTTGGCTCAAGTGCGCAATTTTCCCGCCAAAATACAGACGCAAATTGCCAAAACAACAGGATTACCAGCTATACTATCTATTTCGAACAAACAGCTAGTCCGCTTGCTCTGCTGCCGAAAGCAGAATTGGCGAAATCCTATTCTGTTCATTGCGGCATCAGAATGGGTCCCAAAAGAACAAGATCAACTCTTATTTCGTGTATTCGCATTTAAGAATAGTCTCGAAAGAATGCTCCATGACAACTCGAGAACTGACTAAAATACTGACCTGGTTTCTGTCGTCCACTGTTACCACGTGTCTGAGACCCAGGGCACGGAACAACCGGAAAACACGTGACAGCGACGCGCTCTGCAAGACATTAGAAAGTAATGAAGCAACTTAGGCAGCTGCGAAGATAATCACGAAAATAACATGACCAGGGGCCCCTACGCAATTTAATGACTTCCGTGATGCTAAAGTGTGACGTGTTAACGCAGGAGTGAAAAGAATGAGACTATGGGTCTCAATTAACAACATTAAATATTTACAAAAAGTGGAGAAGGAAGAGCCATTGAGTACCATTACGCTAACTAAAGATCGCGTAGGAATAAACTGGAGAATGAGTTATAGAGAGAAACAGCACACGCGTACAGGCTTGGGAGAAGACATTTCCAACCCTTAATAACAACACATTTTAAAATCTGCACGATACGTGCTCTATTTTAGTTACTTTGTAAGTTACTATATTGTAACTACTACTGCATGGCTGACTACAAACCTCGTGCACGGTGTACGGCGCTGGGTTCATAAATGGACGCAGATCAATGTAGCGCTCTCTTTCACGTTGGGAGATGCTCACGTTCTGCGGAGAGAGTCCTAGTTAGCAATTACCATACTACTGCACATGTGTGTGTGCTAAATTGTGTCTGTATGACAGTTTTAGCTTTGTTTTAGTACAATCCGGTTAGAAAGTATGCTCACTGTTTGTCGTAGCCACTTATGATAAAGGACATCGACCTACTCTTATGGGAGGAAATCTTGGATACGCATCTCTGAAGTCTTTCAGTTTCAAACCATGTCTTCTTTGTGGTCTGTTTTTCTCTTGGAAGACCTATAGAAAGCATTTAAAACATTTCATTACGTTGCCAATGTCCAACGAAAAGGCGACCACACAACTACTGCGTGCAGATACTTGTGCCTCGCCTAAACCGCGAGGAAACACTGCTGTGGTAAAATCAGAGCAAGCAACAAATGTCATGGCTATCCGTGAAATGAGTTCATACCTTTTGTTTTAAGAGGATAATGAGCTGCGACCGCAGTATCAAACCGCGGAATGTCCCAAACGTTCCATTACTTTCTTGACTTGACTGGGAAACAACAGCAACAACAACAACAACAACAACAAATGTTTACAGTTAAAATTACAATCCAACTATGCTCTCGTGTATGTTCCTCAAGTTTGTGTTGGGCTGATATTATGATTGTTTACTATCGTGAAAGACAGACTCACATTAGATTCGTCAGACCCTTCATAATCCACAACAGGGAATCCATTGTGATATGAAGTGCTGTCTTGTAGGATGTCCACTATCCTCCCAACCTGAAACAACCAACTAACAGTTGACACTACCAACACAACACTGCATACCCACAACTATGGACTGCCACAAAATAAATAAATAAACAAAAAACAAAAATAAACAAAAATAAAACACACAGAACAGGAAATAATCCCTAAAATTTAACTTATCTATAAATCAAAATGACTTTAGGATCAAAAGAAGTGACGCTGACAACATAATGAGATACATGGTATAAGGCCATACATTGGAATAGAAAGCCATGTGTATAGCTCAGGCGATTATAAAGCGAATCTCCAGAAACATTTTGTTACAACTAGGCATTTCATACTCACCTTCTCTACTGTTTGAAAACAAACCACATTTCTGCTCATGATGTCGCTGAAAGATGTACATAATATGTTGGGCATACCGGCAAATATAATGGATGTTGATAAAAGGATAGGACTGACAGTGATATTAGAACGAAAAAATATTATAAATATATATACAGTGGCTAGATGATGACGCTGGTGAGGTCACGATAGCGATGTATAACGACGGTACAATCACAGTTGAATAGTTAACGATATTTGCAGGGAAAGAGTGGCAATAACGACGATGATAACAATACTGACAATGAGGACGGTAGATTGATAATGATGACGTTGTTGTTGACCAATGATAATAGTTCAGTAGCAATAATGACAGTGTTGATGAGGCTCTG
This sequence comes from Plumapathes pennacea, assembly GCA_964036295.1. Classification (NCBI taxonomy): domain Eukaryota; kingdom Metazoa; phylum Cnidaria; class Anthozoa; order Antipatharia; family Myriopathidae; genus Plumapathes; species Plumapathes pennacea. The sequence goes on along the minus strand of OZ038465.1, from coordinate 8,263,481 downwards.
ACAATGTGGTCGGTGTTATTGATAATGTCAAACTCAATAGCATCTAAACATTTCAACAACATATATACAAGACTCTTCTTACTTTGCCGTTAGGCCTCCCGCCATGGTTGGAGCGTCACAGCCCAGAAACGGAACTCCTTGAAGTTTTATGTGTATGTCATAAAGACCCTGCAAGTGAAAGGAAATACAGCGGCTCCAGCAAACAATAGTTTGTGCACAGACTAGAGTCAGATGGTGTCCGATAGACAAACGGACGAAATGGACAGAGATACGCTCCATCAGTGAAAAGGTGCGTTTGATTAACCGTATTCTGGACTAATAGGAATAGCTAAAATGATCTAAATTTTTGCTTGTTCTGGGGAAAATGTTTGACATTTCGATGCTGACATTTCGAACAGCGCCCGATACATCTCGACATAATTCAGCTCCAAAGCAAACTATTCTATCAATCGGTATCGCTATTCCTATTCCGGAATAGACCCAATCGAACGCGCCCTTAGTGTCTCGCCTACAGGCCTTCGAAGTGTTGACCGACAGTGCCCGATGGACCAACGGACGCCCGTTATTCTTTTCAAAACTGACGAAGCAACACATTTGCACGTGTCCATGCGGGCCCCAAAAGTGTTGACCGACGGTCAAACTTGGACATCAGACTCAGATGTATTGGACATGTGTGATCCCAGAACAACCACATCCTTATGCTATTTTAGTATTGTATACGTATTATAATTCCAACACTGTCACCAAACAAATGCAGTCTGGCATAAGCGCACAATCAACCCCATTCGAGCTGCACTGACCTCATTAAAGAAATCTCCAACCCACTTGGCGATCAGCAGTACTAACATCATGGGCAGACCGTAACTGATATTTCCGGTGGCTTCCATTAGAATAACAGTCAAGCTGATGGTCATTCGGACAACTCCACCTAAACGACAAACACAAGTTAAGACAAAGGGCCCGGTCGCACTAGGAAGTTTAGTCGATAATAACTTAGCATCGAGAACAATACGACGGCTTCTTCATTGTTTGGTAGCAAATTGCTGACATGCATTTCTGGTGACAAGCGCTGTTTACAGTTCAAATTATGCAAATGTCGATATTGATTTCGTTAAAGTTACGAGTGCGACCGGAGCCATAGCCGCCACATGACTCGCACGGATAAGCAATTGAAAGTTCAAAGTTCAAAGTTTAAACCCCGCCCACACTAATGCAGTTTCGTTTGAAAACACCTTCCGTCCAGACTGAAACGATAAAAAGGAAACGAAAACAATTCCAAAACCAGTATAAAACAAGAGAAAAATGGATTTGCCAACGAAGTTTAAAAAAGTACTCTACCTAACGTTGCAGCTGCTCCAATGAGCGCATACGTTCCAGGTCCCACCCAGTTGACATTTGGTGCGATATGTTGTAATGCGAGTCCAAACAGTCGACCCCAGGCAGCACCTGTTAGGATGCAGGGCACAAACAGACCACTAGGCACGTACAACCCGTATGTCCAGGTCGCAAGGAGGAAGTACACGGGGAAGAAACTTGCAACCGTTCCCATATCGTACGCGTCTGTTAAAAGCAAAATACATAGGGATTTAGTGGCTGACTCAAAGTAAACTTCGTGCGGCTGGGTGGAGACAGTAGAGGGACAAAAACAAATGCCACCGTCTCTGGCCTGTCGTACGCGTCTGTTAAAAACAAAATATTATACATAGGGATTCAGTGGCTGACTCGAAGTAAACTTCATGCAGCTGGGCGGAGACAGTAGAGGGGCAAAAATAAAAACAAAACAAAACAAATGTCAACGTCCCTGGACTGTCGTAGGCGTCTGTTTTAAAACACACACAGGGATTAAATGGCCGACTCAAATGTAAACTTCGGGTGCATCTGGGTTACTGAAGTACCGTAGGGGAGAATGTTGTCACGGGTCCCATGTCATAGGCGTCTGTTTAGAAACACATACATAAGGCTTGGGTGGCTGACTCAAAGGTATTATACTTAGAAAAACCGTACATCTAGTTGGTAAGGAGGAAGAAATTGACATCGATCGGTCTAAAAATTCATGTAGGGCTTCAATGGCTGACTCGAACCTAAAGTCATTCCAAAACCACCGAATAATCAGTTCTCGTGACATTCATTACAAATGCTGAAATAAGCAGTGTTTTGCTTCTTCTCACACTTTGCCGGGGTAGACAATGGTTGTTTACATTCATCTGCGTTAGTGGTTAATTAGGTTAATTATCATCACCATGTACAGCGTATATATCGCAGTCCACCCATATACAGTACGCTGTAGCTTACGCACCATATGAAAGATGAAAGAGGTTTCTGATGGACTCCTCCGGGGTGCTAAAGACAAGTGTTCCCATTGTGCTGTATTTTCCGTCCTGGCAGAAGAACTAAAGCACAAAACAACAACAACAACAACAACAACAAAAATTTAACCTTTCACTTCCAAAGACGAATTTGATTCAATCTGGAAGAGGTCCAATTTCTAAACTGTGAAATGAAGCCCAAACCTAAAGCGTGGCCATGATTCATATGGGATGTCTCGATGTGACTTACATTCTGATAAGTTCATATTTTTGTTTGTTTGTTTGTTTGTTTGTTTTTTAATAGATATGGAAATTATAGGGTCGAACTAAATAACCTTGTAGTGCGAGATCATGGGAGAGTAAGAGGAACTTTCATTCGGCAAAGCATAAAATGTCATCCAGGTTGGTCATACCTGAAGAGGAGTAGTAACATTTGCGGTCCCTATGGGTCTACAGTCCTGGTAGAAGTAGATAAGAAGGAATGCTACACACGCACTTATGACTGCCACAACCATGGCCTCTGCAAGCCGAAGGATCTTCTTCCTCACGTATCTGTACCAAGGAAGAAGATAACAATAAGAAACTCCTTACTTTTTATTTACTCAACCAGCAAAGTAAAGTGGTGCAAACAGCTCTACACTGATCCTATTGAGAATAAAAGGAGTTTATTACAGTCAAACCTCGACATAACGAACCTCGGTATAACGAAAACCCCGATATAACGAACGATGTTCTTCTTCCCGTTACAGCCCAGTTACAGTAAAATGTATGTGAGCAGAACCTCGCTATAACGAAACTCCGAACGAAGACATTTTTTCCAGTCCCTTGGTCTTTGTTATATTGAGGTTTCACTATAATGGCAATGCCTAGGCCAAGGCGATTTTGAAAAACACACCTCATCCTAAAAATGCACAGGTGGTGATTGATCGCATTGAATGAAGCTCCAAGCAAACCACCTGCAGTTGGAAGACACACACAAGTTATAAAGTAGGTGTGGTATTTACAGTCTCATCCGAAGATGCATGATTGTCTACTTATTCACAACATATATTCAAAAAATCGGTATGTCACCTTTTCAATAATTCAATAAACACTTGCATTTCGCGAAAATATTCGCGATAATTAACGCGTCGCAAAATTTTGTCGGCAAGAAAATTGAGTGACCATGATTATGTCCAATATTAAAGAATACAATATTGTAATGTTTTATTGAATTGGCCACTGGACATAAATAGAGTGTATATAGAACTGTCTCATGAAAAGTTAAAATAAGGGCTCACAGATCATACTGAAAAACTTACCAATAACCCCCATAACCAAGAACAATGGAATTTCATAATTGCTATATGACATTCCCTGTGAAACAATGAAAAGCATCGAGCATTTGAATTAGGTGTCAGTCAAAAAATGGACTTACTTTCACTCTATTTGCTCAACAAAAAACATGCATAGATGAAGCAGTTTTGATATTTTGTGTTTTCCAATGACTGACCTGAAATGAGCCAAAGTTAATGAGTCCAGGGTTTGAGAGGTCCCCAATGTCACCATAGTAGGCAGAGAGAGAAAAATTCAAAGTGAAAGTGGAAATCATGGAGGCAAAAAACATCCTCCATGTCAGGCTCTGGTTCCAAAAACTTGCTCCTTCCTCTAAACTAAAAAGAACCCCACCTTGAAAAATAACAAAACATAAAAAGGTATCTGTCAGATCTCCAACAAAAACGTACATATTTACTAATTTAAACTGTTTAACCCATGCTTGAAATGTCAGTTGTCTCCTTAGCCCTCAGAGGAGATGACTGACATTTCAGGCTGGTTTAAGAGATAGTATGTAACCTGCGAGACAGAGGTTTATATCACCAAAAGAAAAATAGAATAATATAGATAAAATGTGTAGGCAGCTCTAAAAATACAATATTTGCACCAGATTTTTGGGTGAAATGTGATGACTGAATGTTATTTAGTGCCTTCCACTTAATTAACTTGAGCAGCACTGGATTTTTAGATTGACTCCAGGTATTGAAGACAAGGTGTTAGGTGCATGTACGCTGCTGAACTCTGCTTTTTCCACTTCCAACAGTGATCAAGTTTAATTAGGAATCTTTAGTTTCCTCCAGAGATATAATATCACAATGGCTATTATATATCAGTTCTCACTGCATCACCCATACATTCAATTTTTGAGAGGCCATGGAAGTGGACTTGACTTGTAGATGTGTAATTTTTCCTTACCTACTGGGGCACCAAATGCCGCCGCTACCCCTGCTGCTGCACCTGCTGACACAAAGTCTCTCTTCTCATGGTCAGTTCTGAAATACTCCCAGATATGGAAATCTTTGTTGAATGTTGTGGATCTGCCTTGGGAAATCCCTGCAGCAATTACCGCTCCTGAATGGATCATGGGGCCTTCCTTACCACAAGCAAGCCCTCCAGCCACAGAGAAGACCACGCCAATAGCTTTAGTCATCAGGGTCTGTGATATAGAAGTGGCAAAGACTTTTTGTGTTGTTCTTCAGAAGCCAACCTCAACAAATTTTCTGGGCCACACTCATTCATATCAAAAGGTCACCAGTATCTTCTAGCTACTACATCACATAAAACTATTATATGTGACTTTGTTGGATTGGACATTAGGCATGGTGGCAGGAAATTGATTCAAGTTAATGAGAGAGCAAGAGACATTAGGAACAGATGCAAGACAGTTGGCAGACTTGGTTTAAATATTGTAGCTCTGAGCTCCATAGTTTTTGCATTATACATTGCACAAAATATTTCAAAAGCACAAAAAATATATTAACAACATATTAACGATGAGACGCTCAAAGGAGACAAGGAAAGTACAAACCTTGAGTCTGACCACATGAGGCACTTTGACCCCATTCAGATAACACTTGATTTGTGGAATGCCACTACCAGCTGCAACAGGCTGCCACAAACAAACAAACAAAATATAAATATAACAATAAAACAACTGACAGGTAAGCAACTAATAATTCTGGCTTCAAGAACAAAAATTTTAGTCCTGAATTTTGTCTTTGGACATAGTATGTACACAATATTTCTGAAGCCAAAAGCAATCTCTATCACCTTTACCATGATCATACATGTCTGTGGCAGTCATATAATGTTTTATTGTATCTACATGTAACATTGAGAAACACTATATTGAGAATGTAAATAACTAAACTGTGCACTATAACCAATCTGTTTACATACAGTATAGCGGTTTGTAGACTTTCTCTTTCAAGGAAGCATTATCCTATCCTCTAACTAGTATTATAGAGCACAGTACATACCTCTATATAGATTACCAAAAAGGCAGCCACACTGACAAATAAGACATCCATTGCAACCCACAGAGAGAAGGGTGCTGCCATGCAGTTTCCACTGGTGCACTGATCAATGACTGATAATGTTAAGGATTCATACACCAATGAAAATGTGACATGTTTTTGCTTTAGTTCCTGATCAGCCTCCATGAGTGTTGCCAAACTTGTTTGGAACAATCAGAAAGAATAGCAAAAACCAAAGCATTCAGACAAACTTATTTTTGGCTGTCATCTGAAAAAGGCTCCATCATTTAAAGAACAAAGTCAATAAAAAATGGCTGGAAAATTAGGAGATCAGAAATAGTGACAGACCTACCAACTCTCCCACTTTGCACAGCAGTCTCACACATGAGCATCTCACCTGCGTATGCAGTTCTTTGGCTCTGAAAAGGGACGTAGTTCACCTGTCAACCCCAGTCCCACCCTATACCTCTCCTACCATGCCCTTTGACTGGGTGGGCCCCAGAACCCTGGTCAAAATCTGCATGAAAATTTTTGGGGGTTGGTAGCTCTGCAGTGGTGGAAGATTGACACGAGTAGACAGGAGCAGGAGATGAGGTGTGGCTGTACAGCTAGTCCCAGGCAAATCAGCAGGTCTCCACTAGCTTCCTCTTGAAAAACAAAACAAAACAAAACAACAACAACAACAACAACAACAAAACTAGCAAGAAATGAAAACAGATCCATTATTCTGCCTGCATCATACACTGGACACATCCACAATCACAAAGGATACATTTCTTGATTACACTGTATTTCCAACCAGAGAGTAAAGTGATCAAGATGTCAATTGCGACAGCAATTAAGGCAGTGAGAATGCCAATCAGCAGCATGATCACCCATCTGTTTATGTCAATACGAATGATATCCTACAACAAGAACATAACCAGGTCTAAATATTATGATATGAAAGTAATTTGTATCTTGATCATGGGGGTTATTAATTATACCATGTACACATGTAATACTGGTATATAATAATTATAGAATAGAACAGCTACACAGTATATGCAAAAAGAATGATCAAGGACTGTGAACTATCTAATAATTTTAATTATTATTATTATTATTATTATTATTATTATTATTATTATATTATTATTATTAATTATTATTAATTATTAAAATTATGTTCTCACTACATCACTCAACAGTTTCTAATAAATGGGTTGGGTAACTTCAATCCTGATTATAATGCAAGCTTCCATGGTCCAGTATAACCAATGTGCAGTTATTCAAATTAAGCTCTACTATAATTTGAAACTGGCAGTATTTTAATTTATTGTGTTGAAAAAATGAGTGTTGTAGTAAGTTGCTATACATTCAAACTGACACATCTCAACAAGCCACTAACCTTTGGGGTGTATGACTTCTGTTCCCTCTGGTACAAGTTATTTTCTGGTGTATCATAGTTGAGACTCTAAAAAAGAAAAGCAGAACAGTTATAAACAAAGTCAATAGATTAAATAAAGCCAAATTCTTTAATAGTACCTATAGTACAATGCCAGGAAATGTCATAAACCCTACAAATTCCCAACCCAATATATAAACAATAAACTACTTTTGACAAGGAAATATGCATGGATAATTGTCCGAGGATATTATCTGTTCCGAGAAGCGATCTGTGAGCTTCGAGGAACAGATAATGTCCAAGGACAATTATCTGTGCATATTTCCAAAGCCAAAAGTAGTTTATTGTTTTTATTATCCTTCAACTATTTCCTCTCGCAGCGCAAATAATGGTGCAAGGACTGTGAAGCTCTTTGGTGTTTTCTGCAACTGCTTTTTCGACAGATGAATTGGGGTCATTCCACAGTATTCCGCCGTCGCGGAGACGACATTCAGAGACATTTAACTCTGCCATAGCTAGAAAGATAAATTGCACAGGAAATTCATTCTACTCTGATATGATAGATGTCCATTAGAGCTATTCATAGCAATGTTGTAATTCACTCTGCATCACAAAGGTTTGAGCCTATGTCAAATTAAATAGCTGTCGCGGAGACGACACAAAAAATCCCTCATTTTGAAAGCGCAGACTTCAAATCCGAAATGCTCTGAATCTGAAATGAATTTGAAAAGCCTTCTTGATTCAAGTTAACAGGTACTCTCCTAGTTTATTAAAATGACATTAGGATTTTGTTGAATAACTTTGGTCCAATAAATATTCAGCAATTCTGAACACTGTTCCTGTCGCGGAGACGACGTCGTGGAGACGACGTCGCGGAGACGACATTAGGTACCATCAATACAATCACAGCAAAATGCTTTTCAAATGAAACAATTTGAACAACCTATCAACTTGAAATAGCATATGCACCTCATAGATGCATAATCAATATTTAATAGCAACAAAATATCAACACTGCAGAAGTGTCCCACAAGAAGACTAACTTAGGTGTACCCAGCAAAATATCTATTAAACTATCATCTCTGATGACAAAAAATGGCAGCAAATGCAACAGCTTCTAAACCTGTTCATGTATATGCAGACTCCAAAAGAGTTCAATCAAATTGTACATGTGTTCAAACTGGGCGTATGATCGCCAATACTAATTAGCTTGGTATTTGAACTACCTCAGCTGTACTAATAAAGTACATGTACAATGGCTGGCTGCTCTGACTGAGTTAATGGCCCCTTTTACTAACTGAACGGAAAATAGACTGCAATTCCTCAAGATCTGAAATCTCAAATGGGCCATTGCCCTGCAATTGAAATCTGCAGCAAGGCATTTCTTGGCAGATCTATTAGCCATACTTGAGCTTTCAGCTTTCTTTCTCTCTCTGTAGCATCTTTGGCTCTCCGTTTTCTTCCTCCTTAACAGTGCCTTCTCATTTACAGACATTTTAGATTTAGATTTGGTATACTGGTTTGCCTTCCTCTCTCTATCTTTTCTCCTATAGGCTTCCAGTTTCTCCTCATCACTTTTCAACTTCTCTCTAAATCTCCTAGTCCTTTCAGCACTGCTAGACATACTCACTACAGATAGAATTTAACTTGTGGACATGCTTTACAGACCTTTCAAAGCTTGTAAGCTAAATAGCTACCCACAATTCATTAGGAATATGAACTGCACATGCTCAGAACCTTGTTAGTTCCAGTCTTCTATATGCTGGCCGAGTACATTAGGACTGGTGCTGAATTACTGCTTAGTGAAGCAATAACCACACAGAATGCACTGATTTCTACCATAACTTGTAACCCTGCTTCAGGAAAAGCCATAAATAAATAAAAATTTTGAGTTTGGTAATAATATCATGGCACATTTTTAGTTTATCTCGATTGGATGTAGTCTCCGTGACAGAAATGTCGTCTCCGCGACAGAAAATGAATACTAGATTTCACCCTGACAATAAAAAATTCAGAAAGTTTTGATATGGCACAGCTTACCCCTGGTTGTTAATTAGAACTTATAAAACTTTGAACCAAATCTGATTATCTAGTCAGCTGTGATAAAAACTTTAAGGTCCAAAAACGTCGCGGAGACGACACTTTGCAAATGGAATGCCCATAACTCATAGCTAAGATACAAGATCCACTTTGAAACAGCAGTTTTAAAATAAGGGCCAGTGGCACATCATGTCCACAGGCCTTTTTCAGAATTTTATGTTTTCATTCTCTTTTAAGCAAACAAATTGTTTGTCGTCTCCGCGACAGTCATTTCACCTTTTTCTATAATTAATTCTAATTTATGCAACATTGCCGCTATGGAGTTGCGAACCATTGTTGACAAAGTAAACTTCAGACTCTTATCTACACTTTCCTTGCCAATTTAGGGTTATTTGTGAAAATTTAGAATCTGATGTTGAGGTACCAAAATACCGTGGAATGACCCATTGATGTCCTCCTCGGTAGTCATCTCATAATGGTTTTTTGTGATTACTATTTAAAATTGTGTTCGGATATTGTCCATAAACATCAATAGTTTGCCAGGTGGAGGTTATTCGGTCACGTGTCACGATTCTACCAATCACGTGCGGGAGGAAATATTTGATGGGTCATAAATAATAATAACAAAATAATAATTAAAATTATTATGTCATATTAAAAATAAATAAATAAAAATGGGATCGAGCATACTTTAGCTGCCATGAACCGACAATCAACTGACAGTTAAAAGACCATTAGTTGACTGTCTCTAGACAGTCAACTGACTGTCAGTCAATCGAATGTCTATCAACACTTGACCAAAAGTTGATCAACCATTGATCTCATGTCAGCTGACATTCGAATATCACATCAGCTGTGGTGATAGTCAGTCGATGATTGGCCAACTATCAAAAGACTGTACTGGTATTTGGCCAACAGTCACCTGACCATCAGTTATGTGTGACTTTCATAAATAAGCTCCTTCGTTACTATGTAAAAAATGTCAGAATTATGTTAACTCATCTTTCTTTCAGTACGGTCAGTTGACGTCCACCTGATGGTAAGGCAACTGTTGACTGACAGTCCACTGTCTCATCGATTGTTGACTGACTGTCAGCGAGACAATCAGAGGTATCTTCTCTATCAACCAATCATCAAAGGCAGTCGACCGTTCATGGATCGATAGTCAATTGACTGTTTGTCAACAATTAATGGTGGACCAATGGTGGACCAATGCTTGGTTGATTGTAGATCAACCAATCAACCATCAGCCAGTTTGTGGCAGCTAAAGTATACACTTCATTTCCTTTTCTTGGCCATGGGTTCAAAATACATGCTCCCCAAAGAACTCCCAGAGGGAAATAGTTATCATGCTCTTTATTGCACGTACTTCTATTTTTTCGCTGACCTCAAGGCACGGGACAACAAAATGTATTCAGACTTTGCCCTTACCTCATATTTAGTCAATATCTTCTGCAGGCTTCCTGGCTCGCCGCTGGAACGACTGAAAGTTCTCTGCAGTTTATTATAATGAAACGTTCAGAGGAAATCTAACGAGTATGGAATTATAACTTATAAAAATAATATCAACTGACAGTACAATACCAGAGAAACGCAAGGCAATTTCTAACCTCCACTTCAGCCTCTGATTCTTCCGTCTCTCTCCTTTCTCGCTTTATGTGGACCCGCGCTTCAGAAGACTGAAAAAGAAGGTCAATTTGAATACAGAAACTGAAACTACACTCAGCTCATATTTTGAACACGAACGTATACCTCAGCATCGTCTTCTCTATTCTTGCTACCTCCCAACAGCGGTGTCCTTTCAGAAGCCATCTCATTTAGAGACATACGAGATCCACTGTTCATTACCACAACCTAAAGATCCTTCTTAAAATACCACAAAAACTTTGCATCCTTTCCCAACATGTTGCACACTTCGCACTGCTGAACTTCCGACTCACGGTACGGACTGGGACTTCGTCCCCAGACTGTCCCCAAGGTCATACATTTACCCGTGATGCATTGAGAGCTCAGTCTTAATCAAAGATGGCGGCTCGACTGTGCTCTGTGAGTCTGAGGCTATCATCTGCTCTAAGATCTGAGTCTAGTCTTACAAAAAGCAGCGTGAGGTATTAAGTGCTATCTAACAGTAACAACACTTCACCATGGCTTCTTTCGTAACTTACAGCGTGCTCAGTTGTTGTTCTTTTTTAAGGTGTTCTCGATGCATGCGGCAAATATGGGGCTCGATCGCGACGACCAGCTCTTGCAGGATTTCCAGTCTCGCGGCTCCCGAGCCGGATGGTTCCCAGAAAGAGTACCCAGAAAAGATCAAGAATATCGTCGATGATATATCGAAGATGACCCTCATAGAAGTAGCTGAACTGAATGATTTATTAAAGGTATTCTGCACACGAGTTCGCATCAAGGCTGACCCGCCCGCTTTCATGGCTCTATTCCCGAAGTCACTTAGATCGCGCTTCTCCAACGATGAAGATCAGATGATCACAAATATATTCCAGTCGATGGTTGACCTTTCAATATATACAACCCTTTTGCAGTCACTGTAGATTATCTATTGTACATAACCCTTTCACCCTATAAATCACTCATTTTACCAACCAACCCCTTCCCCTTAGGGTTGCATATCACCTTAAACCCTTTTGCCCCAAGAGCAAACTTGTGTCAATGATCAGTTCCAGCTGTTTCGGCCTCCCCACCCCACCCCCACCCCCCTCAGGCCGACTTTTTGTTATATGGAACGATATATTTCACACCCCCAGGACACAGGGCCAGAGGTTGCCTGTGGGGTAGGAGTGTTGACAGCTTAAATATTGATTGATGCAGTAGAGGCAAGCATCTCCTTTTGATAAACAGCCAGCTGGGTGAACTGTACACTGTATGTTATTTTATTTCAGTATGCAGCTAACCTTTTGCATTATTCAGAGCCTGGATCATTCCCCTGACTATAAGTCTTCCTTACTGTCTGTGTGCAAGATGAGGACTATTTTTAAATTAGTCAATAAAATATTGTTTCCTGGCTTTGGTAGAAAACCCTGAAGATTGAAGATGTGCCAATGATGACAGGAGCTATGCCAGTAGCCCCTGCTGCTACGGCAGAGGTAAGAATGAAAAATAAAGTGTATATTATGTTTTTAAGAAGATAGCAAGTCCATGTGATACACTGAAACCTGTATTAAGCGGGCCACCTCCTATTAAACAGACACCTTCTAATAAGTGGGTGTTTCTACAGTGTATTTTTTATTAGATTATGAGATTACTGTCTACTTCTAAAAGTATCTTTTCTGGTTTCGGACAGCCTGTTGTGAAAGATTGGTGATAAACCATGTCAAACAGCAATCCACAATCAAAGGGCACCTCACTTGTGTCCCTAGCTATATTATGGTGCAATTTATCAGAACCATGGGCCGACACTAGCTTGGGTCCCGAAGGTGTCTGCTTAATACAGGTTTCACTCTATGTTAATGAGTTTTGCAGCATAATTATCTCAGTGTGTTTCCTTGGATAGTGAGATTCTTTTTGCTGACATGAGCAGTAAAAGATTCAATGTTATCAGTATCACTGTCTTGTGTGATCTTGCACATTAGGATGATTCCGCAGCTGTCAAAGAGGAACCCACAGAGTTCAATGTCAAGTTAACAGGCTTCGATACAACAGCAAAAGTAAAGCTCATAAAACAAGTTAAGATTGTCATGCCTGACATGAACTTGGTACAGGTGAGGCAGAATAGTTGTGCTCTTTGTAAGGTTTATCACTCTTCTGTTCTGAGATCAATCGCACTCAACTACCTAATCGAAGTAGAGTTTGACACAAGGTGATTGCATGAGTTTTTGTTATGGCAGTTGAATGGTGGCCACACTTGGGAGTACCATTTGGCAAGAGCTCTAAACCGGTTAGCAGTCTGTCACTGCCTTGTCGTAAATGGGCTAATATCATCTTTGTTCCCAGGCTCTTTTCTGGGTAGGAAAGAGCCTGGGAATGAGGATGGGCTAATATTGGTCCCAAAATAGATGTAAAAATGTCAGATGTTTGTACAATACTAAAACATAAGAAAAATGCAACATATTTGGACTTTGCTGTATTTTTGAGATGATCACCGTAAAGACAAAAGCATGCATTTATGATAGTTCAAAAATACCACTCTATCCTTACTCCTTACAGGCAAAGAAGTTTGTAGAAGATCTACCACAAGTCATCAAAGAAAAAGTAAAGAAGGAAGAGGCAGAAGAAATAAAGAAGTCACTGGAAGCTGCAGGAGGGACAGTGGAAATCGAAACCTGATTGTACATTTTTATAACTCGGTCAAATTATTTTGGCACTGCACCAACTGAGCTACTTTGGTTCTTTGCTTGTTGCTTTGTTATAACATAACAAAGAAGTCAATAAAATCTTATGATTTTCACCTATCCTACACTTTAAGGTGTCTATGTACTCACTAAAAGGAGTCCTGAACATAATTATGTACGTTGGTTGTGATCGTCCTGATTACAGTAGTCTTCAGGAAGACTGTTGTTGATGACTGACGTTTCAACTCCCTGAAGGGAAATCATCTTCAGTGTCAAGTGAAGGGAAATAAGCTTGATAAACTCTGACCTCCCCAAAAACATCATTATTAGTTGCTTCAAAAAGTTATAAGCTGCTATGAGCTGAATGGACTTGTGCATGTTGTTAGCTATCTAAATATCCAACCCTTTTTAAAACACAAAATTCCCTTTGTCTACCATTAACACTAAATGTGAAATCTAAACCCATTTCATCATAACATATCATTTTCCTCTTTTTCTTGGCCCAGGAAATGATATCTTTATTGCGCTTCTAAATTTAAGATTGCAACCCAATCTCTAAGCTGCGTTTGTGGGTATCCATCAGAAGGGCAGAATTTTAAACTTACCAAAAAGTGACCAGCAAGGCTTACAAGGGCATCTTCTTCCAAGGCTACTCTACACCACCATGAGAATGCACAGAATTGAATTTTAACTACATTTTTTGACTAAGAGGAAGAAGGGGCAGTACACAACAATCCAAACTAGTGCATACATGTCCATTTTTTTTTATCAAAACACTAACACACTTTACACCATTTGGTTTGTACTATGCTCTCAATACTGAATGAAGATTTTAAGCTGCAAAGAAAAAGTATTTCTAGTTTTAGTGTGCTAGTAAACTGTTCACAAAAAGTTAGATATGCAGACAGAATGATATCTGGCCTCTTAGGAGTCCAATACATTAAGTCTTACACATTAAAGATTTGTATGGTACTATCTTGCACATCAAACTACGTCATCATGACATAATGACAATGCCTCCACACTCATTTATTTCACCCTTGGAACAATAATGATATGTAATAGCTACCAGTATTTGGTTTGGTTTGCATTGGCTTGCTTCTTTTGCATAGGACTTTGATTATAGGTAGACTCGCAACAGGTTTTTAAAGATAGAATATCTCCTACATGTTTAAAAGAAAATTCACAAACATCTTCCTCTGCAACATCATTTTTCAATCTGCCCAGAAACAAAGGTATTGCACACACTTCACTGATCAAGGGCTATAATGCAACACTGACATATTGTTTTTCTTTTACAACAAGATCAGCAACAAAATATTGCTGAAATGATAACAAAAAGAGAAATCACCCCAAGCTAGAAATAACCCCAGGCTATTAGACAAGTTCTTTCTGGTCTTTATCAACAGTAATACTGTAAGTTGGAGAAGTCTTTCTGTGATACATGTAATTTGTCAACACAGACCAACTCCTATCAATGAACATTTGACTTCATGTAAAAAACAAGTGGGAGAAACTGCCTAACACTTCTTTTGGAGAAACTGCCTAATAGCTTCTTTTGGTTTCTAGTCTTATCTGGTCTTTGTAAACGATATGAAACAAACTTTAAGCACTTTGCTATACATACATTCTTCATTCAGGTTATAGAGCATATTATAATATAAATTTGTACTTGAAAAGAATATAGCCTGATTTTAGAGGTAACGAGTACGTTTATGACTAGGTGACTCCATAACAATATCTGCAGGACAGGTCGAGCGCTTGCGTCCTTCCCTAAACTCTGGCTCAACCAGGTTTGTATCTGCGTAGTTACGCCGACGTGAGTTGTGAAAAGGTGCTAATCCAGCGGCTGCAAAAAATGGTGTGGTGTCCAGTCCAGGTCTGACGTCAAAGCCGTCCACTTGTGGCCTATAACACTGCACACCAGCATCAACATCAAAATCCATTCCTGCCTGCAGTACCAGTCCATTGGATCCAAGAGTTGATGTTGAAGTGCTTTTGACTTCAGGTGACCGTCTAGCTGGGGACCGCCCAGCCAAGTAGGACAACAGGTCATCCCGACGTATCATTTTCCTCTTCTTCTTGGCCCAGGAAACGATATCTTTGTTGCGCTTTTGAATCCCAGATTGCAACCCAATCTCCAAGCTGCGCTTGTGGGTATCCATGCCATCTGACAGAAACATTTGAAGAAGCAGCAGTTCAGAAGGGCATAATTTTAAACTTACCTAAAGTGACTAGTAAGGCTTACAAGGGCATCTTCTTCTAAGGCTACTCTATACCACCATGAGAATGCACAGAATTGAGGGTAAAAGTGTGCTATTTTAATCTATTTTTTCATTGACTTATTCTGAATGAACAGAATAGTTTTCTGTCGAATTTAGAATTTGTGGTTTACAGGTGGCAGCTATGCCAACAAAGCTATTGTACTTGGCACCAACATGGCTGTGATGTATTTTGAATTCTGAATACTGAATTGATTGCAAGCCAAGAATAGTAGTTTGATCAGAATAAACAGCAGTCTTTACTATTTTTCTTTTGGTAATTTTGCCTGGCTCTTGGTGTATCACCTTGCACATCACATCTGGGCAGTCCTGCTGTTTTCAGAATCTCACAAACTCTGTCCTTTTGGGAGTTATCATTCTGTGTGTTCTGTCACTCCTCAATAGGATAGTCCTGAATGCACCCACAATGACTGTGTTCAAAGAGCAACCTCAGTCTTTTAAGATGAGGAGTGAACTTGGTTTTTTTTTAATGGCCAATCATTTTCGTTAGCTACTGCATTGGGGATTTTATTTATTTAGTGGCAAATCTGCATCAAACTAAATGCTCGGTTATAACTTAGGGTATTTACAATGAAAGACACAGTTTTATCAAGGTTTCATATTTTCAGCAAAGTTCGAAGCCCCAAAATTTGGATTTTGCAAATTTAATTCGCCAGTAAACCGTATGCAAGCAACGTGCAGTGGTCCTTTAATAAGAAAGCCATTACCATGCCTGAAACACTCAAATAGAAACATGCGCTGCAAAAATTCAAACATTTTCTTCCCTAAAATTTGAGCAGAACAAACCTTTATATAGGAGAGTGACAGTGTTAGCCGTGTCTTGAAAGGGAGTCCATAACCGACCACACGTTTGACTGCAGTTGCAGTTACAATGTCGCTCTGAACAGAAACAAAGAACAAGAAAATGTCGTAATGACTCATAACCTCCAAATGATCAACGGAAGACCCTTCCTTCACAAAATCCAAAAGCATGACGCTTAAAAACGATGAAATTACCTTTGTAGAGTTGAGCACACGCCATTGCGGCGTTCTGAAATGCATTCCAAAGCCGATGTAGCGCTTGGTCCTTTTCTTCGTTCGCAAGCCTTCCTTCCAACTCTGTTTGCGTCTCCAAATGTTCCACACACTGCCTTTCCCAGTTAGTTAAACCCCACGATTCATCAACACTCTCCCTCTCCCTTCCCTCCATCGCTCTCTTACAGCGGGAACTGTGACCAGCTTTGGTGTTTATTACGTCGTTTATGGCGAACACCTTCGCTCCCGAACCGCCATGATGGTTTCGTCACTGAGCACTGCGCATGTGCAACAGGAAATGAATAATCCCAAGGGAACAACAAATCTTCCAAGGGGGTAGGGGGTGGGATGTAGATGAAGCTTTTTATCAGTTCTGGAACTTTCCTCATTTGTCATTATTATTGACTCTGATGTTGATTTATCTTATGTTGTGTTCACAGTCCCTTATTTTCTCTCCGTGAAAAAAAAATGAACGCAGTTGAAGCGAGTGGAGTTGGACAGTGGATTTATATTAAAAGTCGCGCAAACGACCACTTCCTGCAAAAAGAGAAAAATATACAAGAGCATCTGAAACAACAGAAATCTAGCCTGACTATCTCACTTTTTTTCCTAAAAAATTTGTCAAGGATTAGCTGAAAAATTTGACACCTGACTGCGATCCGGGCGTCCGCAAGAAACCTAACCCCCTGGGAATACTTCCGGGCCAAGAAACCACGTGACACTAACGTTGCGAAAGACCACATACCCCGTACAACATGTTTGCCGTTCGCAGTGCGATCTCTCGCTCTGTTAATCTCCATACTGTTATATCAAAATGTGTTGGAAAGCCACATCGACTCCCCAGCATTCTCATGCAGAGCTTTTGTACCCATTGGCAGTCGAACGAATTCTCCACAGCTAGAGCAGCTGGATGCCATATTTTCCTTTCAAAGGCAACGATGGAAAAGGATGCCACAACCGTAGAATGGGCAGATGGGGCGAAATCGAGTTTCCATCACATTTGGCTACGAGATCACTGCCGATGTAGCGAGTGCTACAACCCTGACACGTACCAAAAAGAAGTCCACTTGCTGGACATTGCAGGAGTTAGTCCCAAAAGTGTCACTGTTCAGGAAGACGAGCTGATCATCACGTGGCAAAATGACCACGTTACTCGTTTCGACACTGCTTGGTTGAAAGAGCACAGTTATGACGAGAGTAGCGTTCAGAAACACCGGTCAAAAAGCAGTGGAGCGGTTGAGCAATGGCTGTGGAATAGAGAATCAATCGAATCAAACAAGCCCCCCTATCTGAAGTTCGACGAAGTTTTGCAAGGTGGTTCAGAGTGGTTAAAACTCTGTGAGACTATCACTAAATTTGGGTTTGCCTTTGTGAGTGAGACCCCAACACAGGTGGAAGCAATGCAGAAAATTGCTGAAGCACTGGGTGGGTTCGTCAGAACAACTCACTATGGAAATCTGTGGGAATTCTCCAATGAGGTAATGGAGCATGCAGATACTGCCTACACTGCTGACTACCTTCGTGGTCACACAGACAACACCTATTTCACGGATCCCGCTGGTCTCCAGCTCCTTCACTGCGTTGGTCATGAAGGAACAGGTGGAATGAGCTTGCTGGTAGATGGCTTCCATGCTGCTGAAAAGCTGCGCCAAGAAAACCAAAGAGCCTTTCAGTTTCTGTCTTCTACAGTCCTTCCATTTCAGTATATTGGCGAGACGCTGCACCTGAAGGCCCATGGTCCTATGATTGAAGTGCATCCATTCACAAAGGATGTGTCACGCATTCGATACAACACTTATGATTTGGCTCCTCTGACTTGTCTAAGCTACGAGGACATTCCAAAGTGTTATGAAGCACTCACAGCTTTTACTGCACTCACATGTGCCCCAGAGAACCAGTATTGGTTCAAGTTGGTTCCAGGCACACTATTAGTAGCAGGGAATTGGAGGGTGTTGCATGGAAGATCAAGTTTTACTGGCAAGCGGCTAATGCAAGGATGCTACGTGAACCGTGATGACTTTCTTGGGATGTTTAGGGCTGCAGTAAACAAGACGAACTAGAATTTGTTATCTGAACAGATTTTTTCTTTTTTTTAAAGAACATGTTACAGTACTAATAATAATTTATAATATTTGACACCCAGTACATTGTACCCATAGTGCTTGGAAGTTTGAATAAAAAAGGTTTACTAGTAGTATTAAGGCAGTAAGAATCCAAATAGAATTTATTGGACAATAAAATTCAAACAAGGTTTTCTCATCTGTCCAGATCCTGGGACAGTTATTATATTTCCACGTGTATTGGTGCATATTTACAAGACACTGTTGATATCTTAATTGGCCAAAATGTTTTTAAAATAATTTCTTACATGGAACCCTACAAGCTGGACCTCCCATGTTTCTAGCAGGGGAGTCTGAAGGCAAGAAGTCTCCTAATGACCTGAATTTTCTTTGTTGAGCATGTGCAATCCCTTACTTATGTGACCACAATCCTGTTGAATCATCATTTTCAAAAAAAAAAAAAGCAGCAATTTTCTGAACTGCACACGCACAGCAACTCTTGCCTGTACAACTGGTTTATTGAGACAAAGTTCATTGGCAGTGCCTAGTTTGTCTTCCAAAGGAAGTAATCTGTTATCAGGGTATCTTGTGGCAGATTGTCCATGCATGGCAAAGAGGACTTGTGTTCATGTCTGAATGACTACTTGAGCACTTTGTGAAACATTCAATCATGCAGAGTTCACCAAACTAAGTTTTGCTTCATCGAGTGTTGGGAGGACAATCAACCTTGTGAAACCTGGTCTTCTACTCTGTACAACATAATTAAATTCCTAATTTACGAATCTACATTCATACATAAATAATACTAATAAATAATAAATAATAAATAGATAGCGATAAACTTTAGCAATGGCTTGGTTCTAAAACAAATCTGCCATGCCCCACCCCCTCCCCCTCACTTAGAGCTCTGGACTTTATCTGTACTTGTGTTTCCTCACCCCTATCTTGAGGATTGAAAATAACAGTCATGGAGACGTTACTGTACATGTACATTACTTGATAAGTTTAGTAACCTCAACCAAAGCTTGACAAAATTTAAAATATTTCTGAATACTGAAACTACTTAGTGGATCATTGTAGTTTTGTCTTCTTGCTGAAGTAAGGCTTCATATCTGCCCCCTAGACTGCTAGGTCAAACTATGCTATAATCTATGCAAACCCACATGCAATACATTTAAAATTAATAAAACAATCTCCAGAATGGATGCAGCTCTACGTTTTTTCTTCGTAAAAAAAGTCTATGCTAGCTAACTCCTATGGTGCACCGCTACACTTCGACAAGGAAATGTTCATCTTATAAAGTTCTTCCACATAAAATAATGAAACTAAGAATAGTTATTAATAAAATATAATAATAAAATATTATGTCTAGATAACTTCTCTTAGCTTTAAAATGTTGCACTGAACCAATGCACTACTTCCATATAGATGGCCTTTCACCTCATGGGAATGCAGCCAATTTGGAAATGAGGTTATTTTCACATGAGAACAGATCACAGTTCTCGAAAAAAAAGCCAAAGTCCTGAAAACCAAGGAGGATGCTATTGGTCAGGTAAAAAAATGAACAAAGTTCTGTTGCCCAAATTGGCTGCAATAACATCAGGTAAAAGGGGTCTATATTATAACACCATACCATTATGGTACTACAGTGGGTTAAATTTTTGTGTCCCTTAGCAACCCAGGGTTTTCCAGAACTGTATCCCTCTTCTTGATTGCCTCTAAGATTTTACGCCGTGGGCCAAGTGGCAGCCCCAAACTTTGAAGGTCTCCATCTGATAACAAACTCAAGGAAGTTAAGTCAATACTCTCCTTTATCAAGGGAATTGAAAACTGCTCCAAGTTCAGTGAAGATAAAAAAGACACCAAACACTTTACTTCCAGACTGTCAATCACCATCTCAGAAACAGAATCCTCTAGGTCGGTTGATCCACTAATACTTAAAAGATCACTTGCAGAGTAACTGAAATGGCTGCTACGGCTCAAGCAACTTGCAATGCTCCCATTTCTCAGTCTGGGGGATTTCTTGGGTACATACTGGATGTATGTGCTTGAGTTTCCTTTGCTATCTACAGACTTGATCATCTGCCCATAGCCTTGGCTTGCATCGTAAGTAGTGTCCATCTGAGGAGGGCTGGGGGTATCACGTGACACAGGTGGGTCTTGAACAACTTCTGAGTCCAGTGTATCAAGACCTGAGGGGACGCTATATGAATGAAAGCTGTGCAGGCCTGAATCAACAGATCTCTTTTTAAGCAGTTTTGGCTCAGCAGCAATTTCTGCATTCTTACCACGAAGTGTGTTGAATTTGGAACGGATTGTCCCTAGGAATTTTGACTTGGAAGTGATAGTATCAGAGTAAGACCTCACACTTCTTGTCTCTTCAACGTCTTGCTTGTTGTTATCATAAATAACACCTGCAAGTTCAGAGAAAGATCTCTCTTCTTTGCTCCTCAAGGTTCCATTCCTATAATTGTTTGCCCACTCATTGCCATTTCCAATACTTGATGCTCTATCTCGGTGAGAATTGACAGAAGACTTGCTTCTTTCTTTCACTTCCTTAATCACTCTTCGCTCGTAAACCTTCTCCCTTTGAGCCTTCATTTTCTCTGCTTTGC
This sequence comes from Plumapathes pennacea, assembly GCA_964036295.1. Lineage (NCBI taxonomy): Eukaryota > Metazoa > Cnidaria > Anthozoa > Antipatharia > Myriopathidae > Plumapathes > Plumapathes pennacea. The sequence continues at coordinate 8,242,201 of OZ038465.1, read as the reverse complement.
GGATTCTCTTTGCTGCATCTTTCTGGGCTTGCTGTTGCAATCTGTCAACTTTCTTCTTGTTCTGTATTTTCTGCACTGCTACCAGACCATCAAGGTGCCGAACGCAGTCCATGTGGTTGTGCAAGGCAGCTTCCTCTAGAGGTGTCCGCCCGTCATTGTTCAGTGCCCATATGTTGGAACCAAAGTTTGTTAAAAATGACAGGCAGTTTAACTGACCACAGCTTGCTGCCAGATGCACAGCAGATGTGCCTTCATGAGTTGGCTTGTCTGGGTCTCCCCTAAAATTATACAAGAGATTTATGAAAGAGTTTCAGTTGATTTTGCATATAACAAGAGATTCAGGAGGGTCTGGGAGTTCAGGCAAACCCCTCCTTTGGCTTGCTCATTAGTGTACAAAACACTGCATGATCTTAACATTTAGCTCAAAAGAACCTCCCCTCCTTAAAATCCTAGATCCACCCCAGGCAAGAGATGCGGGGGGGGGGGGGGGGGGGGGGGGGGGGGAGGATTTCTTAGGGAGCCTATTCATGCCCTATTCCAATATTCAATTCAGGACCAAAAATTTTAAAAAATATATAGATATCATTAGCACTATGTCAATTTAAATTTCTATTGTATAATGGAACAATAAATATATTATTTTGTGCTACAAATTGTTCCCAAAAAACATTCACATTCCCAGAAACATTGACATGAAAACTTGGTCTATGCTTGGACAAAATAATACAGCTGGATATCATGAAGTCATGACTGCCAGGGTTCAAGCAAGAAAGATGTTTGGAAGTGATTGGCAGTTTCGACCAAACAAAACCCATGCACAAAGGAAAGAATCGAAACGTTGCAGAAGCAACTCTTGAACCCTATTTATATATATATGTCCACAATATTTCTACGAGTACCTCGAAGTCAAATTTGATTCGATATTTTTCTAATACTCATGAAATACCGACTAGTTTTCACCAATATTATACATTTGTCAGTTGCAAGCACAGACGTGATGAATTATAAATAACCAACGAACGCAGAAGCACTGGAAGATCGATATAAGTTCAACGGTAAAATATTAACTCACTTATATTGTGTCGGTATATAAGGATTATTCCGACAAGATGTTTTGGCGGTATTGTTTTTGCGTATGTACATGTATATAAATAAGGTTTATCGCAAAAACTCGCCATATTCATAAAAGTAAACACCCCTTGGACGAAAGTAAACTCACTTGAAAGTGTTTATTCTGAGAATTTGATATCTGCCTATAGTATCTGAACCAGTAATTATTTATACGATAATTGGAGTGTCAATATGTTTCAAGATATTTAATTTCCTTGTCAATGTACTTAGCGTTTTCTGTTGGCCTGTGTGTTCAGAAATGACACAACAAATTAACTAATGGAACTATCGAGAAACGTCCCATTTAATTACGTAAAAACGATAACAGTGAGCAATATCATTTACCCTTTGCCGACAAGAACTCGAAGAGCTTCCACGTTACCGCAGCTCGCCGCGTAGTGAAGAGGAGTCATCCCATCCTCGTCTCTTCGGTTAGCATCTCGTTTTGTAGCGGTCTTCAAAATCTCGATGTCATTATCTCTCGCCGCTCTGTGGTAGAGGTCGTTCATGTTGCTTAAACCTTCACCTTCGGAATCTTCATCATTCTTCTGTAATCCCTTCAAACAAAACAACCCGCCACAACTAATGCCATAGTTGCGTGTGCAGTGTAGAATCTCTTATGACAATGAAGTTCCAGCATGCCCCGGGCGGCCAGCAGGTGCACCAAATCGAGTCAACTGCAGAGCCAGACAGACAGACAGACACCATCCAACCAGAAAACGAGAAACGAGAAAGATTCCAGAAACTAAACTAGAAATACGATAATCGCAGATACCCCCTCACTCTGCCATTGATGGGACTTTTACTTTGGTAACTCCCAACAAGAGTAGCCTTTGTTTTACCGAAATGTTGACTCAATCTTTTCTTCGAACTCAAGTGCTACACGCAAAGGAAGGAGAAAAAGAATGGTGTGTGTTATATTTTTGCGTTGAAAAAAGAATCGATTGCGTGACGAAGTACGTTTTTACAATAACACGTCAGTTTCTCGCTTTGTGATTGGCTAATTTTCATTATCAATAAGAGGACAGACACATAAAATCGAGTGCTGACGACAGTGATTTGGACGAAGAAGGTGAATTCAGCTTCAATTTTACCTCAGTTCTTGCAAAAGCGACATTCGGCATTTGAAGTAGAGAACCAGAAGTGTTCAGAGGCGAATTTCCTTGAGCTTTGTCTTGAAATTGTCGAGAAAACCGCAGCAGAAAAGCGTCTAGTTTCATTTCTTTCCAACTTCTTTGACAAAATTTTATTTTGCACGCGCGAAATGCTCACGTCAAACTGTCACTTTTTGGCCAATGAAATGTCTTGAATTTCAACCTCGACCAATTAGAAAGCGGGAAAAGTTGTTGACAACATTTCGGTCAAATCGAACAAAATCCAGTTTTCTTGCGTGTTTTCCCCGCGTCGTCGCTTGAGTTTTGTTATTGTAAAAAACAAATTGACGCCAGTTTTTTATGTGTCTGTCCTCTTATTGATCATGAAACGCGTCATAACATTGTCAAAAAGTTGCGGATCCACTCGGCGAAGCGCCTCGTGGATCCACAACTTTTTGACAATGTTATGACGCGTTTCATGATCAATAAGAGGACAGACACATAAAAAACTGACGTCAATTTGTTAAATTTCCCACGGTCGGCACGTCAAATTAATTCATACAGTCTGCCAAGCACGTTCTCAAAATTTAATACTCAAAGTTTGAAGTTGGTCGGCCGTCGTAGTACGGGAAAAAAGGAACACTGATTTTCCAATTTTGAATTCATAGGCAGTACAATTAAATAGGCTTCCTGTGCGATTTGTTTTTACTCTGGACTGCATGCTCCAGACTCAGGCATGCATATTTAATAGGCTCGAATTGTTTTGTATGTGAACCCACTCAAAACAGCAAGATTTCTCCCAGAATCAAAGCAAAACTTGAACAGTTTACTTCAAATTATACACGGGCTTCAGACCTAGTAATACTTCTAAGGGCTTGTGAACGATTCTCGCTGCAATCACCGCGTGTCAGATTACAGAAAAATAAGACATCTGACTAAATCATTCAAGACTCCAAGTTCCGATTGCTCTGAGCGAATACGGTAGCCGAAACTGGCGACAGAAGCGTAGTAAAACAATACTTCGAGGGAAAATGATCAGCATACAGATTTTAATACATTCTTGAAGTGATCGAGTTACAAGCTATACGGGATAGAATATATTTGTCACGGTGATTGTTCGATTTCCACTGACTAACCTTTGTTGCTTGTCCTTTCTAAATAAGTATCTGAGTTTAACACAAAACGGCGTCTGAAGCTCCCGATTTGCTTTCAAGCGCTGTTCCCTTTGCGGAGTTGTCTGTGTTACCCGCTTCACCTGTTCATGTCGCTTTTGGTCGGCATTCATGCGCTGTTGTCTTTGCGGAGTCTTCTCTTCGGCCCGCTTTTTCTCCTGAAGGTCTCGATTCGCTTTCAAGCGCTGTTCTCTTTGCGGAGTTGTCTGTGTTACCCGCTTCTCTTCATGTCGCTTTCGATCGGCATTCATGCGCTGTTTTCTTTTCGGTCATAGTTCCGTCTTTTGTCGAGACGAACTGGCGCTGTTCGATCGTTTCACGATTCCGCCTTGCTCGTGCCTGTTTCCTTCTCTTTTGAAGACGAGCTTCGCGAGACTGTTGTTTCAAGTTTTCCATTTTCGTGAACACAGCTACGATATACTGTAGTTGCTTCGTTCAATCTAATTTCTCTCATTGCGAGTAAAACTACAGGGCCACACGTGATCGATCCGGCCTTTGTTATTGGTTCTGCAGCGACGCGATAGGAACTGGGGACGAGGTCGCACGCAAGACTGACAGACTGACAGACGAACATTAGATTTCGAGATGGCGGCAGGCTTGGAGTCTCCGATAAGGCGATAATACTACTGCATTAGCGTCGTGAGTATTTCCCTCACTTCGTTCGGGGACAAATGGCCAGTAGCGACGGAGGGGGAAAAGAGGAAACACTGAAAGAATAGTGAAGGACAAAAGAATGAAAGAAAAAAATGGATGGATAGATGGAATTAATGAATGAATGAATGAATGAATGAATGAGAATGGCCTGTTTCCCTATATTTCACTCACCAGGTGTAGTTTGGTGACAATCCTCACATGTTATATTTTTGTAACCCACACAAATAGAAAAAAAAAATGGCGCTGATAAACTGGTGAAGTACAGAGAAAGTTGTGATAACAGTGCATGTGTTCAGACATGAAACAATGAAGAGTGCATGCAAGGGTGAGTGAACTTAATACAAATCAAATAAACATTTTATTAGCAGGTTAAAGTATGAAGATTAAACTCATTTTAATTCGCATTCTATTAAAATAGTTGCAGTTATAACCGAAGTATCAAGTGTACGTTTTATCATTCTAAAGGTTTTCGGTTTAATGAAGGTAGGCTCGGCCTTTATAACGGTGTACAGTTTGTGTAGAATTGAGCCGTTGTCCGATTCAAAGTACGGTCAAATATAAAAACGGAGTATATTACAGACTATTTAAAAGAGAAACACTGTTTGTAGAAGCGTCATCCTGTTTTCACACAGTAAATACTGAACTTGTATTCTCACGGAAGGCCTCGTACTTTCCCGATGCACTAGTTTGAGAGCAACCAGCCAACACTAGACATACTAGGATGTCCCAAACTTCTTGACTTGACTGCGAACAATGTGGGTTTCTCGCTGCACTTCCCGTTCGGCGAGCATGCTCAAAATCTCGGCCAATTCCGAAGCAGTTATTATCTTTGAGTCCCTGCCTTCCACGAGTACAACCTTCGTCAAAACATCCAGGGGTTCTTCTGTCGACGTGTCCGCCAGTTTGCGCGTTGTAGTACTGTCACCATACTTTATGATGAAGTTCTTCGTTTCGTGAATTTGCTTCTGCATTGGAGACGGCCAAGATTTTTCTACCAGTTTTTATGATTTCCGTCAAACTCACGCCCGGATGGCACTTGTTGAGTGGGACGTGATTTCAAACGGTTCGTTGCTGTTTGCAAGCGCATACAGCGGGTAATATGAATTCATTTTGGTAAAAATAACAGTTTAAGCATGTCTGTGACGATATTTGAATAGGGCGTCTTCGCTTCGTTTGGTTATTGGCTGGATTTTGCCACCTGTTCTTATAAAACAGTGGGGAGTGTAATAACATATTTATTAAAAGGAAACAACTATTCATTCTGTTTCCATACATCAAGAATCAACTCATTCATTGCCGGCCACGACTGAGCAATTGGCAGACTAATTTTGTCAGTGTAAGCAGGATTTTTATTTTCAGTAAATAGTAATTGTGCACTGTAAAATATTCATTGTTGTGATAACCGAAAGAGACTGGTAACTGGGGTAATACACAACTTGCGATGTGAAAACATCTTATAGCATCACAAAACATAGAAAGGCTAGTGTCATCCTCTCTTGCTTATAACTTAGTTTAACAAGTCGCGTAAAAATATGTCCACCATCTCATTGACATTGACCATGAAAAAATAGTTTGATCACACCTTGTCGAATTAATAATGGTATGTATTATTTTGATTTATTTCTAAATTTATACCAGGTGCATGGTTTCTCAACGGACAAATATTATTTGGAGGCACACCGAAAACAGCTGTTATATTCTCTTCGAATTATGGTTAGGGGGACTAGGGTATGTACAAGGCAAGGGAATCTTGTTCTCAACTATAGCGATCTGCCAAGCAATACGCAGTTTCGACACAAATTGATAGATAATTCTACGGTGTAGCATCAGTTATTTCTGCTGCAACTCAAACCTCAAAACGTCTTTCTTGCACAAAGTAGAAATCAGCTCAACTTTTGCAACGATTAAAGCTGCAACTTAGTCAGCCGTTGCGAGTTGCTGAACGCGCGTTGCATTGGGTCACGCCCCTTACAGCTGACAGGTCTTGCCACCTTTCGGTGTTAGCTCATTTCTGTCAAGTTGTCGCCCCATCCCACCCCCCTCGCGTACAAAAATCTTCCGAGGCTGCGCGCTCTCCCGACTGGGACCTGGCACCCACGGTACACCTGCACGACACACAAGTTCAAAGCGAGCGCAGGAAATCCAGGGGCGGATTCACAAATCTTGCCCGCGTACGAAAGAAAATGACTTACGCATCGGAGCAATAATTTACGCATAGATATTATCTTGCACATGCAAGGTATACAGTATGTGTAAGTCATACTTACGGACACTTTCGTTCGTACGCAAGTTTCGTGAATACGGGCTGGTGTCTACGCTCACACACTCGCATTTGGTCACGCACGCACACGCACGCACGGACGAGTAGCGCTGACGATCGAGGTGACAAAGTAGTAATGTGTTCTGATATATATTATCACGTTACTTGTGGATAATTACAGAATGTTATATGAATACTATACAAGGCTTTATAGAAACTCGTCAGCATGTTTTGTTCGCTTGAAAGAAGATAAATGCGAAGACTCAATCACTGCACGGCACTCTCTGTAAAATCTCAGGTCCTCCTGTTTAACACTCGAATATCACATTCTAAAAACTTTAACACAACTTTTCTGACTTGTAACAGAGAAGACCAGAGATATTCGCCGCATTTTGTCTTCTGTGTCCCAGGCCCCTTCACCTTTATAAATCGCGTCTTTGCTCAGTCGTTATGTACGGTCAGCGGTGGATATTCCGATTCGTCGTCCAGTCTAGGGGGTGATTCCAAGCAGTCAATTGGTGAGGACTCAGACTGGGAAGTCTGGGACGAGGTTCGGGGCCGGTCGTCTGTCGATTCCCCGTCGTGCGCTTTCGTGGCCTCTGACGTCACATTTTCGTCCTCCTAAAGTGAGTGACAATTAAATTAAAAAAAAAAAACGTACAAAGTAAACTAAGAGTATCGAAATTATAGCCCCAAGTAGCAAAAAGACACGCACTAAGACACTCTAAACTAATCTGGGGTCAAAACGCACGATGAATCGACTAGCATATGTGAATACCAAACTAACCGGTCTCTCTGCTCCATCAGCTTGGCCAATCAACCTGCGGAATATAAGGAACAAAGAGACGTAAGCACCTCATGAAGCTTTAGTGTAAAATATTCTACGGGCGCGCATTGCCTTTGCATCAACGTTGGTTGAACGACTAAATTCAGTAAGCCAAAATGTGTGTGTCTGTGTGATGCCAAGCGCATCGCCTTCACGGGTTAGTTATTTTTCCGAGCGTAAAAGGTCGGAGGTTTAAGGCTGCCCAACCGTTTACGCTTTTCGTGTATAACCACCAGTACCTGTGCTGTTTGAGGAGGGTACAGTCCCCACCCTCCTCGGGGTCGACGTTGTAGATGTAAACGTACCCATCAGCACTTGCGACCAGCAGTCTCAAAAGCTTGCCGATCCTGAAACGTCATCACATAAGAGCGCAATGTTTACAAATGTCACTCAAAAATGTCTACAAGAGATTCATTATTATCTGGAGATTGCGGAATCGTTTTCAGGAAAGTCATGTTAAACACCAGGCTGGTTCAGACTTTGGTCAACCCGGCGTTACTTCATGAAGGAGTTCTGGGCCACAGCGGATAAAAGGAGAGGAAGCTATCAAGTCAAACTAAACTTTTCCGAATCTTTGTGTAGAAACGCGATGGTTAAGTCGTGTTATCAGACAGGGAGCTAAAAAAAAAAATGCCACGTGCAAAAGTTTCGAGAGCTTTCCTCTCCTTGTTGAGCATTAAGGCTGGTTCACGCGAGTAAAGCCAACGCAAATGAAGCGTAAGCACAAGCCACTGGTAAAATGTGTGAAGCAAGCGCAACGCTTGCTTTGCCGTGTGAACCAGCCATAACACATGCACAAAATACGGACAAAGTTCGATATACTTACACTGCAATGGCGCAGACATTCCTCAACCCTGGAAAATAAAATTCATGTTACAGGTGCCGGCCGATATTTCAGGTGGGGGAAGTGCGCGTGGCTTGAAGCACGAGAGAGGGAAACTGCAAGACGAGATTTAGAGATCACTAAGAACTGCTCGCTGTCCAGTGAGCATAAAACTTGTCCAACTGATTTTGTCACTTGCCTGCTTGTGGGAGTCTGACGTTTGCAAAAGCTCTTCCTTGGTTAAACACTTCTGTAACCTGAAATCCAATAGTTAGGGAAGTGAGAAACAGTGACACACCCAAAATAGACGCCCAAGCCTAAACGTTTAAAAAATGTATGCAACAAATGACGTCTGCCAAGTAATCCCCACTCAGTTGTTACATCCATGACGACATCAACTTCCAGCTGTTATATCCACTGAAACTCCAGGGAGAGGGGGGAAGGGGTACTAAAACCCGGAAAAATGCATGCAAAGCACAAAAACAAACACACAAGTATGGGTGATTGGTTCCTGCTCTGTGTTAACTGATATCAACTCTGGGTCCCTGAGTATCTGAACGAAGTGTAAGTTGAAGTTTAGACAGTGAGAAAGTGAGCAGATTCTCAAACACAACAGCCTTTTTACCTGAGAAGGCAGATAACTGCTCGGGGAGAGCGCTTTACCGAAGTAACCCATCCAACTGCTTGGTTCTTCTGTTGGTCTGTGAAAGAGCAACCAAACATAAATAACTAAGGGCATTATGATAACATCACTTTCTAATGTTGGAGTATAGCTGATCCTGAAATAACTCGAGATGATTGAATTCATTGCACGCGCGCACGCATTGTGTAAGCGTATATGTAATGAACATGTCTAATACATGTTCGAGTGCGTGCGTGATCGTGTGGAAAGTGTGCACGTGCATGAGTGCATGTAACGATCAAATCCTAGTAAATGCATTGCTTTCATAACGCTTCAGTCTGGTTTCGTGTAAATAGCGAAGAACAAACTGGGGCCATCGGATGAAGCATCTAAACTGGAACGTTTTAAAACAGAATTCGTTCGCATAAATACAGGCTGAATGGGTATAAAATGTGTATAAAAACAAGACATCACATACCCCTCCTTTGGCATCTCCAGTTTGAATATGTGAACCGTCTCTGTATTACTTGATGCACAAAGAAAGAGAGAATCGTGACTGAAGGCCAATGAGTTGATGGTGACGCATCTGCAAAAGCAAAAAAGCACGATAAATGTCTAAAAACACGGTAACGTATAGTGAGTAGTGTTCAATGTAACTGACTGTAACATGGCAAACCTTGACGATCACAACCAACCTACTGTAACTGATTGTGACACGTGAAACAAGTCATTCATTACACAGTCACTGTAGTACACAAAGTTCTCAAGCTACGTAGCGTGGGAAACACGTCGAGTCATATGCGTTAAGAATTTAATTTTAGTGAACTCCAGAGTGAACTCCATTAAAGCGGACACCGCTGAAAGGCGGGCACTTCTCTAAGGTAGACATGGTTGCATGGTCCCGCCCGAATTTCACTATATTTTCTGACCGAAAATCTCCCTAAAACGGACATCTCTCTAATGCGGACGGCGGACACTTTTTCAGCAAAAAATAAGAAACAAAACCCCTTTGAGCGGACACTGGGAATGCAAACCTTTTCGAAACGAGTACTGTAACGGTGTGCGGCAATGAGTTACATTCGAAAAGTTGAATATTCTATTATTTATGAACTGTACGCTTCTAAGAAACGTGAATCAACAAACCTTTTGACACCTCTCCGGAATTCATACAACTTCTGTCCATCCGGAACTGCAAACACCCTGATGACAGTCCCCTATGATAAAAGACATATAGCATTTATCAAGAACTATCAGAGTGGGCAAAATGACATCGCTCGGTGCCCCAGGTAGACTGGAATAAGCCAAAATTTGCATCTCGATTCAACCACACTTTAGTTTCACTAACACAGCAATTTACAACGCCTACAAAACCAGGCAGCTCGCATAATTTCTTCAACGGAACATTCTCAGGGAAGTAAAGTTAATAATTTTACACTCAAGCATTTCCATTCTTACAAACACCAGACGTAAAAGCGACTATATATATCTATATCTAAACATAGCTTACGTGAGAGGACTTTTAGGTACTAGGGATATATCCAGTATAATTATCTTCCACCCAAAGAATCACATAAAAAGCATTTTAATTAGAATTCTCTTCCATCCAAGAATGCTAACTCCCTAAATACCTTCAAGAATCACATAAAAAGACACTTTAGTCGGAGCTTTATAGCAATATAGTAATGTATAGTCATTAGTGCTAATGTGTATTAATATTATTATACATCTATAGCACTTGTAGTAATAGAATATTTATTATCGCTTTGTGTATATATTGATTTTGGACATCGCAAGTGTTAGTAATTTTAAAAAATTTTAATTTTTTAATGTAGTACTTATAATTAAAAAATGTGCGTTTTCAGTAAATTCGATGGATCATTTTTGTGTGGACGGGAAATGAAAACGTGGCAGCATTTTTTTAGTTTTCAAGCGAAAAACGCGTCGATTGGGCCTCAGATGAACAACAATCGCTTGTTGTAACGATATATTCTGATAACTTTTGTTGTAGTTTTAAAATTCGTGATATTCTATAGGCAGATTTTGTATTCTTCACGTAATTCTTGCCCTAAATCAATTAGTAATTGTATACTCGGACAATGAACAAAGAACCCATTTACTTTTTTGATTGTAGACTCTGCTATATGTGTGTTGAATTAAACGCCTTCGATCTACTTTATACGTCGCGCGTTACACTTTTGCTCTTTAGCATTGTTAGAGAATAATTTGCTTTTGCCTGCCTTTATCCCGGGCTTTATATATATATTTTTCTGTTTGGATCTGAAGGAACCACCTTCCCGGCATCCCTCGCGCTTAGCGATATGCATGTATCGTTAGTTCAGCTGGTGTGAGCAGGTTTACCCCCCTTTGTTTCTTTTTTGAGTAAGGGTCCTCACGGTGTTTTGGATCAGACCGTAATTTATGTTTGTCACAAAGTTCAATATTCCAGTATTTTGAGCGATCTAATCGTGATGTTCCAAATTAGGAAGTTCTTTCCCCCCAAAATTGCAAGCCTTGCAAGTTTTAGCTTCTTTACTCCGACTCCGGCTTTCCTGAGGCCTGGTGGAAATAATGAAATATTGGTTTTTCTCGTTCCATGATCCTTTGCGTGTGGATGCAAGCAACACTCGAAAAACAATATTGCCACGTGTATTGCCAATGAACGAAGGCATCAAATATTCGAATTCTGTCGATACACTGTTAAAACAATGTCAGTCGTCTTCTCGTTTGAGGCTCCTGCCAACATATTTACTATGGTGAGAGTGACTTACACCAGAAACCCAGCAGTAACGGAAGCCTGGCTGGAAAACAATATCCTCAAGAGTAACGCCCGTGCCGTTGGCTTCGACACCGAATGGAAACCACAGTGTAGGAAAGGAGTCGCTCAGAACAAGACCGCAGTCTTGCAACTCGCCGTGGAAAACTCTTGTTTGGTGTTACACATTCACCACATGAAGGCCATACCAGAGCTGTTAAAAACAGTCCTTGAGAACAGGGAAATCAAGAAGGTTGGGAGTGCTGTTTTTCAAGACATGAAAAAATTGTACCGAGACATCGGTATAAGGTGTGAAGGAGGAGTTGATACCCAACAAATGGCCACACTTGTGGGAGTCAAGCGACACGAAGGCCTTGGCTTGGCGAAACTTGCTGAGAGGTTTCTAGGTGTAAAGATGGAGAAGCCTAAAGATGTCACAATGAGTAATTGGGAGAGTTTCCCTCTCTTTTATCCTCAAGTCAGATACGCAGCCATGGATGCTTGGATAAGCCTAAGATTGTTTAAAAACATAAAACAAATATATTTCTCAAAAATAGAGAAAGAAGTTCTTTTGGTTGCTAGACGTACTCTCTCTGATGATCATTATGAACAACCTCTCTACCGCGGCCGTAAAAGGCAGAGAGCCTGTTCACAGGCTAACGATACTGCGAGATGGAACTCTTTTTTAGAAAGTGTTCTCTTTGGTAACCTTGATAAACTTTCTGGTGTTCACTCTGATGAAAGCGCTTACAGTGATGTGGAGAGCTCTGATGACGGTGCTTACAGTGATGTGGAGAGCTCTGATGACGGTGCTTACAGTGATGTGGAGAGCTCTGATGATGGTGCTTACGCAATGATGCGGCATGGATTTTTTTCAATGTTGTCCTTGCTGATGATGGTGCTCACAATGATGCGACGTGGAGCCCTTTTAATCGTGCTCTTTCTGAAGATAATGCTCCAAATGGGAGCCGTTTTAGTCGTGCTATTTCTGATGGTGATGCTCATAACAGGAGACTTTAATCGTGTTCTTCTTAATAATGAACACGCTCAGAATGATGCGATATGAGCCCTTTTAATCGTGTTCTCTCTGATGATGATGATGATGATGCTCACATTGATGCGGCATGGAGACGTGCTCACAATAAGCAGCCGAGCTGGCGGGATTTTGGGGTTCGTCTATTGGCCTTGTTCGTCTTCTCTTGTCCCATTCTTGTCATATATTGTTATCAGTATTAATATTACAAAAATTGTAACTATTTATAATTATCATTAATGCTAATATCATAAAAATTGTAACGATTCTTGTTTTCATTAGGTTTATTTTTTTTTTACGTTCACGTTTGAATTGAAGCTCCTAAGTATTGCATTGTAGGTTACATTCCTTTGTTTTGATGGTATGGGATAAAAAGTGATTTTGAAAGCATTAAATTTGTTGTTAATTTGAATTATTGTATATTCAGCCAATCAAAGTACAACAATAAAAAGAATTTACATGATATGGCCACCCCTGATCTGCAATGGCCTGACAGCTGGAGTACATGTAAATTATGTCCCGAGAGTGGATATTGAGAGACATTCAACTGTACTCACATTTATACACACATACATTCTAATGCTACTGACATAGTTCACAGACAGGGACAGCAAATGTATGCATATTTACAGACAAGTTTTACACCACAGTACCTTCTCAGAAGCTGTTGCCAGTTTTGTACCAGCACTGTTGAATGACATGGAGGCCACAGGAGAATCATGAGCAGGAATCATAGTTACAGCACGCTAAAGGACAATAATGTCAGTTTGCTATTAGAGATGTTGAAAACAAAGCAGTCACCATAACGACTTACAGAATTGGGGGGAGGGGGGGGGATGTGCTTTCTGGTATTTTAAAGGGTCTGTCAGGAAGGCAAAACCATGGAAATTTTAAATATTCTAATGGCATTTGAAGGAGCTTCTGTTTAAAGGAAGCAAATTGTTACCAGCTTGACCTCAGAATGAAAAGAGCTTGAAAGTCAGCTAACTAAAAACAATATTCACACACATAAAGGGGATTTCACTCACTAGATTGACAGCATCAAATATTTGAACCTCACCAATCTGGAGAGAAAGAGAAAATTTTATGTTTAATACTCTTTGTCTTGCCAATACCTACCCAAGATAGGAACTATTAACAGGGGACCCAAGACATTTATGAAAAGTTGGACTGTAATAGGCTGGTAAAGTTTTGAAAACTATGCTTCAGTACACTCCCATTCAAAAATTCCAGGATTTTTCTCCCAGGGACTGAACTATAATACCATATAATTATATATAACGAGCAACATATAAGAATATTATACATTTGTCAGTGCTGCAGATCACTCTTGGAGCTTGGAGGGTTTGTGTTTGTACAGCAACACATTATATAAAAACCTCTCACCTGGTTACTCCCAGGGTAAGCTAAATAGCAGTTGTCTGAATTCACTGACAGTGCACAATGACCTAAAGGACATCCAAAAAATTAAGAAAACAGAAAGCAAACCATTCATGTCTATGTTCCTAGCAATCTTCCCTGATCTAAAATATTACAAACTGTACATTTGGTTTTGCCAGTCAACCTGCAGATACTCAGACCACTGGGCAAGAAAGGTGCAAAGCAGGCACGAGGGTTAATGATACATCAAATTTTATAATGAACCTCTGATTGTGGCACTGGTGGAGAATCCTATAATCTCAGATAAAATTTTGAATGTTCCTTTTAAATTCAGGTGACTTAAAACTACAGCAATTTGGTATCCAGACAATGATTCACTGACTGAAAGTATGATTATAGGTTCAGTAAACATAATTTTTATATGGTTATAAGGAGCAGGAACATATAAAAATGAATCCAGAAATAATCATTAGCATCCTAACATTAAGCTATACCTGTGGGGTTGGGTGGGGTGTCTCTGATAGTGTGTAGGACCTGAGAAAATATAATATTTAGCTGTCATTAGTATAATAATAATAATAATCTTTAATGAGGAAGCCAACTTCACTGACAAAGTAATTTACAGAGGGATCTTCCTGAAGCAGTCCATATAAAAAATTATATAAACCAACTGAAGAAACTATTAAATTCACCTTCATGTCCCTAATATTGTGAATGTATAGACTCTCCTCTAAGACAACCAGCAGCCTCTGTCAATTGGAAATAACAAAACAAAATAGAAACTATTTGTTCAAGCTTACATCTAAAAACATGGGGAGAGGGAGGGAATGATGAGTCCCTAAGCTTAGCAATACAGACCCAAAAGAGTTCCCTTCTCAAGCCTGCATAACAAAGGTATAAAAATGATGCTTTTTGTAAGAATGACTTGTAAATAGAAAATCATATTTGGCATTTCAATTTTATTCCTCACTACTGAGATATTCATGGAAATTATTGCCAAGATGTGTGCAGTTTAAATGATTATTTTATTACATTTTAATACATGTAAAAATACAGCTGGATTGAATTTATCTGGGAAATACCAATAACAGAATAATAAATAAAAATTCCTTCAAGATAGGTCACCTTAAATCAATAATAAAACTTAATAACCTAAAGGGGGGATTTTAATTTGAGATAATAGAAAAGGGTCACTGGGGGGGGGGGGGGGGGGGGGGGGGGAGGGAAGGTGGGTTGTTAAATGTAAAAGTAGACAATGCATCACTCACCACACGGTTCAGCTTGACAGCCAGGATTGTGTTGGGGTAGCTGTAGTTGCATATTTCAGTTCCTTTCTAAGTTGTGAGAATTTATAGGAATAAAAAAGCAAATTATTATCTGTTCAGCGAGACTACCAAAGATGCTGTGTTTTAACAGTGGTGCAAACTTCACAAATTCAGGCTGGGGACTGGACCCCACTCAACTGAGGGAGGGGGTGTTGGATTTCTCTGGGGGTGGGGGTGGTACCATAGTTTGGTAATGTTGAAATTCTAGGCCATTTTTGCCCAAAATTAGTCAAAACAATGCCTTCCTTTGGCTCTTTTATGTGGTAATCTAAAGAAAAAGTTCTAACATACCATAGCTCTACAAGCATGAATGTGCTAAGGAGAAAGATTCATGTCACTTCTCACAGGCAAGCAGTCCAGAGATAAGATGTAGTGTGGGAGAGTGCATGAGAGGACTCCATGGGAGCTATTTTTGAGAACACACAACAGGAGGATCAATACAGAATTAGAAAACTCACCTTAAAATGACAAACTTTAAGCTTCCTTGGAGCAGCTAAACTAACAATTGCCACAAGACTGCTGGAAAACAACCTCTCCACTATACATATTTCCTCTGTCTCTGCTATGAACAATAAGTATAGGAGTCAGTATAACAACAATAGAGCTCAAAACATTTTCCTCTGCCTCATAAGCCATGGATGGTGGGCACAAGTAACAGAATTATTAGTCTGGTAAACCCAGACTTAGGAATTCAACCAAGCCTTGAATAAGGCGGTTTTCAGATAAAGATTGACTGTCAACAGTGTGCATGTGATTATTGGTTTTGTATTTGCTATGAATTTGGATTGAGCCCTGGAGAAGCTATACATGTATTTATATAAGTAATTCATATTAAGTTCATTAAATCCTACAGATTTTAAAAGTAATTTAAAGAGATCTTTGAAAAAATATTAATTTTTGACAAACAGATGTTGCATGCATATGCAGTTTTAAAATGTATAGTGATTTGTAATTCCTTGGCCTTTGAACTGGGCATGTTTCATTCTCACAAGGGAAAAATAACAATTAGCACTCGAGTCACAATATTCAAACAACATAAAAATCTCTTGATGTGAACTGCAGATGAACAAAATAATAGTCCATTGTAAAAAAATATTCTTTTGTGTTTTGAAGATACGATTTGTGTCCTATACAGATGACATGAATATTGGTCTTGCTGACAACAATGAGAGAAAGGTTTCACTACTAAAGTCAGTTGAAAAACTGAGGTTAGTATCCTAACTTAGTACACCGATTAAAATTATAACGATATTGTGTCAAAAAAATCAACACTGTACAAAAAAAGACAAAATAATCATAAACATAAAATATTCTTTTGTGTTGTACGACGTGTGCCTCATATTTTTATATATGAGTGTGTACAATGTACATGTTTCTAATATGCTTCAGATGGACTTTAGAAGTTTAGAGAAAAAACAGCCGATGCTTCAGACGAAATATCACAGAGGATTCACCAAAAAATATCAGCTGACAAGCCATCATAGTGCTTCAAAATATTATGAAGCAACACGTACATGTGCAAATACCAAATTCTCGGATCAGTGCTTGACTCAGAGCACGCAAACCCAGATCTCTCTGGAGTGAAACATTTTGTAAAACTGCCGTGTTCCATCAAAATAACCCACCATATTTATGTTTGCTAATGACGACATCCTGAGATGCTTTGAAGGAAAAAATTCGACGGAGCCAAACTTACCGTAATTATATATCTCTTCTAGTTTCTCAACGGAGTTAAGTGAATAAAGTTTATACCCTGTTTTGGTACCAACAGCTAAGGAACTGCAACGAAAATGACAAATGACTCGTGACTTTCTTATGATATGATTGACCGCCATCATTGAACACATACGTGCAGTCCTGGTTGAAGTTGACGAACAGCAAATTCCCTGTTGGATCGCCGCCATAAGCTGCGAGATTCATGAGGAAATAAGGGCAGCCTGAGCCCTGTCTTAGGCGGTTAAAACCCAATCAACACTGGCAGTAATATTCTCGAGCATATCAACAATAACAAAAGCGACCGAGCTACTCATGCGTACTGCTGACTCAGGAGATTTTGACGTCACCGATTACCCGCCATGCAACTCGGAAATGTCTGAGCAGACAAAAAGACGTGATGCATGGCGGGATTCTACCTCGTGTCTCTGATAACTTGTCTGTATATGATGATCACGCAACACAAAACAAAGAACAATACACGCGAAAAACACATGCACAGACACCGCACGCGACACAAAGCGACGGTGAAAAGAAGAGCTGGGGTACGAGAAAGAAAAATAGGCAACCAAACACAGTGAGAGCGACCCAAAAAATCAGGCAAATAACGCGGCAGAAGAATATCGTGAATCCAGACATCGGAGCGACCACACCCACCGGGCGGCAAAGACATTTGTACCAACTCTGCGTCTCTCAGGCCCCGTCCACACTAATCCGGATAAATTTGAAAACGGAGGTTTCGTATGAAAACGCATCGAAAGTTTTCCCTCAACACTACCGTTTTCGAGTCGTTTTTGCTGTCTACACTGAAACGCGTTTTCGAAAATATCCGTTTTCGGTCAGTCTTACTGACACTTACACACGAAGTTTCCAGTTTCGTACCCAATACACAACGGGCAGGGCAGTCTTTTACAATGTTTTATTGATAGTTCAAGTAATATTTACCATAAGCAAGGAAACAAGTCGTTTTATAGGCTAAAATATTTTTACACTTTCCTTGACAAAACTGGCACTTCCTTTTACAATCTGCTAAGAAATTCCCATAACGTTTTGTCAAGATTCGTCTATAAAAGTTCAAGTGTGAAAAAAAAAAAAAAAAAAAAAAAAAAAACCTTGTCCTCCCAAATCTGATGAGGGGAGTTCAGGCAGGCATCCTGTTCCTTTAAAGTCAGAATAATCGAACTAAGAAATTTTACTCCTTTAATTTTCTGACGAAAGAAATATCCGAGCTTGAAAACGTATAAAGACAGACCAGCTCCTAAACAAGTTCGGGGCTTGTGTTCAAGTGTCCGACATCGACAAAGAACCTCTTGTGGCGCCGGTTGCCATGCAATCTCACTTTCAACATCTTGGTTTGGGTAACAAATTTTTTATCTTGTTGAAAAGACTTCTCGACTCGTATCGTATCACGTGCATCAAATCGCAAACATTTTACATGTACAAACTCTCAAACCGAACAAACACCCTTCTTACCCCTCCCCTTAAAGATCGCGGGGTGTCTAACACCCCCTAGAAGAAAGATGAATGGCTGGCAGTTGCCTGATGATTTGGGAGACTCTCTTTCATTTTATAACCAGATTTGTCATACAGACTGGGCAAACTTAGAATAGCTTGCTGCATCAATTCTCACTGTATATCATTCATACATTTTCTTCTTGGATGGCTAGGGGAAAGGTCCATGTCGTTCACTTTAGACTGCGATAACTCAACTATGCATTTGTATGATAATTTTAGAGTTCCTTCTATACAGAAAAACTGAAATTCCTCTCCGTCGTTGTGTATTTTACCGCCCACAAAAGTTATCATCTGAAGGAACTCAACCCAACGATTAACATAATAAGCAAAAAACTGTGCGACAGACGTTGGTAAGAAACTTCACCCAACCTATAAACGTTTACTCTGCTGACGTAATGAATTACCGCAAGATAAAATCAAGCACATGCGGAGTCGAGAATTTGATAACGAAACTGAAAAGACAACTAGTGTTGGGAGAGATTTTCTGAGCCCCATGCATGTATTGAGCTCCCGGGCGTGGTTATCACGACTTGAGATAGGGACAGTAACCGTCAATTTAAACTATTCCACAGGCCGGGCAACTCCACCCAACTATAGTCATAGACCATGGTCGTAGATGCAAATGGTAGAAATGATTTCTCGGAGAAAACTGTTCTTGCCAATCTTTTTCTTTGTGCCAAGTCAGGCTCTTGCTAAGGTCGCTCAGTCCTTCAGAGACGGGAATTTGCTGTCTTTAGTTGATCAGTTTCAGTACTTTTCCGATCGCGATTGTCCGTCCTACAAAGCAGAGAGAGAGTGAAGTGAAGTGAAGTTCAGCAGGAGTATTTTCTGTTGGTTGACAAGAGAAATTACATGTCGGACAGAGTTGTGAGGAGAAAAGAAAACAAGTGTCGTACCTTCATCCCTGAGAGTGAATCTTCCCATCTGAGGGAAGTCGGAGAACTTTTCGATGCAGATGACGCCACTTGTCTGAAACCGCGCAATGGCCACCTGTTCTTGTTTTACAAAACGCGGCCGCTCCTTCTGGGGTTTCCCCGTCTTCTTGTCTATAAGTGCTATTAATCCCTGCAGCAAGAAACGATGCTTCCAGTCAATGATGAAGACATGGCAATTGTAAAACAATTTTATTGCTTCGTCTATTTTACGTGTGTACAGAAGCTTGTCTTTTTATGTCTGTGTGTGGTCGAGGTCAAGTGTAAATACAATGTGAATGTACAGACATATAACGAACGAGAAAAGAAACATTACATGTCTAAATTATGCTACAATGGAACCCCGCCTTACGACCACCCCCGTTATTACGGCCACTACTTTTTTTTTGTCCCGAACAACCAATCCCCCAGCCCTTTTCTTTTCTGAAAACCCAGTAACACGGGCAGATTTTTATGTCCTGATGGTGGCCGTTCTAACGGGGTTTTACTGTAAAGTATATAAATTTTACTGGTTTCAATACATATATAAAATCTTGCAAAAAATCTGGCAAAAATCACACTCAAGTCGATTGGGGAACGACAAGAAATGTTCGCTGAATTATTATTGAGAATAATAAAAATATTGACTAATTTACTGGCGTAATGTTTCCTTTGTCGCCCAGTATATATGTGTACTGTGCATGAAATCCCGTTTGCTGACGTATGCGTGAGCGTCTGAATCATAATGCGTATATTCACGTGTATCGGTATATGTGTACAGAATATGTACCAGGTTCCCATGGCAAAGGCGCAGGCAAAAGGTGTGCAAAGGACTGGGGATAAGAAGGGACTTGAGGTCCCGGTGAAAGTCAGTGTGCAGATTGCTTCACTTACCACCAAGGTGACTTCTTCAATAACGTTGTGGATATGTAGCACCGCACTGTAGCCAGCACAGATGATAGATTTGTGTTCTAGGATTACCACCTGTGAAAAAGAAAAAAACACCACTATTAGCGTCTCGTATAGTAACTGCGTTTCTGTACTGTAAACAAACAAACAAACATCAGTCCTGAAGGCTAAAAGTGATTCCACTTGTACAAGACCAAGGCATTAATGATGTTCTGCAGATGTTGAATGGAAAAACTCGCCAACCTCCAAGTAACAAGGTCGGTATGGGCTCGGTTTTTGGTTGGTATGTGTTAGGTATCATGGTCGGTAACGTGGTCAGTCTGCGAGTGGTACGGTTACTGAAGTGGTCGGTAGCGCTTTTCACATCAGTAAATAAGTGTATGAAGCGCTAAATGGATCATTCCTGTAGTGACTCTTGAAAAAGCCGTTGTTTTCACTTTGTGAGTGAAAGGAGAAATGTGCATCTGAGCATCACGGGACGCACCTGAGCATCAAATTTCCTCACAGTGTGACAAAGATTGCCCGGTGTACAGAGAACAAATCCTGGAGAAACATCCTGCAAAACAACAACAACAACAACAACAACAACAACAACAACAACAACAACAATGCCATACTTTAATTTTGCATTTTTTCATGACTTTTAAAATAATTAAATGCAGTGAAGAAAATATGTTGCGAACATTTTTACTGTGATGCACAAATTATACGACTAAACATATATTCAATATATAATTGAGAAACATAGCATTTTAATTGGTGAAGTTCAGTTAACTTTGTTCACTAAAATTTTTCTTCATCAGAGCTCTTTCTTCCCCCCCCTCCCCCAGGGAATATTCCTCACCTCTTCTTCAACACCTCGCAACTTGAGTTTGACATTGTCACCTGCTTTGGCTTCAGTCAGCTCTTCATCATCAAATATAATACTTAGAACTTCTATGTTGACCTGGAAATTACATAAATGGACATGTCTATGGATATCCCACAGTGAGGAACATAAATGCATGATTACTGTAGTGCTGTTGTCCAATTTGCTGGTATTATCATTCAGCATTGCTCAGGTCATGATCCAGGATCAGTAGTTGGTATCAGAGATGTTCTGTATGGAATCTCTTTGGTATGCTTTTTGAGGATAAAATTTGAATGGAGAGAAATACTGTAAGTGTGTGTAAGCTATATTCTTATGTTCTGATGCTGTACCTTGTTTGGCATCAGAAGTAGTTGCTGCCCCTTGGAGAGCTGTCCAGATTCAAGTTTACCTAAAACCATTGTTCCCATGTCCTGTAAATTGTTGAAATTTTATGGTTAAGCAGTGGAAATCTATAGTTTGTACATTTTATAATAAGCAGCCACTACAATAAGCTCATAACAAAAATAATATTGCAATGTTCCAAGCAGAAAATATATGGAGAACTGATAATTCAATCTTAAAAACTTTCACCTAAGCAAGCAATTAATAAATAATCTATTGCTAATATTTATTATTTATCTGCTACAATAGCTAGAGTGTACATGTACAATGCTCACCTTGTATTTATCAGAAATAGGTACTCTGACAGGGCCTTCAACTGATCTGGACAATGATGGGAGTTCATCAATATATTCTAAGAATGCTTTACCACTGAAAATAAAAAGACATATTTTACATTACAGTATGTTGAAAGTGGCTTGCAAGCCCAAATAGACACTCTCATACTAAAACAAGTAATCTGTTAACTAAAACCAAGAACTTTTACAAATAACAAACATTCTCTGGAGAGATTGAGGGTTTCCTGCAGTGGCTTGTGGTCCCCTGAATTTTTTTTTCTGCACTCACCTGTACCATGAGCAAACCTCAGGGTTCAACCTTTCCTTCAGATTTGCTCCTGTCAGGCCTGAGCAAGGCATGTAGTGAATATCTGAAAAAAAAAAAAAAAAAGCAAAACAATTCAATGATAAAAAAAAAACACTTGAATGTTAGTGGGACAAAAAAATGAATATGCAACAAAACTGGGGGCATCTGAAAAAAGGGAAGGGGAAAATATTATACATGGTATACCTGTTTTTGGACTAAATCCACACTTCTTCAAATATGGAGTTAACTTGGTCTTGATTTCTTCATATCTACAGGGAAAAAAACATGATCAGCAACACAGAGGAAGACAATAATATCATATTTTCAACAGTCACAAAAAACTGCTCTACGTACACAAAACAATACAGAAATGTTTTGGTCACTTACGAGCCCTGATATCAGCAGAAGCACATCAGAATGTGAAGAGCTAGCTCACCTTGAGTTGTCCCATTCCACAGTTGGATCATCCATTTTATTCACAAGAACCACCAAATGTTTCACTCCAGCTGTTTTGGCTAACATGGCATGTTCCCTAATGGACAACAAGGTTACATTTAGATTTTGTACTTCAAGGGTCAAAGGCAACTAAGACCTTGTGTTGCTACACTGATGCTATTCTTGAAAATAGTATGTGTATTTGTGTGCTGGCAGTAATTCAAATTAAATTGTCTAGTCCACCCACAGAAAATGTCAAACTTTCTCTATCAGTAATATCTGTCCCATCCTATTCAGGCAGAGCTCTCTCTCACCTGGTCTGTCCACCTCTCTCAAATCCTGTTTCAAATTCACCTTTCCTGGCTGATATGACCTGCATGTAGAGAAACAGCAGAGGTCTAACCACTCGAAGGTTATTGACAGTGATAATGATTATCAGATCACAGCACACAACCCTGAACACAAAGCTCAATTAACTAACCCAGACAAACCCAACAAACTGTAGTGCTTTAATAAAAGACAAGCTAAGGAGTTTGCTTTAGCTGAAAACATATAGCAATGAAGTCTTTTTGTGTGTGAAAACTCATTTTCAGGCTAAAAATGTCAACAAAGTCTAAACCTAACCCCAGATTGGCCTAAATGTGCTTTGGGCAACCAGGCCCAGGGTTTTAAAAAATGAAGCCAGAAAAGTAACAAGTAAGGCAAACAAGATGGGAGGATAAAATCTCTGTGTAGCCATGCAATATCCTCTATACTGTATACAATAATAATGCTTCCAGCCTACCAGTACTCCAAGATCTGCCTGAGCTGCCCCTCCAATCATATTCGGCACAAAACTCTTATGTCCTGGGGCGTCTAACAGGGTAAAGTGTTTGTTTTTAGTGTCAAAGGCAGCTCGGCCACATTCAACGGTCTTCCCCTGTGAGTGAAATAAAACATAGGAATGCAATTTGTAACTTGGCTCACTGTTACCCTATAAGAACCCCCTTTCAATGTCAAATGTGCAGTGTAAGCATGCATTCTCATTAACTTTCTAACATATGAACACAAAATGAAAGTCTGAAATATAATCTTCACTTTTTTCACTGTGATGAGTTACAGATACTAGGGAATGGTCATTGATGGATTAGAAGTCATATTTTACCCAAGTTCTAAAAATGTGATGTCTTCACAACACACAGTAATCAAATCATCTCGCCATATGGCTACTGACATAACCACTGATAAGGGATCCTTTGTTGAACATGTTTCAGGTAATCTTTCTAAACATTGCTAACTTATCCAAGTCAATACTATAATTTAAAACAGCAGATTTAGACGTGAATTGTACCTTGTCTCTCTCTTCTTGGTTGGTGTCCAAGGCCCATGACAGGTACCTGGAATATTAGGGTAATCAAATAATTCATCTTTTTCACTCTTGAGTTCAAAATACAAATACAAATTCTGCTAGCCTTCAACAAGATGTGATGAAAACCGTGTCCACTAGCCCAGGAATACAAAAGCTTCCTGTCGGCTAGTAGATTTTCCCAATAACTTGATCTATTCACACTAAAAACTTTGGGCAAAATGCCATATATTTTTTCACTGCTCTTGGTTTTAAGAAAAGACATGCAGTACTGAGTGCCACACAAAAATGACAGTTCAATCAGATTTTATCTTAAGAAGCTATTCATCATCGAGTGAGAGAAAGTAACTTTTATTGAAGCTGAACACTAAGGGTCAAACTGAAGAAGAGAATATCAAAAGAGAGTTCAAACATACAGCCCTTACCAGGTTTCTCTGTTCTTCTCTTTTGCTTCACGTTCATATTTTTCTAAAGTCCTCTTATCAACTTGGCCCGTCAGATACCTAAGATAAGAAAAAACAATGCTCAGCTGAAGGTAAGCCTCTCTGAAATTAAACTATCAGGAAGAAATTATACATGATAGTACAGTGGCATCATGAAACATGTTCTTACATGACATGTCCTCCTATGGTTGATTTTCCAGCATCTAATGACAAAGAAAATGTATATACAACAGAAGTGAGATGACACAATCCATTTCAAATACTGCAGGTTTGATACTTTTGGAAACTGGAAAACAAAAAAGGACAATATTGTTGAAGTGGTCACTTACCAACATGTCCTATGAAAATAATGTTGACATGTTCCCGTCTGTTCTCCTCTTCTTCTTGGTCTTCCTCCTTTTCCTTGGCTTTCTTTGACGCCGATTTTGTTTCTGACTTGGGTTTGGCAACTTCTGGCTTTGCTTCTTCAAATTCTTTTAAAGAAGAATATAATTATAGTACATTGGAATAGGAATGACAGATTAGCAAAACAACATGTGATGTATTGAGAATATTGTTTATAGTGTCCTGGTATCTTATATAAGTGAAAGCATTCAAACCAATCTAGAGCACAGAACAATACAAACTTCTACTCTGGAGTAATCTCCACACCAATCATACCTTGTTCATCTTCAGGTTTCATTTCCTCAGAACTGACCTCACCAGATCCTAAACCTACAGAAAGACAAATAATAACATATAATAATAATTAATAATAATCAAATTAATAAATTAATAATTCATTATAATTACGAATTTTTTTTGACACTGACAATCAGAAGCCATAAAATAGCATACTGAAGTGATGACATCCCAAAAATCTATTTCACACTTTTTTGACTAACACTGCATTTCTACTCAGAGTATATGTACATGCAAGTTTGAGCATTTTGGTCTGCAATAGAGTATAGATTTTGACTTTTGTCTGGGATAAGGTATAGAGTTTCTTTCTTTGGCCTTGGGGAAAGTTCTAAAGAAGCACATCAAAAAACCTAAAAAGTTGGGTTAGGATTTTGAGAAATGTGTGGCACAACTCCACCCAAAATTCTGAGAAGTCCCCCTTGCCCCAGAGATGGGTGGAGTCTCAATCCACAGAACTGTTTTGAGTGCTTCCCCCCAACCTGCCCTGACTTTAATTCAAGCAAGAGATGAAAAATCCATTTTCTCCATACTGAACTATATGTAGCCGACTGTGTACTAAAAAAGAGAAGCTTGATTCTGATCAAGTGACCAGAGTGCAAAGATATTGTGATATGAAGCTCAGTATTTAGAACTACCTCCGACGTCCCCCGTACCCAGATCCCTAGTGATATGTGTACCCACATACGTTTCATTCAGAGCAGGTTGTGAGAAATGGAGCCCAGATCAGAAATTTAGGAGACACTTCAAATGCACTGTGATGTTGTACCACAACTCACTTTTAATCATTGTTAAAATTTAATTAGAAAACAAGTTTACTGAGACTGATGTAAACATATCAACAAAACGAGTGAGACATATAATAATTATTAAAAGAACTCGAACCTTCGTCAATATCTTTGTCTTCTTCATGATTGGGATCGACTTCCGCATTTTCTTTAGTTGTAGTTACATGGTTGGCCGCCTGTTCACTGTTACTTGTTGTTTCTAAGCACATAAAATGTCCAAGAAGAAATTTTAGATCAATTTCACAACAAAATATTTTAAGACTCGATCAAACAAAAACAAAACTAACTCGGATTCTTTGTGATGTTTTGAGAGGATAGCGCGACATAATGTTATAAGATCTACTCACCCATGGGCTCGCTCTTCGACATAAAAGAAGGCACAAAAACGGGAGCATTGACATTTGGAACAAAGGGTCTAGCATTCGCATTCAACTGAAGTCCTGACAAATTTGCCGCGAGTTGGTTTTGATCACCGGGACCCGGGTCTTCGAGAGAATCCCAAGAATCTGGAGCCAAAGCGTCTGTCTGTTGGGAATCCATGTCTCGCTTCTACTTCATCAAATACACGGGTCTCTCGAGAAATCGACAAGTGAGAGTTTCGATTAACTCTCAGGAAAACTGCGACCACGAGAAATGGTGCAATTCCACGCCGGGTTCAGCCTAACGGACATGCGCGACAACTGCTGACCTAAAATCCTAAACACTGCGGTCTGCACAGGGCATAAATTTTGGGCTAGACAGAAAATACTTTTTCCAGTTTCGTTTTTAAATTTTACAAATGCCTATCTTTATATAGTTCAGAATAATCATAGTGCCAATAACAGAGGCTGCATAAGTAATGATTTTGCAAACAGTCAGCAGTAACTCAAATACAAGGCTTTCCCCAAATTCAGGCGTTTATTCAAACGTGATCAAGTGAAGAAAAACCCCTTTTTCGACAAGATTGGTATTCATATTTAGGGCGCGTTTATTTCGTCATTGAGGCCCTGTTATACCAGAAGCAAATTGTCCTGCAACTTGCAACGCAACGTTGAGGTAACTGCTCAATTTTGTGTAACAAGCCCGTATTAACTCAGTAGAAGTGAAATGAACTAAAAACTAAACAAACAAGAATGTTTTAATGTTGACCGGAGAAAAGCGCCCTAAGTCAAACCAAAAAGACATCATTCAGTTGATGGATTCACGGACAAGACAAAAAGAACTGCAACGTCCGTATCGTCAAGATGAAACACGACGGGACTCACAATAGACATGCATCCCTACGAAAACTGTTATCCCCCAGAGTATGACAAACAAAATAGAGCGCAAACGAATGATAGAACAAACTCTACAGTCTCGTCAGTAATTCTCAATAATTTCTAATCAATCGACATCACCAGCTGATACAGCTGAAATTGATTTCTAAAGTCCCTAGTAACGAAAATTCCCCTCTCTTTTCCCGTGAAACCCCGATAAACCTCACGAGGTCAATCGTCTCGCAAGGAACAAAAGTCGTGACCTCGCCCCTTTATCAGAATGTGCGATTTGAATTCTAATCATTGTTATTCTCTTCGTCTTCGTCGTACTCTCTCAGTTCTTCTCTGCTGTGACACGTAGTGCCACCGGAACGATTTATGTGTTCATTCTCCACTCGAAGAAAGTTCCAAATGAATCTCCTGCGTGAAAGATAAAACGGTTCCATGATTAAGAGCATGCATGAGCAAGAAACAAGAGCAGAATCAGAAACAACCATCAGCTGCGATAGAGCGGTTTTTGACTGTCGTAAATCAAAACCAAAAAAGGTACACACCACCAATCACAGAGGCTGTAAGAAACACATTCAACCAATCGGAAGCCAAAGTAATCCGTGTTTAGTCTTCTTAAAAAAGATGAGATGGCAACAAAATGTAAAGTTCAAAAATACATCACCAAGCATCTAATGCGGCATAATTTGTCTTGTTTCTCTACTAATTTACGCAAAAAATCCTTGTGAAGGAGGATTGGCTTATCAAAAAAAAAAAAAAAAAGAGAAAACAAAAAAAGGAAAAAAAAAAAAGGAAAAAGAAAAGAAAAAGAAAAGGAAAAAAAAGAAAAAGAAAAGAAAGGTGATGGAGTTACCTGAAAACCTCAAGGACTGCCAACAAACCAGTGAGCACTTCTGAATGAAACAACCCCGCCTCGCCGACTGAAACTGTGAGGATCCAGGAAAACCTCAGAAAAAAATCAGCAACCATTGCAAAGTAGTAGAAACTCTGAAAACAAACAAGAAGAACAGTTTTTACCAGAACTCACTCATTTTTCGCTCTCTGATTGGTCGATTTACTGTGGTAAAAAAGAGTCCAGACAACGCTGCTGACGCCACCATGTCACGCTTTGCAACGAAATACAACGAAACTTTCTTGTATATTTCTAAATACTGAGTATACTATGTAATGTATGTATCGTGGTAAAAACAAATGGCCACTGGTTCGTCGTGGTATGGACTCATATTTACCACGATTTACGTCATCACATGGTCAAAATTTGTTGTGGAAATTTGTTAACTAAAAAACTCTGAAATGCCGCCTTATGCGTGTACTGTCTTCACCAAACAAACCTTGTGTTTATAAAGAAGTCTCGGCCGAAGAAAAGTGTTGCCCCGATCGTTCTTCGCCATTAGCCCCCAGTCCATTTTGATGTCCCACGTGAATGTGTAGCACGTGCTGACCACAGCAGAGAAAATCCAGAACGTAAAGTAGAAGTCGGTTTGGTGGTAACCCTTGCTTTCTGAGAACACAAGCAAACATGATGGATAATGGAGTCAGTTATATACCAACAATAAAAGGACGAATGCTAAGACAAAGCGACTCTTGCTCATCTTAAAGACTTTCATATCAAATGTTTGCGAATATTTAAACAAAACTGGCTTTTCAAGCAGACGCTGAAGGGTGTTCACATGATTCTTTTGCATCAGTTCCACGAATTTGAAAGATTATTTTATAACCTTTACACCGAAACGTTCGTAACGTAACGTTTTTAACCGATTCTTTTATAACAGGAAATCCCAAAGATTAAAATAGATCGTTGCCTATCAAAGTGGGCTTATCATAAAGTTTACCTCTATTGCTTGCAGCTACTGTCGAGAAAAACACTACGAAGAAAGTTGTCGAGTATTTTCCGGCGTTAGCGATGTGTGGAAACCGCTGTTTGGTATCCTTGTATCGCCGGAGGCTCTGAGCAAAGCGCCACCAGGCAGGAAGACATGCGATCAGCGGTCTCAAGCCATACAATTTACTTCCACACTGACTTCGATCTGTCAATGAACGAAAAATAGTAAAATACGACATAGGCCCACCAAAAACAAACGCTACCTCAAAGACAGCCAGACGGACGTAGACGCAGGCATAAGTGACCAGATAAACATGGACACAAGGACAGAAACAAAGACAGACACTTGCGCAAAGACAGACAGACACAAAGGTAGACACACGCGCAGATAATTACAAAGACAAGGGAGAGACGCAGACACAGACAGTCAGTCACACTGAATAAAAGGTACAAATACAAGGAGAATAACTCCCCCATGAAGAAAGCCCAGCTCATAACGTGTTGTGAACACTCACCTTGTACGGAATAAAAATCCAATCCGTAATAACAAGCCAGGAACTCCATATCTAGCAGCGCCACGACAAGACTGTTGAGTTGATCAGCCAACCAGAAGTCTGCAAAGCCCACGTGATGAAAGGGCGCCTTCAAAACTCCCCACTAAAAGAGACAGAAAAAAATTACACAAGTACTCCACATAAAAAAGGGGGGTGGTCTATGCTGCTCTGCATTGTAGGGGTAGTGTGGGGGTGGAATCTTTTAGTGACCAGCTCAGAGCGTCTGCGCAGGAGGCTATATCTAGTTGCGTTGCGCAGTTCTGTCTTGTCTCTGTGCTTCACGGTGTTTTGCTGGGTTGTGCCGCATCAGTTTTGTTTTACTCTGTAATGTTGTTCTGTTCTGTCTTCTTTTGTGCTGCTATGCTGTACTATATACAGTCAAACCGGACAAATGTCAAAGTCCCTAAAATCTACTCCCCAGTAAGATACTGTAAATTCCACGATGTATCAAGCAGACACCCTATGCAAAGCGGACACTTCACAATTCTCCAAGGGTGTCCCATTAATAGAGGTTTGACTGAGTGTGTATTGTTCTGTGTTGTGTTATACTGTGCTGCCGTGCTGTACTAGATTATATGCTGTTATGTGCTGTGGTTTGCTGCACTTTGCTTCGCCAAGCTGCAAAGAACTTACCAATGATCTTAGAAGCCAAAACCTAGCATGACGGTGAAATATATCCAATGTGTTGACAAAGAACAGCAGGAAGAAACAAGTCAAGGCCAAGGGATGAAAATACGGCGAGACACCAAACTGTCCTGAGAATATGAAGCATACAACACTGACGCCCCAAGCAACGGCAAAGAACGTGGCGAACTGCAACACAAAATAACGCAAGAGGAAGTCAATATATTAAATATTTTGTATTTTCGGTATCTATGTATGTATGTATATGTATGTCTGCACGGTCTTGTCCTTTCGGTGGTGGTGGTGGTGAGGGTGAGGGGGAGGGGGGACGGGGGAGTAGCGTGAGTACAGTAAGTGTTGTCTCCTTTGGCCACGTTCCAAATAAAACTACTTACCTCGATAACCTCTAGAGCGGACAAGTGTTTCCTTTCAGGATTCAATTCACAGATGTTAGCATGATTGATCCCCACGGATTTCCAAGCGTACAAGTTGATCCCAAACAAGAAGAACTCCAAAATGAACAAAAATAATCCCCTGAACATGCAGAAGGCCGGCTCCCATTGAATGTCTTTGTCTGCCTTGATTGCTAAGAAAACAGAAAGTAAAATGCAAACTGTGATCAAATGGCAAGGGTTCGATATTTACGTCACACTGCGATGTCAATTATGGAACACGCAAAGCAAAACTGCCATAATTCAGTATTGTAATTAATTTTACAAATGCAAGCACTCCGCAAGCAGAGGGAATTTCGCCCTTAAAAGTTCTGCTTGTACAAAACGACACGAAAGCTGCCATGAAGAATGTGCTCATTGGTCTAGCTTTTATCTGAGTACAGTATATGGCCACACCTTTGGGTTTCCACTTTCGATCAAGTCAATTTGCCACGAGCACTAAGAGATTTAACTTAATTATCTGTCCGGCTGTCTGTCCGTCCGCGACTTGGGTGATCCTTCCCTCAACAACAAAGGACACCGATCAACCGCGGAAAATTTACAAACTTACAACAAATTCATTTTGTTTCGCATTGATTATTAAAACATGGAACCCAAAAACAACACATCAACACGTTTGTTCGTTCCTCAATTGCGACCGTGCGTTAAATCCTATCCATTCTGGCCCCAGCCCAATTCCTCGTCATCTTCAAAGCCAATGGCATAATTCTAACAGATCATTTTACACCAATGGTTTATTTGTTCTGATAATAATAAGCTAGCCGTAAAGAGATTTCTTCCAGGGCTTGTCGTAACACAGACTCGTTAGTTCCTTACTTGTTGAAACAGTGAAACTGATGAAAATATGAACAAACTCCGGAACAAGATTTCATAATTCACCAGTAGGAAGTGAATAGAAATAAAAACTTCTCCTTTCAATGCAAACAGTCTGTTATATGCAGTTCAGTGTGGAGAAGATGGCAGTGATCTCTTGCCATCTTGCCAGTTGGTAAGCCTATCAAATCACCCTACACTGCTTTAGACATAATTTTTTTCAAGGAAGGTCAAAGATAAATAAGGGGCAAGGGATTGTTCACACTGCTTGTCTTCAAATCCAACAACTGCACTTTTCTTGTATAAAATCGTGTCTCTCCTTGTGTATTGGAAAATAGCATTAATTTTGAATGCCCACATAAAATCAGGGTTTATATACAGAAACTTGGGAATAAAGTTCCATGACCACAAAGCTATTGAAAGTTTCCTACTTCTCCATTCTCCAAACATCTGCTTGAATCAATTTGGGGGAAAAAGTCTGGAAAAGCAATAGCATTTTCAAATTCCATTACTCTTCCATGACCCTGTGAATCCTCTTAAGCAGTAATCTGCAGCTCAAAGAACCTTTGCTGTGATTCTCAAAAATCTCTTTCCCACTTGCACAAGAAATTCAACAGAAAAACAGAACAAACTGATGTTTGTATACTTTATTTAAAAACAAACCAATAGAATTGCATAAAAAAATCAGTATTTTTTTAGATCTTACAGTTCTTTAACTATCAAGTCTTTCAGAAAGCTTCTTATGGGTTAGGTTTTACTGATTTTGAAACTTAGCAATCAAGGTTTTTCTGTATTCTGTATTGAGGTATATAAATTGCCTTTCATGACAAAGTAATCACTCAGACATTATTGTACTAAATAATATTCTTATTCTTATTCTTATCTTACTATACTGGCATTGTTCACTTTAAGCTCCTTGAGCATGACATGCTAATTCCAACTGATCATGAAGTCTTGGTTCATTGGTAGATTCATCCCACTCACTTTCAGAACCTTTGCACTGGAGTCATAAGTGAAATTCTTGTAAGCCTGTCCATTCACCATGACTTCTTTCACATCCTCCAGCTGTACACCATACACATCAACTGTCGCCAGTGGAGACATCACCTGGTAGGTTTTGGTGTTGATCTTCGACTGAAGAGTATTCTGGGACACTGTATAATGCACTTCGAAAAATGGAGATTTTATTATCGGATCAAGTGATTCTCCGTCATCTGTAAAAAGACCTCCTTGGGCTTCTCCTTCACTTGAGAGTGCTACAATAAGTCCGAACGGGTTCTTGCGGCTGGCAGCTGTTGTAATATTCGGTTGCTGTGTGGGCAGAATGGATCCTCCACGAACATGAAGGTTTATTTTGTCCATAGGTGCTGGCAAGTTGTGGTACTGACCACCAGACTTCTGCAGAAGAGTTCCATCGTAGAAGTCATACCATGATGCATCAGGGAAGTAGCCATTGACACTGGTGGAACCTTGTTTCAGAACTGGTGTGATGAGGAGGGATGATCCCCATAGGAACTGTTGATCGATGGATAGGGTTTTGGGGTCTTTTGGAAACTCATAGAAGAGTGGCCTGGCAACAGCTCCGCCCTCTACATGAGCAATGGCGAACAAAGTGTACAAGTATGGCAAGAGAGAGTATCTGGTCAAAAAGACATTACGAGCCATCTTGGCAAAGTCGTCACCAAAAGCGGCTGGGTCTTGGGCTTTGGCACCAATTGTGTTGTGATTCCTTGAGAATGGATAAAAAGCACCAAGCTGAGTCCAACGAGCACAGAGTTCTTCATTTGTGTCACCGTTAAACCCACAGATGTCTGATCCAACAAGTGGGATGCCAAACAAGTTAAAGTTCAAGATTCCTGGGATAGACAGGTACAGATCATCCCAGTTTGCATTGTTGTCACCAGTCCAGTGTCCAGCATACTTGCCTGAGCTGACAAATGTTGAACGAGAAATGACCACTGTACGTTTCCCACGGACATTCTTCAATGCGTTGAACGTTGAAATGGCCTCTGAATGTCCATACAAGCTGTGAACATCATAGTGAGAGTAGTTGTTGTGATTGGCTGACATACACAAGGTTCTACTCTTTAAGTTCTGACCGTTCACATTGGGAGTATATGGAGGTTTGTCCAACTTGCTGTCTGGACACCCACTTAAAGAACCATCCACTTCATTTGAGGGTTCATTCATGTCGATCCACAGGCCATCTACAGCGATTTTCGAGTGAAAGTTAGAGATTAGTTTCTGCCAGTAGTCTTGAGTAGCTGAGGCCAAGAAGTCTGGAAACACTGTATTCCCTGGCCAAACTTTACCAACAATAGGTTTGCCATCCAACCCATTTATGAAGACACCTTGTGCAAGTCCATCATCATAGGCAGGGTACTGGCCGTGTGGCTGGGTGTTGCTGATTCCAGGATCGACAATAGGAATGTAGTGCTGATTGTACTTTGAGTGTAACTCATCTACAAACTCACCCAGATCACCAAACGTACTTGGATCTGCCGTGAAGTCAAGATGTTTGGACATGTAGTCAATGTCATTCCATTGGACATCTTGGGGTATGCCGTAGTCTCTCATTTTCTGGTTCACTGCCCTTGTGCCATTCACACTACCATATCCCCAGCGGCACAAATGGAAACCCAAGCCCCAGTATGGGGGCAGGAAGGGACGGCCAATCACAGCTGTGTATTGTCGGATGACCAAGTCTGGAGTGGGACCAAGGAATATGTAGAAGTCTAGAACACCTCCGATGGTTCTGTATGTCACTGCTGGTGTGGGTTGGAGTATTATGTCCATTGCATTGCTGTTTAGAAGGAGAACTCCGTTTGCGTTTCCATCATTCTCTATGGATAAGTAGAAGGGATGAACACCATACAAGTTTGTAAGACCTTCTGGGTTACCCTGGTCTTTGCTGAATAAAGTCGCCAGGTGCCAGCTCAGGTTAAGTTTCAATGGCTCAACATGCTCTCCCAAACCATATAAGTTCGATGAGGGTACAAGGGTGGAAAACTGAAGGAACTGATCTTCGAAAATCATACCACCAACTGAACTATTGAAAACAACCGCGCCGTTGGACTTACGGGTCACCGCGATGCCAAAAGGGAAATCTGTAAATGCCACGTCGTAATCGAGCGTTGTGCTCTTCGTCTGGACGTCTGGAGTTTGAACGGGGACTTCGTACCTCTTATTTGCAGGGTCGTAAATCTTAAAATGCAACCGAGACTCTTCTTCAAGACGTACATCCACTGCGAGTTTTAACACATCACCTGAGTACGGTCCTGCTTGTCCTTGTCGGGTCAAACTCAGCTGATAACCAAACTTCGTCTCTTCCTTGCTGTCCAGCTTATAGCCGTAGTTCTTCGGATAGAAACAGTACGGGATATCAAGCGGTACAGACGGCGCGAACTCTGGTTTTTGCCAACAACATCCGCGAGCTTTGCATTTGTCTTCGGTCGCTTCTAAATCTGGATAACAGTCAAACCGATATTCGTTCTGGATGTTGTCGCATTGAGGTTGAGCTGTGAGTACTGTTAACATATAAAAAAGGACGAGGCTCGCCAGCCAAACTCTGGAGGAACACATCGCACCACCAACGTCAGGCAAAAAATGGCAGGCGTTCCGTTGTCACGCGCGAGTCATGCGCAGGTGCTTCTGTCTAGACAAGTACCAGCCATTTCCGTTGTTTGGAGTGCGAGCCGCTTCCGGTGTTTAGAGAATCAACAAGAGAAAATCCACAGCGCCTGGTTATTGCTTTGGGCAGAGTATTTTGAATCAAAGCATCTCTATCTTTATTTCTTTGTGCATGTACACTAATAAATTGTAAAATTGTAATGTTTTCAAATGTACGGAAGCAAGGTAAAACCCCATTGCTGAATAATTTTTAGATAGTGGCTTACCTCATGAGGAGGGTTGAAACTGTACAAATCTACAAATCGAGGAAAACTGATGCAGCAGTTTTCTACCGTTTTTATAGCTAGACAAAGACTGCGAGCTTGGATCAAAATTTGAGAGGGCAAAAACTGGGTTCTTCATACGCCTACACTCTCATTACAAAATCTAGTCGTTTTTCGATGCACTTGATAAATTATATGCATCGATGGTAAATGATGTTTTCATTTCACAGTTTCACACGATTGAAAGCTCTGCATGGGTTATTGCAACATCTTAACGTGAATGTAATCAGAATGAGATAAACACTGTTTATGATTCATGGCTTTTCCATGGTGTTTATTCGCAGTGTTTTATTGCAGGTAACAAATCTCGAGAAACCTCTCATGTTGCAGTAATAAAATTCTGCGCAACGACTTACCAAAGCATGTGCGTATTGTTTTGATAGTAATATTTCACATTTGCCAACACTCTTGTCCGATCCAGCACTTCTTGGCCGCTATTTTCAGCTCAGGAAAGAATGCTCTTCAAACTCAGTTATAAAAGGACCTCTCAGCCGAATCAGTGGTTTTGTTTCATACATCTGGAAATCGGTAAAAAAAGGAAATCCAAGGCTGAATTTGGCTCCCAACACGAGAAAACACATCAATAGCAAAACACCCTGTTTCAGAATAAACGACGCTACTCGCCAGCCAAATTCTGTAACAACTTGCAGTTGCATAGTTATACACGCGGTGTCATGGGAGCCTTTTCTCGTGACTGCTGCGTCGCACCTGACAGTTGCGTGTCAAAACATGCACACTGGAAAACATTGTTGAAATTTTGGTTTCGGCAAAGAAACGGCAGAAAACCAACAATACTGAAATTGTACCGAGAGTATCGCGTATTTACTGTAACATTATCGGATTGGGACTAAACTATATGAATAACATTAGAAATCCAGTTCCGCTAAGTGGTTAGATTTAAGCTGCAGTTCTGCAATGATCCACGAAACAATGTACGAAAAAATGAAACGAAACAATGTACCGACGCCTCCCTTCAAAGTGAAGATCGCACTTCTTGCTGAAAACCAAGAAATGCACCGCTCCCCCAACCACCCTTTCCTTCCTTTCCTTCCGTATGACCCTGAACGTCAAAAAAGACGCGAGCTTTCTTCGATCAAAAATTGTTTAGAAATCAATGTTTATGTTTCCTGCTAGAGAGTGCATGCTCTATTCAAGACGGACGGCATACATATGCTCACGTTGTCATCAGTGACGCACAAGCTCGCAGTAATTGTCCAGCGTTCATCATCTGCATACGTTTGTAAAGTATATCAACCCCCCCCCCCCCCCCCCCCCAGTTGTGAGTTCCCTCACAGGAACATCAACTTTATTGGAGACAAACTATTGTGTGGCAGGGCATCAGAGAAATGCTGGACAAAACAAGAACTGCAGTCAACTCTCTATAAGATGGACACCCCTCGCTCCTAACAGGTGTCCGCCTTAGAGAGGTGTCTGTTTTAGAGAGTTCAGTTAGAGTAAATGACAGAAGAAATAGCAGAGACCACTTCTACCAGGTGTCCGTCTTAGAGGGGTGTCTGTTAAGAGGAAGCTATTCACTGTAGTGTCTCAAAATAAACTGTATGAATCAGAGAGACATCTCCTTACCAGCAATTATCATGACTGTAAACAGAACAGTGAACATGCCAGCAAACAAGCCCAAGCGAAATATCTTCCATATTGGGATTTCCTGAAAAACAACAAAATGTTTGTTGATATTTTTCAAAAACGAGTGTGAGTGTTTGATGATGGGGTTCCAAACACTGAGAGAAATGAAAGCATGAGGCCACTTTGGCCCAGTACTTTTTATTGATTTCAGGTGTTTGGAATCCCTCATCATACAGTATGGAGAATTCAACATTTGATAGTTTAATCAGATGAAAGCTGATTGGGCAATCAATTCTCAGTAACAATCATTCATATTTTCTGCTTGAATGATTAAGAGAATTTGAGTAACTCTTGAGCTTGGGAGTGAAAGAGATGATCCATTTTTACCATATATAGAAGATTTATTTCATTAATACCATGTTACAAGGCAGTTTTTGAGTCAAGTAACAAGAGATGTTCCACCACCTTTCTGTAATGGTGCAACTGTAGAAGTGTGGTGTTCAGTGACACACAGTTATTAACTCACTTCACTTGTGTCATCTGATCTGCTGCACGCATGGTAAAGCCGCCGTTCTCGGTTACAATTTGCTATGGCTTTTTCATGATAACTTCTGTCCATCCCTTCAACTGCAGGCTGGCCATTTTCCTTATAAAGCAACATCAGCAATGTTGAAATATGAGCAGACAGACAGACAGTAGGAAGAAAAAGGAGAAGAGGAAAATATTGGCAAAGATTA
The DNA here is from genome assembly GCA_964036295.1 of Plumapathes pennacea. Classification (NCBI taxonomy): domain Eukaryota; kingdom Metazoa; phylum Cnidaria; class Anthozoa; order Antipatharia; family Myriopathidae; genus Plumapathes; species Plumapathes pennacea. The sequence continues at coordinate 8,204,796 of OZ038465.1, read as the reverse complement.
CTGTAGTGTATGCTGTTTAACAGTTAACAGCCATATATTTTTATAGAAACACATACTATCAGGGGCTGCATATGGGGGGGGGGGGGGGAGGGGGGGGGGGTGGGGTTATTATTTAAGTTGAAATTACATTAAATGTAAAATTTTGCCAGCACCATCCCCACCAGGGCACTACAAAATTTGAAGAGAAAGAGATGGAGAAAGACAGAAGAGGAAACATATGCATCATTGAGTGTATGCATCATTTTAGTTATGGGGCTTTTAATTAAAATCATGCTGACGTATGATGGATTATGCTGTGAAATGACCTATAATACTGTAAATGCTCTAATAAGCCCCCTTTACAAGCCCCCCTCCCCCCATTTTCATGCTGTCAACTTTGAGCACTAAAATTAGTAGAGATTGAAACAAGACAGGTTAGATGCTTGATGATATATGTTAGAACTTTACATTTCCCACATCTGACTTTACGTGTTTTGTTGACCAAGAATACGCAGTAGCTCTTGTTTTCATCTCGTCTTTTAAATAAGCCCCCACCCCCACCCCCCTTCTACTAGGTCAATTTTTAGATAAGTCCCCCGGGGGCTCATTAGAGCATTTACGGTTTTCGAGTATCATACTCCTACAGCCAAAAAGTAACTAGCAGAATCAAACTGTTACAGAAACGCGTAATATATAAAATCTTTAACGGTTTTACTAAAATATTAATTAGTGTCTTTGAAATTCTACAACCTAAATAAATCTTATCGGGTCTCATTACGTGAACCCACAGTCGAATTGCAGACAGCAGCTCGATTCTATACTAGGGAGATTCCATTGAACCACATGATTTAAAGGAACCCTATGACGATGGCGAAGAAAACGTACAGTGACCATGAATGGCTCTTTTGTTGCTTCGGAGACACTTGGGCATTAAAGACTATGCAGACTTATCAACTACAGGTCAAATATGCTATACTTACATTTCTTGAAACCTCAGAATACGCAGTCCTGTATGCAGCCTTTCTTTCAGCTTTCTTGTCCAAGCTTTCGACGACGGTCAAAAGAGAACCGAAATACATCGGACCCGTGGTTCCCCGCGCGCGCCGCTGGTCCCCGTTGACCTTGGTGATATTTGGGGTCTTGGAGTAATGGGGAGTAATAGAGAGAGAGAGAAAGAAAGAATATGAAGAGCGATTGTGGTGTCTACAGAGAAAAGAAAGCGAAGAATAAAGAAGAACAGGGAGCGAACTGCAAACACAGGCCGGGAGGTTTGCATAATAATTTATGGCTGTTTAAATGATCGCCGGTTAGCCAATGAGGATCGAGGTTTTATCTTTGGGGGTTTTCCGGTTGGAGGCCTCCCGAGAATACATGTGTCCAAACCGTTGGCTAGAGTTACGGATCAAGAGAATTATTTTTTACATTTCATGTCACCCAACTCCTGATAACCTGAGGGTTCCTTGATAACCATATTATGGAAGTCAAAACAAGCTCACTGATAAAACAAGGTTTATGTTCATAAAGAGAAAACGTCCAGATCATCACTCAAAACCAACGGCAATTTTTTTTTAAACATCTCTCCGGCTCAGTCATAGCTGTAAATGTCTATTTATTAGTTGCCAGCTCCAGCTGAAGTTAGGAGACGCACTGTCCGCTAATGACCGAGACACACAGGGGCCAAAGCACTAAACAATGAAAAATCTTGTACATGCAGTTCCATTCGCTTTCTCGTCGAGCACGGTGGCGTGTGCGCATGCATGCCCCTAGCCGCGTCGCGGAAAACCGAGCGTTAGCACTGGGAGTGCCCGTCGCGGCTAAAACTCTTCTCCGCGGGATTTTGGCGACCTGAGGCCTGGGGAAGAGAAAACTTCCTCCTTTTTACCCTGCTCCCCAATGTTTGTTTAACATGCGTGATACGTACCCAGCACTTTCTAGTACCCCAAAGTAAAGATCCCCCGTGATGCAAAAGGCTGCTAACTCCGAAGAGGTCTTTACTTTCGGAACTTTACGGTAACCCTCAGCGCGTACCCAACGAGTATTGAATTTTCTAAGAAAGTGTAGTTTCGCATAAACACTCACCAGGCAAAACACAGACATGTACGGTGTAACATGCAACAAGACAAAAGGCTTGATGTCAAGAAAACCGCGGTTGCTCGAGACTCACAGACGGATCACACGGGTCTCATTTTAGGAGGGGTTTTTTCCAAGTGTAAGCATGTCATGTCCTTAATATGGGTGTCTCTCCGTGTCCTCAAATATGGGTGTCTGCCTATAGACGCTATGGACACTAGATTATAGAACCTGTATAGATCCTAAAGGGCCATGGAGCCTTTAGAAATGTGGAACCTATAGAGCCTGTAAAACCTATGGAGCCTAAACGGCCTATAGAGCTTAGGTGGTGTGCGCATCACGACCGTAAGGCACTGTGGAAGCAATTTTCATTATATCCGACACGCTCTGCGGTCGTGATGCGCGATAAACTTCAGAGCTACTATCAAACAAAGAGTGATACTTTTTATTTCTCGATTTTCAACATTGCAAACACCAAACCACACCATAATGGATTAATTTTATTAGATTAAATTGAGAGTACAAAAAATACCTGTAGAAAAAAAAAACATTCTACCGGAAAAATCGAACGGACTACCTACGGCTATGAAGGAAAAACTAAACATGGCAAACACACCCTCGCACCTTTGGAAAAAGGGGTAATGTTGTGTAATTGACAAAAAGATCCGCATGGACTAAAACATAATACAAGCACCTAAGCTACAAACCATTGACATTGAGGAATGCGTTTTGCATTTCTATACCCAAATCCAGCAGACCTCGCTTGGTTTATTTTTCCAATTTAAAAAGTAATGAAAATGGCATATTCTACGACAGCTCATAAGCAAAGATCAACTCTGCGAACGGCATCAAAAGTGCTATCTTATTAGGGTTATTTTGTTATCTACTAAGCTGGTGCGACAGCATCCTGTTCCTTCTAGTGGTGACGAGTCTTCTAGCCTTCTGCTTCATCGTCCAAGGAAGTGGAAGAAGCACTGCGATTGCTAGCTCCACGAGAAAACGATGTCTGCAAAATACAAAATAGAAACGACTTGAGACCGGTTTCACTTCTAAACCAGATTACTAGAGGAACAATGACTACAACCTAAACCTGGGGGCTGCCCGCACAACCTTTGTTATTAACAATGAAGTTTTCATTTTTTTGGTAGCTCAAAACACGATTGGAAATTGTTGATACAAATGCCTCTAATCTGAGCTCTTAGCCATTGTCCATAAGGTATCACATCAAATAGAAACGGCTCGCTTACATTATAAAACTTGCATGTGCCGTTTCCAAAAAGGGTGGAACCAGTTTCTTTTTTGCGTTTTCTTTTTTTTTCTTTTTTTTTTTTTTTTTTTGTTTCTTGTGTAAATGGAGTTTAAGAAAACATATTTTAGGGGGAGCTTACCCCTTTAATGGGCGTGCTAGCACGTACTGGAATGGGTGCCATAACCTGCCCCGTCAAGAGCCAAACGTTGGGTTAGCAAAAAACCTTAATGTTAGGTTTGCTCGATAGGTTTCCAACAGTCTAATCACACTATGACTTTACCCCAACTTTAAAATAACATGGGCGAAGAAATGGAAGTGAATGGAAAAGAAGGATATCGTTAAGAAGGCTCGTTAAAGTTGCTTGACGCACAAAAACTGAGCGAAGCGCCAGAAAACAAAAAACACAAAAACACAAAAACACAAAACAATAAATAAATAAATAAATAAATAACAATAAATAAATAAATAATTTAAATAAAACAAACAAACAAACAAACAAACAGACAGACAACAAAAACAAAAAAACAAAACCGCAGAAAAAAATACACGCACAAGACTACCAGCCCTTGTAATTAAGGCTACTGCTCAGTATTTGTGCAGCAAAGTTCAAGCTTCTTTGGATGGTGGACTGGAACAAGATGAAGCCGCGCAGCTGGTGACCATAATGAACACACCGGCATTTATGACGAAATGTTTGAGTACACGCGGTGGGTTAGTGTGCAAAACGTTGAACTTGAATGTTGAATGGATGTTAGAATACAGTGCGTTAGTGAGCGAGGCCCGCATGCGTTTTGAAGGGAATACCTGAACATGCTAGAGGGCTCCTACGCCACTCAGTCTTGAGGAGCAGGAGCAGGGCTAGGACTGCGCATTTTCTACAATATAACACGTGCAGTGACGAGTTAAACTTGGGCTAGACAAATCGTTGGTATCCAACTTCCAGTGCTCAGAGGTGAAAGAGAATGTTAGTCGATAGAGTTCAGCTCAGCTCAGGGCAGACAAGCAGTCAGCAAGCAAGACAAATTACACAGTAACAAAAAGAAAGTTAGTCATTCTGTATACTTGTTGTATCTTTAGGAGGGGTTTCTGCTGCGTTCAGCTAACTCATCATGGTCTCCAGCTGACACGACTACTTCTTGCTTCGGACGACAACACGAACACGACACAAACATGACACGAACACGGCACGAACACGGCACAAACACGACACGAACACAAACGCCTACAAAGGGCGCGTCAGTTTGGAATAAAAGAACACCGCTGACATTACCCGAATTGTCGGAACACACTCGTAAGGCATTAACACAAGATACCCGAGTATTTCCAGATGTTCGCAAACATTACAAGACGATATAAAGATAATCTACACGAGTATCACTGAAGACCTTTCGAATTTTCGCATACATTACTATTTAGTTTTGGAAAAAGTCGGAAACCTCCTATTTAACAGCCAATTTCTCTTGTCAGAGCGTCTTTGTGGAAAAATTGAAGAAACCTAGTCTGGGAGAGAGAGGGTTGATAGTGATAAGCTGAAAACAGAGACAATACCGAGAATACTGACAACAGCCAGGAAGCCAGAATGGAGAAACATAATTGGCGGAAAACTTCTACCCATCTGACATGCGCACGTCATTACTGCAGTTTTCATAACAGTTGTCGAATAATTAGACAAATGTTGTTAAAGATATGCGCTGCGACGATGGAATGTGAGCGGGAATAACGAAACCACGACAAAAGACGACGAAACGAGCATCAGAAAACAAAATATCGAAAAGCTGATACTTATCTCACACAAAACCGATCATTTTGAGATCCAGGAAGGTTTAACGATAAAGCCGTGTCACGTATCAGTAAACAATGGATTTGCGCAAAGCAATCAACAGTTATGAAACTTCTGTACTGTGATAAACCCCCGCGGCGCCAGATAAGCCGAAAACAGAACGAATCCCACGAACTGTCTGGGCCACTCTCAACTGCGTTCATAATTATGTATTGGTGTTTGTCTGGCGGCCAGAGGACATTTTAGAAAGGATTACGATTTTTTATTTTTAACTTAATGACGCTACCAGTGAACTCGACCAATATACATTGACAAGAGTGTTAAATTATGCAAAACCAAATTGACTTGCCGAGTAAAATCTGGCTTAAAATTCCTACAAAAAGCATGCCACAAAGTTTTTAGTAATTGGCTTTATATATATATATATAGCTTTCCTTCTCGATCCACGATTGTCCATTGCGTTTTAACTAGGCTGGATAAACCTTCAGCAATTGATGTGTTCATGGTTCTTTATACATATCTTTTATCTATTGTTTGACGCAACAAAAGTGAAAGTCCATTTCTGATGTCAATATTTGCCCAGTAACTAATTCAAGTCAAACGAGACTTCTTGCTGACAGTTTAATTAAGCAAAGCTAGAAACTCAGGCCATGTTCTCCCCGTTCGGTTTGGCCGATTTGAACACAGGTCTGTAAGCACAAGACATGAAATATCTTGATCTTGTTTTTATTGGAGTGGGAGGGGTTTACCACAGTACAACTCTTGGTAGATGTAAAATATAATTCTCTCTTGTTTTGATAAAATACCTCAAGGCCAAAGGATATGCTCAGTAGAGAATACAGTATCCACAACTTGAAAACCGTAAAAATGAAGAGGAGAAAAAAATGATCGAAAGATGGCCTCACAACATTTCTATCATGACAAGAATTTAAGCTAAAAACAGTTGTGAAGAAATTCCTGCGATCTCTTGCTGATTTAAATAAGTAAAATTTCTTCTAAAAAAAATCCATCTGATATTCGCCCGTGACAAGACAAAGTCATATCGGAGTGACAAAACGATTAAATAATGCCTAAAATGTCGTAAAACGAACCGAGCGTCTCTCGTCGTAGTAAACGAGTAAGGTCGCGACTCGGAAGCAGTCCAAAAAGTATGTATGTACAGCGGTGTTCTTTAGAAATAATTAGATCGGTAACGATACGAAAACGAAGAACGCGGAGACGATGAAAGGTAAGACGAAGGAGAGGTCGGGGGAGACAAAGCGGAGACAGAACGAAGACTTAAATACGAAGAAGACAAACGCTCAGAGACCTCTCGCGATGATGTCTGCCGTCCAACTCCAACCCCACTAGCACGAGCGCGGCTGCGAGCTTTCTGCAGCGCGGACTCGGCGGTCTCTGCACGCTCCTCGGCATCTTCCAGCTCCTGTGCAGTCTTGCGGTAACGCGCCAAGTTTTGCGCCGCCAGCGTTTCCTGTGGATGCCAACAAAAAGGGATTCAGGGTCGAATAGCTTGACCAAGGCCGTGGTCACACTTGCGCTTGCGGCGCGCTTGCGGCGCGCTTGCGTTTGCTTGACCATATTTGGTTGTCTCGAGACGAAACTTTGTTCTAGCGTAAGTGTAACCAAGTGCACAGTGGACACATACACACGCACACACACACATACATACACGAACACAACGCGCATTCACTCCAAAGTGTATAGCGTGGACCTGAAAACATAAAAACGAAGACACACGCGCACATACACAAATGAGGGGTATCCATTAACCGAAGTGTGCAATGCAGTGTGAACATTCGACCTATCTCAGAGCAACAGCGCAGTTAAAACAAACTGCAGCCTCAATAAGCACGATCACCAGCTAATCTTTCACGAGTAAACCTGTTTTTTGGGGTGACAGGAGAAGTTGGCCAAAGTTTTTAGATCACGTGCCACATTCTCCACACTATCTGAGTCGGACTATTCAGGACTGGGCAGGAGAAGTTGACATTTGATCAATGACTCACCGCGTCCTCCAGCTGTTGGCGGAGGTTCTTGATCTTCTTGTTGAGTCGGTCGTTGTTGTCCTTCATGGTCTGCATGTTCTTCTCGTGTTCCTCTGTCTGCATAGCAACTTCTTTCAGGCGTCGTTCGTACTTCTTGGCAAGTTTCTGAGCTTCCGAGCCACGTTTGGTCTCCACGTCCAGGTCAGTCTGCAGCTCGTGAACCTTAGAGAGAAAACAAGGTCTCACGCAAACCGATGCATAACGAAGAATCGCTGAACTCACGCGCGCAAATATGGACTTCCAGACGGACTGACAACCTTTTAGATTTAAAAAGAATGAACCATTTGTTTGAGAACTACCTCTAGCCTATAGCCTCGAGTTACTTACCCGTTGTTCTAGCTTCTTGATCTGCGCCTTCAGAGCTTTGCCACCCGATGCCTCGAGTTCTTCCAGCCTCAACTCCAAATCCTTGGCCTGTCGTTCGGCGTTCACGCGGCCTCGTTCTGCTGCAGTCGCGCGGTCCTGGGTCTGCTGCAACTCTTGTTGGAGGCGGGCAGCCTGTACGAACAAAATAACGGGTCGCTTAGAAAACTTAGACACCACAGCTTCTCAGATTCTCAGAAAACTAGACACTACAGCTTCTCAGATTCTTAGAATATTAGACACTACAGCTTTTCAGATTCTTAGAAAATTAGACACTACAGCTTCTCAGATTCTTAGAAAATTAGACAATACAGCTTTTCAGATTGTTAGAAAACTAGACACTACAACTTCTCAGGTTCTCTAGTAGAGAGTTACTCCGGCCCCTTAAATTTAATCATTCTTACAAGATGAGCTTAGGAACCGTAACAACTACAAATAGATAATTAAACAAACAACAATAACTTACATCAGCCAGAGCCCTCTTGGCTCTCTCGTCCGCGGCCTTGGCCTCATTCTCGTAATCCTCCATCTCTTCCTGCATGGTGGCAATTGTGCCCTCCAGTTTGCGCTTGGCTTGTGTCAGCGAGTTGTTCTGGTTCGTGACGTCCACCAGGCGATCCGACGCGTCGAGCTTCTCTTGGTCGGCTGCCTTGCGAGCACGATCCGCCTGCAAGACAGAAACATCGGTGAACAGTCGGTTTAAACAAAAAGTCGATAAACAGCTATTTAAACAGCAAATCGATCCGTCAAGTCCATCAAACGGTAAATCAATAAACAGTCGGTCCAACAGTAAATCGATAGTTGTCAAACTGTAAAGCGATAAACAGTCGATCAAACAGTGACTGCAAATAGATAAACAGTCGCAAACACTAATCGATCAAATTTTGTTGTACTCTCACCTGTTCCAGAGCAGTTCTGGTTTCGTCAAGTTCGGAGTTCATTTCCGAGACTCGTCGCTCGGCACGTGTCAAGGCTTCTCGAACGTCGTCCTTTGCACGCTGCTCTTCTTCAACCATCAGCTGCAAGTCCTGCGAATAAGAAGCCAGGTAGATTAGAACTCACGAAAACACTGAAACAACGACACTTCACGCGACAAACTTGCACAAATATTCACACAACTTCAAAGACATTTCACACTTGGAAAAGCTGTATTTCTTTTGAGAAAAAACCTTTAAGCCCGCTGGATTTGTAAGACTTGGCCCATGCTGGCTCAATTGCTTCATTTTAATATTTCTGCCTTATTGGCTGATCTTACTTTTCTTCAAATTCTTCCTGTTCCATTTTCAGTAGTGTAAGCTAGAAAACATTCGCGCGAAAATTAAAAATGTCGTAGTCGTCACTTCAGGGTTACGTACCTTGACCTGCTGCTGTAGCCTCTTCACGTTCTTCTGGAACTCGCCGTTGGCCTGAAGTTCGACGAAACAAGAACGCATATGAGTTCGCAGGCTTCAAGATGAAGGATAACTTGCAGAGATTAAAAGGAATGATAGAACAACATTTTTCCGCTATACCTTGAGTGTGTTCTCCAGGCTGATCTCGGCATCGTTCAGATCCATCTCAAACTTCTTCTTGGCTCGAGACTAAAAACCGACACAAGAAATATCAGGTGCATTTGTTAACGGCAGGATGCAAGTAATCTAGCCTGTGAACTCTTCTACAATACAGGCCTAGCAAGATCTGCGGAAAAGAACTCTCTTTTACCGTCTACCTTCTCCCTATGGTACAACGCCTTTTCAAAGTCAAGTTATAATGTTTTTCTCCGTTTGCCACCCATTGCAAGTCTATACACAACTTGCGTCGACTTATCTAGTTGGGCTTTACAGCAAAAACAGTAAAAAGAAGAAGAAAAAACACAATGCAGCTCTCACCAGGTCGTTCTTGGCCTTGACCTCCTGGTCCAGAGAAGCTTGCAGGCTGTCGAGCTGTCGCTGGTGGTTCTTCCTGGAGTAAGGCCAAATCGTAAAGACTGAGTTTGTGAGGTGAGGTGATCAGAACTGTACAGAGGCTTGCAAGAATGCATTACCAAATGAATAAAAACAAGAACTGTCCTACGCAAATAAGACAGTCAAAACGGTCTGAGATGTAAACAGCTGACTTTTTCTCAGATCCCTCTAAAGTTTTGTTTCTTGATTTTTCGACGATGCGAATGACTTACTGTAATGCGCGTCAATGTTATCTCGGCACTGATCGGTGTAGCTCTCATACTGACCTCATGACCTCGAGTTCTTCATCCTTGTCGGCGAGCTTGCGTTCGGACTCCTGCTTCGTCTGGTTGAGCTCCAGTTGAGCCTTAAGCACCTTGCCTTCCTCCAGCTCTAGCGCGCCCTCCAACTCTTCCACCGCAGCCTGCAGCTCGTCCCGCTCCATCTCCAGCTTCTTGCGTTGCTTTTCTCTCTCTGCTGTGTTCTTACCGCCCTCTCCAAGCTGCTCGGAGAGATCCGCTACTTCGGCTAAAGACGCAAAGAGGAGAGACGATGGGATGCGTCAACGAAAGGTTGGTGTTGATGTACCAGGCCACGTAAAGATAAACTCAGTTAACGTTTCTATGCCAACACAATTTTCCTCAGTACGGTCTTTTTTTCGTTTAAATCTACTCATTAAATACTAATCAAAGCAGCAAGGCGGCTGTAAGCTCGCGAATTTTTGAAAAGTACTTTTGCGGGAGGTATTTAATAGAACTGGCTCAAGGCCACATCGTAAAAATTGCTCAATTTTAGGTACGTGGAAATTCGCATCCGTTTTCGCGGGCCTCCACTTTTGCTGAACCGCGTATTCGATTTAGTCTCAGCTTTGAAAACCCTCATTTACAAGACGGCAGAGGGTGAAAATTATAAAACTTGGACACTCGCTCGCTGATGCTCAAATTTCAGAGGAAATTGTTAACACAGCATGACGGACTGACTGACTGACGCAGTCTTAACTGCAATAAGGTGGGATGCTTAAAAATGCCACCGCAAAAACTACTTCGACGATCGCGTTCTCGATTTTGTTGCGTTGTCGGTAATATCGATACTGCCCAAATTGGGAACAGAACGACTTCCATATTTGGAATCCTTTGTTGACAGCACCGGGACACATTCCAGTTGACTGGATCGCATGAAGGTTCGCTTTTCACCACTTCGCATCATTATTTCGATATCTTTTTTGTACTTGAGGCCTAGAAGGACTTTTCAGAAGAAGCCTTCACAGAGAGTACCTAAACGTCACACGATTTTCAACGAAAGAAATGTTGCGACGGTTCTTGTAGAACGATTTAACTCTCCCTGCGCGCCACTGAATAAACAACGCTTACCGTTGAGGCTCTTGTTTTCACGCCGAAGCGCTTCTAGCTGTTCTTGGGCTTCTTCGTGAAGTCCTTTGATCTTGTACATCTGCAAGAGTCAACAGCACTCGATTAGCAGGAGTCAGGAAGGGCGACTTTGCAACTCAAAGATGGAAAATAACAGCAACAACAAAGTAAACTTCATACTCGATATAAATTTACCTAAAGGCGCGGGGGGGGGGGGGGGGGGGGGGGGAGAAAGAATGAAGGTGCACGAAGCGCATGCCTGTTCTTTTCACTGGGGATGAGCTGTTGATGATAAGTTGTTACAAACCTCAGTGGAGTAGCCTCGAGCTTCTTTGTGCGCGTTATCCAGCTCAACCTGCAAGTCGTCCACTTTGATCTTCCATTCGTTGATCTGCTGGTCGATCTTCTTCTGTTTCTTTTCCAGGTTTGAATTGTTGGCTTGCGCCTGAAGAACCCGACGAGCGATAAACAAAATGAGTATTTGCACCGAAACTATGAACGGCACTGTTCAACTCCTGATGAGCACTGCACGCACCCACTCACTCGCTTAATCACGAAGACGATCACGAACACGAACACGCACACGCACACACTCGCGCTTTTTTTAATTATTTTTTTATGGTTGGTCAGTCGTGCTGTGTAGTCACTGCCGCTAATTTCAAAGAAAGGAGGCAACAAAATACGAAACAACGTACCTTCTCCAAGTCGATGAGGGCGTCTTCCAGTTCTCCCTCCATTCTTTTTCGGTTTTTCTCGGTAGTACTGGCCTTTTGAGCAGCGGCATTATACGCCTCCTCCGTTTCTTGTAACTTTGTGACGAGTTTTCGTCTGCAAACGGGATTGTATTTCTTAGCCGTTATTTCGAAATGACGTTCCTAATATAACAGACACAAAGTTCCAGTCTAAACTACAACAGACCAAACTTCCGTGAATTTGTTTCCAGGAATTTCTACGCACCTGGCGTCTTCTAGTTCTTCTATTTTCCCAGAAACCTCCTGGTCAAATTTGGTCTTAAGGGCCATGAGCTCGGCGTTTGAACGTGACAGTTGCTTTTGTACATCGGCTTTACCGTCTTCGGCTTCTTCCAGATTTTCTTGCAAATTATCAAACTCTATTTCGAGGTTCTTAAGTTTGTTTTGCGCGTCCGACTTGGCCTGCAAACAATGGGAGAGTTGTTGTTGGTGCAAAGTCTACAAGAATCCAACACGTTAGAATCTAAAATCTGTTACTGTAACTGAGGAAAGGGTTCGAACAAGATCATTTTCACTTGCCACAATTGCAATTTTCCAACAAAAAAAATTTATTCAATGTGTATTTCAAATCAGAATTCAAGACAGCAGTCAAATTCAACAGCTTTTCAAAATTGTACGAACCCTGTCTCTGTGAGTCAGTAATGTTATCGTGCACTAAAGCAGACAGTTCATACGCACCCTGGCCTCCTCGTCCAGGGTCTTTTTCAGATCTTCTATTTGCTGCTCGTGGTTCTTCTTCGCTTTCGTGAGGCTTCCCACTTTCGACTCTTGTTCTTCCACCTGCTTCCCAAGGTCGGCATTTTCTTGATTCATGCGGCTCTTCAGCACTTCCAACTCGCCTACGGACTTCTTCAACTCGTCGACCTACGATCCCGAAAAAAAGAAAATGTCAAGACGACAACAATAGTTAGGCAGCCACTCCCCCCTCCCCCGTTCATTGTAGAAATTTGGTATCTGAAATTTGTTTGAAAATAAGGTTAGTTAAGCTAAAAGTGTTACTTGCCTCTCTTATCGTTCCTTTATTAGATTTTGCCCAATTTGTTCGAACCATGAGAGCTTTTAACGTTCCCGGATGAAACAGAAACACCGTATTGGCAGAGACGGGGTGCCAAAGTGAACATTTGTTGGACAAAAAAGTACCCGTTCTTAGGTGGCATAAATCTGATCGTACAGAACGACTCATTAATTAAACCGCCGATGGAGGCAGCTGACTTTGAGAAGGAAAAACGAGTGACACCAACCTGCAAGCGCGATTCGGAGAGTTGCTCATCGATGTGACGGCATTGTTTATCCGACTGAGTCTAGAAGACAAAACACAAGATCAGCACAAAAGTACCACCTGCACTATAATTTGCTCTCGTTTTCTCTCTTCTTTTCTTCTGTTTTCTTAATAAGTTCTTTATTCCCTGCCCCCCAACCCACTCCCTTCTGAACTCTCGTCTTTACCTTCAGTTTCTGCAGTTGTTCCACATTCACCGCCAGCTCGTCATTCTCGTTCTGTAGCTGATTTCTCTCCTTCTCCACTCTAGAAAAAACAATTTCCATGAATCAGAAGATACTCGACACTAGAACATAGATAGACGACCGACTGGTAATCGTTGATGTACCACCAGTTCGATAAACGATCAATGGTGTGACGTCTCACCAAATAACAAGCGTATTCGTAAACAAAACGAGAGACTTGGAACCTCATAATAGACCATTCCGAAATGCATGTTTCCCTGTTTCAAAGCGAGGCCTAGCGCGCAACTTTCCTACGAAGTTGACAATGATTTGCATGAAAAAGAGATTCGCACTGGACTTTGATCAGCTTTCAACTTCTCCACACCGTGTGATATATATGTGACGAGAGAGTGATATGAGAAAATAGCAGTTGATCGCTGCACTCACTTGGATTTGGTCTTCTTGATGGCGTCGATCTCTTCCTGCACTTCCTGTAGCGCCATGTTGTGTTTGTTACGCATGCTGCTGATCGCCTGCTCGTGCTGCAGCGTCTGCTCCTCCACGTCTTTACGCAACTTGGTGATGTCCGCCTCGCGTTTCTTGTTTAGCTCCATCTGTGAACGTTTGGTCGAAACAGCTTAATTTCTCGATGTTAGAAACGATTCCACGTGCAGAGTACACTAATCGCTGACACTTTCTCTCCCTTTTCTTTCTCTCTTCTTAAAACTATTTCTTACGTTTTCTCACCCTTACTTCTGTCAGTAGGGAGCTTTAGCAAATTACGACGGCGACGGCAACGCGAGGAACCAGGAAAAAAGTATCTATTCTCAAGTTGCTCAAAATTGTTCCGTTTTTGCCGAACTTCTTTTCCTTTTATCGTATCTTACAAGAACGACTGTCGTAAGTTCTCAAAATGACGTCCACGTCCTGACAACAACTTAAAAAAGAAGCATTTGAAGTCACACGCGAGAGCACGACGACCCCGAGATCATGTCAATTTCAGATGTTCACTTGCTTCTTTTGTCTTTTGCCAAGAGTTTTATTATTTCACCGACGTTGCCGTCGTCTTCTCCCGTCCTGTTGCTAAAGCTCCCTTTTATCATCACGAGACCGTAAGGTGCATCACTCGCACAACTTCAATCCCCCACCAACCCTCCCCTCCCCCATCTCTCTCCCCAAAACGTTGATGCTACAAAAATTGTCCCAATCTTCCTCTACTCGTAACCCTGACTCCCTAGTCATATCGCTTGTCCTCCTGTCCCATCCCATATCCTCTCTTCCCCCATTTATACAATCTGTTATTTCCGAAATGCCTGCAGTGTTGCCTCTCTGCTTCAAAGCGACGTCTAGTGCAAAACTATTCTTCAGTCTTACTCGAAGACTAATTTTCATAAAAAAAGGTTTGCACCAGGCCTCGTCTTGAAACAGAGGCACCTCGAAACGGCCCAGTTTGTCTCCCCACTAAAACTGCAGTACCTGAGCCTGAGTGGCCCCTCCTTGTTCGTCAAGCCGCTCATTCAAGTCGTCGAGTTCCCTCTCCAACTCCATTCGAGCTCGCTCCGCCTGAGATAACAAGAAGATGAATCAACAGTGAGCTGTGCTGTTCTGAAACCTACACGATTAGACCAATGAATTGAAAGATTAGAATGATATCAGTCGATTGTTTGATTTCGCTCTTCTTGTTCAGTTGATGTGGTATGAATCGAAGAGGAGGAAAAGAAAAAGAAAAAAAAAAAAAAAAAAAAGAGAACAATACGAACAACAGAAACGACAACAACAACAACAACGACAACGACAACGACAACAAGACGAAGAACAAGAACAAAACGAACAACAGAACAAGAACAAGAAAAAGAAGAAAAGAAAAGAAAGAAACGACAAAAGAGAAAAGAAATCTGTTAAACAAAGGAGAACAGAAGGATTGTGTACAACCCAGTAAAACCCTTCAGAACATTTCATCATTTTGTCAGCGTGCTAATCCGACGAGATTCAAATCTGCTTCCCAAGATTACCCCGACGCATCGAAACCAGAACCCAATGGCCTAAAACAGCAATTAGAAGTGATGATAACACACGGGAGGCCTCCCAACGTGTCAACCTCTCTCCCCTGCAGTGTAAAACTGCGGACCATTTAACACCACAATGCCAAACAAATGATATGTAAATGAGTGATGAGTGGCAATTAACTCGTACAGTGTTTACAATTCCAAAGATCTCACATTCAAATAAAGCCCCAAATGTTGCAAGACCCTTCGTCAGATAAGGCAGAACGCAGGCTTTAAACCTCTTGATATATATATATGTATATATAATTTTTTTTTTTTACCTTAGCCCTGGCTGCTCGCTCCTGTTCCAAGTCATCTTGTAGTTCTTCGATGCGGGCCTGTATGACAGAAAGACAACAACTCCATGAGCTAGAGACAAAATCAAAGCCGGTTTAATATACCGCTCTCGTGTGCTGACTCGAACCATCCGGTCACATCGAAATAAGCTACCTAACTTAATACAAGTGAACAGTTTGAACACTCTCTGCATCTCTTGTATTTCGGCACTACAGCAGAGAACAGCGGAGCGGTGAACACATGTTTCGGTCGTCACTCTGTCAAGTATTGTGTGCCTGTTTTGGCGACAAACAGATCCTGGCTGACTCAAGGTCAACCGAAAGCGCATTTCAGAGTGTCACGTTTCAGGAAAGTGTTAATCGGCGGAAAAATTTTACACCATTTCAGAGTGGATTAGCGCGGGCCCTTCGCGCTTCTTTACAAAAACCGCACGCTTCACTGACTTTGCAGATGTCTTTGTAAAAGCTGCTACATACTGTAAGTAATTGCACCAATGGCGCCTTGAATCGGTTGTTTTTTCTCAGAGCCCACATCCCTCCGATTCCCGCAGCCGTTCGTGCAGCCTACATCTTCGTTAGCGGTGTTGGACGAGACAAGAGAGAGAGCTCGACTGCCTGGGAATGAGTTAATTCTTGTTGGCCTTATTGTGCAAACAATCGAATTCTTTCCAACAAAAGAATAGAAATTCGACAGAGACAACG
Organism: Plumapathes pennacea; assembly: GCA_964036295.1. Lineage (NCBI taxonomy): Eukaryota > Metazoa > Cnidaria > Anthozoa > Antipatharia > Myriopathidae > Plumapathes > Plumapathes pennacea. The sequence goes on along the minus strand of OZ038465.1, from coordinate 8,188,783 downwards.
CGTGCAATCTCTCATGGACTGCAGGTCAATCGTTAATCGTCACCTTGGTTGAACGTGATTCAGTAGGAGGTAACTTAAATCACTGAAGAAAGACGCCGCTTCGATTCCATCAGGATGACGTAAATATCGGCGTCATCGCCTATAGTCATTTTTCACTTAAATTAAATTTAAATAAAATTGCACTTAGCAGTAGAGGTTTAAAAAAGAAAATTAAAGGCGAAGCCAGAAGGTATCGGGTCGAACCGTTGAGCAGATGAGCATCTCTTGTCGCAATCCTATCGGAAATGCTTGTTTAACAATCCATTAAAATTGTAACACACCCTCAAAAAACGTGGTGTCATTTCACAAAACAAACAACTGGCCAACCCAACACGTTTGTAAGAACCTCGCACTTTTAACAATAAAATTCAATCAACAAATAGATTCACTGTTGTCAAAAATAACTATTTGAAATGTTGCCATTCCTTTCCTGAAAATTCGCTGAAAGAGTCGGATCAGCGGTGGATTTGTGGAGTGAAGTTCTAAATCAGCATAGAGAATTTTTCCTTAAACTATTTATCGAGTAGAAAACAGACGGCATTTCCGTCCAAAAATACACCTTCGATTCAGGAAATGCCTGCAATTGTTAACTATACAAAGTGGCGGTTAGTTGCTAACTGTGTTCCAATTCCGGATACACCAATCAAGACAAACAACATTCTTTTCTTTCATCTAAATAGTAAATGCTTTCAGCACAAACACTGTCGAACAGGAAGACATTATTTCCCCGGGCTATCCTTGCAACTGCTTTGAAGTTGCTTCAAAACTGCGAGGGTCACTTTCACTATCAACACAACTGTTGAACAGCCGTATCAATCAAATCAGTAAAGCATTTCATGCTCACTGAAACTCACCTCCAAGTCGCGAATCTTCTTCCTGAGACTTTCAATCAAATTGGATTGGTCCTCAATCTTCAAGTTCAGCTCAGACATTTCGCCTTCGCGCCTGCAAGAGAACGCCTCCATCAGAAAAATGTCTGTCAAGCCTGCCCTCCCCTGAAAAAAAAAACGTGCAAGCCACGCCCATGGTAACTGAATAAACAAGCGGTGGCCGAACCCATCAATAACAACGCCAGTTAACCGTCGGCTCTTCTGATGGTGAGATGATGTAAGATAATGGTTCTGATAGAAAGTTCGTATTGCCGACACGCTTCTTAAACTGGATGTACATACATGAAATGCATACTCCTTTACTACCCTTCGGCTCCTAAGTAATCAACTTTAATTTTCTCTTTCAGTACTTACACCAGAGACATCATACAGTGTGGAGAATTTGGGTTTTGATATCACGCTCAGAACTATCAATTCTCACAACATCACCAATACATTTCCTTCTTGAACGGTTGGGAGAATTTGTGATTCAATGATGGATGTACATACTTGCGAATCTCGTCCTCTGCGTGCTGCTTTTCGATCTTCACCTCTTCCAGGCTGTCTTGCGTCATCTGAAGAGAGATGAAAGCTCATCAGCTCTACAACGTTCAAACTAGTCAACCATTTCGACTTTTAGACTAGCCGTCCGTGGTTCGGCTGGGAAGGACCGCGGACGTAGAAACACCGACGACTGGGGACTTGAGCCAACGTTCAAACTTGCGTCAAATAAGCGAATCAAAACTTTTGCAAACAGTTCATTTGGGTGAAGTTGGCCAAGACTTGTAACATTTCCCCACCAAGCGAACAGTAGTTCAGTGAAAAAAAGATTGTGAGCTACATGCACGGACCTTCAGATCGCCCTCCAACTTGCGCTTGACTTTCTCCACATCCGCACGAGCCTTCTTCTCTCGCTCCCAGTGGTCAGCGGTCTGAAAAGGACGCACAAACATTACAAAGAGCTCAAGAGAGAATGGCGACACACAAATTACTACAATCGAAGAACCATGGGATCCGTGCTTCTTACAGCAGATAGCGGGGGTAGGGAAATTTCTATCAAGTTCATTTCCAAGGGAAATCGGATCCTGTTCAAGACAGCAGGGCACTTCGAGATAACCGAGTTCAAGATCGGTTCTGTACAGTCATCCAAAACCGTTCTACCCCTTTCACTCCTGAGAGTGATCAACTTCAATTTTCTCCTTCAGTCTCTCAGCAGAGTTCTATCATACAGTAAGGAGAACTTTGCTTTTGATATCTTGCTCAGATGAAAGCTGATTGAATTATCAATTCTCACTATGTCATTTATACAGTTTCATCTTGAATTGTTAAGAGAATCTGCACTTTGAACTTGGGAGTGAAAGGGCTATAAGTAAAATATGCAGCAGGACATACATCATCGAGTTCTTTCTCGAGCTTGTCCTTGACTTTCTTCAGGTGGTTAACTTTGTCTTCTTCCTCTTGCAGCTGATCTTGGAGTTCCTGGTTGGCTTCCTCCATCTTCTTCTTCTCTTTAGTAACTTTGGCAATCTCTTCGTCCTGGTGAGCCAGTTCGTCGTTCAAACCATCGATGGTTTTGTCTCGGCTGCTGAGATCTTGTTCAGTCTAAGAAAAACAAACAAACAAAACAAACGAACGAATGAACGATATTACTAACACATATAGCAGTCCCTTGGTCTCTAAATAGTTTTGTTCTCTTGCACTGTAGATTAGGCGCTTCATATTAATTTTTATCTATTCTATCTTCACTTGTGTCAGGAATAGTTCCCTCGCACAGCGAGGGATTTAACAAACAAGTGACAGTCAGCTATCAATGAACTACCAATTCTCGCCACATTAGTCATATAGTTTCTTCTTGATTGGTTGGGAGAATTTGTATTTTGATATCGGGATTCAGAGGAACAAAGAATCCGAGACTACTAATTATAATATAGAAATCGCTGGAACAAGAAACCGCTGGAAAAACTTAACAGAGAAACAAAAAAGAAGTGAACCTTTTTCAGAGAGGCCTCCAGGTCGTCGATGTCTGCCTTCAAGTCCTGCATTTCAACGTCCATCTTCTTTCTGTTTTCTGACAATTCTGCACTGGCTTCTTCTTCATCTTCCAGTTGTTCAGAAAGTTCCTGTGTGAAAACAAAGATAAAAAGGACGAGACATGTAAAGGCAAACAGCAAACAAGTAAATATGAAATTCAGACAAACCCAGACAGACAGCCTTATTCGCCATTGTTATCTTTTGTTTTATCTCCCCATGACGCTTCCCAAACATAAACCAAACCCTAACCATTTGTCCTCACAGTGATGGTCACGCCTACCCACACACACACACACACACACACACACACACACACACACACACTTTCCATTGTTTCAAAGTGTTTACTTTTTGAAGTTCCCACAACATAATGGGCTCTTTGCACGGAAACTGGCACGAGCTTCAAAGCGAGGCTGTCCTGGCATAATTGAGAAAGTTGCCTTGGAAATCTGTACACGTAGCTCCCCAAATAAAACATGTGCATATCTTCTGAAGACGCCCTGGTACTTTAGAGCGATAGGAAACTCTCTTGGTTCATGTCTGTCGAATTTCGTGCCATAGACTCGCTTTAAATCCAAGATGGCGACAAGTGCAATTTTGTTTTAGATTCTTAGAACGGTGCCCCTTCTAAAGGTCTCACTTTAAGCCATGTACCCACGCGCGCGCACTATTATACACACGCGCGAGCACTAGCATACACGCGCGCGAGCGCATACGTACTTTCACTTGAGCCTCCAAATCAGCCTTTCTCGCCTCCAACTTCATCGCACGTTCTTCAGCGTCAGTACTGGCATCTTGTTCCTACCAACAAAACATCACTCCATCAGATTTGCTTGCGAATAAGACAAAAACATGGCCTAACATAACATATAGCAAAGCAGAGCAGCTGCCGGGACAAACGGTAGAAAAAAACGAAAATGTTTCTTCAGACTCTTTGTTCGTCTCACGATCGGCTCAAACCCTCATTCGTTACACTGTTTGTTTCTTCTCTTTTCTGTTCGAGAACGAGGTGAAAAGTGATTTCCACAGTTTTTGAAGCAAAGATGGTCATGGGAAAATACTTCATGACTGCAAAGATCATTTTCACAGTTTAGGTATACTGTTCATACAAGTGCTTTATCGTACAAATAATAAATACATTAAGTCTCAGTGTATTTATCACTGCCCGTCATTATCAACAATTTTAGTAGTCATGTCAATACCCTTTGAAGATCCTGGAATAGCTGGTTCTTCTCCTCCATGAGTTTGGTCATCTTCTCCTCCAGCTCCTTTCTTAGTTCTTCTTCTTTGACGTACTTGTCCTGCAGCTTCGTGAGCTATTACGACACAAGAAAAAAAAACACACTCGTCACACAATCACGCGGGGACAAAAACAGTGGCTGTCCGCTTGTTTTCTCTATGCGTACTCACCCCGCATACCTCCCATCCACCCGATCAACAAAAAATATATCGCGTAAAAATAAACTCCTGTGAAAAAAAAATAAATCCGCGAAAATTTACCAATTTATTTAAATTACTACGACCTTCTTCTTTACAATTGCACCCCCTTGCTGTTTAATGTTACATACCAGTTTGCCCGAATATCCGCGAAAATGTGTCCCCGCGAAACGCAAAAACTCGAGGCAATCCGCAAAAATAAACTGCCGCAAAAAATTCATGCCACATGATGGATTCAGGGAGTTATGGACTCAGAGACTCGGGTCAATTCAGTCATACAGTACCTCCTCTGCCTTGGCTCGCATCTCCTCGTCAGCACGGGCAACGTTCAGCAGTGGCTTGACCTATCAATAAGACACGTCACCAGTTGTTAGTGTTCTGAATTGACCAGTGCAAACAGTATTGTACTGTAAGTAGTTTACATCTTGCCTCACAATATGACCATTTAGCAGTCTGAAACCTATTGCTTATGTAAAGCGGATTTAAGCTGTGGTTCTGTATCATAATAACAATGATAAAGGTAACAAACGTACGAATAAATTTGTTGTTGTCTATATTTTGTGCTTGAGGCTAAAACTGTGTCAAGGAATAACTGAAGGCGACTTGCAAAGAGTGCTATCAAAATGCTATCAGAGCAGTACCTGTATATATCCCCTAAACAATTCACGTTCACATTGCACAGTTCCTAAGTGATATGTAAACTAAGTCAAAGAACTGTCAGAAGTTGATCAGAAAGTCGCACCTTGGTGTACAGTCTCCACCAGCTCCAGTTCCTCAGGAACAGATACTTGCGGACATTGCGCTGGATGACAGCAATACCAATCCTGTGTTGTGAAACAAGAAGATTCAAACAACTTATATGTCTGACAGCAAAACTTCCCAAGGAGCTAGTAGTTAGGGAGGGGGGCGGGGGGGACGCTGCTCTCAACCTGGCTCTGTTGCTACAGCAACACTATGTCAATAATATATTTCATAAAAAGTAAAGCCTGTTGCTCTTGTATTATTTATGTCCTTTCACTGATCTTTACAAATATATCCCCCGCCTCCACTGAAAGAACTATTGAGGCTTCGACAACACTTTGTGTCTGTGCCTTCTTTGAAACTGCCTCATTTTTCAATAGTAAATTCTCCTCTTGTTACTGTCCACATATACATAAGCTACAGTCTATCATGCACACCTCATTTCAATGTGAAAGTTGATGAAAAGTACAAAAACAGAGAAAGCTCATCTGAATGCAGCAAAACCAACACTGGAGAAATGTGTCTCATTTGACAGTACTGTAATGGTAGAGAGTCCATTACCTCTGGTCGCACATCTTTCTGTACTCCTTGCGCATGAGGTAGCCTTTGCAGTACGCCTGGAACATGGAAATGATCTTTGCCAGTCTTTCATCCCTCATGTCCTCCAATCGACCCAGGATGCCTGCCTTGAAAAACACCTGCAGTGCAACCAGAGAATATTTTCACCGACAAGACAGTCATAAAACTGACATGAAATAATACTTTACTTCGCTATCGCTTGTTTTCTACCTTCATTTTATGATGTCCTCTGTATGCAATTTGTTAAATTACACAAAACCTCACTATCTCAAGCTCTCAAGGGAATCGAGAAATAGTTCAAGATAGCAGCGGAGTATCGAGATAGCTGGGTTCTACCAAGGAGGAAGTTCCATCAAGTTCATTTTCAAGGGATATCAAATTCTGCTTGAGATAGCGGGGACTTTGAGACAGTCCGGTTCAAGATAGAGGGGTTCTACTGTGTATATTCAGTACTATGTATTAATCATACCTTGCTGTTTCCCAGCCTGAATTCACTGGCTTCCAGTGGCAGTGCATCAAGCAGCTGCTCACAGGCTTTCTTGCCATCCACAAACCCACTGGTGACAGCAGTGGGGGCAAGAATCTGGTACCTGGATTAAAAATACAATTATTATTATCAGGGATAGAACTTAGTATTTTTTCTTACTAGACAGCCGGACTAGTAGACCCCAAATTTTACTAGTCCGCAAAGATTTTTATTGGTCCCAATACAAGTGATACAAATTTTAAACGCAATAAAGCGTGCAATAAAGCGCTCTGGATACAACACTGGCTTGTGATAGTTTACTGGACAGCTGGACTAGTTTGTGGTCAATTTTACTAGTCTGCGGTCATTTTTACTAGTGACCAAACTAGCGGACTACCGCTAACTTCGAACCCTGATTAATATTTAATCCACACAAACTGATGCCACTCAGGGCACAAGATCATGAGCTCAGAGTGAAAAGACTAATTAAATTAGTTTTCATAGTTTGAAAAGTTTGATACATCACCTCTGTCTGAATTCTTGGAATGGCACTCTGTTGGGGAAACCTTTGCGGCAGATACGGATGCCCTCCAAGACACCATTGCACCGCAGCTGGTTCAACACAAGTTTTGCCTCGATGACGCCAGCTTTCTTGTGCTCATTGGGAACGATGCAACGAACAAAATGAGGAGTAGTGCTGTACAAGGTGTCCATCAGTCGACCCAATGATTCCTGTGCAAAGAAAAAGTGTGTGACTGAGCACCACAAAACCAAAGAAACATAATATGCAATAGTAATTAGTGGGACCTCAACAAATATTCCGAAAAAGTTTTTTCAGCAAATTGTAAAATAAAAGTTCAGTCAGTATAATTGTTTTGCTCTAAATAATGGAAACACTGGAGTGATGAAAGAAAGGATAATTTAATCCAGTCATTGTCGATACTGTTTACAGTGCACCAACATTTACAAAATAATACAATGCATCATACTACTATTTAAAACCTGAATGTTACCTTCGAACTGCAGCCTGACCTACAGAGATTCAATAGGGACTTCAATGAATCTTTTCGGCCAGGACTATGTGCTTACCTTGTGTTTGTTGCTGACAGTCTGGAAGCTGCCTCCCTTGCCCCTGGTATGTGCTAATAACAACAACAACAACAAAGAGGAAATGAAACTGTGAAATGCATCAGTCTCCACTAATGTGTCCATGCTATTTTTGGATGACACAGATGCACCAGTAGAGGATGTGTATGGGGTAGTTGGAAAAAAAAAATAAAGGTAAAGATTTCAGTAGTTTCTTTGGTCAACATTATGGGGACCAAACATTAAAAATTAATTATCTTGTGGGGATTTGAAAATGTTGAAATGCCTAAAACTTGGCTGTGTCAACTAATTCATTGGTACACCCAAATCAAAGTTGATTGATGCCAAGGTACGATTACCCCCAGTTTCACAGTGGTCATCTCCTACACTCTGTAACCCTAAGCCCTAGGCTAGAGCAATCAGATGCAAACCTATCCCATCACTGCGAAACAGGTATAATAAAGTCAATCATTGCCACTCACTCTCCGTGGCAAACTCTTTGAAGAGATTGGCCACAAATGGATCTGAAGATTTGGAGAAAAGAGTGGCCACAGCCTCGTTGATGGGGTCCTTGTTCTTCTGTAACCAGCCGTCCACATTGTACCCCACAACGCCAGCATAATGGCAGAGTTCAAAGTGATAGTCCACTTTGCTTTTGCCAGTCAACTTGGCCTTGGAGTACTTTGGGTGTTTCCCATCTCCGTGGGTTTTGTGCATCTTTTCCAAGAATGTCATGTCTGTGGCCTTTGGCACAATGCACTCCTCTTCCAGAATGGCAAACACACCCATGGGCTGAAAGATACAAGGTTACAGTAGATTCAATACTCCCAAACTCTTACACAAGTTTATCAGTCTGACAAAGCTTATTAAAGCTACAGTAACTCAGGATTTAAAAAAAAATCCTTTCTCTCCTGGCTTTGGTCAAAAAAAAAAACTAAAAAAAAAATGCACAGGCTTAAAATATTATCAAAAAGTCATTTTGTACACTTAGCATAATATTTTCATTTTCAGGCTTAAGAATGACAAAAAATTAGATCTAACCCAGCATTCTATGTTTGAAACGACTTGCCCATAGTAAAGTAAATACCATTACAGAAAAAAAACTACTGTATATTGGGGTGTATGTCTCATCAGGTTTTGTCCAAGACTGTACATTGAGTAATATGGCAGGTCAAACTAGTGGACATATTCTGTTAACAGTCTTTACTCAAAAAGCCTGGATACACCTGTCATAAGATTAACCAGGTTATCTCTATAGTTACCTTGGGTGGCCAGTACAAAATAATAAGATTGATTGATTATCATCTACAACTGCCTGATTTCACCTACTGCACCTTCTCAATGAGGTTGATGGTTGGCTCCAAGTCAAGTCCAAAGTTGATGAAGTCCCATTCAATCCCCTCTCTTTTGTATTCTTCTTGCTCCAGGATGAACATGTGGTGATTGAAGAACTGCTGCAGCTTCTCATTGGTCAAGTTGATGCACAGCTGTTCAAATGTGTTCAACTGGGAAGCAAGGAATAACAGTCACAACTTACTGTGAGAAGAGCATCCTGGATTATCTTGAATATGATATACCCGCCACCTCTCATGCCTTGAGACTCGCGCCTGCAGGCCGAAAACTTCGATCTCACACCTACTCATGTCTACGGACCAATTTCTCACGCCTGGCTGAAACATTTGGCTATCACAGCATTAACTGACATGCTTTTAAAAAATATGAAAACTCAACCTGATGTGAAAGAGGAAAAGTCCATGGAAATGACAGTACAGTACTTTCCCCGAATTTTCCAATTCTTGAAGAGAAAATCACTGGGGACAAGGTTGTGTTTGACAAACTGGAGCTTTGGAAATCTTCACAACTCTTCATAACATTGGAGATGGTTGGGTTGTCTTTGAACAAAAATCTCACGCCAAAAAAAGTTGGCTGGTATATTATAAGCCTTAAACATACAGAATCTCTCTATATATAGGCTCTTATCTATAATACTGGTATATCCACTTTCTGAGGTGCTACATTGAACAGATAATCACTTTTAGTCAGAGTCAAAATAAAGTGAAAATAAATATACTAACCTTGAAAATCTCAAATCCAGCAATATCAAGCACACCAATGAAGAATGCACGACGATCCTGAAATAAATCAATTATTGAAAGTCATACAATATTATTTAGTCAATGAAATCAAGGTCAAGAAATTTCACTCAACATTCCTTAGTCACAAAACTGGACCAAGACATTCCAAAATCTTTCTGAATTGCAATCGACTTGGGAAAGTTCATCATCAAGTACTCTTGCCATTTTCTTGTTAGTACAGTAACAATCTACATAATTATGAGCACACTCCTAATTGGATTTGGAAAAAACTTGCAAAAAATAGCCTGGTTCATAGGCAAAGAGCAATGATTCGCATGATTCGCACATCTCTCATGATTTTACTTGAAGTTCCCAGTGCACAAAACTCTTGAGGAAAACAAACCTTTGTAGCCAAGGTCTGATTGATGCGGGTCACAAGCCACAAGAACATACGTTCATACATGGACTTGGTCAAGGCGCCAATGGAGTAAATCACCTGTTGGACAGATAGAAAAGTGGACATAAATAATAATTAATCTCAATACTAATTGAGATGTTTAATTCTCAAACTCATCAACAATTCATGTTTTTATTAGCTAGCCAGCACATCGCATTCGGTCATGTGGAACAATTTCACTGGTTCTGGCTCGCTGAGAGATTTATTGCCTGGCAAAACGAGGACACATTGTGGTGGGAATATTGCTCACGCGCATGTTACCCAAATGTTGCCCTGTTTTGCCACACGCGAAACATTTATTACGGATACAAATTTGTGTCCGCACTGAGTGCAACAATGTTGCCGCACGTTTTGCCATCCTGAAAACATCAAAGGATACAATGTTGCCGCCACAATGTGTCCTTGTTTTGCCCGGCCTTTACTTCACAGCTGCTCATATATATATCAGTGCTCAACATTAACGGTTGCCTGCTTGCCTGGGGCAACCAAAACTTTTGGTCGGGCAGGTAAATTCTGGGCTGGGCAACCAGAAATTATGAAACTTTCTATTGCTTGAAGTCAATCTACAGTCCGAAGGGCAGCCAACCTAAAGCTTTAATGTGGCGAACTGTATATAATTACTGTAGCTATCTACAGTACTGCATATGGTTGTGAAAATGGTTTTTGTGCTGGACTGCCACCCTGACTCGATTCTTATCCTTGACTTCAGTCACTTGTTTAATATATCAATCCAGAATGCTCATCCATACAGGAGACATATGCAGGAGATATGAGCTCATTCATGCGGGAGAGTTGGCATGTACAGCATGGGAAATAAACAGACCTTCATCAGTCACGCACCTGCGTCATGTTTCTGCCTTGGTTGACAAACTCACGGCCGACCTTGATGCGTGGCTTCACAATTGATTTGGTAAAATCAGTGACTGATATTCCCAGAAGGAAGGCAACTTTCTCCAAATCTGAATGAAGTGATACAAGATTTATCAAGTCCAATTTTCTCCTTTACTTTCTCACAAGATATACATCATACAACATGGAGAACGTGGCTTTTGATAACTTGCTCTGATGAAAACTGATTGGACTATTAATTCTCACTGCAACACCCATACATTTTCTGATTTTCTCCTCAAAAGGTTAAGAGAATCTGTATTTTGAGCATTCAGCATGGGAGTGAAAGGGCTTAAAACTTAACTTCATGCAAAATCAGATTCAGTGGAGGTTTTCCTACACTAAAGCAAACTAAGCATGGTTTCAAACATACCTTTTGGATCTGCAACCTCAGCCTGTTCTTCACGAGGTCTTTGCTTGAATTTGGAGTTTCCCCAGTGCAAGCAAGAAGCACAGATCTTGTACATGGACAGCTTGTCATCTTCAGAAAATCCTAGGGTATCAGCAGCAAGCTATATAGACAAGTAAAGAAAAAGTATTAATAGCACTTTGGGTGAGAAATGCTTTATGAATGGCCAATAATATGCTGCAGTAAATAACAGCACAGACCTCTGTACCCTTGAATTCTTCCACATCATTGATTCCATCAGCTCTCTCACAACCCTTTCTCAAGAACTCGTAGTCTTTTGAGTTAGTACTGTCCAGAAGCAGTTTTTCTGTGGGTGTTAAAACAGACAGATACATAAAGTATACATGTACATGTAACTGAATTGACTCACTTAACTATATTACTCACATCTGTTTACAGTATTACTAAACTGGTTGTTAGATATTTAAGAAATATATAATGCATTACCGTGTAATATAGCCTCATCTAATCCCGCGGGAAGTGGGAAGAACACGAGAGTAGCGTAAGGAAACCACGAGGCCGCCTCGTGGTTTCCGGCGCTACTCGAGTGTTCTCCCAACTTCCCAAGTGTTTAGATGAGGCTATATTACATGGGAACACATTATATATTTCTTTTATAAAATATTAGTCTGAGTAAAAAAACATAGCGTATCGCTCATCTAACACGGTTATTTAGCCGATCAGGGTGCACATAGTATCATAGTTATTTTATGAAAAGTTATCTGTGTGGCTCTTAGGGTGGATAGATTAGTAACCTAAAATCTACCTTGCAAGTCCTTTGGTGCACCATAGAGGATCTGGTAGAAAATGTGGTAATTTCGCTCCTCATCTTGCTGGTAGATTACACGAGACTTTTCCAGGAGATCTGGAATTCAATCAGAGAATAGTTAATCAATACATCATACAGTACCTGTTCTGTGATATTATATTTCTCTGCAAAGTTACTGATGTTTTAGATCTGATAAAACATCACTACTGGCAAAGCTATAAAGAATATTTTAGCTGTTAACCCTTTCACTCCCAAGAGTGATCAACTTCAATTTTCTCTTTTCAGTCTCCCACCACAGATATATCATATAGTATGGAGAATTTGGCATTTAATACCTTGCTCAAATGACAGCTGATTAAAACATAAATTCTCTTTTCATCACTCATACATTTCCTTATAATATGGTTGGGAGAATTTGTATTTTGAACTCGGGAGTGAAAGGGTTAAATACCCACATGACTCAATATCAGCTCCTGCCAGTCTTCCTTGTGGGCCAAAATGACAGCGGATAAACTTGCCCTGAACATGACAAGAAAAACAAAGATTATACAAGGAAAACAATGGTAGATTATGAACAAGCTCTCTTGGTCTATAATGGGACGTGTAGGGAAAGGGGAGGAATTTCTGTCATTTACCAATATTGTTGTACTCACAAAACGAGAAGAGTTGTTATTCCTGGTAGTTTTGGCATTTCCATAAGCTTCTAGAATTGGGTTAGCCTGGACAACTTGATCTTCTAGTGTCTGGGTTAAGAAAAGACACAACTAAATTAAACAACAACATATAAAATGGCAAAAATAATGACATTAAAAACTGAGGTGGAAGCCAAACAACAGTGACAAAAAAAAAAACTAATAAATGTGACAGAAATTGAACTGTCATAATGATGACAACAGCGATAAATAATAACCTGGGCCCAGTTTTTCGAAAGCCGATTAAGCTAATCCAGGATTAATGTTCTGAAAAAGTTCTTTCTCTCGACCCCGCTGCCAATAAACTGCAGAGTTTTGTTCAAAGATGGATTAAAAAGCTTGTTCCAGCTTAATAACGCATAAAGGAAGTTGTTGTGGACGAAACCTTCATATTGTCAGGCATATAAATGACATGAAACTTTAGACCTAATCCAGGATTAGCCTAATCATGCTTTGAAAAACCGGGCCCCGATGATAAAATGTCAACAACCAACAGGATGACACCAATAATAACAACAACAACAAGTGCTTGCACCTTATCAGGAATGCAGGTCTGTGCTTGACAAATTATTACTTACTCAGTGTGCTTACATCACTTACTCATGTAATGTTTGCTTATTACTTACGCCTACTTTCTCCTTGCCCTCGCTGGAACTGCCCTTTGTTTGACCTGACACGTGAGCCAGATACTGGATGACTTTCTTGGTGTTCTCTGTCTTTCCAGCACCAGATTCTCCCCTGTCAAAATAAGGCAATTCAAAACTAAAGCACATCTAGAAACCCCTGGTGTATCTACAGTATCAATTTCAGCTGCACTGGGAAGTGACAGGTAGGAGCAAACTCTAGCAGGACAAAGAAACCTCTTAAACTTTTTAAGTCTCCTCCAAAATCTTTTACTAGAGATCAATCACAAACTGCAAATAGGACATGGTATTTGATAACTACATTGCCCATAGATGTTGACTCTCTCCTGCATTGTATAGGAACCTCCTGTATACGAGTCTCATCTCCCACTCTCCCATAGGCACATCAATGTCCTGCATAATTGCTTATTTCTCCCACATACTGAATGTGCTCAATCTCCTGCAATATCCAGCTTTTAAAAGCCAGCCCAGACTTTTTTCCTCCGTAATAACTCATATGACATACAGTAGACACCCACAGACAGATGTATATTTAAAGTCAAAGCTCTAAATTTAAGCATGCCAATCTGTCCCCAACCCCAACTGCACCCCCAGGCTAAAACCCCTGCTGACCAAGAGGGGCTGGCCTGAATCTCTAGCATGGAAAAATTTCTAGGTTGATATATACCCCTGCACATCCCTCATACAGTTCTAAATACTGTACCGTTATAAGCATACTGTGCATGGACATGTATCTGAGCAGTCTTGCAAGATCTTCTAAAATTTCTAATTTTTTAATGAATTAGTTATGTCATAAACTTACGTGATCAACATAGACTGATTTTCACGGTCTTGTAACATGTCATGGTAAGCATTGTCACAGATAGAGAAGATGTGAGGTGGCATTTCGATTCTCCTCTTTCCTCTATAGGCAAACACAATCTTCTCTGTGTAGATTGGAAGTCTTCTATAGGGATTCACAGCAACGCAAAACAGACCAGAGTACGTCTAGGAATAAAGGAACAGATTAGACATCAGAACTTGTGGCAAACTGCCAACCTCTGACCTTCTCCAATATTATTTATCTCCTTTTTCCTGGTGCACAATACTATTCTCTCTTTTTCTTTCTGATGCACACTATTCTGGGGGTCGGTACTCTCACATTTTAGCTATCTAAAGTATGCATCGCCCTACAGGGTATTGTAACATTTTTTTAGTCTATTTAGTCTGAAATAAGGTATAACTTCTGTTATTTTGGTCTGGAATAGGGTGAAAATGTTGGATAAAGGTCTGAAATAGGGTAAGGGTTTTGATAACTGTGTGGCATGCTCACATTATGAGATGTACCCCACTGGGACAGTGTTAATGTAAATTTTATATATGAATATAAATTACATATTCTCTTGCATGCTGTATATTTGGCTCTTTGAATTTCCTCATAACTGGGTTGTGTCACATTTCCCACATGATTTGGCCATCCAAAAATATAACAGAACAGCTCAATAACATTAAATTTTCTCACAGAAAGATTGATACAACAGATGCACTTTAGAACAGTCAAGAATGTGATGTAAAGGTTAAGACCTGTCATAATTCAAGAAGCATATGATAATGATAAACAAACACCAGGCTAACAGTACACATTCCTTTGAACGAAAAGTGAAACTATTACAGGTCTGAACTTTTTCTCTTGACAAGAATTGTGCATATAAGAAGATACCATAAAAAAAGGTTGACCTTTGTCCACTATCAAAACAGCATGGTGACAATAACTTATTGATAAAATATTTATGAAGCTAAAAGAAAACAAAACTTCAACATGCCAAAGAATCTTTCAAATACATGTAAATATATATCTTGGGGTCAGATGAATCAGGAGTTCTTGGTATTTTACACTTTTTAACAATAGGAGACTGATGCAAGTAGTAAATTTATCGCATGATCCATGATCATCCAGAATTAATCAGCAGATATTTGCACCATCGAAGGTTTCCCACTTGACAAACTCATCAGGAACTGTCAGTCTCCATTAACAGAGAGGAATAAGTGACCACAACTTATGCAAATTAGGTTTTTAGTCATATTAAAAGTGCAACATGGCTTCTTGTTGACATCTGACAAACCACTGGGTTTGTTTCTGAATATTAAATGAAACTTATTAGCAATAACAGAATTGATCGTAATCTGACAACATTCTGGTTTCAACACTGCCTCAAATTTAGTTCCTCCAAAGGTTTTCACATTTCCCAAACAGCTGTGTGGAATCAAATGAATACACCCAAAAATTGCTGTCATGCCCTGCCTTATAAGGTAAGATCAATATATTAATAATTAAAAGGAGTTTTTTTGTGCATAGGTTTCGTTTTTTAGCAGTAATGGGATTCTATTTGGGTTTGATACAACACAAGCAAAGCAACTGCACTACACCCCCTCTGTGCAGTGTTTTGCACAAAGAAATAGCTGCAATGACAACATGTAACAATATTGACAGGGCGAGAATTGTGCTTATCTTTTGTAAGCAACAGTCATTAATGCTACACACAACTATCTGGTTCAAATTTGGTGCATGCGAACATCAGAAAGGCTACGAAACCTTCCCTGGAACAGACTTCTTCTTCATCAAATAAACAAAACATCATTCAGTGTTATAAAAATAAGCGATAGTTTTTTCATCGTGGAAAAGTCGGGATGATGATAGTGACTCTTATTGTGAATCGGATCAGCCAAATATAAGTTTGTCTGACAGACATGGATCAGATTAACTACTTTTTTATTGCAAGGTTAGATTTCAAAAATCTGTATTGTCACAGTCGCCCAAAAAGCCTCAGGCCAAACCGAAAATTGTAGTCGAAGTAACAAGAAACGGAAAAACAATTCTACCAAAACAATTCGCCGTTCAATGGGTTCCATCGAACTCGCTTATCTCTAATAATTAAAAGGTACAGCAATTCAAGTTTCCAATATCGCCAGGGCATTACAAAACGATAATTTTCTTAAATGTATACAAATTAGTAACTCTGATTCTTATGCAAATCAAAGATGAAGCCCTTTTATACGGATTCCTGCAAACAACTCTGCTTCTAGTACTTCTTCGACAAATATTCGCTTTTGTTTACACACTCACTGTACACAATTTTCTACTCAGAACTAAGACTATTCCTGGTGGTTTACAGAGAAAAGCAGCAAAACAGTAACCATCATAAGGTAACAGATTGCGGTTGTGTAAAAGAAACGAAAGTATGTTATGTAAAAATTAATATGCATGTGCATTTAATTGAACACAAAAATGTTAGTACTTTGGGATGTTCGATAGATTGGCGTACTGTAGTCGATATCACGGACTTAACTCGACTATCTCCACTAGATAGAAGTGTCTGAAGGTCAAGCAAAACCTTTCTTAAGTTAAATGCTTCGGAATACTCACATAGATAAGACCACCGAAGTACCGCTGCTTCAGATTGTGCAGGACGCTAGCTTCGTTCAGGTATGTCAGACTTGCCATGTCTTCGGTCTTCTCGAATTTCGGGGGGTTCATTTGTTCTGCATCGTTCTTGTCGATGGTAAGTTCCTGGAAGAATCCCAAACGAAACCGAGATTACTCAAATAGCAGGTCAAAATGAGCAGTTATATTTTCATTGACACGGTCGAGTTAAGGTCAAAACAAGACCGAATGAAGCATGTGTGAGTAAGTCTGTCTTCTTCTTCCTGCCGTATAAACTTCAAAATCACTCGGGTTTTTACCTTGCCATCATTTGTCTCTGCTACATAGTTGTTTCCCTTGGAACTTTTCACCTCCGCAGCTTTGTAACCCTCTTTCTCGTCTGCGATCCAAATCCATTTCTTGGATTCAAAGGTTTTGCTCTGCTCCAACAGTGCGAGTTTGTTGTCCACTCGCAAAAATGCGACCGGATCCTCTATCGGTTCAGCCATCTTCGAGCGCTGTGGTAATCACAAGTCCGACAACACAGATTTCCAACGCCCGCTACTTCTGTTACAATCAAAGCTCCTCGTTCACTGAGCCCGCAGAAGTGCCACAGTACGACCGCGAGTCACCGAATTAAGAAAGTCGGGCCAACTCCCAAAGTCGATGAGTGACGCTCGAGGTCCTGAACAAGACGTCACAGCGCTGCGATTGGTTAATTGATCTCAGTTCTTTTGTTCCAAAAAGAAAGGGTTTATTAAAGTCACGCTTCGTTTAACACTATCGGAAGTTTAAATGCACACACGCCCGTTGACCAATCAGTTATCCGATCGAATTTCGCTCGGAAATGCAAAATATGCGGACGAGCAATTGTGTTTTTCCCCTGTGAGCCGGAAGACGCAAATAAAATGTCGGCCCGTAACTCAAAGAGTGCGTTATTCCTGAGCGATATATTGCTCTTCTTTAGTGGGGCAACTTTTTCTAAAAGCCAGAATAATCAAGGACAGAGTCGCAGTTCAAGGGCTTTCCTTAGATATTTACCGCCGAACCCGCAATACCAGACAGAGTGTGTTCTCTAATGCAACGCAACCAAAGTGAATTCCACTTCATTTTCCTCGACTTTGCAGTCTCCCAGGTCGTCGTAGTCCGTTTCTGCGAGAAATGAAGAAAACAGTGACCAGAAGTGGAGCTGGTAACAGACAGAATATTGAGTCAACAAGTGATCAAAAGACATGCTAACAGACCCCAGGGTGTCCCGCGGTGTGGCTGAGCGACACTTTGTCGACTGTTATCCAAATCAGCACGTGTGTCTTTGCAGAAGATTGCAAAACTTTCTCGAGAGTTCTCCGCAGATGATTGAAAATACGGGATAATCAACTTTAGGCAAGGATAGTGGGGCTTGTTTGAGGGATCGGTAACAGTACGGTTTATGCTTTGTAATTGGCTTCGTGACAAGGCGTTCCAAGGTAAAACCGAAACCGCACCACGAGACAGTGTAAGATTATGTTAAAAAAAAGGTTGCAAAATTCACCTTATAAACCCTACGCGCTTTTCTAAAAATACACTGATAACTTATTCTACTGCTCAGGTTTATAGGCAGACCTTGGTTTACTTTTTTGAAAAATCGCTTCACTGGCTGGGCAAGTGACAAGCTCAGGCTAAAATTGACTGACACGGATACACGGCACACGACAGCAGACACTGCCAGACACACACACACACACGACGACATCACACCCGCACCGCACAGAGCCACACACACAAGACATGCGGAACACCGACCGTATTTCTCAGATTATCCTGAAACCATTTCAAAATCTCTGGCATTCTATGTTGGAACTGCATTCAACTCTAAATAAACGCTTAATTCCATCACTTTTTTCCCCTAAATCTTTCCAACTCCTTATCGAAAAGAAGAACAACAAAACAAAGCAAAAAAAGTAGATACTGAACTGGAGTTGGTTGCCGTGATGGCAAACATAACTTAATATTGGCACCAAGCTTTCATGATCATTTTGTACGGCTGCAACAGGCTAAAAGGGAGAAGCGGTCCGAATAGGGTATAAAAAGCGAAAGAGCACCCCCCCTCCCCCTGTCCCCCGCCTGAGTATTCAACTTGGATGTACGTCATCTGTGGTGTGGGCGTGTGATCAATGGAATACTGATCGTGTCTCAGTAGCCGAACCCTTGACCTCCCTGCACCCAATCAATGTTTCAAGTTGGCACAGAACCAACGCCGGATGGAGAAGCGAGGCACAGTTACGTGTGACGAACACCAGTTTTCGTACAACTCCTTACTCTTCAACAGTGACTTTCTTTGCCCGATATGCAATCGACACTTCTCGATAGACTTTGCCATGACATGAACTCCTGTCAAGACAATGTGATTACCAAGTTCTATTGCAGTCCGTCTCACTGGTCGTATGGGCTTTGTCTCTGGCACTTTTTCTTTGTCCAGTCGGTGTGTACGGAGAAAGAAAGTGGCTGTAGCAGACGAACACAGTCAAAATAGACAGACTTATTATCTCAAAACCTGTCTACAGTTGACTGTCTTTGTCTGCTACCGCCATTTTTTCTTTTCGCCACTTCATCTTTGATGTCAGGGTAACGTCTTTCACCGAGGGGCGGGGAGGGGAGGGGAGGGCACGAAAAAAAAAGAAAAAAAACACTCAGTAACTGGAATCCCGCGATGCCTTATCTCATAAAATGCGTTTCAAAAATTGCGTCGTGAGAAGGGACCAAAAAGATAACGACGAAGAGATAGACACTCGATGTCAACATCTTGACGAAGAATGCATGGCCCTCTTTCTACTTTGCTTGTTTTGCAACTGAAGACCGCAATTCAACGGCTTGACGTCCGTTTATAAATGGTTTATCAAAGCCCTAACTATGGAAGAACTCCAGGGAGTGCTTTTTCTTCTCTGCCGAAGGTCAAATTCATGAGAAATTAATCAAAATTCATTAAAAAAAAAAAAAAAAACGTCTGGAACTATTTGGTGACAATTCAAAACGCTGTTTGCGCAGCAAATTACCCAGGTTTAGTTTGCGTGGCAACCACTATTTGACGTACGGTCGGTGCAAACATTTTGATATGAACTATGCCCCGGGGAAGAACTACCTTAACCCTTTCACTGGGGGCCATATACCCATACCTAAATATTCCCGACTCCTGACCACTTGAACGAAGTTCTCAGTTGAGTTCAAATATTTTGGCATTAGGTTTTCAAGGCGAAGGACTGTAATGACAGAGTTGAAGGGTGTAACCTGGGGTAAGGCACAACATGTTGCAAGGTCCAAATGGAAAAAGATTATCGCGGCCTTATTTCCCACTGTAGATGAGGAAGATAATGCAAAACATGGCATCGAAATGGGTTAAACCTTGATTGCCAAAGGTGCTAGCCCAGTATACAAAGAAGAAAAGTCAACACTTTCTATCATATTGTTATTATTATTATTGTTATTATTATTATTGTTATCATTATTATTGTTACTATTATTATTATTATTATTATTATTATTATTATTATTATTATTACAGCTGTAATTTTACTATTAAATATTAAAAACAATCCGGCTTGGTTCGACTCGTCGAATGGATCGTATGGCTTTCAAGTGTGACGCACTGTAACTGTATGTTGCGAAAAATCATTCTGGTTAAGCTTTCGGAAAACCTATCCTTCATTTCTAAACTGTCCTTTCAAACTGAAAGATTTGATCGGTTTCTATCAGTTCTCCAGGACTTTTAAAGACAGATCCCGTTTATGACTGCAAAAACCGCGGTGTAGCAGTAGTCGCAACTTTTAGGGGATTAGTGAACAACAGAAGTAAAGATGTTCCTGTACTATAAGTAAAGTAGTCACAGTTTTTCTCATAGAAGCTTGACGACTTGTAAAGTTCGGCCAAAATGATGTACAAGTAAACGGCCTGTGGACAGTTCTATCTAAACGAACACTAAATCATGGATAAGACTTTCTACATGGAGAATCAAGCAGTGAAAACGTCATTATAGCTTGCTTACCTCGTTTGTTTGCAATTCTTGTCGTATCTTCAACCAAAAATCACAAAAACGTGCGTCTCTGTACCAACTGTAAGATCTAACTGTTTCAGGTCAGCGGTTTAACAGAGGAACCTAGGCGGCCCGGATTTTCGCGCCGGTTTTCGTTCCCGATACCGCTGACTCCATGCGGCTGTCTCTGCAACCTCGTCCCCAGGGCCATCCGCGGCAGAAGCTCCCGGGAGCTTCTGCCGCGGATGGCCCTGGGAACGCTGTCTCTGGTGATAGCGCTTGGTTCTTCTCGGCGTTTACGAGCTTGGTAAGTACGCCGTATGTGATGTCTTGGCCGACCTTTTGAGCGTTGGCCCTATCGTCACAGGAGTACTTTCTCTCATGGGATACGTTCAAGCTGAATCTACAACGCGTTGAGCACAAACAGACGGCCAAGACACACGAGAAGTTAGTCGTGCATTATTTACCACTGACTGCCTCACATTGGTCAGCGGTCGCGATGCGAAGATGGCGGTTATTTTCGTTCTCTTCGTTCTGGCTATTCTCTCTGTCCTTTAGTGTGTTTCTATGTTTTCTTTCAAGTGTTTCTCAACCGTTTTCTTCACTCTAACGTCGACGATCAAGTGATTCAAGTGTGGCAACCAATTATGGCCAAAGTAGATGAATTTGCAATCCGAAAGATTCTTGACGAAGTACTGGATAGGAAACTGAGTCCGATCATCCAAAGCTTGGAATTTTTGAATAAGGAATTCGAAGTTTAATAACATTTTCCAAATTTGATCAACACTCTAGTCCACTCTTTAAAGACCTCAAGATCCTGAAACTAGAAGATATCATTTACCTCCACAACTCCTTGCTTCTCTACAAATTTCATGCCAAAATGCTTCCCGTAGCATTTAATAATTTCTTCCAAACTGTAGCAACTAAACACCATTATAATACTAGATTTTCTGCAAGATCAACATATTTTATACCTCGTGTTAGAACAAATTATGGCAAATTTAACTTGCGTTACAGAGGAGCAAGGATCTGGAACTCTATTGATGAGCAAACTAAATCTCTCACGAAAACCTCGTTTTTGACAAAAATTAAGAAAGATCTTATTCTCTCATATTAAATAAGCTTAGTTATTTTCCTTTCGATATCTACTTTGGTTTACTATTACTATTCCTGATATGAAATTTTCATTGAGTGATACACTTTATTCCTGTCTCTTCTTTCTTTTCTCTACTCCTTTCTTCTTTTCTTGTATACTCTTGTCCTTTTGTTATTTCCTTCATATTTGTTAGATAATTTCCTATTTTGAGATGACTAATTATTCTATCAAAATTAACTATTGAAATGTTGCCCAGCTAGATTAGCTATGTAGTTATTCTGGGTAGCGTTTACCTTTCATATTAGTTATATCAAGATCAACTCCTAATGATGTACATGCCTAAGGTAATAATAAATTCTGTCTGTCTGTCTGCCTAGCACACAAGCAAACTAGCCCGGTTTCCATACACTGATCGCTACAATACGTGAGTGAATAATTTAGTATTATAAGTATTATAAATTTTATAGCATTGTTGTCTCTTTCATTTATTTTGCCTAGTTATACTTGTGTATGTTACTGTGTAGCTCTAGACTGCTTAACAGTCAAGTAAAGTATCGTTAATAATTACCATAACCAGGGTTATCCGTCTCGATTAGCCCACTTGGCTATCACAGGTAACCTGCACCTAGATACACTTTTTTTCTTTTTTCCCTTTTCTCCTCCCTAAATCATTGTAATTTCTTCTGAATTGGTCCAAATAAATACGTTGTTGTTGTAGTTGCAATTGTCGCGATCGCCGAAAAACGTGCTCAGCGATCATAGCGATCATATGGAAACACTACCGCAGCCATCGTAGCGATCCAAATTTCCCACAGAACATTGTGAACTGTAACTTTCTCACCTTCAGCTAAATGGCCTCTAGTGGAGATTCTGTATTGTTTATGGAAGAAACGCAAACGAGACTGTCTATATAACAAGTTTGGCAAATACTACAAAAACAAGCTAAGAAAATGAACTGCTGGACTAAAAATGCTGAAAAGTTCGGCATGAGCCCATGCCAGGCCGACAGAAAGTTCAAGAACATAGAACAGCGCACAGGCAGATTTTGTTCAAAGCGATTGTAGCGATATGGAAACCGGATTAAATTTTGCTGTTGGGTTGTCCCATCAAAATGCGTCGTTACGTTTGCATGCAACGCCGGCACGTTTAGCTCTTGGTCCGTGTGGCACAGTGCCTTTTGCCCATTGTTTGATTAAGCCCAAACAAGTTTGGCTGCAAGCATTTGAAACAAGAGGTGGTGGTGTTTTCTCAGTACTGATTAGTAGACTCGATTGCATAATTACTTTGGCTTCTGATTGGTTGAAAGTGTCTACTTACAACCTCTGTGATACTGTAACATACTTAGCTTCTGATTGGTTGAAAGTATTTCTTACAACCTCTGTGATTGGCACTAGTCTAATTTAATTACAATCGAAAACCACCGCAGTCTTTGTAGTCTTTCTCAGTCTTCCTGATTACGCGGCATTTTTAAGATAACAGCAATCGTGACAATAATAAATGCTACGAACATCCAAAAGAACATTCGGTCAAGAACCATTGCCAGGTGCCTCCATTCTTCTTGATTCCTCTCAATTTGTCGCTGATGCTTTATTCGATCTGCAAGAACCATGATCCCTTGAACAGCCTTTGCATTTGAGACCACCAGTTCAGTCGCCGAAGCCACGTTCGTCTCCGTTCTTCTTTGCTCAGCACTAGAGCTGGCGTTTCCGCGATGATTATCCACTTCGTTCATAACATATTCCTCTTCTTGCCTCTGAGGAAAGAACACTTCCTTCCTCCTGCTTGAAGATTTATCATTGAGTAGCTTAATCCTAATGCTATCCTGGTCTTCTTTCACCGTACAAAAGCAGTCAATGTCATTGTTCCTCAACTTTGAAAGTCGTCTGAAATCCTTCTCGGCAGTTGCATCATATTTGTCTTTCATCACTGGCTTCCTGACGCCCAACAATCGACCCAGTCCATTGACGATGTAAAGATTAACCCACGCGGGGACTGGTACCACGGCCGTACCGGAGTTGCTGTGGTGTATGTGGAGCACATAGCACGTGCACAGGAGAGACAACGCTACTTCACCCATGACCGTGATGTAGAAAACTCCAAGGAGCGGCACGTGCTCTGAATTTCTTGGAAGATTCTCGGCTGCGAGCTGCAGAAACACAGCCATTGCGAGCAAGACCGTGATGCTTAGCGTGATACGCTCCCCAGACTCTGGCGGGAGAAGAAATCCGAGCAGGACTGTTGCCATGATAATTATACACGGCAAGATTAAGTTAAAGATATAGAAGAGAGGCTTCCTTCGGAAAACAAATTCGATGGTGACGTCAGAGAACGGGTTCTCACAGCAAGCGTACTGTTCGACATTCCTCTCCCTCGAAGCCCGTACCAGATCCCACTCTGCGCTTTTGACATACTGGCTTGAATACAGTGGCGTGTCATCGGCGTGAATGTCGAGATCCACCACTTCGAATGTCCACGAACCAAACTTCAGAACGCACGTCTGTTCGTCGAATGGGAAGAAGGTGACGTCAATGGGGCACGTACTTCGAAACGAGGCCGGGCTGTACCAACCGCTGACCCCATCGTGGTCAAGTCGAACGCGAGTTTTGTACTTTTCTAGTCCACCGCTAAATTCACTGTCCGCGCTGAAAATATGGAAAGACAGCAGGTATAGTAACCAGAAAAATCAAAGCAAAATATATGCAAATAATACGAAACTGGAGCGCTTTGCATTGGGAATCAAATCAACAAGCTGAATTCGTCGAACGTTCTTTCAGGTCGAATGGAACGAAGTGTTTATTTCTGGTATAAATCAAGTGAAAACTCGGAGCGTGTTCCATTAAAAAATCAAGTTTATTAAATGGAGCAAATGTTCAGTTTACCTAGTTCTGGATGTAACCCAAATTTACCAGGTATTTCTTACCCAGACACATTACTCCACTTAGTTCCTCATCGACTATCTTGGCTAAATGAAAAGTGCCCAGTAGGTTTTGAGCATAAACGAGTGAAATATGTCATTTCAGAAGTCATTTCCTTTAATCAGCCTTCGTCGCCATTACCTGACCACAGTACCGGATTAGATGCAAAATTTCACGTGCATTCAACCCACGTTTTTCTTGTGCACAAGCTATAACAAGCATATAGAGAACATAATGAACTAACTTATACTTGGGAGTATCAAGCCTTAGTATATTCCACACAAGTGAATAGTGCTTTTCGCGCGCAACCTCGTTCCCAGGCTCTTTCATCTCCCGGGCGAAAGACCCTGGTTCAGGCTGGTCACGTGTCGGCCAGAATCTGGCCGGTTGCAAAAAAAGAAACCAAGGGAGGGGCCGTTAAGTCGGAAATTTACTTTACTTTGTCTACTGGGGAAAGAAAAATTTGGATATAAAAATTAACACCTCCCATGTAGTTTACGCTGCGTCTGAACAACAAGTCAAGTTGTTGCAGGCCTTGTAGTTCTGTGGGAGACCACTGCAAAAACGTATGCGGAAAACTGAGCTAATAAGGCACTTCTCGTAACAGCGAAAGAGTTTTACAGCAGCTCGTTGCCACAGAGCGAAGGTTTGCCGCATTTAATCTGCAGACCATGTGAAAGACGCCTCGACAACTTCAGAGCTTTCAAAAAGGTAATTTCGCGAGTCAAGGCTCCTTCGGAAGGGTGAAAAGATGCATATAAACACGAAGGCGCGCTATAAAAGGCCGTTGACCGCCTCTTTCGACATCAAATTTGCATAATGTTTGTTGAATCGTACGTGCGTCCACAGCGTTCAGAAGTCGCTCTGTCCATGAAATTTCTCTGCAGCAACTAAAAGTATACCTAAAATTAAACACATACGGGCAACTTTAATGTGGAGTCCTGGACGGAAGGGTTTGAAAGGA
Organism: Plumapathes pennacea; assembly: GCA_964036295.1. Taxonomy (NCBI): domain Eukaryota; kingdom Metazoa; phylum Cnidaria; class Anthozoa; order Antipatharia; family Myriopathidae; genus Plumapathes; species Plumapathes pennacea. The sequence goes on along the minus strand of OZ038465.1, from coordinate 8,163,220 downwards.
AATTTTTCTCTTGGCTGCCAAAATACATTTTGAATTTCGCGGTGCAATACGACCACCAAGCATATTTAATTTTTTACTTTGAAGATTATTCTTGGATTTTACTCAAATTGCACTCAAAATGAATGTTTATGTGATAGAAAATTGGTGAGGCAACATTATCTTGTTTTGCGTGGTATTCAAGTACAAGGAAAACAAATTTGGACATTTTTGGCTTTTTACTAATTAGGAGCTGTTGTCTCGGTCGCTGTTGATTGGCAAGTGGCTCTGCGCTCCCCAGGGAAGCGTCCTTTTATAGGAAGCTTGCCAAAAAGCGTGGCTGGCTTGTGTCGTTTGTACCAGCCTCGTTTTGATTTGACAAACGCACAGCACGACAAATTTCTTTGACAGGGGGACCCCTCCCAACGGATTATCTTTGTGAGCAAGGCACGTGACCAGCCTGAACCAGGGTCTTTCTTCGGGGGCGGGGGCCGGGAGATGAAAGAGCCTGGGAACGAGGTTGTTTCGCGCGCTCTGATTGGCTCCTCAATCTCGGAATATCAGGTACTATTCACCTCCCGGCGGCTTCCGGTAAAACAAAATGGCGCGCGAACCCAATTTTTGCCCACTTTTGTCGGAAATAAAATAGTTATTTGGGAATTGGCTATTAAACTTGTGTAGTATATACTAAAACAATTATATACGTTTTTAGTTTCTTCCACTGAAATAGTAGGTTGGAGAGACAGAGAAAGGTAGTTTAGGAGCGAGGAGGAACCGGGATTATGATAGAAGACACACCAGATCGGTGCTAACCTGCTGTAGAGCACAATGTCCGGAATCCAGACAAGACTTGGATTAACCCTGATCCTTTTGATGCCACCGTAGTTGTCTGGATTCCAGGTTAGAAGCATATTCCTCCATGTCTAGTGAAAACATGATTATGATGCTTTATTTAAACACGATGTTTGTAATCATCAGAGCTGGTGGGGTTGTGTATGTAGGTTTTTTGTGTTTTTTTGTCACTATTGTAAAAATATTAAATTTTATGTACGTCGGCGTGTGTATGTATTATTTCTTTCTTTTATATACTTTTATATATCTATAACTATAATTAAAATTCAAAAGAATGTCTATATACCCTATTTACTATCTACGAGCTACAGTTTGGACTAAAATGTGTAATGTAAATTGTAAAACCTAAATTCTAAATGACGTACGAACTTACATGCTTATTAGTGCTGTATTGTGTAACATATTTTGGTGCGTGTTTTGGGGGAATTTTTAATCATTTCATTAGCAATGTAAAATTGCTTCTTTTTAATATCAGAAAGACGTTATGAAACAATTACTAACCTGCCTGACCCAAACATTGACTGTAATGATCTGGTTCTTGTCGTCCTGAAAAATAAAGAGATACATTTCATCAGGTAAAATGTAATCACACGTTATCTGGTGCAACACATTTTGCATGTCGCTGTTTTCTAGTTTCATTTGTGTGACTCACAGTGCTAATTGATTCTGAGTAGTGTTTGGCGTTGCATTTGCTATGCTTTTGGGTTGGTACAAACAAATTTGGCCGCAGTATTCTCGACCAATCAGGAACAAAGGCAAGTTTTACAAGGGACGTTTAAAGTCCAGATATGCACCAAAATGAGCATTTTTCTGTGATTCCGAGACACAATTCTGTTTCGAATTAACTGGTAATAAAGTGATAAAGACCACCGGCTTCACTGGTATTTTGTATTGAAACGCGACGAAAATGCCGGTTTCGGCCGCCATATTGGATCACGGCCGAGCGAGAGTGTCCTGGGGCCAAGCTAGCATCGTGACGTCATGTAGGTAAGACGATGTAAGCATTTGCTGATGTCGCAAGGAGGGAAATTATTATTGCGGCATGCCAACTCGGTGCGTTGTTGGAGGTTGCTCAAATATTCCCGATGTGCAAAAAGGAATAGGCCTGCACAGGATCCCGTTTGCGAAGCCATAATAATTTGCGATGGTTTTACATTGAACTGCCAATCAGCAGTGCGAGGAAACGCCGTCTCCACTTTGCGGTTTGCTTGTATGAGAACGTCGCAGTCAGGTTTTGCTTTTGATCCTGATTGGCCGAGAATATAAACGCGAAACTAAAACCAAGATCACACGATTACTTTTGATAGTTATATGAAAACCTGAACATTTATGGTTCTCCGCATCTCTCCTACAGATTTACTTACCACGTTTACTAATTGAACTAACTCCAAGCCAAACGTGACCTTGTAGAAACTTTTGTTTTGTCTGAGCGGGATAGGATGAGCGTCTTTATTGTATCCTGTTAGCAGATCACTGATCAGTTCCTGCTCCATCGTCTTCATAGCACCTAAACATGGTGATAAAGTTTATGTATTTTAGTTCAAGACTATGATGGTATTCTAGTTTTAGAACATTATCACTAATTAATTGAAAGATATCTGTGAATGAAAAACTGAGGACAGGGCTCAGGTTTAGTAGTCTTTCAGAGCCAAGCAATTGCCACTTTGAAAAATTCAGTAGTACTGTTTGCTGCAAGTTAGGTATATTTACAAAAAATATTTACAAAGTGAAATTTCTACCTAAACTAAAAAGTTGCATCCTCATGACTGAATGTCGGCTTTGTCACCTACAGGTATTCGTAGTGCTTACCTTGTACCCCACCAACGCACAAGAGAAAGGACAAGAATAAGAAAGCGTTCTTAACTGCCATGATGTCCTGCATTGGAAAATAACGGCGGTGAGTGAGGTCAGAAATATAGAGAATACGAATAATTTTCAATTTTTAAGCAAGGCGTGGGGCTTAGTTACATACGTTTTACATGCAATGTGTAAGAAGGAAGAATTTTCCAGTTGTATCTTTTACCGAGTTATTTTGAGTAATTTTGAGGTTCTCCTTGTGAGTCGAATCTGCATCTTTGTTCTAGAGTGTTCCCGTCATTACGCAACACTAAAAAACCTGGAAAGTCTCAGTAGAAAAAAATACACCTTTATAAATAAGTTCAAAAACGTGCTCCTCCTCACAACGGTTCACTTTCATGTCTCGGCCACACTCTTGTAAAATCGGTTTCACGTTAAAAGTAGACAACCAATCAGCTATAAGGTACACTGAATTGTGTACTAACAAAATAAATTCAACTATTGATTTAGACACCCGGGACTCTATTCTGCTCAAATATAACATGTGTTTATATTTTAAGGTACGTGAAATTAGAAGATATTATAACAAACTACGAATTAGCTTCCGGTGCATGAGAAGATTGGTTTCCGAATCGGGCTTATTCTGGCGGCCCAATGGCGGCGTCAGCAAATATTTGAGGATGAGTCATAACCAAAACAGCCGTAACTCGTGATTTGCAGCTGTGCGGAGGCAAGTGAATCGTTTTCGATTTGTCAGCAAACTTTGTGAACAAAATTTGTTTATCGAATTTAATTTTATTACAGTCTCCGAACTGATAAGGAGGCATATAAAGAAAACTTTCTAGCAAAACAAGAAAGAAATTTACACAATACTAGTAAAAATAAAATAAAATAAAAAATAAAGTAAAAAAAGACGAAAGGCAAAATAAAATAAACAAAAGAAAATCATCACCGTGGAGAAGTCTTAATGGCACTGACCGGCTAACTATTTTGCATGTTTTTATTTTATTTTCTTAACTTCAATTTCTTTTGCAGTCTGCCACTTCGGATAACTAGTCTTGAAAACCGTGTAAAGAAAGGTAAAAAAGGAGGGTGCGATAACATATGTATAAAATTCGGCTCATGTGCGGGTCTTCTTTTGGATCTTTGTGTTTTTTGTGAATTGAGTTTTCCCTTATGCACATATAGGCTGGAGGTTCGTAGTTGTGCTTGGGTGGATAAGAGTACTTTTCTGTGAGATAAATCCAGGTTTTCATGAACTCCGCCAATCAAACGAACTGACATACACATAATCCTCTCCTATAAACTAAGATCGAAAAATATCCTTGTTGGAATAATGCGAAAGCAATTAACTATTTTTATGTTCCAAAACAGTTAACCAGGCTTAGAATATCCCTCCCGTTGAACAAGCAAACCTCACCTTAGGATTCCAAGAAAGAATAAATTGGCTGGGAATATTCAGCGCTTATTGAGTTATGTGTTATGCGCACAGTGAACCAACCGAGGTGTTTGAAACACTTTGTCTGAGGTGGCAAAAACTTACCAGTTAAATCATCAATATGTGTGTGCCGCAAATTGGGCGGTCTTAAAAATTTAATAACAAGTCACACCATGGGGCGCAGTAAAAACAAAAACAGTTTCTTTGAAAAGCATTTAGGGAGTTAGCTTTGTACTTTCCGAAATTATCCAAAGGTTGCTGTAGCTGAATTAATCTCAAATAATCCAGTGCAAAGCCTTTTAAATCTCCAAAATTAGTGGCGTGAAATTAGTGTTTGAGTATTGTTCTAAGTTACCAACGCGTCCCAATTAAAATGGTGCAATCCGGACGGTGGTTCAGCTTGTCTTGCAATACTCAATGGTTCCCCTCGAGGGCAATGAGATGAATAAGAAACGATTTTCATTCGGTCCATGACGATCGAGCATTAGATTCAACTCGGTTTTTGAATTTCCGACTTTCTTTGCTTAATATGCGAGACCTGTTTTCAAACTATTCCGACTAAACCAATCAAACCAACAGAGGACATACGTAAAATATTAACAAAGTGGTTTGGGCTGAATCCACAACAAAGCAGCAATAATCACACGAGATACATACTCCTCCTTTAACTTAGGACTTGTGAACGCATGATGAAAGTCTAGTCCCGCATCTACGGAAAGATGAAATGCTCAGCCTGTTTGGTTTGAAATTTGTAAAGCTGTCTCTAAGTTTAACAACTGCAATTAAACACTTTGTCTTCGTGATGAGTTCAGATAAACAGAAAATTGCAGCCTGCAGGTGTTTGTGGTTATACAATTAGTTCGACTTAGTAGCGAATCTCATCAAAACAACAAAACAATTATCCAACGGCCCAATAAAAACGTAATGCTTTCTCACAGATCCCGCTAAAACTGGTTTCCCTTTTCATAAAGTCTGAAGTTGTCATTTTACCATTATTCCCGTTTGGTAGTAGTGGTGTACGATTTGTTTTTATTCATTTTTGCTGTTCATTGTTATCTGTAAGCAGTCAGTATGTTGGAGGGCATGCGGTGACAATCCGTGACTCGATGACTCTCACAGCACCTAGCTACTACTTTTTTTTCAATTCCGTAAACCCATTTGTAGCACAGTACTCAAATTTTATTCGGTGAAAAGTGCTCGGTGCGTTGCGCATATGGCGTGCTGAACAGCATCATGGGTATCCTTGTTCCCAAGCTCTCGGATAAATCGAGAATCTAAGCAACGCGTAACATACTCCATCGGTCTGTTCGTCGAAACAGTTGTCTTAGGCAATATTTAAGTTTTACGTCTTGACAGCAATCAGCTTTTAAAGTAAACGTTCGCGAATACTATCTCCCGTCTCGGCGGTATTTGATATTTTGTTAATGTTATGAACACTTTAGACAATTTTTCAAAAGTACTTTCAAGTAAAAAGTACTTTTGAAGTATTAGCTTGACTGGTTGAAATTTAAAAAGGAGAACTCTACAACGAACCTTCACTGAGACCCGTTTACTACTGCATAGGGCGCCTCAAGTCCCGGACTCAAGTTCGCTCGTCTCCATTGTGTACTACATGTACTGTAAAATACCGCAGGACGACTTAAGCGCGGGCACGCAACAGGCCATGGCCATGTATTGTTTGCATGTTCTGACTACTGAAGATAGTTGTTCACAAGGTGCGTCACTACCTACTTCCCGTGAGTATAAGGAACTATTTAAAAATCTAGTGCGAGTTCATATTTCAGATATTTTAATTTATGTCTCATATTTACAAGGACAACACATAATACAGGCTCAAGGATGGACAAAGTTAATCAGAGTCTAATAATAGGCCATTTCCGAGATGCCTGCTGTCTCAGTTTCAACTGAAACGAGATCTAGTGTGAAACCTATATTAAGAAAAACCGCGGACGGCTATCGCGTTTTATACTAATCACTGGAAACTTTGGGGCCTCTTGTACATATTATGGATCAAATAAGGATTACAAACTACAAGATCTGTTTCCAAATCATGTTTCAGGAAGATTCCTATAATTTCTATAATATTTCCATTCCATAGAAGAATTCGCAGTATAACTATGTTATAATATAATAATAATTATCTTAGTACGCATTTCGACAAGCCTCAGTATTACGTTATGTTATGTTCAATTTTTACAAAGTTAATTGATCACATGCCATGCATTTGCTTGTATAACCAGCCAGCTAACTTCAAGTGCTTTTGGTTATGTGGAATAATTTTAAAAACTTCCTCTTCGACTAATTAAAAAGCGCATGGGATACGCAAAATTAAAAGAATCACATGGCTACTTTTGGGAAATACTTTTTCTCGGTAAAACCGAAGGATTTCCAATTGGGCAGGCTAATTCCGCTGGTCACTTTTAGGTAAATATGGTACCCTTCTACAAGTCGATCTATTTGTTTTAATCAAGCGTTTGTAAGGCCTACAGTCAAAACAAGCTGAATGTTTCTTCATAATGGAACGGCAGTTTCGATTGGCTTTCAAAGGGTAAAGTGCCAATCACAGAAACTGTAAGAAAACATTCTCACCCAACCAGTAACCAAATTGATTTGTGATTGGTGCAGAAGACAATTGATTTTTTTATTCTTTCTTTTCTTTCTTCTTCCATTGACCACAGGAAAAACCCAACAAATTCAAAACCAAAGCAATCAGAAAATTCGCTTTCGACAGTTAATTTAATAGCCACTCTGTACGCTTAATATACTTGTGGTAAATATTCCCCGAACTTTACGTATATCAATCATCAGCCTCCTTCTGGCAAAAAGCCAATTACTTTGCAATTAAGTTCAAACCTCGGAGAGCCTCATAAATCGTGCTGTACACTGTATTTACAGTGCTGTCAACTGCCACGTTAAACGGATCTGCTTGATCGAAACTCGATACTTGGGGCACTAAAGACCTGATATGATGGCCCTGCACAAGAAAAGCTTTCACGCACGTGCATAAGCTCAATACGTCAACTACCTTGACAACTGTGAAGGGGCTGCTATCTATGCATCCCCATCAGTTCTCCTCACAAAGATTGACAGCGTAGACACCATTATGATAAACATATAGACCCAGAAGAAGAACCTGTCCATCACATTGGCGAAGTACCTCCAGTCTTGCTGATTCCTCTCCACTTTTCCACGGTTCCTGATGTCAATGGCTATGTCGCTGATGTCCTCCACAAATTTTGGATCCGGTACCAAGCGCTGCCTCATATCCACCGCGTCCACTGAGGAGGAAGTGCCGGGATATCTCACCTCGACTCTGGTAGGCACCCCTCCCCTGGCGCTCGTACACCGGCTGCAGTGGCAGTTGGCCGAGGGGGAGAAGGATTCCGGCCACTCAACGCCGAGCGGCGGCAGCGTAGCTTTGCTGTTTTCTTCCGGGTACTTGTTCTCCGGGTTGTTTGGACGCGAGCCGTCTGGTCGACGAACGCACAACAAGTAACCGAGCCATTGTAGGACAATGATTTGTGCCCAGAGCGGAACGCTTTGTGTTGTGCTGCCTGTTTTCAAGTTGATAAGCAAAACAGATCTTCATTGATATGTTGGTGAGTCGGTCGTAAGTCAAACGTATGGCAATTATATTGTAAATAAATGTCATAGGTCTCGCTCTTCTTGTGCAGTTCTCTTCGGTTAGTTATCCGTTTTTTGTATTCTGTAGCCGAAATTTTGTACTGCAAATCGAAAAAAATACTTAAGTAAAAGACGGGCTATTTTGCCTAATATACAGCAATGTTTTGATTTTCAGATACGACGAAAATGTTTTTTCGAAGGTGTAGAGTGTGATATTTTCATCACTCATACAAGATAATTATCAGTTTTACCTTTCACTTATCAATATGTTGTTGCCATGGCTACTGATAAAAACACGAACTTTTTGAAAAATTTGTCATGGTGAATATAATTTATTTTCTTCTCAAAGATAAAATCATACCCTCGCGTATATATCTATATCATCTATATATTTAAAATAATAGTTGCAACTATCGTACGTCTTTTACCTGTGCCATGGTAATGCACGTTCAAAACCCAGCAAGTGAGAATTAACGAAACGGCAATCTCGGCCATGATAGTGATGTAAAAACTTCCGAGCAGCGGAACATTTTCAGAGTTGCGAGGCAAGGCCTCTCCCACCAGCTGCAGGAACACGGCCATGGCCAGCAGTATAGTGATACTGAGAGTTATCCGCTCGCCTGACTCGGGTGGGAGGAAAAACCCCAAGAGGATCATGGACAGGATGAGCGCGCATGGTATGATCAGATTGAAGATGTAGAACAGCGGTTTCCTCTGGATTTTGATAGTGACAGTGACGTCAGTTAGATTGTTCTCGCAGCAAGGGTACTTCTTGCTGTTACGCGCCTTGTCAGTCCCCAGCAAGTCCCACTCGGCGCTCTTGACGTACCCTGATGTCATGTTTCCGGATTCCACTACCATGTTCAGTTCAGTCACCTACGTAATGCAATTAACATATGTTAACTACTTAGCCCTTAGAGTGGTTTTCGGATGACTGTCGAAAGTAATTGTGTGACTGTTTTGGTTTTGCGTTTGCTTCGCTTTCGGATTGGTCTACACGAGTTTGTCAGCATGCTCAGCTAATCAGGAACAAAACCAAAACCAAAAACTTCTCACGCAAGCGATGGCGTGTACTCGCAATGTTGATTGGAAAGTAAAACCAAACGCAAGACCAAACGCAAATTACTTTGGCTTCGAATTGGCTGAACTGTTTTTTCTCAGTCTCTGTGATTGGCCTGTGTAATTACTTTGGTTTTGGTTTTCGACAGTCATCCGAAAACGGCTCTATTAAAGAGAACCTCTCAAACACAGTCCTTTCAGACCAATAATCCTTGGTTCCGCCATTTTTGGGGTCCCCGAAAGTCGAAAGATGAATAACAATCTACTTCCATCCGACTTGTTTGAGCATGAGATTAGTTTCTTTTGATGAAATGATGTGATGTAGTGAGTACTGATAATTTAATCAGCTGTCCACTAATCAAGCTGTGAAAAACCACGTTCCATACTGTATGATCTGTCTTTTGTGAAAAACTGGAAGAGAAAATTGAGTTGATCATTCTTGGAAGTGAAAGTGTGAAATACGTTAGCCCCAATCGCAAAAGCTGTGTAAGATACGATTATACTATTCAAGCTCATATTTGTAAACTACCTCAAGAATTGAACAGTAAACTTAAATTATAGAACAACTATTAAACTGTGTGACGTAATAAGATTGATGATAGCGACAGGAAAATCAGTCCATAAATATCATCTGCGTACAATTTACTGTAGAAGCTTACGCGGTAATAGATTTAGGCAAAAAAATGTGGTGTACGTACATCATACGTCCATGATCCAAACTTCATTGTACACCTTTGCTGATCAAACGGGAAGTAAGTCACGTCAATCTTGCAGGTGCTGAGAAATGAGGCGGGGCAGAACCACTTGTTGGTTCCGTTGTACTGCACTATTACTGGAGTCTTATACTTCTCCGTACCTCCGCTGAACTGGTTGTCCGCACTGCAACAGTAGATCACGTGACCCAAAAATGAACCATGTTTGAGAATACGATAGAAAGAGCATCAAAACATATGTAGACTTGCAAAATCTAAAGTCAACAGCTTTCAAATGCAACTTTTACCAGGCAAGTTTCACCAAACTAGATTTTACCAAACAAGTGTGGCAGCACTATCGGCCAATCAGTTGCAAAAACAGATTACTTTGGCCTCTGATTAGCTCAAAGTGTTTCATAAAGTCTCTTTGATTGGCTGTGTGATTACTTAGGTTTTCAGGTTTTATTAAAGTCATCTGGCGCCGGCAGCTCTATGATACATGGATTCAAACGCTAAAAAATCTGGAACAAAACACATCCTTGTGTCATTTACAGATTTTCTCAGGATAGAGAGGGAAGGAAAGGAAAAGATCGGTTCTATTTCTCACTTTTTTTTTTTTTTTTTTTGTCACCTGTTGTACAGCACAATGTCGGGAATCCATACGAGAGTAGGGTCCATTCTGACAGCCTTGACGCCATCGTAGTGTGCGGGGTCCCAGGTAAGCAGCTGATTGTTCCACACCTGAATAATGGCAACAATGCAATTGTGTGACAAACAGGGATAAATAAGCACACAGCGCAATATAGAGAGGTCCAGACCGGTTTACATTTACGGAAACGGATAAAACTGGTTTAAATTTAGTTTTCGACTCCCGAATATGCCGTTTTGGCCCATCTCAAAATAGTTTTCTCTATAGGTCAAATTTTCAGTATCTGATAGACTCTGGTGGACTTTGTGACATTATTGCTGCTCGGCTAAAAAAGAATACCATAGTGTTTTATGCTATTTATTTCTTACCTGTCTAACCCATATGTTGGTTGTTATCATCTGACCTCGGTCGTTCTGAGAGAGAAAGTTATCAGGAGAATGAGAACGTTTAAGTCTAATTACAGCAAAAAAACGGACACTTTCTCAACAACAAAATTGGGCCACAAAGAGCGGCAGATGACAATTAAAAAATACCGGGCCCTTTTCATGCTTTCATGAAGCTATTAAAGGGTACATATAGTAACCAATCAAAGCAATAGACAAGAAAATACTCTCATTTACACGATCTTCAACTGGTCTGAAAGAGCAGTGGAACTAGCATAAGGGCTCGGCCTGGAACCAGCCGAAGCATTCGATTCATACTGGCTTGCAGTCATGGGAGTATCAAGATTCTAGTACGTTTAAAAACGTGTCCTTTCAAGTTGTGGTATTACTTTTTGCATCCATCGAGTTTTAAAAGACACAACTACCACTCTCTTGGGCAACCTTGTTCCTAGGCTCTTTAATCTCCCCGCCCCCGCCGCCGAAGGCCGGGAGATGAAGGAGCCTGGGAATGAGGTTGTTTCTTGGGCGTTTTTATGTCACGTGTACGTTTGCTTACCACGTTCACAAGTTGTACGATTACCACTCCAAACGAGACATTGGTGGGAACTGTGGGATCTTTAACCGGCCGCGCTTCTTTCGTGTAATTTTTCAGCAGATCTTTGATCAGTCTTGCTTCCGGACTAGTGACCGTATGTGTTTCTGCCAAGGGAGAACCACAAGTTGATTAAAGTAAAAGTAAAGTAAAGTGTCTTTATTTATACACGGTAAGTAATTCAGCAGAGCTGGTGGGGCCGTGTTTTAAACTCAACGTAAATCTGTTAAAAATCCCAACTGGTCGAAGGCTAACCAGTTGGCTATTTACATAACGTGGCCGAGGATTTGAACGCGGGGCTACCGTGTCACAAATTCAGTTAGTGCTCAGAGCGGGACTTGAACCTGGGACCTCTGGATTTCAAGTTCGGCGCCCTAACCTAAACGGTCACGCTGCCTCCACGCATTTACTATGGACGTAAAGTTTATTAAAGCTACTCAAACATCAGCGGTTAGGTCTTGCACAACGGTGTGCATTCTGTATGGTTTTCCAATCAATGCGGTATATAAATCTCAAAAAAGGCCAATTTTCACGAATCATTTCACCACCCAGTAACAAGGATTTCTCTGCCAAAATTCATATGTTTGGTTAAAAATCACACTGGACAGTTGACATGCATAGTTCTGTACAGTGAATTGTGGATTTGATTGTAAACGTATAATTTTGAATATATAGCAGGAAAACTACGCATGGTTTGAACCTCCTCTATTTAGAAAGCGTTAAGTGTTAGTCGATGATTTGCTCTTATTTCTCGCTCCCGCTTGTCTAAAATGTCAAAAATTGGATACAGAGAGCTTGTACAGATCAGTTTTCTTTAAGTTTCTTCAGAATGTGAAATATTTTATGTCCGTTTAACAGAGATATATCCTACCTCCCAAATTTACCACCACGGTAAAAATAATCAAGATGGTTATGTTTCGCCATGCTGAGATATAGAGCTCCATAAGGCACATGAACTATAAGAAAACCAAAGATGAACCTTATTAGGAAGGCAACAGGTAGATATACTTTCCTCAAAAAAAAAAAAAAAAAAAAAAAATAACACACACCAGGTATTATCAGTTTACAACCTTGGCCGTCTATAACACTTGCGTGCATGTACGTTTATCCACTCAAGGAAGAAAGGGAAAGACAATGAGAAGTAAAGAAGCACAAAAACATATATAAGTACCTTCAGGTTGACTGCATGTGTTGTACTAGCAGTGTATTATATTACACTTTAATGCTCCGCGTTGGCCTTTTCGAAGGACAACCCTGGTATAATCTCTCGGTAAAGGCTTGGAACATAATCATGATCTTCTGTTGAACTTGACTACATTAATAATTGCAGTCCAAAACGCGTAGAACAAAAATCCGACTCATACCTACTGTGCAAAGAGTTGCTGCAAAAGACGACGAGGACTGATAAGAACAACTGACCCAGGTCGAAATTCCGTTCTGAAAGAAATAAGGACATGCAAAATGTACGAGTGAAAATTGATAGCAGTTGAATGCCAAGTTCGCCATACTGTATGAAATATTTTTGGTGAGAAACAGTGAAAAAGCTAAAAATATTGAAGTTAATCACTCTTGGGAGTGAAAGGGGTAAATCTGTTTCTCCCCCAAAAAACACTGGTAAACTTACCGCGCGCAATACGATAATCTTGTTGTATCGATACAAATTATCAAATCCAGAATTTCTTTCAGTCGTCCAAGCGATAATAAACTGTTGAACTGAGTTTCCATCTTATATCAGTTGTCTGGCTCTTAGCACTCAGTATTAATTAGATGCTTTCTGGAGACTCCCTGAGAGTTGCGGTTTTCGATTCCACACCGATTGACTTACGTTTGGAAGGAAAGACGAAACAAGTTAAAATTCGGCGATTGAGTCGAAAATGTAGCTAAAAACTTTTTGAAAAATGCTGAAGGCTTTTTCAGCTTTTAGCAATCTTTTGACACCGTACTTGTGAGACAAATAATTTAAAAGGAATGTTAGTCCCTGAGATAACTAGTCAGGGTCTGCGTTGGTGTTCCACTCCAAGTTCAAAATGCAGATTCTCGGCAACCTTTGTAGAAGAAAATGTGGTATGAAGAACATAGTGACAATTGATAGTTTAATCAGCTTTTATCTTAGCAAGTTATCAAAAGCGAAGTTCTCCTAACTGTATGATATATTTTTGGTAAAAAAGGGAAGGAGAAAGTTGAAGTTGAACACTCTTGGGAGTGAATGGGTTAAAGGTATGATGAGCGCCGTAAGGTGAATATGTAGTTGTGGCTGAAATGATTTGAACCTCAGACCGTCGTCCGAGCAAACACATTGTTTCAATCTTTGATATTTTTTGTTTTACTTTTGGAGTCAGATTATTTATCATTGAAAGGCTCGACGTGATTTTCGGTATTCATTATGCCTATAAACCTCGATCCTTTTAGGCGGTCATAATAGGTGATGTAATCAGTTTCAAGGCAATTTTTAATACATCAGCGCTAATAGAATCGGTTATTTTTTTCGAAAATGAAGTAATTTGTGATGTAGATAATATCACATTCTGGGACTTTTTGGAACTTTCTTTGCAACTGATCTCCTAGCCGTGACCGATGACATCATTACCAAAAACACCCATAGTTATCGAGTATGATTGCCACTGATTGGCTAGGACCTTTGCAAGTGGACTGTTTCGGCCAAAACGTAGCGTTAGGCCTGTTTCAAACGTCGAACTTTACATGCGTCGAATACAATGCAAACGAGCAAAATTTATTGTTTCAGCTAATTTACACTGTATTGGACGCATGTGAAGTTCGACGTTTGAAACAGGCCTGGATATGAACTTTCAGGTACGGACGTGTTTTGAAGGCGAAAAACTGAATCTAGAAAACACTCTAGAAAACACGAGCTTAATGAAATAAATCAAGGCAGAGCCTCTTCGTATAACCTATCAGAGGGTGTGCCCTCATCCTCTATCCCACCTTTACCCCCCATCCCCCACCCCTCACCCCCATCAACACCCCAGGATTAAAACTGATCAGATTTTAGTCATTTGTAATGAAGTGACATGAAAAGCTGCTCCGACAGATCATTATTTAAACAATAATAAACATGTGTTGGCTATTGTAAGGTTTCGTTCATCAATTTGTGTTGCATTCACATTTAAAACTCAACAGTTCAAAGGAAAATTAAGAACAATCGAGAAAAAAAACCGACACTCTTTAGATCCTTTAGATGTGTGTATATCTAACGTCAAGAGAAATACATCAGATATGTAGAAAAAACTGATATAGATGGGTTCTCAAGTAGTCAGAGTGCGTGGCAAACAGATTATATATTGGACCGAAATGAACGGGCTTAACTTCCAAAGAACTGGTTAGGGTAATTAGCGAAGGAGAGTGGTAATTTGCGATAGGAATCGAGAATAATTTGGCTTGGTCTGGAACTAATTAATATCACGGCATCACGCCTTGATAGGCTGTGGGTTTTAGCAAATTAACTTAAAAGCTGCTCAATAATTGCTATCTAACAATTGTCAGGTCTGGCTAGGTAATGCTTGTTCCCGCTCTCATTATTACTGACTCGGTGTTATGCAGATGAATCAGGGCATTAATTTGACACATTTTACTGTGTATGCAATATCTTCTCAGTTCTCTGGCCGACGTCTTTGGAAAAATCTTAAAGTCATAAAACATCGGTCGTTCGAAGACATTTAGGAAATTTGTCGCTTAGAAAATGGCGAAGTTCTTGATGGAAAGTCACTTCTTGAAATAGATCAGTTAGAAAAATACTGATTTGTTATGGTTCAAGACATGGCTGAACGAAAAGGTCGAAACTCACAGATAGGAAGCAATTCTTCGGTAACGATAATTTTTCTTGAGAAAGGGAAGCACAAAATGAACCAAATTCTTAGGAATCTTTCAAGTGCCAGTAAGTGTAAAGTAATATTAAAGATACGAAAAAGCGACCCTTCTGTTTTGAAATAACCACGAATGCCAGTGCTACGTTCTGCCATCAAATCTCTGCTTTCTCCATTTTCAATTGTACTGCTCAAAGCAAGGTCACTAGAAATGTACTTGAGCATATGTAAACAAACAGAGCTTTCAGGTCAAGAAACTTGTCATGCAGTCGCGATCACGATATTGGCAGGTGCAAGGTATAACAGCATTCAAAACGAACGAAGTATATAAGTCGTATTGATTCGGAACCTCGCTCCAAAATACGTCAAATTAACAAAAGTATAAGAATCAAATATCATAAACCCGACAGTTTTTTACAGGAACATTTTTAAGTCAACGCTTGCTCCTGAAAGATTGATGCATTTCGTTGTCATTAAGCTGCCAAGCTTCCTCGATTGTGAACCTTTAGACTATTACGTGAATAATATGGTTGACTGGACAGTTTTCCCACTGGAAGGGCTGTGTTGATAGTAATACACTTGAAATCACAACATACCTAGTATGAAAAATACTTACCTTTGGAAGTGAAGAGAATTTGACGGACCGGAGGTCTTAAAAACCGCGCGTTTTCAGCCAGCCAGCCGTAATACCAAGTATTTAGGCAGAATAGTACTGTATCCAACTCACACAAGCCCGCAAAACTTCACTCGACCTAATTATCAACTCGTGCCTTATGATTAGCGGTACAACTGAAGAAGGAACTTTTGGTCGAGTCGAACTTGCAAGGCAGTGTCAGTCCAACCCTGTAAAACAAACAGCGCTCTAAGTTCTCAATTTTAAACTTGTGTGGCTTAATTGAAAAGTAATGCACGCCATCAATAAGGTATGAATGTGGGACGACAGATAGGAAACGAACCATTCAGCTGCTTCAGCTATGTTTGATATATACATCCTGTGGCATATGTCAGGGCTTTAGTCTAAATTTTCATTTTGTTACTAAGATTGGTATGATTATGAAGGAAAGTAACAATGGGTACAGACAGCATATATTGTAATCTGAATGTTAGCAAAATTAACAAGAGTTGTGACCCGCTAAAAAATATGATGGACTGTATCATCTTTTTTAGTATGCACCAATACAATAGGATCATATTAAGACTATTCCGACGCCATCTTCTCTGTCCAAATTATATGTGAATATGTAAAACACACACACATGAGCTCTACCGAACAACAACAGCATAAACATTGTATTAGAGGGGGTCACACGTTCAGGGGAGCGTTCAGGATTGGAGTTTTTATATAATTTTTTATGTGAACTAATTTCCAACTGTAGATTTTAGTAGCTAGAATAACCCACCAGTATAAACCGCATTTTTATTGCAAAATATAACTACATGAATTCTGTACGTATTGGTGTCTAAATAAGGCCATCTGGACGGCTCGTTTCACTGGAAGACTATACTGAACAGTGTGATCTCCTTTGGCTGAGACGAAGGGCCAACCATGACCGTGTCGAAGCTACAGTCAAGATATTCACATCAATGGCCTTCATTGACTATGTATGTACCAACCTAAGGTTGATGTCGGGATAGGCTTAACACCGCAAGGGGTACATTTTACTAAGTGACGTTTCTAGCGTTAGCTCTTCATCGGAGCTAAGTGCTCTGCCCGCCACTCGAACCGCTGTCAGCTCAAACCTCTCTTACGCCGTTAAACTCAGTATCCACGTCAACTTCAGGTTGATACATCACACGTTTTAGCTCCACTAACTCTAACTTTGCTCAGACGAAGGGCTAGCGCTTGAAACGTCAGCTTCAAATTCTTTCACGGCGTCCAGCTTTCACACATCAACCCTTAGTCGATCCAAGTTATACGCATTTCTCCACGCCGACGCAGTCAATCTAGTTCTCTTTAGAGCTGGTTTTACATTGTAACACTAAGAGGGACTATTATTTCATTGTATTTACCAGAGTCTTGATTTTCATCAGCCTAGAGGTAAGACATGACATATATTTGCATTTAAATGCTAATCGGCCGTGAAGACTGCTCAGACTAAACGCTCCCTCATGACCACATCAAACTTTTGCTGATAAAATCACACCTTTATTCTATTACTTTGTACTAATTTCTGACTGCCAGGTATCATTGGGCAGTTTAATTTGTCAGTCCCAACACTAAGGGTCTACTATTTTGTCCGCTTATCTTTTGCCACCTTTTCTTAAATTCAGGCGCCCCAGAGATTATAAGAGTGATGCCACATGAAGTCATTTTTAACGACCACTTTTCACGCAGTAGGGCTTCACTTCACTCATGCCATGCATCATGTTAAAAGAGAATTTGACCCAATCTTTAATTAAAACTCCAACTCCTGAACTGTCAAACGAAACTTGAAGTTTTGGATCAGGTGTATACTCTAGCTAAAATTATTGACATGTTAACAAGTTATTTTTAGGATGTATATATGTTTCTAATTTTGGCGGTTAGAGAAATTTTCAGATTAAAATGGTTAATGTATGACGAATGGTCAACAAAAATGGACAGATGTAACTCTGATTTTAGTTTGTGATTGGCCAAGAATGCGACTGCCGATTCACCGCGTGGCTGCCCTGCCACGCCCAAAACATGTCATCGTAGTGGTTTGTTCAGCTGGTTTACTGTTCGGCCCTCTGGCTAAATGAAAGCGTCTCGTGAGTACAAATTAATCCAGATAGCTCTGTCTACACTTGGTGATCAATACGTTTTTGTCTGTGTCTGCTCAAGACCCTGTAAGTGGAATTCACACGGGTCACTAGCTGCACCTGCCATCAATTAAGTGTATCACAAACTGTGAAGCGGAATGGACATAAATAAATAGCCGAGCCACAAAGATCTACTGTGTTTCCACAGTTCAAGTCATGTGAAGGAACCGTATATATGATCCGGGCCTGAAAGCCAGCCCAGAGTCAATGTTAACATTTCGTTTTCATAGTATTTATGCACTTTTATATCGAATTTTGTAGCCGATAAATGAAATCCCTCATAGTTTCACAAACTGTTTTACAGTTTAGAAAACAAATGCACACGCGCGGCCTCAAACAGGGAACTTGTCGGTTTTCTAAATGTATATAATCATATAATCATATAATCATAAAACATATTCTTATATTTCAAACGAATTGCAGATACAGACTACCTGCAGTGAAAGTGATTTTTGCAAAATGAAGCAACTTCTAAAATTATTAGAGTATTTTGCAACACTCATTAGATAGAAATAAACATTGTCAGCTACATTCTCACTTAGGAAGTAACTTTAGCGCTGTTTCTTGTCTTGAAAACTTAAGTGGAATAACTCATTGAGCTCGTGAAATACTTCAAATGTTAGCCGCAAGCCATAGGCGAAGGTGGCCCATCTGGTTGCGGTTAGCCAAACCGTCCACGGGCAGCCGTTAAAAATCATTTAGTGACTTCAGTGGGAGGTCTAACAAGGTCTTCAAGGGTCACTTCCTACACCTGCCGTGTTGGATGAGTGATTTATAGTTGGACCTGTTCAGGCACATCCGACTAATTAAAGCCGGTCCTCCGAGTTTAGAAATGATTCACTTGCACGATGCGATATTTTGCTTTAAACTGGCGGACGTAACCTTACGACACGAACAGAGTTGTATGATTTCGTAGCAATCTTTGGGCTTTACCAATCGTGGCCTAAAATAACAGACGTAGGCTAAAATCGCATCATGTAGATAAATCCATCTCTGCAAGTTAGTATAAATTTAAGCCCTGGTCTATACCCGCGGGAGTTTAGTCAAGTTTTAGGAGCTGTAAGATAAATGATTCAATTAAAGTGACTGAGCTAATCATATGTTCAGTAGATTATGAGATTATTTCAGTGCGTCATACTTGAATGGGGCAACCGATAACAAGAACTAACAACTAGGAGTGCTTGTTTAGTGAGGTAGCACGTCTGAGGATTCTGATGGGATATGGGTTTCGGATAGGAAAACGCTGAGAGATGCGGCTAAGGCAATTTTGGATCGAAATTCCCTCCGGCTTCCGAGTGTCTCAATGTTTGACATTGGAATTATACCTCTGATCTTTTCCTCAGTTGGCCATTTGTCCCTTCGGATCGTAATCTGAGTCGGACTGCACTGAGTACAAAGAGGGAGAAAATCATCTTGCAGATTACAATGTGCTCTAACTAGCGATTCTCCCAGCATCACAACATGTAATTTTTATGGCCGAGGATGGGAGAATTTAGCCACATGTAGGGGTTATAAAAAGGTTACGTCCGCTCGGCACAAGGTGGACAGACTTGATGAGGACATTTGTAGCATCTAAGACCATTTTTTCCGGTATGTTGCAATGTATTTTTAGAACCGCGTGTCCCTTGGTTGTTTGTGTGCCCCGCCTGCAATAGGAAACGTAGAATGTGAGTCAAAATATGATGTGGCGATGCTGAAACTCGCCATAAAAAGGTGTTGCTGATTAGAGCGCCAGCCGGCTTCGTAAGAATGAACAAATTAAAACATCAGCCATGACCCCATCCCGTCTGCCATATTCCCCATCACTTCTGTATCAGTAGCAGCCATCTATCTTCGTCAGTGGCGAACATCTGTATGCTCTCCATGGTCATCTGGGCCCGGTTTTTCGAAAGTCAATTAAGCTAATCCAGGATTAATGAAATTCTTTCTCTCGACCGGCCTCTCTCCCAATAAACTGCAGAGTTTTGTTCGAAGAAGTGTGGATTAGTAAGCTTGTTCCAGCAAACGTTATCAAGAAAGTCGTTGTGGACGAAACTTTCACATTTTCAAGCTTGTAAATGACAAGAAAGTTTAGACCTAATCCAGGATTAGCCTAATCGTGCTTTGAAAAAACTGGGCCCTGGAGAACATGTGCTGTACACTTCAGTCGTGCACTGCTCGTTTCTTGGGGCAATTGAGTGAGCACAGTTTCACGCGACCTTATCTCTTCTGCACTCTCAGAGTAGCCAGCCATCCTGCACTCATTACAATTTTGGAGTCGTACCAAACAAGAATGGGAATGACCCTTTTTTGTGTTTCACTGCCAAGCGGATGATTTTCATACGTCAACCTCAGTAAAACGTCCGACTCCCAATTGATCGAGATGCGTGAATCGAGCACTGACATTCCTGTTATAGCATTTTAAATCTTAATTTGGATATAGACGAGACAGTTTAGACAAGTTAGCACTGCTCTGATCGATAAGCAAACCGCTCCTCTAATATTGTAGGTTTATGACGTAAATCCGGGAGATTGATGGGCACGCTCAAAGAGTCTAACAGATACCCCCAAATTTTACACCCATGCATGTACATTATTAATAATTTAACTGATGGTCGCATTGGCGCAGATAATGTTCAGATACGATGGGTGGGCCTAACAAAAATAAGAAGAAGAGATCGCGATGGAAAAGCCTTTTTTTTTTTTTTTTTGCCGCGTGCATCCTTAAAGGAAAACTTGGGTTCAAAATAAGCCTTTTTTATAAGAAATTCCACAAATATCCTTCTCAAAAATATTTTTTTGACAATTAGTTCCGACAGAATCAGACGTTTATCAGGGTTCTTAGAAAAATACCGGCTACAAAGTATCAGTTCTAACTGAAAGTATAATTTGGGACAGCTACACTAAATATAGCAAGTATATATGTGCCATTTGATGTTATCAGGACTTTGCATTTTGAATACAGTCACCCTCAGGACCAGCTCCAACTGTCCGTTTTAGAGAGGTGTCCGTCTTAAGAGAATTTAGTTAGAGCGACAGAAGAAACAGCAGGGACCGCTCCTACCAGGTGTCCGTTACGAGGGAGCTAGTTCACTGAGTGTAGAGTTATTATTTTGATACTCTTGATAATGACGTCTTTCATCACAACCCAGAACTTCAGTAGTTGTTAGACTTTGGTCCCCAAGTTGGTGGAGCGTAACATTGGATTATAGGATAATATCTTATTGACTGATTCAGCTTACGCCCTTACTCCTCCGACTTCAGGCTGTGACGCGGCTAAAGTGTAAATTTAGCAAAAGGTTGATAATCTGCTCGAAACCAACTAACAACATGAAAACTTTGAAGTTACGACTGAACTGAATAACCGAAATCAGCAAACGAAAACAGAAAAATTCGTATCAAATTTTGGCTACTTCACTTCTGAGTTTGACTTTTTACAGTCCGTTGACATTTTGCTATTGTGTACACATTATCATATTAAAGCTTCAGATTAATCTTTTGAACGACACCGCCAGCATTAGCTTTGCCGCCCTATATATAGCACTGTGTGGGCACGAGCAATTAAATCCTATATACATTTAGTCTAAGTTGCTTTACTGATTTTAGCTTGCAAAGCAGATTTATTATTGAAAACTCAGACATTCTAACTGATTATTGACTCAAGCAACATTTAGCTGTCAAAATTGTACATTTACCTTTCGGTTGGCTCATCCTAAGCACAACTCAAAGCTTGAAAAACTGGATAGACGCAGACGTCAGTTAATGCTCTATTCGAGTTTTTGACTACCCGAACACTCACCAGAAGCCACTGAAGAATCGGCTGTTCTGATTTTACTGAATTCTCACAGCCAGTTTGTTAATATTCTTACGGTATTTGTGGCACGGCCATTAAGGGATACTTTAAGCTTCCTCTCATACCAATTCGTTTTTGTTACGTGATGGCACCAACATTTCTCTTTGATTGCCCTTGACTTTTTCCGTGTTTATGGATACCCAAGAATTTAAGGTTCCTCATGCTAATGAAGTGGATTGATAGTTGCCGACTCATCGACTTCTGTTAACCTTTTTCTCTTTTTTTTTTTTTTCTTTTGGCAATTTGTTTTTCGGTCAAGTGTCGTTTGTAAAATCGCAGTTATGTGGTATTTATTAGACTTTGATCATTTTTATTGTGTTCGCGACTGACGTCCGGCGTACGGTCTGGCGCGTGTGACTCGAGCCCAAAAAGTGTTGAAGAAACTGGTTGGAACTTTACAGAACCCATCAGTCAATAAAACAATGCCTTGACTGTCCTCTTCGATGAACTTGATAGAATTAGGGATTTTTAAATCCCATTCACACCTACTAATATTTCAGTTCACACGGTTCTGTCCAAAAACTGCTAAGTGCAAAATCAAGAATCAATTGCGAAATTTGTTCTGAGTATTAAGCACACAAAAGAATCAATATTGGAATTTTCCTGACCCATTCAATTCGCTCAGTGAGAGACTTGTAATTCTTAACAACCGTCCAAAGTCCGTAAGTTGTTTTCCTTCAAGTTTCGGCAAGGATAAAGGACTTCATGCGGAGTTTGTTGAAGTTTTTCGCTTCGTTGCATTTGGTCTGTGGACTTTCCTTTGTGTTGGCTGTAAGTAGCTAGTGGTGTGTGACTTCGCGTGTAACCTTTAGATGACATATTACTGGTTTACCGCAGCATTTAGCACATTTCCTGAATGACACGCAACAATGCAAAAAGCCGGACAACTATACCGCAAAGTTTTATTCCCTGAAACGTGCCATTAGTCTCGAACGTTTCTGTACTCTTTTGTAATTTCTTCGGTACTTGTTCTTTTGTTTTGGGTTTTGACGGTTCTTGGTGATAAATGATCTTTTAATAAATAGCCAATCATTCAGCGATGTCATGACACGTGATCAAGCCTTCATTGTTTTCAAAGGAAGTTATTGAAAAGAAAGGTCAACACAGGACGACTATTCATATATCAAATGATAATCCAAGAGAGTGTTCCTTCCCTCTGGAAGCAGGTTTTAAATTTCGTTTTTCAGTTGTGATGCACCAGAGCAGCAAAGCACGTTGAAATAGAGATCACTTCAATGCGCGGGTATAATATCAACTAGTGAAGTTTCGACGCTACTCATTCGGGCTTATTTGCATTGGAAACGGACTAGAAGGACGGTCTGTGCTGATAATTCCGTTACAAAGTTTGGCGAGCCAGGCTTCATGTTTTGTGCGAAGCAGTGATGCCGTTTGCCTGTTCTCTCGTACACCACGTGGACAGTAAACCGCAGTCTGGTATTTCTCCTCGATCCCGCTAGGACTAGTTTGAGGGAAAAACCAAGCACTTCGAGCGTCGTAAACAACGACTTTCAGTATAGTAGTCATGCTGTCAAAATGGTTGTCGGCGGTTCTACTTCTTCTTACGTGGAATTCTGTTAAACCCGGTGAGTACGCACATTGTATCCGAGTAACCACAAGCGACTATATTGCAGTTTAGAGAGCGACCTTAGCAGTTAAGAACAGCTTGAATGCTAACTTCGGTTTTAAACTCTCACTGGTTACTGAGTGATTTTAACCGTTGATACATCACATCCGCATGTTTTCTGTCCACGTTGAAGATGTTTAGAAGCCGGTAATCAAAGGGTTTAGACACAGTAAGCTAGAAAATATGTCGAACTAATGCGTGAGATGTCAAACTCGGAGTTGTCGTGAGCTATATAGCGTGTGACAATACCCTGATTGCATTGGTTGCCTCTCTTATGAACTGGACAAACATCCACATAAAAGAGTCTTTCTCCACAACTTTATTGACATTGTCGAGACTCATGTACCTGGAGAAGTAAGGAGTTTAGTTGCATTATATTGATCGAACGTTTTTAACATGATTCGTAAAAACAGGGCCGGGCTTGTTTTTCTATCTGGGCGGCATGCTATTCCAGGTTCTTTCGAAAAATAAGGAAATTTGACTGAAACTGGATTATAGTTTTGATGCAAGAGGAAGTACAGTAGTGTTCGTTGAGGGTTCTGAACTTTTCTGTCATAACAAATTAAAAAGCGAGCGTTACTGAAGCGAGTTATCAGTGCCAGCTGTACATGACAGCAGGGGGGATTGTCTAAAATTTGAACGCAACAGTCGTTTCGGCGTTTTGAAATTGGTTTCTGAGTTCTCTCACGACATATCATTTGTGCAATATGGTTTAGAGGTGAACCCTCGATGCGACCAATATTTCTATCAGCAAAGTCAGGTATCATTAACTTGCAGACATGAAATAGGATCTCGTGATGTGAAACAAGATCGCAACTTCAGCGTCACCGAGCTGTTATTTGATGCAGTCGTAAAACGTATTGTCATGCTGACTGTGTGATAGTGTCTTGCGTTTGTTAGGATTTTGTTTGCAAGGATTCCCCCAAAATGGCCTCTTTTTTTTGTCAAGAACCACCCATCCATATATCTTGATCGACTGGCTGTCTTCCAGTGTCCTACGATGTTGCATTTAAATAATTTGGATTGACAAAAAAGTGTAAAAAATAGAAATGAATGTCTTGGGGTATGACATAATTTTGCTTCTTTCTTTGTACCATATTTTCGTTTTGTTTCTCTGTATTTTTAAATATTTAAAAGTGACATTTGTTGATTATGAACCCTTTTAATGAAAACGTCACAATACTTCATGCGTTTTCCATTTGCAGACCAAGTATTTGCATTAGGACCAATTTTAATTGGTAGAAACAACAGCTGTTTTATGATGAGTATGACTCACTCAGACTATTTCTGGTGACATGTCATATTTTTTATAACCATCCATAGTTAGACTACTGGATTTTCAAAAAGGTTATTGAGGCTTTTCAGGGTCTAGTTCAAGCTTAAACTTTTATCAGTGAGCATACTGATTACAGTGTATAAATAAAGGTGTGCTTATAGTATAATATTATAATTATGAAGCATGACATATCTATCAACACAATGAGTTTGAAATCATCTGCCATATACTGGCAGCTTGAAAATGAAATTATCAAAGAGTCATGCAACCATAAGAAAGTTCTAAATTCAAACCATTCCAGTCACTATGTATATCTGGAGACTTTTTGGTCAGAGTTTTTTATGTTTTATGATCTGATAAATGCTTATGTTTGTATTGTGAATATTGTTTATTTTTAGAGTGAAATGTTTTTAAAAGGAATTATCTCAGAGGTAAAAAAGGTGTGGTAAAAATTCCTGACAGCAGAAGCACGTTTGAGGTATAATCTAATAAAAAGTAAAGTATATCTTTATATAAAGTATCTTTATTTATACACAGTAAGTAATTCAGCAAAAAATCCAATAAAAATATACTATATAATAGCAAAATAGAAACATTGAAGCTATACCTTAAGTACAGACATACACTGTCTGGTAATGTTTCGTCGCTGATACTATTGTGATGAAGTCAGTGTTTATCAGATATCAATAGCTGCTGTGACAATTCCCTTCTGATTCAGTACTGTAGTTAGATGTCACTAAAATACTAAAACTAAAGTTTTACATTCACATAACATTCCATCAGCTGAAATGAGGGTGTAGGGGATTGATTTTACTCACACAGTTAGGTACACATATACCATAGCCAACTTTCTTGCTGTATAAGGTTCATGCTCAGGGTTAGAATATTTTAGCAACTTTTAAAGATTTTTTAGACTGTGAATACAGTAATATTAGAAACACAAAAAATGCATGCAAACATAAATGAAACAAAAAACAGAAAAAGACATTGCATAATTATATAGTTCGAACTCTCCTGATTAACCTGAACTAATAGTCATTTCCCTTTAATTGTTTTGCGAACACTGTGTTAGTATAATAATTACCCCTAATAACTTGAACTCCTGATGATAACTCGAACCAAGTTTTGTTTCCCTTGGCTGTTCAAGTTATTGGAATTCCACTGTACATCGCAGTTCACTCAATATACTGTTTCTTTTTTGTTGTTTTTTTTTTGCCGTTCCGCAGGACAAAAAAAAAGTGGCTTAATATTGAGGTGACCATAAAAACGGGGTGACTGTAAGTCACGGTTTCACTGTACATTATGAAGGAAAACATAAACACATTTTGAGCCACTGTTCAGACCCACTTGTTTGATACTGTCCATTTAGTAGGATAGTATTTATTCAAAAGTGTTTGATATTGAATACTACAGCAAGCTATTATTTTGTTATGAAACTAGACATAATTTTCTCACATTATAGCTCAGCCTGCAATTATGTTATCTCAAGAGAGTGGACGTGTTTAAAATACCATTCCATTATTGTTATTGCCATTACATGCTCATTAATGTATTGATTTTTGTTTAATATGGACACAAAAACATTGTAGTCTAGGTTATGCCTGCTGTACTTTACAAACTTGACAATACAATCGTATAATTGTTGGATATTGATTTACCTCTGGTAAAACATAACGAGAACCATGGTAAAACCACTAAGCAACAATCTAAAATGCAATATTATGCTGTGAAATCTTTTAGGAGCATCTAAAGGTGAATTATTTTATCTGGAGTGAAATCCAACTTATCATAAAATTATATTGTTGACTGAACTGCACCATAAACCATGTTTGATATGTTGGAATGTAAGGGTCAGTAAAGTCTTTATCTTCCCATTTTTATTTTGAAGAAATAATTATATGTACTATCCTTGTTGTACAAGTTTCTATTATACAGTTACTTGTTACACTGTATGATGCATTATCAAGGTACGAAGCATGCGTGAGGACTCAGTGTGATAACAGCAAACTGCCCGTGCAATATTGATCATCAATACCTGTATATGTAGTGCTGTGCTTTGTTGGTAAAAATCTTGATACTTCTTGTCCTGACGTAAATGATCTTAGACAAACTTGTGCTAAAATGGAGATCAACTGATTACAAACAATATTGGAAATATTGATCTCTCAGAAGTGTACATATTGAGTATCTTGGATCCTGAAAAGTTGTGGTACCCAATTTAGGTCCTGTTTCTGATTGGAAGTTTTTCTTTTCATTTTAGACATTCCTCCAAGCTTTACAAGGGAACCCCAGAGCAGTATTGGGTTAGCCAAAGGACAAGAAGGCGGCACCATAACATTTTACTGCACTGCCTCTGGAGATAGTGTTATTAAATATAGCTGGATTGCCACGACATTAAATGGGGGCGAGAAGAGCATTACGTCAAATCCCAGGTATGACAGCTATCCTGATGGCCGCCTAGTAATCAGTAACCTGAAGCATGATCAGGATGATGGATATTATCACTGTGTGGCAACAAACGATGCTGGGGGACTTATCTCTCGCCGGGTGCTACTTCGTGTTGCCTGTAAGTATAAGTAACACTCATTGTGATTTTGGGCGGAGTATACATGGTTTTCAGACCATTTTTTAAAATTTATTAAATTTACATTCCTTTTTCAGGTCTATCCTCTAAAATTTGTAGCCTACTGTATGTTTGCATGTTGTCTCATATCAAAATTGGACCCCATCCTACCTATACCCTACAGCTGTACAGTATTTTAGATTAGTTGTGCTTGGTCAGTTATTTTTGTTTAATCCTTTTACTCCCAAGAGTGACCAAGTTCAATTTTCTCCTTCAGTTTCTCACTAGAAATATATATCACACAGTAAGGAGAACTTGGCTTTTGATAGATTGCTCAGATGGTAGCTGATTAAAGTATGAATTCTCACTACATCACTGATATATTTTCTTCTTGAGAGGTTGTGAGAATCTGCATTTTGAGCTTGGGAGTGAAAGGGTTAACAGCTGAGTTTATTCAGTAGCATTCATTGACAGTGACATTAATCATTAAACATTCATGCAAGATCGACCATATTCCCACCTTTAGGGCTTGAAGGTCTGGGTTTTTCAAAGCACGATTAGGCTAATCCTGGATTAGGTGTAAACTTTCTTGTCATTTATAAGCCTGAAAATGTGAAGATTTTGTCCTGCAACGATTTCCTTGATACGTTTTCAGCTAAAACAAGCTTTTTAATCCATATTTGAACAAAACTCTGCATTTTATCGGCAGAGAGGACGTCAGAAAGAATTTCGTTAATCCTGGATTAGCTTAATTGGCTTTCGAAAAACTGGGCCCTGGAGTTTTTTTTTTTTTTTTTTTGTATTGAGATATTTTGAAGAGGTTATACCTTATACCTTTAGAAGGGACTTGCGTGTAGTCTGTTGTACATGTAAATGTCTTCAAGATAGGACTTTTATTTGGGCTGTGCTCTTCATTATTTTGTGACGTGGGAGGAGAGTGGCCTTTTCAATTCTCACAATACTGGTTATGCTGATCACATATTGTACCTTCAGTCTTAAAGACAGAACAAAGTGGTGCAAAAATCAGTCAGACTGCAGTGCAAGGTCAACACTGGAAGTATACATTTGCTGTACCTCAAAGCTTTCCCAGACCAAAGTTTATTTGGAACAGATATAGCAGCACCTTAAGTGAGACCGACCGCATTAGCATCTCTTCACATGGGAATCTCTACATAGCACAGCTGAAGTCAGGGGATGTGGCATTTTACAAATCAGAAGTGCAAAATACCATCACTGGGAAATCATACAAGAGACCAGATATTAGCTTATCAGTGACTGGTAGGTTTGAAAATGTTCATACAATGACTCGGCAGGCTTCAAATGAAGCACCAGCTTCACTTCACCTGGCCAGCATGTACTGTAAAATTCAGTTGTGAGCAAGAAATCTTAATATTTTGTTGTCCCACCTAAACTTTGGGTTGTCATTCCCCTTTTCCACTTCATATCCTGTCAAGCTCTCAAAATTGTCAGATTACTATATGTAAAGCTTTCCAGGATTGTTAAAGATTAGATGGAAAGTATGATCATGGTGTGTGGGACTGCAGCAATAATTTTTGTTTTACAAGAGTAAATCCAATTAAGGCTGCATTTGTTTGGGTCTGTTCTGGAAGAGGAATAGTAAAAATAAATGACCCAAATTGTTGCTTTTTCCAGTGGACATTTTGCTTGAAATTGTTTTGAAAACATTCATGCTGGCCAGCATTATATTTGAACAGCTCCCAATACATCTCTACCCAAGTCAACTCCAAACCAAACAATTTTACTGGTCAACATAGCTATTCCTATTCCGGAACAGACCCAATTAACCGTGCCCTAACATTCAGATATGTCATTTTAGCTGTTTTGCCTTCAAATCCTGAATTTTTTATTTCTAAAGTTTCAGGGGTCGACTTGCACACTGAGTTATGTTTAAGAAATCACTGTGATAGTGCAACCCTTTCATTTAAGTAAGCTGTACTGTATCATCAATGTGTTTCTTGACGTGTCTCTTCCAGGCAACTCTGATACAGGTGCTATAAAGTCAGTAATAATTCTTGGACCTACTCATCAAGCTGCCATACAAGGAGAGACCACCAGTATCACATTTGAATGTTTTGCTAGTGGAAGGTAATATACTGGCTCAGTTGTCATATCCATAGGATATCAGGCCTCCTGTTTTATATCTACATATCCAGATAGTGATCGATTTTCTCCTTCAGTTTCTCACCATATATATATATGACACAGTAAGGAGAATTTGGCTTTTGATAGTTTGCTCAGATGAAAGCTGATTAAAATATCAAGTCTCACCACATCACTCATATATTTTCCTCTCAAATAGTTGGGAGAGTCTGCATTATGAACTTGGGAGGCTAACCCATGGTTCTTAATTGTTTTGCAAATTGGTGTCAAATTATTTGGTTGTTTTCCATCCCTTTACTTTCATATTTAAGAGTTTGTTAATTCATTTTCTCTGAGTCTCATTCACTGTGCACCCTCTCATCCTCATACAGGCCAATGCCCAGTATTACATGGAAGAAGAATGGACAGACACTGTCCAGCAATTCAAAATTTATTATTAAAGATTACGACAAGAGGTTGGTCGTGCAAAACCCAGTGAAGGGTGATACAGGAGTATATTCCTGTTCTGTGTCAAATCCAAAGAGTGTAGGGGCCGGGCAGAGATCTGCCAACTTGACTGTACATGGTGAGTTGGTCATCAACCTTAAACCTGAATATTTGAATTTTGAACTTAAAACATAAAATGTAAATACTATGTTTAACGTGGTGATATTCTTAGGGTGCGTTTCTTTTAAGAATCCAAATTCGGATCACAAAACCAAAAACGGATTATCTGTTTCTTTACTGGAATCCAAATCCGGATAATGAATCCATGTGATCCACACTTCAGATGGATTCACTGGATCATATCCAAAATCGGATACTTTGGATCCATGATCCATTAAAGAGACGCACCCTTAGCTACGACAGCTAGTTTTCAGGTATACCACTGGCATGAAGTAAGAATTCTTTTTCTTTTTCCACGCTGAAGTGTTACATGTGTGTGCGGGTGTGTGTGTGTGTGTGTGTGTGTGGGGGGGGGGGGGGGGGGGGGGGGGGGGGGGAGGATTAAAGTGGGAATACGGCGGTCGGTGCCGGAGAGAACGAGCGTCCTGCCAACTGCGCAAACAGGACATCCCTTGCACTTGTGAACCTTGAACTTGGACCTTTGGCCTTTGACCCTTAACTCTAAACCTGAACTAGTTGGCAAACAGTTTTTGACTATTTCATGTTAAATAATGGGTATTCCTTTGTCTCTTTCATAGTTCCACCAACATTTACAGTCAAGCCACAAAACATCGTAGTGTTTTTGCAGAAATCTATTACATTCTTCTGCAAAGCCAGTGGCACGCCAACGCCCAAAATATCTTGGTACCGCAACGGCAAGAAGGTTGTACCGGTCCATGGAGGACGAGAAGAAATTAATGCAAATGATGAGTTGATTATCAAACAAACACGGCAGATGGACGCTGGGATCTTTCAGTGTGTGGCAACAAATGATGGAGGGCAGGTTATTTCTCAAGCCCGGCTTACACTCAAAGGTAAATGCGCTTTTTCATTATGATTTCCTTCCATAACTTAGCAGTCTGTTTTGGTTCGTAACACTATCTCAAATTCCCATCCTTCCTTATCTTTTCCTTCCTTTGTCTCTCGCGTTCTCCTTTCCTCGCGTGACTTACCTAATTTCTTCCCTTCCCGCCTTTTCCTCCCTCTTCACGCCTGACTCCTTTCTTCCTCTCTTCATTTCTCCCTTTCTCTTCCATCCTCTCGCGGGTGTGTTTTTATTGTTTCTTTTCTGACTTCTTGCCGTTCCCTTCTCATTCCTTTCAATTCTTCTCTGTTTCAACCCCTCTCTCATTTCCTTTGCTCCTTTTGTCCATCTTCATCACTTCCCCCTGGTTACTTGCCTCGTTTTAAAACCCTCTGCTTGCCCCCCTTCCGAACAAACGTACAATGGAGTATGGATATGTAATCCCCCTTTACAGGTCTGCCAGTGTGGATAGACGAGCCACCCAAGGACGTCATAGCCCTCGTAAATGAAACAACAGAACTGCGGTGTGTCGCCATGGGAGATCCGCAGCCAAGAGTAACATGGACAAAGAATGACGTGGCACTTGACATGTCCAACTCACGATTTCTTCAGAAGTCCACGGGATCCTTGCAGATATTTCGTGCGGTGAAAAGCGACAGTGGTCGGTACACGTGTACCGCGACCAACTCAAACGGAAAACAGAACGAAAGTGCCACGCTTCGAGTTCTAAGTTAGTACTTCTCTCAGTCATTTGGGAGTGGTCGAGTGAGGTTGGGATGGGAGCATAGGAAAACCAGTGGGGAATGTGGTCCTGTACAGTACATAGATTTTAAGACTCGTAATTCTATGTGAAGTTTTATGATAGCGAACATGTGCATAATTCTTCTAATAACAGCAAGAATTAATGAACAGGTTCAAAGGTTTCTCTTCTTGTTGTATTTAATTTTTACGTTTTAATTTTGACTGTCTTGTTAACTTTTTCTATGCCAACTCGATGTTTATTTTTTTCTTCGCATTGCATCAAAATAGAACGTTTGTACTTCCTAGCACAAACCAACATGATGAAATTGAGGGTAAGATTGGCAATTTTAATGTAAAGAGGATAGAAAAAAATAATCATCACCCCCGGTGGGACTCGAACCCACAACCTTTGAATTAGAAGTCCAATGCGCTAATCCATTGCGCCACGGGGGTGTTGATGGGAAGGCGAATTAAAATGATTGCAGGCATTATTTACAAACAAGGTAAATGCAAGAGGATTGCCAATTACTTTCGTTAACTGGGCTACAAATTAAACTTGAAAGTCAGGAGGAAACCATGGGTTCCAGAGGTATCTCGCTCTCGGGAGCTCCGGCTGTGCGTGCTTGGGGCGAGGCGCAAGCCCTCGAGCGAGATACCTGTTGTTTCGGTGTGTGCGAATTTTTTTAGTCAGTACTTTTCAATCTAAGAGTTATCATCCAACGTGTCAAAGTACGTTTGTATTGCCACTGAGCACGGATTCTTTGTTTGCTTAGTCAAGACAGTCATCACCACGCAACTGAATAGCACGACGAAAGCCACGAAGGCCTTGCAGCAGGTTCTCTCCTGTGCAGTGACCAAGGACCCGTCGGTTACAGTGCACTTCACGTGGCAGAAGGACAAAGCCAAGATCAACAACCCGAGGATGACAATTCGGCAGGATGGATCGCTCGTGATATCTTCAGTGCGAGATACCGACGCTGGGACATATGTGTGCACTGTGAAGTCTATAGTGGGCAATGATACCACATCAACGACTCTGATAGTGCAAGGTATGGCCAGTGTGTGGAATGCACTTCCAAGCTCGAAATGCAGATTCTCCCAACCGTTTAAGAAGAAGTGTTTGAGTGATGTAGTGAGAGTTTGTAGTTTAGTCAGCTTTCATGTCAGCAAGGTTTTAAAAGCCAAGTTCTCCTTTTTGTATGATATAAATCTGGTGAGAAACCGAAGGAGAAAATTGGAGTTGATCAATCGTGGGAGTAAAAGGTTTAAATCTGATTTTGGTGCCGTCGTTAAGTTCCACTTTTTCATATTCCTTCTGTCTTTAAAATGGGGTTAGGAGCTCGGACAATGCGGTCATTGAATTCACCAAGGAAAAGGAAAAATGGTTAAATCAAGCAATAAAAGAGCAGAGATGGGGATTGAACGAATCACTTCTCATTAAGTCGACAGGTCTGACGTATTTGGCCAGTATATGTAATGAAATCGATCATTTTGTTGCCATAGAAACTCCTTTGGCGCCAACACAGCCGACGGTGAGCGAGATCAAATCGACGTCAGTTCGTCTGAAGTGGAGCCGCCCTGGCTACAATGGCAACAGCCTCATCATTTCATACAAGATCGAGGCAAAGGCGGCGGGCGGCGTCTGGACGATGCATATGGACAACATAAACCCATCGGACAGACAGCAGATGTCCGTTATTGTGCGTAATCTGAAGCCTTACACACAGTACACTTTCCGTGTGAGAGCTGTCAATCAAGTTGGCGATGGGATAGCAAGCGATGCCAGTGGTGTTATTACTACTCAGGTTGCAGGTAAACTTGTGTGGCTCTTGCGTTTGTAAGTTAGTATCGTGGTAATAGTGAACAAGTTGTACTGGTCGGTAGGTGCTCGGAACGTGCTCGGTATGTTGTCGGTAACTGGTCGGGGTCAATACGATTACTGATGTGGTTGGTAGCGTTTTTCACACCGGAAAAATGTCTATGAAGCACTAGTCAAAAAGTCTTCTCATAGAGTTGTCACGTTATTTTTTTTTTTTTCAGCTCCTTCCCAGGCCCCCACTAATGTCGTGGGCACGCCATCCAGTGCAGACTCGATTCTACTGCAGTGGAAGGTAAAAGCCGCACGAACACCAACGTATAAAGTGTACTTTGTATGGTAAATAAATGCTTCATTAATACCAAAATTTGCAGGTTCCTCCACCTGAGAGTCACAACGGTCCACTGCGTGGATTCCGCGTAGAACACCGTTTGGCTGGGGTGTCTGGCAGCGCGTACACGTCCAAGACAGTAGACAACCCCACCGCCACCCAGCTGTCTATTGACGGGCTCGTCATGTTCACTGAATACTCTCTCAGGGTACAGGCGTATAATGATGCTGGCGGTGGACCCTACA
The DNA here is from genome assembly GCA_964036295.1 of Plumapathes pennacea. NCBI lineage: Eukaryota > Metazoa > Cnidaria > Anthozoa > Antipatharia > Myriopathidae > Plumapathes > Plumapathes pennacea. The sequence goes on along the minus strand of OZ038465.1, from coordinate 8,129,557 downwards.
ACACGCCTGTTAGAGTTGTAACAGGGGAGGCTGGTAAGCACATTTTATTTCGGGGTCGTATTGATGAAACATTCACGCGAACCAAGTTGGTGTCATGTATGATTTAGGCCTCGGTTGCACGCGTGACTTTAATGACAATAATGTCGACAGTTAGAATTTTTCAGGTGCAAATGTCGATGATTATGTCTGTAAGTTGCGATCAAACGTCGTAGAAGCCGTCGTTTTTCCCTGGATGTATTAACTAAACAGTGTAGTGCAACTGGGCCTTTACGCACACTTTACCAAACAACTGTGATTAAAATACTACGTTCCATGCATGCACTATTATACATGTTTACTCTTTGACATTCCCTTCAAGAGTACTGTTCTTGTCTTTGTGGTCTTTCTAGACTATATCAAGCCCACCGCACTTTATGTGTCAGTCACCTATAGTCGCCAGTGAATCTACTGTCTTTTGTTTTGTTTGTGTAGTAGAACTATACCACTAATGTGTGTATGCAATACAACAATAAAGTAATGGCTGCTTCATACGCCAGCCAGTGTCCAATTTACTTGAGTTAGATATCTGAATATTCACGTGGTACGTTTGATTTTCACAGCACCATCTGCCCCTCCTCAAGACGTGAAAGTTATACAAGTAATGACCTCCAGTGTGAAGCTGGAGTGGAAGCCACCTCCCCAGAAACAGTGGAATGGCCGACTGAAGGGCTACAAGGTAGGAACACAGTGTTGTTTAGAAGTAAAGTCGCGTAACCACACTCGAGATCAAGGCAGTCATGATCAATTATGTGTTAATGGTCACCCATACTGTTGGAGGTAAAGAATGAACGAAGCGGGAGGGGAAGGGAATAAATGGTAATCGTGTACTTTCTCTCGCCCTGTTTGTTTTTCTGTCTTACGCACACTCTTTTGTGAACCTCTCTTTAGAGTCTCATCTCTCATGTAAACTATTGCTCTTTTTGCGACCGTCAGCTCCAAGTATGGCAACCAAGTACACCCAATGTCATCCGCGAGCAAATAGTCAATCACGACAGCAGCAACTTGATGCGACAGCAAGGACTTTTAACCGGCCTGAAGAAGTTCACTCAGTATCAGATAGTTGTTGTGGCGTTTAATAGTGCGGGACAAAGTCCAAAAAGTGACAGCATACTCGTCAAGACGGAGGAGGGAGGTGAGAATGACACAATACGACACGACACGACACGACACGACACGACCCAATACGACACTACACCACACGACACCATACGACTCAACACGATAGCACTCGGAAAGCCACGATACAACTCGACCCGAGTCGACAAGTTACGACACAACTCGACACAACACAACGCAAGTCGGCAAGTTATGATACGACACGGCACAATACGACTCAACAAGATACGACTCGACAAGTCACGATAGAACTCGACACTAACGGGACACGCGTTGCGATTACCACTCGTGCCTCCGTTTTCTGTTGCGAGGAAATGAATGCTTAAACAACACCGACTTTGTCCACCTTATTGTGGAACCTTCATGTAAACATACATATAAGTGCGTGCCGCCTTCTTTCCTCTGTTTCCCATAGTTCCCGACGCGCCTACCTCCTTTACCGTGTCTGAAGTGTACTCCGACGGACTGCGAGTGAGCTGGGGCCAACCGGCGCAAGTGAACGGCATTCTTGTAGCGTATATCCTGAAGTACTGGAGGAATACTTCTCACCCGAACACGGCGCAAACTGTCAGCATCGCCAATGAGACACTGTCGTACGTCGTGACGGGGCTGAGGCCCAACACGCTGTACCGAGTACAAGTGGCCGCGAAGACTCGGGTGGGCATGGGTTCTAGTAAAGAGTTAGACGTGCGCACGGTCAGCTCTCCAGGTAAATAGTCGCGTGGTTTTCTTTGACCGCTGACCGCGGTTTCGGAACTTGAAAGGGGATATCTCTCATTTTCTCTCTGTGAAGTAGCGTCTCGAGACTGCGATGTTGGGCGATGAGGAGTGATCAACTTTCATTTTATATTTTCAGTCTCACTAAAAATATATCGTACAGTGTGGATAACTTGGCCTTTGATACCTTAATCAGATTGAATTATCAGCTCTCACTACACCACTCGTACGGTTTCTTGAGTTATTGAGAGAATTTGCATTCTAAGTTTGAGAGTGGCAATATATATAGGGCACTGCATTTACAAACATTTATCAGGAAAAGATTATGAATGACGAAGGTTTCGTGAAAAATTATTTGTGTGGTAAAGGTTGGAAGGCCCTGCTTCATACTAGTTTGTCTGACAGTTGCTCAAGGGACTTTGTTACCTGTGACTTCCAATACTTCCTAATGCATTTGTTTGTTGTGCCCAGTGCCCCCCGGTGCGCCGTCCAAGCCCCAGGTGGTGGAGATCAAGGCGTGGTCGGTGTCACTCAGCTGGACCCCAGGCTTCTCTGGCCGCGCGCCCATCATCGAGTACACCATAGAGTACAACGACGATTCATTCTACCAGCCGGAGATTGCGAGGTGGAAGACTCTGAAAAAAATTAAGGACGCCCATCAGATTTACAAGCTGATCCCGCTGGAGGTCGGTAATCTCAGGCCTTACGCAGAGTATAGGTTCCGCCTCATCGCCGCCAATAAAGTTGGCGTCAGTCCCCCAAGCAACGTGTCGGACGTCGTCCGGACTCAGGAGGCTGGTAAGAAGTCTATTCACCACATTCCTCAAGGTTGCGTGCGCATCCAATCTGGACGTCGCACCGCGTTCAATTGTTTCACGAAGTCACGGGCGAATGTTGTAGAAAGCAGATTTGAAACTCAAATTAGCCAACTTTATACCTGGCACGTATTGAATTAAATTAAATTGTATCTAGTTAGTGAGTTAATAAGCGAAGAATGTGTGCGCTTCTTTCAGTTGAGTTTGTTTTTCGTCTATTTACAGCTCCGTCGCTGCCACCAAGTGAGCTGAAAGTCCTGTCGGTTGGTAAAGACGAGGTGGAACTGTCCTGGAAGGTAATAGTCATAAGGTCAACTACAATCCCGGACAAAATGTGTTGACACATGCTTTAAATGTCGTACTTTTGTCAAAACTACCATGCTGTGAGTCACCAGTTCCAAAGAAAACTGCTTTTAATCACCCCCTCCCCGTATCAATGTTGTATCTTGAATTTGGAAGAGTTCCGGTAAGACTTGGCGGAAAATCGTTGCTAAATAATTAATTTATCAACATTGAATGGGGGGAGGGGAGAATGTGTCAACACTTTTGTCCAAGATTGTAGCTGCCTCGCAAACTCTTTTCACAAGGTGTTTTATGTGTGTGATTGAAACAAACTCATATTTCTGTAACAATGATGTTCAATTGACTTATTCGGCCAACTGTCTTGTGCCTGCACAGAAAAGGCCCGCACGCACGCTCACGCACGGACACACACGTGTCGGTTTGTTTGTTTGTTTGTTTGTTTTTTCGACCTTACAAACGCTTGATATCACTCCGTGCTTCGTTGCAGATTCCCTCTCGAGACTCCTGGAACAGTTTTTACATTGGTTTTAACATTACGTTTGATCCCAAAATGTCCGATCAAGACATCTTACGCACCCGGATTCCCAACAGTCAGCTGAACTACTACCGCGTTGGCGGACTTGTCAGCTTCGCCAACTACACCATCCAAGTCCGAACTTACAACGCTAAAGGGGACAGTTCCAAGGCGGCCATTGCTTATGCGTTCACTAAAGAAGATGGTGAGTTGAAAGCATGGTTGCTATTATACAATACAGTATAGTACAAAACGCTCCGGTTTTTGTTTTCGCCTAAACTGCTAAGTTAAAACATACTTGTGTTACTAGAGCAATTAGGAAATCTACTGACTCATGCTACAAATGTGTCTTCTAGTACCCAGTCTGCCGCCATCCAGAGTTTCACCGCTTGTGAAAGGTTCCGAGACCATCCAGCTTTCCTGGGACCCAATCCCACCGCGTGGACGAAATGGCAAAATATTGGGCTATAGGGTAAGCTGTTGTTCCCTTGTGAATGGATTGCTGTAGAATTCAAGACCAAGTGCAGTGTGAAGACAGCACTTGATTGCTTTAAGTCCTTAGTATGGACTGGGACGCCATTCAGTTTCTGATGAGCCAGTCGTGCTTAGACTTCCTAATTTGAATGTCAATTTTACACAAGTAGGAAATGGCTAATCGAGTTCCTGATCCTCTTGCACAGATTTATTATAGCATAGTAGACCAGCCCAACACAGAGAAAGAGGAGATCGTGCGCAGCGGTGGTACACGCTCCATCCTGATCAGGAATCTGGAGAGTTACGTCATGTACAGCTTTACCGTGCTAGGCTACACCAAGCTGGGCCTGGGGCCGAGAAGTAGTCCAGTGCGCGAGAGGACTGCAGGGTCCAGTAAGTCCATCATTATGTCCTTTTTGTCTGTACCACACGTAACACGATATGACTTTTTTTTAAATAGGTAACTGGGTAATGAGCAGATACGGCGGTTACGTAACAGAAGGGTTTGTTGTGATTGACTAAGAGCAGTTACGATTGTCTACGAGCAGGGCCCGATTGTTCAAAGAGTAGATGGCGCTATTCACCGAATAAGTCGATCTCCAGTGGAACTGGATAAGGAGTTAACCGGTGGATAGCGCTATCCATTCTTTGAACAACCGGGCCCTGGTGTATATGTTTTTCTCTTGCACGTAGTTTACTAGATAGATAAATAGATGTGTGTCCGAAATATGTATGCCATGTTCTTTGTTTGTTTGCCTTGTGGCATGTATCATTCATTAATCGTTTCCATCGCAAAGAAAAAAAAAAAAAAACTGCTGCCATTGCTACTATAAAAATATCTTGTGTTCTTCTTCAGCTCCAGACCCCCCCGCTCACGTTCGCTTCCCTAACGTCAATCACAACAACGTGAAAGTGGAGTGGGACCCCCCTGCATACCCACATGGCGTTGTGACTGGTTACAGTGTAGAGTGGCGTTATGACTCTAGTTCCAGTGCAAGGCTGGGTTATGATGGCAATCTTGGTCCGTCAGCTCGCTCCAAATTAATCGGTAGCTTGAGTCCCAGGGTGTATTATCGAGTGATTGTGAAGGCCAGGACCGGACATGGCTGGGGCAGCGCGGCAGAACAGGTCGTCTACACCACAGGGTCAACAGGTATCTCAAATTCCGTGCTTAGTTGTAGCTCGTGCAGGGCATTGTTGATGGTTAATTGATGGTTAATCCCCGTGCTGTAACAAAGTTAGAAGAAACACGAAACAAAATCTCAGGATTCAATGTTTTTATGCAACTTGTAAAAAAGGAGGTGTGAGCAGAAATCCACCATGTTATCAGAACCGTAGTGCAATCACTGACGTACCCTCGCCTTCCTCAGATCCTCCAGACGCGCCGTTTATCCTTCCCATCCAATACTCGGACGTCCAAGAAAGATCGATCAAAATCTCGTGGACCGCCAAGTCGAACCCCCGCAGTCCAATCAGATACTTCTCGCTTCAACTCAGCAAGAACGATGGCCGCTGGCAGGACAAGCCACCGAGCATCAGCGCCGCTCTGAGGACGCTCACTGTTGACGGTCTGGACCCCGCACAGTCGTACAGGTTCCGCATGATGAGCACGAACGATGTGGGCAACAGTCCGTTCAGTCCACAGTCCAACAAAGTGAATACCAGGTCCACAGGTGCAGAGTCAACTTCAGTTCTAGTTTTGGTTTAATTGAGTTGTTGAGTTTGTCACATGTATACACAAAGTAAAGGGAAGAAAGGAAACGAGGAAGTAATAGCGTCCGCGTTGATCTCTGAATCCCCTCAGTTAAAATGGATCTAAATCTGAATTATGATAAATTAACCATTAGTAATGTAATGTAATTGTATGGTAATGTATGAGATTACTTATGTGGGTGGGTGGGTGGGGATTTGAGGTGCGAGGAGTGGAGACAGTTTGGATTACTTGCTGCCTTAATAAGTATACGCAGTAGAGCCTGGTGCTGACCTTGTTTGTAAATATTTGCATCAGCGATACTAAGTATTTTTCCGAGGTCCACCGTTATCATTAGTTTCTTTAGTCCTATTCTGTAATTGCCTAAAGAGTCGTTCGTTTGCCTAAAGAGTCGCCAGTTTCATCAGTTCAGATTGTTTTGAAGCCCTTCACAAAGGCACTGAGCAATTTCACTACTGAACCGAAAGATGTTCCTCAAAGAAACACACTGACTTACGACTTTCTCTCCCCAGTCCCCACCGGTGCGCCTCGTGACGTCAGAATCCGTGCAGCGTCCTCCACGTCACTATTGGTGGAGTGGGCGGTAAGTAAGCCGAGCATCTGAAAAGGTTTAAGACTGAAAAACGGAAGCGCTGCAACTGAACATTGTTGAATTTGATTATGACGATGGTTCTGTTCGCTACTAAGCATGAGTGAGTAACTACAATCTCGGACAAAATTGTTGACACATTCTCCCCTCCCCCATTCAATGTTGATAAATTAATTATTTAGCAACGGTTTTCTGTCAAAGTCTTACCGGAACTCTTCCAAATTCAAGCTACAACATTGATACGGGGAGGGGGGGTGATTAAAGCAGTTTCCTTTGGAACTGGATGACTCACAGCATGGTAGTTTTGACAAAAGTACGACATTTAAAGCATGTGTCAACACATTTTGTCCGGGATTGCAGCTGAGACCAATCTGACCAGTTGTTATTTTTATTATTGTTGTTGTTGTTGTTGTTACCAAAGGCTCCTCTACCCGAAGAGCTAGGAGGCACTCTGAGAGGATTTACATTAAAATACCGCATGAAGGCAAAAGGCAGCACGTACAGGCAGGAAAACTTAGGCTCGGATATCCTACAATACACAATCAAGGACCTGCAAGTTTTCACCACCTACGAGGTCGTAATGGCGGCAGTCAACGAGAAGGGAGAAGGCAGCCCAACGCCTCCCTACCTGGGAACTACTGGCGAGCTGCGTGAGTGGTGTTGTCTCTTAATAAGTGACTTATGCATTGAAAAGAAAACCCTGCTATTTGTTCTTTTTCTTTTCGGCTTTGTCTTCTTGAATTCTCGTGTTGTTCTTGGTTTTTCGTCCTTATGATCAACTCCTTCTAAGACGGTCACCCTCGGGACCAGCTCCAACTTTCCGTTTTAGGGAGGTGTCCGTCCTGAAGAGAGTTCCGTTAAAGTAAATGACTGAAAAATACCCTTTATAAGGGAGTTCACTGTATATGCACAAGCAAAGCAACGTAGCTTGTAGCAAAGGGGACTAAGGTGACAGAAATTCTGCTGTTTGAGTCAGAGCGTGACGCGTTCAGCTGACAAAATACCTTCAGGCAGATCTCTTCGCTGTTTCGACCTTCAAGGAGCATATGTTGCTAATCTCCGGTTGTGGTTATCTATTGTTGTCAGCATCATGGGATTAGCATTTATTTACACACTATAGCTGAATACATGTTTGTCTTTCCGTCTTTTGTCTTCTCTCCTCTGTGCAGCTCCATCTAAAGCTCCCTCAGCAGTTAAGAGAGGAATTGTCACAAGAACGTCTGTGTTCCTGAGTTGGCAAGCTCCTCCCGTGGAATCTCTAAATGGCCACTCACATGGTTTCAAGGTGAGCTATTAAAAAAAGCCTTTTCGCTCCCAAGTTCAAAATGCAGATTCTCCCAAACTCCAAAGGAACTATTGTATGAGTGATGTAGTGAGAATTGAATTAGTTTAATCTGCTTTCGTCTAAGTAAAGCATCAAAGCCAAGTTCTCCTTACTGTATGATTTATTTCTGGTGAGAAAACTGAATAATAAACTCTATGTTGGTCACTCTTGGGAGTGAAACTGTTAAAACGCAAGTGTGAAGAGGTTTAGTCCCATCAAACAGTACTGTGGAACCTCCCATAAGTGACCACTTTCCGTTCTGCTTTAAGTGGTCACTTACGAGAGGTTTCAATAATAGTAATTTGACTGAGGGACCAATCGGTCATTTGGTAAGTGGTCGCTTACGAGAGGTGGTCGCTCAGAGAAGTTCCACTGTAACCACACAAATGTCCTTTTCCAGGTCTATTTTGAGGATATGGACACCAGGGCAAAAAAGCGCAGGCGCAGGCGCAGTCGAAGAGCTTCGGAGTTGTGCCCGAGGAAGGTTGGGCCGCAGTTCTTGAGTGTTCCTCCACATCTGGTCGAGGCGAACGTGACAAACTTGCGGAAGTTTACTAACTACAAAATCTGGGTTGTGGCGTATAACTCGAAAGGGGATAGCCCACCCAGTACCGCTATACAAGTACAAACGGCTTCTGACAGTGAGTCCTGCTCTCTTCTTTTCGTATTTCTCCCATTCTCTTCTGTTCGTTTATACTTGTGCTTTGATTTTGTTTTTTCTGACGTTGCACTATTTGTGTCGTCACTTTTTTCTTTGTTCTGTTGTTTTTTTTTTTTTGTGTGTTTTTTTTTTACGCTGGTTGCACTATTCGTGTTATTACCTTTTCTTTCTCTGTTCTTGGTTCTGTCATGTGCTGTTTTGCTGCTCTGTTTGGCTCCCCTGTATACAGCGTTTCATTGATCCGTTGTGCCGTGGAGTGCTGCGTTGATTCTGTTCTATTATGTTCACTTCTGTTCTGTTCACTTAGCTCCTGTTCTGTCCCTGCTCTCGTTTGATCTCTGCCACGTGGCTCTCCCCCAATCTGGTCTGTTCTGTATCCCTCTGTTCTGCTTATTGTGGTCAAACTCTGCCCAATCCTTAATACTTGTTAATCATTCTGCGTATTTATCTGACTTAGTTCCAGGTCCCCCTGCCGTGTTCCGTTACGATGCCGCGTACAACACTCGCGTGGACCTCTCCTGGGAGGCGCCGTGTGAAGAAAACGGCGTCATCTCTGAGTACCAACTGAAATATGGCAAGACGTCGGGCCTGGGTCGAGAAACGATTTCATTGGCTCCCAACCGCCTAGTGTACATCATGACTGGTCTGGACATGTTGACGCAGTATTCTTTCCAGCTCCGAGCAAAGAATGAAGAGGGCTGGGGACCACCTTTGACATTCGTCATAAAAACAAAAGGCCCAGCAAGTGAGTGTTAACTGAGCCTGTTTTACGACAGCAACTGACAGCCATCTTACTTTTTTTTTATTATTGCTTCCTCCACCCACAACAATACAATAGCAACCACAGCAATATAAGAACCATTTATGCTGTTGATTCACCATGCGTTTTTGCACGCAGTTCCAATCTCGTTCTTACAAGTATTAGCATTTCACTGCAGCACTAAGAGGGTCGTGTTAACCGGCTTGAACATGCGTTTTGTTTTTACTAGCTTTACCGGGCAGACCTGGCAAGCCCACTGTGCAGCCTTACTCCACGATAGCAGTGGTCCATTGGCAGAACGGGGACAGCGGAAATATTCCCTTCACCAAGTTTGAAATACAATCCAAGGTGTCCGGTGAGCTGAAGTTAACCCCCCAAGAATGTTCAACTTTAATTTTCTCTTTCCGTTTTTCACCAGATATATATCATACAATATGGAGAACTTGGGTTTTGGTAGCTTTCTCAGCTGAAAGCTGATGAATCTATCAGTTCTCACTACATCACTCATACATTTTTTCTTTCTTACAAGGCTGTATTTTAAAAGAGTGAAGGGATTAATGATACTCGTATTTAAGGCTGACTTGCTGTCTAGACTGGATCGCTGCTGTTGCTCGTCGCGTGGTTCGTAGATCACAATATAACTTAGTTTTTGACTTTTTTCTGTTGTAGGACAAGAGTATTTTGAGACTCATTGGGAAGCACTTCCAGAAGAGACAGGAAAAGCTGCGCAGCGGTCCGGAAACTACACGGTGGGCAACATCAAGCCTCAAACCACTTACCAGTTCAGGATCATCGCCTGGAATGACCTGGGCGCTTCAGAACCTTCGCTGCCCTCGGACAAAGTTACTACAGGTAAAAATAAGCCTTTCGCAAATTCTGGTTGTCTACTCATACAGACGCTTCACTTTCGGCAGTCTCGGCTTGTGTTCTGAATTACATACATTCTGAAGATATGCACAGTAATAATGATAAGAATGATAATGATAATAATAATAATAATAATAATAATAATAATAATAATAATAATAATAATAATAATAATAATAATAATAATAATAATAATAATAATAATAATAATAATAATAATAATAATAATAATGATGATCAGAATGATAATGATAATGATAATAATAATAATAACAATAATAATAATACTAATAATATTAATCAATAATAATTAAAAAAAAGTGCATGTCACACGGTGCAACAAGAATATGCAACGTTCCGAAAAGAATCTGTATAATAAGCACGAATATCACATGTGCATCGTACCTGCGCCGTGTAGTGACTTATCCTTTTGTCGTTTCAGGGAAGCCGTCTCCACATGATGCAAACGCGGGAGCTCGGAAGGAAGTGTATGAACAGATCTGGTTTATCATCCTCATGGTTCTTTTCGTTGTGGTGCTTGTATTGCTTGTGGTTGGCTTTGTCTGCATCTACCGCAGGCAGAGAAAAAGTGAGTTTCTTACCCGTCAGTACTCACTCTTTAGCCTTAGGGCTGCGAGTCGCTCTTGTTTGAGAGACTTGCCTTAGGGCTGCGAGTCGCTCTTATTTGAGAGACATTTCGAGCGGAAGAAGAATGACTGTTGACATGAAGCATTGGAACAATTAGAATTATTCACCCTACACAAGTCCGATGTTCGACCTCTTTGGGGGAGAGGGGTGGTTGGGTTGAGAATTCTTAAGATTGGTTGCTTCATAGTTATAGTCGCATTCAGTTGTTCAGTCTCGCCTTCCTTTGGAACGATCATTATTTCATCCCCAGTTTTGTTTACATCAAAATAAAGGCATCAGAGTTGTATTCTTCAATTGTTGCATGTTTTTGTGCCGTCAGCTGATTCTGTGTGTATTTTTTTTATCAGATCGAGCAGCGGAGCAAGAAAGAACGACTTCTGTTGGTACGACATCTGTACACAGCACCTTGGAGATGATCCAACCAGAGGCCCACAGAAACAGAAGAGTCAGGAATGGCGCGGTACCCATGGAAATGTAAGGGATCTCATTATTTGTTCTTCTTTCCATTTGTGATTGTTTCTTCTCTTTTACTCTTTCACTCCCAAGCTCAAAATGGAGATTCTCTCAACTTTTAAGAAGAAAGTGTATGATTGATGTTGTGAGAATTGAACATGAGCAATGTATTAAAAGCCAAGTTCTCCTTACCGTATCACATGTTTCTGGTCAGAAACTGAAGGAGAAAATTGAAGTTGATCACTCGTTTTCATTTTGCTGTTTTTATTCAAACTCCTGATACCTCACGTGAGACTGTTTACACGTTAAAGTCTGTGGTTGCTTACCGCTTTGTGACTTCTGTTGCAGTACTTACCGCGATGCATCCAATGAGAATAATGATGAAGTGAGTAGCCTGGGCTCTAAAGAGGGCTTGTCTGACAGTGAAGACAGCGGTGTTTCAGAGGGGAATGGAACGAGAATCAAGAGAAAGTCCGACTTGGCGTTCGTGGGTCACTATGCCAACGACAGTACATGGAGAAACTCGCTTGGCCGACAAAGACCGACCGGTTCCCGACGTCTCATGGAACATACGACGGAAGAATCGGACGTCATAGAGGAATTACCGTCGAAAGTGAAAACTTTTAAATCCTTCTCTTCGTCCTCTCTGAACGAGGAGGATGAGTATCCACCAGTGTACGCTCCGTCAGGACGCTTAGCTGCGCGCTCCGCTGACCAACTGAATCGCATCCACCGGACCGACCTTCCACCCGAAGCAGTGACGTCATTTATGTCGCCTGAATACGAGGCCAGAAGTAGGACGCTTCCTTTGCGTGACCGTTCACCACAACAAAGACTACCACAGCAACAACGACAGCGACAACTTCAGCCGCAACAGCAGCGACATTTATCACCACCTCGCGGAAGTCGCGAGGAACTCAGAGATAGAAGGTCCCCACAGAGCCGAGGCTCTCCACAGATAGGGGGCTCACAAGAGCTCGAGGATAGAGATCGCGCTGGTCCCAGAAATAGCAGCTTCCGCAAGGCCCTTTTCATGGGCGGCCCTCGGGAGAGTTCCGACGGCAGTTCTCGCCATTCGGATCTGGAGTCGTCCAGCGGAAATGAACAACGGGACACCCGAAACCTTGTCGGTCCAGGTCGGCAGCCGGGCCGAGTGCAGTTCGACGAGGAACCAGGGCGAAGACGTGCGAGAAGACCGCCTCGGCTAAAACCGATAAACCGCAACTACCCGCCCTCCACCCCCTCACCGTCCAGCCCGGTACCGCTCTCTCCCGTCTCGCCAGTATCAGCGGCGCCCTCCTATCGCAGCCACGACCCGTTACCCGCGGATTTCTCACCCGCGCCAAGCTATCACAGTCAGCCCAGCTATCAGAGCCACCCAAGCCGTGACTCAGCACATGATGATCACGGGAAGCCGCCGAAGGTCATGTACCTGGACGGTTACGACGACAGAGAGGCACAGATCTCATCGTATTCGTCGTTTGTGTGAGTGCATCATCATCATCATTTCGTTTATTATTTATTCGGATGATTATGAAGAGCTCGTGCACAGTTAAGTTGACGAGGCGGACGTTAGTCCCCATTTGGTCAGCAGCGATGCTGCTCAAAGAAAACACAACACTGCCGTATTCTCCGGCCACCAATGCACTTTGTGTCGGCGCGCAGTTTAGGGTTTGTTTCTTTGGTCAACTCTGAAACAGGAGTATTACTCACGAACATTGAACGCTCTTTATTACATAAAAAAATGGGGTTATGATAACTTGGTCCGCTTTACTGTAAAGAAAAGCACTCTACCTGCAGCTAGTTGATGCTGTGAGATTTCACACTTGTTTCCCTGGTGCTACTAAGTAATACCACTACGACAAGTTAGATAACACTTTAGCCTGCATGATTTTTGCGGATGCGTTGAGCCTGTTTTTACTGTGAAATACTGACGCCTGTGCTTGCGTTGCTTCTAAAACCTGGCTTTTGATCCGAGAAGCTGCTATAATACTAGAATTAGATTAAAATATTGCAATTTTTTGAGGACAATCATCGCAAAATTTTAGGTTCTGGATAAGTCATGGTGTCGTAGTATGGACTGCCACGTTTTGATTTGAAATATCAGTAAATGCTAAATATTTTAAAGTTAAGATTCACATGTGAATAAGGTGATTGGACGTTCTTTTTAGAAGTACATCGGAAAATGTGCCGAGGCACTGGGTAATAACGTGACGTGCACTATTATAGTGATTCTTATGTCAGCTTCGTTGTAAGTGCTTGCAATAATAAGATAGTTATCATAGTAGTGATATTTTTATACAGAGCTTTATTTTTTTATTTTAAGTTTTATTTTTAAAGAGTTGTAGACTTAAATTCAGGCTTCCTCGTTGCAGAGCACGGTTTCGTGTAATAGTATCTTGACTAGGAAAAGCTGCACATAAAAGCATCTTCGTAGAATTTAATAATCCTTGTAGCTTCAGATTAATGATCCTACTATGAACGTGTGCGTATTACACATTGCAATGTAGAGGGAATGTCCTCTGCGAGGTACAGCGAGTGACTGCACTGGTACCGAAAAGTAACCGAGTGGTTATCGATTGAGGTACAATACACCTGACATCACATGTATAGAACACTCAGCACATCACGCCAGCGTATTTTAAAGAACAAGTTTATTCAGTTTTAGAGTACCACTTGTAAATTTAGCGTGTAAAATAATCGAAGCTCAAACGGACTTGCACGAATGTAAAATATTAACTGTGCACGCATGCACAAACGAACGAAATAAAAAAAAAAGTGCTATCTGCTGTATCGGCTCTATGTTGTCCAACCAAATGAGCTGCTAGTCCGGCACCTGAGGCGGGCGGTAGTTAGTTTCTACCTTCAGTGATTACTGCTGGAGATATGTACAGTGGACTGGAACCACCATCGGGACATAACAATCTAGCCGTATTAACGGGTTTTTCAGATAAGAAAATGATTGGGCGTTTGTTCCGCGGGTCAAAAAAAGTAGCCCGTACTGAGAGAACCTGACAGAGTTCCCAAACGAAAGCTCTTTTATTTTATTTGCATTATGTGATTGACTGACTGACTATCTGGCAAGCTTTTGAGCTGAGAATGGTTTGCATGCGCACAATAAATTATTCAAAATGGCTTGTTCCTGGAAATGACATTTCCTGTCTTTCTAGGGGTGAAAGCACTTTAAAGTTTCAGCTCAGGCATCTAAAGTAAAATAGTTAAAATAGTTATCATAAAGAGACGAATGGTCTTTCATCACAGAAACATATATAACACCAATAGTATATACCTGTCACAATCAAGGCCAAGGAAGTGAAAGTGACTGTTTCCAGCTCCTTGGGATCTTCACAGACCATACTTTCGTCCACTGCAATTTTTTAAATCAGCGGCTCTTTCCTACCTCACCTACTGCAGCACAGCTTGGCACTTCTGCAAAGCTTCAGATAGCTGTAAATTAGTACAAGTGCAAGAACATGCACACTTTACATTGCCTCAGAACCCTTCAATATTGCCAAGAATCCCTAGCCCTTTTGTCCAACCCTAATCCTAACCCCAGACTACTCTACTAAGTACTACCCCCAAGGGATCCTTTGTGACCTCCGCGACCCACGAGACGCAAGGTTCGATCGAGAGGGCCTGGACCTCAGTAAGAAACAAAAGATGGCGGCTTGTGACGAAGGATCTTCTCCGCCATGGATTGCTCAATTCTTCCACTCTCTTCCGCACGTTAACTTTGACTTTAAGAATACAAGCTCGGTGTTTGATCCTCAAGACTCTAACTATCAACAGGTAATGAAATGTTTATTATGCTGAAACGATCATCAAAATATCTGCGCTCTGCAAATCAGCATTTTGTTATGTTTGTTTACATAGACTTTGTATTTCTGTGTTGTAGTTTCGGTCGGATTATTAAACAGCTTTGTGAAAGCTAGAACTGAATGATTAATCACGCACATATTTTCATGCTTTCTTGCCCTGTTTTCATTCTCCAGGCCTTGTTCCTTTATGGCCTCATCCCGTGCCTGTTTGGCTGCCTTGCAGTGATTATTTTGTGTGGACAGTTTGTAGCCAGTTGCTGCTCCTCGCACTGTCCTTGTGACAAGAGGGCGCACAGATGCAATGGTCGATGTGGGTTGGCATCTGGTTGGATTTTGTGCTTGTCTGTTTTGATTTGCAGGTGAGTAATATTCAACTTGAATCAGTACTTTGACAGGGAAAGTGATCTGCACAGCACTAATGTTGCATTCACACTTGGTGCCTGAGCATGATTCTTGCTGGGCACTGATGTGAACACACCTTTTTTTCCAGCACGGTGCCCAAGTACAAAGTTTAGATCTTGTACTCGGACACAAAAAAAAGGACCTGCTTTGCAGTGTGAATGTGTTTTAACTTGTGCTGGTACCAGGGCACTAGTGCTCGGGCACCCAAGTTACTGGATAATTTTTGCATAAGTCAAAGAAAGCTTACATTTTTATTTGCTTACAAAGCAAGGGTATTTAGCATAGAATGGCATTATTGCCCCCCTCTGCCGTATGCAGGCAGATGTTTTTATCATGGTAATTTATAACACTGTGCCTGACTATTTATTTCTCTTCTTGCTCCCGTCTCAGTGCTTGCGTCATTGCAGCCTTTGTATTTAATGATAACGTAGACCAAGGAATCCAGCAAGTTTCACAATCAGTTGGCAATGTCAATGAAACTTTGTTACAAGTGCAGACAAAGGTAAGGCATGAAAATCGCATACTGCAGTAGCAAACTTCAGTGCTCGACATTAAGGTTTTAGGTTGGTTTCCCTTCGGACTGTAGATTGAATTCAAGCAATAGAAAGTTTCATAATTTCTAGTTGCCCGGCCCAGAATTTACCTACCCGACCAAAAGTTTTGGTTGCCACGGCCAAGCAGGCAACCGTTAATGTCGAGCGCTGAAACTTGGACTCTACTACAAGAAGCTATACTGTATGTGGTTCATGTTGCTTCCATGTGCTTTGCTTTCGTGTAGTGTTTGATTTACAAACTGATTAATTTGTGTGATAGTTTTCATAATCACAGACTATTGTTGCTGCATAACACCTAATGGTTTACTTGAATTAAAAATAATGTTTCCTCACTGGCACTTAGAATAATGCACACTAGACTGGTTGTTCAAAGTGATTAAGCATTTTACAATATAATGCTTTTCCAGGTTGTTGATATCAAAAGTAACTTACTTGACATGGAAGACACCATCACAGACTTGCAGGAGCTACCAGATGTGCCTAGCCAAATAGAAGACAAGCTTTCAAGTCTGAAGACTGAAGTTCGTAGGATTATTGCAACCTTGACTCAAGTGAAGAAAGTCAGCTTGCCAAACATTGACAGTTATGTTAAGGTCACAGAGTATTACAGGTGAGAATATATGCCATTTATTACACGACTTCAAAATTTCGAGTGCAAATATGGGCCAAAACGAGTGCAAAGATGGGAGCGTATTGCACTCGTCAGGAACCAGATCAACTGGTTTATTAGCTTACGTGATCAGTTTTCGCAAGCAAAGTTTACGAACGCATCATTTTTTTGTTCCATTTTGCGCGCGGCGAGAATGTTTGCCCCGCTTCGTTGTGTAATAAACAATTTATTACATGAAAAGTCGTGCAATATGGCTGTATTTTTACTCGTCACTTATTTTTTCTCGCCTGAAGCAGGCTCGAAAAAATAAAGCCGACTCGTAAAAATACTTCGCCGTATTGCACTCCTTCCCGTGTAATAACCTCTTTATATATTTTTCAGGGCTTGAAATTATTAGCAGTTGTCCAGTTGTCCAGGACAACCAAATATTGTGCAATGGGCTTCAAGAAGAGTTAATGACTCAATTTAGCACTATGATAATCAATGCTACTTTTTCAACACAATGAAACTGTCAAACATTTTGCATGGGATTTAGTGAATTAAACATTCCCAATATGCAGAAATGCAGAAATATGCAGCATATTAATTATTTACATGAAGAAAACAATAAGTCTTAATAATGCTTCTGCCGCCTCCTCCAAGCAATAATTAGGAAAAATTAACCAATAAGAACTTACAGTGCAGTAACACTATTTAATTAACAGTGCTTGTCTTTGGTTTTTGTCAGGTGGTGGGGCACCTTTGCTACTCTTGCCTTGAACACGCTGACTTGTATCCTGGTGTTCTATGCCTCGCTGAGAAAGAGCATATGTGGATTTGTTTTGTAAGTATAACATATTTTTGTAACCAACATTATCATTCTCTTGCTAAAATCACCCAAATCTTCAAAGCGTGACACTAATTTTATTTTATGTCCAGAGTGATCATGCTGGGCATATGCTGCCTTCTCCTGAACTGGGCCAGTTGTGGAATTGAGGTGGCTGCTACCATAGTAAGTCCTCAACTTCAAATGCCAGAACAATAGAGACAGACTGAAAAAGAGGCACAGACACAGATAGATGTGTGTAGAGCAACAAGAAAATACAGGGACAGGTCAAGAAGATAGAATGTAGATGCTATCCATGCATACAGCCTGGAACTTTTCCTGTTAAACAGTTCAAAATTATTCAGTACAGTCCATTTTGTACCACTTCAACCAATATTGACTTCCTCTGTTCACAAATCAATGCAAACAATCCTGAAAACTTACTGTTAACTTCAAATTACTTGCAAATAATTTTTATATCTTTCATAGTTTTATTTATTTATTTATTGCATTTTAAAGTTGTGACAGGTGAAGAGCCAACTTGATGAACCATTATTTTATTATTAATTAAAGTTGTAATATTATTATAAACTTATTGTTTACAGGGAATGTCTGATTTGTGCATCGACCCTAAAAGTGCCATTCTCATTTATACTCCAACACCTCCACTTAACGGTGAGTTCTACCAAAGAATGTGCAATCAAAGAACAACGTGGCCTATCAGACTATGAGACTAGAAAGATTGAGTGTGTGTTGAGGAGGTTGCTAAATGTACTGTAGGCAGTACTGTATTTGTCGAGTGGAGACTTCATAATACTGTGATGGAGCAGTACCTGTGGAACTAAGGATTTTGCTACCCATCATGTATGATGAAGAATATTGATTGTTCTGAAGTACAGTATGGTATGGAGTTACTAGTTTTCAGACATTTTAATTATCATAATTTTTGAAAAACCCTAATTAATTATTTGTCTTTTTACTTTTTTTATTGCAGAAATTGTCAAATATTATGTCAACTGTCCAACGGATACCACAAACCCCTACCAAAAGGTTAGTAATTTTTTTCTTGCATTTTATAGACTTTATTACAGTACGGTAGGTCATTATCACATACATGTAAATGTAGCTAAATTGCTTGATCTCTTGCTAAAGTTATTGTGTCCTTTTAATAGTATTTGATTTATTTTCAGTATGTAACTAATGCAAAGCAAAACTTGGATGCAGCACTTAATCTTGTAGCATGGCTAAAAGATCAGGTACGTTCTCATATCATTAATTTCTACAATACTGTATTTTTAATTCTGCTATTTAACTCCTTAAATTAATTTTTAGTCTCCATGAATGAATCCTGTCATATTCTTTTTTCTAAAGTGCAATCCTGCATGCTACTATATAGTAGTGCCTTGTTTCCACACAAAATCTTCTCTTGAATTGTTGCCCCCATCCCCACCCTACCATCCCCCAATTCAGTGCTGAATTTGAGCTCATCCATGTCCTGTGCAACATTTTGAGAAGGGGGAGGGGTGAGTGAGAGATGATCTATTTGTCATGCTGTACATACCTAGGGTGCTAAATCAAAACAAGTGACATTTTTGAAAAATGACTAAGGTGTCCCAATCAACTGCATGCAAAATGCATTTTTAAGTTTGAATATTATGATGTTAGGCAAATTTAATGAAAAGTTATCAATATTGACTCAATCAGACGTACTGCATGGTAATACTGTACAACTTTTTCCTGTTTGAAGCCATGGGCTCCTGATGACAAGTTGAAGGATGTATCTGATGGGCTCAAGGTTGTGAGCACTGATTTACAGGTCATAAACAATGACTTAAACTGTTCTTCAACAAGAGAGGTACATTTTGTAGATTTACTGTTAATAATAGAGTACTGTATCTTTAGGATTTTCCAGTAATTTATTGAGTAAAGTGTCCAGGTTTAAAGCAGTCCAAAGTTCCATCATGAAAAGCGTGGGAATTCCATATCCCAATTATTTACCATGAAAATTCACACCTTTATTCTTAGAAATTCCTAGAAATTTGTGGAAATAAGTTCTTATGAATTCCTAGATTCATTTTACAACATCAATGCCAGGTACAGTTTATATTGCGGAGTTTGCTATGCCTAATGTGTTTAATTGAGAACCCTAAGACCCAAGTCTTGTGATATAGTAGATGGGATTTTCTGTGACATTTACCAAATCATGTTTTGACTTTGACTTTGACTTTGACTTTGACTTTGACTTTGAAAGCTTATAAAACCTGGGCAGGGAAGTATTCAATCATTAATTTTGATTTCTTTTCTTTTCTTTTTTTTTTTTTTTTTTTCAGGATTATCATACTGCACAATGTGCTCTTTGTACCACTGTTGTGTAAGTAAATGACTTTGTACATAAATAAATGCATATTATGTATTTACATTCATGATCAAGTGTCCTGGGTCCTGTTCCAGACTCCTGTTAACTTCTCCAGAAGAACTGTAAGATATCAGAGTGAACACATGTTGTTCCTTGCTGGTACATTCTCACAATTTCACCTTGTGTCCATTTCATCACCTTGGTCATGGCATACAATACCCAACCAGCTGAATGCTGAAAGTTTTTATAACTGAAATAGCATGATTCTTGCAAACATACCTGATTTCAACTTGTTAACTCAGTATTTCACAGTTCTATGCACACTGTTTATAAACCAGTTTAAATGCTTACCAGTAGTCTTTTCCTTTCCGTGGCAGCCCAGGTCTGGCTCAGCTGTTACTGGTCACCCTTATTCTGGGATTTTTCTTGATTTTCCTACTTGTTGCTGTAACACCCATACTGCACAGGTAAATGATGCTTCAAGAGCAAGATTGGATGACACATAGGATATTTGGTGGACTTCATATTTAAATTTAAATATATATTTATATTTAAAATTTAAGTTTTCAATGATATAAAATACTCAGGACTCACTTTCACAATTCCATGTCCTTTCTGAAAAGTAAAGATAGTGACTAAGAATAAGGGTTGAAAGGGCTAATATTATTATTACTACTATTTTTCTCAGCATGCCACTAGACAAGAGACGCAGAAGAAAATGGAATATTCTGATGTGCAGGTATAAAGAGTAAAATGATATTGTATAGTGGGGTGTATATTGTTTTCATGTAAGTTGTTATCAGACAGTAAAACATAAACCAACTTTCCTATTGTGACTATGGTGTACTATCCTGACTTTTGGTTGGTTGAATGATTTTCTCTGCAACACCTATCAGCATGTTTATGCACTTGGATCAGATATTGTCTATGGGCTTAATAATCACTCTGCATATTTCTCCATTTTTTTTAAGTTTGGATTCTGCAGGTGAAGTTACTCCCTACCAGTCTTTCTCTGATGGTAGCTCAGAAGCTGTGCCACTTCTAGATAGTACGCCTCCACGGCCAACAGTAAGTATGCAGTGGATGAATGTGAACATTACTAATAAACTACATGTAGTGTAGTAAAACCCTAATTTTTGTCTCAAATTTTCTCAAGTGAATCCCATAATATTGTTTTGTAAGTCATGATTATATCATCAGTTTTACATGTACCTTAGTGCTGATCAGAGTCACTTTTGTTCACCCTGGAAAGTCTTAGACTGCAACAGTTAACCTTTTATACAACTACTGTTAGTACCTTGGCGAGAACTTGAGTGATGTTTGTACAGTAGCTGGGAGATTTAATGATAGTTTATCAAGTTTGAACCCATCAAGCCACCATACTTGAAAGGAGATCCTGTACCCCCAAGTAGGTTTTTAAGATAATGTCCAAGAAGTTATGCAATGACACTAAGAGACATACTGACTTGATTGTCTTGACAGTATGATGGGGTGCATCAATCTGTTGAATATCAGTTTCATTCCTGTGAGGATGGGCCACACAGGAGAAGACAATACCCAGGTTACATTCCAAACCAACTGCACAACCAGGCAACACAGAACCCACAAGCTCAGCCTGTCATCACCAGGCCACAAAGCAATAATCAGATCAACAGCATGGCATTCTGAGATGAGTTGTTAAGGTTTGCAGAAAACTGGACAGAGGACTTGTGTGAGATCCTACTCAGATACAAGTCATGTAAACATAACTATACCCTATGTCTTGTGCTTAAATTTTAATATTTTATTTGAAATATCAAAGTACCATTGTGTAACTTTTGCAAAGCAAATTTCCAATCTGATTGAGTTTCAACAAGTTATTAAAAAATTTCAGTGCATGTTAAAGCATGTCCTCTTGCAGAAGGGAAGTTATTCTATGCATTAAGACTTTGTAATGCATAAATGTACATCATGCACAGTGAAAATACCATAGTGCAAAATGTTCTCTACTCTGTCAGTCAATAGGGACCTTAAGCACGAGTACGTGAGAGGACAACGGCAATGCCTGTGAAACAATAAAACTCATTGCAGAAGACAAAAGGCGCACTTAAATATGTGAAATTGACATGGTCTCGGGGTCGTCGTGCTGTTGCGTGCGACTTCAAATGCTTGCTTTTTAGGTTGTTTTCAGGACGTGGACAACATTTCACGAAATTATGCTGTCGTTAGTCTCAGTAAGAGACGCCTAAAGGCAATGGACCATCAGCAAAAACGGAACTAATTAGGCAACCTAGAGAATAGCCAAAGTTACAAAGCATAGGAATATGGAAACAATATTTCCAGGTTTCTTGCGTTGCCATCGCCGTCCTAGTTCTGCTTAAGGTCTCTAATCAATCAATCAGTAACCTTGGTATATACATATGGAAAAGCATTGCACTAATGGGGTGCTGGTTAGATCAAAACAACTAACAAACAAATTATCTAATTATTTAACGTGCAGTTACTTTCTAATAAAATATAAAATACCAATGTAATTATAAAAAGAAAAACATTTTTAATGCTGTGTATCTTACTGGTTTTATCTGAGGAGAGTTTAAAAATGTATGACATGTATTGTGTTAGTATCAGTGAAATTGGTACACTTTTTGACTAAAACAATACAGTGCTTTCATGATGGCCTCATCTGATTACAACTATTTTAAGTTGTTACATAATATTGTGTCATGCACAAGCCATTTTTCACAAAACCCCTCTGGATGAACAGTAAAAAAATGTTGGAAACAGCAACTTTCTTAAAAGCATTCTGCAGTTGTAGTGCAGCATTGTGTAAATGTACAAACTTACAGGAAACTGGTGATTTTTATATATCTGCTTTTGAAGAAGTACACTTTATTTTTCTTAAAACTTATCAATTAAATTAGTAGTTGTTATAATAATAATTGTGTGCACATAATAAAATTACAGTAACTTTCCAAGTAAGTTATTGGGCTTCTTTAAATAAATATATTTTATCCGATCCTACAGCAGCATTTTCTTGAACATGATCATATACTGCAGTTTTTTTTTTTTTTTTTTTTTTTTTTTAACATTTTTTAAACATAATTATATAAAACAATGAATTAGACTGAAATAATGCAGATTTGATTGATGTTCTGGAAAGCTGGGCAACCAGCTAAATCAAGTAAACTTTTTTGACAGAAATCTTTCACTAATCTTGGCTTAGACAAAGAAATAATGCACACCTGGTCCAGGATTAGTGTACAGTGAATCATTCTTTGAACAGGAGTAGGGCAGATTTAACCCTTTCACTCCCAAGGTAGCCTCCTGCACAGAAGTGACAAGCTTAAAGAACTTATGCGCAGGAGGCTATCACAGGAGTGATTAACCTCAATGTTCTCCTTCAGTTTCTCGACAGAAAAATAATATAAATTTATCACAAACAGTTTGGAGAACTCAACAACGTGGCTTTCTGTAGCTTGCTGAATAAGGTTCAAAGAATATTACCTCATGATATTCGGTGTGTACATTCTAATCAGAGAGCGATGAAAACTGTGTCTGCAAGACTTGTGCTTTGGGCTGGTAGATTTTCTCAACCTTGGGCTAGTGAGTGATGGTTACAAATCTATTTTAATCACGCCTTGTATAATACTATGATACATTTTGTACATTGTTATAATATTTTAACTGCAGTGTTTTTTAGTACAATTGGATAAACATATTAGGTGAGCTAAGCTCTATTTCACTGACTCTAAAATGTCAACTGTGCTAATCCCTGGGAATTGTTGGTGGTCAGCTCTTTCCTGATCTCTGCTCAAACTGCTGTTATGTCAAGTCCTCCAGAATGCTGCACATTATGTGATCTTTTCTTGAACATGAGTTGTTGTTGGCTTTATCTCCACTGCTTTCATCCACCTTAAATGATAAGACACTAGTATAAGTTCTTACCCAATGTAACTTCAAATGTGAAACTCCAAGTTTTTTGGGATGCAAACACTAACAACAACAAGAAGACATACTTGTACTACAACACCACTGTCACCACAGCACTGTTACTACTATTGATCTACCACAACCTATACTCATCTACCACCACTGTCACAATTTAGTTAACCCTTTCACTCCCAAGTTCAAAGTACATATTCTCCTAACTATTCAAGAAGAAAATGTACAAGAGATGTAGAGAGAATTAATACTTCAATCAGATGTAATCTAAGCAAGCTATCAAAAGCCAAGTTCTCCATACTGTATGATATATCTTTTTGTAAAAAAACTGAAGGAGAAAATTGAAGTTGGTCACTCTTGGGAGTGAAAGGGTTAACAACAAAAACTGCAACTACTAACTGTTACTTCTTGTACTACTCTTTGAATATATACCGCTGTTGCTATTGTCATTGCTGCTACTACTGTACTGCTTTCAGGTAAACTGTAGATGACTTTACCTCCATGTCAGCACCTGTGGAGTCTTCTTGGTCAGCTGTAACTGTATTTAGTGACAGTGAAGCAGACTGTAGATGGCACAGCACCATGTCAATGTGCCTACAAGAAGAAAGTGTGCAGTAATAAGCAGTCAAACTATATTGATGTAATATATGTATTTACTGTCAAATAGTAACTTTTATTATGGGCTAGACTGGTGTAAGCTGAAGTATAGGGATTACGGATTCCAGTTTTTGGTGAGCTGTGATTAAGGTGTGTATTACCAATTAACTTGCAAATTCTTGGGTTGCAGCTGACCTTATGGTGGCCATGTTGGAAGATGTTTAATGAAAGATTACACATTAACTTGTATCGTCTTTGTATTCTGAATCTCCAGAGATTGATTGCAACCCAAGAATAGGAGAAAGGAAGGCATAGCTACTTACTTCTGGAGTTTATTGGCAGTTTCCAGTCTTTGCTGCTTTTGTCGTTCCATCATCACTCTAAGAGTTTCCCTTGCCTGAAAAATATAAGGAACAATATGGCATATATCAGGCCGAGTCTAGACATGGCATGAAAGTTTTCTGTTTGACAAGTTGCACAAATATGTATTTCACCACCACAGTGTAGTACATTTATGTCACAAACCTGGTGTGGCCTCAGCTCATTTATCAAATGATGCATATTTATGAACAACAGCTTGATGTCCTCAATTTTTGACTCTCGCTGTATGAAAACAACAAAACAGAAATTGTCAATTTACATGGCTAAAAATGTTTACTGAATTCTGATTGGCTAAAAAAACCATGTTAGATGAGAGTATATTACACAATGATGTGTGTTTTATTGACTAATTATAAAATAACTATGATACTACACGCGCCCTGATTGGCTAAATAACCGTGTTAGATGAGGCCTCACGGTTTCCCTACACTACTCTTGTGTTCTCCCAACTTCTGGCATGTTTAGATGAGGCTACATTACATGGGAATGTGTTATATATTTCTTAAGTGTAAATGGCTCGTCTGCAGGGCTGTAAAAGTGCATGTACAGTGTGTGGGCTTTTAAATGAATATTGTACACACTCTGTGCTAAAAATTCTTAGAAATCACCTTTGGTGAGGAGGGTGACTTGATCAAGATGTCTAGAAGATCCAGGAAATTCACCAAAATTGAGCAATTGAGTTTCTTCAACTCTGGGATGCGATCTGAGATGAAGGAAAACATAGAAATGGGGTTAGACATCGCCAATAGGCCGGCTCCAAAAATCACTGAATCGTTCATAATTATTATAAATAACTCGATTGATGCGTCCTTTCTCTCACCGACTCTGTCTTGCTTGGGGTAAAGCCTGACTATTCCTTGTGTTTCCAGTGATTGAATAATGGACTCATCGGTCTGAGGGAAAAATCAATGAAGAAAACCACTGATTTATCAACAATCGTACGACCTACAAATTTATTTGAACTTCATGGTGACAACTGTCTTGTTTCACTGCCAATAAGCTAATCTACACGTCTTATATGAACAAAAATATTAGTATTTCACCCGTCACACTAATCAAAAAGCTGGCAAGCAAGAAAATTGGAGAAATAATTCATCAATCCACAATTAAGAGAGTTACCGGGCAGTGACAATTTACCTCAAAAGACGCTCCAAACATGGAATACGACCCCTTAATCGGAGGTGGTGGATCTGGAACGAGTCCTTTTTCGACATTTTCGTCACTATACGGCTTGTAATACTGCACGGGAGGCAGAGGAAATGGACAAACACTTTGCCCTTCCGCAGCCGCCATATTGGAATCTGCCCGCCAAGCTTACACTGACTTGTGGGTACATTTAATACCGCTGGACATCACGACTGTCAAAACAGAGATGGCTTCCGTTTCATGTGCCGCAGTGCGTGTTATTGTACAGCAGTGTTTATCTGCCAGGCTTCAAGTCCAACCAGCATCACAGGGAGAAGAAGCTCAATGGGTAGAGGTGATTGCAGCTCTGCGTTTTCAGAATAAACAGATTGGTGTTCTCTAAACATCTAAACAATTCATTAGGTGTGATGTCTTTCTTTCAGGTGGGGAAAGGAATTGTGATTTATATTTGTTTTCTCAAAGGGTCAAGCCTAGAAAATATCCCAAAAGTTGGTAAGTGAGCTCTCCTCCGAGCTAAACTGTGGGTGATATGCATCAATAATTTCCAACTGTAAATACCCCTCTGGGGGGAAGAGGGGGGAGTGGGGGGGGGAGGAGTGTGCCACCCTGTGCTGAATTTCAGACCAAAATATCTGATTTTCTATATCCTGATTTTTGTCAGCTGTCAATTTTTGAGCTGTCAAATATTGTTCTTGTTTCCAGCCAAGTCTATTCTCAATGTAAAGTTAAGTGAAAGTGCTGATGTGGGCAAGAACGTGTCTGTTTTGGACTTACCCGGAGATATCTTAATTGTTCCACAGGTGGGGTATATGTTTACTTAATTGACTTTAATAATGTATTGTCACTTGGAATCTGTCTTCTATATTGTAGGTACAAAATGTTGTTGTAAAAATTGTGACCTTTTTATAGGATAAAATAGTATTAAAAGTTGCAGTGCCATAGAAATATGTCAATTAATACACATTAACAGGTAGCCTAGCTTTTCTTGCATCATTTCTAGGCAACACTTGGAGGGAAAATGAAAGGCAAGAATATCCAGTGAGTTGGTTTTCTTCTTTCGGTTGTCTACTTGTCTATGTCTCTTGCTGCTAAGTATAAAAAGTTGTAGTTGTCTCCTCTTCAGCATTCTAATTATTGAGGTCTGTGGATGAACTAAAGAATTCATTCTGATGTTTCAGGTATCATTCAAATATTGCTAAAGAAGAGGGTTTAAAACTGTATGAAGAATTTATTTTCCACTGCAAGGTGAGAATTAGCCTGTGCAGCTTGGAGGATTGAACCCCCTCCTATCCTCTCCCTCTCCCCTTTCCCCAAAGGGCCAAGCTATGCAGGCTAGGTGAGAATGATACTGTATTCCTGATGCTTTTATCAGGCCCAGTACTCCCGTACTTGTTCAAAAAGAACTTTTCCTTTAGCACAGGAAGAAGTTTAAAGTTTTAGAACTAACATTTTGTTTGACATTAACTGCAGGACATGTTGAAAGCATCAAGTGATGAACAAGTTCTTCGGGAGGTGAAGCATGGTAAGGACTTACACCCCTCCCCTCAGGAGTTTATTCTTAAAGTTTCAATCTGGTGAGGAGTATCAATACATTTTAGTCACTTTTTTTCTCAGAATGAGTGAAGCCCATTTCTGGTTAGGAAAAGTTAATTTATTATGACAATGGGGAGGGGGTGATGATGTTAAAACTTGAAGCATGACTTTTTAGCAGCCCCCCTTGCTAGCGTTTCAATTTTTTGTCACTGAGACCCACCCCCCCCCCCCCCCCACCCCCAGGGTAAACTTTTACACCAATTTTGGCAACACTAGAATAATGTTTTATCCTTTTCACAGGAACATATGGTAACAGACAAGTACTGAGTATCTCAACCAATGGTCCCTTTACTCATGTATTTGACTTTTAGAATTTATTTCCTGGAACCAACTTGTGGATTCCTGTTTACAAAACAAAAAGGAAAGGCTGTGAAACTCCAACAGGGACCAAGTCTACTCCACCCCAAAGTGCCCGAGAATGTTGAAGTGGCCTGGTTACATTATATGCACTATAATAGGCTTATACCAAGTACTAACTAATGAGTGCAAGATGGCGGCCGTCTCTTTGAGAAGGCGAACACGGGGAAGAAGTAGAATATTGGGGAAAAAGAGCGCATCGGAAAGCTTACACAGGGAAAATATTGAAGATATCAAAAGTCCGTACTTTGCTGTGGAAGAAAAATCAGCATCAAAACACTTGCATTTCAACGCGAAGAGAAAGAAAACGGACGGCGATATCGCTGAGCAAAACAACTTGAAACCAGTTTGTCGTGATCGAAAACTCACAAGAACATTTTACGATGTAACAGCGGAGGATTTAGCTAAGAAACTTCTTGGTAAAATTCTGCACCGCGTCCTGGACAATGGAGAAGTTCTTAGCGGTCGAATCGTGGAGACTGAAGCATATTTAGGTGTGGCAGACAAAGCTTGTCACTCTTATGCTGGAAAACGCACCACTCGCACGGAGCCGTTGTACATGTCGGCCGGCACAGCCTACGTGTACATCATTTATGGCATGTATCACTGTCTGAACATTTCCAGCAAGGAGCCTGGGGCGTGCGCTCTGATCAGAGCGCTGGAGCCAATCAAAGGTAAGATTTGACAAGAGTACAACGTTTTGCAAAGCCATACTCCTCATCACCACACCCCTCCCCCTCTTCCCTGTCCCCCCAACCTCCCAACCCCCACCTCCACCTCCCAACCCCCACCTCCCAACCCCCACCTCAAAAAAAAAAAGTTATATGTAAATGTTTTTTTTTTAATCAGGGCTCCCGAAAAGCCGTTTACATTGGACTCATTTTCATAAGTGACGTTCACAACCATGCAGACTAGCAAATCACTCTTTTTATTGGCTGTGAAACGATCTTTCTGCTGAGCTTCGTTTTGTTTCTACATAATTTCATTATGACCAAAGAATGTCAATTTCTGCCAATCATCACGTGGCCCACCAAAATATTTCAGCATCGTGAACTGTGCATGATTGTAAAGGTGTCGTTTCATTTGGCTATAACATGCTATTTTGTTTAATTTTCCATTGCCTCTGTTATTTCGTGAACTGGGAATCTGATATGTGCGTCACTTCGTAAGCTATCAAATCTTATCGTGGTCTTGTTTACTAGGTCTTCACCTCATGAAGGAGCAACGAGGAGGGAGGCGGAGAGACAACGGTGCTGGCTTGAAGGACTTCCAGCTGTGCAATGGACCGTCGAAACTCTGCCAAGCACTTTGCATTGAAAAAGGCAACTTAAACAAGGAGGACATGGCATTATCTCAAAGGTTTTGGTTGGAAGAAGAAGATCACACGGAGTCTAATAAAGACAGCACAGTTGTAACAACCTCAAGAATCGGGATAGACTCGTATGGGCAGGAGTGGGCCTCTAAACCTCTTCGGTTTTATATAATGGGAAATAAGTGCATTAGTGTGAGGAATAAAAAGGCAGAGGAAGAGCTGGATAAGCAAGTTAGTGCAGGGCCTAGTTGTTCAAAGTACGCCGATTAGGCGAATCCAGGATCGGGTCCAAACTTTTTTCTCTGTCATTTTTAAGGCCTGGCAAAACGAGGACATATTGTGGCGGCAACATTGCTAGCGCGCGCGATGAAAACGCATCCTTGTGAACGCAGCCTGTGGCCCGATAAACATACATACCGTTGAATAAAGCTGAAGATTCGCTAAAATGTGTTCTTGATCGGAGATTTCAGATTCATGCGGGAGATCGACGTAAGTTCGCAGGTTAGCGGGAGATAAGGTGCTCACGCAAAAGGCGGAAGGTTGGCAGTCTATGCCTGGGGGGGGGGGGGGGGGGGGAGGGGGGACTGGATGGGTGCCGCTCAACTGGGTATGCCTATGGTTTTTGCCTCTCTGAGTCTGGAAGGGTATACAAATCACCGTTGGCTCTAGAGCAGGGGTGTATTTTTCGTTTCGTCTGGCTCTGGAGCAAGGTCGATTCCTCGACGATTTATATTATGCATGTTACGCCACAGGGTTGTGCCTAAATCGTACCAACGGGAAGGACAGCCGCGCAAGACTGAAAACGAGTTTAGACCCGATCGCCTCACGACCGAGAATCGGACGATGTCGGTAAATCCAAGATGGCTGTCTTCTGTGTATTTCATCGAACGATGAAATGAACAAGCCTTATCGAGTTAAGTGAAATAACATCGCTTCCTTTCATCATAGTTTAGACGATTATAATACATATTGAACCTCGTGGCGAACTAAACTGTAGAAAATGTGACGTGTCCTTCCCGCTGGTACGGTGTAATGGTGTCGTACCAACGGGAAGGACAGAGTGAAATAACTCGACTATTTTAGTCGAGGATCATTTTAAGTGAAGAGTAAGTGTATCTTCAATAAAATCAAGTGGCATCTCTTCCTTTGGTGGTGATTTAGACAACTGAGGCGAACTAAACTGTGGAAAATGTGATGTGTCCTTCCCGCTGGTACGATGGAGTTCGATCGTACCAGCGGGAAATAACCAGACTATCTTTAACCGTATCTTCAGTCGAGGATATACAGAGTAAAATGTACCATCGGAAACTCAAGTGGAATTGCTTGACTGAATTATATTTGACACAAAATGAGCCTCACAGCGGAGCAGAGTATAGTAAAGTGTGGGGGTGTCTAGAAAACTCATGCGGTATTTTTAGCCATTTCGCAAACATTCGGCAGGGTCTGAGTTTTCCAGATCTGGAAAAAAAAATTACGCGAAACGATTTGATCGTTCCTTCTCGTAATTGCTTTAACCCCCAAAATACATACATCGCCTGTTTCACGGCTCCATTATGAAACAAGTTTGTCGGATCTCGTTTTACATCATTTGTAATCAACTTGTGACAATGGAACTGGGACGTGGATGTGTGGAGAGAAGTTAACGTGCTAGTTGCTAGTTGCTAGTTGCTAGTTGCAATTTGCTAGTTGCTAGTTGCAATTTGCTAGTTGCTAGTTACAATTTGCTAGTTGCTAGTTGCTAGTTGCAATTTGCTAGTTGCTAGTTGCTAGTTGCTAGTTGCTAGTTGCTAGTTGCTAGTTGCTAGTTGCTAGTTGCTAGTTGCTAGTTGCGATTTGCTAGTTGCTAGTTGCTAGTCCTTTAACCTGCATACGGTGGCGCAATTCACGAATCGAACATAAACGCCCCCGTTGTCACCTCTTTAATGGACTTTTGACAGGTGCGACAGACTCTTGAACTGTCTAGTACCAGAGACCTTTTCCCATAAACTAGAAACTACTCAAACTAAGCTAGAAACTCAGTTGATCCTAGCCTGCGTAGCAAGCGTTAGAGCTGCTGGGACTTTTTCGATTTATGACTGCGCGAGAATTGGGGCGAGCGCAAAAATGTAGTTGAGGGGGGAGGGGAGAGGAGAAAAAGGAACAATCGAGGATTGTGTACCAGTCCTGTTTATTGACAGCTTAGTTTCTTTGTCTCTTTTACAGCCTAATTCACAATCGCCTTGTGCAAATTCTTAGATAACACTTAGCTCCCATTACAGATGGACAGTTGCCACCGCTCTACATAGGTAATATTTTCCATTTCCATTTGACTGTATTATTATTATTATTATTATTATTATTATTATTATTATTATTATTATTATTATTATTATTATTATTATTATTATTATTCATTATTATTATTATTCATTATTATTATTATCGCAACTAGCAACTAGCAACTAGCATGAAACCTTTGCTGGGATGTGTGACCTGTCATTTCTGCCACGTGATCTGTCTGGAAAGTTATAACTTTAGTCGAATGTTTGCGAAATGGCTAAAAATACCGCATTGTTTGATGTCTCGCTCGAGCAGCGTCCGATTAAAGTAATTACGAGAAGGAATGGTCGAATCGTTTCGCGTATTTTGGGGGGTCTGAGTTTTCCAGATCTGGAAAACTCAGACCCTGCCGAATGTTTGCGAAATGGCTAAAAATACCGCATTGTTTGATGTCTCGCTCGAGCAGCTTCCGTTTAAAGTAATTACGAGAAGGAATGGTCGAATCATTTAGCGTATTTTGGGGGTCTGAGTTTTCCAGATCTGAGTTTTCTAGACACCCTAAAGTGTGGTGTCCTTTCGGGTGTCTCGAAAACAAAGACCTAAGACCTAAGACCTAAGACCTAAGACCTAAGACCTAAGACCTAAGACCTAAGACCTCGAAAACGAAGACCTCGAAAACGAAGACCCCCAAAAATATGCTCAGCGAAACGCTCGATTCGCCTCGGAATTGTTTTTACCGGAAGCTGGTTGTGTGACACTTCAAACAATGCGGTATTTTTAGACGTTTGGCGAGGGTGTCTCGAAAACAAAGACCTAAGACCTAAGACCTAAGACCTAAGACCTAAGACCTAAGACCTAAGACCTAAGACCTCGAAAACGAAGACCTCGAAAACGAAGACCTCGAAAACAAAGACCTCGAAAAATTATGCTCAGCGAAACACTCGATTCGCCTCGGAATTGTTTTTACCGGAAGCTGGTTGTGTGACACTTCAAACAATGCGGTATTTTTAGACGGTGTGACACTTCAAACAATGCAGTATTTTTAGACGTTTGGCAATGATTCCAAAGGGTCTTAGTTTTCGAGCTCGAAAATATGCTCAGCGATTACGGATAATTACGGACCTCTATTTGTTCTTCAAAATGTACAATATCTTCAAATACAGATAATAGAATTATTTTCCATTAATGTAACGTAGACAACACACTGCGTCTTGCTTATCATGGCCAGAAATAGCGGACATGCATGCGCATTAGGGGCTGCAATTTATTTGGCTTTCAGTGTAAACTAAACAATCATACCTTTGAACTAGAGACTAAATAGCAAGCTGTTCAACCGGATTCTCTTATAATACAAGGATACCGAAAATATTGACACAAAATCAGTAGCTGTCCATATGTACTTCTTGCGTTTTTCCAATGTAACGATGCAAGCCACGTCTAAAAGACAACAGTATGGCAGACAAGCTGAAAACGGCATACTGGATGAGAGTAGCTGACCGTTTTGCCTCGAAGTTGTTGAAATATCGAAGCTGTTCAATCGGTTCTTACTTCGAGAAAGGTCATTCTTCTGAACAAACTTATTGGTAACCCTCGGCACTTTGTACCTCTTGCGTTTTTGGATTATAAAGATGTGTTTTGTTGAATTTAGCCGCACAATCACTCGATACGCACGCTTAGTGAAGCAAGGTTCGATGCTACTTGCGATCGGTTCTAGCTCCCTCTGATCAGCCCCGGCGATCGACCAAGTTGCTCAAAACAAACTGTGTAGCCTTGTGAGTAAACCATCCTGCAAAGTGAGTTCAGGATTTGTTTTGGGAATTTAATGGAGCTTTGAAAGAGATGTCGCGAATCGTGGCGCATAAATACGGTTGTTCAAGAACGGACAAGGAAACTCTGTCCAGCAAAGCAGGAACTGTTTTAATACCACTCAATTGCAAGACTTGTTCATCCTTTCTTCTAACTTCAGCATAGAATTTGCAATTAAACTACAGCACCAAGTTTTACAAAACTGACCGTGCGTGTCACCAGTCGCCATTTTTAAAACATTTCAGCTTTTCCATTCGCGGCATGCTGTTTCCAATAATCACTACGATCTCGGAACAGTTTTTCAGCAATCACAGTGATCGTAGCAATCCAGCGGTCTCTGAACACTTTTCTGAGCGATCGCAGTGATTGATCGCAATCCGGCATACTTCAGCTAATTGAACGTTTGGTAAACAAACTGCTGCCCGCGATTTTGGGCGGGAAAAGCTGCCGCGGACGCACATTGTGGCGGGAAATACCCGGCCCCCCCTCCCCCCCTCCCATTTTGTTGTCACACAACAGCTTCCGATAAAAGCAATTCCGAGGCGAATCAAGCGTTTCGCTGAGCATATTTTCGGGGGTCTTCGTTTTCGAGGTCTTTGTTTTCGAGGTCTTTGTTTTCGAGGTCTTTGTTTTCGAGGTCTTCGTTTTCGAGGTCTTCGTTTTCGAGGTCTTAGGTCTTAGGTCTTA
Source organism: Plumapathes pennacea (assembly GCA_964036295.1). NCBI lineage: Eukaryota > Metazoa > Cnidaria > Anthozoa > Antipatharia > Myriopathidae > Plumapathes > Plumapathes pennacea. Next base: position 8,095,962 of record OZ038465.1, on the reverse strand, counting down.
GGTCTTAGGTCTTAGGTCTTAGGTCTTTGTTTTCGAGGTCTTCGTTTTCGAGGTCTTAGGTCTTAGGTCTTTGTTTTCGAGACACCCGTGTCCTTTCCGCTGGTACGCTGTCTTCGGATTGTCGTAGGCTCATTTTGTGTCAAATATAATTCAGTCAAGCAATTCTACTTAAGTTTCCGATGGTACATTTTACTCTGTATATCCTCGCCTGAAGATACGGTTAAAGATAGTCTGGTTATTTCCCGCTGTCCTTCCCGCTGGTACGATCGAACTCCATCGTACCAGCGGGAAGGACACATCACAGTTTAGTTCGCCTCAGTTGTCTAAATCACCACCAAAGGAAGAGATGCCACTTGATTTTATTGAAGATACACTTACTCTTCACTTAAAATGATCCTCGACTAAAATAGTCGAGTTATTTCACTCTGTCCTTCCCGTTGGTACGACACCATTACACCGTACCAGCGGGAAGGACACGTCACATTTTCTACAGTTTAGTTCGCCACGAGGTTCAATATGTATTATAATCGTCTAAACTATGATGAAAGGAAGCGATGTTATTTCACTTAACTAAATAAGGCTTGTTCATTTCATCGTTCGATGAAATACACAGAAGACAGCCATCTTGGATTTACCGACATCGTCCGATTCTCGGTCGTGAGGCGATCGGGTCTAAACTCGTTTTCAGTCTTGCGCGGCTGTCCTTCCCATTGGTACGATTTAGGCACAACCATGAAACATGGCGACGGAGGAAACGAAGAAGGTAAAATCCTTGAGTTATTGGCCTGAAATTAAACCATCCGTGTTCTGTCGAGTCATAGTTTGGTGCACTGCAGCAATAAGAACGTGATTGTTTGCATATTTGTGTTTTCATTCTTGCAATAGGTGCATATTTTAATATTTTGTTTGCTCGAGTAGCCATGTGGAATGCATATATTCAAAATAAAAACACAGAATGTTTATCTGGCGTTGCAGATCCTTTTACAGCTTGGTGACAGACGCCAAGTGGTTGAAGTCCAGCATTTCAAGTCTCTTGAGGACCTAAATCAATATACAAAAGCTCATTTTGACGTTTCGCAAAATAGGCGAATATATTTTCAAAGATTCGAGAGCGATTGGAACGAATATGTAGAAATATCTGATCTACATGATTTAAACAACAAGGACAAGATGATTGCCATTCTCAATGTCAACGTGAAGACGGCGACTCGGGCGGCGACGCAACTGCACAGGTATTCAAATATTATAAATAAATATACTCATATTGACTTGATGTTAGTTTACATATTTTGAAGTTGCTCACGTTGAACACAAAATAGAGGCTGCTTTTGAAATAATATTTAAATGATATTATCTCTTATAAATTGACAAGCTTCTCTATACCGACGATGATGAATAAAACATAAGATGGCATAATCCTTGATAAATTAGCAATTGAGTCATGTCCTTATGATCTGCAGGCTGTGACAACAGGACAGTGCGAAGTAATAAACTTGTTTGTACAAGGAGCACAAAAGCCATGATATTTCGACTTTTTTTAGTGTGTTTTAAACTGTTTTCCACTAATTTGCATATAAGTTATCAGGTTTCGCTCTCATGCCTACTCAGTAACCTCCCTGCTTTAGAGCAGTAGGCACATGTACTTTTTAGATATCTATTTTTTAGTTATATGGCGGTGGCCGTTTACTTATAACCCAAAAAACCCCACCCAACCTCGTGCACTTTTTGTTCATGCATCCCATGCTGCTTTGTTCATGCATCCAACTGACAAGTGTGCCAAAACTGGCTTGACTGCATTTTTCACACCTTTCGTTCCATCATGCACAGAAGCCATTTGTGAGAAGACTCCAACAAAGATGGATGTGTTTGTGAGAAGAGATTTGTAAACCAAAAATGGCAGAGTGAGCGAAAGTCAGGCTTTCTGGTGAGTCTTACTAAGTTGAAACTTGTGACATACAAATGAATGAAACGAACTTACGCTTAGCTTTATGCCTGTCTTTGAAACATTCCAGGTTATTTAATACATTTCTCTCTTTTCTCGCAGAGCTTTCATACCATGCAGCTTTCAGGACAGTGGAAAAGAGGCATGGCACATGGACTTGACTCAAAGTTTACAAGGATTATTTGGCTGGAGATGGCTTCAAGTGGAAGATGAATGTTGAAATGTATTGAACAGAAAACTGTAAGCTCTGATATGTTATTCTACAGTCATGTATGATGTTATTTACTTTGTCTTTGAAAAAGGTGCTCTAAACGTTCTCAGTGAGTCCTATTCTCTCAAAGACTTTATTTTACATTAATTTGTGGACATGAACGTTTTTAAATGGGAGGGCACTTTTGAATTTTATATTTTATATTTTATACTTAGTGTTTGCTGCACTACGTTGGGCAAAAACCTAATTTGCTGTCTGTCACATACGTGTGAACAGCTTGCTTTTTTTATTAGATAGATTTAATCCAAAGTGCCAAAATTTCCAGGTCTGCTACGATATTATGCAGAAAAATCCCAAATGATAAGTTGTGCAAACAATACAGATATTGGCTGCTGAAAGCAATGATGTCTAATCAGTTTGGTTGACAAAGAATTATTGCTTTGCCTGTGTTTTTATTTTTCAGGTGTCAACTTTTTTGCTGTTGTTTTTCTAAAACGTTCTCAATTGACACTGCCACAAATGTAATGTAGCGCAAGTTGTGCCCTCTGGCCTTCCACCAGAAGTTATGTGCAACTCTCTTCTTTTTTTTGTTTTTCAGTTCTTACTGAGGCACAACTTCTAAATGAAAAATGGCTCAAGAAAGATAAGTGAAGTGTTTTAGATTTTTTACCATTCGGTCATACCACAAGCATCCTGGGCCTCAGCAAATTTATGTTAGGAATGCTTATCCAAAGGGCGAGCTTGTTTGAGGGGAGGCCCTTATTAAATCTTCCCTAGTCATTTACTTTTGCAATGCGGATCATTTGCTTATGAACAACAAAGCAGTTCGTATAGATCTATTAATAGCGACATACTTTAAAGCATAAAACATTGATTTTGATTTTCGATGGTGCTAATTTACCACCAGTGCAAAAACGACAAAGTCTGTAAAGGAGAGGAGGCACTTATTTAAAATTTTGGCCAAGAGGGGGGGGGGGGGGTGGGGGTGGTCATCTATTAGAGTGGGGCACTTATTCGAAGATCTTCGGTGTGACCATTTGTTAGAACCTTGTGCAATTTGTCACAGCAGTTGATCCGGGTCAGTCTCTCTTATGAGAGAGCACTTTTCTGAAGTCTTCCCAAAATTACAAAATTCCCTCCAAAATTTCCTAAATAGGTAGATAATATATTATTGAAACTTGGTTTGTTGCACTGTTCTTGGCCACTGGAAACTGATGCACTTTTAAATGTGGCTAAATGTAATTTAGGCAAAGTTAACCTCGAGACAATTGCTGGTCAGCAGTCGTTCCCCGCAGCAGGGGGTGCCCCGTGGCATTCTGGGGCTTTGCGCGGTTTGTGGCATTTGCAGTTTGCTTGCAGATCGTTGCAGATCTCTTGCTTGGCTCTAAGTTTGCGATGTTGCGTCAAACTCGTAATAGTCTTGATAGTGCTTACTCTTTGGCCATGGCGTCGAGTGCTTCGACTCTACCACGACTTTGTCTTCTCTGGTGACAGCTCCTCCTTCGCTGCCACGCTCTGATCCTAGTCCTTCGCCAGAGTTCATCACCTCTGGTGGCTGCAGTTCGTGTTGCGTTAGCTGCCGATTTGCCACCTGCTGGACCTGCGGCCTTGTCGCAATTGGCATCTGTTTTACCAATTGTGAGTTCGATCACACCTGTTCGTGTGCCTGTTGTTGCTCCATCTTGTTTGGCGTGTGGTGGCCTCTCCAACGGAGCCGGAGTGTCTCAATCTACAAGCTTCCTCCACCCCTTCTGTTCAAGGTAGGTCGGTTGCTGTGCCCTCATTGGGAACACTTACTCCCTTGCCATTCTGTCTATTGCTGTGTTGTCCAACTCTGTGTCTTCGTTCGTCCAAAACCCGTTCCACGTGGCTACCTCTGCTCACGTTCCTAGTTTGGCCCCACCCATTTTTCAACAACCCTTTGTCGTTGGTCCCAGTTTCTCTTCTGTACCTGCAAAGCTGGTGGCACAAACTGTGGCGGGCAAATTCGTGGATTTCAGCGACCTTCTCTAGGTGAATTTGTCAGAAGTTGAACCCGAGCCTCAACTGCTGTTTGATAGGCATGCCATTCTCACCTCCACTCCCAAGAGACAACGCCGGCGCATCAAGGGCATTGTGTCTTGGATTGAAGCGTTCTCAGTTTTTTCCTTGGTCCTTGTTTTCTCACTTCCAACATCGCTGGCGTGATTTAACGAGCTACAAGCTTCTAATCCTTCCTACTTACCGGCAATTTACCAGTCGCGTTTGGTTGGCCTATGATTGTGCCATTTACCAGCATGCTGCCGCCACGAAGCTGCAGGATTGGTCAAGCATGGATGTCCAGCTGTTCAATTTCCATTCAGCGGGTGCCTCGCCCTGGATCCGTTCTGTATCCTGTCTTAGCGGAGCTTAGCGAAGCTTGGGGTAACAACTTGTCGCTTGCTGTCTGCAGGTCATGGAACCGTGGTTGTTGCTCTGCGCCTTATTCTTCCTGCCGCTTCACCCACAAATGCAGTTCTTGTTCTGGCTTACATCGTGCCAAGGATTGTTTTGATTCGCCCGATCTGGACATCATGCCTGACGCCAAACATGGTTTGTCGCCTGGCCCAGACTCCAAGGAGCTCTCCAAGCATCCCAAGAAGGGACTTTAATTCTTTTCTGTTTTCTTGCTAGTCACTAGTTTTGCTGTTGCTGTTGCCTTGGTTGCTTCTTAGTTCCACTGGTTGCCAATTCACTTTTACTTCCCCTTCTAGCATGGCCTCCCCTTCCTCCAGTCAAATTAGTTAGCCCTCTCATCCCTGACCTCTTCACCTAGGAGCTGCGTGAGCACCCGGACCAGGATTGAGTTTCCTTCGTAATCCAGGAGCTTAGGCATGGGTTTAAGGTGGGCTTGATTGCAACCTCTCCGCTTAGCTCCTCTAAACGTAACAAGCCGTCTGCCCTTCAACATCCGGCCGTCGTCGATGCCTATCTGGCCAATGAAGTATCAAAAGGCCAGTTTTACATCGATCTCACGCTCCCGTTTGGCCTTCAGCACCGTTCATCTTCAACTCAGTAGCGTACTTAGTGGAATGGATCCTACGCGGTGTCCGATCTCGTTCACTACTTGGATGATTTCATCAGCGTGGGCCCTCCTAATTCTCTACAGTGTGCTCACAATCTCGACACTGCCTTAAACGTTTGTCGTCGGCTGGGCCTGCCACTGCATCCCACTAAGTGTGTGAGACCCACAACTTGTATGGTTGTTTTGGGCATCGAACTTGACTCAGTCAACCAGATAGCTCGCCTACCAGCTGAGAAGCTACTTGCCCTTCAAGATTTACTCTTCTCGTGGGTACCTCGCTGCTGGTGTGACAGATGGTAACTCGAATCCTTGATCGGCCACCTCCATTTTGCGGCCAAAGTGGTCTGGCCTGGCTGAACCTTCCTGTGTCGCATGATTGACCTGCTCTGCTGCTTCTGGTAACCTGATCATCCTATCCGGTTGAACTGGGAGTTCCACCTTGACCTCCAGTGGTGGGTTCAATTTCTCTCTTCGGGGAACGGCGTCAGCTTCTGGCTCTATCCAGGCTTGACCCCGGATTTAGATCTGGAGGTCACTTCTGACACAGCAAGTTTCCTTGGCTTTGGTGCCTTTTTCCGCGGAGAATGGTTCTCTGGTCCATGGTTGCCCATCCAATGGCACGAGTTTATTGCCTACAAGGAACTCTTCCCGGTGGTTATTGCAGCGCATCTGTGGGGCCCAAGGTGGGCTAAGAGGGACATTTTGTTCCATTCTGACAACACAGCTGTCGTGTTGGTCCTCAACTCTAGGACTTCCAAGGTCCCCCAGCTGATGCATCTAATGTGTAGTCTGCTTATGGCCTCAGCCTGTTTCAACTTCTTCACGGCCCGACACATTCCTGGCATGCGGAACTCAATTGCTGATGCCCTTTCTCGTTTTAATTGGCAGGAATTCCGGCGTTTAGCTCCTGAGGCACACCCGTTTCCAGTTCCAATTCTGCATCAGCTTCTCAAGGATCTGACTTCTCCTAACTAGAGCAGCGGTGCTGGAATTTTCTTACGAAGGTCTGGCCCCTTCTACTCGCCAAACTTATATGTCCGCCCAAGACAGGTTTCACCAGTTCTGTCTTCATTCTGGCAGGCTTCACACCAGTGGCTCTCCTTGTCCAGCCGATGAGTGGACCCTCTGCCTTTTTGCAACTTCCTTAGCCAAGTCCCTCCAACATTTCTCCATTAAGGTCTACCTTTCTGCTGTACGGTCTCTACACATCGAACAAGGCTTCCCCGATCCTCTAGCCAACTGTCTACGTCTCCAGGGTGGTTCGTAGCATCAAGCATCAACAAGGCTCTCCTGCCAACGAACGTTTACCTGTGACTGACTCCATTATGTGGATTGTTGCCAACTCCCTCGATCTGATTCTTCCTGACCACTGCATGTTCTGGGCTGCCTGCACTCTCGCCTTCTTTGGCTTCTTGAGATCCTTAGAGTTCCAGTCCCCAACCTCGCCAGTTTCCACTCCTCCATTCACCTTGAGGTATCAGATATTGCTGTGAACTCCAACTCTAACCCTTCCTGCTTGCAAGTTAAGATTAAGGCGTCCAAGACTGATCCGTTCCGTGTTGGCTGCTTTATTCACATTGGCCTTGGTACACCTCTTTGCGCTGTTCAGGCCATGTTGGCTTATCTAGCTCTCAGAGGTATTGCCCCAGGCCCCTTGTTCTTGCTGCAGGACGGGTGGCCTCTGACTTGCACCTTACTCACCAACTGGCTTTGTCAAATCCTGGCAGCTGCAGGTGTACCAGGCAACTTCTCTAGCCATAGCTTTCGCATCGGAGCACGCAGTGGAGTGCCGGATCACCTCATTCAAGCCCTGGGGAGGTGGACCAGCAGTGCTTATCAGCTCTACATCAGAACTCCTGCATCAGCTTTGGCTGGCCTCTCTCATCACCTGGCTTAGCAGTTGGGGTGATCTGCTCAAGTGAGGTCTGTCCTCTTTCTGTAAGTCTTACTTACAGAAAGAGGTACCTTGGTTATGGGTTCAAACGTGCTGTGGCAACAGCTAGATACAATCTGATGCAATTTGCAACAAAATAAATGCCTATGATGGTGGCTGGGTCCTTGGATGATTGTTGAAGGCAGTTGGGAAGTTCTGGAGGAAAGCACATGTGTTACAGGACTCGAATATGCAAGCTAGGGAATGCTCCAAGATGAAGAAAAGGCCTCTCTTATCTGATAGGTTTTGTAGTTGGCTTACTAATCCAGGATGTAGTCTCAAGTAGGATGATGGTGGTCAGGAAGAGGATCGAGTCTCGAACTGGTGTGTTTCTTGCATCATCAGTGAAAGGGTGGTTGTCTTGCCGTGGGGATGGTTGCTTTGGCGAGCATCGTGTGCATTTCAAAGATGTGCTAGAGGTCAGACTCCTTGGCGAATTGGTTGAGCTGTGTCCAATGCTTACAGGAAAAGAAACTTGGTTACAATATTACTGTAGGCCAAGTTGCCAGACAGGACTTACAACAGGTTTCTGATGTGCACTGAGGCAGCTCTTCCTCAAGTTCTTGTACAGGCCATTCTGCAACTGGGATGTCATTGGCATTCTTAGCACGACCACTGTCATAAAATAGGGTGTTTCTCCTTTCGTCAGGAACAAGCAAGAAGCAGTCAAGAAGATTGTGGAGCCTTTGTGTAACCACCTTCCGTCTTGCTGCGACCGCCTTCCGTCTTGCTGCGACCGCCTTCCATCTTGCTGCGACCGCCTGCCGTCTTGCTGCGACCGCCTGCCGTCTTGCTGCGACCGCCTTCCGTCTTGCTGCGACCGCCTGCCGTCTTGCTGCGACCGCCTTCCGTCTTGCTGCGACCGCCTGCCGTCTTGCTGCGACCGCCTTCCGTCTTGCTGCGACCGCCTTCCGTCTTGCTGCGACCGCCTGCCGTCTTGCCGCGACCGCCTTCCGTCTTGCCGCGACCGCCTGCCGTCTTGCCGCGACCGCCTGCCGTCCTGCTGCGACCGCCTTCCGTCTTGCCGCGACCGTCTGCCGTCTTGCCGCGACCACCTTCCGTCTTGCCGCGACCGCCTTCCGTCTTGCCGCGACCGCCTTCCGTCTTGCTGCGACCGCCTTCCGTCTTGCTGCGACCGCCTTCCGTCTTGCTGCGACCGCCTTCCGTCTTGCTGCGACCGCCTGCTGTCTTGCTGCGACCGCCTGCCGTCTTGCTGCGACCGCCTTCCGTCTTGCAGTGATCGCCTTCCGTCTTGCACTGATAACCTTCTGTCTTCTCGAAACCTTTATGCTGTCTTGCTGCGGGCAGGAATGGCACGTCTTGCTGTGGTATATGTTCTGTCATTATGTGGCAGGCCTACCGTCTCGATACTCGGCGCATAGCTGCGACCGCCTCTCGTCTTGTGCCTACTTCCCCCATTTCGTGCCTGCCTGCCGTCGTAAGGCGTGTTGGGTAGCTGCGGGGGGTTGTCGCCCTGGCGTGTCTGATTGTCGCCTTTGCGTTCTGCGTTTCGATGCCGTGTAGGATGCTTCCTTGGCTTTGTAATGTATACACACTGGGCGTATCAGGTTGTCCAGTTGGCAGTTGGTTGTCATCCTGGCGTGCTTGGTTGTCACCCTGGCGTGTTTGGTTGTCGCCCTGGCGTGTTTTGTTGTCGCCCTGGCATGTAAGGTTGTCGCCCTGGCTTGTTAGGTTGTCGCCCTGGCGTGTTTGGTTGTCGCCCTGGCGTGTTAGGTTGTCGCCCTGGCGTGTTAGGTTGTCGCCCTGGCGTGTTAGGTTGTCGCCCTGGCGTGTTAGGTTGTCGCCCTGGCGTGTTAGGTTGTCGCCCTGGCGTGTTAGGTTGTCGCCCTGGCGTGTTAGGTTGTCGCCCTGGCGTGTTAGGTTGTCGCCCTGGCGTGTTAGGTTGTCGCCCTGGCGTGTTAGGTTGTCGCCCTGGCGTGTTAGGTTGTCGCCCTGGCGTGTTAGGTTGTCGCCCTGGCGTGTTTGGTTGTCGCCCTGGCGTGTTTGGTTGTCGCCCTGGCGTGTTAGGTTGTCGCCCTGGCGTGTTAGGTTGTCGCCCTGGCGTGTTTGGTTGTCGCCCTGGCGTGTTAGGTTGTCGCCCTGGCGTGTTACTGCCTCTCACCCTGCTGCTGTCTCCTTGTTGTCCTGGTGTGACTATCACTTTACACCTCTTGGACTAAGGTAAGAACGTGTCTTTGCTTTTGTTGACGTGGGTCGTAGTAAGAATTGCAACAAAACCCTGTTGCAAAACTACAAGAAGAGCTGCTTCAGTGCACAGCAGCAACTTGTTGAAGGTTGCATCAGCAAACTTGGCCTAGCAGTTACCTCAGGGCATTTATATGCACGCATTCCAAGAACTAATCCAATCTGTGCAAGCTCCAATGCTACTACTCCAACTGGATGTATTGATCTTCACAGAGACTTGGCTAGGTGACACAACATTAGATGCGGAGAGTGAATTCCTGGAATACCAACTGGAACGCAGGGAGTTTTCGTGTATATATACTCTGAAGCTACGTATGATGGAATGTTCTTGACAATATTGAGTACTTCACCAAGACGTTTCTGAGTGTCACTGGTGCCGTGCTTTACTGGTTTAGAAATGAGTGATAAAACAGAGGCTAACTCCTTGAAGGACACCTCATATCTGCAGTGAGATTAGACACTTGCTTTTTCAGCTTTCTCTGGCATTTAGCAGTGAATCTCTTGATCCATGCGGTCACTCTACGTAGGTTAATTTATGAGGAGGTTTTCTCTGGATCCATTAAGGTGTTGTCCACTTTGGAAGAGAAAGCGGACCACATCTCGACTTCAACTTCAGGGTCATAGTAATCAGGAGGTCGGCAGATTTTTTGTTCTGGCCAGTGACTTTCGTCTTGCCAGAGGAAACTCAGTCCTTGGATCCATGGGCTTTCTTGTCTTAGGTCTTGTGCAGATAAGCCCCTGGAACAGTCGTCAGAAGTGTTTAGGTAGCCAGGAGCATGCCTCCACTTGTTTGGATCCGAGCCTTCTCTCAATTCAGCAACCCCGTTGTCTACAAAAGTGTGAAATCTGGCTTTCTCACTCTTGGCATACTGGAGCATGGTAGTTAAATCTGTCCAGTAGGTGATCTGCTTAGCCTAAATATCTAGCTCTCTCTGGGTGGTTTGGCCAATCCGTACTGTCAGGACCGCAGCTTGCAGCTCTAATCTCTAATCTCTACTTCACCTTTCCAAGTACAAAGGAGCAGTGGTGAATGCCGTCTTCAGACTGGAGTCTTAGGTAAGCTACAGCGCTAAAGGCAGTCTCAGACGCATCAGCAAACACATGACGTTGGCGCTGTACCATGCGACCTTCACTCTTGTTGTAGCATCTGGGGATTGATAGCTTTGCCATGTCCATTCCGTCTTGCAAGTTTCCGTGTCAGATACTGGGCCCGTTATTGGCTGATCCATTGGTTTCACTGCACCAATGATCCTGCAGCTGCATTGGGAGCTTCTTCACCATGTTTTGATGATTTTTGTGGGTGGTCCAAGATCGTAAAGAAAGAGAGTGACATCATGGCTAAGGCATTGGGTTAGGAAAGTTGAATACCGATCAAGGGCAACGTCATCTCCCAGTTTGATGGTCGGCCATTCAGTTACTTTCTTGAGGTAAGCATTGGAGATCCTCTATATGTCACCGTACTTTTCTTCCAGCAGCTGTTTTGCTTCCAGGTAACCCTTCTTGGGGTCCATGAATAGACACCCCTTTATCAGTTTCTTTGGTTGTCCTTCCGGGTACAGTTCTTCAAAAGTTCGGTTACAGGGAATTTGTCTGCTTTCAGTGAAAATCTGGTTGTAATCACGCTCTTCACTGGGGGCCGTAGCTCAATTGGTTGAGAGACAGATAAAGCCTTTGATAAAGCAGAAGTGGGTTGCTGCGACTGTAACTTTGTGTTCATCGAGATATTCATTCATCCCGTCGTTAAAGTTCAGTTCTTGTTCCACTTGAGCGTATGCGCGCTCACGAGCTTGAGCCACTCCAACCCCTTCCTGCAGTTCAAGCCTTACAGTTTCATTTTGAAGAGCTTGTTTTTTCTCTAGCATAGCGGCTCTGGCAACTAATTCTGCTGCTTTGGCTCTTTCTCTGGCTCTCGTAGAGACAGATGAAGCTCTTAAAGAAGCCTTGGAACGGTTAGACAGTTTGGAGATAATTGAACCGTTATTGAGCTGTTCCTCTATTTGGCGCTTTGCCAAGATAGTCCAATTTCCGATTTTGTCAATGAAATCACCCATTATCTTGTGCTCTTGGTATTAGTCCCTTGTAATGAGTTTTTCTTCCTTTGTGGTCAGAGTACCACGTAAGACGTGTGTTTTCTGCAGGTCTTCAAGAACTTCATGCAAAGTCTTCAGTTCACTCTGAACTATGTGCACGTTGTCATAGTCTTTAGTGAACAGTTCTAGTTTCTTCATTTGACGCGATATTTTCCTTTGGGCAGATTGACGTTTTGCCATTTAATGTGGGCTTGAAAAGTCATGCCTTTCGCTGTGGGCTTTTTTGTTCTTGCGCCGCCGACAACGTCTTGCTTTGTGCTTGTTGCATACTCATTTGCTTTGATGTTTAAATCTTCTCTCGGTCTTGGTGAACCTTCCAACTCTTGATTAGAGTCAATCATTTCCAAATTCTGCCATCCAGCTCGAAGGACCAGAAATGTTGATGACTCGACTCTAGACTTGTGAGATGTCCGGTTGCTGAAAATTTGTTGGGCCCACTTCACAGATACACAAAAAGGTTGATTGATTTATTGACTGACTGAAGACTGATAAAAAAGCTATTGCCTTAAGTAGCCCAAAAAGAAGTAACATATGGTAGAATACAAAGAACTGAAACAAAAGAGTAAACTGTACAAAGGAAAAAACAGACAGTTCCGGCCAGTTGGCAACAAGATCCATCAAAAAAGCAAAGTCTTCATTTTTAAGAGTCTATTGAGAACAGTTAAAGCCCTAGAGAGCTTTGGAAGCACTTTAAGAATACTATGGGATGCACCCAGAAAAAAAAAAGGGGGGGGGGGGGGGGGGGGTTACTTCCATATGTATATATATATAAGCCATATATGTATGTGCTGCCCCAAGGGGTATCATTTTCAAGCAGTTTTAGTCTGAATTGGGTATAGATTTGCCTTTTTGTTCTGAAATAGGGTATCGATTTTGTCTTTTTGGCCTGGGATATGGTATGATTTTAACAAAAATCGGTTGTTGTGGACATGAAAAAAATATCTGAAATAGTTCTGAAATAGGGTATACATTTTTGTAGTTGGGTCTGAAATAGGGTATAGATAATTTCTCTTGACACTTTTGCCTTTTATTTTCAGAGGGACTGTGATGTTGATGGAAGCATAAAGAACTAATTCATTCAGCCCCAGATTTTGCTAGTGGGAGGTCCATTTGATATAGATTAATTACAAATTGTTGAAAGTGTGCCGTGCACCACTCCTTAACAGAAAATGCTAGACGCTGTTCCTGGGCTGCTCGCCTCCTACTTGTACATGTTAATACATACCTAGCACAAATTGCAAAGCATTATTGACGTTATTCGAGCAGATTTTGCTTGAAAGGTGGGGGTTAGTCTTTCTGTCTGTCTGTCTGTCTGTCTTTCTATCTGTCTGTTTGTCTATCTGTGTCATCTGAATCATCAAAGCTTTTCCAAGCGCAACGGAAGAGGACATAGCCGATCATATCAAGCCGACGGGGGCTAGGGGGCTAGACTTCATTGAGATTTCTTGTGATGCAGATTTTAATGCTTTTGGATGTAATGTTAGGGGTTTCCTACTATCCGTCCCTCTCGAACACAGTTTACGGTCGTTCGTGTATGTGCGTTATCATAATAAACATAAAATCAGTCAGAACACTGTGCCTTTTGCAAATTTTATTGCTTTAAACCTATTGATATCACCAAGGGAAGAAAACAATATTTTGACTACTTCTTGCAAATAGTAGGGGGTGTTGGGGTAATATCGTCAAGCTAGGCGTGACCTTTTTATACGCAAAATTCTTTAAGAACTTGCTCCAAGGACAGCAAGAGCGATCACACCTCGAGTTCTTCATGAGCATATTTATTAAGCATTTAGCTGTACTGAAGTTATTAGGTTCAAGATTTCCGAGGGCTTGACGTTTAAGTAGCGTCACCCTGCGTGATTCGTGTGAACCATTAGTTGCCGCAACAATATCTGGCAAAAAATAGAAAGAAAGAAACAATTCGCGTAAACTTTCATTTAGTATTTGGACAAAGTAACAGAACAAGTTTCATTGTTTTATCAAACCCACAATTGTGCCGATTGCGGTCTGCTCCTCGTTTATGAGATATATCTTCGCTTTTAAGCCCTTATTAAGTCTCCCTACACAAAACCAAGAAGCCTGACATTTCATTGTTTATCAACTTTTTGCCAGTTGATGCACCGCTTGATCGTGCCAATCTTCTCGAGGATTAATCAGTTTACCACGAACAGGAACACCTTTAATGAACGGAAAGAAAAAAGTCCTTACAGTACAAAACAAATATTACCTCGTATATATAATTAAAGCAATATAGTGTAAACTGCCACTTGATAATAATGCCAAGGAAAGGCACCCTCAAGAATCTCTACGCTGTCCAGCGATATGTCGGTGATCGTATTGTATCTGGGCACCAGAACTTCAATTCTAGTTTCTCTTAGCAAATTTTTCAGTGCAGCTTCATGCATTGCTTAGAGGACTCTGAAATTCTGTCATAAAATAGCAACAACGTACAAACATCCACACAGTCATGTACAAATTAACACAAATTCGTCCAACACGCATTATCCGTCATGGCCACACGGATACAACGTCTGAAATGTGTGTTCGATTTAGACGTCGCAGCAACGACGCATCGAATGAAATGCATAAACTACACGAGTTATTTTAGCCGATAACATTGAGAATGAAGGAGGATTCACACATGGGGTTTAAATTCGTCTGCATTAAATCCGTCGTATGAATCGGAGCGACATTTACGTCGTCTGATCGACGAAGTTAATATGAATTAAATTCGTGTGAATTAAATGCGACGATTGTGCGACGTATAAACCAGGCCTGAAGATACGGTTAAAGATAGTCTGGTTATTTCCCGCTGTCCTTCCCGCTGGTACGATCGGCGAACTCCATCGTACCAGCGGGAAGGACACATCACATTTTCCACAGTTTAGTTCGCCTCAGTTGTCTAAATCACCATCAAAGGAAGAGATGCCACTTGATTTTATTGAAGATACACTTACTCTTCACTTAAAATGATCCTTGACTAAAATAGTCGAGTTATTTCACTCTGTCCTTCCCGTTGGTACGACACGATTTTACACCGTACCAGCGGGAAGGACACGTCACATTTTCTACAGTATAGTTCGCCACGAGGTTCAATATGTATTATAATCGTCTAAACTATGATGAAAGGAAGCGATGTTATTTCACTTAACTCAATAAGGCTTGTTCATTTCATCGTTCGATGAAATACACAGAAGACAGCCATCTTGGATTTACCGACATCGTCCGATTCTCGGTCGTGAGGCGATCGGGTCTAAACTCGTTTTCAGTCTTGCGCGGCTGTCCTTTTCGGCACAACCACGCCACAGGGCGCTCCGAGCTCGCTCCAGGTCCTTCGTCATTCGTTTCGGGACATTTGAAGTGATGTTTACACGAAGTACTATTCAACCGTCAACACAGATCGTGTTGTAGGATGTTTCCAGAAACAAACTCATCTTATGAACAGATATGTCTCAAGACGAGGCAGTGATATCAACTAACGATGATGCAACTGCCTGCAAGAGGTTTGTAAAAAGTATATTTGTATTCCATGTATTTGTGGTGTTATATAACACCCGTATAACACGGGCTTGTTTTCGCAGGTTCGCTGTTCAGCAGGGCTACTGGAAAGATGATTACATTCAGTATTTCATAAAGCTGGGTGAACGAAAGGCTCCAGAGATCAGCAGAGGTGAGTACAGGGCTTATTATGGAACCCGAAGAGCATAGAAGACAAAGTTGTCAAACTGTATATTTAAGTATAAAAGTGAGATGTACAGGTACTGTGTTTCCACTGTAGATTTTGCAAGGAATTCTAGAGTATGGATATACTGGTACACTTGGATATGTTAAAATTAAACTGCCGTGTGGTGATGCCAGACAATGTAATACTAAATTAGTACTTACAGTACAAACCCCCTCAGTTTGGGTAGAAGAAGGGCAGGTTTCGCTGATACCCCCAAACCCTGATCTTGTTCCAGACACAAATTTGTAAATCTCACTACCCTGACACCCTCATTATCCACCAGTACCACCTCTTCCCCTCCCCTCCAATATTAATCAGAGGTATATTAATGCTAGACAACATTCTCTTGCTTGCCAAGCCTACAGTACCCTGGGTGCCAGGGTTCCTGTTGCTTTCTAGGCATTGCTTTATCCCCAGCCTCTCGTGGCCCATGCTGCCAGAGCTACCAAGAGTGAGGAAACAGCACAGCTGTGAAAGACTGGGAATTATAGAAAAACAAGGGAGAGATGTGTGAAATGTGTTCACTTGTAATACTGAATTCCAACTTGATTAATGTTGTTGTTGTCCCATACAGGTTACTATGCCAGAACAAAAGGGATGCATTACTTGCTGGATCAGTTCCTTTCTTTAACAGGGTGTAACTGTCAAGTCATCAATCTTGGAGCTGGCTTTGACACTCTCTTCTGGAAACTGAAGGTTAGGAGTTAAAATTAAAATCTGCTGTGTGATAATTTGCAAATGTGCTATAATCTGACTCACCTTATATTTAGGCTAATATTTCTTTAGACCTTTGTTGGCCAGAGGTATTACTATTCTGGCTTGAGAGTCACTGTTTCCTTAGACATGTAGTATGACATTTTGTTGTCAATTTAAGGAGGAAGGAAGGAATCCCAAGCTGTTTGTGGAATTTGACTTTGCTGCAGTCACAGGCAGAAAGTGCTATAGCATTGGGTGAGTCGAAAACTCAAACCATATTTATGCAGCAAAATGTAATTTAAGTATTTAAGCTTTTTAATAATCAAGAGCGGTATACAGTCAGCTGTGTGTACAGTATCAGTCATGTGCACAAGTGACAATGGCACAAGTGTGTCATGAACATGGCAATTTGGCCAATTTTGAGAGTGTGTGACCCTCCTTCTGTCCTACCACAGTTCTCGGAGTGTGACTATTTGCCTTATTTCCATAGACCTATTCGGTGCCTGGGCTGTCAGTGGGGGGGTCGTGGTTGGGTTGCCAGGATTTGCCAGCCATCACCCAACTTCCATATAAAACGATACAGTGTTGTTAACACTTCTGTTGTACAGTTAGTAAAAATATAGTCTTGATTGGAAATAGCTCACAGTGTTCGACATTAAGGTTTTAGGTTGGTTTCCCCGGGCATAGCGGGAAACCATATTTTGTTTGAGCACTGGCTCACAATATTTATATGGCAATAATGTACAAAGTGATCATATTCTTAAACTTAAATAACAAAGTATGAATATATTAGTTTAAATATAGTTTATCACTTTACAGTCATGCAAGTTTTATCATTCTTCAGAACAAGAAAGAAGCTTCAAGAACCATTTACTCTGGACGAGGGGCTGAAAATTGGTGAGTGTACATCTTTTGTGAGACATGAACATCATTGAGTGTCCAGAAACAACAGGGTCAAAAGGTGATTAGTTGTGCGCTATTTGTTACACAAGGGGGCATCCTGAGCATTCTGATTGGCTAAAATGAAAACATTCTATAAATAAGTACAAAGACATGATTTTAATTCTTACACATTAGTTATTTTATAAAATCAATATAACATGCAGATAGTTTTCCTACAGCACACCTAATCATTTACACAGACAATATTATAATTTTTATGTATATTTTTAATTTGTTTCTGTCAGATAGTAAAGAGGCAAACTCTAAGCATTATCACCTCTTGTGTGGTGACCTGAGGGACATCAGCAGTCTTGATACCAAACTGACAGAAGTTGGACTGGATCCAAGGTACAGTATCAGTACAACAAAAGGAGAGACATCCCTGAAAACTGCTTTTTTAAGAATTCCGGCCATAAAATGTACACAGATCAGTTGGCCATAATTTAGATATTGTTTAGGTCATACAGTCAGTCAACTCCCTCTTAATCCACACCCCTCTAAAACAGACACCTCTCTAAGACGGACACCTCTTAGGAATGGTCCCTGTCATTTCTTCAGTCATTTACTCTAACTGAACTCTCTTTAGGAAGGATACGTCATTAGACACCTACAATCGTGGTCAAAAGTCGTTGGAACGCTCCTCTTACGCACATCCGGAGCACAATGTAAATCCGTACAACCTATAGGGGTCTAATATTTCTTGTTTTCAAGTCCCTCCCCCTCCCCTCCATTCAATGTTGGCCCATGGTGCAGCTATAAGCCGAACCATGCTCAACTACCCAACATTGAATGGGGAGAGGGGGTAAACTTGAAATCATCCCAACAATTTTGACCATGATTGTAGATCAAAAACAGTAGAGCAAGTCCAGAGGGTGCACCCATCTTGGAGGGAGTTATTGCAAAGCATGTTTTTAAATCTTTTATTTTATTTTATTTATTTGTTTGCAGTTGTAGCAATATTAGCTTTTAAATTCCTTCCAGCTTACCCACAGTTTTCATTGCTGAGTGTGTCTTAGTCTACATGGACCCTCAACATTCTGATGCACTTATAGATTGGGCTGGGAGAAAGTTCAAAACAGCATTATTTCTCAACTATGAACAGGTACAGTATGTCATAAAATGCAGATGTTCAAGGGGCACCTGAAATAGCCAGTGACGTTTAACCCTTTCACTCCAAATAGTAATCCACTTTGATTTTCTCCTTCAGTTTTTCACCAGAAACATGTGATACATTTTACTCTTAAAAGAACCACACACTTGACCAGCTCCCATACAGGGTATTACCTGTTAAAATGGTTTATTTCCTACTTACAATGTAGGCTAATCTTCAAGACAGATTTGGTCAAGTGATGATCGAAAACTTACGGGTAAGAGAAGCATTTTTTTTTTGTTTAGTGGTGTGTAAACATAACTACTATGTTATGTTTACAAAACGTATGTACAGCATTTGCGCTATAATAGGGTAACTGAGAGAGATGGGGGTAGTAGACCTTTTGACCAAAGAAAATCTTTTTCCCCTGAAGCAATTGAAGAATACAGTTGTTTGGTTCAAACTTGAATGTATTTTAATAGGCCATTTTGTAGATGCCTACTGTCCCTTTTTCAAAGTGATTTTTAGCAGACTTTACTGGACTTAATAGGACTGTAATGGACTTCCTTGGGATTCAGGATTCGAAACAGGACAGCAGGCATCTTAACTGTTAGTTTTTGATTGTATTGAACATTGTTTACCATAAGTGTCATTTTAGTGGACTTTACAAACTTCAATTTGATGGACTGTAATGAACTTTGACAAACTTTAACAGCCTTTATTGAATTTTAACGAGCTTAGGCGGACTTCAGAAGACTTAACAACTTAAAAGGACTTTAGCAGGTGTTAGTGGACTTAACCGTATCTTAACAACAATTAGCAAACTATGATGGACTTTTGCAGACTCTACTGAACTTAACAGATTTGGGTGGACTTTAGCAAACTTTAACCAAACTTTAACTGACCTCAGTGGACTTTAGCAGACTTTAATGCCTGCTTTTAATGAGCGACGCAAGCATAAGCACAAGTGCAAGATTCTTATTTCACAGTGAAAACAGGCTAGACACAAGTGCAAGCACAGGGATCAAAATATATGGTTTGATCTTTGTGCTCTCCCACTTGTGTTGAACCTGTTTTTCACTGTGAAATAAGGGCTCTCATGGTTGTCCCTGCATCGCCCATGAACACTAGGCATAACTGATTGGAACGGTCTACAGAATTTGGCGAACTTTGACAGATTTTAACAAACTCTAACAGACTTTGACGAATATTTAGCAGACTTTGGCAAACTTTAGCAGGCTAGTATCATTCTTTGCTGAGTATAGTTTATCTTTGTTTCCTTTAGAGTAGAAACTGTGAACTACTTGGTGCATCTGCCTGTCCTGACTTGGAATCTCAAGTGGGTGTTCTTATATAGCCTGCAGCATGCATGTGTGTTTTATTGTATTGCACAGTGTGTTTTTTACCTAGCTGTCTTGTGTGGTGTTGTATTGAATAGAAACCAGCATCAATATGACACAAGCCCCAGTGTGTCTGTCTGTACGTGTGCATGTATGTCTGAGTGGGTAACTCAACAGTCAACTCTACGATGGACATCTCTCTTTAAGATGGACACCTTGTGTCTGTGCTGTTTCATCAGTCATGAACTCTAATTGAACTCTATGTAAGATGGACACTTCTTTAAAACAGGCATTTGAAGGTTGGTCCAAGGGTGTCTGTCTTAGAGGGACTTGACTGTATGGACACTTATCTTACTCCTTCTGTTTGAACAACAAATGGGATCATAAAATATATCTGGTGCTTGGGATTTGGAAAAACAAATACAGTATGATGTATATTTCTTTCGAATATGATGAATGTACCAACATAGGTATGTTGATTGTTTTGATAATTTTCTTGCTCCTCTCCGTTAGAGACGACGTTTCTTGTCCCATGAGTGGCAGGGTGCTGAAGCATTTGACATGTTGCATGTATATAACTGCCTGCCATCAGAGGACAGAAGAAGGTACACACAGCTGTTTAAATAGGAATGCACTCCCCCTCTTTTTACACTTACTGTATCTCCCCCTTTTTATCTGTGTTTACTTGTTTCTACTTACCATCTTGCCCAAGAGGAGGAAGGGCATACTCCCATGCATAAGCCGATTGGAATGGCAACATTTTGAGTGATTTGGTCTGAGAATTTTAAGGGACAGGTCTGAAAAAGGATATGGAAAATAGGGTCTGTAATAGGGTCGGGTTTTTGAGAACTGTGTGGCTCACCCTCAACCAAAATTCTGAAGAAAACCCTCCACCCTTAAGGTGTCAGAAAAGAAGGATAAAAACAACAGGGCTAAGAATTCCCTTATTCCAGACACTTTCTTTTGTTGCCATCTCATCTTGTCTCTGTTTAATGGTTACTTAATCTTTTAACTATATTAATTGAAAGCTTAGTGTAGTAGAAACTGCAGTTCTGCGCTTGGGAGTGAAAAGGTTAATAATTATGATACAATGAAAAACTAGCATTAAAGGGAACTAGATTTTTACTGTGTTGGCGTGGAGAAAGATATATATGATGAATTGACTAGTGAAACCCTAGATGCAGTAAAGTAATTGGAAGCTGATGCTTTGTGTGCTACAAACCTGGTCAAAAGTATGTGGGACACTCTGCAAAAATGCTATTTTTTCACCATCACTCTTGTTCAACAACAAAAGCAGCTCCCCCCCTCCCCCTATACAATGTTGCTTAAAGAGTGTGCACTTTGAGCACACTCAGTCAACATTGTATGGGGGGAGGGGGGCGGGAAGTGTGAAAGTGTCATAATTTTCAGATAAAAAGCTAAGTGTCTCATGACTTTTGGCCAGGATTGTAGCCCTTCGCCGGACCAATTAAGCAAAAGTTAATGGGTTAACTGACTTCTGGTGTCTTCTGTATTGTGTCCCTAGGGTTGAACGACTGGAATTTTTGGATGAAGTGGATCTGCTTCACCAGCTTCTGACTCATTACTGCATCAGTTGGGCTTACAATGACCAACAAGGGCTCGGTAAGAGTGTGATTTTATTGTCATCAGCTAAAAACCAGTTAGTAATTTTGAAAATACTTCACAGTTAACCAA
The DNA here is from genome assembly GCA_964036295.1 of Plumapathes pennacea. Lineage (NCBI taxonomy): Eukaryota > Metazoa > Cnidaria > Anthozoa > Antipatharia > Myriopathidae > Plumapathes > Plumapathes pennacea. The sequence continues at coordinate 8,075,051 of OZ038465.1, read as the reverse complement.
TATTGCTACAGTCAAACCTCTCTAATATGAACACCAAAGGGCCAGAAATTTGTGTCCATATTGTAGAATTTGACAATGTATTGGTTTTGTTCTCTGCAGCCGACTTTTCATGTCCATACTCTATATTGAGGTGTCTGTAAGGAGAGGTTTGACTACAGTCGAAACTCTCTGGGCAGACACTTGTGAGTGGACAGGTCTACTTAATATGGATGCCGTTTAAACTCTAGCTCAGCCAAACTCTGTACTCACACATCCTCGTAAGCAAACAGTTCTTGTTATGGACACTTTAGTTCTGCTTCCCAAGAGTGTCCGTTTACAAGAGCTTCAACTTTAGATATTACCCCTTTCACTGACACACCACTCTTGAACTGTATGTAGCTGCAAATCTGATCGATTTGGTCTATTTTATTCTCTCTATTTTATTCCAAGGTCTTGGCACTATTGGCTTTGGTTAGGAGGGCATCCACAGACCAAAAGAACTTGTGTATTTTTTATCATGCAACTCCAGTCTGAGGTTTTTTTTTTTTTTTTTTTTTTTTTTTTCTCACAAACCGGTCACAGTGCAGAGCATGCTTTATATGCCTTTCACTCCCAAGTTCAAAAGCCAAGTTCTCTTTACTCTATGATATATTTCTAGTGACAAAAGTGAAGGAGAAACTATAGTTAATCACTCTTGGGAGTGAAAGGGTTAAGCCAAAAACACTTGCAGCAGTGTGGAGGTCCACGCATGAAAACATGCAACCATCATGAATTTATCCAATAAAACAATTTACAAGGTAGACTTCATGCATTTGATGCTATTGCACATAACCTGAAAATTAGAGCAAGTCTTCAACTTAGAAGACATCAAACTTTTCAACAAAGGAGCCTCAAGTTTTACATGGTTTTGTTGCCATATCTCATCAACGGCTGAAATACAATAAGGCAAATGTGTTGCAAAATGTCTCGTAGACCCAATTGAAGCATTCCTGAAAGTTTCGAGAGATTTCAATTTTTGGCCAAAATCGAACAAAAGCATGGGCTATAGCCTTACCTTTTTTCCAAAAAATAGGCACCTGAGAGGTGCATGTGTCTACTGCATTTCCTTTTGTAATTTTTTGCATGAAGAAATGGCATTTCCAATAGATGATAATTGCAATTAGACAATTTCTGATGCAGCAAATGCTCACGTACTCGATAGTTATAATTTATATCATGACGCCAATTGGAACTGAATCGTCGGCACTAACAAACTAGAATTCCTCTCGACTGTTGCCTTTCAACCAAGTGGAGGGCACGACTACTGAAGCTGCAAGCGAGGTGAAAAGACACTGATACCACATGTCAAGTTCGTTGCTATTGGTTTTGCAAGCGTTCTTGTGGTTGGCTGATTGTTCAGTTTCGACGTTTTTTATTCGGGCTACGAGCAGTTCCGACGCACCGTTATCGATAAGTTCGATTTCGTATCGATAAGTTAACACGATTTTAGATTATAAATTGTGTCTGCTGCGCATTTGCAGTAGACACAACTATGCTTTGTAATTAATTGTAATTATCTGTTGTGTTAATAGTGCTAACTTGAGTTGAATGAACTTCACTTCACTTCGGAACCTTCGGAACCATCCGAACCAGCGGAACCTTCCGAACCAGACTACTTAAATCGTACACGGCTATTTAGCCAATCAGAACGCGCGTACAAATTATAATATTTATAATGATACATTATAATAGGGTTACACCAAGTACTAACCCAAGGCTACTTGACAAAATGGCGGACATCAGGTTTGAACTGAAGGCCAAGGTTTCCCCTAATATCTGCATTGTTAGCGACAATATTATGACCAGGGACTCAAAAACACTTGGGTGAAAGGGTCACGCTGTCAGCAGTGGGTCCAGCAAAGAAAATTGTTGCTCATGAACTCACTTATATTTAGCGCGCATGAGGACAGACCCAGTCGTCAGGAATGAAGGTGAGATTTTGCTTGACATATTTTCCATTCTATATGCCTGGGAGAGTTAATCACTCTTGGAAGTAAAAGGGTTCAAAGTGAATGTCAGTCAGAATCGATCAAACGGCCGGCACATACATATGAGTTACAACATTGATTTCCCTCGAAAGCGCCCGGGGCGCTTATTTAATTCTCGGGGGTCGCTTATTTCATTTTTGAAAAACCACCGCAATTACAGAACTTTAATAACAACAATGAAAAAGAAGGTGGGCGGGAACCTTGCCATTTAAAATACCTCCTTGGGGTCGAAATTTTAACCATTATATTTATACGTTTAATAAAGAAATTCTACTTCTCAGTAGAGAAAAATTCCAAAAATGAAATCGCGCACGCGACAACACTATATTTGCGAAGAGTAGGTACGAGGGGAGGCACGAGTTTTAGAACCTGGCCTATAAAACGCCAATACTGTTTTCCCTAGTCCAGCCTTTAGTGCCGACCGTTTAAAATAAAAAATAAAAAAAACATCTTTTTTATACCCTTTCATATACTTGAGGTTTGCAATATGTCAACTCGAAAAGTCATTTGTTATTTTCTCTTGTTGTTCAAGATAAAATACAATGTAGTACAAAGTGATGAAAAAAGCGTTAACATTTCCCGATCTTTATTTCAGGTCCATCTGCCAGTAAAGTCACTCGCTCAGTCCTCCAACAGCGCATCCACAGCATCACGGCATCCCCTCCCCTTCCCCCCTCGGTGAGTCTGTGTTCCTGGTACTCAGTCCTCTTTGCGTCAGACTAGACTGTGACGTAATTAAAGCATGCAAGAATCTTTTCGCACCTTTTTCTTCTGTATATCATTATTTCCACGATGTTGCTGTCGAATGTCGAATTATTTCGTGTTTATTCCTGTTGTTTGTTTTTCCCAAAAGATGGTTTAGCTGACCAAACGTATTTTTCGACTTCAGGGCAAAGAAAAAGTGGCAGAATAGACGGGAATTGAGCCAAACTGCCCCGTCAAGCTTCGAGACGAATTATGCCGGGTGAGTTTCGAGTTTACTGCCTTCGCATTATAGGGTCAGAGTTTCAACTCAGTCAATACAGTACATATGTATTTAACCCACAGCCAGAAGACATTGTTAGCTTACAGAATGCGTTCCTTTGCACACAGAGCTCAGGTGACGATCGAGATGGAATTGCATAATGGACTGCAGTGGACTGGAATGGACTGCAGTGGGCTACCATGGATAGTAACAAGCAATGGTTCCTGCAAGGACACAAGCGCTAGACTACTGTAAAGTAGGGTTTACTACTATGATTAATTTGATGCAGATTTAATTATTGAGGCTGATCGCTACCATGCATTTCCGTGCTGATAAAACTACCGACTATATTTCTATCAACAAATTGGATTTTTATTTTTCAAAACGAAGCTTCACGTCGTTTTTTTTTAACTTCAAACAAATTGCCTATCTCCATAGCAGTTATTTTAATGATGCATGGAACCTATCAGCCTTGTATACTCGTTATTACACGAGTCGAGGTGTTTCGATAACTTTTCGGGGTTTTTTCTCGTGTCAGAAGACTTGGTTTGATTTGGCTTAAACGGACATTTCTTTATTTAATTGCTGAGAAGTCAGTGCTTCAAGTGTATCTTCTATCGAGACACCTCGTTTCGTAGTTAGCCAAGCTTACTTTACATGACTGCAAACAAGCCGTTACTGAAAAGAACCAAGAGATATTTTCTACATGAACCGGCTTCAGTACATCGCGAAAGAACTTTTTATACTATTCAAATCAAATTAGCCATGTACAACTGCAAACCCGCGAGATTTAAAGTCATGTTTGTGGCTAACGCAAACATTCACTTCAGTGCTACAGATTCTGACGGAGAATTTAAGTCGAAAAGTGGGTTATCAGAAAGTTTCCTTAGGAATTTTGTTTTCTCTATTTAGCGAAGAAAACGAAAATAGCAAGTTTTCCCAACAAATTAGAAGTCAAGTTTCCTCCAGTGTTGTTGTTTCTGTGGTTTTTTGTTTTTGCCGCAAACGTTTTCCTCGGAGACCAACACGTGATACTCAACCTATTGTTTCTCGACAAAAAATATTCATCCTTTTTGTATCTCTAGTTCGGCTCAATCACAAATATCGAGCGCGAAATTTGAATGTACCATCCGATAATTTACGGTACACGAGAACTGCCTGCTTACAAGAATGTGTAAAGTACAGAGTTTAACTGAGCTAGAGTATCTGATTTCATATTCAAATGCAAGCTGAGCAAAATGGAGTGGTTTTTTTTCTCTTTCGAAACGGTTTCTTGCGTGGTTTTTTTATCGTGTCCAATTTCGCGTCAACGGCATTGCAGTCATTTTAGTATGCTTGATCTCTGCATGTAATGGGATGTGGTTGGTTGGCGATGCTGAAATAGGAACGAGAAAACTAGGGAAATTTTTATCTCGGCAAATTTCAAATGGAAATTTGCGTTCGAAATAGGAATTTTGCCCAGTTGGTTTGTCGCAAATTTCAAATGGAACTTTGCGATGGTCAATTGCAACGTTGTTTTGTTAATTGCACAGATTTTCTTCACATTCTGGCTTTGGGTTTTCAGGCTAAATATCAGCCATTTGAACAATTTGGTGCGAAGCAAAAATTTCTTATTTACCTTTAAGATTTTCTAGTGATTCAACAACCATATCTCATTTTGTGCGTGTTTATTAGTCCTTATTTCGAAAGGTATTTAGAACGAGAGGCTCTGAGAAACGTCTTTTATTTTGGCTTCAATATTCTTGATTTGGCTGAAGACTTATGTCAACTTCAGGCGCCGAACTTTTCATTAACGGACGCAATGCAAAAGATTAATTTTCCTTTGCGTTATCAGCTTTCCGTTTCTTAGAGCCTCTCCTTCATTTACTTTGCTTAACTACTAGGTTCGCGGATGGGCTTTGAAGTAGTAATAGTAATAGTAGTTGTAACAGTTTAGTAGTGCTCTTGTACTACTACAGAACTAGTACAACTCTATTACTCTTCCTGTTTCAAAGTCCGATTATTAGCCTCATTAGGTAAGCAAAAAATTTGACCATAGTTGTAGCCATCCGCTAATCCCTACCAAGCACCCCTACCGGAAACTTTACTTATATACACTCTGAATGTGACGTCAATAAAGTTTGAAAAGCATCATGGTCTTATGTCATCTTTAATTATAAAACAAGTTTTGCAGGTTATACTGCATATTACATATTCATGTACATCATATCAAGTCTTCGCGCATTAAACTAGAAGTCCTTCACTAAAAAGCTAAAGGCTACAAACATTTCAAATACACCGACTACGCTTTTAGAGTCTTCGCGAAAGAAAATAAACACCGATTGCCTGCATCAGTTGCTCCGTGCAATAATCCCCGCCATGTAAAGTAGCGCGCGCCAAATGGACGGTGTATATATGAAATGATGCATCCAATGCATCACAAGTAAAGGTACATCATGCCTCAATAAAATTTATTGCGGAATTGCTGTTCTAATTCGCCAAATCTCTACCGAAAATGCAAACAGAATCTATTTCCCTCGACAGTGAAAGCAAATTAACTTGAGGCATGAGATAACTTTTACTTGTGACGCACTCGCAAACAGACAAACTAAACAGTTCTAACTCGGGAAATGCACAAACCTAAACTCTGGTACAGTTGAAAATTCAAAGAAAAAGCCACAATCTGGACAAACCTCGTAGACAATTTAGTCAGGCCACCAAAATTGTGGCGCAAATAAATCAGAGAAGACACAAAACTGTTGATTGCTTCCGAGCAACGTTTCAGCGTAAAATTGTTCCTATTTGAATACGATTTTTCAACCATCTCAGAATCGCATGAAACTTTCAGGAAACATTCCCTGGACTACGCCGACGGTTTCTGCATAGTTTTTGTAAACTTTTAGCACGCGCGTCGTGAGAAATTAAAGGAAGTTAGAGCAAATCAAGCACTAATTAATTCATCACACCTTTCGATCAAAGAAGCCAACTTTAAGCTGCTATATCTCGCCAACGGATGAAGATAGATAAAGCATATGTATTGCAAAAAGTCTTGTTATTGTCCAGGGAAGCTTCCCTAGAAGTTTCAAGAGTTTTCAATTTTTGGCCAAAATCGGCAAAAAACCCTGTGCTATATAGCCTTAGTATTTTGTCAAAATTCCAAGATTTTTCAACCATCTCAGAATCGCATGAAACTTTCAGGAAACATTCCCTGGACTACGCCGACGGTTTCTGCATAGTTTCTGTAAACTTTTAGCACGCGCGTCGTGAGAAATTAAAGGAAGTTAGAGCAAATCATGCACTAATTAATTCATCACACCTTTCGATCAAAGAAGCCAACTTAAAGCTGCTATATCTCGCCAACGGATGAAGATAGATAAAGCATATGTATTGCAGAAAGTCTTGTTATTGTCCAGGGAAGCTTCCCTAGAAGTTTCAAGAGTTTTCAATTTTTGGCCAAAATCGGCAAAAAACCCTGTGCTATAGCCTTAGTATTTTGTCAAAATTCCAAGATTTTTCAACCATCTCAGAATCGCATGAAACTTTCAGGAAACATTCCCTGGACTACGCCGACGGTTTCTGCATAGTTTCTGTAAACTTTTAGCACGCGCGTCGTGAGAAATTAAAGGAAGTTAGAGCAAATCATGCACTAATTAATTCATCACACCTTTTGATCAAAGAAGCCAACCTTAAGCTGCCATATCTCGCCAACGGATGAAGATAAATAAAGCATATATATTGCAAAAAGTCTTGTTATTGTCCAGGGAAGCATCCCTAGAAGTTTCAAGAGTTTTCAATTTTTGGCCAAAATCGACAAAAAACCCTGTGCTATAGCCTTAGTATTTTGTCAAAATTCCAAGATTTTTCAACCATCTCAGAATCGCATGAAACTTTCAGGAAACATTCCCTGGACTACGCCGACGGTTTCTGCATAGTTTTTGTAAACTTTTAGCACGCGCGTCGTGAGAAATTAAAGGAAGTTAGAGCAAATCATGCACTAATTAATTCATCACACCTTTCGATCAAAGAAGCCAACTTTAAGCTGCTATATCTCGCCAACGGATGAAGATAGACAAAGCATATGTATTGCAAAAGGTCTTGTTATTGTCCAGGGAAGCTTCCCTAGAAGTTTCAAGAGTTTTCAAATTTTGGCCAAAATCGGCAAAAAACCCTGTGCTATAGCCTTAGTATTTTGTCAAAATTCCAAGATTTTTCAACCATCTCAGAATCGCATGAAACTTTCAGGAAACATTCCCTGGACTACGCCGACGGTTTGTGCATAGTTTTTGTAAACTTTTAGCACGCGCGTCGTGAGAAATTAAAGGAAGTTAGAGCAAATCAAGCACTAATTAATTCATCACACCTTTATAGCAAAGAAGCCAACCTTAAGCTGCTATATCTCGCCAACGGATGAAGATAGATAAAGCATATGTATTGCAAAAAGTCTTGCTATTGTCCAGGGAAGCTTCCCTAGAAGTTTCAAGAGTTTTCAATTTTTGGCCAAAATCGGCAAAAAACCCTGTGCTATAGCCTTAGTATTTTGTCAAAATTCCAAGATTTTTCAACCATCTCAGAATCGCATGAAACTTTCAGGAAACATTCCCTGGACTACGCCGACGGTTTCTGCATAGTTTCTGTAAACTTTTAGCACGCGCGTCGTGAGGAATTAAAGGAAGTTAGAGCAAATCATGCACTAATTAATTCATCACACCTTTCGAGCAAAGAAGCCAACTTTAAGCTGCTATATCTCGCCAACGGATGAAGATAGATAAAGCATATGTATTGCAAAAAGTCTTGCTATTGTCCAGGGAAGCTTCCCTAGAAGTTTCAAGAGTTTTCAATTTTTGGCCAAAATCGGCAAAAAAACCCTGTGCTATAGCCTTAGTATTTTGTCAAAATTCCAAGATTTTTCAACCATCTCAGAATCGCATGAAACTTTCAGGAAACATTCCCTGGACTACGCCGACGGTTTCTGCATAGTTTTTGTAAACTTTTAGCACGCGCGTCGTGAGAAATTAAAGGAAGTTAGAGCAAATCATGCACTAATTAATTCATCACACCTTTCGATCAAAGAAGCCAACTTTAAGCTGCTATATCTCGCCAACGGATGAAGATAGACAAAGCATATGTATTGCAAAAGGTCTTGTTATTGTCCAGGGAAGCTTCCCTAGAAGTTTCAAGAGTTTTCAAATTTTGGCCAAAATCGGCAAAAAAACCCTGTGCTATAGCCTTAGTATTTTGTCAAAATTCCAAGATTTTTCAACCATCTCAGAATCGCATGAAACTTTCAGGAAACATTCCCTGGACTACGCCGACGGTTTCTGCATAGTTTCTGTAAACTTTTAGCACGCGCGTCGTGAGGAATTAAAGGAAGTTAGAGCAAATCATGCACTAATTAATTCATCACACCTTTCGAGCAAAGAAGCCAACTTTAAGCTGCTATATCTCGCCAACGGATGAAGATAGATAAAGCATATGTATTGCAAAAAGTCTTGCTATTGTCCAGGGAAGCTTCCCTAGAAGTTTCAAGAGTTTTCAATTTTTGGCCAAAATCGGCAAAAAAACCCTGTGCTATAGCCTTAGTATTTTGTCAAAATTCCAAGATTTTTCAACCATCTCAGAATCGCATGAAACTTTCAGGAAACATTCCCTGGACTACGCCGACGGTTTCTGCATAGTTTTTGTAAACTTTTAGCACGCGCGTCGTGAGAAATTAAAGGAAGTTAGAGCAAATCATGCACTAATTAATTCATCACACCTTTCGATCAAAGAAGCCAACTTTAAGCTGCTATATCTCGCCAACGGATGAAGATAGACAAAGCATATGTATTGCAAAAGGTCTTGTTATTGTCCAGGGAAGCTTCCCTAGAAGTTTCAAGAGTTTTCAAATTTTGGCCAAAATCGGCAAAAAACCCTGTGCTATAGCCTTAGTATTTTGTCAAAATTCCAAGATTTTTCAACCATCTCAGAATCGCATGAAACTTTCAGGAAACATTCCCTGGACTACGCCGACGGTTTCTGCATAGTTTTTGTAAACTTTTAGCACGCGCGTCGTGAGAAATTAAAGGAAGTTAGAGCAAATCATGCACTAATTAATTCATCACACCTTTCGATCAAAGAAGCCAACTTTAAGCTGCTATATCTCGCCAACGGATGAAGATAGATAAAGCATATGTATTGCAAAAAGTCTTGCTATTGTCCAGGGAAGCTTCCCTAGAAGTTTCAAGAGTTTTCAATTTTTGGCCAAAATCGGCAAAAAAACCCTGTGCTATAGCCTTAGTATTTTGTCAAAATTCCAAGATTTTTCAACCATCTCAGAATCGCATGAAACTTTCAGGAAACATTCCCTGGACTACGCCTACGGTTTGTGCATAGTTTTTGTAAACTTTTAGCACGCGCGTCGTGAGAAATTAAAGGAAGTTAGAGCAAATCATGCACTAATTAATTCATCACACCTTTCGATCAAAGAAGCCAACTTTAAGCTGCTATATCTCGCCAACGGATGAAGATAGACAAAGCATATGTATTGCAAAAGGTCTTGTTATTGTCCAGGGAAGCTTCCCTAGAAGTTTCAAGAGTTTTCAAATTTTGGCCAAAATCGGCAAAAAACCCTGTGCTATAGCCTTAGTATTTTGTCAAAATTCCAAGAATTTTCAACCATCTCAGAATCGCATGAAACTTTCAGGAAACATTCCCTGGACTACGCCGACGGTTTCTGCATAGTTTTTGTAAACTTTTAGCACGCGCGTCGTGAGAAATTAAAGGAAGTTAGAGCAAATCAAGCACTAATTAATTCATCACACCTTTCGAGCAAAGAAGCCAACCTTAAGCTGCTATATCTCGCCAACGGATGAAGATAGATAAAGCATATGTATTGCAAAAAGTCTTGCTATTGTCCAGGGAAGCTTCCCTAGAAGTTTCAAGAGTTTTCAAATTTTGGCCAAAATCGGCAAAAAACCCTGTGCTATAGCCTTAGTATTTTGTCAAAATTCCAAGATTTTTCAACCATCTCAGAATCGCATGAAACTTTCAGGAAACATTCCCTGGACTACGCCGACGGTTTCTGCATAGTTTCTGTAAACTTTTAGCACGCGCGTCGTGAGGAATTAAAGGAAGTTAGAGCAAATCATGCACTAATTAATTCATCACACCTTTCGAGCAAAGAAGCCAACTTTAAGCTGCTATATCTCGCCAACGGATGAAGATAAATAAAGCATATGTATTGCAAAAAGTCTTGCTATTGTCCAGGGAAGCTTCCCTAGAAGTTTCAAGAGTTTTCAATTTTTGGCCAAAATCGGCAAAAAAACCCTGTGCTATAGCCTTAGTATTTTGTCAAAATTCCAAGATTTTTCAACCATCTCAGAATCGCATGAAACTTTCAGGAAACATTCCCTGGACTACGCCGACGGTTTGTGCATAGTTTTTGTAAACTTTTAGCACGCGCGTCGTGAGAAATTAAAGGAAGTTAGAGCAAATCATGCACTAATTAATTCATCACACCTTTCGAGCAAAGAAGCCAACTTTAAGCTGCTATATCTCGCCAACGGATGAAGATAGATAAAGCATATGTATTGCAAAAAGTCTTGCTATTGTCCAGGGAAGCTTCCCTAGAAGTTTCAAGAGTTTTCAATTTTTGGCCAAAATCGGCAAAAAAACCCTGTGCTATAGCCTTAGTATTTTGTCAAAATTCCAAGATTTTTCAACCATCTCAGAATCGCATGAAACTTTCAGGAAACATTCCCTGGACTACGCCGACGGTTTGTGCATAGTTTTTGTAAACTTTTAGCACGCGCGTCGTGAGGAATTAAAGGAAGTTAGAGCAAATCATGCACTAATTAATTCATCACACCTTTCGAGCAAAGAAGCCAACTTTAATCTGCTATATCTCGCCAACGGATGAAGATAGATAAAGCATATGTATTGCAGAAAGTCTTGTTATTGTCCAGGGAAGCTTCCCTAGAAGTTTCAAGAGTTTTCAATTTTTGGCCAAAATCGGCAAAAAACCCTGTGCTATAGCCTTAGTAGTTTGTCAAAATTCCAAGATTTTTCAACCATCTCAGAATCGCATGAAACTTTCAGGAAACATTCCCTGGACTACGCCAACGGTTTGTGCATAGTTTTTGTAAACTTTTAGCACGCGCGTCGTGAGAAATTAAAGGAAGTTAGAGCAATACATGCACTAATTAATTCGTCACACCTTTTGAGCAAAGAAGCCAACTTTAAGCTGCTATATCTCGCCAACGGATGAAGATAGACAAAGCATATGTATTGCAGAAAGTCTTGTTATTGTCCAGGGAAGCTTCCCTAGAAGTTTCAAGAGTTTTCAATTTTTGGCCAAAATCGACAAAAAACCCTGTGCTATAGCCTTAGTAGTTTGTCAAAATTCCAACATTTTTCAACCATCTCAGAATCGCATGAAACTTTCAGGAAACATTCCCTGGACTACGCCGACAGTTTCTGCATAGTTTTTATAAACTTTTAGCACGCGCGTCGTGAGGAATTAAAGGAAGTTAGAGCAAATCATGCACTAATTAATTCATCACACCTTTCGAGCAAAGAAGCCAACTTTAAGCTGCTATATCTCGCCAACGGATGAAGATAAATAAAGCATATATCTTGCAAAAAGTCTTGTTATTGTCAAGGGAAGCTTCCTTAGAAGTTTCAAGAGTTTTCAAATTTTGGCCAAAATCGGCAAAAAACCCTGTGCTATAGCCTTAGTATTTTGTCAAAATTCCAAGATTTTTCAACCATCTCAGAATCGCATGAAACTTTCAGGAAACAATCCCTGGACTACGCCGACGGTTTCTGCATAGTTTTTGTAAACTTTAAGCACGCGCGTCGTGAGGAATTAAAGGAAGTTAGAGCAAATCATGCACTAATTAATTCATCACACCTTTCGATCAAAGAAGCCAACTTTAAGCTGCTATATCTCGCCAACGGATGAAGATAGACAAAGCATATGTGTTGCAGAAAGTCTTGTTATTGTCCAGGGAAGCTTCCCTAGAAGTTTCAAGAGTTTTCAATTTTTGGCCAAAATCGGCAAAAAACCCTGTGCTATAGCCTTATTATTTTGTCAAAATTCCAAGATTTTTCAACCATCTCAGAATCGCATGAAACTTTCAGGAAACATTCCCTGGACTACGCCGACGGTTTCTGCATAGTTTTTGTAAACTTTTAGCACGCGCGTCGTGAGAATTTAAAGGAAGTTAGAGCAAATCATGCACTAATTAATTCATCACACCTTTCGAGCAAAGAAGCCAACTTTAAGCTGCTATATCTCGCCAACGGATGAAGATAGATAAAGCATATGTATTGCAAAAAGTCTTGCTATTGTCCAGGGAAGCTTCCTTAAAAGTTTCAAGAGTTTTCAATTTTTGGCCAAAATCGGCAAAAAACCCTGTGCTATAGCCTTAGTATTTTGTCAAAATTCCAAGATTTTTCAACCATCTCAGAATCGCATGAAACTTTCAGGAAACACTCCCTGGACTACGCCGACGGTTTCTGCATAGTTTCTGTAAACTTTTAGCAAGCGCATCGTGAAAAATTAAAGGAAGTTAGAGCAAATCATGCACTAATTAATTCATCACACCTTTCGATCAAAGAAGCCAACTTTAAGCTGCTATATCTCGCCAACGGATGAAGATAGATAAAGCATATGTATTGCAAAAAGTCTTGTTATTATCCAGGGAAGCTTCCCTAGAAGTTTCAAGAGTTTTCAATTTTTGGTCAAAATCGGCAAAAAACCCTGTGCTATAGCCTTAGTATTTTGTCAAAATACTAAGATTTTTCAACCATCTCAGAATCGCATGAAACTTTCAGGAAACATTCCCTGGACTACGCCGACGGTTTCTGCATAGTTTTTGTAAACTTTTAGCACGCGCGTCGTGAGAAATTAAAGGAAGTTAGAGCAAATCATGCACTAATTAATTCATCACACCTTTCGAGCAAAGAAGCCAACTTTAAGCTGCTATATCTCGCCAACGGATGAAGATAGATAAAGCATATGTATTGCAGAAAGTCTTGTTATTGTCCAGGGAAGCTTCCCTAAAAGTTTCAAGAGTTTTCAATTTTTGGCCAAAATCGGCAAAAAACCCTGTGCTATAGCCTTAGTAGTTTGTCAAAATTCCAAGATTTTTCAACCATCTTAGAATCGCATGAAACTTTCAGGAAACATTCCCTGGACTACGCCGACGGTTTCTGCATAGTTTTTGTAAACTTTTAGCACGCGCGTCGTGAGAAATTAAAGGAAGTTAGAGCAAATCATGCACTAATTAATTCATCACACCTTTCGATCAAAGAAGCCAACTTTAAGCTGCTATATCTCGCCAACGGATGAAGATAGACAAAGCATATGTGTTGCAGAAAGTCTTGTTTTTGTCCAGGGAAGCTTCCCTAGAAGTTTCAAGAGTTTTCAATTTTTGGCCAAAATCGGCAAAAAACCCTGTGCTATAGCCTTAGTATTTTGTCAAAATTCCAAGATTTTTCAACCATCTCAGAATCGCATGAAACTTTCAGGAAACATTCCCTGGACTACGCCGACGGTTTCTGCATAGTTTCTGTAAACTTTTAGCACGCGCGTCGTGAGAAATTAAAGGAAGTTAGAGCAAATCATGCACTAATTAATTCATCACACCTTTCGATCAAAGAAGCCAACTTTAAGCTGCTATATCTCGCCAACGGATGAAGATAGATAAAGCATATGTATTGCAAAAAGTCTTGCTATTGTCCAGGGAAGCTTCCTTAGAAGTTTCAAGAGTTTTCAATTTTTGGCCAAAATCGGCAAAAAACCCTGTGCTATAGCCTTAGTATTTTGTCAAAATTCCAAGATTTTTCAACCATCTCAGAATCGCATGAAACTTTCAGGAAACATTCCCTGGACTACGCCGACGGTTTCTGCATAGTTTCTGTAAACTTTTAGCAAGCGCGTCGTGAGAAATTAAAGGAAGTTAGAGCAAATCATGCACTAATTAATTCATCACACCTTTCGATCAAAGAAGCCAACTTTAAGCTGCTATATCTCGCCAACGGATGAAGATAGATAAAGCATACATATTGCAAAAAGTTTTGTTATTGTCCAGGGAAGCTTCCCTAGAAGTTTCAAGAGTTTTCAATTTTTGGCCAAAATCGGCAAAAAACCCTGTGCTATAGCCTTATTATTTTGTCAAAATTCCAAGATTTTTCAACCATCTTAGAATCGCATGAAGCTTTCAGGAAACATTTCCTGGACTACGCCGACGGTTTCTGCATAGTTTTTGTAAACTTTTAGCACGCGCGTCGTGAGAAATTAAAGGAAGTTAGAGCAAATCATGCACTAATTAATTCATCACACCTTTCGAGCAAAGAGGCCAACTTTAAGCTGCTATATCTCGCCAACGGATGAAGATAGATAAAGCATATGTATTGCAAAAAGTCTTGTTATTGTTCAGAGAAGCTTCCCTAGAATTTCAAGAGTTTTCAATTTTTGGCCAAAATCGGCAAAAAAACCATGTGCTATAGCCTTAGTATTTTGTCAAAATTCCAAGATTTTTCAACCATCTCAGAATCGCATGAAACTTTCAGGAAACATTCCCTGGACTACGCCGACGGTTTGTGCATAGTTTTTGTAAACTTTTAGCACGCGCGTCGTGAGGAATTAAAGGAAGTTAGAGCAAATCATGCACTAATTAATTCATCACACCTTTCGAGCAAAGAAGCCAACTTTAAGCTGCCATATCTCGCCAACGGATGAAGATAAATATAGCATATATATTGCAAAAAGTCTTGTTATTGTCCAGGGAAGCTTCCCTAGAAGTTTCAAGAGTTTTCAATTTTTGGCCAAAATCGGCAAAAAACCCTGTGCTATAGCCTTAGTATTTTGTCAAAATTCCAAGATTTTTCAACCATCTCAGAATCGCATGAAACTTTCAGGAAACATTCCCTGGACTACGCCGACGGTTTCTGCATAGTTTTTGTAAGCTTTTAGCACGCGGGTCGTGAGAAATTAAAGGAAGTTAGAGCAAATCATACACTAATTAATTCATCACACCTTTCGAGCAAAGAGGCCAACTTTAAGCTGCTATATCTCGCCAACGGATGAAGATAGATAAAGCATATGTATTGCAAAAAGTCTTGTTATTGTCGAAGGAAGCTTCCCTAGAAGTTTCAAGAGTTTTCAATTTTTGGCCAAAATCCGCAAAAAACCCTGTGCTATAGCCTTAGTATTTTGTCAAAATTCCAAGATTTTTCAACCATCTCAGAATCGCATGAAACTTTCAGGAAACATTCCCTGGACTACGCCGACGGTTTCTGCATAGTTTTTGTAAACTTTTAGCACGCGCGTCGTGAGAAATTAAAGGAAGTTAGAGCAAATCATGCACTAATTAATTCATCACACCTTTCGATCAAAGAAGCCAACTTTAAGCTGCTATATCTCGCCAACGGATGAAGATAGATAAAGCATACATATTGCAAAAAGTTTTGTTATTGTCCAGGGAAGCTTCCCTAGAAGTTTCAAGAGTTTTCAATTTTTGGCCAAAATCGGCAAGAAACCCTGTGCTATAGCCTTATTATTTTGTCAAAATTCCAAGATTTTTCAACCATCTCAGAATCGCATGAAACTTTCAGGAAACATTCCCTGGACTACGCCGACGGTTTCTGCATAGTTTTTGTAAACTTTTAGCACGCGCGTCGTGAGAAATTAAAGGAAGTTAGAGCAAATCATGCACTAATTAATTCATCACACCTTTCGATCAAAGAAGCCAACTTTAAGCTGCTATATCTCGCCAACGGATGAAGATAGATAAAGCATATGTATTGCAAAAAGTCTTGTTATTTTCGAAGGAAGCTTCCCTAGAAGTTTCAAGAGTTTTCAATTTTTGGCCAAAATCGGCAAAAAAAAAACCCGTGCTCTAGCCTTAGTATTTTGTCAAAATTCCAAGATTTTTCAACCATCTCAGAATCGCATGAAACTTTCAGGAAACATTTCCTGGACTACGCCGACGGTTTCTGCATAGTTTTTGTAAACTTTTAGCACGCGCGTCGTGAGAAATTAAAGGAAGTTAGAGCAAATCATGCACTAATTAATTCATCACAGCTTTCGAGCAAAGAGGCCAACTTTAAGCTGCTATATCTCGCCAACGGATGAAGATAGATAAAGCATATGTATTGCAAAAAGTCTTGTTATTGTTCAGAGAAGCTTCCCTAGAATTTCAAGAGTTTTCAATTTTTGGCCAAAATCGGCAAAAAAACCATGTGCTATAGCCTTAGTAGTTTGTCAAAATTCCAAGATTTTTCAACCATCTCAGAATCGCATGAAACTTTCAGGAAACATTCCCTGTACTACGCTGACGGTTTGTGCATAGTTTTTGTAAACTTTTAGCACGCGCGTCGTGAGAAATTAAAGGAAGTTAGAGCAAATCATGCACCAATTAATTCATCACACTATTCGATCAAAGAAGCCAACTTTAAGCTGCTATATCCCGCCAACGGATGAAGATAGATAAAGCATATGTATTGCAAAAAGTCTTGTTATTGTCCAGGGAAGCTTCCCTAGAAGTTTCAAGAGTTTTCAATTTTTGGCCAAAATCGGCAAAAAAAACCCTGTGCTATAGCCTTAGTATTTTGTCAAAATTCCAAGATTTTTCAACCATCTCAGAATCGCATGAAACTTTCAGGAAACATTCCCTGGACTACGCCGACGGTTTCTGCATAGTTTTTGTAAACTTTTAGCACGCGCGTCGTGAGAAATCAAAGGAAGTTAGAGCAAATCATGCACTAATTAATTCATCACACCTTTCAATCAAAGAAGCCAACTTTAAGCTGCTATATCTCGCCAACGGATGAAGATAGATAAAGCATATGTATTGCAAAAAGTCTTGTTATTGTCGAAGGAAGCTTCCCTAGAAGTTTCAAGAGTTTTCAATTTTTGGCCAAAATCGGCAAAAAACCCTGTGCTATAGCCTTAGTATTTTGTCAAAATTCCAAGATTTTTCAACCATCTCAGAATCGCATGAAACTTTCAGGAAACATTCCCTGGACTACGCCGACGGTTTCTGCATAGTTTTTGTAAACTTTTAGCACGCGCGTCGTGAGAAATTAAAGGAAGTTAGAGCAAATCATGCACTAGTTAATTCATCACACCTTTCGAGCAAAGAAGCCAACTTTAAGCTGCTATATCTCGCCAACGGATGAAGATAGATGAAGCATACGTTTTGCAAAAAGTCATGTTATTTTCCAGGGAAGCTTTCCTAGTAGTTTCAAGAGTTTTCAGTTTTTGGCCAAAATCGGGAAAGTTTCGAAGACATGGATAAAGCTAAGCGTAAGTTCGTTTCGTTTCGTTCGTTCGTACGTCGCAAGTTTCAACTCAGTAAGACTCACCAGAAAGCTTGACTTTCGTTTGCTCCGCCATTTTCAGTTTTCAAATATCCACAAACACGTCCATCTTCGTCGGAGTCTTCTTACAAATGGCTTCTGTGCACGATGGAACGGAAGGTGTGAATATGTAGTCAGGCCGGTTTTGGCACGCTTGTCAGTAGGCATCTTAATGTTATACACATGGGAGTTGAACCAAACAGTGCGCGGGGTTGGGGTGGGGGAAACGGCCACCGCCATATAACTAAAAAATAGGTACCTAAAAGGTACATGTGCCTACTGCTCTAAAGTAGGGATTGGCAGGCGTGAGTATAGTCTATTTGGTTCGTCACACAAGGAGGTGAATATTCTCCAAATTTTAGGTGGGAATGTGCCGCCCGGAACTGAAAACCCTCACCCTATTTCAGACAAAAATTTGCGATATTCGACCGTTCTTTTGGGGTAAAATTGAAAACGCTCTAAATATTCAGGAACCCTTCGGAATCGCATGAAATTTTCAGGAAACGTAACCGGGACAATAACGATTGGTTTTGATATATAATATTGGATATTTTGCGTAAGGGGGGAAGAAAGAAACTAGAAAGAATTGTTCTTATTAAAACATCTGTTCTTCTTGTTGTCCCCAAGGTTTACCAGCAACTCACAAGAATAATGGACTTCAATGCAGAACGCACATAGTATCATAGATATTTTAACATAGTATCATAGATATTTTATAAAGGGCAATAAAATTTACAGTCAAAGATTACAAGTAGACATCAAGATAAGCTGGAACTGTTTATTCGAGATTATCCATGACATTATTACTGGTGGCCCTGTTTTATAGCACAGGTTTTTTTTACACACTCCCACCAGCACCAAACTGCAGTGCAAGTCACAAGAAATAAATATTGCAACACTTTCTAATATACACATTAAATATTTTTGGTGAATTATGAAGATTCAAACAAATATCTGATGAATTCTAAATCTACAATAAGATAAAATGCTTTGAAGATGGAAATACAAAATTAATATCTGTACAAAGTAAAAGCATAATAAACAATGTAGACAGTGAGCATGGAGTGGCAGATCATCAACCATATGCTTGTTGCCAACATATCAAAACAAGGCCTAGTGCGAAACCTTTCTCACATCAATGAGTTTGATTTGCCTGAAAATGAGGACTAATTATCAAAAGAAAGGTTTCGTCTCAGGTCCAAGGCCTCATTTTGAAACAGAGGTATCAGGCACTTCAGAAATGGCCTACCGTACTTCATTTGCAATGCTTGATTTTCCAAGAGGCACATACAACAGTTTTTCTCAATTTTTCAATTTCTTAACAAAAAATATTCTTAAACTTCTGAAAATAAACCAAAACAATATTTCATTAGCCCTCAAAGCGGTCAAAGGCCAGCTACTTAATATATTACTTTGAAAAGAACTATACATCTAATAATAATCATTTATTATCCAGCCTTGATAATGTGCAAATATTGCATATAAACGTGCAAATAACCCTTAGAAATGTGCAAAATATACAGCTGTATTGCACGTTGCACTAAGGGAGTGGATAATAAATAACTTATTAGACACTTAAGCATGTAGTACTATTGCCTATTTTTACTTATCCTTGCCCATAAAAAATATACAGCTGAACTACAAGCTTAATTATGTTATAAGATATATATCTTTCTGGGCTACAATTTATGATGACTAGTGGTGTAAAGAATTAGGAAGGTCAATATCTCACAAGAGGCCAGCTTCTCATTTCAAATTACAGTTAGTCATAAGTTGATAGCATTCAATGTTTTCTCCAATTTATGGGCCTTTCAAACATAGTGTTTGTTGGAAAAATATTGTGATGATTTCACTGTAACAAAACTTGAAAAAAACTATGCCAACCAACTCTCGATTAAAAAGGAGAAGCTGTAGAATATTTGCTTCTAAGTGAGAATTTATGTCTATTATTATCCTTACACTAAGTTAGAGTCCCATAAAATTTCTACAGTATATCACAATCTGTGGGACAACAGATGCATCTACAGGAAATTCAGGAAATCATCCAAACATACCAGAACAACAACTTCGTTGTCAACAGTTAGCTATGAAGTGCACTGAATGAACAAATGTGGACAATATCACTCTGCCACACAAACCTCAACATGGTAAATCTGAGCTACTGTAATAACAAGAGCCACACAGTCATAATAAAAAATAATATTACTATATTTATTATTATTACCATACTGTTTATTGTGCAGAAAAAAGGACTATCGCAGGCATGAAGCCTGCTACAAATACTGCTCAATACAACAATTATTCAGAATTGGGTTGTGTAGATTTGTTATTTGATGGAAATTATTCACATTATGGCAGTAAGTCTGGGACTTCTTTTTTTGACACATTTATAAATTAATTTATTACAATAACAGTTCCTTTGTTATATGAGTACTGGTAGACCTAAAAATGCCAGCAACCAGGAGTCTGGTGTGACTACTAGACACAATAGAGTCACTCCCTAATTTCCTGATCACATTAAACTGTCAGTAAAAACGGAAATTAGAATAAAAATGATATTTTGCTCTTTTCTACAATAAATTCTATATTTTAGCTAACCTCTTTGGTTGAAATCCAAATACACTCTTAAAACCTCTATGTACGCATACACAGTTAAGGGAACCCATTCTGTTGTGTACACACTTGAACAACCATTGCTACAAATATTGAAACTAATGTATAATGGCACTGGCTTCAGCAACAGTAGGGCAGTTTCATCAACTAATCTGGATGTTGCCATGGCACAGTTGTTCAAAGGATGATTCCTGGATTAAATCTAAACTTTTTTTATAGCCTCTCTTTTAAGCCTTTGGAGGTTTTGCTCACAAACCAACTTCTTCAACATGTTTTGAACTAGAACAAGCTTTTTAATTGGTCTTTAATCAAAACTCTGCAGTTTGTTGCAGTGCTCGACATTAAGGTTTTAGGTTGGTTGCCCTTCAGACTGTAGATTGACTTCAAGCAATAGAAAGTTTCATAATTTCTAGTTGCCCGGCCCAGAATTTACCTGCCCGACCAAAAGTTTTGGTTGCCCCGGGGCAAGCGGGCAACTGTTAATGTCGAGCGCTGTGTTGGTCAAGATAACAAAATCACTTTGAGTCATCAATCAAGCTTTGAACAACTTGCCCATATATATATATAGTTTATCAACCCTTTCACTCCTGACAGTCATCTACTAAAAATACCATACAGTAATTAAGGGACTTTGACATTTGATAAATTAGGCCCAGGTTCAGATGACACTCCTCCCATACGCCAAGCAGCATCTGAAACAGGCCTTACTTGACCTTCTTGAAATAATCAATATTCTCATTACCTCACTCTGAATAATTTTCTCTGCAGATGGTTGGGAGAATTTGTATTGTGAACTTAGGAGTGACAGGGTTAATGTACATACTACACAGGTCTTGGCTTAGGACCTCAGTCATCATTTTGTTTCTATTTTGCCAAGACTGATAACAGGTCTTCCCACTGACCTCCTGCTTGGATGTTCTCATTGGTGATCTGGATGTCAGACCTGGACTTTCACTAAGCCTTGCATCCCTGGACTTTGATAGTTACTTCTGTTTAGTCTGCCAGCTCTGTGGAAACAAGTTTAGAAATCATGAATTCTATTTCAGTTTATGACTAGTAAAGTATGTCTAGTAAAGTTTGACTAGTAAAGTATGACTAGTAAAGTACAACAATATACATGCATGTGGTTGGTAAATCTTACTGTATGGTCAGTATGTGGCCGGTAAAATGTGCTACCAACCAGGTGCTGACCAGTGCAGCAAGTTCACAATTTACCACATCAGAATTCAGTTATAATACATACCTGGGAGAATCTGAGGGACTGCTGGAGCCTGTAGAACCTCGCATATGTCGAGGCTGTTCCTTTACAAAGTTCCTGCATGATGCAAGTTTTGATTCGAGAGCCTATAAAATAATGGCAAAAACCTGTCATTTACAATAATATGACATTAATCCATTAGGAACCTGATGAGAAACTGGGAAATACATACAGTACTTTGCTAAAGTACCATGACTAAATTAACATGACTGAAATGGTTGCACCACAACTTGCTGTTCAAGCAACAAATTACAACAATAAGTTCACTTACCCCCACTTTTCTAAGCAAATCTCCAACAATATTGAGGGCTGAGATTCTCGCTGATGGAGTTAGTGGTGAGCTGCCACATGTCGAGTGGAGGGGTGACGTCCCAACAGATGTGGTCAATAAATTATTTGATTCTGGTGTTTGTGGGGGTGCATCACTTTTTACTGGTGTTACAGGCAGCCTGTCTGGCTCTTTGTTTTCTTTATCCTCTGATAGTTTTGATGGAGAGAATTTAAATTTCTCCTTTTCTTTCACTGCAAGCTCTTGTCTGAGGTCTAAGGAACAAATAAATACATCATCAGTGGCAGCTACAGCAAACTACTTGTTGTTTTTATAAAAAAGGTAATAAATGTGGGACACTCTATTCAAGTCAATGCTGAAGCATTCCATCAGTATTTTGTCAGTTCTTGTTTGTATAATAATCCACAACCAAGAATGGAACAGTTTGCAAGTCATAAGATAACCATAATTTGTGGATGTGTACAGAAGGCAAAACTGGCAAACAGATTTAAAGAGTTACAACTGGAATTACAACTGTTTATAAATCATCACATTTCTGTCCAATTGTCACAAAATATAATCATTATTTTAATGATTATGGTAATATACTGTAACACAATCTAAACTCTGTTCAAAGTTTGGGATTCTCCAGTACATACCTCTTGCTTCATCTTTGAGTCTCTGCACTGACTCCTGGAGTGTTTCTTTCTCATCAAGTTCATTTTCCAAGATGGCATTTCTTTCAATGGCCTGATCAAAAAATTTGAAGCAAAAATGCAAGCAATCTTAATCATGACTCAGATTACACTTTAACTCTTTAACTTCTTTTTTTTTTTTTTTTTTCATGGCCCCTCCTCCAGTACAAGTAACATTTTGGGTCACTCACCTGGTTAAGCTTCTGTTCAAAATCTTCTAAAGAACAAACAGTTGATCTGCAGAGATTGAAAATACATGTACATAGTTTAGACCAAGGTGAAAAGACTACAGATGATACTCAGAGTTGTGAACTACTGTATGTTACAGGACCAAACTTGAAGAGTGCAAGCCACAAGGTTAAGGAAATAAAAGACCAAGCAAACACGATTAATCTGTTGAGATAAAAAATGTGCTGGTCCATACCACAAGTTATGAATTTGATTGACTAATCAGAACATGCATACCATATGTGCCACATAATAAAGGTTCAGTACAGTCCTGAATATGATACAGTAGAGTTTATGATACAACTCTCAGTGAGAGTGATGACTGCTTGAACACAACAACATTTTAGCTTAAAGAAACAAGACATACATGTAGTACAGTGAATAAAATGCATTCATTCTAATTTAGCTGAGCTTACAGTAGCATACTACCTTTGCATTTTGTATGTTCCATACATGTCCAATAGCTACTTTTTAGTGTCATGGCATTTCATTCACAATATCCAATTACCAGTAGTGACAAAAAATATGCATATTGCTTTCATTGTGATATTGTGCTCAGCAAAGGAGAATATTATAAAACGACAGTGCTGTTATTTATCCCTGAACACCTTTAGTGTCTAAAGTTTCATGGTCATCAGATAGTAATATTATTGTAATCATACTGTACTACATGATTGTATGCTTCATATTTTACAACATTGCAAAATATTGACTCCTCTCAACTGATATTTAGTTTTAAGTTGATGAAATTTTGGTTAATATTGCCAAAAGAATGCAAATGATCATTTTAGAAAAGGCACATAAATGCAGTATTACAGTAAAATAGTACCCTCCTAAGGAGTTTCAAGTTTCACATTGAAGTACTGTATTACCTATGCAAGATGTGGAAAAGTCAAATTTACCATTTAGGTCTATCACTCTAAGAGAGAGAGAGTATTTCAGACAGTATTTATTCAAATGCCACAAAAAATAGTTAAAATAATTATTTCAACACCAGAAATGAATTAAAATCATCAAAGTTTTATAAGACTAGAGAGCTACTGTACACACATATCATATCTAGAGATGACTAGTATTTTCCACAAGTTTTCCAGAAGAAGAAAGCAAATAAATTATGATGATGCTTATTGTAGAAAAATAAAAAGTAACACATTTTTTGTTTGTTTGGGTAATATTATTTCTGTAATTCCATAAATGGAGCTTGTGGCCCAAAACCACTTAAAAGATTTTCAGATACAGTATCTTGGATAAATTCTCAAGTGCTAAAACCACTGAAATATTGACGTTCTTCACCCTTGGCAAAATACAAAGTTTATCCAGAGACAAACAGAATCAGAATGGAGAAATAATATTGGAAGAAATTATGGTTAATTAAAGTTCATGCTTCACTGCAAACATGCTTTAGTTTCATGCAAGTCATGTATGAAGACAACAGTGGTCAAAATGAAACCAATCTCTAAATCTTTAGCTACAGTTCACAACTTAAATTCTTTTCTCAAATGATTTCTGGTGAGCCAATAGTCTTTCCTGAAGGTTGAAGTATATTTAGACACTTTAGACACAAGAAAACAAGTCATAATGGGCGGGAAGCCTGGTGATGCATCACCACTTGGCAGGTGTACAAAACAAAAGGCCATTATGTAATGTCAGCCCACCATTCAAATTTCCCATTTTGGCTTTGATTGCAGGCCCATAGTAACTAGAACAACTGAGAAAACAAAGAAACAATTTTCCCTTTGTCTTTGGCTATGCAAGTCAGGCAAAATAAGCTGCTTTTATAGAAAAAAAAAAGCATGGCAGCAGATTTGGCCCAGAATATTCACCACACCAAGATACTTCCTTTGGAAATAGGATATGTACTCTAGAGTAAAGATGAAAATTACACGCGAAAAAGCAGCAAAAAGGACGAACAGACCCGACATGCAACGATCCACAAACTTGATTTTCTTTGCAAAGAAGCATCTGAGTTTCACAGAGGAGTTTGCTAGCTTTATAGCGTGCAAAAAGTCTACAAGTGTCTCACTGCACGAATATCTAGAGGATTACAGACATTTTTTCGATAATTGCATAACAATTATTGGTATGCAAACTCTCTCGCTGAACAGACATTTAAATCTGTCGCTGGAAACTTCCGTCTGAAGGATTTTGGGTTCGATACAATGCAATCACGAAAACTGTCGGCGAAGGGTTATACGTTTTATTTACAACCGAAAATGTCATGACACTTTCACGTGACTAGATCCCGGTGCTAGAAGTCAGGCAATCTTGGCCGGGGAATGTAAATAATACACGTATGAAACAAGAGCAGACTTGGTGGAAAGTTCATCTTAGAAGTGCAATCATCGACAAAGACACAATGATAGTTTTCTGTCAAAAATAAAGCCGAAACCACTCATCCAAAACACGGCAGCGGGTTTGCGCAACCAACTCATGAATACGTGAGCAATAAATATACGGCTTTGCTCCTCAGGAAAAATCTGGAAGCAAAACTAGGATGTCCTCACTAAGTCTTGTTTCTTTATTTATATTTTCATACCTTTTTCCTCGCTCTAAGTCGTCATTGGCCTGTTCCAATTCTCGAACGTATTTCTGGAGTTCATCTCGGACGGCTTTTAACTGGGCTAGCTCGTCTTGTAAACTGGATATCGTTAGGTAGGCTTCGTTTTGACTTGCCTCAAGTCGTTCCTTACGGATAGAACAGAAAACACGGTCAGTCTGCTACCAGACCGGCAGAAAAAGATAAATCTTAGATCAGGAAAATGGCCGCAAAAAAGTCTTGAATTATTAACTCCGGACGTGAAGCAACAACCTGACCACCATATTTTACTGTATTTCATTAGACAGGCATAAAACCCACCTTTAGGTTTTCATTCTCAGCCTCGAGCCTCACTTTTGCCGCTAAAAGCTCGCGCTGTCTTGACTCAGCTTGCTCTAACTGAGTCTCGAGTTCTGCTTCAAGTTCCCGACTGCCTTCCTGAAATTCTTCAAGCTCGTCTCTAGCCTCTTGGAGCCTTCGTACAAATGAAACACCTCCAAGTCAGCCACAGCTTGACACCCGTTTTACTAGAGACTAAACTGCTGGGGTGAATAAACGAAAAAGACAACTACTAGACGCTTACTTCTGCTCTAACTCCTCGGCAATCTGCTTCCAGTACGCCGCCTCTTCCTTCGGATCGGCGAATTCCAACTCCTTCTCGTTCGCAGATATACTCATTCCCGGCTGTCTCATAGGGCCAAAATGTAACTCTGACACCGACTAAAACTGTGTGTGGTATTAGCTAAAACAAGCCCTTCACAACTTCGGTTTTAGCGGTAGAATTATCAAGCGTACCCTTTCTCTTCGGGTTGTATTTCGAAAGTGTATAAGTTCAGTCCCACGTATAAACTCATCAACATGCAAACGGCTCAACGTGACGTCATCACAACACCAAAAGGCTCTTGGGATAGCAAATGGCGGGTCCGCATTGCCGCTAAATTCTGAAGCGATCACAAGATGTTTCAGTATTTCCGCTTGCTCAGTGACGCGTACCTTCCTTTTCATTGACTTTTTTGTCCAGTTTAATATATGGGCAAAGCTTCTACATGTTGCGTACTATTGCCCGAAGGCACCGCGAAAATAGACAATGACATCAATCGCTCATCAATTTATTTCAGTTTCGAGGTGGCGACTGCCTTCAGGCCCAGTTTGCCGTTCTTAGTCATAACAAGGATCAAGCACCTTTGACAGTAAAAACAAGTGAGGTAGTTTAAGAGCAGGCAGAATACTCTGCCACACTGAAGTCGTCTGCTTCCGCTTAAAGAAAAAATGGCTGGCTACGCGGTGCGCAAAATGAAAAAAAAAAAAAAAAAAAAAAAAAAAACAGAAATACGCCCAGAAAAAAAAGAGCTAAGCCTTGAAGCTGTAGAGCTAAGCCTTGAAGCTGTATTACTAAATGGCTAAGCGGTAACGCAGTGGATTAATCCCAGTCGCGAAACTGTATATTATTTTCGGATCGGCAAGCGGTCGTACGGCGGTGAGTAAAATTATTCAGAGAGGCATATAGCACTGTGCGTCGGTACAGAATGCGCGCTTTACGGCTGCCATATCACGTAGCCAACTAGCAAATAGATAGGATGAAGCAGGGTATTATGCAGTTAAGGCAAAAGCAGTTTTTGAGACCTCACTGTCAATATTCGTGTTGCTGTTATAATCACAGTTTCATACGGAAAGGACCGAGATCCACAGAGCTTGGGGCAGCCCCACAAATAGATGACGGCGGGCAGTGAGCAAGATGTTGCACAGTATTGGGTGGAACAAGCCTCGCCCTATTCTATTTTTGACCATAAAGTGTGGTGGGCCGTGAAGATATTACCCGTTAGCCAAGACAGCTGATAGTAAGGCTGTACCCGACGGCGGTTTGATTCAAAATGCGTCGGTTATTACACAAAATGTCGCAGAACAGTCGGCATGACTGGACATGTTCAGTCATACGTTTGGCACGTCTGGTTACACTAAAGCAGCTTAAAATATTTTTCAAGAATGCAAGAATGCAGATAAGAACTGTAGATCCTATCGTGAGAGCCTCGCTCGATCATATCAAAATAATATAATGCACCGGCAGAATAGATACACGTTGTACTTGCAACGCTAACCTTAAATAATCCCGGTCTCCACAGCAATTAAGCTGCGAGAAAACTTTTAGCTGCTATTAAAACGATAGTCTCAATTGACGTGTGTGATATTGTAAAAAAAGAAAGAAAGAAAGAAAAAACACTACACTGTAGCAAGGCTTCGGTCACTGCTCCTTGTTACTCGATGGACTCCATTTGCGTGCGGTCCAAGTACCGGCGGTTTTGCCAGTGTAAGCTGAGCGTGTCTAGTCAACTAAAACGGGAATGCAGAGCCGTTAATTACTCGAATAAAACAGCAATATACTCCCAGGCAAATAGTTTTCATGACAACAAGACTTTCGAATATACAAAGCGTTTAGTCTGAAGTTCGGGCCGTGATCCCTCTCAAAGCACTATAATCCTCTTTTTCTTAGTTCCTTCTCTTGAGTTCTTCTTCTTGTCACTGCTGCTTGCTTAGTTGACGGAATTTAAGTCAGTTTACCACAGACGCAGTGTACACAAACTTTATATCACGAAGTTCCAATACAGCAGGTATACCGGCGGGCTAATATTGAGCTGTGCTGGTGACGTTATATTCAGACCACACCTAACTGGGTGTAAAGAAAAGGATCCGTGAGAAAGCGAACGGAATTCTCGAGTAGATTACCTAAACGCGTGAAACATGTGGTGTAAAGTTACAAATAGTGCAACACGGCACGAAGTTGACACAATCCCAAAGCTGAACGTGTCTCGACGACTTCCGGTAAGGTGACGTGGCACGTTCTATGTCCCTAAAAAGCATGGAGTCCTCTCACTATTTATGTCAGCACTAGTTATAACTGCTGATGATCGCGTTTTTGGGTGAACTAATGCTCCAAATTCTTAGTCGTATATCCAGCCAACTAATCTTTCCGTATGAAGCTATTGTACAAGTTATTTTTAAATGTTGGATCAGTTCTGCGGTTGCGTACCGCTTATGGCAGACAATGAACAAGGAAGTCGCGGCATGGCGTGGTATCTCATGCGTTGAATGGAAATAAGTGTTTGCATACAACGGCTTTGTAAAACCCTAAACAACTGAACCGGTTTACACAAACACCAGTCCAAGAATATAGCCCCGATCAAAGTATAGTTACCGTCCTTTTTTTTTTGCGGAATTTACATTCTCTGGTACTGAAAGCCGGTCACTGGGCAGTGAAACGAAAGCTTCCTTCTTTCGCCGAAAAGAATTATAAGTCACACAGTAATCCGCTGTCAAAACAGCAATTAATTTTTTCCTGTTCAAGAGACTTTGCAATACTATTACGGCTTTTCTTTTGATTAATTCACTTTAAGACAAAGAGAATATCCACTGAAAGACTGTATCCCAGTTCCAGAGCGGAAAGAACCAATGAAAAATGCTGTAGTGTTGGTGTATCCCGTACTAACTATAGTCGCAAACTTCAGATATTTAAACGTAGACTCTGTGTCGCGGGCCAAGTTATTTAGCACTTGGGTGATATTTAAAACATACTAGTGTGTATTGCATCTGGATTGAAGGACCCTTGAGATGTACTAAAACTGCCAAAAAAAATATGTTTAAACTACGTACTTCGTTTAAGTGTCTGCATAAATCTTTCACATGCAACAAGACAAAAACCAACTGATAAACACACAAGCATATAGTACAGTCAACTATCTGAAGACGGACACAAGTTAATAATTAACCAATTATTGGTGGCTCTCAAGAGTTCACACACTGCTGATTTCGCCAACTTGTCACAGCCAGTTGACTAATGCTAATGGTAAAATTGTAATGAAGCTTTGGAGTAATGTCATCGCGGAACAATTTCTGGGTCCCATAATGTGAAAACACTGAGTTGCCATAGTAACCGTAAAGGTTGACAAAGATACTCTATTATTGAAGTTTTAAGGCCTTCTTTTTATCAAACACATTATCGTATTCATCAGAAGAAAACTTTGACAAAGTTTAAAAAAAAAATTCTGTCAAGGGGTTCAGTGCCACCTTAAATTATCAAATATTTAAAGTGGCACTAGAACCCCTTGACAGAATTTTGACTTTGACCCTTGATACAAAACCGCGGTTACGTCAAACTTTGACGATCAAATAGCCATGGCAGCGGCCTAGCAACTGCAATCTATTTTTCTTGCGACATGCTAAAGGCCCCTTTGCCCTCAGAATCACGAGACGAGTGTGAAGGTTCGCCGGAAGTTTCCCTAAATTTATTTCAGATCGAACTTTTAGTTGCTTGATTTTTTTTAGTGTGAACACGTGTCAATATTATGGTATCAGTACCAATTTAGCATTTCAGTTTAACCAAAATACGCTTCAAATAAAGGGTCTTATTATATAGACACGAGTGTTTTACTGGAAAATATACCGTGCGTAAAATCCATACGAAACTACATCCGGGACCCGAGTGGCGTATTTTCCATATCCTCACTAGTGAGGATATCGTTGGCATCATTTCCCGCTTTTGCACGGTTGTTTGTGCAATTTCTCGTAAAACACTCGTGCCTAATATAATAAAAAGAAAATTACACGGCGGTTTGAAGATATGGATTTTATTTTCTCGTAGTAAAAACAATATTTTACTCACTCGCGAAGCGCTCGTTCGTAAAATATTGTTTTACCACTCGAAAATAAAATTCATATCTTCGCGCCGCCGTGTAATATCCTCTATATATTTTCAAAGTATGAAACGCAGAATCTATGAACACGCAAGATATGTGAAAAAGAGACACAACTCCGCCACATGTACTAACTATTATTGTCTTATTTCAAGCTTTCAAGCGGTGCTCCTACAATATATTCGCAAAACATGAAAAAACAAAAAACAAAAAAACAAAAAAAAAACACACAAAAAAAAGAAACAAAAACAAAAAACAAAGAAACAATCAAAAAAAAAAAAAACGTACTATACTCAATTAGAGTTCAATTTGGGTGGTCGCACTTCATTTGAAATTTCAGAAGTTGCTTCCATGGTCGCTTCAAATCCATCTACTGACTTTTTTCGTCGGAACTGGCAGCGACGGGCCGACGACTGTAACCGAAAAATACCGATCCAAGACCGAGCAAAACTCACGGCTATTAACCACCGGAAAGGGTTCGATCATGAAATAGAGCAGGTGCTCTGGGCATATAATTATATGAGACTCTGTAAATACAATAACTAACATAACTAACATGATATATTTAATAAAAAGGAGTCTTAAATGCTTTTGTGTTGCCTATAGTAAAGCCAAATGACGTCTGTAAGAGCGCAATTAATCTTAATAAGACTGGGTGGCAGTTGGGACGGACAACTGTTACAGCGATTGGTCGCAGTGTAATATAGAAATGCTTGCCGCATAATAGAAACCGTAATTATGTTGTATTTGAGAAAATGAAGATCTCGGTGTATTTTATTCAGAATAATAACTACAGATACAACAAGCAAATGAAGCTTTAATTTAGCGACGAGTGATTGAGGGTTGAAACACTATAATCTCTCTCTCTCGCACGCACTCATTCTATTAATCTATAATGTGCCACTGACTCTCTTTCATACACAGAATTTATGGAGCTTTCGTCAGGATGTACGCATAAATACAAAGTTATGAACTGTTCGTGAGAGAGTTTGTGCGCTATTCATATTTTTGTGCACGAAGCTGCCAACGGATTTTATCGCATCAGCCAACGGAAATCCTTGAGTAAACGCGGCAAAAAGATGTGGTGCGAAATTGTTGATCAAAAACTTTCGTAAAGTTACATATGCAACCTATGCCCCTTTTCTTTCGTAAGGAAGGTTTAGTAACCTTTGTCTATCGTACGAAAGTAAATGCTTCTCCTGTAACTGTCTTTACATGAAAGGGGGGTGTTGAGGTTCGCTACATATGGGGTGGGGTGCCGGCCCAAACCCCTTCTACTGAGACGGAAATGTGAACTGATCAGTGCGCACTGCTTCGTCTGAGAGTCCATTTCTAGCAGTTCACTTAGATGTACTGGTTACAGTGCGAGCCGAGTGTGAATTGAGTAGACGTTTTTCCTCAGATCAATCTGACCAATTTTTCGAGCGTGCGTGAACACGCGTACCAATGCGATCTCCGATTTATCAAACTCGAGCGATCTCACTCCTGAACGGCTGAACCTGAGAAGTGACAAAAAGAAAGAGAGACGACACTGTCAAACTTGACAGAAAAAGTTTACAGCATAATAGACTGATGGCTGCGCACAAAGGGAACAATGGGTGACATTTCAATCATTTGAATACAGACGGCACTCGGCTGAATTGCTCTAAACAGCTGATGTAACACGTCTTGACAACAGCTAAACGAGTCGGACATTCTGTGCATAAGTATATTCATGAGGTGGCTTGCCTAACGCCGCTCTGTCAACAACCCTCGGTAAATTGGCCGGCTTGTGATACCAGGAAAACCGCGCACATCTTTTAAAAGCATCAAACAGAGTACGTGCGAAACAACAGGCCTGTTTTTTCAGGACCAGAAAAAAATGCCTTTGATGAAGGTAAGTGCTTATGACTTGTGAATCGTGACAGTAGGGGAGGGACTGATTTATCTATTAAAGACAATGGTGATGTTTAGGTTTTGAAACTTATACACTGCACTTCTGGCCGTTTCCAGGGCGTAATGTTTTACTGTTTATTTTCAAGGCGAAAAGTAACCGTATTATAATATGTCTGGGCATAAAGGACGAATAACACTGCCCTATCATACTCTTGTGATAAATGGCGCGTGCTAAGTTCTTTATAAACTTCGATACGCGAAGCTTTTGAAATTATACAGATGAATCCCGCGATACTCTATTCTTTGAGTCAATGCTTTTGTTTCCTTACAAAGAGGGTAGAACTTTTACTGTGCGGGCAGACAATTTGGCTAAAAAATAGTAAAATAAAATAATCATAATATTAAACCTTCCTGTCAAGTCACGCCTCAATTCCACAAACTCAGTCGGAAAAATTTCGACAGCGCATTCAAACCTTCGCGAGATTGTAGAAAAAAAAAAAAAAAAAAAAAAAAAAAAAAAAAAAGAGAGAGAGTTAGACGGGCCTCACTTGAGACGCCCGTCTCGCACAGCATTAACTGAATAATGTAATGATAATAATAATGATAATAATTTTAGTCGGGAAGCTAACATCGAATAGAAGTATTTTTAAGGAGACTTTGAGTGTCTTCGTCGATTTTAAAAAACGATGGAAATGTTGAGTTAAGGCAAAAACAAGGGTCACAAGATGCAAATTATATTCAACGATAATCCGCGAGATGAATATAGTTAAAAATTAAAACATGATATTCTCAAAAGTAATAAATGATCATTGCCACACGGAAAATGTCACTTTATAAGAATGATGAACTGTCAAAATGCTATCAGTACTAAAAACAAATAGTAGAATATATTCACAATAGAGAAGGGTGGGAAAACAGTTTGACTTATTCAACGGTATAAAGCCTGTAACTTCCGATACGCTTCGGCTAGATAAAAGTGCAAGCAAACTACTTTAATTTTGAATAAAAGGCCAAACCTGGAGAGTTGCGTGGGGTGTGGGCGATCGCGTTGATTAAGAAAGAGGATGTGTTTTAACTATACACAAAAACAAGTCTAAATTGGCGTATGATCAAGAGTTTGAAAACTTGGACTGGTTGTCAGGAATCGTGTTAGACGAATGTTCGGCTTATAAAACTCGTGAAAAGAAGGACAACTTTTTTTTTTTCACTTTGACAAGGTGTGTCTCAAAGCATCTAAAAATCACTTTTAACTCTAAGACACTTCTAGCTCCGCGCTCATTTGCATCCGGCCACTCAAAGAGGCAGGCTTTTTATAAGATAACACTAAACTGATGATTGTTTGACATTAATTTTGCCTACTGCTTTTTATATTCACAACACTGTCACGTCGTGTTGAGAAGCGATGTAACTTAAGGCCGGCAAAACCAGGACACATTGTGACGGCAACAATTGCCAGCGTACGCATGTTTCCTAAATGTTGACCCGTTTTGCTACGCGCGCGAAACAATTTGTTGCGGACACAAAAAATGTTTCTGAAAAACTTCAGAGACATTATTTGTCGTGACAATGTTGCCACCACAATGTGTTCTCGTTTTTCCAGGCCATTACAATCACAACAATTCGACACGTAAACTGCAACTCCCCCAAGACTTCCCGCCAGTTCTCGGAGCCAAAGTATATTACTCCATAAATATTGTTTTCTGGTACTCATATTATCCCGACTCCGACGATACTCGGTTAGAAACAACCAGTCATTCCGCCTTCTGCTTGATCTTCCTTATTTAACACACAAAACGTCAGAGTAAGGCGGAATGAAAAAAAACTGCAGTTTCGATCCCAGGCCGTCGTATCATCATTCAAAGAAGCGTCACCAAACTCCGGGGTCTCTTGAAAAAAATATATATGTATCCGCTTCTGCTACTGACAGAATGTATGTTCTCAGCAGTTCTATCCCTGGATCTTACGAGGATACAGCTGTTAAATTATTTACTCCGCACTCAAACACCCAAAACATTAGTAATTTTAAAGTGATCATGCATGTATAACACCTAAAACTGGTAAACACTCAACTGAAAGCTCTCAGAGAACGTATATTTCAGTATGACATGGCAGTGTTCCCGTGTTGCTGTTGAGCGTAATTTGTGTTCTTTTTATAATATAGTTTGAGCCGCTCTAGTAGAAACTCAGGGTGGTGAACGTGCGCGAGGGGAAACAGCTTGAGTCACAAGGGGAGTTTTCTTTCCCATTCTGAGAGACCTCCTGAACAACGGTTTTTTTACATCACTTTTAACAGTATGTATCTGCTCTTCGACGGCAATAAAACTGAAACAAAGATCCGCTTAGATGTAAGGAAATCAATTTCCTCATTGAAAATAATTTATTCTAAACTAGTCTCTGTTATGACAACCACGTCGTTGTTTGTATATCGTAACTAGGAAGTAGCAGCTTGCTCGTTAGTTATGCCTTTTAGTCCGAATAAACTAACTCAAAGTGTATAATGTGTGCGTTTGCACAAGATGAATAAACGCAATATTTTATAACTCGTACATATTCACCTGCAACTTTGCAAGGACATCCTTTAAAGCGAGAAATTGGAAGGGGACTAACTCGTTTATGTATATCCATGCAAACAATATATATTTTTTAGCAGAGGTAGCTAGGTCACTATGTTTTACATGGCACAACTAAGTGCTGAACAGAAGTTATCAAAAGCCCACTTGATGGATAACCATCAAATAATGTCCCGTGTTCTAGACTTCCCTCTCTTTTTCTTACCGTTCGACTCGTCCTTCATTTCCGCTGGAAGTCTTACTCGAAAATATGGAGGTAAAAGCACATATATACACAAAGAGAGAAACTAAAA
Organism: Plumapathes pennacea; assembly: GCA_964036295.1. NCBI lineage: Eukaryota > Metazoa > Cnidaria > Anthozoa > Antipatharia > Myriopathidae > Plumapathes > Plumapathes pennacea. The sequence continues at coordinate 8,040,735 of OZ038465.1, read as the reverse complement.
GCTGACTACAAACCGTTTTGGGGATAAACCTTTGCATCACTGCCACAAAATTGAATAACAGAATTTACATATTATTAATAGCATGTTCTCTCTAAGACGGGCGCCTGCTCCAGCTGTCCGTTTGTCTAGACAAACAGGGCCCAGTTTTTCAAAGCACGATTAGGCTAATCCTGGATTAGGTATAAATTTTCTGGCCTTATGTTAGCCTGAAAACGCGAAAGTTTCGTCCACAACGACTTTCTTGATAACGTTTTAAGCTGGAACGAGCTTTTTAATCCATCTTTGAACAAAACCCTGCAGGTTATTGGCAGAGAGGTCGAGAGAAAGAATTTCGTTAATCCTGGATTAGCTTAATCGACTTTCGAAAAACCGGGCCCAGAGCTCAGTTAGAGGAAGTGACTGAAGAAACGGCAGGGACCGCTCTTACCAGGTGCATGTCCGTCTTAGAGAGGTGACATTCTTTAAGGGCATGTCCGTTAAAAGGGAGTTGACTGTGTTTTCAACCAAATGCACATATTATTTGCAGTACGGAGTCTGGTTGTTCTTTCTGCTTTGCATGGCGGCTGACACTACAATGGCAAGCTCTGCACAGCCAGGTGAGTAAGGCGAAAGCTGCAAAACGGCATTTTTAGAAAGGACTGCCGCCGATAGGCGAAGTGACCTCCAGTTCTGCTTATTCAACTATTTTTACCTCCACAATCAAGAGCCAAGTGCCATGAATTCAACCGTCAAGGCCAGCTCACCTTCAACAGCTGCAGCCGGAGCGGCAAGCAGTACTACTACAAATTCCATGCCAAACATTTCTACTGCGGCTCCCACTATTTACAGCAGCAGCACATTTCCTGTCACGGCCAGTTCAGCCTACAAATTTTCTGGTAAGACCGAAGGTATCACTTCAACATCAACAGTATCAGGCAAAGCCACGACTTCGGTAGCCAGAGGTATCTAGCTACTTCCCAATTTTGCCTATAACTACGATGTTTATAGTTCGTATGCCCCCGTGTGTGTTTTCCCGTTCCTTGTCCATTTTTGCTGTTCTTGCTGTCATCCTCTGTATATTGTTTTTCCCAAGAATGGTCAGCCCAGTCTTTCTTTTTTTTTCTTTTTTTGGCTATCATGCCCTTCTCCACAATCCTGCATGTTCTTGTTGGCCTTATCTTTGTTATTGTCTTTTCCTTGTTGTTGTTGTTGTTGTTTTTTTGTTTTTTTTTGTCCTTACTCTTTTCCTTGCCCCTCCTCTTGTCGTTTTTCTTGGCCTTATCCCAATTCTTTTCTTAATCTAAACAATAGTGTATTACATTCACCCTTGGAGCTTGGCAGTTCAGATCAGGAGTTTCATGATGAAAATTCAAAACAAACAGGTGCAAAAGAAGTCAAACTAATCTAATACAAACATATTCGAATATATAACATCCCAAACAACAAAAAGGAACAGCATATATCCAGCAAAAATGCACAAACTTCAGCAAATACAGCCATGCGATATAAGCAGCACAATCGCACCTTCAAACACGACAAACTCCACAACTTACAGCAGTTCAAACTGCCACTTTGGTCTCCAATTCTACTTATTCAAGTAACATTTTTTCACCTCGTTAACAAGGGAACAAACCGACCCAAACTCTAGTAACCAATACCACGAGTGCAACCAAAGCCAGTTCAACAGCTCAAGCCGAAGCAAATGCCAACAGTACAATTCTCAAGTTCACGCCGACAGTTACTGCCAGTGACTTCTCAAAATATTCCACTGAAGAAGCAAGAGCGACCCCAAAGACTCATACCACTCCCGTTTTGCCTGCGGCAAGTCCCTCTGTCTCCACGGGAAATAAAAAAGCTGGGAGTCGCACCCCTAACACTACAGATGTTATGACGTCCACCTACACATTGCCTGACTTCAGCATCACCAAAGGCATTACGGCAACAACATCAGGTAAAGTTACGACGTCACCAGCCGTCATTGGATATACAGGACTTGTGTCTATCTATTTTCTAATCTTGTAGCTTTGTTAATACCTATTCATACCCAAAACACACGCATCTCTTGCCCTAAATTGTTTTCTTGTTTCTGTCTCTCTATTTTGGGTCTTGCTCCTGCCCTTGTTTGCTTTCCTCGTCTTTATTTTGTCGTTCTTGTTCTCCTATTCAAACAGGTGTCAACAGAGCACCGCCTGGCAACACGTCGCCTGATCTAAGCAAAACCAAAACACCAGGAGCATCAGATAAAGTTGCTTCTCCATCGACCATCATAGTAACTACAGGTATCCTTGTTCTACCGGCTTGTTTTTCTGTGTGATTCGTGGTGTTGCTTTTCTTCATCTTAATGCTGTTACTCTTGTCTCTTGTTGTTCTCTCTTGTCTTGTCCTTCTCCAAGTCCGGCATCAGTTAGTATTCTTTCCTTGTGGTAACAAATGTTTCTGTGCAAAACCTTCCACTAATATCCCAAAACAGTACAATTCGCTGTTGTTTGCATGTCAACAGATAAAACGGCAATTAACACAGGACTAATCTCAAGCTCGGTGACACAAGAGGCATCAACAGTGGTTCAGTCAACCTCATCAAAACTCCCTCTGCTGCCTTCAAAGAACATTTCCAGAACTTTCGTGTCTGCTTCCACAGCCCGCTCCTCAAATTATTCCACCTCCAACATGTCGAGTAAGTACACGAGCGGTGTGCGTGATCAGAACATCACCAACGCCACTACCATTAAGCCCAAAAGTCAACCGTCTTCACAAGTAGTGACATCGACCCAAAAGACTCGGCCAAAGACTACGCCGTCAGTGGAACCATCAGGTTTGGAACACTCGTTCTCCTATACACTTCCATATTTACCTTTACCCAGCTTTAAGTGGAAAAAATTGGCCATTGAAAATGTGCTGCAAATAGTTTTAGGAAATCAAATGTTCAAATATATTATAAATGCCGTACTGTGGATGTTTTCCCCTATCTCATTTTTCCAGGAGTTCGTCCTAATTCCTTCGTGGCTTTTCGTGTTGAGCAGGAAAAGAGATTTTCTTCTTTCCAAACCCAGAAGTCCTACGTGACAAACAATCAACCAATCAGAAACCTTATACGAAATGTTTCATTAGCGACAAAAAGAATGGCAAAAACTAATCAAAAGGTTTATTCGATGTTTTTCCACAGTAGAAAAAGCACACAACATATAAGAGAGTTAGTAATGGGTTAATCTTTTCAATTTCTCTGAGCGGCCTGTTGGTTACCATGGTTACTATAAAGTAAGTGACAAATCTGAGGCTTTTCGTTGTATGTCAGCTTCCACAGCCATCCCCTCAAATTATTCCACCTCCAACATGTCGAGTAAGTACACGAGCGGTGTGCGTGATCAGAACATCACCAACGCCACTGAGGTAGTGACGTCCAAAAGTCAGCCGTCTTCACAAGTAGTGACATCGACCCAAAAGACTCGGCCAAAGACTACGCCGGCAGTCGAACCAACAGGTTTGGAACACTCGTTCTCCTATACACCTTCGTTTTCCTTTTTCCCGGCTTTTAGTGGAAAATTTGACCATAAGAAATGTGCTGCAAATAGTTTTAGGAAATCAAATGTTCAAATATATTATAAATGCCGTACTGTGGATGTTTTCCCCTATCTCATTTTTCCAGGAGTTCGTCCTAATTCCTTCGTGGCTTCCTGTATAGATTTTGTTCGAGTGCTTTTTCTTTGTCATTGCCTGAGGCATGCACTTCTCTTTTCACTTGTCACCACTGCAAGCTCCAATCCATCAAACAAAATCCGAGGTATTTTTGACACAGGTCTAGAAAGACAGAGAGCACCAATATTTCCAATACCTTTTACACTTCTTCCCTCTCGAATGAACAAACCAACGAGAAGAGTGGTCAAGAAATCGAAACTAATCGTCTTTCCCTTTACTCCCAGGCCCTAAATACACATGGGGCACCTGGATAAACAAGGAGATGGAGTGTACAAAGCAGTGCACAGACACAGGAGGGACAGTCTCTCATTCCCGCTCCTGCACACAAGTAGGCAAAACAGCGCCCACAGCTGACAGTAACTGTGGTCCCATAGTCAACAAAACCAGAGTTGATAAATGTAAAAAAATCTGCGGCCTCCCCTCCCGGGGTAAGCTCCAGCTTAGCTTGTTCGACTTGCTTTTATTCTATACACCGTCACTATGTCACGGCAGCAGTTCTAGGCGCAGAGAAGACTCGTCTTTAAAGTCATGAAGCCATCAGCGGAGGATATTTGCTTTACAAACTGTTCTATAAGCACACATCAATTCACACAGAAGAGGTATAGTATATATAGTATAATGGGTTAATCTTTTCCTTTTCTCTCAGCTTCACGCCTTAAGGGACAGGTCATCGTTCTTGGCGGTCTGTTGGTTACCATGGTTTCTATAAAGTAAGTGACAAATCTGAGGCTATTCGTTCGCTACGCTGCATTCAGATGCTTCCTTAAATTTCAGCAAAAATTCGAAGAAAAATAAGTGGAATATTTCCATGTTGCACGATAACAGACAACTGATTATCCGGTCTGTCTCTTCTCTCTTTCCTCTCGCTCTTGTTCTCTTACGCACTTACTCCTGTATGTTTGCCTATTTCTTTCCCCAGTCTGTCGCACTGAAGATGCCAACGAGAGCAAAGATTTGAGTGAGTAGGGCCTTCGTTTTGGCTCAAGAAATACAATTGTATAGTTCTTACAGCCCCTTGTTTCTCAAATGCTTGTAGAATTTATTAATTTAAATTTGTACGAAAAAGAGTAAAGGTAACATAAAATAGCAAAACAATCTTTACGAAGTAACACGGCCACGGAAATCCTATACATTTGAACTGTAGAATGCATGTTGGTACGAGATTGTAAAGATGTTCCTGGTATACGTATGGGACAGTACTCAAAACGACTTGTTTATAGAACATGCTGTTCTGTTTGTGTGACGGATAAATTAATGCATGGCATGCTAAGCTAGTAAAACATTTCCTGTTGAGTGTAAGAAACGCGCTTGTACTAAAAAATGAAGAATTAAACGTCAGTGTTGTTGATCTTCATACCTGGTTTTATCTATATCTTTGTACACAAGTTATTATCTTCTATGGAAATCAAAACAATTCCAGGTTACTTGAATGAATCGTACAAAACATTGAACCTCCAACTATTTTCCAGAATATTTCTCTTATCTTTATGCTGTACAACAGAGGCAAGTTTTCAGTCCACTACAGTCTAATGTTCTAGTTTGTCTCAGCGTTGTTTGTATTCCTCTCACGTGAACCCTGCCCCCAGACGTTCAAAGGAAAAAGCCATTTCTGAGATGCCTGTTGAATCTGTTTCAAAACGAGGCCTTGGGTTAAATGAGTTTGATTTGCATGAAAATGCACAAGCGAGTACCAAGCCTCGTTTTAAAACAGAGGCAACAGGCATCTCGGAAATGGTCTATTATGAGACGCGAATACATACCAGTGCAAAGAAATTCATTTTACTCAGCATATTAGATCAAGCGACCTTCAGCAGGGCTAATTTGATTCATCCCTCCCATTAACCCTAACAGACAACACATATAAAGTTAAAGCTCCCGTAAGCGGACACCCCCTTGGTAAGCAGAATAAGTGTCCGTAACTGGAACTGTCCGCTAACGAGAATTTGTAAATACAGAGTTTGACTGAGCTAGAATAAACTTAAACGGAGTCTCGTAGAGGCGTCCGTATTAAGTATAGCTGTCCGTTTACGGGAGTGTCCGCCCAGAGAGCTTCGACTGTACTGCATACAAATATCGGGACGAGAGACGTGGCTAACCTGAAGAACGTCGTTCCCTTGCTTGTTTAACGCTGCACACACTTCAGTCACTCTTCACGTTGTAATTCCTAACTTTTCCTTTCTTGGGGACCAGTTTGCCTCTCGCTTTCCCCGCTGCTCTCTTGGAGAGGTTTGGCCGTTGTAAACCTGGCTTGGACTCGATCTCAGTCCTTTGCCCTTTTAAGGTAAAACCATCACTCCAAGAACCACTGTTTGCAGGAATGTGATCAGGAACTTGGGAACCAGGCCTCTCTTGTTCAGGTGACTTGAACCGAGCTTTCTCAGGACTTGGGCTTCGGAAGCTCTCTTCATTGTCTAACAGTCTCCAGATTTCTTGTAAAGAGGTCTGCCCTTCCGAAGACGACGTAAATAATGGCCCGCTCCGTCAAAGGCGAAGAAGTCTGCTGACCGAGGATTGCTGTCTCAAGAAGCTTGGTAGCCGGATCTGACATCCCGACAGCTTTCGAGGGCCTCGAGTCACGTGACTCAGCGCGGACATCTGCTAAAAATGTACACGGTTTAGGGTACTGATAATTTACTTAACGACTTTTTCAAAATCTTATGACAACTTTGCTAACGTTGCAACTCCCGTTTTGTGTGTTAGGGACAGGGCAGACCGCGTGCTAACCTGTCACGTGCCTTACTTGTAACACATTTTCCCAAAAAAGGATCTTTAACTTTACATCGCGCAATCGCTCAATATTCAATTATTAAGCAAAGTAAAATGCGGCACTACGTCACTTATTCCTGACTACGAAGCACAATGTAATGCATAGCTATGAAAATACGACAACACAGGCAAGTAAATAGTTCAATCTGAAAATGGTGCATCAGATGGCAATTTGAAAAAAAAGGTAGCCATGAGCCCAGCGAATCGGTCACAGCATCTCAGGCACGTAAAGGATTGTGGTAGAAAAACTCACCGCGATGGTTTTCATTGTCATTGCCCTCAGACGGAGACGTCTCACTCGAGCTTGACTTGACAGTTATACGCGCCTTCTCCGCGGCATCAAGTTCCTGCTCGGCCCTGCGCTGGGCAAACTGCAGCTCATGTGACGTCAGCTGGTACTGCAGCTTCTCCACGGCGCTGAGCTTGCTTTGCAACTGGTCCGCAATTTGTCCCGGAGTTTTACTGTCGCTGGTTTTGGTAAACGCTTGTGGTGCCGACACGCTTGTGGCGCCACGATCACGAGAGGAAAGACATCCAGAATCTGCAGATGAGACGCACGACTTTCACTCATTTTGAGTTAACCTTTCACTGTCAAGAGTGATCAACTTCAATTTTCTCCTTCAGTTTCTAACGAAATCAATATATCATACAGTATGGAGAACTTGGCTTTTCATACCTTGCTGAGATGAAAGCTGATGATTCTATGAAACTATTGATTCTCACTGCATTACTCACAGTTTCTTCTTAAAAGGTTCGGAGAATCTGTTATTTGAGCTTGGGAGTGAAAGGGTTAAGGTCCTGTTATACGTAGCAAGTTTTCTTGCAACGGAAAACCATTACGAGAAAAATTGTAGAAGAAATCGCGCTAGCAACACCCCTCTTGGTATCGTTGCAACGCTATTAATCAGGTGGCTGCGATAATTTGGGTATATAGTGTAGTAACTTGTGGTACAAAAACTAGAAGACGAACGATTCAGTGATAAAAAAATAAGAAAATATGCGTGGCATGTGTGAATCGGCCTTCCTGAGCTTTTCAAGTACATTTACAAATCAAAAGTAAAGAAACCCGAAGGGATAAGAAAAAGAAGATAAATAATTAAACAAACAAACAAACAAAAGAATAGGTTGAGAAAGGAAGAAGAGAAAAGAGAGAGAAAATAAGGAGGGGAAATGTCAGGAGAAGGCGAAACGAGATGGTGACTCACTTGTGTGCCTGGCGAGTTCGGCCCTGAGTCTGTTGCCCATCTGAATGAGCTGCTCCTTTTCCCGCGCTAACTGGTCGATGCGCTGCGCCGCAACCTTTAGTTTGCCTTGTAACCGCGCCACATTTCCTTGACCAGGTTTCATAGCAAAGATTGTGTCATGAACAGGGTCGGGCCGTGGATCTGTGTAATAGTAAAAACGATAGAAAATGAGGGATACGCTGGAGTGATGCCGCACTGCACCTGACGGAGGATGATGCGGTGCGCTATGCGAGTGTGGATGTATGGCACTAGCGTAGCAATTGCGACTTGCAAATAGCTGGTCAGTCACTGGTCACTCGCCAAACGGTAAAAAAACTTGGGTCGATTTGGGTGGAAACTGATTTGACCTCGACCAAAGTCGAACCAAATTGAACCAAGTGCGTGGCCAAACGATACTCGAGTCGAAAACTTGGGTTGAGTTGACTCGACCTAGGAGTCCGTTTGACCGTTTGCATGGAGTACATACCCATTTTGAGTTGGCTTCGCAATTGCTGAACTTCATCCTGCAGTTGTCTGATGACGGCGCTTTGAGGATCAAAGGAAGAAGCAGTTCTACCTTGAGTAGCAAGATCCAACTTGAGGGACGACAGCTGCGACAAGAAAATACCAAGGCACAAGACATCAGCTACAAATTACGAATTCAAGTACACCGCTTGAAGGGTATACAATGCTGTTTCAACACGTCAAGGGCCGTGCTCACAAAACGTCCGCCGTAAGGAATGTCTTATTCATAAAAAATGGCCCAGATACCCGTTACCTGTTTTATAAGAAGACCTAAATTTTTTTATGAAATTGAATTTTGTTTGCATAAAAATGAACATGCGAGTAAAAGTAATTTTGATCAGAAACGTTTCGCACTGGGCCTCGTTTTGAAACAGAGGCAACAAACATCTCTGCCTTTTCTCTCCGCTGACCTGTTCTTCGGCTCACCTGGTTACTGAGTGACGTTGCCTGTGCGTTTCTCTCCAGTCCACTCTTGTAGTACTCGTCCGCCTCTCGTCGGGTCTGCGTCAGCTGCAGTTCCATTTCAGCAAGTCGCTGTTTCAGGGCAGCGGTCTCGAGCGTAATTCGTGTTCTTTTTATAATATATTTTGAGCCGCTCTAGTAGAAACTCTGGGTGGTGAACATACGCGAGGGGAAACGGCTTGAGTCACAAGGAGAGTTTTCTTTCCCACTCTGAGAGACCTCGTGAACACCGGGTTTTCTTACACCGCTTTTTATCCGAGTATGTATCTGCTCATCGACCGCAACAAAACTGAAACACAGACCCACTTAGATGCAAGGAAATCAATTTCCTCTTTGAAAATAATTTATTCTAAACTAGTCTCTGTTGTGACGAACATGTAGTTGTTTGTGTATCGTAACTAGGAAGTAGCAGCTTGCTTGTGAGTTATGCCTTTTAGTCCGAATAAACTAACTCAAAATGTATGTGTGCGTTTGCACAAGTTGAATAAACGCAAAAGCCAATATTTTAAAACTCGTACTTATTCACCTACAACTTTGCAAGGACGTCCTTTAAATCGAGAAATTGGAAGCGGACTGAACTCGTTTATGTACATTTTATGCAAACAATTAGATTCTTTTAGTAGAGATAACTACGTTACTCTGTTTTACATTGCACAGCTAAGTGCTGAATAGAAGTTATTAAAACCTACTTGATGGATGACCATCACTAAATAATGTCGGGTGTTCTTGGCTTCCCTCTCTTTCTTAGCTATCGTTCGACTTGTCCTTCATTTCCGCTGGAAGTCTTACTCGAAAATATGGAGGTAAAAGCACATACATGTAAAAAGAGAGAAACTAAAAGCTGACTGCAAACCGTTTTGGGGATAAACCTCCGCAGTTGTCGGAGTTTGTGTTGACATATCATTAATAGCATGTTTCATCTAAGACGGGCACCAGCTCCAACTGTCCGTTTGTCCAGACAAACAGAGTCCAGTTAAAGGAAGTGACTGAAGAAACGGCAGGGACCGCTCCTACCAGGTGTCCGTTTTAGAGAGGTGACATTCGTAAAGGGATGTCCGTTAAAAGGGAGTTGACTGTATTTTCAACCAAATGCACATATTATTTGCAGTACGGAGTCTGGTTGTTCTTTCTGCTTTGCATGGCGGCTGATACTACAATGGCAAGCTCTGCACAGCCAGGTGAGTGAGACGAAAGCCGCAAAACGGCATCTTCAGTAAGGACTGCCGCCGATACGCGAAGTCATCTCCAGTTCTGCTGGCTCAACTGTTTTTATCTCCTTAATTATAATCCAGCTCCAAGTGCCATAAATTTAACAAAAAATCGGTCAGATCAATCTGACCGATTTTTCGAGCGTGCGTGAACACGCGTACCAATGCGATCTCCGATCTATCAAACTCGAGCGATCTCAGTCTGAACGGCTGAACCTGAGAAGTGACAAAAAGAGAGACGATACTGTCAAACTTGACAGAAAAAGTTTACAGCATAATAGACTGATGGGAACAATGGGTGACATTTCAATCATTTGAATACAGACGGCACTCGGCTGAATTACTGTAAACAGCTGGTGCAACACGTCTTGACAACAGCTTTATTCATGAGGTGGCTTGCCTAACGCCGCTCTCAATAGCCGGTAAATTTGCCAGCTTGTAATACCAGGAAAACCGTGCACATCTTTTTAAAAGCATCAAACAGAGTACGTGCGAAACAACAGGCCTGTTTTTTCAGGATCAGAAAAAAATGCCTTTGATGAAGGTAAGTGCTTATGACTTGTGAATCGTGACAGTAGGGGAGAAACATTTATCTACTAAAGACAATCGTATATTTTTAGGTTTTGAAACTTATACACTGATCTTCTGGCCGTTTCCAGGGCGTAATGTGTTGCTGTTTATTTTCAAGGCGAAAAGTAACCGTAAAATAATATGTCTGGGCATAAAGGGCGAATAACACTGCCTTGTCCCACATACTCTTGTGATAAATGGCGCGTGCTAAAGGCCGGGCAAAACAAGGACACATTGTAGCGGCAACATTGTATCCTTCGATGTTTCCAGAGTGGCAAAATGTGCGGCAACATTGTTGCGCTCAATGCGGACACAAATTTGTATCCGTAACAAATGTTTCGCGTGTGGCAAAACGGGGCAACATTTGGGAAACATGCGCGCGTGAGCAATATTCCCACCACAATGTGTCCTCGTTTTGCCAGGCCATAAGTTCTTGATAAACTTGGATACGCGAAGCTTTTGAAATTATACAGATGAAACCCACGATGCTTTATTCTTTGAGTCAATGCTTTTGTTTCCTTACAAAGAGGGTAGAACTTTTACTGTGCGGGCAAACAATTTGGCTAAAAAATAGTAAAATAGAATAATCATAATCAGTGAAGTCACGCCTCAATTCCACAAACTCAGTCGGAAAAATTTCGACAGCGCATTCAAACCTTCGCGAGATCGTAGAAAAAACAATATTCCAATCAAAGCAGCAAGGCAGCTGTAAGCTCGCGAATTTGTCAAAAGTATACTTTTGCGGGAGTGGGTATTTAATAGAACTGGCTCAAGGCCACATCGTAAAAATTGCTCAATTTTAGGTATGTCAAGTTCGCATCCGTTTCCGCAGGCCTCCACTTTTGCTGAACCGCGCAGTCGATTTAGTCTCAGTTTTGAAAACCCTCATTTACAAGGCGGCCGAGGGTGAAAATTATAAACTTAGACCCTCGAATTGGGAGAATTTAAAATCCTTCACCGAGTGCCAAATCTTTGAACCGGAAGGAGACCTTCCGGAGTCGCACTGAAAAAAGTCTATCCGTGACTTCATTACTCATGTCACGCACAGTTTATGTTCAACATCTACACATTCATCAGAGGCCATGATACTCTAGCCTGGGCTGCATTCAAACTAAATACGTGCTTAAAGAAAACACGCCTTTCTTCTTTTGGCTAATTTCAAGTCGAATAAGTTTAAGTGAAATCTGATAACTTGTTGACATCAAATTGCAACAGGTGGCCGTTTGTGCGCGTATTCGCACTTTGACAACCTCGTTCCCAGGCTCTTTCGTCTCCCGGGCCACGCCCCCGAAGAAAGACCCTGGTTCAGGCTGGTCACGTGCATCGCTAACAAAAATAAATTGCTGGGAGGGGTCCCTTTATCAAATGAATTTGTCGTGCTGTGCGTTTGTCGAAATCTAAACGAGGCTGGAACAAACGACACATCCGCCTTGTTCTTTAGCAGTCTTCATTACGCTATTGTTAATAGCAGCTACTGGAACAAAATTCTCAAGCCGAAACAAGTTAAGTGCTTGGAAGCAATTTATTCTGGAAGAGATACTGTCGCTGTGCTGCCACAGGATACGGAAAGTCTATAATTTTTCATCTCCTTCCAGAACTTTTGTTCGACAAAATTAACTGGGAAAAATCGCCAACCTCCCTCCCGATTCACCCGGTTGTTGTTGTCGTTTCGCCGTTAAACGCGCTAATCAGCGATCAGATAAGGAGGAGCACGCAAGGAAAAGTTAAAGCCACCATCCTCAACGTTAAAAAGAAAGCGAAGAGTGATGACTTGCAGCTGGATTCTGGCAGCACGAATTCGTTTTCGCTGAAAGATGCGAAATACGATCTCGTCTTCACGCATCCTGAAGCCGTTTTGTCTTGCAAAGATGGAGCAGAACTTTTTCAAAGCCCACCATATTTTGTTTTTCCTTGTGCTTGAATACCACGCAAAACAAGATGTTGCCTCACGAATTTTCCATCACATAAACATTCATTTTGAGTGCAATTTGAGTAAAATCCAAGAATAATCTTCAAAGCAAGAAGTTAAATATTCTTGGTGCGCAGCCATGCGTCGCATTAGACCGCGAAATTCAAAATGTATTTTGGCAGCCAAAAGCAAAGTTTTGTTTTAGAACTCCACATTGAAGTTGCCCGCATGTCTTTACGTTTAGGTATACTTTTAGTCGCCAAGCTGCAGAGAAATTGTATTATGGGCAGCGCGACTTCTGAACGCTGCAGGCGCACGTGCGATTCAGCAAACATTATGCAAATTTGGTGTCGAAAGCGGCGAGGCCAAAATGTTTCGTTCCCTAGTGGACAGAGTAGAGCAAATTTTCGACTTAACGGCCCCTCCCTCGATTTCTTTTTTTGCAACTGGCCAGATTCTGGCCGACACGTGACCAGCCTGAACCAGGGTCTTTCTTCGGGGGCGTGGCCCGGGAGACGAAAGAGCCTGGGAACGAGGTTGGCACTTTGACAGTTTGATTCCAGATCCAAATGAACGCCGACTGTCGAAAAAGAAGCTGGAAATTTCACCCGGGAGATTTTACCGCAGAAGCTATGCAGACAAAGTCTGTATACTTTAAAGTATATCTGGCGTTGATCTGGGAAACATTTAGGCCATTTTGAGATTTGGAGCTTTATTTGAATCGGAAAAAATGCTGTGATGCCGAAACTCATTATGCATCAAGTGTCACACACGAGTGACTGCAGCCAATCTGTGGGTAGGAAATAATTTATCCCCGAACGAAGTGAGGGAAATAATCACGACACTAAAAAAAAAAAATGTAGTTTCGATCCTAGGCCATCGTATCATCCGTATTCAAAGAAGCATCACCAAACTCCGGGGTCTCTTGAAAAAAAAAATGTATTCGCTTCTGCCGCTGACAGAGTGTTTGTTCTCAGCAGTTCTATCCCTGGATCTTACGAGGATGCAGCTGTTATATTATTTGCTCCGCACTCAAACAACCTAAAACATTATTAATTTTAAAGTGATCATGCATTAACACCTAAAGCTGGTAAATCACTCAACTGAAAACTCTCAGAGAATATATATTTCAGTATGAAATAGCCGTGTTCCTGTGTTGTTGTTGAGCGTAATTCGTGTTCTTTTTATAATATATTTTGAGTCGCTCTAGTAGAAACCCCGGGTGGTGAACATACGCGAGGGGAAACGGCTTGAGTCACAAGGAGAGTTTTCTTTCCCACTCTGAGAGGCCTCGTGAACACCGGGTTTTCTTACACCGCTTTTTATCCGAGTATGTATTTGCTCATCAACCGCAACAAAACTGAAACAAAGACCCGCTTAGATGCAAGGAAATCAATTTCCTCTTTGAAAATAATTTATTCTAAACTAGTCTCTGTTGTGACGAACATGTAGTTGTTTGTATATCGTAACTAGGAAGTAACAGCTTGCTTGTGAGTTATGCCTTTTAGTCCGAATAAACTAACTCAAAATGTATGCGTGCGTTTAGCATATGAATAAACGCAAAAGCCAATATTTTATAACTCGTACTTATTTACCTACAACTTTGCAAAGACATCCTTTAAACCGAGAAATTGGAAGGGGACTGAACTCGTTTATATGTATATTTATGAAAACAATATAATTCTTTTAGTAGAGATAACTACTTTACTCTGTTTTACATTGCACAGCTAAGTACTGAATAGAAGTTATTAATAAAACCCACTTGATGGATGACCATCACTAAATAATGCCGGGTGTTCTTGGCTTCCCTCTCTTTCTTAGCTACCGTTCGACTTGTCCTTCATTTCCCCTGGAAGTCTTATTAAAAAATATGGAGGTAAAAGCACAAACATGTAAAAAGAGAGAAACTAAAAGCTGAATGCAAACCGTTTTGGGGATAAACCTCCGCATAACTGCTACAAAATTGAAAGAAGCGTCACAGTTGTTGAAGTTTGTGTTGACATATCATTAATAGCATGTTTCATCTAAGACGGGCACCAGCTCCAACTGTCCGTTTGTCCAAACAAACAGAGTCCAGTTAGAGGAAGTGACTGAAGAAACGGCAGGGACCGCTCCTACCAGGTGTCCGTTTTAGAGAGGTGACATTCGTAAAGGGATGTCCGTTAAAAGGGAGTTGACTGTATTTTCAACCAAATGCACATATTATTTGCAGTACGGAGTCTGGTTGTTCTTTCTGCTTTGCATGGCGGCTGATACTACAATGGCAAGCTCTGCACAGCCAGGTGAGTGAGACGAAAGCCGCAAAACGGCATCTTCAGTAAGGACTGCCGCCGATACGCAAAGTCATCTCCAGTCGGTTCTACTGATTCAACTGTTTTTACCTCCTTAAGACAATCAAGCGCAAAGTGCCATATATTCAACCGTCAACGCCAGCTCACCTTCAACAGCTGCAGCCGGAGCAAACACTACTACTACAAATTCCATGCCAAACATTTCTACTGCGGCTCCCCCTATTTACAACAGCAGCACATTTCCTGTCACGGCCATTTCAGCCTACAAATCTTCTGGTGAGACCGAAGGTATTACTTCAACATCAGCAGTATCAGGCAAAGCCACGACTTCGGTAGCCACAGGTATCTAGCTACTTCCCAATTTTGCCTATAACTACGATGTTTCTAGTTCGTATGACTGAGTTTGTGTTGTCCCGTTCCTTGTCCTTTTCTGCTGTTCTCCATCTCCTCTGATGTTGCTTTTCCCCTGGTTGGCCCAGGCCTTGTTTTGGCGTTATATTTGTCTTGCTCTCGACGCAAAACGGCACCTTTAAAAAGGACTTCCGCGGATACACGAAGTCATCCCTGGTTCTGCTGACTTAACTGTTTTTACCTCCTTAAGACAATGACGCGCAAAGTGCCATATATTCAACCGTCAACGCCAGCTCACCTTCAACAGCTGCAGCCGGAGCAAACAGTACTACTACAAATTCCATGCCAAACATTTCTACTGCGGCTCCCCCTATTTACAACAGCACAGTTCCTGTCACCGCTAGTTCGCCCTACAAATCTTCTGGTGCGATCAAAGGTATTACTTCAACATCAGCAGTATCAGGCAAAGCCACGACCTTGGTAGCCCCAGGTATTTAGATTACTTCCCAATTTTGCCTATAACTACGATGTTTCTAGTTCGTATGACTGAGTTTGTGTTGTCCCGTTCCTTGTCCTTTTCTGCTGTTCTTCATCTCCTCTGATATTGCTTTTCCCCTGGTTGGCCCAGGCCTTGTTTTGGCGTTATCTTTGTCTTCCTCTCGATGCAAAACGGCATCTTTCGAAAGGACTGCCGCGGATTACGCAAAGTCATCTCCAGTTCTGCTGGCTTAACTGTTTTTACCTCCTTAAGACAATCAAGCGCCTAGTGCCATATATTCAACCGTCAACGCCAGCTCACCTTCAACAGCTGCAGCCGGAGCAAACACTACTACTACAAATTCCATGCCAAACATTTCTACTGTGGCTCCCCCTATTTACAACAGCAGCACAGTTCCTATCACGGCCAGTTCAGTCTACAAATTTTCTGATGAGACCGAAGGTATTACTTCAACATCAGCAGTATGAGGCAAAGCCACGCGGACTTCGGTAGCCACAGGTATCTAGCTACTTCCCAATTTTGCCTATAACTACGATGTTTCTAGTTCGTATGACTGAGTTTGTGTTGTCCCGTTCCTTGTCCTTTTCTGCTGTTCTTCATCTCCTCTGATATTGCTTTTTCCTTGGTTGGCCCAGGCCTTGTTTTGGCGTTATCTTTGTCTTGCTCTCGACGCAAAACGGCACCTTTACAAAGGACTGCCGCGGATACGCAAAGTCATCTCCAGTTCTACTGATTCAACTGTTTTTACCTCCTTAACACAATCAAGCGCAAAGTGCCATATATTCAACCGTCAACGCCAGCTCACCTTCAACAGCTGCAGCCGGAGCAAACAGTACTACTACAAATTCCATGCCAAACATTTCTACTGTGGCTCCCCCTATTTACAACAGCAGCACAGTTCCTATCACGGCCAGTTCAGCCTACAAATTTTCTGATGAGATCGAAGGTATTACTTCAACATCAGCAGTATCAGGCAAAGCCAAGCGGACTTCGGTAGCCACAGGTATCTAGCTACTTCCCAATTTTGCCTATAACTTGTTTCTAGTTCGTATGACTGAGTTTGTGTTGTCCCGTTCCTTGTCCTTTTCTGCTGTTCTTCATCTCCTCTGATATTGCTTTTTCCTTGGTTGGCCCAGGCCTTGTTTTGGCGTTATCTTTGTCTTGCTCTCGACGCAAAACGGCATCTTTAGAAAGGACTACCGCGGATACGCGAAATCATCTCCAGTTCTACTGATTCAACTGTTTTTACTTCCTTAAGACAATCAAGCGCAAAGTGCCATATATTCAACCGTCAACGCCAGCACGCCTTCAACAGCTGCAGCCGGAGCAAACACTACTACTACAAATTCCATGCCAAACATTTCTACTGCGGCTCCCCCTATTTACAACAGCAGCACATTTCCTGTCACGGCCAGTTCAGCCTACAAATCTTCTGGTGAGACCGAAGGTATTACTTCAACATCAGCAGTATTAGGCAAAGCCACGACTTCGGTAGCCCCAGGTATCTAGCTACTTCCCAATTTTGCCTATAACTACGATGTTTCTAGTTCGTATGACTGAGTTTGTGTTGTCCCGTTCCTTGTCCTTTTCTGCTGTTCTTCATCTCCTCTGCTATTGCTTTTTCCTTGGTTGGCCCAGGCCCTGTTTTGGCGTTATCTTTGTCTTGCTCTCGACGCAAAACGGCATCTTTAGAAAGGACTACCGCGGATACGCGAAATCATCTCCAGTTCTGCTGATTCAACTGTTTTTACCTCCTTAAGACAATCAAGCGCCAAGTGCCATATATTCAACCGTCAACACCAGCACGCCTTCAACAGCTGCAGCCGGAGCAAACAGTACTACTACAAATTCCATGCCAAACATTTCTACTGCGGCTCCCCCTATTTACAACAGCAGCACAGTTCCTGTCACGGCCATTTCAGCCTACAAATCTTCTGGTGAGACCGAAGGTATTACTTCAACATCAGCAGTATTAGGCAAAGCCTCGACTTCGGTAGCCACAGGTATCTACAATCAGTGACAAAAGTCTTGGGACACTTGCACAGTTTCAGTAATTTCTCTACGGTTTCAGTTGAAAGACAACCCCCCTCCCCCCCGCAGTAGTACAGTATTTTTAAGCAGCAGCGGCTCAGAAAACGAGGAAAGTGTTGCAAGTCTTGGGTAACCTTTTAATTAGCATAAGACAATCGTTACACGACACGCTAATCCCACGGGGTTAAGTTAATAACTATGCACGATTGGAATATCGGTTTGTGATCAGTGGAGTTCGTCTTCCTCTCTGGTATGATTTTGGTGGGTTTTCACGATCGGTTTGTTTTACAGAATCTTGATAAATAGATAATACGAACAGAAAACTGTTCATAGTTCTATTTTGTCATCATTTCAATATAGCCAGTGTCACGCTGTCACATCTTTTCCGGCTTTTAAGTTTAATTGGACTAAAGCCAGGACCCGTTAGTGGAACTCAAAAAAACAACGTAGCTATTTCGGCTAAAGCTGCAATATTAGCGGCAATTTTCTTACCCGGCTCCCTCTGCTGAGCTCACATCTGTAGCCAGATTTGTTTGACCTGTCAAAAGCTCACTTTCGCGCACATTTTAAAGTGCTCCGTTTTTTAGTTTTCCGCTGCTCAAACAAAATTACACCTTCACTAATCACTAGTAACAATCGTCAATTTTTACAATAAGACCAAAAAGACCCTTCATCCGACCCTCCGGCTAGAAACATCATTCAATTACGCGTCTGTGGGCGCCCGCGCACGGTCAGCGGTATCACATATTTCATATAAAATCCAACCACATACAAACTAAGGGCATCTGGTGGGTCTGTACGACACTGTATATGTATTCACAGTATTTTCTTTTAAAATCGGAACAATATTTACGAGCATATTATGTTATCACACCTTGCTTCTCATCTGTTGGTGCTAGCCAAAGCATCAATTGAAACAATTATGCCATGATTTCGGTAGACATTGAGCGATGTCATTACGCCTTTTGCAGAAGTATACTTTTACTGAAAATTAGCCGAAATCAAGGTCATAACAGGTGTTTAAAGCATATTTTTTGTTATATTCCTGAATAACCAGTCAAGACAATCAGTGACAAAAGTCTTGGGACACTTGCACAGTTTCAGTAATTTCTCTACGGTTTCAGTTGAAAGACAACCCCCCTCCCCCCCGCTCAATCTTGAAGTGGCCTGAACTTGTTTTCCCAAACACACGCAACATTGTACAGAGGGGAGGGGGGAGAAAAATGGTTTCGCGCCTTTCAGTACGCTTAGTCAATGACTTGTGTCTGAGATACACCAATTTTTGAAAGTGTCCCAAGAACTTTTGTCACCGATTGTAGCTACTTCCCAATTTTGCATATAACTACGATGTTTCTTGTTCGTATGACTGGGTGTGTGTTGTTCCGTTCCTTGTCCTTTTCTGCTGTTCTTCATCTCCTCTGATATTGCTTTTCCCCTGGTTGGCCCAGGCCTTGTTTTGGCGTTATCTTTGTCTTGCTCTCGACGCAAAATGGCACCTTTAAAAAGGACTGCCGCGGATACGCAAAGTCATCTCTAGTTCTGCTGATTCAACTGTTTTTATCTCCTTAAGACAATCAAGCGCAAAGTGCCATATATTCAACCGTCAACGCCAGCCCGCCTTCAACAGCTGCAGCCGGAGCAAACAGTACTACTATAAATTCCATGCCAAACATTTCTACTGTGGCTCCCCCTATTTACAACAGCAGCACAGTTCCTATCATGGCCAGTTCAGCCTACAAATTTTCTGATGAAACCGAAGGTATTACTTCAACATCAGCAGTATTAGGCAAAGCCACGACTTCGGTAGCCCCAGGTATCTAGCTACTTCCCAATTTTGCCTATAACTACGATGTTTCTAGTTCGTATGACTGAGTTTGTGTTGTCCCGTTCCTTGCCCTTTTCTGCTGTTCTTCATCTCCTCTGATATTGCTTTTTCCTTGGTTGGGCCAGGCCTTGTTTTGGCGTTATCTTTGTCTTGCTCTCGACGCTAAACAGCACCTTTACAAAGGACTACCGCGGATACGCGAAATCATCTCCAGTTCTACTGATTCAACTGTTTTTACCTCCTTAAGACAATCAAGCGCAAAGTGCCATATATTCAACCGTCAACGCCAGCACGCCTTCAACAGCTGCAGCCGGAGCAAACAGTACTACTACAAATTCCATGCCAAACATTTCTACTGCGGCTCCCCCTATTTACAACAGCAGCACATTTCCTGTCACGGCCAGTTCAGCCTACAAATCTTCTGGTGAGACCGAAGGTATTACTTCAACATCAGCAGTATTAGGCAAAGCCACGACTTCGGTAGCCACAGATATCTAGCTACTTCCCAATTTTGCCTATAACTACGATGTTTCTAGTTCGTATGACTGAGTTTGTGTTGTCCCGTTCCTTGTCCTTTTCTGCTGTTCTTCATCTCCTCTGATATTGCTTTTTCCTTGGTTGGCCCAGGCCTTGTTTTGGCGTTATCTTTGTCTTGCTCTCGACGCAAAACGGCATCTTTAGAAAGGACTACCGCGGATACGCGAAATCATCTCCAGTTCTACTGATTCAACTGTTTTTACCTCCTTAAGACAATCAAGCGCAAAGTGCCATATATTCAACCGTCAACGCCAGCACGCCTTCAACAGCTGCAGCCGGAGCAAACAGTACTACTACAAATTCCATGCCAAACATTTCTACTGCGGCTCCCCCTATTTACAACAGCAGCACATTTCCTGTCACGGCCAGTTCAGCCTACAAATCTTCTGGTGAGACCGAAGGTATTACTTCAACATCAGCAGTATTAGGCAAAGCCACGACTTCGGTAGCCACAGGTATCTAGCTACTTCCCAATTTTGCCTATAACTACGATGTTTCTAGTTCGTATGACTGGGTTTGTGTTGTCCCGTTCCTTGTCCTTTTCTGCTGTTCTTCATCTCCTCTGATATTGCTTTTTCCTTGGTTGGCCCAGGCCTTGTTTTGGCGTTATCTTTGTCTTGCTCTCGACGCAAAACGGCATCTTTAGAAAGGACTACCGCGGATACGCGAAATCATCTCCAGTTCTACTGATTCAACTGTTTTTACCTCCTTAAGACAATCAAGCGCAAAGTGCCATATATTCAACCGTCAACGCCAGCACGCCTTCAACAGCTGCAGCCGGAGCAAACAGTACTACTACAAATTCCATGCCAAACATTTCTACTGCGGCTCCCCCTATTTACAACAGCAGCACATTTCCTGTCACGGCCAGTTCAGCCTACAAATCTTCTGGTGAGACCGAAGGTATTACTTCAACATCAGCAGTATTAGGCAAAGCCACGACTTCGGTAGCCACAGGTATCTAGCTACTTCCCAATTTTGCCTATAACTACGATGTTTCTAGTTCGTATGACTGGGTTTGTGTTGTCCCGTTCCTTGTCCTTTTCTGCTGTTCTTCATCTCCTCTGATATTGCTTTTTCCTTGGTTGGCCCAGGCCTTGTTTTGGCGTTATCTTTGTCTTGTTCTCGACGCAAAACGGCACCTTTACAAAGGACTACCGCGGATACGCGAAATCATCTCCAGTTCTACTGATTCAACTGTTTTTACCTCCTTAAGACAATCAAGCGCAAAGTGCCAAATATTCAACCGTCAACACCAGCCCGCCTTCAACAGCTGCAGCCGGAGCAAACAGTACTACTACAAATTCCATGCCAAACATTTCTACTGCGGCTCCCCCTATTTACAACAGCAGCACATTTCCTGTCACGGTCAGTTCAGCCTACAAATCTTCTGGTGAGACCGAAGGTATTACTTCAACATCAGCAGTATTAGGCAAAGCCACGACTTCGGTAGCCACAGGTATCTAGCTACTTCCCAATTTTGCCTATAACTACGATGTTTCTAGTTCGTATGACTGGGTTTGTGTTGTCCCGTTCCTTGTCCTTTTCTGCTGTCCTTCATCTCCTCTGATATTGCTTTTTCCTTGGTTGGCGCGGGCCTTGTTTTGGCGTTATCTTTGTCTTGCTCTCGACGCAAAACGGCATCTTTAGAAAGGACTACCGCGGATACGCGAAATCATCTCCAGTTCTACTGATTCAACTGTTTTTACCTCCTTAAGACAATCAAGCGCAAAGTGCCATATATTCAACCGTCAACGCGAGCACGCCTTCAACAGCTGCAGCCGGAGCAAACAGTACTACTACAAATTCCATGCCAAACATTTCTACTGTGGCTCCCCCTATTTACAACAGCAGCACATTTCCTGTCACGGCCATTTCAGCCTACAAATCTTCTGGTGAGACCGAAGGTATTACTTCAACATCAGCAGTATTAGGCAAAGCCTCGACTTCGGTAGCCACAGGTATCTAGCTACTTCCCAATTTTGCATATAACTACGATGTTTCTTGTTCGTATGACTGGGTGTGTGTTGTCCCGTTCCTTGTCCTTTTCTGCTGTTCTTCATCTCCTCTGATATTGCTTAATTCCTTGGTTGGCCCAGGCCTTGTTTTGGCGTTATCTTTGTCTTGCTCTCGACGCAAAACGGCACCTTTAAAAAGGACTGCCGCGGATACGCAAAGTCATTTCTAGTTCTGCTGATTCAACTGTTTTTACCTCCTTAAGACAATCAAGCGCAAAGTGCCATATATTCAATCATCAACGCCAGCTCACCTTCAACAGCTGCAGCCGGAGCAAACAGTACTGCTACAAATTCCATGCCAAACATTTCTACTGCGGCTCCCCCTATTTACAACAGCAGCACATTTCCTGTCACGGCCATTTCAGCCTACAAATCTTCTGGTGAGACCGAAGGTATTACTTCAACATCAGCAGTATTAAGCAAAGCCTCGACTTCGGTAGCCACAGGTATCTAGCTACTTCCCAATTTTGCATATAACTACGATGTTTCTTGTTCGTATGACTGGGTGTGTGTTGTCCCGTTCCTTGTCCTTTTCTGCTGTTCTTCATCTCCTCTGATATTGCTTTTTCCTTGGTTGTCCCAGGCCTTGTTTTGGCGTTATCTTTGTCTTGCTCTCGACGCAAAACGGCACCTTTAAAAAGGACTGCCGCGGATACGCAAAGTCATCTCTAGTTCTGCTGATTCAACTGTTTTTACCTCATTAAGACAATCAAGCGCAAAGTGCCATATATTCAACCATCAACGCCAGCTCACCTTCAACAGCTGCAGCCGGAGCAAACAGTACTACTACAAATTCCATGCCAAACATTTTTACTGTGGCTCCCCCTATTTACAACAGCAGCACAGTTCCTATCACGGCCAGTTCAGCCTACAAATTTTCTGATGAGACCGAAGGTATTACTTCAACATCAGCAGTATCAGGCAAAGTCACGCGGACTTCGGTAGCCACAGGTATCTAGCTACTTCCCAATTTTGCATATAACTACGATGTTTCTAGTTCGTATGACTGAGTTTGTGTTGTCCCGTTCCTTGTCCTTTTCTGCTGTTCTTCATCTCCTCTGATATTGCTTTTTCCTTGGTTGGCCCAGGCCTTGTTTTGGCGTTATCTTTGTCTTGCTCTCGACGCAAAACGACATCTTTAGAAAGGACTACCGCGGATACGCGAAATCATCTCCAGTTCTACTGATTCAACTGTTTTTACCTCCTTAAGACAATCAAGCGCAAAGTGCCATATATTCAACCGTCAACGCCAGCACGCCTTCAACAGCTGGAGCCGGAGCAAACAGTACTACTACAAATTCCATGCCAAACATTTCTACTGCAGCTCCCCTTATTTACAACAGCAGCACATTTCCTGTCACGGCCAGTTCAGCCTACAAATCGTCTGGTGAGACCGAAGGTATTACTTCAACATCAGCAGTATTAGGCAAAGCCACGACTTCGGTAGCCACAGGTATCTAGCTACTTCCCAATTTTGCCTATAACTACGATGTATCTAGTTCGTATGACTGAGTTTGTGTTGTCCCGTTCCTTGCCCTTTTCTGCTGTTCTTCATCTCCTCTGATATTGCTTTTTTCTTGGTTGGCCCAGGCCTTGTTTTGGCGTTATCTTTGTCTTGCTCTCGACGCAAAACGGCATCTTTGGAAAGGACTACCACGGATACGCGAAATCATCTCCAGTTCTACTGATTCAACTGTTTTTACCTACTTAAGACAATCAAGCGCAAAGTGCCATATATTCAACCGTCAACGCCAGCACGCCTTCAACAGCTGCAGCCGGAGCAAACAGTACTGCTACAAATTCCATGCCAAACATTTCTACTGCGGCTCCCCCTATTTACAACAGCAGCACATTTCCTGTCACGGCCATTTCAGCCTACAAATCTTCTGATGAGACCGAAGGTATTACTTCAACATCAGCAGTATTAGGCAAAGCCTCGACTTCGGTAGCCACAGGTATCTAGCTACTTCCCAATTTTGCATATAACTACGATGTTTCTAGTTCGTATGACTGGGTGTGTGTTGTCCCGTTCCTTGTCCTTTTCTGCTGTTCTTCATCTCCTCTGATATTGCTTTTTCCTTAGTTGGCCCAGGCCTTGTTTTGGCGTTATCTTTGTCTTGCTCTCGACGCAAAATGGCACCTTTAAAAAGGACTGCCGCGGATACGCAAAGTCATCTCTAGTTCTGCTGATTCAACTGTTTTTACCTCCTTAAGACAATCAAGCGCCAAGTGCCATATATTCAACCGTCAACGCCAGCTCACCTTCAACAGCTGCAGCCGAAGCAAACAGTACTACTACAAATTCCATGCCAAACATTTCTACTGCGGCTCCCCCTATTTACAACAGCAGCACAGTTCCTGTCACGGTTAGTTCGCTCTACAAATTTTCTGATGAGACCGAAGGTATTACTTCAACATCAGCAGTATCAGGCAAAGCCACGACCTCGGTAGCCACAGGTATTTAGATTATTTCCCAATTTTGCCTATAGCTACAATGTTTCTTGTTCGTATGACTGGGTGTGTGCTGTCCCGTTCCTTGTCCTTTTCTGCTGTTATCCATCTCCTCTGATGTTGCTTTTTCCCTGGTTGGCCCAGGCCTTGTTTTGGCGTTATCTTTGTCTTGCTCTCGACGCAAAACGGCACCTTTACAAAGGACTGCCGCGGATACGCAAAGTCATCTCTAGTTCTGCTGATTCAACTGTTTTTACCTCCTTAAGACAATCAAGCGCAAAGTGCCATATATTCAACCGTCAACGCCAGCTCACCTTCAACAGCTGCAGCCGGAGCAAACAGTACTACTACAAATTCCATGCCAAACATTTCTATTGCGGCTCCCCCTATATACAACAGCAGGACAGTTCCTGTCACCGCTAGTTCGCCCTACAAATCTTCTGGTGCGATCAAAGGTATTACTTCAACATCAGCAGTATTAGGCAAAGCCACGACCTCGGTAGCCCCAGGTATTTAGATTACTTCCCAATTTTGCCTATAACTACGATGTTTCTTGTTCGTTTGGCTGAGTATGTATTGTCCCGTTCTTCATCTCCTCTGTATTATTTTTGTTTTTTCCCTGGTTGGCCCAGGCCTTGTTTTGGCGTTATCTTTGTCTTGCTCTCGACGCAAAACGGCACCTTTACAAAGGACTGCCGCGGATTTAGCGAAATCATCTCTAGTTCTGCTGTCTTAACTGTTTTTACTTCCTTAAGACAATCAAGCGCCAAGTGCCATATATTCAACCGTCAACGCCAGCACGCCTTCAACAGCTGCAGCCGGAGCAAACAGTACTACTACAAATTCCATGCCAAACATTTCTACTGTGGCTCCCCCTATTTACAACAGCAGCACAGTTCCTATCACGGCCAGTTCAGCCTACAAATTTTCTGGTGAGACCGAAGGTATTACTTCAACATCAGCAGTATCAGGCAAAACCACGCGGACTTCGGTAGCCACAGGTATCTAGCTATACTTCACAATTTTGCCTATAACTGCGATGTCTTTACTTCGTATGACTGAGTGCATGTTGTCCCGTTTCTTGTTCTTTTTTTGCTTTTCTTGATCTCCTTTGTATATAGTTTTTCCCATGCATGGTCATCCTCGAGTCCTTGTTTTGGCCTTAGTTATCTTTGTCTTGCTCTCGACGCAACTGCATTGTTCTCTTTCTTTTTGGCTATCATTTTTGCCCTTCTCCACATATATGCTCCAGATGTATCCTGCATGTCCTAGTTGGCCTTATCTTTGTTATTGTTCTTTCCTCTGCATGTCCTTTCCTTGTTTTTTGTCCTTATACTTTTCCTTGCCCCTCTTCTTGTGGTTTTTCTTGTCTTTATCCCAATTCTTTTCTTAATCTAAACAGTAGTTTATATATGTACTACATTCACCCTTGGAGCTTGGCAGTTCATATCAGAAGTTTCATGATGAAAATTTAAAACAATCAGGTGCAAAAAAAGTCAAAACTATAATCTAATACAAACACATTCAAATATAGAACATCCCAAACAACAAAAAGGAACAGCATATACCCAGCAAAAATGCACAAACTTTAGCAAATTCAGCCATGTGACATAGGCAGCGCAATCGCACCTTCAAACACGACAAACTCCAGAACTTACCGCTCAACAGCTGGAGCCGAAGCAAATGCCAACAGTACAATTCTCAAGTTCACGCCGACAGTTGCCGCCAGTGACTTCTCAGCAAAATATTCCACTGAAGAAGCAAGAGCGACCCTAAAGACTCATACTACTCCCGTTTTGCCTGCGGCGAGTCCCTCTGTCTCCACGGGAAACAAAAAAGCTGGGAGTCGCACCACTAACACTACAGCTGTTATGACGTCCACTTACACATCGCCTGACTTCAGCATCACCAAAGGCATTACGGCAACAACATCAGGTAAAGTTACAACGTCATTGGATAAGGATTGGTGTCTATCTATTTTCTAATCTTGTAGCTTTGTTCCTTGCACTATAGACTTTGCTTCTTTCCAGCTTGTTGCCCTAGTTTTTATCATTTTAATTTGTCGTTCTTGATTTCCTCGACTCACAGTCACAAACTTTCTAGGAATGGATCCAATATGAAAAAATATATATTCCCCCAAACGCTTATACTCCACTTGATTAATTATTCAAATAGCAGATCATTATTACAAAATATGAATAACACGCCCCGTTTCTGCCGGGCGACCTGCTCGTTCAGCACATGTCTTCAGTGGCTCTTGAAAGTAGCCAAATTTCCCTCCTAATGCAGTTTTCACCCAAAATAAAACCATTTCGGAAAGATATCTTCTATATCCAAAACACACGCATCTCATTCTTGTTCTTGTCTTTTTCCTTATTTGTCTCTATTTTGGAGCTTGTTCCTTTCCTTGCTTTTGTTTTCCTCGTCTTTATTTTGTCGTTCTTGCTCTCCTATTCCTATTCAAATAGGTGTCAACAGAGCACCGCCTGGCAACACGTCGCCTGATCTAAGCAAAACCAAAACACCAGGAGCATCAGATAAAGTCACTTCTCCATCGATCATCAAAGTACCTACAGGTATCCTTGCTTATAATGTTCTACCGGCTTGTTTTTCTGTGCGATTCATGGTGTTGCTTTTCTTCATCTTAATGCTGTTACTCTTGTTGTTCTCTCTTGTCTTGTCCTTCTCCAAGTCCGGCATCAGTTAGTATTCTTTCCTTGTGGTAACAATTGTTTCTGTGCAAAACCCTCCCCTAATATACCAAAACAGTACAATTCGATGCTGTTTGTTAACGGATAAAACGGCAATTAACAGGACTAATCTCAAGCTCGGTGAAACAAGAGGCATCAACAGTGGTTCAGTCAACCTCATCAAAACTCCCTCTGCTGCCTTCAAAGAACATTTCCAGAACTTTCGTGTCTGCTTCCACAGCCCGCTCCTCAAATTATTCCACCTCCAACATGTCGAGCACGAGCGGTGTACGTGATCAGAACATCATCAACGCCACTAAGGTAGTGACGTCCAAAAGTCAGCCGTCTTCACAAGTAATGACATCAACCCAAAAGACTCGGCCAACGATTACGCCGGCAGTCGAACCAACAGGTTTGGAACACTCGTTCTCCTATACACCTTCGTTTTACTTTTTCCCGGCTTTTAGTGGAAAAATTGGCCATTGGAAATGTGCTGCAAATAGTTTTATTAAGCGAAACCCGACGTCTTTAGGACACAGGTCTAGAAAGACGGAGAACACCAATACTTCCAATACCCTTTACACTTCTTCTTCCCTCTGGAATAAACAAACCAACGAGAAGAATGGTCAAAAAATCGCAACTAATCGTCTTTCCCTTTAGTCCCAGGCCCTAAATACGAATGGGGCACCTGGATAAACGAGGAGGAAGAGTGTAAAAAGCAGTGTACAGACATAGGAGGGACAGTCACTCATTCCCGCTCCTGCACACAAGTAGACAAATCGACGCCCACAGCTGACAGTAAATGTCCAACAGACAACAAAAAATTAAGGGAAACCAGAGTTTCTGAGTGTGACAACAAAGACGTCTGTCCTTCCCCAGGTAAGCTCCAGCTTAGCTTGTTCGACTTTATTCTATACACTGTTACTGTCACGGCAGCAGTTCGAGGCAAAGAGAAGACTCTACTTTAGAGTCATGAAGTTATGACGCCAACTTTCGAAATAATCAAAAACTGTTTTAGGTGGAGCAACCCTTTTCGTGTTGTACAGATAAAGAGGTTTTCTTCCTACCAAATCCAGAAATCCTACGTGACAAACAATCAAAAACCTCATACGAAAAGTTTCATTAGCGAAAAAATGGCAAAAAAACAATCAAAAGGTTCATTCGATATTTTTCCAGTGGAAAATGCATACGACATATATAGAGGATATTACAAGGCGGCGCGAAGATATGAATTTTATTTTCGAGTGGTAAAAACAATATTTTACGAACGAGCGCTTCGCGAGTGAATAAAATATTGTTTTTACCACGAGAAAATAAAATCCATATCTTCAAGCCGCCGTGTAATTTTCTTTTTATTATATTAGACACGAGTGTTTTACGAGAAATTGCACAAACAACCGTGCAAAAGCGGGAAATGATGCCAACGATATCCTCACTAGTGAGGATATGGAAAATACGCCACTCGGGTCCCGGATGTAGTTTAGTATGGATTTTACGCGCGGTATATTTTCCAATAAAACACTCGTGTCTATATAATAAAGGAGAGTTAGTAATGGGTTAATCTCTTCAATTTCTCTCAGCTTCATGCCTTAAGGGAGAAGTCATCGTTCTGGGTGGCCTGTTGGTTACCATGGTTATTATAAAGTAAGTGACAAATCTGAGGCTATTCGTTCGCTACGCTGCATTCAGAGGCTTCCTTAAAATTCAGCAAAAATTCGAAGAAAAATAAGTGGAATATTTTCATGTTGCACGATAACAGACAACTGATTATCCTGTCTGTTTCTTCTCTCTTTCCTCTCGTTCTCTTACACACTCACTCCTGTATGTTTGCCTATTTCTTTTCCCAGTCTGTCGCACTGAATATGCAACGAGAGCAAAGATTTGAGTGAGTAGGGCCTTCGTTTTGGCTCGAGAAATACAATTGTATAGTTCTTACAGTCCCTTCTTTGTCAACGTTTGTAGAATTTATTAATTTAAATTTGTACGAAAAAGAGTAAAAGTAACATAAAATAGCAAAACAATCCTTACGAACTGACACGGCCACGGAATTCTTATATGCACTTGAACTGTAGAATGCATGTTGGTACGAGATTGTAAAGATGTTCCTGATATACGTATGGGACGGTACTCAAAACGGCTTGTTTATAGAACATGCTGTTCTGTTTATGTGACGGATAAATTAATGCATGGCATGCTAAGCTAGTAAAACATTTCCTGTTGAGTGTAAGAAACGCGCTTGTACTAAAAAATGAAGAATTAAACGGCAGTGTTGTTGATCCTCATACCTGGTTTTATCTATATCTTTGTACACAAGTTATTATCTTCTTTGGAAATCAAAATACTTCCAGGTTATTTGAAGTGAATCGTACAAAACATTGAGCCTCCAACTATTTTCCAGAATATTTCTCTTATCTTTATGCTGTACAAGAGAGGCAAGTTTTCAGTCCACTAGAGTCTATTGTTCTAGTTTGTCTCAGCGTTGTTTGTATTCTTCTCACGTGAACCCTGCACCCAGCCATTTCTGAGATGCCTGTTCAATCTGTTTCAAAACGAGGCCTTGGGTTAAATGAGTTTGATTTGCATAAAAATGCACAAGCGAGTAAAACTTATTTTCATCAGAAAGGTTTCACACCAAGCCTCGTTTTGAAACAGAGGCAACCGGTATCTCGGAAATGGTCTATTATGAGACGCGAATACATACCAGTGCAAAGAAATTCATTTTACTCAGCAGATTAGATCAAGCGACCTTCAGCAGGGCTAATTTGATTCATCCCTCCCATTAACCCTAACAGACAACACATATAAAGCTGAAGCTCCCGTAAGCGGACACCTTGGTAAGCAGAAAAAATGTCCGTAACTGGAACTGTCCGCTAACGAGAATGTGTAAATACAGAGTTTGACTGAGCTAGAATAAACTTAAACGGAGTCTCGTAGAGGCGTCCGTATTAAGTAGAGCTGTCCGTTTACGGGAGTGTCCGCCAAGAGAGCTTCGACTGTACTGCATACAAATATCGGGACGAGAGACGTGGCTAACCTGAAGAACGTCGTTCCCTTGCTTGTTTAACGCTGCACACACTTCAGTCACTCTTCACGTTGTAAATCCTAACTTTTCCTTTCTTGGGGACCAGTTTGCTTCTCGCTTTTCCCGCTGCTCTCTTGGAGAGGTTTGGCCGTTGTAAACCTGGCTTGGACTCGATCTCAGTCCTTTGCCCTTTTAAGGTAAAACCATCACTCCAAGAACCACTGTTTGCGGGAATGTGATCAGGAACTTGGGTACCAGGCCTCTCTTGTTCAGGTGACCTGAACCGAGCTTTCTCGGGACTAGGGCTTCGGAAACTCTCTTCGTTGTCTAACAGTCTCCAGATTTCTTGTAGAGAGGTCTGCCCTTCCGAAGACGACGTAAATAATGGCCCCTCCGTCAAAGGCGAAGAATTCTGCTGACCGGGCATTGCTGTCTCAAGAAGCTTGGTAGCCGGGTTTGACATCCCGACAGCTTTCGAGGGCCTCGAGTCACGTGACTCAGCGCGGACATCTGCTAAAAATGTACACGGTTTAGGGTACTGATAATTTACTTAACGACTTTTTCAAAATCTTATGACAACTTTGCTAACGTTGCAACTCCCGTTTTGTGTGTTAGGGACAGGGCAAGCCGCGTGCTAACCTGTCATGTGCCTTACTTGTAATACATTTTCCCAAAAAGGATCTTTAACTTTACATCGCGCAATCGCTCAATATTCAATTATTAAGCAAAGTAAAATGCGGCACTACGTCACTTATTCCTGACTACAAAGCACAATGTAATGCATAGCTATGAAAACACGACAATCTGAAAATGGTGCATCAGATGGCGATTTGAAAAAAAAAAAAAAGGTAGCCACAACTCAGATAGTTCAAACAGATTTCTCCCAAACAAACTGTGAGGTAATCTGCTAGCTCGACTGGAGAGTCTAGTTGTCCCGGGATAGCGTACACGGCATTCAACGCCCCTAACCTCGTTCCCAGGCTCTTTAAATAAAGGGAAATGAAAGAGCCTGGGAACGTGGTTGCACCACGCCCAGCAAATTGGTCACAGCATCTCGGGCACGCAAATGATTGCGGTAAAAAAAAAAAAAAAAAAAAAAAAAAAACTCACTGCGATGGTTTTCATTGTCATTGCCCTCAGACGGAGACGTCTCACTCGAGCTTGACTTGACAGTTATACGCGCCTTCTCCGCGGCATCAAGTTCCTGCTCGGCCCTGCGCTGGGCAAACTGTAGCTCATGTGACGTCAGCTGGTACTGCAGCTTCTCCACGGCGCTGAGCTTGCTTTGCAACTGGTCCGCAATTTGTCTCGGAGTTTTGCTGGAGACTTTACTGTCGCTGGTTTTGGTAAACGCTTGTGGGGCCGACACGCTTGTGGCGCCACGATCACGAGAGGAAAGACATCCAGAATCTGCAGATGAGACGCACAACTTTCACTCATTTTGAGTTAACCTTTCACTGCCAAGAGTGATCAACTTCAATTTTCTCCTTCAGTTTCTAACCAGATCAATATATCATACAGTATGGAGAACTTGGCTTTTCATACCTTGCTCAGATGAAAGCTGATGATTCTATGAAACTATTGATTCTCACTACATTACTCACACAGTTTCTTCTTAAAAGTTTCGGAGAATCTGTAATTTGAGCTTGGGAGTAAAGGGTTAAGGTCCTGTTATACGTAACAATTATTCTTGCAAAGGAAAACCATTGCGAGAAAAATTGTAGAAGAAATCGCGCTAGCAACACCCCTCTTGGTATCGTTGCAACGCTTTTAATCAGGTGGCTGCGATAATTTGGGTATATAGTGTAGTAACTTGTGGTACAAAAACTAGAGGACGAACGATTCAGTGATAGAACAATAAGAAAATATGCGTGGCATGTGTGAATTGGCCTTCCTGAGCTTTTCAAGTACATTTACAAATCAAAAGTAAAGAAACCCGAAGGGATAAGAAAAAGAAGATAAATAATTAAACAAACAAAAGGATAGGAGGAGAAAGGAAGAAGAGAAAAGAGAGAGAAAATAAGGAGGGGAAATGTCAGGAGAAGGCGAAACGAGATGGTGACTTACTTGTGTGTCTGGCGAGTTCGGCCCTGAGTCTGTTGCCCATCTGAATGAGCTGCTCCTTTTCCCGCGCTAACTGGTCGATGCGCTGTGCTGCCACCTTTAGTTTGCCTTGTAACCGCGCCACATTTCCTTGACCAGGCTTCACAGAAAAGATTGCGTCATGAGCAGGGTCGGGCCGTGGATCTGTGTAACAGTAAAAGCGATAGAAAATGAGGGATACGCTGGAGTGATACCGCACTGCACCTGACGGAGGATGATGCGATGCGCTATGCGAGTGTGGATGTATGGCACTAGCGTAGCAATTGCGACTTGCAAATAGCTGGTCAGTCACTGGTCACTCGCCAAACGGTAAAAAACGTGGGTCGATTTGGGTGGAAACTGATTTGACCTCGACCAAAGTCGAACCAAGTTGAACCAAGTGCGTGGCCAAACGATACTCGAGTCGAAAACTTGGGTTGAGTTGACTCGACCTAGGAGTCCGTTTGACCGTTTGCATGGAGTACATATCCATTTTGAGTTGGCTTCGCAATTGCTGAACTTCATCCTGCAGTTGTCTGGTGACGGCGCTTTGAGGATCAAAGGAAGAAGCAGTTATACCTTGAGTAGCAAGATCCAACTTGAGACAAGAAAATACCAAGGCACTAGACATCAGCTACAAATTACGAATTCAAGTACACCGCTGTAAGGGTATACAATGCTGTTTCAACACGTCAAGGGCCGTGCTCACAAAACGTCCGCCGTAAGGAATGTCTTATTCATAAAAAATGTCCCAGATACCCGTCACCTGTTTTATAACAAGACCTAATTTTTTTTTATGAAATTGAATTTTGTTTGCATAAAAATGAACATGCGAGTAAAAGTAATTTTGATCAGAAACGTTTCGCACTGGGCCTCGTTTTGAAACAGAGGCAACAAACATCTCTGCCTTTTCTCTCCGCTGACCTGTTCTTCGGCTCACCTGGTTACTGAGTGACGTTGCCTGTGCGTTTCTCTCCAGTCCACTCTTGTAGTACTCGTCCGCCTCTCGTCGGGTCTGCGTCAGCTGCAGTTCCATTTCAGCAAGTCGCTGTTTCAGGGCAGCGGTCTCATCTGTTGCGCGCCGCGACTGAGTGGACAGTTCGTACTGCAGCTGGTCAGCGGAAAGCTGCTTCTGTCGTGACTGCAAAAACACAGAAAAGAACTTAAGAGGTCACCAACCATCTGTGCATGTCCAATGTGGCGTTCTGGACAGAATCGCGCAGTTTTATATTGAGAGCGGCAAAAACGTTCGATACTAGGTTAACTCCGCTATCTAGAGCTTCCTTGTCAGTCAAAGTTCCTCGGTTATCGTAAAATAAACATTTATAGACATCTGTAGATGTACGCATTTCTAGATGTAAACAAAAACATTGAAGCCTTAAAATGATAGCGGTATCTCACCTCCTCTTGAGCTTGGTTGACGAGGCTTTGTAGATGAGCCACAGTCGCCCCCTGTTTCTTCACTTGAGCTGACAGCGCTGACTTCTCTTGTCCCAAGTAACCTGAAAAAAAAAAAAAAAAAAAAAATCAAGAGATTCTCTCTGTAATTTCCCGGCCTGTAAAAAACCGAGGCTGAGTAAAGTTCTTACGACGTTCTTCGCTACATTTCCAAGAAAATCTAAAATACCCAAATTGAGAACCATATTGCAGAAGAAAATGCGAATGTCGAAAACAAAAACCAAGTACACCGCCAATCCGATACGCATCGGCTAGATAAAAGTGCAAGCAAACTACTTAATTATTTATTACTTATTTAACACACAAAACGTCGGAGTAAAGCGGAAAAAAAAACTGCAGTTTCGATGCTAGGCCATCGTATCATCCGCACTCAAAGAAGCATCACCAAACGCCGGGGTCTCAAAAAAATATATATATATATATGTATTCGCTTCTGCCGCTGACAGAGTGTATGTTCTCTGCAGTTCTATCTCTGGATCTTACGAGGATGCAGCTGTTATATTATTTGCTCTGTTATATTATCCGCACTCAAACAACATTAGTAAGTTTAAAGCAATCATGCATGTATAACACCTAAAGCTGGTAAACCACTCAACTGAAAACTCTCAGAGAATATATATTTCAGTATGAAATAGCCGTGTTCCTGTGTTGTTGTTGAGCGTAATTCGTGTTCTTTTTATAATATATTTTGAGTCGCTCTAGTAGAAACCCCGGGTGGTGAACATACGCGAGGGGAAACGGCTTGAGTCACAAGGAGAGTTTTCTTTCCCACTCTGAGAGACCTCGTGCATGAACACCGGGTTTTCTTACACCGCTTTTTATCCGAGTATGTATCTGCTCATCGACCGCAACAAAACTGAAACACAGACCCGCTTAGATGCAAGGAAATCAATTTCCTCTTTGAAAATAATTTATTCTAAACTAGTCTCTGTTGTGACGACCATGTAGTTGTTTGTATATCGTAACTAGGAAGTAGCAGCTTGCTTGTGAGTTATGCCTTTTAGTCCGAATAAACTAACTCAAAATGTATGTGTGCGTTTGCACAAGTTGAATAAACGCAAAAGCCAATATTTTAAAACTCGTACTTATTCACCTACAACTTTGCAAGGACGTCCTTTAAACCGAGAAATTGGAAGGGGACTGAACTCGTTTATGTACATTTTATGCAAACAATTAGATTCTTTTAGTAGAGATAACTACGTTACTCTGTTTTACATTGCACAGCTAAGTGCTGAATAGAAGTTATTAAAACCTACTTGATGGATGACCATCACTAAATAATGGCGGGTGTTCTTGGCTTCCCTCTCTTTCTTAGCTATCGTTCGACTTGTCCTTCATTTCCGCTGGAAGTCTTACTCGAAAATATGGGGGTAAAAGCACATACATGTAAAAAGAGAGAAACTAAAAGCTGACTGCAAACCGTTTTGGGGATAAACCTCCGCAGTTGTCGGAGTTTGTGTTGACATATCATTAATAGCATGTTTCATCTAAGACGGGCACCAGCTCCAACTGTCCGTTTGTCCAGACAAACAGAGTCCAGTTAAAGGAAGTGACTGAAGAAACGGCAGGGACCGCTCCTACCAGGTGTCCGTTTTAGAGAAGTGACATTCGTAAAGGGATGTCCGTTAAAAGGGAGTTGACTGTATTTTCAACCAAATGCACATATTATTTGCAGTACGGAGTCTGGTTGTTCTTTCTGCTTTGCATGGCGGCTGATACTACAATGGCAAGCTCTGCACAGCCAGGTGAGTGAGACGAAAGCCGCAAAACGGCATCTTCAGTAAGGACTGCCGCCGATACGCGAAGTCATCTCCAGTTCTGCTGGCTCAACTGTTTTTATCTCCTTAATTATAATCCAGCTCCAAGTGACATAAATTTAGCAAAAAATCGGTCAGATCAATCTGACCGATTTTTCGAGCGTGCGTGAACACGCGTACCAATGCGATCTCCGATCTATCAAACTCGAGCGATCTCAGTCTGAACGGCTGAACCTGAGAAGTGACAAAAAGAGAGACGATACTGTCAAACTTGACAGAAAAAGTTTACAGCATAATAGACTGATGGGAACAATGGGTGACATTTCAATCATTTGAATACAGACGGCATTCGGCTGAATTACTGTAAACAGCTGGTGCAACACGTCTTGACAACAGCTTTATTCATGAGGTGGCTTGCCTAACGCCGCTCTCGATAGCCGGTAAATTTGCCAGCTTATAATACCAGGAAAACCGTGCACATCTTTTTAAAAGCATCAAACAGAGTACGTGCGAAACAACAGGCCTGTTTTTTCAGGATCAGAAAAAAATGCTTTTGATGAAGGTAAGTGCTTATGACTTGTGAATCGTGACAGTAGGGGAGAAACATTTATCTACTAAAGACAATCGTATATTTTTAGGTTTTGAAACTTATACACTGAACTTCTGGCCGTTTCCAGGGCGTAATGTGTTGCTGTTTATTTTCAAGGCGAAAAGTAACCGTAAAATAATATGTCTGGGCATAAAGGGCGAATAACACTGCCCTATCCCACATACTCTTGTGATAAATGGCGCGTGCTAAAGGCCGGGCAAAACAAGGACACATTGTGGCGGCAACATTGTATCCTTCGATGTTTCCAGAGTGGCAAAATGTGCGGCAACATTGTTGCGCTCAGTGCGGACACAAATTTGTATCCGTAACAAATGTTTCGCGTGTGGCAAAACGGGGCAACATTTGGGAAACATGCGCGCGTGAGCAATATTCCCGCCACAATGTGTCCTCGTTTTGCCAGGCCATAAGTTCTTGATAAACTTGGATACGCGAAGCTTTTGAAATTATACAGATGAAACCCACGATGCTCTATTCTTTGAGTCAATGCTTTTGTTTCCTTACAAAGAGGGTAGAACTTTTACTGTGCGGGCAAACAATTTGGCTAAAAAATAGTAAAATAGAATAATCATAATCAGTGAAGTCACGCCTCAATTCCACAAACTCAGTCGGAAAAATTTCGACAGCGCATTCAAACCTTCGCGAGATCGTAGAAAAAACAATATTCCAATCAAAGCAGCAAGGCAGCTGTAAGCTCGCGAATTTGTCAAAAGTATACTTTTGCGGGAGTGGGTATTTAATAGAACTGGCTCAAGGCCACATCGTAAAAATTGCTCAATTTTAGGTATGTCAAGTTCGCATCCGTTTCCGCGGGCCTCCACTTTTGCTGAACCGCGTAGTCGATTTAGTCTCAGTTTTAAAACCCTCATTTACAAGGCGGCCGAGGGTGAAAATTATAAACTTAGACCCTCGAATTGGGAGAATTTAAAATCCTTCACCGAGTGCCAAATCTTTGAACCGGAAGGAGACCTTCCGGAGTCGCACTGAAAAATGTCTATCCGTGACTTCATTACTCATGTCACGCACAGTTTATGTTCAACATCTACACATTCATCAGAGGCCATGATACTCTAGCCTGGGCTGCATTCAAACTAAATACGTGCTTAAAGAAAACACGCCTTTCTTCTTTTGGCTAATTACAAGTCGAATAAGTTTAAGTGAAATCTGATAACTTGTTGACATTACTTGCGGTTTTGGTCAAATTCATTTTCGATTCTTCTTCTTCTTCCAGTTCTGTACAGCATTTTTCATTGCTGGCGAAAACTATGCGAAGCAAAGCAACTTTAATCAAACGATAGAAATACTTCGACAAGCTGAAGTCGCTCAGGGCTGTCAGTGGTCACGGGTAATTCAACTTTGACTTAGGCCCAGTCCATACGTCGAACTTCTCATGTGCCGAATCTAATACCAATTTGGGTCGATCCAAATAATAATATGCGACAGTTGATTCAAAGGTCGAATTAAATGTGGTCGAATAAAATATAAAAATAAACAAAAAACCGTTGGACCCAGCGAAAAACCAACAGGCGAAGAAGGAAAAACGATCAAATTGCAACAGGTGGCCGTTTGTGCGCGTATTCGCACTTTGACAGTTTGATTCCAGATCCAAATGAACGCCGACTGTCGAAAAAGCCGCTGGAAATTTCACCCGGGAGATTTTACCGCAGAAGCTATGCAGACAAAGTCTGTGTACTTTAAAGTATATCTGGCGTTGATCTGGGAAACATTTAGGCCATTTTGAGATTTGGAACTTTATTTGAATCGGAAAAAATGCTGTGATGCCGAAACTCATTATGCATCAAGTGTCACACACGAGTGACTGCAGCCAATCTGTGGGTAGGATATAATTTATCCCCGAACGAAGTGAGGGAAATAATCACGACACTAATGCAGTAATACCGCTTTATACCGCCTTACTTGCTGACTCCAAGCGAGTCGCCATCTCGAAATTTAACGTTCGTCTGTCAGTCAATCAGTCTGGCGTACGACTTTAGGCGCGGTTACCCTGCTAACCAATAACAAAGGCCGGATTGATCACGTGTGCCCTGTAGTTTTACTCCGAATAAGAGAAGTTAGATTTGGCGCGATGTGGCTAGCCGATTCGAACCAACGGAAATACATCACAATAAAACGCTCCCACAGACGGACTTGCTAATGCGCGCCAACATTCAAAACAACGTCACTTTCGGAACACAGTTCGAGCTGACAAAAATTCCATTTTTGATTCGGTCCCAGACTTATCTCGGAACCTGATTTTGGAGTATCCAGTTTAGTCACAACCATTATCTCTAAGACACTTCTAGCTCGCTCATTTGCATCCAGCCCCTCAAAGAGGCAGGCTTTTATAAGATAACACTAAAAAGATGGTTGTTTGACACTAATTTTGTCTACTGTTTTATATTCATAACACTGTCACGTCGTGTTGAGAAGCGATGTGCTTAAGGCCGGCAAAACGAGGCGGACACATTGTGGCGGCAACCATTGCTAGCGTGCGCATGTTTCCTAAATGTTGCCCCGTTTCGCCACGCGCGCGAAACAATTTTTTGCGAACACAAAAAATGTTTCTGAAAAACTTCAGAGACATTATTTGTTGTGACAATCTTGCCACCACAATATGTTCTCGTTTTGCCAGGCCTTTACAATCACAACAATCCGACCCGTAACTACAACTTCCCCAAGACTTCCCGCCAGTTCTTGGAGCCAAAGTATATTACTCCATAAATGTTGTTTTCCGGTATTCATATTATCCCGACTCTGACGATACTCGGTTAGGAACAAACAGTCATTCCGCCTTCTGCTTGGTCTTCCTTATTTAACACACAAAACGTCGGAGTAAAGCGGAAAAAAAACTGTAGTTTCGATCCTAGGCCATCGTATCATCCGTATTCAAAGAAGCATCACCAAACTCCGGGGTCTCTTGAAAAAAAAATGTATTCGCTTCTGCCGCTGACAGAGTGTTTGTTCTCAGCAGTTCTATCCCTGGATCTTACGAGGATGCAGCTGTTATATTATTTGCTCCGCATTCAAACAACCTAAAACATTAATTTTAAAGTGATCATGTATTAACACCTAAAGCTGGTAAACCACTCAACTGAAAACTCTCAGAGAATATATATTTCAGTCAAATAGCCGTGTTCCTGTGTTGTTGTTGATTCGTGTTCTTTTTATAATATATTTTGAGTCGCTCTAGTAGAAACCCCGGGTGGTGAACATACGCGAGGGGAAACGGCTTGAGTCACAAAGAGAGTTTTCTTTCCCACTCTGAGAGACCTCGTGAACACCGGGTTTTCTTACACCGCTTTTTATCCGAGTATGTATCTGCTCATCGACCGCAACAAAACTGAAACAAAGACCCGCTTAGATGCAAGGAAATCAATTTCCTCTTTGAAAATAATTTATTCTAAACTAGTCTCTGTTGTGGCGAACATGTATAGTTGTTTGTATATCGTAACTAGGAAGTAGCAGCTTGCTTGTGAGTTATGCCTTTTAGTCCGAATAAACTAACTCAAAATGTATGCGTGCGTTTAGCATATGAATAAACGCAAAAGCCAATTAACTCGTACTTATTTACCTACAACTTTGCAAAGACATCCTTTAAACCGAGAAATTGGAAGGGGACTGAACTCGTTTATATGTATATTTATGCAAACAATATAATTCTTTTAGTAGAGATAACTACTTTACTCTGTTTTACATTGCACAGCTAAGTGCTGAATAGAAGTTATTAAAACCCACTTGATGGATGACCATCACTAAATAATGCCGGGTGTTCTTGGCTTCCCTCTCTTTCTTAGCTACCGTTCGACTTGTCCTTCATTTCCCCTGGAAGTCTTATTAAAAAATATGGAGGTAAAAGCACATACATGTAAAAAGAGAGAAACTAAAAGCTGACTGCAAACCGTTTTGGGGATAAACCTCCGCATCACTGCCACAAAATTGAAAGAAGCGTCGCAGTTGTTGAAGTTTGTGTTGACATATCATTAATAGCATGTTTCATCTAAGACGGGCACCAGCTCCAACTGTCCGTTTGTCCAGACAAACAGAGTCCAGTTAGAGGAAGTGACTGAAGAAACGGCAGGGACCGCTCCTACCAGGTGTCCGTTTAGAGAGGTGACATTCGTAAAGGGATGTCCGTTAAAAGGAAGTTGATTGTATTTTCAACCAAATGCACATATTATTTGCAGTACGGAGTCTGGTTGTTCTTTCTGCTTTGCATGGCGGCTGATACTACAATGGCAAGCTCTGCACAGCCAGGT
Organism: Plumapathes pennacea; assembly: GCA_964036295.1. Lineage (NCBI taxonomy): Eukaryota > Metazoa > Cnidaria > Anthozoa > Antipatharia > Myriopathidae > Plumapathes > Plumapathes pennacea. The sequence goes on along the minus strand of OZ038465.1, from coordinate 8,000,525 downwards.
GAGTGAGACGAAAGCCGCAAAACGGCATCTTCAGTAAGGACTGCCGCCGATACGCAAAGTCATCTCCAGTCGGTTCTACTGATTCAACTGTTTTTACCTCCTTAAGACAATCAAGCGCAGAGTGCCATATATTCAACCGTCAACGCCAGCACGCCTTCAACAGCTGCAGCCGGAGCAAACAGTACTACTACATATTCCATGCCAAACATTTCTACTGTGGCTCCCCCTATTTACAACAGCAGCACAGTTCCTGTCACGGCCAGTTCAGCCTACAAATTTTCTGATGAGACCGAAGGTATTACTTCAACATCAGCAGTACCAGGCAAAGCCACGCGGACTTCGGTAGCCACAGGTATCTAGCTACTTCCCAATTTTGCCTATAACTACGATGTTTCTAGTTCGTATGACTGAGTTTGTGTTGTCCCGTTCCTTATCCTTTTCTGCTGTTCTTCATCTCCTCTGATATTGCTTTTTCCTTGGTTGGCCCAGGCCTTGTTTTGGCGTTATCTTTGTCTTGCTCTCGACGCAAAATGGCACCTTTAAAAAGGACTGCCGCGGATACGCGAAGTCATCTCTAGTTCTGCTGATTCAACTGTTTTTACCTCCTTAAGACAATCAAGCGCCAAGTGCCATATATTCAACCGTCAACGCCAGCTCGCCTTCAACAGCTGCAGCCGGAGCAAACAGTAATACTACAAATTCCATGCCAAACATTTCTACTGCGGCTCCCCCTGTTTACAACAGCAGCACAGTTCCTGTCACCGCTAGTTCGCCCTACAAATCTTCTGGTACGATCAAAGGTATTACTTCAACATCAGCAGTATTAGGCAAAGCCACGACCTCGGTAGCCCCAGGTATTTAGATTACTTCCCAATTTTGCCTATAACTACGATGTTTCTTGTTCGTATGGCTGAGTATGTGTTGTCCCGTTCTTCATCTCCTCTGTATTATTTTTGTTTTTTCCCTGGTTGGCCCAGGCCTTGTTTTGGCGTTATCTTTGTCTTGCTCTCGACGCAAAACGGCACCTTTAGAAAGGACTGCCGCGGATTACGCGAAATCATCTCCAGTTCTGCTGACTTAACTGTTTTTACCTCCTTAAGAAAATCAAGCGCCAAGTGCCATATATTCAACCGTCAACGACAGCCCACTTTCAACAGCTGCAGCCGGAGCAAACAGTACTACTACAAATTCCATGCCAAACATTTCTACTGCGGCTCCCCCTATTTACAACAGCACAGTTCCTGTCACCGCTAGTTCGCCCTACAAATCCTCTGGTACGATCGAAGGTATTACTTCAACATCAGCAGTATTAGGCAAAGCCACGACCTCGGTAGCCCCAGGTATTTAGATTACTTCCCAATTTTGCCTATAACTATGATGTTTCTTGTTCGTATGGCTGAGTATGTGTTGTCCCGTTCTTCATCTCCTCTGTACTATTTTTGTTTTTTCCCTGGTTGGCTCAGGCCTTGTTTTGGCGTTATCTTTGTCTTGCTCTCGACGCAAAACGGCACCTTTAGAAAGGACTGCCGCGGATTACGCGAAATCATCTCCAGTTCTGCTGACTTAACTGTTTTTACCTCCTTAAGACAATCAAGCGCCAAGTGCCATATATTCAACCGTCAACGCCAGCACGCCTTCAACAGCTGCAGCCGGAGCAAACAGTACTACTACAAATTCCATGCCAAACATTTCTACTGCGGCTCCCCCTATTTACAACAGCAGCACATTTCCTGTCACGGCCATTTCAGCCTACAAATCTTCTGGTGAGACCGAAGGTATTACTTCAACATCAGCAGTATCAGGCAAATCCACGCGGACTTCGGTAGCCACAGGTATCTAGCTACTTCCCAATTTTGCATATAACTACGATGATTCTAGTTCGTATGACTGAGTTTGTGTTGTCCCGTTCCTTATCCTTTTCTGCTGTTCTTCATCTCCTCTGATATTGCTTTTTCCTTGGTTGGCCCAGGCCTTGTTTTGGCGTTATCTTTGTCTTGCTCTCGACGCAAAACGGCATCTTTAGAAAGGACTACCGCGGATACGCGAAATCATCTCCAGTTCTACTGATTCAACTGTTTTTACCTCCTTAAGACAATCAAGCGCAAAGTGCCATATATTCAACCGTCAACGCCAGCACGCCTTCAACAGCTGCAGCCGAAGCAAACAGTAATACTACAAATTCCATGCCAAACATTTCTACTGCGGCTCCCCCTATTTACAACAGCAGCACAGTTCCTGTCACCGCTAGTTCGCCCTACAAATCTTCTGGTACGATCAAAGGTATTACTTCAACATCAGCAGTATCAGGCAAAGCCACGACCTCGGTAGCCCCAGGTATTTAGATTACTTCCCAATTTTACCTATAACTATGATGTTTCTTGTTCGTATGGCTGAGTATGTGTTGTCCCGTTCTTCATCTCCTCTGTATTATTTTTGTTTTTTCCCTGGTTGGCCCAGGCCTTGTTTTGGCGTTATCTTTGTCTTGCTCTCGACGCAAAACGGCACCTTTAGAAAGGACTGCCGCGGATTACGCGAAATCATCTCCAGTTCTCCTGACTTAACTGTTTTTATCTCCTTAAGACAATCAAGCGCCAAGTGCCATATATTCAACCGTCAACGACAGCCCACTTTCAACAGCTGCAGCCGGAGCAAACAGTACTACTACAAATTCCATGCCAAACATTTCTACTGCGGCTCCCCCTATTTACAACAGCAGCACAGTTCATGTCACGGCCAGTTCGCCCTACAAATCTTCTGGTAAGACCGAAGGTATTACTTCAACATCAGCAGTATCAGGCAAAGCCACGACCTCGGTAGCCCCAGGTATTTAGATTACTTCCCAATTTTGCCTATAACTATGATGTTTCTTGTTCGTATGGCTGAGTTTGTGTTGTCCCGTTCTTCATCTCCTCTGTACTATTTTTGTTTTTTCCCTGGTTGGCTCAGGCCTTGTTTTGGCGTTATCTTTGTCTTGCTCTCGACGCAAAACGGCACCTTTAGAAAGGACTGCCGCGGATTACGCGAAATCATCTCCAGTTCTGCTGACTTAACTGTTTTTACCTCCTTAAGACAATCAAGCGCAGAGTGCCATATATTCAACCGTCAACGCCAGCACGCCTTCAACAGCTGCAGCCGGAGCAAACAGTACTACTACAAATTCCATGCCAAACATTTCTACTGCGGCTCCCCCTATTTACAACAGCAGCCCAGTTCCTGTCACGGCCAGTTCAGCCTACAAATTTTCTGGTGAGAGCGAAGGTATTACTTCAACATCAGCAGTATCAGGCAAAGCCACGACTTCGGTAGTCAAAGGTATCCAGCTATACTTCCCAATTTTGCCTATAACTGCGATGTCTTTACTTCGTATGACTGAGTGCATGTTGTCCCGTTTCTTTTTCTTTTTTTGCTTTTCTTGATCTCCTTTGTATATAGTTTTTCCCATCCATGGTCAGCCCCGAGTCCTTGTTTTGGCCTTAGTTATCTTTGTCTTGCTCTTGACGCAACTGCATTGTTCTCTTTCTTTTTGGCTATCATTTTTGCCCTTCTCCACATATATGCTCCAGATGTATCCTGCATGTCCTAGTTGGCCTTATCTTTGTTATTGTTCTTTCCTCTGCATGTCCTTTCCTTGTTTTTTGTCCTTATACTTTTCCTTGCCCCTCTTCTTGTGGTTTTTCTTGTCTTTATCCCAATTCTTTTCTTAATCTAAACAGTAGTTTATATATGTACTACATTCACCCTTGGAGCTTGGCAGTTCATATCAGAAGTTTCATGATGAAAATTTAAAACAATCAGGTGCAAAAAAAAGTCAAAACTATAATCTAATACAAACACATTCAAATATAGAACATCCCAAACAACAAAAAGGAACAGCATATACCCAGCAAAAATGCACAAACTTTAGCAAATTCAGCCATGTGACATAGGCAGCGCAATCGCACCTTCAAACACGACAAACTCCAGAACTTACCGCTCAACAGCTGGAGCCGAAGCAAATGCCAACAGTACAATTCTCAAGTTCACGCCGACAGTTACTGCCAGTGACTTCTCAAAATATTCCACTGAAGAAGCAAGAGCGACCCTAAAGACTCATACTACTCCCGTTTTGCCTGCGGCGAGTCCCTCTGTCTCCACGGGAAACAAAAAAGCTGGGAGTCGCACCGCTAACACTACAGCTGATATGACGTCCACCTACACATCGCCTGACTTCAGCATCACCAAAGGCATTACGGCAACAACATCAGGTAAAGTTACAACGTCATTGGATAAGGATTGGTGTCTATCTATTTTCTAATCTTGTAGCTTTGTTCCTTGCACTATAGACTTTGCTTCTTTCCAGCTTGTTGCCCTAGTTTTTATCATTTTAATTTGTCGTTCTTGATTTCCTCGACTCACAGTCACAAACTTTCTAGGAATTGATCCAATATGAAAAAAAATATATTCCCACAAACGCTTATACTCCACTTGATTAATTATTCAAATAGCAGATCATTATTACAAATATGAATAACACGCCCCGTCTCTGCCGGACGACCTGCTCGTTCAGCACATGTCTTCAGTGGCTCTTGAAAGTAGCCAAATTTCCCTCCTAATGCAGTTTTCACCCAAAATAAAACCATTTCGGAAAGAATGATATCTTCCATATCCAAAACGCACGCATCTCATTCTTGTTCTTGTCTTTTTCCTTATTTGTCTCTATTTTGGAGCTTGTTCCTTTCCTTGCTTTTGTTTTCCTCGTCTTTATTTTGTCGTTCTTGCTCTCCTATTCAAATAGGTGTCAACAGAGCACCGCCTGGCAACACGTCGCCTGATCTAAGCAAAACCAAAACACCAGGAGCATCAGATAAAGTCGCTTCTCCATCGATCATCAAAGTAACTACAGGTATCCTTGCTTATACTGTTCTACCGGCTTGTTTTTCTGTGTGATTCGTGGTGTTGTTTTTCTTCATCTTAATGCTGTTACTCTTGTTGTTCTCTTTTGTCTTGTCCTTCTCCAAGTCCGGCATCAGTTAGTAATCTTTCCTTGTGGTAACAATTGTTTCTGTGCAAAACCCTCCCCTAATATACCAAAACAGTACAATTCGATGCTGTTTGTTAACGGATAAAACGGCAATTAACAGGACTAATCTCAAGCTCGGTGAAACAAGAGGCATCAACAGTGGTTCAGTCAACCTCATCAAAACTCCCTCTGCTGCCTTCAAAGAATATTTCCAGAACTTTCGTGTCTGCTTCCACAGCCCGCTCCTCAAATTATTCCACCTCCAACATGTCGAGCACGAGCGGTGTACGTGATCAGAACATCATCAACGCCACTAAGGTAGTGACGTCCAAAAGTCAGCCGTCTTCACAAGTAATGACATCAACCCAAAAGACTCGGCCAACGATTACGCCGGCAGTCGAACCAACAGGTTTGGAACACTCGTTCTCCTATACACCTTCGTTTTACTTTTTCCCGGCTTTTAGTGGAAAAATTGGCCATTGGAAATGTGCTGCAAATAGTTTTATTAAGCGAAACCCGACGTCTTTTTGACACAGGTCTAGAAAGACGGAGAACACCAATACTTCCAATACCCTTTACACTTCTTCTTCCCTCTGGAATGAACAAACCAACGAGAAGAATGGTCAAAAAATCGCAACTAATCGTCTTTCCCTTTAGTCCCAGGCCCTAAATACGAATGGGGCACCTGGATAAACGAGGAGGAAGAGTGTAAAAAGCAGTGCACAGACATAGGAGGGACAGTCACTCATTCCCGCTCCTGCACACAAGTAGACAAATCGACGCCCACAGCTGACAGTAAATGTCCAACAGACAAAAAAAAATTAAGGGAAACCAGAGTTTCTGAGTGTGACAACAAAGACGTCTGTTCTTCCCCAGGTAAGCTCCAGCTTAGCTTGTTCGACTTTATTCTATACACTGTTACTGTCACGGCAGCAGTTCGAGGCAAAGAGAAGACTCTACTTTAGAGTCATGAAGTTATGACGCCAACTTTCGAAATAATCAAAAACTGTTTTAGGTGGAGCAACCCTTTTCGTGTTGTACAGATAAAGAGGTTTTATTCCTACCAAATCCAGAAATCCTACGTGACAAACAATCAAAAACCTCATACGAAAAGTTTCATTAGCGAAAAAATGGCAAAAAACAATCAAAAGGTTCATTCGATATTTTTCCAGTGGAAAAAGCATACGACATATATAGAGGATATTACACGGCGGCGCGAAGATATGAATTTTATTTTCGAGTGGTAAAAACAATATTTTACGAACGAGCGCTTCGCGAGTGAGTAAAATATTGTTTTTACCACTCGAAAATAAAATCCATATCTTCAAGTCGCCGTGTAATTTTCTTTTTATTATATTAGACGCGAGTGTTTTACGAGAAATTGCACAAACAACCGTGCAAAAGCGGGAAATGATGCCAACGATATCCTCACTAGTGAGGATATGGAAAATACGCCACTCGGGTCCCGGATGTAGTTTCGTATGGATTTTACGCACGGTATATTTTCCAATAAAACACTCGTGTCTGTATGATAAAGGAGAGTTAGTAATGGGTTAATCTCTTCAATTTCTCTCAGCTTCACGCCTTAAGGGAGAAGTCATCGTTCTGGGTGGTCTGTTGGTTACCATGGTTATTATAAAGTAAGTGACAAATCTGAGGCTTTTCGTTCGCTACGCTGCATTCAGAGGCTTCCTTAAATTTCCTCAAAATTTCAAAGAAAAATAAGTGGAATATTTTCATGTTGCACAATAACAGACAACTGATTATCCTGTCTGTTTCTTCTCTCTTTCCTCTCGTTCTCTTACACACTCACTCCTGTATGTTTGTCTATTTCTTTTCCCAGTCTGTCGCACTGAAGATGCAACGAGAGCAAAGATTTGAGTGAGTAGGGCCTTCGTTTTGGCTCGAGAAAGACAATTGTATAGTTCTTACAGTCCCTTCTTTGTCAACGTTTGTAGAATTCATTAATTTAAATTTGTACGAAAAAGAGTAAAAGTAACATAAAATAGCAAAACAATCCTTACGAAGTGACACGGCCACGGAATTCTTATGCATTTGAACTTTAGAATGCATGTTGGTACGAGATTGTAAAGATGTTCCTGGTATACGTACGGGACAGTACTCAAACCGGTTTGTTTATAGAACATGCTGTTCTGTTTGTGTAACGGATAAATTAATGCATGGCATGCTAAGCTAGTAAAACATTTCCTGTTGAGTGTAAGAAACGCGCTTGTACTAAAAAGTGAAGAATTAAACGACAATATTGTTGATTGTCATACCTGGTTTTATCTATATCTTTGTACACAAGTTGTTATCTTCTGTGGAAATCAAAATACTTCCAGGTTATTTGAAGTGAATCGTACAAAACATTGAGCCTCCAACTATTTTCCAGAATATTTCTCTTATCTTTATGCTGTACAACAGAGGCAAGTTTTCAGTCCACTAGAGTCTAATGTTCTAGTTTGTCTCAGCGTTGTTTGTATTCTTCTCACGTGAACCCTGCACCCAGCCATTTCTGAGATGCCTGTTCAATCTGTTTCAAAACGAGGCCTTGGGTTAAATGAGTTTGATTTGCATAAAAATGCACAAGCGAGTAAAACTTATTTTCATCAGAAAGGTTTCGCACCAAGCCTCGTTTTGAAACAGAGGCAACCGGCATCTCGGAAATGGTCTATTATGAGACGCGAATACATACCAGTGCAAAGAAATTCATTTTACTCAGCATATTAGATCAAGCGACCTTCAGCAGGGCTAATTTGATTCATCCCTCCCATTAACCCTAACAGACAACACATATAAAGTTGAAGCTCCCGTACGCGGACACCCCTTGGTAAGCAGAAAAAGTGTCCGTAACTGGAACTGTCCACTAACGAGAATGTGTAAATACAGAGTTTGACTGAGCTAGAATAAACTTAAATGGAGTCTCGTAGAGGCGTCCGTATTAAGTAGAGCTGTCCGTTTACGGGAGTGTCCGCCCAGACAGCTTCGACTGTACTGCATACAAATATCGGGACGAGAGACGTGGCTAACCTGAAGAACGTCGTTCCCTTGCTTGTTTAACGCTGCACACATTTCAGTCACTCTTCACGTTGTAATTCCTAATTTTTCCTTTCTTGGGGACCAGTTTGCCTCTCGCTTTTCCCGCTGCTCTCTTGAAGAGGTTTGGCCGTTGTAAACCTGGCTTGGACTCGATCTCGGTCCATTGCCCTTTTAAGGTAAAACCATCACTCCAAGAACCACTGTTTGCGGGAATGTGATCAGGAACTTGGGAACCAGGCCTCTCTTGTTCAGGTGACCTGAACCGAGCTTTCTCGGGACTAGGGCTTCGGAAACTCTCTTCGTTGTCTAACAGTCTCCAGATTTCTTGTAAAGAGGTCTGCCCTTCCGAAGACGACGTAAATAATGGCCCCTCCGTCAAAGGCGAAGAAGTCTGCTGACCGGGGATTGCTGTCTCAAGAAGCTTGGTAGCCGGGTTTGACATCCTAGCTTTCGAGGGCCTGGAGTCACGTGACTCAGCGCGGACATCTGCTAAAAATGTACACGGTTTAGGGTACTGATAATTTACTTAACGACTTTTTCAAAATCTTATGACAACTTTGCTAACGTTGCAACTCCCGTTTTGTGTGTTAGGGACAGGGCAGGCCGCGTGCTAACCTGTCACGTGCCTTACTTGTAACACATTTTCCCAAAAAGGACCTTTAACTTTACATCGCGCAATCGCTCAATATTCAATTATTAAGCAAAGTAAAATGCGGACTACGTCACTTATTCCTGACTACGAAGCACAATGTAATGCATAGCTATGAAAACACGACAACACAGGCAAGTAAATAGTTCAATCTGAAAATGGTGCATCAGATGGCGACTTGAAAAAAAAAAAGGTAGCCACAACTCAGATAGTTCAAACAGATTTCTCCCAAACAAACTGTGAGGTAATCTGCTAGCTCGAATGGAAAGTCTAGTTGTCCCGGGATAGCGTACACGGCATTCAACGCGCCCAACCTCGTTCCCAGGCTCTTTAGATAAAAGGGAGATGAAAGAGCCTGGGAACGTGGTTGCACCACGCCCAGCAAATTGGTCACAGCATCTCGGGCACGCAAATGATTGCGGTAAAAAAAAAAAAAAAAAAAAAAAGGAAAAACTCACCGCGATGGTTTTCATTGTCATTGCCCTCAGACGGAGACGTCTCACTCGAGCTTGACTTGACAGTTATACGCGCCTTCTCCGCGGCATCAAGTTCCTGCTCGGCCCTGCGCTGGGCAAACTGTAGCTCATGTGACGTCAGCTGGTACTGCAGCTTCTCCACGGCGCTGAGCTTGCTTTGCAACTGGTCCGCAATTTGTCCCGGAGTTTTGCTGGAGACTTTACTTTCGCTGGTTTTGGTAAACGCTTGTGGGGCCGACACACTTGTGGCGCCACGATCACGAGAGGAAAGACATCCAGAATCTGCAGATGAGACGCACAACTTTTACTCATTTTGAGTTAACCTTTCACTGCCAAGAGTGATCAACTTCAATTTTCTCCTTCAGTTTCTAACCAGATCAATATATCATACAGTATGGAGAACTTGGCTTTTGATACATTGCTCAGATGAAAGCTGATGATTCCATGAAACAATTGATTCTCACTGCATTACTCACACAGTTTCTTCTTAAAAGGTTGGGAGAATCTGTAATTTGAGCTTGGGAGTAAAGGGTTAAGGTCCTGTTATACGTAGCAATTTTTTCTTGCAACGGAAAACCATTGCGAGAAAAATTGTAGAAGAAATCGCGCTAGCAACACCCCTCTTGGTATCGTTGCAACGCTTTTAATCAGGTGGCTGCGATAATTTGGGTATATAGTGTAGTAACTTGTGGTACAAAAACTAGAGGACGAACGATTCAGTGATAGAACAATAAGAAAATATGCGTGGCATGTGTGAATTGGCCTTCCTGAGCTTTTCAAGTACATTTACAAATCAAAAGTAAAGAAACCCGAAGGGATAAGAAAAAGAAGATAAATAATTAAACAAACAAAAGGATAGGAGGAGAAAGGAAGAAGAGAAAAGAGAGAGAAAATAAGGAGGGGAAACGTCAGGAGAAGGCGAAACGAGATGGTGACTCACTTGTGTGCCTGGCGAGTTCGGCCCTGAGTCTGTTGCCCATCTGAATGAGCTGCTCCTTTTCCCGCGCCAACTGGTCGATGCGCTGTGCCGCCACCTTTAGTTTGCCTTGTAACCGCGCCACATTTCCTTGACCAGGCTTCACAGCAAAGATTGCGTCATGAGCAGGGTCGGGCCGTGGATCTGTGTAACAGTAAAAGCGATAGAAAATGAGGGATACGCTGGAGTGATACCGCACTGCAACTGACGGAGGATGATGCGATGCGCTATGCGAGTGTGGATGTATGGCACTAGCGTAGCAATTGCGACTTGCAAATAGCTGGTCAGTCACTGGTCACTCGCCAAACGGTAAAAAACGTGGGTCGATTTGGGTGGAAACTGATTTGACCTCGACCAAAGTCGAACCAAGTTGAACCAAGTGCGTGGCCAAACGATACTCGAGTCGAAAACTTGGGTTGAGTTGACTCGACCTAGGAGTCCGTTTGACCGTTTGCATGGAGTACATATCCATTTTGAGTTGGCTTCGCAATTGCTGAACTTCATCCTGCAGTTGTCTGGTGACGGCGCTTTGAGGATCAAAGGAAGAAGCAGTTTTACCTTGAGTAGCAAGATCCAACTTGAGACAAGAAAATACCAAGGCACAAGACATCAGCTACAAATTACGAATTCAAGTACACCGCTGCAAGGGTATACAATGCTATTTCAACACGTCAAGGGCCGTGCTCAGAAAACGTCCGCCGTAAGGAATGTCTTATTCATAAAAAATGTCCCAGATACCCGTTACCTGTTTTATAACAAGACCTAATTTTTTTTATGAAATTGAATTTTGTTTGCATAAAAATGAACATGCGAGTAAAAGTAATTTTGATCAGAAACGTTTCGCACTGGGCCTCGTTTTGAAACAGAGGCAACAAACATCTCTGCCTTTTCTCTCCGCTGACCTGTTCTTCGGCTCACCTGGTTACTGAGTGACGTTGCCTGTGCGTTTCTCTCCAGTCCACTCTTGTAGTACTCGTCCGCCTCTCGTCGGGTCTGCGTCAGCTGCAGTTCCATTTCAGCAAGTCGCTGTTTCAGGGCAGCGGTCTCATCTGTTGCGCGCCGCGACTGAGTGGACAGTTCGTACTGCAGCTGGTCAGCGGAAAGCTGCTTCTGTCGTGACTGCAAAAACACAGAAAAGAACTTAAGAGGTCACCAACCATCTGTGCATGTCCAATGTGGCGTTCTGGACAGAATCGCGCAGTTTTATATTGAGAGCGGCAAAAACGTTCGATACTAGGGTAACTCCGCTATCTAGAGCTTCCTTGTCAGTCAAAGTTCCTCGGTTATCGTAAAATAAACATTTATAGACATCTGTAGATGTACGCATTTCTAGATGTAAACAAAAACATTGAAGCCTTAAAATGATAGCGGCATCTCACCTCCTCTTGAGCTTGGTTGACGAGGCTTTGTAGATGAGCCACAGTCGCCTCCTGTTTCTTCACTTGAGCTGACAGCACTGACTTCTCTTGTCGCAAGTAACCTGAAAAAAAAAAAAAAAAAAAAAAATCAAGAGATTCTCTCTGTAATTTCCCGGCCTGTAAAAAACCGAGGCTGAGTAAAGTTCTTACGACGTTCTTCGCTACATTTCCAAGAAAATCTAAAATACCCAAATTGAGAACCATATTGCAGAAGAAAATGCGAATGTCGAAAACAAAAACCAAGTACACCGCCAATCCGATACGCATCGGCTAGATAAAAGTGCAAGCAAACTACTTAATTATTTATTACTTATTTAACACACAAAACGTCGGAGTAAAGCGGAAAAAAAACTGCAGTTTCGATCCTAGGCCATCGTATCATCCGCACTCAAAGAAGCATCACCAAACGACGGGGTCTCAAAAAAAAAAAAAAAAAAAAAAAAAAAAAATATATATATATATATATATATATATATATATATATATATATATATATATATATATATATATATATATGTATTCGCTTCTGCCGCTGACAGAGTGTATTTTCTCTGCAGTTCTATCCCTGGATCTTACGAGGATGCAGCTGTTATATTATTTGCTCTGTTATATTATCCGCACTCAAACAACATTAGTAAGTTTAAAGCAATCATGCATGTATAACACCTAAAGCTGGTAAACCACTCAACTGAAAACTCTCAGAGAATATATATTTCAGTATGAAATAGCCGTGTTCCTGTGTTGTTGTTGAGCGTAATTCGTGTTCTTTTTATAATATATTTTGAGCCGCTCTAGTAGAAACTCCGGGTGGTGAACATACGCGAGGGGAAACGGCTTGAGTCACAAGGGGAGTTTTCTTTCCCACTCTGAGAGACCTCGTGAACACCGGGTTTTCTTACACCGCTTTTTATCCGAGTATGTATCTGCTCATCGACCGCAACAAAACTGAAACACAGACCCGCTTAGATGCAAGGAAATCAATTTCCTCTTTGAAAATAATTTATTCTAAACTAGTCTCTGTTGTGACGAACATGTAGTTGTTTGTATATCGTAACTAGGAAGTAGCAGCTTGCTTGTGAGTTATGCCTTTTAGTCCGAATAAACTAACTCAAAATGTATGCGTGCGTTTAGCATATGAATAAACGCAAAAGCCAATATTTTATAACTCGTACTTATTTACCTACAACTTTGCAAAGACATCCTTTAAAGCGAGAAATTGGAAGGGGACTGAACTCGTTTATATGTATATTTATGCAAACAATATAATTCTTTTAGTAGAGATAACTACTTTACTCTGTTTTACATTGCACAGCTAAGTGCTGAATAGAAGTTATTAAAACCCACTTGATGGATGACCATCACTAAATAATGCCGGGTGTTCTTGGCTTCCCTCTCTTTCTTAGCTACCGTTCGACTTGTCCTTCATTTCCGCTGGAAGTCTTATTAAAAAATATGGAGGTAAAAGCACATACATGTAAAAAGAGAGAAACTAAAAGCTGACTGCAAACCGTTTTGGGGATAAACCTCCGCATCACTGCCACAAAATTGAAAGAAGCGTCGCAGTTGTTGAAGTTTGTGTTGACATATCATTAATAGCATGTTTCATCTAAGACGGGCACCAGCTCCAACTGTCCGTTTGTCCAGACAAACAGAGTCCAGTTAGAGGAAGTGACTGAAGAAACGGCAGGGACCGCTCCTACCAGGTGTCCGTTTTAGAGAGGTGACATTCGTAAAGGGATGTCCGTTAAAAGGGAGTTGATTGTATTTTCAACCAAATGCACATATTATTTGCAGTACGGAGTCTGGTTGTTCTTTCTGCTTTGCATGGCGGCTGATACTACAATGGAAAGCTCTGCACAGCCAGGTGAGTGAGACAAAAGCCGCAAAACGGCATCTTCAGTAAGGACTGCCGCCAATACGCAAAGTCATCTCCAGTTCTACTGATTCAACTGTTTTTACCTCCTTAAGACAATCAAGCGCCAAGTGCCATATATTCAACCGTCAACGCCAGCACGCCTTCAACAGCTGCAGCCGGAGCAAACAGTACTACTACAAATTCCATGCCAAACATTTCTACTGTGGCTCCCCCTATTTACAACAGCAGCACAGTTCCTGTCACGGCCATTTCAGCCTACAAATCTTCTGGTGAGACCTAAGGTATTACTTCAACATCAGCAGTATCAGGCAAAGCCACGACTTCTATAGCCACAGGTATTTAGATTACTTCCCAATTTTGCATATAACTACGATGTTTCTTGTTCGTATGACTGGGTGTGTGTTGTGATCCCGTTCCTTGTCCTTTTCTGCTGTTCTTCATCTCCTCTGATATTGCTTTTCCCCTGGTTGGCCCAGGCCTTGTTTTGGCGTTATCTTTGTCTTGCTCTCGACGCAAAATGGCACCTTTACAAAGGACTGCCGCGGATACGCGAGGTCATCTCTAGTTCTGCTGATTCAACTGTTTTTACCTCCTTAAGACAATCAAGCGCAAAGTGCCATATATTCAACCGTCAACGCCAGCTCACCTTCAACAGCTGCAGCCGGAGCAAACAGTACTACTACAAATTCCATGCCAAGCATTTCTACTGCGGCTCCCCCTATTTACAACAGCAGCACAGTTCCTGTCATCGCTAGTTCGCCCTACAAATCCTCTGGTACGATCAAAGGTATTACTTCAACATCAGCAGTATCAGGCAAAGCCACGACCTCGGTAGCCACAGGTATCTAGCTACTTCCCAATTTTGCCTATAACTACGATGTTTCTTGTTCGTATGGCTGAGTATGTGTTGTCCCGTTCTTCATCTCCTCTGTATTATTTTTGTTTTTTCCCTGGTTGGCCCAGGCCTTGTTTTGGCGTTATCTTTGTCTTGCTCTCGACGCAAAACGGCACCTTTAGAAAGGACTGCCGCGGATTACGCAAAATCATCTCCAGTTCTGCTGTCTTACCTGTTTTTACCTCCTTAAGACAATCATGCGCAAAGTGCCATATATTCAACCGTCAACGCCAGCACGCCTTCAACAGCTGCAGCCGGAGCAAACAGTACTACTACAAATTCCATGCCAAACATTTCTACTGTGGCTCCCCCTATTTACAACAGCAGCACAGTTCCTATCACGGCCAGTTCAGCCTACAAATCTTCTGGTGAGACCGAAGGTATTACTTCAACATCAGCAGTATCAGGCAAAGCCACGACTTCGGTAGCCAAAGGTATCCAGCTATACTTCCCAATTTTGCCTATAACTGCGATGTCTTTACTTCGTTTGACTGAGTGCATGTTGTCCCGTTTCTTGTTCTTTTTTTGCTTTTCTTGATCTCCTCTGTATATAGTTTTCCCATGCATGGTTTTGGCCTTAGTTATCTTTGTCTTGCTCTCGACGCAACTGCATTGTTCTCTTTCTTTTTGGCTATCATTTTTGCCCTTCTCCACATATATGCTCCAGATGTATCCTGCATGTCCTAGTTGGCCTTATCTTTGTTATTGTTCTTTCCTCTGCATGTCCTTTCCTTGTTTTTTGTCCTTATACTTTTCCTTGCCCCTCTTCTTGTGGTTTTTCTTGTCTTTATCCCAATTCTTTTCTTAATCTAAACAGTAGTTTATATATGTACTACATTCACCCTTGGAGCTTGGCAGTTCAGATCAGAAGTTTCATGATGAAAATTTAAAACAATCAGGTGCAAAAAAAGTCAAAACTATAATCTAATACAAACACATTCAAATATAGAACATCCCAAACAACAAAAAGGAACAGCATATACCCAGCAAAAATGCACAAACTTTAGCAAATACAGCCATGTGACATAGGCAGCGCAATCGCACCTTCAAACACGACAAACTCCAGAACTTACCGCTCAACAGCTGGAGCCGAAGCAAATGCCAACAGTACAATTCTCAAGTTCACGCCGACAGTTACTGCCAGTGACTTCTCAAAATATTCCACTGAAGAAGCAAGAGCAACCCTAAAGACTCATACTACTCCCGTTTTGCCTGCGGCGAGTCCCTCTGTCTCCACGGGAAACAAAAAAGCTGGGAGTCGCACCGCTAACACTACAGCTGATATGACGTCCACCTACACATCGCCTGACTTCAGCATCACCAAAGGCATTACGGCAACAACATCAGGTAAAGTTACAACGTCATTGGATAAGGACTGGTGTCTATCTATTTTCTAATCTTGTAGCTTTGTTCCTTGCACTATAGACTTTGCTTCTTTCCAGCTTGTTGCCCTAGTTTTGATCATCTTAATCTGTCGTTCTTGATTTCCTCGATTCACAGTCACAAACTTTCTAGGAATGGATCCAATATGAAAAAAAAATATATTCCCACAAACGCTTATACTCCACTTGATTAATTATTCAAATAGCAGATCATTATTACAAATATGAATAACACGCCCCGTCTCTGCCGGGCGACCTGCTCGTTCAGCACATGTCTTCAGTGGCTCTTGAAAGTAGCCAAATTTCCCTCCTAATGCAGTTTTCACCCAAAATAAAACCATTTCGGAAAGATATCTTCTATATCCAAAACACACGCATCTCATTCTTGTTCTTGTCTTTTTCCTTATTTGTCTCTATTTTGGAGCTTGTTCCTTTCCTTGCTTTTGTTTTCCTCGTCTTTATTTTGTCGTTCTTGCTCTCCTATTCAAATAGGTGTCAACAGAGCACCGCCTGGCAACACGTCGCCTGATCTAAGCAAAACCAAAACACCAGGAGCATCAGATAAAGTCGCTTCTCCATCGATCATCAAAGTAACTACAGGTATCCTTGCTTATAATGTTCTACCGGCTTGTTTTTCTGTGTGATTCGTGGTGTTGTTTTTCTTCATCTTAATGCTGTTACTCTTGTTGTTCTCTTTTGTCTTGTCCTTCTCCAAGTCCGGCATCAGTTAGTATTCTTTCCTTGTGGTAACAATTGTTTCTGTGCAAAACCCTCCCCTAATATACCAAAACAGTACAATTCGATGCTGTTTGTTAACGGATAAAACGGTAATTAACAGGACTAATCTCAAGCTCGGTGAAACAAGAGGCATCAACAGTGGTTCAGTCAACCTCATCAAAACTCCCTCTGCTGCCTTCAAAGAATATTTCCAGAACTTTCGTGTCTGCTTCCACAGCCCGCTCCTCAAATTATTCCACCTCCAACATGTCGAGCACGAGCGGTGTACGTGATCAGAACATCATCAACGCCACTAAGGTAGTGACGTCCAAAAGTCAGCCGTCTTCACAAGTAATGACATCAACCCAAAAGACTCGGCCAACGATTACGCCGGCAGTCGAACCAACAGGTTTGGAACACTCGTTCTCCTATACACCTTCGTTTTACTTTTTCCCGGCTTTTAGTGGAAAAATTGGCCATTGGAAATGTGCTGCAAATAGTTTTATTAAGCGAAACCCGACGTCTTTTTGACACAGGTCTAGAAAGACGGAGAACACCAATACTTCCAATACCCTTTACACTTCTTCTTCCCTCTGGAATGAACAAACCAACGAGAAGAATGGTCAAAAAATCGCAACTAATCGTCTTTCCCTTTAGTCCCAGGCCCTAAATACGAATGGGGCACCTGGATAAACGAGGAGGAAGAGTGTAAAAAGCAGTGCGCAGAAATAGGAGGGACAGTTATTCATTCCCGCTCCTGCACACAAGTAGACAAATCGACGCCCACAGCTGAGAGTAAATGTCCAACAGACAACAAAAAATTAAGGGAAATCAGAGTTTCTGAGTGTGATAACAAAGACGTCTGTCCTTCCCCAGGTCAGCTCCAGCTTAGCTTTCATTCGATATTTTTCCAGTGGAAAAAGCATACGACATATATAGAGGATATTACACGGCGGCTTGAAGATATGAATTTTATTTTCGAGTGGTAAAAACAATATTTTACGAACGAGCGCTTCGCGAGTGAGTAAAATATTGTTTTTACCACGAGAAAATAAAATCCATATCTTCAAGCCGCCGTGTAATTTTCTTTTTATTATATTAGACACGAGTGTTTTACGAGAAATTGCACAAACAACCGTGCAAAAGCGGGAAATGATGCCAACGATATCCTCACTAGTGAGGATATGGAAAATACGCCACTCGGGTCCCGGATGTAGTTTAGTATGGATTTTACGCGCGGTATATTTTCCAATAAAATACTCGTGTCTATATAATAAAGGAGAGTTAGTAATGGGTTAATCTCTTCAATTTCTCTCAGCTTCACGCCTTAAGGGAGAAGTCATCGTTCTGGGTGGCCTGTTGGTTACCATGGTTATTATAAAGTAAGTGACAAATCTGAGGCTTTTCGTTCGCTACGCTGCATTCAGAGGCTTCCTTAAAACCATTGCGAGAAAAATTGTAGAAGAAATCGCACTAGCAACACCCCTCTTGGTATCGTTGCAGCGCTTTTAATCAGGTGGCTCCGATAATTTGGGTATATAGCGTAGTAACTTGTGGTAGAAAAACTAGAAGACGAACGATTCAGTGATAGAACAATAAGAAAATATGCGTGGCATGTGTGAATCGGCCTTCCTGAGCTTTTCAAGTACATTTACAAATCAAAAGTAAAGAAACCCGAAGGGATAAGAAAAAGAAGATAAATAATTAAACAAACAAAAGAATAGGAGGAGAAAGGAAGAAGAGAAAAGAAAGGGAAAATAAGGAGGGGAAATGTCAGGAGAAGGCGAAACGAGATGGTGACTCACTTGTGTGCCTGGCGAGTTCGGCCCTGAGTCTGTTGCCCATCTGAATGAGCTGCTCTTTTTCCCGCGCTAACTGGTCGATGCGCTGCGCCGCAACCTTTAGTTTGCCTTGTAACCGCGCCACATTTCCTTGACCAGGTTTCATAGCAAAGATTGTGTCATGAACAGGGTCGGGCCGTGGATCTGTGTAATAGTAAAAACGATAGAAAATGAGGGATACGCTGGAGTGATGCCGCACTGCACCTGACAGAGGATGATGCGATGCGCTATGCGAGTGTGGATGTATGGCACTAGCGTAGCAATTGCGACTTGCAAATAACTGGTCAGTCACTGGTCACTCGCCAAACGGTAAAAAAGCTTGGGTCGATTTGGGTGAAAACTGATTTGACCTCGACCAAAGTCGAACCAAGTTGAACCAAGTTGAACCAAGTGCGTGGCCAAACGATACCCAAGTCGAAAACTTGGCTTGAGTTGACTCGACCTAGGAGTCCGTTTGACCGTTTGCATGGAGTACATACCCATTTTGAGTTGGCTTCGCAATTGCTGAACTTCATCCTGCAGTTGTCTGATGACGGCGCTTTGAGGATCAAAGGAAGAAGCAGTTTTACCTTGAGTAGCAAGATCCAACTTGAGGGACGACAGCTGCGACAAGAAAATACCAAGGCACAAGACATCAGCTACAAATTACGAATTCAAGTACACCGCTGCAAGGGTATACAATGCTGTTTCAACACGTCAAGGGCCGTGCTCACAAAACGTCCGCCGTAAGGAATGTCTTATTCGTAAAAAATGTTTTGATTTAATCCTGTTGAAAATAACTGTCCCAGATACCCGTTACCTGTTTTATAACAAGACCTAAATTTTTTTATGAAATTGAATTTTGTTTGCATAAAAATGAACATGCGAGTAAAAGTAATTTTGATCAGAAACGTTTCGCACTGGGCCTCGTTTTGAAACAGAGGCAACAAACATCTCTGCCTTTTCTCTCCGCTGACCTGTTCTTCGGCTCACCTGGTTACTGAGTGACGTTGCCTGTGCGTTTCTCTCCAGTCCACTCTTGTAGTACTCGTCCGCCTCTCGTCGGGTCTGCGTCAGCTGCAGTTCCATTTCAGCAAGTCGCTGTTTCAGGGCAGCGGTCTCATCTGTTGCGCGCCGCGACTGAGTGGACAGTTCGTACTGCAGCTGGTCAGCGGAAAGCTGCTTCTGTCGTGACTGCAAAAACACAGAAAAGAACTTAAGAGGTCACCAACCATCTGTGCATGTCCAATGTGGCGTTCTGGACAGAATCGCGCAGTTTTATATTGAGAGCGGCAAAAACGTTCGATACTAGGGTAACTCCGCTATCTAGAGCTTCCTTGTCAGTCAAAGTTCCTCGGTTATCGTAAAATAAACATTTATAGACATCTGTAGATGTACGCATTTCTAGATGTAAACAAAAACATTGAAGCCTTAAAATGATAGCGGCATCTCACCTCCTCTTGAGCTTGGTTGACGAGGCTTTGTAGATGAGCCACAGTCGCCTCCTGTTTCTTCACTTGAGCTGACAGCACTGACTTCTCTTGTCGCAAGTAACCTGAAAAAAAAAAAAAAAAAAAAAAAAAAAAAAAAAAAATCAAGAGATTCTCTCTGTAATTTCCCGGCCTGTAAAAAACCGAGGCTGAGTAAAGTTCTTACGACGTTCTTCGCTACATTTCCAAGAAAATCTAAAATACCCAAATTGAGAACCATATTGCAGAAGAAAATGCGAATGTCGAAAACCAAAACCAAAGTACACCGCCATTCCGATACGCTTCGGCTAGATAAAAGTGCAAGCAAATTACTTTAATTTTAAATAAAAGGCCAAACCTGGAGAGTTGCGTGCGGTGTGGGCGATCGCGTTGACTAAGAAAGAGGATGTGTTTTAACTACACACAGAAAGTCTAAATTGGCGTATGATAAAGAGTTTGAAATCTTGGATTGGTTGTCAGGAATCGTGTTAGACAAATGTTCGGCTTATAAACTCGTGAAAAGAAGGACAACTTTTTCTTTTTCACTTTGACAAGGTGTTCTCAAAGCATCTAAAAATCTCCCTTATCTCTAAGACACTTCTAGCTCGCTCAATTGCATCCGGCCACTCAAAGAAGCAGGCTTTTTATAAAGACGAGGCGGACACATTGTGGCGGCAATCAATGCTAGCGTGCGCATGTTTCCTAAATGTTGCCCCGTTTCGCCACGCGCGCGAGACAATTTGTTGCGGACAAAAAAAATGTTTCTGAAAAATTTCAGAGACATTATTTGTTGTGACAATCTTGCCACCACAATATGTTCTCGTTTTGCCAGGCCTTTACAATCACAACAATCCGACCCGTAACTATAACTTCCCCAAGACTTCCCGCCAGTTCTCGGAACCAAAGTATATTACTCCATTATAAATATTGTTTTCTGGTACTCATATTATCCCGACTCCGACAATACTCGGTTAGGAACAAACAGTCATTCCGCCTCCTGCTTGGCCTTCCTTATTTAACACACAAAACGTCGGAGTAAAGCGGGAAAAAAAACTGCAGTTTCGATCTTAGGCCATCGTATCATCCGCACTCAAAGAAGCATCACCAAACGCCGGGGTCTCTTGAAAAAAAAAAAAAAAAAAAAAAAAAAAAAAAAAAAATATATATATATATATATATATATATATATATATATATATATATATATATTCCCCTCTGCCGCTGACAGAGTGTATGTTCTCTGCAGTTCTATCCCTGGATCTTACGAGGATGCAGCTGTTATATTATTTGCTCTGTTATATTATCCGCACTCAAACAACCTAAAACATTAGTAATTTTAAAGTAATCATGCATTAACACCTAAAGCTGGTAAACCACTCAACTGAAAACTCTCAGAGAATATATATTTCAGTATGAAATAGCCGTGTTCTTGTGTTGTTGTTGAGCGTAATTCGTGTTCTTTTTATAATATATTTTGAGCCGCTCTAGTAGAAACATGCGCGAGGGGAAACGGCTTGAGTCACAAGGAGAGTTTTCTTTCCCACTCTGAGAGGCCTCGTGAACACCGGGTTTTCTTACACCGCTTTTATCCGAGTATGTATCTGCTCATGGACCGCAACAAAACTGAAACACAGACCCGCTTAGATGCAAGGAAATCAATTTCCTCTTTGAAAATAATTTATTCTAAACTAGTCTCTGTTGTGACGAACATGTAGTTGTTTGTATATCGTAACTAGGAAGTAGCAGCTTGCTTGTGAGTTATGCCTTTTAGTCCGAATAAACTAACTCAAAGTGTATGTGTGCGTTTGCACAAGTTGAATAAACGCAAAAGCCAATATTTTATAACTCGTACTTATTTACCTACAACTTTGCAAGGACGTCCTTTAAACCGAGAAATTGGAAGGGGACTGAACTCGTTTATGTATATCTATGCAAACAATTAGATTCTTTTAGTAGAGATAACTACTTTACTCTGTTTTACATTGCACAGCTAAGTACTGAATAGAAGTTATTAAAACCTACTTGATGGATGACCATCACTAAATAATGCCGGGTGTTCTTGGCTTTCCTCTCTTTCTTAGCTACCGTTCGACTTGTCCTTCATTTCCGCTGGAAGTCTTACTCGAAAATATGGGGGTAAAAGTACATACATGTAAAAAGAGAGAAACTAAAAGCTGAATGCAAACCGTTTTGGGGATAAACCTCCGCAGTTGTCGGAGTTTGTGTTGACATATCATTAATAGCATGTTTCATCTAAGACGGGCACCAGCTCCAACTGTCCGTTTGTCCAGACAAACAGAGTCCAGTTAGAGGAAGTGACTGAAGAAACGGCAGAGACCGCTCCTACCAGGTGTCCGTTTTAGAGAGGTGACATTCGTAAAGGGATGTCCGTTAAAAGGGAGTTGATTGTATTTTCAACCAAATGCACATATTATTTGCAGTACGGAGTCTGGTTGTTCTTTCTGCTTTGCGTGGTGGCTGATACTACAATGGCAAGCTCTGCACAGCCAGGTGAGTGAGACGAAAGCCGCAAAACGGCATCTTCAATAAGGTCTGCCGCCGATACGCGAAGTCATCTCCAGTTCTGTTGGCTCAACTGTTTTTATCTCCTTAATTATAATCCAGCTCCAAGTGCCATAAATTTAACAAAAAATCGGTCAGATCAATCTGACCGATTTTTCGAGCGTGCGTGAACACGCGTACCAATGCGATCTCCGATCTATCAAACTCGAGCGATCTCAGTCTGAACGGCTGAACCTGAGAAGTGACAAAAAGGAAGACGATACTGTCAAACTTGACGGAAAAAGTTTACAGCATAATAGACTGATGGGAACAATGGGTGACATTTCAATCATTTGAATACAGACGGCACTCGGCTGAATTGCTGTAAACAGCTGGTGCAACACGTCTTGACAACAGGTATATTCATGAGGTGGCTTGCCTAACGCCGCTCTGTCAATAGCCGGTAGATTTGCCAGCTTGTAATACCAGGAAAACCGTGCACATCTTTTTAAAAGCATCAAACAGAGTACGTGCGAAACAACAGGCCTGTTTTTTCAGGATCAGAAAAAAAATGCCTTTGATGAAGGTAAGTGCTTATGACTTGTGAATCGTGACAGTAGGGGAGAAACATTTATCTACTAAAGACAATCGTATATTTTTAGGTTTTGAAACTTATACACTGAACTTCTGGCCGTTTCCAGGGCGTAATGTGTTGCTGTTTATTTTCAAGGCGAAAAGTAACCGTAAAATAATATGTCTGGGCATAAAGGGCGAATAACACTGCCCTGTCCCACATACTCTTGTGATAAATGGCGCGTGCTAAAGGCCGGGCAAAACAAGGACACATTGTGGCGGCAACATTGTATCCTTCGATGTTTCCAGAGTGGCAAAATGTGCGGCAACATTGTTGCGCTCAGTGCGGACACAAATTTGTATCCGTAACAAATGTTTCGCGTGTGGCAAAACGGGGCAACATTTGGGAAACATGCGCGCGTGAGCAATATTCCCACCACAATGTGTCCTCGTTTTGCCAGGCCATAAGTTCTTGATAAACTTGGATACGCGAAGCTTTTGAAATTATACAGATGAAACCCACGATGCTTTATTCTTTGAGTCAATGCTTTTGTTTCCTTACAAAGAGGGTAGAACTTTTACTGTGCGGGCAAACAATTTGGCTAAAAAATAGTAAAATAGAATAATCATAATCAGTGAAGTCACGCCTCAATTCCACAAACTCAGTCGGAAAAATTTCGACAGCGCATTCAAGCCTTCGCGAGATCGTAGAAAAAACAATGTTCCAATCAAAGCAGCAAGGCAGCTGTAAGCTCGCGAATTTGTCAAAAGTATACTTTTGCGGGAGTGGGTATTTAATAGAACTGGCTCAAGGCCACATTGTAAAAATTCCTCAATTTTAGGCATGTCAAGTTCGCATCCGTTTCCGCGGGCCTCCACTTTTGCTGAACCGCGTATTCGATTTAGTCTCAGTTTTGAAAACCCTCATTTACAAGGCGGCCGAGGGTGAAAATTATAAACTTAGACCCTCGAATTGGGAGAATTTAAAATCCTTCACCGAGTGCCAAATCTTTGAACCGGATGGAGACCTTCCGGAGTCGCACTGAAAAAAGTCTATCCGTGACTTCATTACTCATGTCACGCACAGTTTATGTTCAACATCTACGCATTCATTAGAGGCCATGATACTCTAGCCTGGGCTGCATTTAAACTAAATACGTGCTTAAAGAAAACACGCCTTTCTTCTTTTGGCTAATTTCAAGTCGAATAAGTTTAAGAGAAATCTGATAACTTGTTGACATCAAATTGCAACAGGTGGCCGTTTGTGCGCGTATTCGCACTTTGACAGTTTGATTCCAGATCCAAATGAACGCCGACTGTCGAAAAAGCCGCTGGAAATTTCACCCGGGAGATTTTACCGCAGAAGCTATGCAGACAAAGTCTGTGTACTTTAAAGTATATCTGGCGTTGATCTGGGAAACATTTAGGCCATTTTGAGATTTGGAGCTTTATTTGAATCGGAAAAAATGCTGTGATGCCGAAACTCATTATGCATCAAGTGTCACACACGAGTGACTGCAGCCAATCTGTGGGTAGGATATAATTTATCCCCGAACGAAGTGAGGGAAATAATCACGACACTAAAAAAAAAAAAAATGTAGTTTCGATCCTAGGCCATCGTATCATCCGTATTCAAAGAAGCATCACCAAACTCCGGGGTCTCTTGAAAAAAAAAATGTATTCGCTTCTGCCGCTGACAGAGTGTTTGTTCTCAGCAGTTCTATCCCTGGATCTTACGAGGATGCAGCTGTTATATTATTTGCTCCGCACTCAAACAACCTAAAGCATTATTAATTTTAAAGTGATCATGCATTAACACCTAAAGCTGGTAAATCACTCAACTGAAAACTCTCAGAGAATATATATTTCAGTATGAAATAGCCGTGTTCCTGTGTTGTTGTTGAGCGTAATTCGTGTTCTTTTTATAATATATTTTGAGTCGCTCTAGTAGAAACCCCGGGTGGTGAACATACGCGAGGGGAAACGGCTTGAGTCACAAGGAGAGTTTTCTTTCCCACTCTGAGAGGCCTCGTGAACGCCGGGTTTTCTTACACCGCTTTTTATCCGAGTATGTATCTGCTCATCAACCGCAACGAAACTGAAACAAAGACCCGCTTAGATGCAAGGAAATCAATTTCCTCTTTGAAAATAATTTATTCTAAACTAGTCTCTGTTGTGGCGAACATGTAGTTGTTTGTATATCGTAACTAGGAAGTAGCAGCTTGCTTGTGAGTTATGCCTTTTAGTCCGAATAAACTAACTCAAAATGTATGCGTGCGTTTAGCATATGAATAAACGCAAAAGCCAATATTTTATAACTCGTACTTATTTACCTACGACTTTGCAAAGACATCCTTTAAACCGAGAAATTGGAAGGGGACTGAACTCGTTTATATGTAGATTTATGAAAACAATATAATTCTTTTAGTAGAGATAACTACTTTACTCTGTTTTACATTGCACAGCTAAGTGCTGAATAGAAGTTATTAATAAAACCCACTTGATGGATGACCATCACTAAATAATGCCGGGTGTTCTTGGCTTCCCTCTCTTTCTTAGCTACCGTTCGACTTGTCCTTCATTTCCGCTGGAAGTCTTATTAAAAAATATGGAGGTAAAAGAGCAAACATGTAAAAAGAGAGAAACTAAAAGCTGACTGCAAACCGTTTTGGGGATAAACCTCCGCATCACTGCCACAAAATTGAAAGAAGCGTCACAGTTGTTGAAGTTTGTGTTGACATATCATTAATAGCATGTTTCATCTAAGACGGGCACCAGCTCCAACTGTCCGTTTGTCCAGACAAACAGAGTCCAGTTAGAGGAAGTGACTGAAGAAACGGCAGGGACCGCTCCTACCAGGTGTCCGTTTTAGAGAGGTGACATTCGTAAAGGGATGTCCGTTAAAAGGGAGTTGATTGTATTTTCAACCAAATGCACATATTATTTGCAGTACGGAGTCTGGTTGTTCTTTCTGCTTTGCATGGCGGCTGATACTACAATGGAAAGCTCTGCACAGCCAGGTGAGTGAGACGAAAGCCGCAAAACGGCATCTTCAGTAAGGACTGCCGCCGATACGCAAAGTCATCTCCAGTTCTACTGATTCAACTGTTTTTACCTCCTTAAGACAATCAAGCCCAAAGTGCCATATATTCAACCGTCAACGCCAGCACGCCTTCAACAGCTGCAGCCGGAGCAAACAGTACTACTACAAATTCCATGCCAAACATTTCTACTGCGGCTCCCCCTATTTACAACAGCAGCACAGTTCCTGTCACGGCCATTTCAGCCTACAAATCTTCTGGTGAGACCGAAGGTATTACTTCAACATCAGCAGTATCAGGCAAAGCCACGACTTCGGTAGGCACAGGTATCTAGCTACTTCCCAATTTTGCCTATGACTACGATGTTTCTAGTCCGTATGACTGAGTTTGTGTTGTCCCGTTCCTTGTCCTTTTCTGCTGTTAGACATCTCCTCTGATATTGCTTTTCCCCTGGTTGGCCCAGGCCTTGTTTTGGCGTTATATTTGTCTTCCTCTCGACGCAAAACGGCACCTTTAAAAAGGACTGCCGCGGATTACGCAAAGTCATCTCCAGTTCTGCTGGCTTAACTGTTTTTACCTCCTTAAGACAATCAAGCGCCAAGTGCCATATATTCAACCGTCAACGCAAGCTCACCTTCAACAGCTGCAGCCGGAGCAAACAGTACTACTACAAATTCCATGCCAAACATTTCTACTGCGGCTCCCCCTATTTACAACAGCAGCACAGTTCCTATCACGGCCAGTTCAGTCTACAAATTTTCTGATGAGACCGAAGGTATTACTTCAACATCAGCAGTATCAGGCAAAACCACGCGGACTTCGGTAGCCACAGGTATCTAGCTACTTCCCAATTTTGCCTATAACTACGATGTTTCTAGTTCGTATGACTGAGTTTGTGTTGTCCCGTTCCTTGTTCTTTTCTGCTGTTCTTCATCTCCTCTGATATTGCTTTTCCCTTGGTTGGCCCAGGCCTTGTTTTGGCGTTATCTTTGTCTTGCTCTCGACGCAAAACGGCACCTTTACAAAGGACTGCCGCGGATACGCAAAGTCATCTCCAGTTCTACTGATTCAACTGTTTTTACCTCCTTAACACAATCAAGCGCAAAGTGCCATATATTCAACCGTCAACGCCAGCTCACCTTCAACAGCTGCAACCGGAGCAAACAATACTACTACAAATTCCATGCCAAACATTTCTACTGTGGCTCCCCCTATTTACAACAGCAGCACAGTTCCTATCACGGCCATTTCAGCCTACAAATTTTCTGATGAGATCGAAGGCATTACTTCAACATCAGCAGTATCAGGCAAAGCCAAGCGGACTTCGGTAGCCACAGGTATCTAGCTACTTCCCAATTTTGCCTATAACTTGTTTCTAGTTCGTATGACTGAGTTTGTGTTGTCCCGTTCCTTGTCCTTTTCTGCTGTTCTTCATCTCCTCTGATATTGCTTTTTCCTTGGTTGGCCCAGGCCTTGTTTTGGCGTTATCTTTGTCTTGCTCTCGACGCAAAACGGCATCTTTAGAAAGGACTACCGCGGATACGCGAAATCATCTCCAGTTCTACTGATTCAACTGTTTTTACTTCCTTAAGACAATCAAGCCCAAAGTGCCATATATTCAACCGTCAACGCCAGCACGCCTTCAACAGCTGCAGCCGGAGCAAACAGTACTACTACAAATTCCATGCCAAACATTTCTACTGCGGCTCCCCCTATTTACAACAGCAGCACAGTTCCTGTCACGGCCATTTCAGCCTACAAATCTTCTGGTGAGACCGAAGGTATTACTTCAACATCAGCAGTATTAGGCAAAGCCACGACTTCGGTAGCCACAGGTATCTAGCTACTTCCCAATTTTGCCTATAACTTGTTTCTAGTTCGTATGACTGAGTTTGTGTTGTCCCGTTCCTTGTCCGTTTCTGCTGTTCTTCATCTCCTCTGATATTGCTTTTTCCTTGGTTGGCCCAGGCCTTGTTTTGGCGTTATCTTTGTCTTGCTCTCGACGCAAAACGGCATCTTTAGAAAGGAATACCGCGGATACGCGAAATCATCTCCAGTTCTGCTGATTCAACTGTTTTTACCTCCTTAACACAATCAAGCCCAAAGTGCCATATATTCAACCGTCAACGCCAGCACGCCTTCAACAGCTGCAGCCGGAGCAAACAGTACTACTACAAATTCCATGCCAAACATTTCTACTGCGGCTCCCCCTATTTACAACAGCAGCACAGTTCCTGTCACGGCCATTTCAGCCTACAAATCTTCTGGTGAGACCGAAGGTATTACTTCAACATCAGCAGTATCAGGCAAAGTCAGGCGGACTTCGGTAGCCACAGGTATCTAGCTACTTCCCAATTTTGCCTATAACTACGATGTTTCTAGTTCGTATGACTGAGTTTGTGTTGTCCCGTTCCTTGTCCTTTTCTGCTGTTCTTCATCTCCTCTGATATTGCTTTTCCCCTGGTTGGCCCAGGCCTTGTTTTGGCGTTATCTTTGTCTTGCTCTCGACGCAAAATGGCACCTTTAAAAAGGACTGCCGCGGATACGCAAAGTCATGTCCAGTTCTGCTGATTCAACTGTTTTTATCTCCTTAAGACAATCAAGCGCAAAGTGCCATATATTCAACCGTCAACGCCAGCTCACCTTCAACAGCTGCAGCCGGAGCAAACAGTACTACTATAAATTCCATGCCAAACATTTCTACTGTGGCTCCCCCTATTTACAACAGCAGCACAGTTCCTGTCACGGCCAGTTCAGCCTACAAATTTTCTGATGAGACCGAAGGTATTACTTCAACATCAGCAGTATTAGGCAAAGCCACGACTTCGGTATCCCCAGGTATCTAGCTACTTCCCAATTTTGCCTATAACTACGATGTTTCTAGTTCGTATGACTGAGTTTGTGTTGTCCCGTTCCTTGTCCTTTTCTGCTGTTCTTCATCTCCTCTGATATTGCTTTTTCCTTGGTTGGCCCAGGCCTTGTTTTGGCGTTATCTTTGTCTTGCTCTCGACGCTAAACGGCACCTTTACAAAGGACTACTGCGGATACGCGAAATCATCTCTAGTTCTACTGATTCAACTGTTTTTACCTCCTTAAGACAATCAAGCCCAAAGTGCCATATATTCAACCGTCAACGCCAGCTCACCTTCAACAGCTGCAGCCGGAGCAAACAGTACTACTACAAATTCCATGCCAAACATTTCTACTGCGGCTCCCCCTATTTACAACAGCAGCACAGTTCCTGTCACGGCCAGTTCAGCCTACAAATTTTCTGGTGAGACCGAAAGTATTACTTCAACATCAGCAGTATTAGGCAAAGCCTCGACTTCGGTAGCCATAGGTATCTAGCTACTTCCCAATTTTGCATATAACTACGATGTTTCTTGTTCGTATGACTGGGTGTGTGTTGTCCCGTTCCTTGTCCTTTTCTGCTGTTCTTCATCTCCTCTGATATTGCTTTTTCCTTGGTTGGCCCAGGCCTTGTTTTGGCGTTATCTTTGTCTTGCTCTCGACGCAAAACGGCATCTTTAGAAAGGACTACCGCGGATACGCGAAAACATCTCCAGTTCTACTGATTCAACTGTTTTTGCTTCCTTAAGACAATCAAGCCCAAAGTGCCATATATTCAACCGTCAACGCCAGCACGCCTTCAACAGCTGCAGCCGGAGCAAACAGTACTACTACAAATTCCATGCCAAACATTTCTACTGCGGCTCCCCCTATTTACAACAGCAGCACAGTTCCTGTCACGGCCATTTCAGCCTACAAATCTTCTGGTGAGACCGAAGGTATTACTTCAACATCAGCAGTATTAGGCAAAGCCACGACTTCGGTAGCCACAGGTATCTAGCTACTTCCCAATTTTTCCTATAACTACGACGTTTCTAGTTCGTATGACTGAGTTTGTGTTGTCCCGTTCCTTGTCCTTTTCTGCTGTTCTTCATCTCCTCTGATATTGCTTTTTCCTTGGTTGGCCCAGGCCTTGTTTTGGCGTTATCTTTGTCTTGCTCTCGACGCAAAACGGCATCTTTAGAAAGGACTACCGCGGATACGCGAAATCATCTCCAGTTCTACTGATTCAACTGTTTTTACTTCCTTAAGACAATCAAGCCCAAAGTGCCATATATTCAACCGTCAACGCCAGCACGCCTTCAACAGCTGCAGCCGGAGCAAACAGTACTACTACAAATTCCATGCCAAACATTTCTACTGCGGCTCCCCCTATTTACAACAGCAGCACAGTTTTTGTCACGGCCATTTCAGCCTACAAATCTTCTGGTGAGACCGAAGGTATTACTTCAACATCAGCAGTATTAGGCAAAGCCACGACTTCGGTAGCCACAGGTATCTAGCTACTTCCCAATTTTGCCTATAACTTGTTTCTAGTTCGTATGACTGAGTTTGTGTTGTCCCGTTCCTTGTCCGTTTCTGCTGTTCTTCATCTCCTCTGATATTGCTTTTTCCTTGGTTGGCCCAGGCCTTGTTTTGGCGTTATCTTTGTCTTGCTCTCGACGCAAAACGGCATCTTTAGAAAGGAATACCGCGGATACGCGAAATCATCTCCAGTTCTGCTGATTCAACTGTTTTTACCTCCTTAACACAATCAAGCCCAAAGTGCCATATATTCAACCGTCAACGCCAGCACGCCTTCAACAGCTGCAGCCGGAGCAAACAGTACTACTACAAATTCCATGCCAAACATTTCTACTGCGGCTCCCCCTATTTACAACAGCAGCACAGTTCCTGTCACGGCCATTTCAGCCTACAAATCTTCTGGTGAGACCGAAGGTATTACTTCAACATCAGCAGTATCAGGCAAAGTCAGGCGGACTTCGGTAGCCACAGGTATCTAGCTACTTCCCAATTTTGCCTATAACTACGATGTTTCTAGTTCGTATGACTGAGTTTGTGTTGTCCCGTTCCTTGTCCTTTTCTGCTGTTCTTCATCTCCTCTGATATTGCTTTTCCCCTGGTTGGCCCAGGCCTTGTTTTGGCGTTATCTTTGTC
Source organism: Plumapathes pennacea (assembly GCA_964036295.1). Taxonomy (NCBI): domain Eukaryota; kingdom Metazoa; phylum Cnidaria; class Anthozoa; order Antipatharia; family Myriopathidae; genus Plumapathes; species Plumapathes pennacea. The sequence goes on along the minus strand of OZ038465.1, from coordinate 7,969,686 downwards.
TTGCTCTCGACGCAAAATGGCACCTTTAAAAAGGACTGCCGCGGATACGCAAAGTCATGTCCAGTTCTGCTGATTCAACTGTTTTTATCTCCTTAAGACAATCAAGCGCAAAGTGCCATATATTCAACCGTCAACGCCAGCTCACCTTCAACAGCTGCAGCCGGAGCAAACAGTACTACTATAAATTCCATGCCAAACATTTCTACTGTGGCTCCCCCTATTTACAACAGCAGCACAGTTCCTGTCACGGCCAGTTCAGCCTACAAATTTTCTGATGAGACCGAAGGTATTACTTCAACATCAGCAGTATTAGGCAAAGCCACGACTTCGGTATCCCCAGGTATCTAGCTACTTCCCAATTTTGCCTATAACTACGATGTTTCTAGTTCGTATGACTGAGTTTGTGTTGTCCCGTTCCTTGTCCTTTTCTGCTGTTCTTCATCTCCTCTGATATTGCTTTTTCCTTGGTTGGCCCAGGCCTTGTTTTGGCGTTATCTTTGTCTTGCTCTCGACGCTAAACGGCACCTTTACAAAGGACTACTGCGGATACGCGAAATCATCTCTAGTTCTACTGATTCAACTGTTTTTACCTCCTTAAGACAATCAAGCCCAAAGTGCCATATATTCAACCGTCAACGCCAGCTCACCTTCAACAGCTGCAGCCGGAGCAAACAGTACTACTACAAATTCCATGCCAAACATTTCTACTGCGGCTCCCCCTATTTACAACAGCAGCACAGTTCCTGTCACGGCCAGTTCAGCCTACAAATTTTCTGGTGAGACCGAAAGTATTACTTCAACATCAGCAGTATTAGGCAAAGCCTCGACTTCGGTAGCCATAGGTATCTAGCTACTTCCCAATTTTGCATATAACTACGATGTTTCTTGTTCGTATGACTGGGTGTGTGTTGTCCCGTTCCTTGTCCTTTTCTGCTGTTCTTCATCTCCTCTGATATTGCTTTTTCCTTGGTTGGCCCAGGCCTTGTTTTGGCGTTATCTTTGTCTTGCTCTCGACGCAAAACGGCATCTTTAGAAAGGACTACCGCGGATACGCGAAAACATCTCCAGTTCTACTGATTCAACTGTTTTTGCTTCCTTAAGACAATCAAGCCCAAAGTGCCATATATTCAACCGTCAACGCCAGCACGCCTTCAACAGCTGCAGCCGGAGCAAACAGTACTACTACAAATTCCATGCCAAACATTTCTACTGCGGCTCCCCCTATTTACAACAGCAGCACAGTTCCTGTCACGGCCATTTCAGCCTACAAATCTTCTGGTGAGACCGAAGGTATTACTTCAACATCAGCAGTATTAGGCAAAGCCACGACTTCGGTAGCCACAGGTATCTAGCTACTTCCCAATTTTTCCTATAACTACGACGTTTCTAGTTCGTATGACTGAGTTTGTGTTGTCCCGTTCCTTGTCCTTTTCTGCTGTTCTTCATCTCCTCTGATATTGCTTTTTCCTTGGTTGGCCCAGGCCTTGTTTTGGCGTTATCTTTGTCTTGCTCTCGACGCAAAACGGCATCTTTAGAAAGGACTACCGCGGATACGCGAAATCATCTCCAGTTCTGCTGATTCAACTGTTTTTACCTCCTTAAGACAATCAAGCGCCAAGTGCCATATATTCAACCGTCAACACCAGCACGCCTTCAACAGCTGCAGCCGGAGCAAACAGTACTACTACAAATTCCATGCCAAACATTTCTACTGCGGCTCCCCCTATTTACAACAGCAGCACAGTTCCTATCACGGCCATTTCAGCCTACAAATTTTCTGATGAGATCGAAGATATTACTTCAACATCAGCAGTATCAGGCAAAGCCAAGCGGACTTCGGTAGCCACAGGTATCTAGCTACTTCCCAATTTTGCCTATAACTTGTTTCTAGTTCGTATGACTGAGTTTGTGTTGTCCCGTTCCTTGTCCTTTTCTGCTGTTCTTCATCTCCTCTGATATTGCTTTTTCCTTGGTTGGCCCAGGCCTTGTTTTGGCGTTATCTTTGTCTTGCTCTCGACGCAAAACGGCATCTTTAGAAAGGACTACCGCGGATACGCGAAATCATCTCCAGTTCTACTGATTCAACTGTTTTTACTTCCTTAAGACAATCAAGCCCAAAGTGCCATATATTCAACCGTCAACGCCAGCACGCCTTCAACAGCTGCAGCCGGAGCAAACAGTACTACTACAAATTCCATGCCAAACATTTCTACTGCGGCTCCCCCTATTTACAACAGCAGCACAGTTCCTGTCACGGCCATTTCAGCCTACAAATCTTCTGGTGAGACCGAAGGTATTACTTCAACATCAGCAGTATTAGGCAAAGCCACGACTTCGGTAGCCACAGGTATCTAGCTACTTCCCAATTTTGCCTATAACTACGATGTTTCTAGTTCGTATGACTGAGTTTGTGTTGTCCCGTTCCTTGTCCTTTTCTGCTGTTCTTCATCGCCTCTGATATTGCTTTTTCCTTGGTTGGCCCAGGCCTTGTTTTGGCGTTATCCTTGTCTTGCTCTCGACGCAAAACGGCATCTTTAGAAAGGACTACCGCGCATACGCGAAATCATCTCCAGTTCTGCTGATTCAACTGTTTTTACCTCCTTAAGACAATCAAGCGCCAAGTGCCATATATTCAACCGTCAACACCAGCACGCCTTCAACAGCTGCAGCCGGAGCAAACAATACTACTACAAATTCCATGCCAAACATTTCTACTGCGGCTCCCCCTATTTACAACAGCAGCACAGTTCCTGTCACGGCCATTTCAACCTACAAATCTTCTGGTGAGACCGAAGGTATTACTTCAACATCAGCAGTATCAGGCAAAGTCAGGCGGACTTCGGTAGCCACAGGTATCTAGCTACTTCCCAATTTTGCCTATAACTACGATGTTTCTAGTTCATATGACTGAGTTTGTGTTGTCCCGTTCCTTGTCCTTTTCTGCTGTTCTTCATCTCCTCTGATATTGCTTTTCCCCTGGTTGGCCCAGGCCTTGTTCTGGCGTTATCTTTGTCTTGCTCTCGACGCAAAATGGCACCTTTAAAAAGGACTGCCGCGGATACGCAAAGTCATCTCTAGTTCTGCTGATTCAACTGTTTTTATCTCCTTAAGACAATCAAGCCCAAAGTGCCATATATTCAACCGTCAACGCCAGCTCACCTTCAACAGCTGCAGCCGGAGCAAACAGTACTACTATAAATTCCATGCCAAACATTTCTACTGTGGCTCCCCCTATTTACAACAGCAGCACAGTTCCTGTCACGGCCAGTTCAGCCTACAAATTTTCTGATGAGACCGAAGGTATTACTTCAACATCAGCAGTATTAGGCAAAGCCACGACTTCGGTATCCCCAGGTATCTAGCTACTTCCCAATTTTGCCTATAACTACGATGTTTCTAGTTCGCATGACTGAGTTTGTGTTGTCCCGTTCCTTGCCCTTTTCTGCTGTTCTTCATCTCCTCTGATATTGCTTTTTCCTTGGTTGGCCCAGGCCTTGTTTTGGCGTTATCTTTGTCTTGCTCTCGACGCTAAACGGCACCTTTAAAAAGGATTGCCGCGGATACGCAAAGTCATCTCTAGTTCTGCTGATTCAACTGTTTTTACCTCCTTAAGACAATCAAGCGCAAAGTGCCATATATTCAACCATCAACGCCAGCTCACCTTCAACAGCTGCAGCCGGAGCAAACAGTACTACTACAAATTCCATGCCAAACATTTCTACTGTGGCTCCCCCTATTTACAACAGCAGCACAGTTCCTATCACGGCCAGTTCAGTCTACAAATTTTCTGATAAGACCGAAGGTATTACTTCAACATCAGCAGTATCAGGCAAAGTCACGCGGACTTCGGTAGCCACAGGTATCTAGCTACTTCCCAATTTTGCATATAACTACGATGTTTCTAGTTCGTATGACTGAGTTTGTGTTGTCCCGTTCCTTGTCCTTTTCTGCTGTTCTTCATCTCCTCTGATATTGCTTTTTCCTTGGTTGGCCCAGGCCTTGTTTTGGCGTTATCTTTGTCTTGCTCTCGACGCAAAACGGCATCTTTAGAAAGGACTACCACGGATACGCGAAATTATCTCCAGTTCTATTGATTCAACTGTTTTTACCTCCTTAAGACAATGAAGCGCAAAGTGCCAAATATTCAACCGTCAACGCCAGCACGCCTTCAACAGCTGGAGCCGGAGCAAACAGTACTACTACAAATTCCATGCCAAACATTTCTACTGCGGCTCCCCCTCTTTACAACAGCAGCACAGTTCCTATCACGGCCAGTTCAGCCTACAAATTTTCTGATGAGACCGAAGGTATTACTTCAACATCAGCAGTATCAGGCAAAGTCACGCGGACTTCGGTAGCCACAGGTATCTAGCTACTTCCCAATTTTGCCTATAACTACGATGTTTCTAGTTCGTATGACTGAGTTTGTGTTGTCCCGTTCCTTGTCCGTTTCTGCTGTTCTTCATCTCCTCTGATATTGCTTTTTCCTTGGTTGGCCCAGGCCTTGTTTTGGCGTTATCTTTGTCTTGCTCTCGACGCAAAACGGCATCTTTAGAAAGGAATACCGCGGATACGCGAAATCATCTCCAGTTCTACTGATTCAACTGTTTTTACCTCCTTAAGACAATCAAGCGCAAAGTGCCATATATTCAACCGTCAACGCCAGCACGCCTTCAAGAGCTGCAGCCGGAGCAAACAGTGCTACTACAAATTCCATGCCAAACATTTCTACTGCGGCTCCCCTTATTTACAACAGCAGCACATTTCCTGTCACGGCCAGTTCAGCCTACAAATTTTCTAATAAGACCGAAGGTATTGCTTCAACATCAGCAGTATCAGGCAAAGTCACGCGGACTTCAGTAGCCACAGGTATCTAGCTACTTCCCAATTTTGCCTATAACTACGATGTTTCTAGTTCGTATGACTGAGTTTGAGTTTGTGTTGTCCCGTTCCTTGTCCGTTTCTGCTGTTCTTCATCTCCTCTGATATTGCTTTTTCCTTGGTTGGCCCAGGCCTTGTTTTGGCGTTATCTTTGTCTTGCTCTCGACGCAAAACGGCATCTTTAGAAAGGACTACCGCGGATACGCGAAATCATCTCCAGTTCTACTGATTCAACTGTTTTTACCTCCTTAAGACAATCAAGCGCAAAGTGCCATATATTCAACCGTCAACGCCAGCACGCCTTCAACAGCTGCAGCCGGAGCAAACAGTACTACTACAAATTCCATGCCAAACATTTCTACTGCGGCTCCCCTTATTTACAACAGCAGCACATTTCCTGTCACGGCCAGTTCAGCCTACAAATCGTCTGGTGAGACCGAAGGTATTACTTCAACATCAGCAGTATTAGGCAAAGCCACGACTTCGGTAGCCACAGGTATCTAGCTACTTCCCAATTTTGCCTATAACTACGATGTTTCTAGTTCGTATGACTGAGTTTGTGTTGTCCCGTTCCTTGCTTTTTTTTGCTGTTCTTCATCTCCTCTGATATTGCTTTTTTCTTGGTTGGCCCAGGCCTTGTTTTGGCGTTATCTTTGTCTTGCTCTCGACGCAAAACGGCATCTTTAGAAAGGACTACCACGGATACGCGAAATCATCTCCAGGTCTACTGATTCAACTGTTTTTACCTCCTTAAGACAATCAAGCGCAAAGTGCCATATATTCAACCGTCAACGCCAGCACGCCTTCAAGAGCTGCAGCCGGAGCAAACAGTACTACTACAAATTCCATGCCAAACATTTCTACTGCGGCTCCCCCTATTTACAACAGCAGCACAGTTCCTGTCACGGCCATTTCAGCCTACAAATCTTCTGATGAGACCGAAGGTATTACTTCAACATCAGCAGTATTAGGCAAAGCCACGACTTCGGTAGCCACAGGTATCTAGCTACTTCCCAATTTTGCATATAACTACGAGGTTTCTAGTTCGTATGACCGGGTGTGTGTTTTCCCGTTCCTTGCCCTTTTCTGCTGTTCTTCATCTCCTCTGATATTGCTTTTTCCTTAGTTGGCCCAGGCCTTGTTTTGGCGTTATCTTTGTCTTGCTCTCGACGCAAAAAGGCACCTTTAAAAAGGACTGCCGCGGATACGCAAAGTCATCTCTAGTTCTGCTGACTCAACTGTTTTTACCTCCTTAAGACAATCAAGCGCCAAGTGCCATATATTCAACCGTCAACGCCAGCTCACCTTCAACAGCTGCAGCCGAAGCAAACAGTACTACTACAAATTTCATGCCAAACATTTCTACTGCGGCTCCCCCTATTTACAACAGCAGCACAGTTCCTTTCACGGTTAGTTCGCTCTACAAATTTTCTGATGAGACCGAAGGTATTACTTTAACATCAGCAGTATCAGGCAAAGCCACGACCTCGGTAGCCACAGGTATTTAGATTACTTCCCAATTTTGCCTATAGCTACGATGTTTCTTGTTCGTATGACTGGGTGTGTGTTGTCCCGTTCCTTGTCCTCTTCTGCTGTTATCCATCTCCTCTGATGTTGCTTTTTCCCTGGTTGGCCCAGGCCTTGTTTTGGCGTTATCTTTGTCTTGCTCTCGACGCAAAACAGCACCTTTACAAAGGACTGCCGCGGATACGCAAAGTCATCTCTAGTTCTGCTGATTCAACTGTTTTTACCTCCTTAAAACAATCAAGCGCAAAGTGCCATATATTCAACCGTCAACGCCAGCTCACCTTCAACAGCTGCAGCCGGAGCAAACAGTACTACTACAAATTCCATGCCAAACATTTCTACTGCGGCTCCCCCTATATACAACAGCAGGACAGTTCCTGTCACCGCTAGTTCGCCCTACAAATCTTCTGGTGCGATCAAAGGTATTACTTCAACATCAGCAGTATTAGGCAAAGCCACGACCTCGGTAGCCCCAGGTATTTAGATTACTTCCCAATTTTGCCTATAACTACGATGTTTCTTGTTCGTTTGGCTGAGTATGTGTTGTCCCGTTCTTCATCTCCTCTGTATTATTTTTGTTTTTTCCCTGGTTGGCCCAGGCCTTGTTTTGGCGTTATCTTTGTCTTCCTCTCGACGCAAAACGGCACCTTTACAAAGGACTGCCGCGGATTTAGCGAAATCATCTCCAGTTCTGCTGTCTTAACTGTTTTTACCTCCTTAAGACAATCATGCGCCAAGTGCCATATATTCAACCGTCAACGCCAGCACGCCTTCAACAGCTGCAGCCGGAGCAAACAGTACTACTACAAATTCCATGCCAAACATTTCTACTGTGGCTCCCCCTATTTACAACAGCAGCACAGTTTCTATCACGGCCAGTTCAGCCTACAAATTTTCTGATGAGATCGAAGGTATTACTTCAACATCAGCAGTATCAGGCAAAGCCAAACGGACTTCGGTAGCCACAGGTATCTAGCTACTTCCCAATTTTGCCTATAACTTGTTTCTAGTTCGTATGACTGAGTTTGTGTTGTCCCGTTCCTTGTCCTTTTCTGCTGTTCTTCATCTCCTCTGATATTGCTTTTTCCTTGGTTGGCCCAGGCCTTGTTTTGGCGTTATTTTTGTCTTGCTCTCGACGCAAAACGGCATCTTTAGAAAGGAATACCGCGGATACGCGAAATCATCTCCAGTTCTACTGATTCAACTGTTTTTACCTCCTTAAGACAATCAAGCCCAAAGTGCCATATATTCAACCGTCAACGCCAGCACGCCTTCAACAGCTGCAGCCGGAGCAAACAGTACTACTACAAATTCCATGCCAAACATTTCTACTGCGGCTCCCCCTATTTACAACAGCAGCACAGTTCCTGTCACGGCCAGTTCAGCCTACAAATCTTCTGGTGAGACCGAAGGTATTACTTCAACATCAGCAGTATTAGGCAAAGCCACGACTTCGGTAGCCCCAGGTATCTAGCTACTTCCCAATTTTGCCTATAACTACGATGTTTCTAGTTCGTATGACTGAGTTTGTGTTGTCCCGTTCCTTGTCCTTTTCTGCTGTTCTTCATCGCCTCTGATATTGCTTTTTCCTTGGTTGGCCCAGGCCTTGTTTTGGCGTTATCTTTGTCTTGCTCTCGACGCAAAACGGCATCTTTAGAAAGGACTACCGCGGATACGCGAAATCATCTCCAGTTCTACTGATTCAACTGTTTTTACTTCCTTAAGACAATCAAGCCCAAAGTGCCATATATTCAACCGTCAACGCCAGCACGCCTTCAACAGCTGCAGCCGGAGCAAACAGTACTACTACAAATTCCATGCCAAACATTTCTACTGTGGCTACCCCTATTTACAACAGCAGCACAGTTCCTATCACGGCCAGTTCAGCCTACAAATTTTCTGATGAGACCGAAGGTATTACTTCAACATCAGCAGTATCAGGGAAAGTCACGACTTCGGTAGCCAAAGGTATCTAGCTTTACTTCCCAATTTTGCCTATAACTACGATGTCTTTACTTCGTTTGACTGAGTGCATGTTGTCCCGTTTCTTGTTTTTTTTTTTTTTTTTGCTTTTCTTGATCTCCTCTGTATATAGTTTTTCCCATGCATGGTCAGCCCCGAGTCCTTGTTTCGGCCTTAGTTATCTTTGTCTTGCTCTCGACGCAACTGCATTGTTCTCTTTCTTTTTGGCTATCATTTTTGCCCTTCTCCACATATATGCTCCAGATGTATCCTGCATGTCCTAGTTGGCCTTATCTTTGTTATTGTTCTTTCTTCTGCACGTCCTTTCCTTGCTTTTTGTCCTTATACTTTTCCTTGCCCCTCTTCTTGTGGTTTTTCTTGTCTTTATCCCAATTCTTTTCTTAATCTAAACAGTAGTTTATATATGTACTACATTCACCCTTGGAGCTTGGCAGTTCAGATCAGAAGTTTCATGATGAAAATTTAAAACAAACAGGTGCAAAAGAAGTCAAACTAATCTAATACAAACACATTCAAATATAGAACATCCCAAACAACAAAAAGGAACAGCATATACCCAGCAAAAATGCACAAACTTTAGCAAATACAGCCATGTGACATAGGCAGCGCAATCGCACCTTCAAACACGACAAACTCCAGAACTTACCGCTCAACAGCTGGAGCCGAAGCAAATGCCAACAGTACAATTCTCAAGTTCACGCCGACAGTTACTGCCAGTGACTTCTCAAAATATTCCACTGAAGAAGCAAGAGCGACCCTAAAGACTCATACTACTCCCGTTTTGCCTGCGGCGAGTCCCTCTGTCTCCACGGGAAACAAAAAAGCTGGGAGTCGCACCGCTAACACTACAGCTGATATGACGTCCACCTACACATCGCCTGACTTCAGCATCACCAAAGGCATTACGGCAACAACATCAGGTAAAGTTACAAGGTCATTGGATAAGGACTGGTGTCTATCTATTTTCTAATCTTGTAGCTTTGTTCCTTGCACTATAGACTTTGCTTCTTTCCAGCTTGTTGCCCTAGTTTTGATCATTTTAATTTGTCGTTCTTGATTTCCTCGACTCACAGTCACAAACTTTCTAGGAATGGATCCAATATGAAAATATATATATTCCCACAAACGCTTATACTCCACTTGATTAATTATTCAAATAGCAGATCATTATTACAAATATGAATAACACGCCCCGTCTCTGCCGGGCGACCTGCTCGTTCAGCACATGTCTTCAGTGGCTCTTGAAAGTAGCCAAATTTCCCTCCTAATGCAGTTTTCACCCAAAATAAAACCATTTCGGAAAGATATCTTCTATATCCAAAACACACGCATCTCATTCTTGTTCTTGTCTTTTTCCTTATTTGTCTCTATTTTGGAGCTTGTTCCTTTCCTTGCTTTTGTTTTCCTCGTCTTTATTTTGTCGTTCTTGCTCTCCTATTCAAATAGGTGTCAACAGAGCACCGCCTGGCAACACGTCGCCTGATCTAAGCAAAACCAAAACACCAGGAGCATCAGATAAAGTCGCTTCTCCATCGACCATCAAAGTACCTACAGGTATCCTTGCTTATAATGTTCTACCGGCTTGTTTTTCTGTGTGATTCGTGGTGTTGCTTTTCTTCATCTTAATGCTGTTACTCTTGTTGTTCAGTCAACCTCATCAAAACTCCCTCTGCTGCCTTCAAAGAACATTTCCAGAACTTTCGTGTCTGCTTCCACAGCCCGCTCCTCAAATTATTCCACCTCCAACATGTCGAGTAAGTACACGAGCGGTGTACGTGATCAGAACATCACCAACGCCACTAAGGTAGTGGCATCCAAAAGTCAACCGTCTTCACAAGTAGTGACATCGACCCAAAAGACTCGGCCAAAGACTACGCCGGCAGTCGAACCAACGGGTTTGGAACACTCGTTCTCCTATACACCTTCGTTTTACTTTTTCCCGGCTTTTAGTGGAAAAATTGGCCATTGGAAATGTGCTGCAAATAGTTTTATTAAGCAAAACCCGACGTCTTTTTGACACAGGTCTAGAAAGACGGAGAACACCAATACTTCCAATACCCTTTACACTTCTTCTTCCCTCTGGAATGAACAAACTAACGAGAAGAATGGTCAAAAAATCGCAACTAATCGTCTTTCCCTTTAGTCCCAGGCCCTAAATACGAATGGGGCACCTGGATAAACGAGGAGGAAGAGTGTAAAAAGCAGTGCGCAGACATAGGAGGGACAGTCACTCATTCCCGCTCCTGCACACAAGTAGACAAATCGACGCCCACAGCTGACAGTAAATGTCCAACAGACAAAAAAAAATTAAGGGAAACCAGAGTTTCTGAGTGTGATAACAAAGACGTCTGTCCTTCCCCAGGTAAGCTCCAGCTTAGCTTGTTCGACTTTATTCTATACACTGTTACTGTCACGGCAGCAGTTCGAGGCAAAGAGAAGACTCCACTTTAGAGTCATGAAGTTATGACGCCAACTTTCGAAATAATCAAAAACTGTTTTAGGTGGAGCAACCCTTTTCGTGTTGTACAGATAAAGAGGTTTTCTTCCTACCAAATCCAGAAATCCTACGTGACAAACAATCAAAAACCTCATACGAAAAGTTTCATTAGCGAAAAAATGGCAAAAAACAATCAAAAGGTTCATTCGATATTTTTCCAGTGGAAAAAGCATACGACATATATAGAGGATATTACACGGCGGCGCGAAGATATGAATTTTATTTTCGAGTGGTAAAAACAATATTTTACGAACGAGCGCTTCGCGAGTGAGTAAAATATTGTTTTTACCACTCGAAAATAAAATCCATATCTTCAAGCCGCCGTGTAATTTTCTTTTTATTATATTAGACGCGAGTGTTTTACGAGAAATTGCACAAACAACCGTGCAAAAGCGGGAAATGATGCCAACGATATCCTCACTAGTGAGGATATGGAAAATACGCCACTCGGGTCCCGGATGTAGTTTCGTATGGATTTTACGCACGGTATATTTTCCAATAAAACACTCGTGTCTGTATAATAAAGGAGAGTTAGTAATGGGTTAATCTCTTCAATTTCTCTCAGCTTCACGCCTTAAGGGAGAAGTCATCGTTCTGGGTGGTCTGTTGGTTACCATGGTTATTATAAAGTAAGTGACAAATCTGAGGCTTTTCGTTCGCTACGCTGCATTCAGAGGCTTCCTTAAATTTTGCTCAAAATTTCAAAGAAAAATAAGTGGAATATTTTCATGTTGCACAATAACAGACAACTGATTATCCTGTCTGTTTCTTCTCTCTTTCCTCTCGTTCTCTTACACACTCACTCCTGTATGTTTGTCTATTTCTTTTCCCAGTCTGTCGCACTGAAGATGCAACGAGAGCAAAGATTTGAGTGAGTAGGGCCTTTGTTTTGGCTCGAGAAAGACAATTGTATAGTTCTTACAGTCCCTTCTTTGTCAACGTTTGTAGAATTTATTAATTTAAATTTGTACGAAAAAGAGTAAAAGTAACATAAAATAGCAAAACAATCCTTACGAAGTGAGACGGCCACGGAATTCTTATGCACTTGAACTGTAGAATGCATGCTGGTACGAGATTGTAAAGATGTTCCTGTTATACGTATGGGACGGTACTGCAAAACGGTTTGTTTATAGAACATGCTGTTCTGTTTGTGTAACGGATAAATTAATGCATGGCATGCTAAGCTAGTAAAACATTTCCTGTTGAGTGTAAGAAACGCGCTTGTACTAAAAAATGAAGAATTGAACGACAATGTTGTTGATTGTCATACCTGGCTTTATCTATATCTTTGTACACAAGTTGTAATCTTCTGTGGAAATCAAAATACTTCCAGGTTATTTGAAGTGAATCGTACAAAACATTGAGCCTCCAACTACTTTCCAGAATATTTCTCTTATCTTTATGCTGTACAACAGAGGCAAGTTTTCAGTCCACTAGAGTCTAATGTTCTAGTTTGTCTCAGCGTTGTTTGTATTCTTCTCACGTGAACCCTGCACCCAGCCATTTCTGAGATGCCTGTTCAATCTGTTTCAAAACGAGGCCTTGGGTTAAATGAGTTTGGTTTGCATAAAAATGCACAAGCGAGTAAAACTTATTTTCATCAGAAAGGTTTCGCACCAAGCTCGTTTTGAAACAGAGGCAACAGGCATCTCGGATATGGTCTATTATGAGACGCGAGTACATACCAGTGCAAAGAAATTCATTTAACTCAGCATATTAGATCAAGCGACCTTCAGCAGGGCTAATTTGATTCATCCCTCCTATTAACCCTAACAGACAACACATATAAAGTTGAAGCTCCCGTAAGCGGACAACTTGGTAAGCAGAATAAGTGTCCGTAACTGGAACTGTCCGCTAACGAGAATGTGTAAATACAGAGTTTGACTGAGCTAGAATAAACTTAAACGGAGTCTCGTAGAGGCGTCCGTATTAAGTAGAGCTGTCCGTTTACGGGAGTGTCCGCCCAGAGAGCTTCGACTGTACTGCATACAAATATCGGGACGAGAGATGTGGCTAACCTGAAGAACGTCGTTCCCTTGCTTGTTTAACGCTGCACACATTTCAGTCACTCTTCACGTTGTAATTCCTAACTTTTCCTTTCTTGGGGACCAGTTTGCTTCTCGCTTTTCCCGCTGCTCTCTTGGAGAGGTTTGGCCGTTGTAAACCTGGCTTGGACTCGATCTCAGTCCTTTGCCCTTTTAAGGTAAAACCATCACTCCAAGAACCACTGTTTGCGGGAATGTGATCAGGAACTTGGGTACCAGGCCTCTCTTGTTCAGGTGACCTGAACCGAGCTTTCTCGGTACTAGGGCTTCGGAAACTCTCTTCGTTGTCTAACAGTCTCCAGATTTCTTGTAAAGAGGTCTGCCCTTCCGAAGACGACGTAAATAATGGCCCCTCCGTCAAAGGCGAAGAAGTCTGCTGACCGGGGATTGCTGTCTCAAGAAGCTTGGTAGCCGGGTTTGACATCCCGACAGCTTTCGAGGGCCTCGAGTCACGTGACTCAGCGCGGACATCTGCTAAAAATGTACACGGTTTAGGGTACTGATAATTTACTTAACGACTTTTTCAAAATCTTATGACAACTTTGCTAACGTTGCAACTCCCGTTTTGTGTGTTAGGGACAGGGCAGGCCGCGTACTAACCTGTCACGTGCCTTACTTGTAACACATTTTCCCAAAAAGGACCTTTAACTTTACATCGCGCAATCGCTCAATATTCAATTATTAAGCAAAGTAAAATGCGGACTACGTCACTTATTCCTGACTACGAAGCACAATGTAATGCATAGCTATGAAAACACGACAACACAGGCAAGTAAATAGTTCAATCTGAAAATGGTGCATCAGATGGCGACTTGAAAAAAAAAAAAAAGTAGCCACAACTCAGATAGTTCAAACAGATTTCTCCCAAACAAACTGTGAGGTAATCTGCTAGCTCGACTGGAAAGTCTAGTTGTCCCGGGATAGCGTACACGGCATTCAACGCGCCCAACCTCGTTCCCAGGCTCTTTAGATAAAAGGGAGATGAAAGAGCCTGGGAACGTGGTTGCACCACGCCCAACAAATTGGTCACAGCATCTCGGGCACGCAAATAATTGCGGTAAAAAAAAAAAAAAAAAAAAAAAAAGGAAAAACTCACCGCGATGGTTTTCATTGTCATTGCCCTCAGACGGAGATGTCTCACTCGAGCTTGACTTGACAGTTATACGCGCCTTCTCCGCGGCATCAAGTTCCTGCTCGGCCCTGCGCTGGGCAAACTGTAGCTCATGTGACGTCAGCTGGTACTGCAGCTTCTCCACGGCGCTGAGCTTGCTTTGCAACTGGTCCGCAATTTGTCCCGGAGTTTTGCTGGAGACTTTACTGTCGCTGGTTTTGGTAAACGCTTGTGGGGCCGACACACTTGTGGCGCCACGATCACGAGAGGAAAGACATCCAGAATCTGCAGATGAGACGCACAACTTTTACTCATTTTGAGTTAACCTTTCACTGCCAAGAGTGATCAACTTCAATTTTCTCCTTCAGTTTCTAGCCAGATCAATATATCATACAGTATGGAGAACTTGGCTTTTCATACATTGCTCAGATGAAAGCTGATGATTCTATGAAACTATTGATTCTCACTACATTACTCACACAGTTTCCTCTTAAAAGTTTCGGAGAATCTGTAATTTGAGCTTGGGAGTAAAGGGTTAAGGTCCTGTTATACGTAGCAATTTTTCTTGCAACGGAAAACCATTGCGAGAAAAATTGTAGAAGAAATCGCGCTAGGAACACCCCTCTTGGTATCGTTGCAACGCTTTTAATCAGGTGGCTGCGATGATTTGGGTATATAGTGTAGTAACTTGTGGTAGAAAAACTAGAGGACGAACGATTCAGTGATAGAACAATAAGAAAATATGCGTGGCATGTGTGAATCGGCCTTCCTGAGCTTTTCAAGTACATTTACAAATCAAAAGCTAGAAAAGAAACCCGAAGGGATAAGAAAAAGAAGACAAATAATTAAACAAACAAAAGGAATGGAGGAGAAAGGAAGAGAAAAGAGAGAGAAAATAAGGAGAGGAACTGTTAGGAGAAGGTGAAACGAGATGGTGACTCACTTGTGTGCCTGGCGAGTTCGGCCCTGAGTCTGTTGCCCATCTGAATGAGCTGCTCCTTTTCCCGCGCCAACTGGTCAATGCGCTGCGCCGCAACCTTTAGTTTGCCTTGTAACCGCGCCACATTTCCTTGACCAGGCTTCACAGCAAAGATTGCGTCATGAGCAGGGTCGGGCCGTGGATCTGTGTAACAGTAAAAGCGATAGAAAATGAGGAATAGGCTGGAGTGATGCCGCACTGCACCTGACGGAGGATGATGCGATGCGCTATGCAAGTGTGGATGTATGGCACTAGCGTAGCAATATTGCGACTTGCAAATAGCTGGTCAGTCACTTAACTTGCCAAACGGTAAAAAACTTGGATCGATTTGGGTGGAAACTGATTTGACCTCGACCAAAGTCGAACCAAGTGCGTGGCCAAACGATACTCAAGTCGAAAACTTGGCTTGAGTTGACTCGACCTAGGAGTCCGTTTGACCGTTTGCATGGAGTACATACCCATTTTGAGTTGGCTTCGCAATTGCTGAACTTCATCCTGCAGTTGTCTGATGACGGCGCTTTGAGGATCAAAGGAAGAAGCAGTTTTACCTTGAGTAGCAAGATCCAACTTGAGGGACGACAGCTGCGACAAGAAAATACCAAGGCACAAGACATCAGCTACAAATTACGAATTCAAGCACACCGCTGTAAGGGTCTACAATGCTGTTTCAACACGTCTAGGGTTGTGCTCCCAAAACTTCCGCCGTAAGGTCGTCCGTCTTATTCATCAAATTTGTTCTGATTAAATCCTGTTGAAAATAACAGGCCATGACTAAGATACCCGTTGCCTGTTTTAGAACGAGACCTAAATTATTTTTATGAAAATGAATTTGTTTGCGTAATAATGAACATGCGAGTAAAACTAATTTTGATCAGAAACGTTTTGCATTGGGCCTCGTTTTGAAACAGAGGCAACAAACATCTCTGCCTTTTCTCTCCGCTGACCTGTTCTTCGGCTCACCTGGTTACTGAGTGACGTTGCCTGTGCGTTTCTCTCCAGTCCACTCTTGTAGTACTCGTCCGCCTCTCGTCGGGTCTGCGTCAGCTGCAGTTCCATTTCAGCAAGTCGCTGTTTCAGGGCAGCGGTCTCATCTGTTGCGCGCCGCGACTGAGTGGACAGTTCGTACTGCAACTGGTCAGCGGAAAGCTGCTTCTGCCGTGACTGCAAAAACACAGAAAAGAACTTTAGAGGTCACCAATTATCTGCGCATGTCCAATATGGCGTCCTGGACAGAATCGAGTAGTTTTTATTTTGAGAGCGGCAAAACGTTCGATACTAGTGTGTCTCCGCTATCTATAGCTTCTTTTTCAGTCAAAGTTCCTCGGTCATCGTAAAAATGTACACATTTCTAGATGTAAAAAAAACCATTGAAGTCCTAAAATTGACGACAAATGATGGCAGCGTCTCACCTCCTCTTGAGCTTGGTTGACGAGGCTTTGCAGATGAGCCACAGTCGCCTCCTGTTTCTTCACTTGAGCTGATAGTGCTGACTTTTCTTGTCGCAAGTAACCTGAAAAAAAAAAAAAAAAAAAAAAAAAAAAAATCAAGAGATTCTCTCTTTAAACTCCCGGCCTGTAAAAAACCGAGGCTGAGTAAAGTTCTTCACGACGTTCTTCGCTACATTTCTGCTCAACAAGCCAAGAAAATCTAAAATACCCAAATTGAGAACCAAATTGCAGTAGATAATGCGAATGTCAAAAACCAAAACCAAAGTACATCGCCAATCACAGAGACTGCAAGAAACGCTTCCAACCAATCTGAAGCCAAAGGAATTCGCCTTTGGTTTTGCTTTCAAGAAAAACCAATCAGAAGTGCGAGGAAACGCCATCGTCACTTGTTTGCCTGCAACAGCATATCGCAATCAGGTTTTGATTTTTCTCCTGATTGGTCAATAATTTTGCAAAATATATTTGGACCAATCCGAAAGCATAGCAAACGCATAATCAAACCAATCTCGATTACTTTCGACAGTCACCCGAAAACGGCCACAATATTAGGGTCTTACCGATAATACTGTTGAGTTCCTTGACGTGACACTGTATGTACGGATCATCTGGCTTACCCACACCTCCCCTCTGTGTAGCTTCGTGGCCCGGGGGAGGTTTGGCAGCCTGTGAAAGCTCCTCGGCCCGCTGCACCAGCGCTCTGTTCTTCGTCTTCAATTCACGGATCTCTTTCTCAAGGGAGGTGACATATTCTGAATGAGAAAGGAGGAAGAGGGAATGAGAGCTGTGAAAAAGAGAGTAAACTAGAAGGGGGAGGAAGAAGACTGTGACAGAAACAGATGACGAAGTAGACAGACAAGAAAAACGAACAGATAGAAAAAGATGGGGCCAGAGAAACATTGTTTGAAAACAGTCAACCCTGTATTAAGCGAACAGTTGTCCAAATCCCGAAAATCTACTTCCTATAGTAAGAAACGGTGTCCGCTTAATGCAGGCTTGACTGTTCCTCTCCTGCGCCCTCCACTCTACACACTGGCGACTTTCTATAATTTATTGCAGTTAAATTACGTTGCTCAAATACGGAGTGCAGGTTACTAGCCTTTCCCTTGAAGAGCAGCATAACAGAAACACACCGTGGACAAGACAGCGAAAATTAATACGTCATTTTAAAACAGCCCAGTCTCGTTCTCAGACGATTTTGGTCAAGCCGTGACGACACGGAAAGGAGGTGAGGGGCATGTGCACTGTGTACCTGTAGTCAAGGGAACAGAGGAACCTTCCTCGCGTTCTCTGGTCTGCATCATGACGGAAGGAGGCCTGCTGGCCAGCTGGTTGTTGAGATCCTCCATGTCATCGCGCATCTGACGGATCACGGCACGCAGGTTTTCATTCTGACTTTCCAGGGTTCTCATCTTTTCCTTTGAGGAGAGGTTTTGGTTGTCGGTAGCTGCTGACTCACTGGGCCCATCCTTCTGCCTGTCTTTGTTTGGTAGCTGAGCCGGTATTGAGAGTCCGTGTCGCTGCAGAGTTGCAAACGCCTGGTCCTTTGTTTGTGTCAAGGCTCGGATGAGGTCATCTCTTTGTGCCAGCTCTCTTTCTCGCTCCTTGGACAGAGCTACGGCCTATAAAGATTGAAAAAGTCACACTGTAAGTGCTTCAGCTGTTTACACAGTTACGCATAGAGTACATTTCCTTGAACTCGATTAAGCGCCGCCTGTTGAATGCGAAATTTGAACTAAGCGCCCACCCCCACCCCCCCTCCAACCTATTCATACCTCATTCCTGGCCTTGCCCAAGTTTCTTATCAGCTCTTCTTGTTTCTCGTACACTTCTCTCTCAGTGTCTTCACAGCGCCTTTGCCAGTCTGCCTCCAGCTGGCTCTTTACTCGTTCAAAGCTGCACTCGCGTTCCACTGCCATGGCAAGCTCTCTTTTGTATCTAAGGAACACATTTTTAAATTAAAATTTCTCAAGCCAGGGTACTTAAAATGGAGGGGGACATGTTTCCAGAAAAGGGTACAGATACCTTCAGAAGGTTCTTGTGAAAATGGTCCTTGTAAAAGTTCTCGACAACTTAAAGAGCATTTGTTTCTCTCTCGTACAAGTAACGAGCCTGACCTTTCGATGTCCTCTTTTCTCTGTGTGATCTCCAGCCTCATTTTCTCCTCTTGCTGTCTCAGTGTCTCTAGTTCCAGGTCTCTAGCCACTATGGACCGAGCATGTTCAGCAGCCTGGGTATCAAGTTTGCCTTTCAGATCAGCTGCAATGGCCTGTAGTCTGAAATTCATCAAGTCAGTTGTATGTAATAGTTAAACAGCTTGCAACCTCTGTTCTTTAATAGCAACTTCTTTTCTTCTCTCAATCTATTCTTCTTCCCTCCCCTTCTTTTCCCTCTCCACCTATCCTTCTGTTCTTCCCTCCGTTCTTCCTTGCCTGCTCTGACTACTTATTGGCTCCTTTTCCCCCAAATCTTTTTCTTTTGTCCAATCAATACACCCATCCATCCATCATCTCATCTCTCTTTTTCCTCATTCTCCCCCTAATCCTAATCCTAATCCTCCCTCCCTTCCTCTCTTCTTCTTTCCCTTCCTCCTTCCTCCTTTCTTCTCCCTTCCTTGCAATCAACTTACACTCTTTCTTCTCATCATTGCCAAAGGCACAGCATTGCTATAAAACTACAAAAACTACAGAATATCCCACATCTTATTTTAAATAGAACTTTTTTTCTTGTTCTACAAAGTGTAGTTGCCCCTAAAAAGGTACTGACAAAAACTCTAATTCAGAAAAAGTCAATGAACCTCCTACTGCATACAGCCTGGCAGCTTTACTTGTTTAACTAGTGTTATACAACAAAATTATACTATTTTGTATAACATATATGCAAGATTACTGTACCTTTGTTCTTGCAGTTCCTTTTCCTTGAGGGCATCTTTGTGAGACCACTCAAGTCGGCGATACTCCACTTGGTCAGTTTCCATCTGACTCTGAAGCTGACGCACTGTTTCCTCCAAATTTCTCTCACGCTCGTGGTGAGACTGCAGGGAAATTTCATGCACTTTTATACCCCAGTTTTCAGATAAAATGTGTATTTTGCATTGGTTATACATTGTTTGATGGCATGCTTGGCAAATCAGGAACAAAGCAAAACCCAAATGCAATCTTCAGCTATCCCTCTACAGGTGGATTCTGCCCCCCTCCACCCCACCCCATCCCCCCTCCACCCCACCCCATCCTCCGCCCCACCCCATCCTCCCTCCCACCCCATCCTCCGCCCCACCCCATCCTCCCTCCCACCCCATCCTCCCTCCCACCTCATCCTCCCTCCCACCCCATCCTCCACCCCACCCCATCCTCCATGTCCAACCCTCTTCAGGACTCAATCAGATGCACCCATCATGAAGTAGCTGTATTCACAGGCTAGTAAAACTGTGTGGACATACACAGCCCAGAGAGAATTTCAGATAAAGAGGGGCATCTCACCTCCTTGGCAGCTAACAGGGAAGCTTCTTTCTCCCTTGCATAACGATCTATCTCTGCAAACTTGTGTTGAAAGTTCAGTTGTGCTTTGTGCATGGATGCTTTCAGCTGCTGTATTTGTGTTTCCAGATCAGTTATCTTAGCTTGGCTCATGTTCCTCTCATCTGTCAGCTCCCACTCTTTCTGCTTCAACTTTTTCTCCAGGTCTTGCACACTTGTTTCACTTTCCTCTAGTTCATCTTTTGATTTCTGATCAGTAACTCTAAGGAGTTCCAGTTCTTTAGTAAGCATTTTTACCTAAACATAGCATATACATGGAATGATCAGTGATATGGTGAAATATTATTGAATTTATGGTGTGGTAAAAAATAGGGGGTCAGGTTAAAGAGAAAGGTGTGGGGGTGGGGATGGGGGCGGATTGGTAAGCTGACTCTGGGCCAAAAAATTGACACCTTTTCCTTGCCACACTTTATGTTATATAAATCATGACTTGGAGGGCGATGAGGCACACATAGTGTCTTGGAGCATAATGTGACTGCAGGAGGCAAGAAGATGGTGGTTTATGCAAGAGATTGGATGTGACTATGCAAAAGACCAGGAGGTGAAACTCAACAAAAGTCAGGAGAGTTGGCTAAAACACAATCAATCTTTCAGGGGAAGGAGTGGATAAATATATATTTATTATGCACAGAAGACTTGGAGTTACTGTACCTTGATTTCACTGGCCAACAGTGCACTACTCATGTCATCTGCTTTCAGTCTGAACTCATGTTCTCTCTTCCTCATTGCTTCATCAAACCCTGCAACAAGTTCCTCTCTTTGCATTTCTACATCTTCTTCAGCTGCCCTAACATAGTGGAAATAGGTTATCCATCCCGAATATACTATACATATTGTTTTCTATTTTAGTGGCATTTTTACAATATTCATGTAGTACATACCTCAACTGGTTTTGCAGCTCTCTCTTGAAATTCTCAAACTGCTCTCTTTCTTGCTTTACTTCTGCATCCTTAGCAAGCCGGAACTTATTCAGTTCCTGTTGATGTTCCCTGATCCGCTAAAAGAGACAAAATTCCCAACAAAAATTCAAACAACATGCAAATTTTAAGGACTGTGTCCACAGTACATGTAATTTAAACACAATGACACATCTTGCATGTGGTATTTATGAGACATGTAGATCAATATGTTCATATACACTAATTCTCTCAATTTAGATCTTACCAAGTGCAATAATTGAAAGCTATACACTCAGTGTAGCTGTCATTTGTCTCCAACCCCCTCCCTCCCCCCTTACCTGTTGATAGTTGCTCTGTAGCGCCCCTCTCGTCTTTTCCCCGTGATGTAACTTCACTCGCAGTTCATCCAACTGAATTTTGAGTTCACTGACTTCGCCATCTCTTCGGTTATGGATGCTTTTAACCTCCGAGAACAGAGCATCGTATCGTCGAAGTTCGCTGTCCCTGTCTTCCAAGAGTTTCAGGTTGTATTCAAAATCTTCTCTTAGCTTCTTGAAACGAATCCTCTCGTTTCCTAAATGCCTCTCATTTTCCTGCAACGCAGACTCCAATGACTGAACCCGAAGCTCCTGCACTTCTTTCCATTCCTTCTCTTTCTGTTGAACAAGTTCTGTCAAAGAACTGGACATGCCTTTGGTTGTCTGTACTGTCACATTCTCAAATCTTCATTAATGTCAGTACTTTTAGCTTTAACTGTACTCTCCATAATTAAGTGTTGCTTAAAGCAAGAGAAAAATTTACTCTATTCGACTAAACATCCTTCGACGGCATGATAAAATCACCTTGATCTGCCAGGCGTCACAACAACCAAACCGCGCGCCATTTTGAAAAAATATTGTACAGGGCCCTGAGGACGAAACTCGTATGTGGTTCTCAGGCTCCCTCTCCAAATGACACGGAGGGAGAGAACGGGGGCAAATCCTCCTCCCCTTGGAAACTTGCTCTTTAGATTTGGAAAACGGCCACCTGGGGGGATCTGGATCTGGGGTAATTTATTTTATAGTTAAGAACTGAAAAAGTGCACATGATCATACTGTAACTGGGACACTCCAAATTTTGTATGCTGCACTTTCAACCCCTTTATAAGTTTTATACCATAATGGGGATCAAAAGAAGGATCTTTATGACAACTATTTGTTGTTTTTCTGCAAGCATTGTTTATTTGATGCATATTAGAAAACACAAAAATCAAACATCCCAAAGCAGCCAGACTTTGTCACAGCTTCAATAAAACATAGCTTTCTGATATGTAGGTATTATAAATATCTCACTTTTTCAAGCTTCCCTCGAAGTTCCAGGTGACTATATCCAATAAATACATGGTTATATTTCTCAGAAACCAGCTATCTTGCCAAGAATTAGCTCCAATAATAAGACTGTGATAAATTCCCATTTGCCGTTTGTTTTTTTGTGATAGACAGCTACCACATCTGGGGACAGAATACTAGTAAAGCCAATTTGGAGGTGACATTCTAAATAAAAATTAAAAATAGATTAAATCTCAGTTTCCAGACAAGTCTAAACTCTCCACTGTTCAGTCCTTCAACTTGCTTACATCTCATGAAACTGGGGTCTACAATGTGATAATAGACCCCTTCACGGATTTGAATGATGGGTAATGCAGGCCAAGAACAAAGAAACATGGCAGCAACATGTGCGAGAAGTCTTGGTTTAATAGCGAAATTGCTCACAATCTCAAACCAGCTTCTAAATAACAATTTGGTGTGCTCTGAAGTTCCACTGATCAGATAAACAAATGTATAATTTGCCCAGATTACCCATCATGCATTCAAATGCGTGAAGGGGTCTATTTATAACTGAGTCATACTTAAACAGGAGCTCAAAGGGATCTCTCCCTAGCCAGCCTGCATAGCTGGGAGCTTAACTGGATGCGGGTGAATCACACACTCAGTTGCAACACTGCCATTTTCTATTTTGAAAGGGGGAGATTGAAAAAAACAGTACCCTTCCCCTTTGCAACTTGGTCTCTCTTCCTCAGCCCCTCCTTGCACACGATTCGCTCAGATGTACTGTTCATCGCTGAATCCTAGAGACTAGCTGCCAGCTACGCAAGCTAATCTCTCCCTGGCTTATCAAGGATTCTGTTGCTGTTTACAGCTACTAAAACCCCATATGGTCACTAATACTGATAAATTCTGTAACAGCCACAGGAAACTTTTCATAATTCCCAATTGGGAAAAAATTGGGAATTATTCCCAAGTTTGGGGAAAAGATGGGACAAGAAATTCCTGTTTTGGGAAAAAGTTGGTAAAAGTCTGGGGTTTTTTCATCCTAAATTCCCATTTTGTAGTTAAGTTGGGAATTTTTCCAGGCTTGGGAAAATATTTTGAAAAATTAAAACAATAAAATCCCAACTTGGAAAAAAATTGGGAACATTTCCCAAGTTTGGGAAAAAGATGGGACAAGATATTCCTGTTTTGGGAAAAAGTTGGTAAAAGTCTGGGGTTTTTTCATCCTAAATTCCCATTTTGTAGTTAAGTTGGGAATTTTTCCAGGCTTGGGAAAATATTTTGAAAAATTAAAGCAATAAAATCCCAACTTGAAAAAAAATGGGGAAATTTCCCAAGTTTGGGAAAAAGATGGGCAAGATGTTTCTGTTTTGGGAAAAGCTTAGTAAAAGTTTGGGTTTTTACTTGTTTAATTTTCAGTTTGGGCTTGGGAATATACTGCAAAAAATTGAGAGCAAAACTCCCCATATTGGGAAAAGTTGGAAAAATAAGTCAAAAATGTTGGAAAACAATAATATTGTTTTGTTTCGTTCTCAAAGGTAGTTTTTCCTGTACACAAAAACCTTCGCATAATCCCCAAGCCAGTAAAATTGTATACACACATAATCCCAAATAATAAAATTACATTCCTTTCTAGCCAAAACATACAAGTGGACAACTTTAATAGAGTCATTTCAGGAGAAAGCTCACCCCATATTAGCAACATGGGAGTACCATTAATATTGTTCTACAAGGAAAAAAAGCAAATTGATTTGGAGTATGTCTCATCAGGTTCTGTCCAATGTTGTGGATATTTAATCCTCCTTTACCCAAGTCGAAATGCTGCCCCAGTGGCCACTTGCAATCCCAATCAGGGAGTCCCATGCGACTCTGTTCCTTGCATGTCTGCCATGAACTTCCCTCACATAGCAGCCATCATGTCTCTGATTTTTTACATAAAAGAAAACATCTACTGTTTTGTTAATGAGATCAACACTTTGAACATGACCATGCCAAATGTCTTCAGGCTCTTCACCTTGAATTAACACCATGTCCCCTGCCTCAGGATAAACAGGTATTATTACTGCATGTGGAAGATGCCTCAATTGTCGCATGTAATCAACTACTGTCACCAAATTGCTATTACAGGGGTGAAGAATCACTTTCCTGCAAATGTTCTTGATCTCAAACATGAATGAGTTGAGAACTTGTGGCTCACCTTCAGCCTTAACAAAGCCACTCCAGAAGTTTTTGTGAACTTGACCATCATCTGTGTAGTGTAATGCATGACTAATCCCTTTGCCTAGTAAACTGAAATGATCACCAGCAATGCGAATAGAGAGAAACCCTTGCAGCCTTACTACAGTTTCTTGTCCACCGACTAGGACAATCACAGTATCTCCACATAAAAATGAAGTTCCATCAATCCCAACATCTGGTTTAAAACATCTGTTGGAAACAAATGCAGCCACTGGAACTGTGCAAGGGTCAACAGACAACAGCTCAGCTATCTTGTTACGGTCATCCACCTCAATAGGCTTCATATTGGACATAGGGCCAACAAGAAAGGCTTCTCTGGGTGGAGGTTTCACTTGTGATAGTTGCTTAGCTGTTACAATAGAGCTGACTATTCCCTAAAATAGGTAAATACATGTAAATTATGCAATTTTACATTACACCGTACTTAAAACAAAAGCAGTTAAAAGCAGTTGTGTCATGTAACATAATTATATAAGATATAACATACTGTATAAAATATATAATACTGTGCAGCTGTTTGCAGAAATAATGAGCCATCAATATATATCAACATATACAATTATAGTGTATTCATTGTGGTAAGGGTAATCATTCTAAATAGTAATTATTACTCAAGTTTACAGCGGAAACCTTCTTAAGCACTTTGGAAGAAAATTTCACAACTGAATTCATCCCATAATGCACTTGATATTGTATATATTGATAAGGCAAACTCACCAGTGAGATGTCATACTTTCCAGGATTGGATGGGATTTGGACTTTTCCCTTACATGATTTCAGAAACTCTCTTCTTGCTTCAGCATGGGCAAAAGTGGCTTCAATGCCTTTCCCATTGTGTGATCTCTTCACATATCCTTTCACAGCTCTCTCAAACACTGCACACCAAAAATTGTCAGGTGCTGAAAAATTGATGATGTCTTCATAAATATGAAGTAGGTTGTGCAATGAAATAGTGCACATAGACAAACCCTGCACTTCTTCAATTAATATGTTCAGTCGCCATGCCAACTTTTGGTGAAAATGGATCATTTCATCAGTCCAACCATTTCTTCCATCATGGAAATGCAACTCGGTCAGCCTTGATACAAGTGACAAAATTTCATACTCCTTAGGATCAACTTGATATTCCATGATACATTCTGCCATAGGAAAAGAAAACTTCTGGAAACTTTCAGCTTTCCAATATCCAATACCTTTGCAGTCTTTACCTATTTGTTGTGGAACTCTGCCATTCTTCAATTCTCGAGTCCATGGAAAGTTTGCAATTTGTTTATCAAGGTAGCTTCTGTCCACCATCTCAAGATCCAAAAGCCTGCTAAACTGATTCTTGACAACATTCAAGGGAACAGTATGATAGACATCATACACAAGATGGTTTAAAACATCAAAACCATAGAGAGGGTAAAGGTACTTGTGAAAAACAGAAATGCCAGTGAAGCCCTTCTCTGAAGACATCCTCTTTCTAACACTTGGCCTTGTTTCATTCTCTATGTCAAACAGATCATTCTCAAGTTGAGATTCAATGCTCCTCTGTCCCCATGGATGCCGAAAATGATAACGATTTCCCCCATAATAATAATGTGTATTAGCACTGTTCTCGAGATGCTGGCCCACGAGTTTACACCTGCGACATGGACATCTGCCCTGGTTTAAAAACTTTCCTGTTTCACACTGGCCAGGATGATCAGCTGTCCAGCACAATAATAACACTCTCACTGTTTCTTCTTCAGATGGTTCATAATCATCAATTTCGATTCCTTTGGGGTAGTCAACTTGAATTCCTTGAACAAATTGTTTACAAATATCCTTCATCAAAGGCTGCAAGAAAGGATCAAGTGTCTGGGGCACATTTGGAACTTCAAAGCAAGGCACAAATCCTACAACATAAACTTCATCCACATGATTTCTGTCAACCTTTCTCATGTTGGCAATGGAAACTTCAAATGAACCAGATCCTCTGTAACTTGTGCCAAATGGCTGCCACCCATCCCAGTGTCCTATTAAGGCCAAGTTCAATGGAGAGCCTTTCACCCATTGAATAGGATGCTGAAAAATGTCAAAGCAAACAGGACATTCCACAGTTTTGGAGTCACCGTGTCCATCTGGTGAGTTAATCAAGTAGTCTGCAGAGATAGGCATGTCACAATGCACACAAAGAGTTGGTAAAGCCCAAACACTCTCTGGATTCCAAAACCACTGAAGTTCTGACCACCTCTTTCCATCCCAAATTTCTTTCTTTACTTCCCAACCTCCACTCTGATCTAGCCAGTGCTCTCTCTCAAGCCAGTGTGCAAGCATCTTCTTACAAAAAGTTTTATCTCGAAACCAATTCTTAATTTTAATGTCCAGGCCCAAGTAAAGGTATTTTATGTAACCGGTACCACCACAGTGGGGACAACTGTCATGTTTGCTCTCCATGATGCCATATTTTCCATTATACACAAACTTTTTTGTAGTCTTCCCATTCCTTGTAAATTCTTTTTCCTCACGACAGAAACAAATGAAGTAATCTTGAGCACCTTCATACCCCTCTTCTTTCAAAAGTAACTGGACATCATTCCAGCTTTTTGGCCATAAAGTTGACAAAATGTCACAATCAACATCTTCGCCCAGAGACGTAAATAGGAGTGTCTTTCCATATTCTAAAACTTCTTCGAAGGTTTTCACTGACACTCCACTGTTTTGCTTTATTCTTAATGCATCCAAGACCGCCTTAACTATCAGTTGCTTCATTGGGTTTACATCCACATCTCTGTTGTCACGCGTATCACTATCGGAAGCACTTCTTGAACGTTGCCCCTCGGTACCTCGTTCCTCCTCCATTCTTTGATCTCCCTCAGATTCAACTTGTTTGGCAGCATCGCTTCGAACTTCTTCCTCTTCCATTCCTTGATCTCCCTCAGGCTCACTCTGGTCGGCAGCATCGCTTTCAACACTTTCATTTGCAATATCATTCGATTTCAGTTGAGAAACCACGTCTCTCCAGTGGCGCATTTCTGTGCTTCTTGATTTTGCTCTTCCGTTGCAACGTGAGCATCGGCAGTGTACGTGTCTATAAGATTTCTCGGAACAACTGCACGAAGACACTTCATCTCTAGTCCAAATGGACTTGAAAAGATTTGAAGCCATCTTTCCGCCATCTTTTCGCCCATCTTTTCGCGGGCTTTTGTTGCAATCTCAAGCTTTGGTCAGCGGACTTTTGACTTGGACCAATAAGAAACGCTCTAATACCTGTCATAAGCACGTCAAAACTACTGTAGTTCCTCTTTTTGATGTGGGAAGGCATGGCGACTGATCAAAGTGGTAGTGATATGGTTGACAGTTGTGACACTCCCAGTGATGGCAATGTCCTGAACAAAGTTCGTTCCCTATTTGGGGAGGCGATTTTTGAAGCCCTTCAAGGTAAGTTTTAACGAGTATGACCTACACATTGAGTACAAAATGAGCATGGAAGTTCAATCTTATTTTCCCGCCGTTTCGATTAACAGTGAGACTCTGGTGAATTTCTGCTGTCTTGATTTATAGTCTCAGGATCTGCAGTTCCAGATGGAAATAATGCTTTATTTGAGTTTTCCCAAGCTGTTCTGTGGTGCTGTCTATTTATTTCATGGTCATTTCTCGTTGTAGTGGAGGAGATCACTGATGCCCAACTTGTGGCGGATTTAGCGTCGCGAGATGCAGACGCTCCGATATATGCCAAACTAGGCTTTACTTATGGCAAAGCGGTCCGTTTTAAGAAAGAATTTGGAACCAAAAAACACACAATCCTGGGCACACCTCGCAGTGGTTTATCTTCTCCTGTGCTGTACAAACCAACAATGGCGGACATGTCCACTTTTACGCCAGAGATGAAACAACTTTATTTGTCCAAGTAAGTCATACAAACGATGACTTGTTATCATATATTTTAACAGCTGTGGAACATTTTTTCCCTATTGATCTTATTTATTAGGCCGGAGAAACCTGAAGAACATGCACGGCCGTCAGTGATGTTTTACATTTCTTTCACATTTTTCTTTTTACACTAATAGGAGAAAGAAAATTGGAATTCTGGCGACCAACAGATGGGGAAATGAAATTCCCAAATTCAACACCCCGCAAGCTAAGTCGGAGCTAAAGGTCTTCGCCTCGGAAATTGTTCTGGAATGTGGAATACCAGAAATTAACTTCGCCGAGGAAGGGATAGCAAAACATATACAGACGTTTTTTAATGAGCAAAGGCGGTACTTGAAGACTAGAAAGCTAACATACAAGGTTTGTACTGCACTTTTCAAACTGTCGCATACTGAAGGTTAAGCCATTTTTGTGACTGCGAAACAACACTGGTAGTCCATATAAATAATACATTCAACACCGCTAAGATTGACCGAGTGACAAAACTGAATGACCAAGCAGCTTTCCAATTGTTGTTGTATTATTTTTGATGCCATAAAGTTCTGCTATGTCAATTAGGTCGATGAACCAAGGAAAAAGCATAAAGCTCTAGCTGTAAGTACTATTTTATTAACTTCTGAGTGTTACTGTAATGATATCGATGCCTCTTTTACTGTTACATTTGATTTATGATTTCAGTTTCACTTTCTGCTTATGCAGATATTAGTCACAAAAGCTTTACACACAATTGCTGCTAGGGTATCAAAACAGTCAATTTAGAAACATTGACTTTTGAAAGATACCCTCTCCCCACACAAGAGGACAGGAGTTGAATTACCTATATGCTAACAAGATTATAGAAAACTAAATCAAATTCAATTAAGATTCAGAAAATTTGCAGCAAGGTAGATTGAAAATATTTCATTGCTATCTTTTTGATAAAAAATTTACAATATTTATTGATTTCTTTCATTTCAGTCAGCTGAGGAAATGTCAAGTGGAACAACATCTGAGCCAGAGAGTCCTGAAAGTGGTGGTACTGGTGATACAGAAATAATCGATGAAGAGGAAATAGATTCCCCACCTGCTAGCCAGACAAATGTTTTAAGTCAGGCAGAAGGTCCTTGGTCTTTAAAGGTAAACCAGGCAATTGTAAAAGGTGTTTTTGGCAAAGTAATCAACAGAGATAATATTATTGATGTACTGAAAAAGAAGTTTGGTGTCCAGCACAAGAACTTGACTGGTCTCACACCAGGTGAATTGCTCAATGTCTTAGCTAAAAAGCTTGTAAGGCATGATTATTGCCATGTAAAAGCTGGAGATATTAAAAGCCTGAGGGAGGATATTACTGTTCTAAAGGAAATCGAACTTTAGAAGAAGTTTCTTCCTAGCACCTAGATTGCTTGTCCTTTAGTACTGTTGTTAATTATAGTTAATATATGTACCTTAATTGAGTCAGTTTGTGTTACTTCATACAAGTTGATTGATATGTTGACATTAAATTCCATGCTGTTATTATAATACTGTTTGTGGTAACTAAGCACGTTGTGTATGTAAGACCTGCAAGTTATTGTTGTGTTCTTTGTAGATGCAATTTTGCATTGAAGTGCAAGTTAATAAAATGTGTTTTTCAAACTTTATTTCTATGTTTGATTTTGAATTGCTTGGCACACCACTTCTGTATGCAATGCATGAAAAGTAAACCATTTAGCACACTAAACCTGAGCAAAGGGAAAATATTGGAACATAGCTAGAAAACTACTGGGACATAAAAACCCATGAAAGGGAAATTACTGGGACACTGAAAACCCATGAAAGGGAAATTACTGGGACACTGAAAACCCATGCAAGGGAAAATACTGGGACATTAAAAACCCATAAAAGGGGAAATATTGGGACATTAAAAACCCATGAAAGGGAAATGTTTGGGGATTTCTTGTCCCATGATTGGGTTTGGTACTACTTTCCCAATTTGGGAAATTCCCAAAGAAAACCCACTGAAAACCCTGAAATATCCCCTTTTTTTCACAAATTGGGAATTCTAAAAAGTTACCTGTGAGCACTAGTCTTCTCAGAAGACGCGTATTTGCGAAGCAAAACAAAGCAAAAGGGTGTGTTTTCATTCCTCAGGATGATTCCGGTTCTGTTTGCGAGAAAACAAAGTCCTTGAGAGACACTTGTGAATTGTAACGAAATTGAAAACATATATATATTTGTTGTAGACTTCAATTCCCTTCACATATGATGCGAGGAGTGACCATAAATTATGTCCACACAATACAATACATTTTCCGTCCCTAATGGGATTTTCAGCACTGATATTTACATATGAGTCCTGTGGTCTACAATAAAAGTCCTAATTAACATAAATGCTCTAATAAAGCATCGCTTTCATATTGCAATGTAGCGTATGTACACCAGATTTATCAATGACACTTAAAATCAAATTTCTTAAAATCAGGATTAACATCCCAGCCCCAGTTGCCACCCCGTGTCCTCATGTCAATTCCACTTATTACATCTCCAACCAGAAATACTGAAGCTGCTGTCATGGTGCTCATGTCTGCAACAGAAGTCAGTATACATGTCCATGTATAGTTTACTGTATATTCACTCACATAGAGCAGTTTTCAGATGACCGTCAAAGTAAAGTACTTTGCCAATCAGAGGCTGTAAGAAACACTTTCAACCAATCAGAAGCCAAAGGAAATTTGCATTTGGTTTTATTTTGAAGAATTGAGCAGTGTGTAAGGAGACACCTGCATCTTTCTTGTATGAGAGTATAACAATCAGATTTCTCTGAGACACTTGATTAATTATTGAAAATCTCAGCCTCAAACTGGGGGTGTGGCTTATGAATGAAACAAACTTGAATTTTAATCCCAAAATTTGCATAAATTACTTTTAAAAATATTTGCAAAAACAACTTTTCAACAATGAAAGTAAAGTAAGGTATCATAGTGAAGATACAAATAATATAATCACAATAATATAAACACACTGTATTCATATTTACAAATATTATTTATAATATATCATCATTATTATATTTTACTGAGTGAGCAGGCTTTGCCAAGCTTTGTATTTAAATCAAAGTCACTGTCAGAGAGGTGAAATGCAGCAGAAAAAAATTACATTGTTGGTGTCTAACAAACGCAAGATGAACTGTTTTATAAAGGTGCTCATTATGCAGAAACGTGTGTCTTGCTGATAAGCCAGGATTCTTGGCGAATGATTTTCTTTATACCTGGCTCAATGTAAGAGTTTTTAAAATTTGCATTTTTTTTTCATTTTGTATCATAATTTAAAAAGGAAATTGCTCTAAACATAACCTGAAACTTAACCCTAACCCTATGAAAAAATAAAAATAAAAAATCAAGCACACACAAAAACTCCAATATAAAATATTGCATGCTAACAAGGCCCATACAGAATACTCTCATATTATGCCATGGTTGATTACTTTGATGGAGAAACTCCCTTTATCCATACTTACCACACTAGCTCAACATTACACAATGTCTGGTTGTTTCTTCAACACAGTAGAATTCTCATCAGGAATAGTGAAACACCGAAGACAGAAATACGCCGGAATCGCTATTAAAACGAAAGGCAGAAGTATCAAATAGCAAAGGAGGAGTGCGACAACACAGGGAATGGATTTTCCTTTTGGTGAATACCACATGTCTGCACCACAAACTCCCGAACTTGTGTTTTCATCTTGATTCTCAGCTGCTTTCTCAGGTTCCATGATCTAGCTGCCAAGAAAAAAATAACTGAAACCCGAAGCTTTTGGGTAAATTGTGCATTCTGAATAATATTCGTATGCATCAGTTACCCAAACTGTAAGCTCCCATGATTACAAGATTACCAGTTTGATAGTGACATGATAAAAAAACTAAAGCTATAGCAATTTAATTTTAGATGATTGATATAGATATTATTTTTTTGCTTGATATCTATCGAATGTCAAGATTGACAAATAGTTATCTACTGACAGTATTTCTACATAGAACTTGACAATCAATCTCCACTCGGAATAAACATGTTCATATAATATTAACCACTGACCGGAAAGAGAGCAGACGCAGAGCAATGGTATTAAGATTCAATTTGTGTTATCCCTAACCCTTTGTGTGCATTCCACTGCAGTCTCAAGTGATTTAACACAAAACACCCACAACTACACAGCCAGTATTAGTGGTCGAAATTCCCTGCAGTGTTTTTCCTTCAAACATTTCTCTATAATCTTGAGTTGTGTAACAACTATAGCAATGATCACGAAGCCTGCGTGCAGACATCCTAGTTGTATCCCAGACTTCAGCGGGGATCCCCAGGACGTCTGCACTCAGGCTATGATCACTCTGACATCCTATGCCAACCAGGATCTATTTGCTGTTAAAACAAAGAGTTGTTTTGTTTCACGATTGGCAATAACAAAAGAAGTGTTGATAAACAATGATTATCACTACAAACATTCATCTTTAAGACAGTTGGCAATTTGTGTATAAACGCAGGCATTGCAGCAAAGATGGCTTCCATTTAAAATAATATATTACGAGTCGGTTCAGAAAGTCAAGGGAGAAGTATCCAACACGTTATGCAGTTAAATGGAAAAACTTCCTGAGATCTCCTGCTTATAAAAGAGGAAAATAACAAAACTGCACACTATGAAGAAGCAAACAATAAAGATACTATACCCGGTCAGTATAAAATGCAGACTGTGGACTGCAGACTCGGTATAAAATGCAGGGGCATAAAATGCAGACTGAAAATAAAAACTCATAAAAAGCTCAAATAAGTGGATGTGCAAACAAGGTAAATAAAAATACAATAATATTGTAATAATTATTACTGAAACAAGCGCTGAAGGTCCTTGCAAAATCCAGACCTCCTGGATTGCGTTTCTGACTTTTGACAGCCATTCCAATGGTAATTATTACCAAAATTGATTTGGCAGTTTTCAGCCACAGGCCTCTCTCGATCACTACTGATTGAGGAGCGGTTGGTAAATGGCAGTTCAATCGATACTTGAAAAGAACAATCGGAAGATTCCGAACAGTTGTTCACATCTGCAGGCTTTGTGCCATTGTTCCGCTTTTTTTTTTTTTTTTTTGACACAGTTTGTGGCTCGGTACCAGAGGAAATTGTGAGTTAACAGGGATAGTGACCGCTTATATGCAAACTCTTTGCAAAAGTGTGAGAGTTAAGCCAAGATTTGACCCTGTTTAGGGAGAAATATATGATCCTGGCTACACGCCCACTCCCATTTCTCCCCTTTGACTCCCAGTCACGCGCAAACAACTGCTGTCATGACAGCTTGACCTTCTAATTAACTTTCCGTGTGCCACTCCTCAGGTGACCTCCTTTCAATCAGTCCCAGATGTGCACAACATTAATTCCAGTTTGTTACTTTCTGTTCAGAGTCTTCTGATTGTTATTTTCAAGTATTGATTGAACCGGGGCCGGGGCCTGGGCCGCCTTTTACCAACCACTTCTCGATCAGTAGTGATCAAGAGAGGCCTGTGGCTGAAAACTGCCAAATCAATTTCAGTAACTGGAATGGCTGTCAAAAGTAGGAAATGCAATCCAGAAGGTCTGGGTTTCACAAGGACCTTCAGCGCTTGTTTCAGTAATTGTATTTTTATCTACCTAGTTTGTACATCCACTTATATTATTTGAGCTTTTTACGAGTTTTTATCCTCAGTCTGCATTTTATACCGAGTCTGCAGTCTGCAGTCTTCATTTTATGCCCACTCTGCGTTTTATACCGAGTCTGCAGTCTGCAGTCCTCAGTCTGCGTTTTATACTGACCGGATACTTTTACTATATAGTCTTCAGTCAAGGGCGCTTTCCATTTGGACAAGAAAAAACGAAAATTCCGGGAGAAAATCATAGGAACCGAACGTTTTCGGTAAGAATTTTCGTAAAATGTGGAAAAACCTCTCTAGGTTGTCTCCTTTCGTCGAAAATTCCGGAATGACCGATGCCCAGCGCCCAACCCCGCCCGACTCGAATACCACAGGAAATAATATTTCTGCAGCAACTACAGAAGATCCCACACCTACTGTCATAGATTTCAGAGCGCTTTGTAGTTCTCTTTATATTTTGATCCCATCAAATAGAAGAACTAACCTGTAGAACGAAATATAATCCCAATCTCAGAGCAACCTTGGTCTTTTGAAAAGATCACGTGGCTAAACAAAGACGTTTTATCTCGCTTTGTGGCATTTTAGCCGAACGCGCGGCGAAGCAATGCCGAACTGGCGTCGAACTTGTCCCCAGATCTGTCGGGAAAAAATATGGCGGAGCTGATGTGACATTTGATATACAGACTGGGCACCAGATGAAAATCGCTCAAAACGGCTTGAAACTGCCCAGAAATGATACACAAGGAATAAAAGCACACAAGGAACAACATAGGTGAAGTATTTCTTTAATTTGAAAACTTTTTTCAAGTCATACAGTAAGATTGGGGAGCCTGTGGTGATTCAAACGTTTAACGCTTGCTCATTCCATTCTTTACATTAAATTTTTGTTTACAGACTAACCAATAATCTACGCGAATGTTTCTGTGGATGGTACAGTACCAACTGAAAGTTTATGTGAAACTGAAACTCATTATATGCTCAAAGTCCTGCTGAATTACTAAAAATAAGATGAGCTACAGCTAATATTCAGCTCATCATTTTTTAGTGTTTAGCCAGAACAAAACAATCGAAGTCCCTCCTTCATGGCGCTGAACAAGAATTTACAGTCTGCTGTTATATTGAGGTAATAAGTCAAGCAACCACAGAAAAGTGCTGGTTGCCATTTAGATCAGCAGTTATGGCATTTTACAATCATGACAAATAATAATCCTGAGCTCTTTAAGAACATTGTTATAATCTAACTTATACTTTGTATTTAGGTATCCAGATACCTGGTACTCTGAGATAACATCCAATCCTAAATTCTTCTCCCTTGCTCCACTAATAAGACTGTGATAAATTCCCATTTATCCTTTGTATTTCTGTGATAGACAGCTGTCACATCTGAGGGCACATACCCGGTAAAGTCAATTTGGAGGTGACAGTCTAAATAAGAATTAAAAACAGATTAAATCTAAACTCTAAACTCTCCATTGTTCAGTCCTTCAACTTGCCTACATCTCATGAAACTGGGGTCTACAATATGATAATAGACCCCTTCACAGATTTGAATGATGGGTAATCAGGCCAGGAACATGGTGGTGACGTGTGTGAGAAGTCTCGGTTTAATAGTGAAATTGCCCACAATCTACAACCAGCTTGCAAATGACAATTTGGAGTGCTCCAAATTCCACTGATCAAAAAAACAAATGTATAACTTGCCCAGATTACCCATCATGCATTCAAATGTGTGAAGGGGTCTATTTATAACTGAGTCATACTGAAACGGGAACTCAAAGTAACCTCTCCCTAGCCTGCATAGCTTGCGGTTTTACTGGATGAATCACACACTCAGTCGCAACACTGCCATTTTTTATTTTGAAAGGGGGAGGTTGAAAAAACCGGTACCCTTTCCATTCGCAACTTTGTCTCTCTTCCTCAGTCCCTCCTTGCACACAATTCGCTCAGATGTACTGTTCACCCGCTGAATCTATTGAGACTGCCAGCTATGCAAGCTAATCTCTCCCTGGCTTATCAAGGAGTCTGTCCTGTTTACAGCTACTAAAAACACATGGTCACAAATACTTATAAATTCTATACGTTCAGCACCATGCATTATCAGAAAACTAAATGAAGCTCATCTCCAACTCGTTTAATGTCTGTCCCAAGTCTCCTACATTCCCTTGACATGGTCCTTTCCAGCCATTTGATACCCTCCTCTCTTGCTCTGTGAACCTGCAGTTGTTTGATTTGGGTGGGAATCATTTTGAGCTCCAGTAATTGTCCTGTTTCAGTGCTAATGTTTGCAAAGTACATGAGCGAAAGGTCATTTCGGAAGTCTTCATGGCCAGTAATTCCTTCGTAGTCATTTAAAAAGTCTCCACATCCATAGATGATCAGTCTTTTGTTGTAGACTTCAATTCCCTTGACATGATGCGAGGAGTGACCATAAATTACATCCACACCAGATTTATCAATGACTCTGTGAGCAAATTTCTTAAAATCGGGATTAACATCCCAGCCCCAGTTGCCGCCCCAGTGAATTGAGAGCACTATCACATCTCCATCTTTTTTGTACTTCTTGATCAAATCGCACAGTTCGGATGCAGCCTTCTTGGCATGGCATACATCAATAATGTTCACTCCCTCCCTACTGGACTTGGCTCTCCATGAAGGAGGAACCCCACTTGACTCATGTCCCCCAGCAAATACCAAAACTCTTCCAGACTTGCTGGGCAGGTCAAACACTGCAGGGGCTTTGGCAGCAGCAGCATTCTCTCCTGCTCCTGTCACAGCAATATTTGCACTCCTCAGGGTACTTAGGGTTTCTTGGAGTCCAGGAAAGCCCCAGTCCACTACATGGTTATTAGCTAAGATGCAGCAATCAATGTTAGCTGACTTGATAACCTCAACATTTTCTGGGTGCATACGGTACTGAATTCCTTTCTTTGGCCATGGGGTATCGCTTGTAGTCACAGAAGTTTCCAAGTTGATTATTCTTACGTCTGGGTTTTTTTCAGCAAGTATGCCTATAGCATCACCCCAAACATAGTCCACACCTCGCTCACTCTTGTCAGGCAAAGCACCATTCTCCTGAACAGCCAGTTTTACATAGTCATGGGCATTCAATCCGTTTGACTCATACAATACAGGGTCACATGACTTCTCTTGGATCATGTCAATTCCACGTGCAAGCATTACATCTCCAACCAGAAATACTGAAGCTGCAGTCATGGTGCTCATGTCTGCAACAGAAGTCAGTACACATGTCCATGTAGTTTACTGTATTCATTCACATAGAGCAGTTTTCAGGTGACTATCAAAACCAATCAGACCAAAGTAAAGTACACTGCCAATCACAGAGGCTGTAAGAAACACTTTCAACCAATCAGAAGCCAAAGGAAATTTGCATTTGGTTTTATTTTGAAGAACTGTTTAGCAGTGTGTGGAGACACCTGCATCTTGCTTGTATGAGAGTATAACAATCAGATTTTGCTCTGAGACACTTGATTAATTAATGAAAATCTCGGCTTTAAACTGGGGGTGTGGCTTATGAATGAAAAAAGTACAGTCAAACCTCACTATTTCAAAATCAGAATACTGCACAATGTGCTGGTAAGCTGAAGCCACAGATTAGGGCACAAAGGCAACAGTGGTAGCGGGCATTACCTCTTGATCTACCAAAAAAAAAAAAAAAAAAATTGTGAGCCCAAGTAATAGCAGCCATGGACAACTGTTTCGGCCTTTTTGGGCCTCATCAGCATGGCATAGCTATACTTGGGCTCGGGTTCTCACTATTTCAAACTCTGATATTTCAAAATCCCCCTTTATTTCAAAGTCAAGCCAAATCCCTGCGGATATATTTTTCAGTCATTTACTATTGGCTATTTCAAAACCCCACTGTTCCAAATTTTTTTTCACATCCCGTTGGACTTCGAAATAGCGGGGTTCAACTGCAGTATTTGCAAAAACAACTTTTCAACAATGAAAGTAAAGT
Source organism: Plumapathes pennacea (assembly GCA_964036295.1). Classification (NCBI taxonomy): domain Eukaryota; kingdom Metazoa; phylum Cnidaria; class Anthozoa; order Antipatharia; family Myriopathidae; genus Plumapathes; species Plumapathes pennacea. The sequence goes on along the minus strand of OZ038465.1, from coordinate 7,931,735 downwards.
AAAGTATCATAGTGAAGATACAAATAACATAAATAATATAATCACAATAATATAAACACACTGTATTCATAATTACAATATTATTTATAAACTATTATTATATCATTATTGTATTTTACTGAGCAAGCTTTGTAAATCAAAGTCACTGTCAAAGAGGTGAAATGCAGCCGACAAAAATGACATTATTTGTCTAACAAATGCAATATGAACTGTATAAGTGGCATGAAATAAGAGTTTTTAAAATTTGCATAATTATTTTTATTTAGTATCTCGTGATTTACAAAGGAAATTGCTCTAAACATAACCTGAAACCCAACCCCAACCCTAGGCCAATAAAAAAAAAATCAAAATCAAAAATCAAACCCGCACAAAAACTCCAGTATAAAATATTGCATGCTAACAAGGCCCATACAGAAAACTCTCATATTATGGTTGATTTCTTTGATGGAGAAACTTCCTTTATCCATACTTACCACACTATATCTCAATGTTACACAATGTCTGGTTGTTTCCTCAACACAGTAGAATTCTCATCAGGTATAAAGAGATGCCGAACACAGAAATACGCCGGAATCGCTATTAAAATGAAAGGCAGAAGTATCAAATAGCAAAGGAGGAGTGCGACAACACAGGGAACGGATTTTCCTTTTGGTGAATACCACATGTCTGTACCACAAACTCCCGAACTTGTGTTTTCATCTTGATTCTCAGCTGCTTTCTCAGGTTCCATGATCTAGCTGCCAAGAAAAAAATAACTGAAACCCGAAGCTTTTGGGTATTTTGCGCATTCTGAATAATCTGTATGCATCAGTTGCCCAAATTGAAGCTCTCATAATTACAAGATTACCAGTTTGATAGTGACATGATAAAAAAACTAAAGCTATAGGCACATCCAGTTACTGCAGCTGCAATTTAATTTCAGATGATTGATATAGATATTATTTTTTTGCTTGATATCTGTCGAATGTCAAAATTGACAAATAGTTAACTACTGACAGCATTTATGCATAGAATTTGACAAAATAACTCCACTCGGAATAAACGTGTGCATATAATTAACCACTGACCAGTAAGAGAGCAGACGCAGAGCAATGGCATCAAGATTCAATTTGTGTTTATCCCTAACCCTTTGTGTGCATTCCACTGCAATCTCAAGTAATTAAACACAACACCTGCAACTATACGGCCAGTATTAGTGGTCGAAATTCCCTGCAGTGTTTTCCCTCTAAACATTTCCTTATAATCTTGAGTTGCACAACAACTATAGCAATGATCACAAAGCCTGCTTGCAGACATCCTGTATCCTGGACTTTAGCGGGGATCAAGGACATCCGCACGCACGCTGTGATCACACTGATGTCAACTATTGTTTTTAATGTGCCAACCAGGATCTTCTGGCTGTTAAAACAAACACTTCTTTTGTTTCACGATTGGCAATAACAAATGAAGTGTTGATAAACAATGATTATCCCCGGGAGGGGGTGGGGGGTACCCCCATATATTTTCTATATAGGGACGTTCCACCTGATAGGGTATCATTTTCAGGGTCTTGTTATAAACAGGGTATCGAATTTTACACTTTCGTGTCTTAAACAGGGTTATTTTCCGAAGATTTTCTCCTCTTCCCCTCCCCCCTCAACCACGTTTTTGCTCTTGCCATTTTCGCACGATTTCTTCGTATGCTCCAGTGGAAACGCATGCAATGCAGGCTAACTTATCTAAACTTATTGAAACACATGCAGTCTTCAGTCAAGGACGCTTTCCATTTGGACAAGAAAAAACGAAAATTCCGTGAGAAAATCAATAGGAACCGAATGTTTTCGGTAAGAATTTTCGGAAATTGTGGAAAACCTCTCGAGGTTGTCTTCTTTTTTCAAAACATTTCGGAATGACCGATGGACAGCGCTCAACCCCACCCTAGTCGAATACCACAGGAAATAATATTTCTGGAGCAACTACAGAAGATCCCACACTTTTTGTCATAGATTTCAGAGCGCTTTGTAGTTCTCTTTATATTTTGATCCCATCAAATGGAAGAACTAACCTGCAGAACGAAATGTAATCCCAATCTCGGAGCAACCTCGATCTTTTTGAAAAGATCACGTGGTTAAACAGAGAGGATTTAGGGGATTTTAGCCGAACGCGCGGCGAAGCAATGCCGAACTGGCGTCGGAACTTGTCCCCAGATCTCTCGGGAAAAATATGGCGGAGCTGATGTGACATATCACATCGCAGCGAACCAAATATTTAGTGAAGTTTATGCTTTCATGCTAGCAGTGAATGACACTCAAACCTGGGCTCATCAACGATGTACAGTTACGTTTCTTGTGTCCGCAAGATATCAATGAAGTGAAGCGCCTGTGTCGCGCATGGTTCCCAATCGAGTAAGTGACGTTTCCAGTCTTGTGATTCAAACGTTTGAAGCTTGCTCATTCGTTCAAACGTTAATTTTTTGTTTACAAATTACCAATAATCTACGTGAATGTTTTTGTGGATGGTACAGTACCAAACTAAAAGTTCATGTGACTGAAAATCTCATTATATGTTCAAAGTCCTGCTGAATTACCAAAAATAGGACGAGCTAGCTAATGTTTAGCTCATCTTTTTTTAGTGTTTAGCCAGAACAAAACAATCAAAGTCCCTTCTTCATGGCGCCGAACAACGCTTACAGCCTGCTGTTATACTGAGATAATAAGTCAAGCAACCACAGAAAAGTGCTGGTTGCCATTTAGATCAGCAATATTATGGCATTTTACAATGACAAATTACAGTTCCTGAGCTCTTTAAGAACATTGTTATAATCTAACTTATACTTTGCAGGTATCCAGATACCTGGTACTCGGAGATAACATCCAATCCTAAATTCTTCTCCCTTGCGGCCACATATTCCAAGTCTATCATTGGTTTACTGGTTGCTGAAGTCAAGCACAAGTCCAAATGTAACAGGGAGGTAAGAAGAATCAGGTCTGTAGTGACCTCAGAATGTAGCATCCTGACATCTCCCTTCCCCTCCTTGGTGGTGGTGAATTCTTAGTTACAAAGTCAGGGAAGGTAAAAGTAGCCTGCAAATACAGCCGTCTCTTGTCCGACAGGTTTTCAGCCTCCCTGAGACAGCTGTATTCACAGGCTACCCGAAAAGGTGAAAAACAGAAACATGCTACCTGATCACCAATTATTGTCTTTAGTTTGTAGTTTATCGTAAGTTGAATCTCTCCTTGTAGGATGCAGACATTATTTCCTGTGCTTATGGTGAGGATGCTCATGTGGCCTACATTCTTACAATCGGAGTTGTGAAGGAGTATAGAAGACATAGTATTGGTAAGCTGAAACAGTATGTGGTACATAACAATTATGTGACTATGTATGTACATTATGTAATTATTATGTACACTGGCTTTATAAAGTCACTGTCATAAGTCATGCACAGTTTACAAAGCTGTGATAATTTGGCAGGCCACCCAATGATAAAACTAGGTAGAGCGGAGAAACATTTCTGGATTAGTAGACTACTAGGCTAGAAGTACAGACACTTAAAAATAAATAAAGTTAATGAACAGATGATGATGCTTCTTTGGCAAAAGATGCAATTATGTAGAAACAAAACCTTAGCAGAGAGATTTACTTGACAGACTTCTTTGCTGATTTAACTGCTCTCTCAGGTTCTCTCCTGTTAGACAGTCTTGTATCTCACCTGACAACTCCAGAGCGGTGCTACTGCAAAGCCATTTACCTTCATGTGCTCACCTCTAACCAAGTTGCAGTCCAGTTCTATGAACGCCGCAGGTTCTACAAGTTTCGTTTTCTGCCACTGTACTATGCTATTAATGGAGTTCACAGGGATGGACACCTGTATGTGTTGTACATCAATGGTGCAGAACCACCATGGACATTTTCATATCCTTTCCACTTTTTTGTAATACACAAGATGCATCTTCTCTGATGTCTGTAGAGTCACCAGAAAGATAAAGGTCAAAATTGAAACCAAACAATGTCATATAGTAAATGGCCTATACTGTTGTTGGGTGGGTGAGGAAATGTACTGTGTAGAAAAATAATTTTTCTTTTTTTTTTGAGGTCAAGGGGAGGAGACTGGAAAACTCATATTGGTGTACTTTGAAGGGGAGCTAAAACTTCTGCTTGGGGTAATGTCTAGGAAAGTTCTCAAGAATGTGGCATTGTAAAGTCGTCATACCAGTACTGTTATAGGCCTGATAAAGTCTTTCTGGTATATAAAAGGGGTTCATTTTTACTAGCATGGTGAGTCATACCAAAGGGTAACACCGACATGTCAGGCCCTCTGAGGAGTAGACATTGTTGTTTACAGTATTGTTTTTCTTGACCATATTCACTGATATTGTCTGGTACACTGGCAAGAAGATACTGCAGTTGAAACCTTGCAGAGTTCCATTTTATCTGGTGAACTATGTCTTTCGATGGCTGACATGGTTTTTGCCTATCAAGACTGTGCGTGACTCTTGTGTGAGAACTTTGTAACATTCAACATGAGGTCTTCAAGGAAACATCAACGGTTGAAGAAAGTGAACTTGGTAGTACAATCCTGGAGGTCTTTACAATATTAAAACTTCTAAGTGGATTAAAGAAATACATTGTATTCGAATAATTTTTTTAAATGATAGGGACCTTAAGCAAATCAGTTCAGAACAAGAACAGCACTGGCAGAGTGCTCATAATTTCAGTTCCATCTATCACCCCCACCACCACACCACACCACACAATCTTCCTCCCACTGTTGGTAACAAGGTTAGTGGAATCAATTATGTGTAACTTTTTATTTTTTCATCTTAGAGATCAGCATCAGTATTTTGTTTTAATCTATTATTGGTCATTGAAGTTCATGATAATTTATTCTCCCTGTTGTTGTTCTCATTTTCTTAGGGTCCCTAATGAACAGTGTTTTTTTACATGTTTTGTGTTTTACCTACTTTTTTTTGGTGGATTTGGTCTAAACACCAACAGCAGGTATAGTTCAGCTTATCTAGTTTTTAGTGAGCATACTTATAGTCTGTGCAATAAATTTATATTCCAATATAACTAAATCCTTTATTCTCCCAGAGTGACCATAGTCATACTTCTCCTTTCAAATGATACTCAGTTAAAATGGGAATAATCTTTGGTCTGTGTCAGTGACATTATTTATTATGGTTGAAGGCACAGTCAAGTGTTTGAGGTTTTCCTCAACATCTGATGAAAGTTTGTTTCCTAAGGTCTGAATGAAAAGTGATGTCACACCAGTAATAAATATTAATTGTATAAAAAGAAATTTTTCTTCAAGTTTCTTTGAAAAGAAAAGACTGAACCCAAATTCCAGATGCACCATTCTCATTGTTTGGAAAATAAAACCTGATAAAGTACCAAAAGAAAAACTAAAATAAGAGCATCCCTAGTTACTCTACCTAAGAACTGATTTTTAAAATATCTTGAATGATATACTTTAAGTTATTGGTAATATTTATTTTATCAGTACAGTATGTGACAGAATATCATTTTTGAGGCCACATAAATATATATGGCTTTTTAGTTCTTGTACATTAAAATAACTTCCCTAGTAAAGTGTGTTCCTTTCGTTTGGCAGTTTATCGTATGCTTCGGCTCATGTGTTTACTGGGTTTAGTTTCCAACACGAAAAAAAAAAACGTAGTACATACATAGCAATATAGGTAAATAGCATATTTAGGTCAAATGAAACTTATCTTGTTCTCAAACGAGCAAGATGCAAATAGTTGCCAATACTGCTTTTGATTTTCGGGAGCTCTGGAAATGGGCGATCGAGGGTACAGTGCAGAAAGTCACTTTTTAATGGACCGTTACTGGTATTGGTCAGTGCGGCACGGATCGGCTGATGTGAGCACATGATCAGCATATACAGTTGATAAATATTGATCGGTTGAGTCCGATACATGTACAAGTGTATTCAAGTGTATATACTCTCCCGCGGATGTCTCACAACCAACATTATTTTATAACACACTTTCAATCTGATGCATTTGAGACATTAACAGAAACGTTTTCTAGACTTATCTCAGACTAAGCCCTTTTAGTGGTTGTAAAATACACGTGTGAATGATAATTAAATTGGCCTCCCAGTCGCGCTGCCTCAGATCTTGACGCTAATACCGGACGTTGTGCAAGTGAAAGGGTCTGTGGTAAATTGAATAAAATTGTTGTAGACATTTATCAAGTTACATTTGAAGCTCCCGTAAGCGGACACCTTGGTAAGCAGAAAAAGTGTCCGTAACTGAACTGACCGCTAACGAGAATGTGTAAATACAGAGTTTGACTGAGCTAGAGTTTAAACGGGGTTTCGTAGAGACGTCCGTAAGTAGAGCTGTCCACTTACGAGAGTGTCCACCCAGACAGCTTCGACTGTACCCCCCATGAGACAGATACGCTTGCAAAAATAGCACGAATTTGAGAAAGGATACAAAGGGGGGACGTGCAAAGTGGGGTGTGCCGCGCCCCCCGGTACAGTGCATGCCACGAGGTGTGAGGGCAAAGTGTCTTGGCTGGCAACGGACAGGTTTTGTGTGCGGCTGACCATATCAGCTTCACACCCTAATACCAAATGTAACTATATCAGTGTAGGATATTTGCAGCTTAATATTGATATATGTGGGTTAAAATTCCCGCTCTTGTGAAGTTTGTAACACACTTGAAAATCAATGTCAACCAGGTCATTGCGATTCAGGCCGGGATGGAAGCCAGGAGTATGATGATCTAAACGGGAGCTACCGCTACAGAATTACTCCAGCCGATCCTCTTGACAAAAAATGATTTCATACCCCACTGTGAAATGACCTGCTATGCAGTTCGATCGTTGGATACTGCGGTTTCCCATGACATCTCTTTGAGTTTTCCGTCAGTGTTCGTGACCAGCTTGACGTCATAACAAATCGCGGTCGACCGATATGTAAAAAGTGGCCCAGTTCCTTTTGCCGCCCTAAAGTTAGGTTGGAGTCGAACCAAGATTGTATCTGCTAACAGTTACTCCAGAGGTTCAGTCATGATTGTTTCACCGTCTGAATAACGGTCATCACTTTTGAAGCAAACAACTAATCTTGGCTTCTTGTCAAATAAGTAAACATTATTTAGGCCGGAAAGTAGCAGGTAAACGTGAGAACACAAATATTGACAATGAAAACCCAGCCGTTAACATGCAAACCCGGGGGGGGGGGGGTGATAACTCCCTTATATATTCATACTTACAAAGTAAACACTTTCCCGCAGATAGCAAAAGTTAATCGAGGCGGGAAGTGCTGAAATGAAGCAAAGCATATGATATACATATTAAAATAATTCGGCGCCAGAAAACTGGCAACACACTGATTCACTATTCAATTGTCATATATGTACGTGCCGCCCCAAAGGGTATCATTTTCAGCATTTTAGTCTGCAATAGGGTATCGATTTTGGGCCCGTTTGGTCTGAAATAGGGTAGGAGATTTTGATATATATTTTGTCTGAAATGGGGTCAAAAATCGCAAATTTTGGTCTGAAATAGGGTAAGGGTTTTCAGTCCCGGGCGGCACACTCCCACCGCAAACATCAGCCGGCAGTATATATCTCACTCTCCTGGATGGAATAAAAAAGGCGAATTCACATATACTTGAACACTTCCAGAGTTTTGTGGCCTAGAGATCGAATCCGCCACAGGAAATGAAGATGATTAAAACACTGAAGTTTGAAGGCTCAGATAATAATCTCGGACTGACCTTGGTGAGGAAACGTGGCCAATCTGTTTGTACTATGTGAATGTCGTGTAGAGAGCGAGCAAGTTCGTGTTCACGAAACCACTCAAGCAGTGCCGCCTGGACACGCAAGCAAATAATGCAGCACGGAAACTCCATTGACGCCCCAGGTCTGGACAAGAATGCTAGACTTGTCATAATGACTGCAGATAAAACTACCGGGTATGCCAACTGACAAGGCTGAAGTCCTCGTGCTTTCTTTAAGACGAATTTATTAATAGTGCTCAACATTAGATTAATGCAGTCTACAAGTTGTGGTGATACGGAAGGAAGGATTCCCCACTGATCTCCCATTCTATGCCACACGTGCGAGACAGGAAACGCTACACAGCAGCAAAGGTTTGGGATAAAAAGCGAGGGTTTGAGATGAGGCTGCCAGACCCGATTTCACAAGGAATGCAAACTGTATTTTTTTGGTGAGCCTACTTCTCAGAAAAAAACCATGACGTCCCGACTAATGTACAATGGTGGTCAAATCCAAAGGTTTTTATCAGTCGAAGATAGACAAGTATTTCCGTTAGTTGTCACGAGGATTATGCGATATTTAGATTTTCAGTTTGTTAAAAGCCTCGACTACCTGCAGTCAAACCTCAGTTGTTCATTTTGTGTTCGGTTTCTGTCAACATCAGGTGGCTGTCTGTATGAAAAAAGGAAACGACTTATTGTTGTTATTGGTCATTACCTATTTTGTATTCATGCAGAGGGTCAATTTACATGGCAAACATTTGACAAATTTCAAGTGAGTGCGAGACACAGAATGCTTCCGGACTAATACTCAATTTAACCTTCAAATCAATTTCATGTCTCGCAGACTAATAGGTTTTTTGTCTAAAAATACCAGATAAAAGGATTTCGTTAAACTTGATATCTTTATCCTGTTTGTCAGTCATCTAATAAAACGAAACCCAATGCGTGTGGCATCCAAAAGCCGGCCCAGCAAAGTGGAAAGTTCACTTGTCATCACCTTGGATTTACATCTTCAGACAAAAAGAAGTTCGGTCGAAGGCTTCTTTTTATATTTGTTAATCTAATTTTGAATCGTCCATGCTTTCTATTTGCTGTATTTGATGTCATATGTTACAGTGCTATGGGACACGAAAGTGACTTTGTAAACATGAGATAATTTCATACTTCTGATTTTTTATTTTTATTTTTTTGGTACTGGAATTTTTTTAGGTGCTTGACAAGTCCGAGACTCAATTTTGAGATCGACAAGAAGTCTGGCACAATTCCTCGAACTGCAGATCAGACACCACCGCATATTCATTACTCGACTAATTCAATAGGAAACTCTTCAGGCGTCGGCACACCCTTGCTGGACTACCATTGGCTGGTCATATTTACCTCACAGTTATATGACCAAACTACCGAGCCAAAGTGTGATTCGTTGCGGCTCCCCAATCAGTTAAAACAAAACTGAATGGATTTTTTCCCAAGGCTACAACGAGTTGCAAAAATAGTTGAGACACATGTCATTTTCGCCCTGTTTTTCGATTTTGGACTTGCTTGCTTCTCTTCTCCCCTTCCCCCTATTGCAATGTTGTTTGAGCCCCCAAGTCTGTTACACAGTATTACTGGATCAACATTGAAAAGAGGGGAGGGGAAAATGATCAGATTGAGCGCAATTTTACTTAAAGCAAAGGGAACAAACGCGAAATTTAGCATTTTTCAAAGAACGTCTCAACAATTTTGCAACTCATTGTAGAATCCCGAAGTACACGGCCGACCACACCCACCAAATGGGAATCAAAACATCAGTTGTCCACTGAGAGGGGGGGGGGGGTGTGTTTTTGATGGAAGTCTCGTACATGTGGTAATTCCGAATCCAATATCGGCTGAAGGGCCCAAAATAAGGGAGACCTAACAAAAATATCTCCAATTCTCCACTAGGGGCTGAGATATTTTGGCGGACGACCCGATGATAAAAATCGAGCGAGCAGACTGGAGAACTGCTTTCTTTTGTTCCTCTAATTCAGTGTACAAGTGGGCCAACCAAATGGTCGGCCATTTTTCGAATGGGTGTATTACTGTGATTAAAATTCTCTTCTTATTGGTCATCTTACACTGGTTGCGTCAGTGATTGGACTGGTATCCAGTTAAGAATTAATTTTGTGACGTCATACTAAATTTTGAATCTGATCGATACATATCGCGAGCTTTAATTGCTCTACAATATTCGAAGTAAGGAGCCGTCTACACAACGAAGCAGAAATGACTTATTTCGAAAGGGTTTCGTTTTGCTGGCGTCGGTTTTGTATAAATAGAAACATAAAACCAGAGCAATTATCAATCAATCGGGGTAGATAAGAAGGATGTACGTGAAAGACTATCAAAGCATTTAAGATGTTTTGCCAACAAAAATAGCAAGCAAACACGCACGAAATCACTATTTAAACTGCTTTGAAATGCCGCAGTTGTGATGAACATCATGTCTGCACGTACAGCTAGAGAGGTAAGGGTAAAATGAATTGGTTTAAATCGTACTGCACTTCAAAAACTGAGTCGGATCAAGGAAATATTTTTCGTTCACATCTCAAGTGTTTTTCATTTTTGGTGGAAAGATTGACAATACTGTAAGTCCAGTCCTTTGTACGAGCATATTAGACGTCTAGCTGTAGCCATAGAGATAAGATCCAAGTCGATGTGCACGCGCTTGCCACAGTTCCCCCTATACCCCTCTCCCTAATTGTCTGTTGGGCTTTCTCAATCGACAATCGTATGGACAACAGACTATGGGATTCGTCTGAGCAACATATATTGAAAAGTTATTGAACTGGGGCGTAACAAATTTGAAATTACGACCTGATTGCATCGCCAGTCATAACCGGCTATCAGTGAAACAAAGCCAATGGGAGCTTCAGGAACTGAATAAAGTGGATGATATGGGTTTCCTGATTGCATCGAAACGGAAAACACTTGGACGAAATATCTGCTTTTGTGCGAATTAGTACCATGGCCTTACAATACCAGCGCACACCTGCAATCACTGACGCTGTAGAAATGCAAAAGAAGCCGTACTAAAAGGGCTGGCTTACAGCCGGCGCACGATGGACTTCACGTAACACAATGTTTCGGACTTCACGTAACGGACACAAAAAAACCTTACACTAAAACTTCCAATTCCTGAAACTGTCAAATGAAACCCAAATGCGTGACCACTCAAATGAAAGCTCTCAATGAGTATATTCTGATAGCAGCGTTCACGGTTCCAACTCCTGAACTGTCCAATGAAACCAAAAGATGTGACCACTTAAGCTCTCAATGAGTATATTCTGATAGCAATCTTCACAACTCCTGAACTGTCCAGGTGTGACCACTCAAATGAAAGCTCTCAATGAGCTTATTCTGATAGCAGTCTTCACTTCCAACTCTTGAAGTGTCCAAGAAACCAAAAGGTGTGACCATTTAAATGAAAGCTCTCAATGAGCACATTTAGTAATAGCACGGCTTAACTTCCAACAACTGAAGTGTCCAAGAAACCAAAACGTGTGACCACTCAAATGAAAGCTCTCAATGGGCACATTTAGCTATAGCAGTCTTTAATTCCAACTCTTGAAGTGTCCAATAGACCCAAAAGTGCGACCACTCAAATTTAAGCTCTCAGTGGGTACATTTCTATTAGCAATGTTCTGCTTTCAAATCTTGAAGTGTCTAAATGGAACCAAAAGATGTTACCACTCAAATGAAAAGCTCGCAATGAGTACACTCTGATAGCAACGTTCACTTCCAACCCCTGAACTGTCAAATGGAAGCCCAAAAGGTGTGACCAGCTCAAATTAAATACCTCAATGACTACATTATAATAGCACTGTTCACATTGTTGTTGCCGTAAAAGGGCAAAACGAAGGGAAAATAAAAGGGACCACTGAGAGAGTTTTTGTAAAATCATTCAGGACTGAAACTCGTACATACATCACCATACATTCCGGTCCTCAAGCCAGTCTCCTGATCCTCGATATTTGGTCTAATGCTCCTTAACTGTGGCAATCATTCTTAATTTTTATACGCAGTGTGACTCGCGTCCCAAACTATAATGTTCACAAAAACTGCACTCATGCAACCAAATGCGTCTAATCCGTTGGAACACGATAAAGTCAGTTATTACAGGACTTGATTGTTCCACATCGTATGCATACTTTTAAAGAGGTTATCAAAACAAATCAGCAGTCAAAATGCGAGGAATCCGCACAATTGCGGACACCACCATCATATACAGTGTTTTTAATGTATCTATATATCCGAGTACAGACGGAAGTACAAGCAGCAATGTAGTAGTCTGAGTCTACGACCACGAAATGATACAAAGTTTCAAAATAGACAGTCACCTTTTCAGACTCATCAGTCAAAGACACTTAGAAAAATAATCCTTAGTTGACCTGAATTACTCTCTTTGGAGCTGCAGTATTGACAATAAACTGATTCCATGAACACGGCTTGGTGTGGATCAGCAGAGTTAAACACGACCTGTACACTTTGCATTATCAGCCCTTCGTCAGAGCAGGGGCAGATTCTTAATACAGGGACAAACATTCCATTGTATTGACCAATAAATAACCTGCTTGTAACTGATACGTGGGCAAGCGATGACAAAACATTTGTTATATCCTCGTGCATGGGCGCACCACTCTTCAAAGCCATAACAATGGGTTGAGGCTATGAGAACTCAAACACTGGGCTGACAGCCATCCGACGCATTCAGTTTGTCTACGTTGGAAGGATTTTCTCCAAGAGGAAGATGGGAGCTTACTCGTTATGGTAAGCTTGTCTGTAAGATACTACAGTGCTGAAAGCCATGATTCTTTCTGTAGTTCGTCTCTTTTAGTCTCCCACTCTATGCACGTCTTACAGCATGCTAACACAGTGCCACAATAACGGAAGTAGCGTCTCAGTTGTGCGAACTTGGTCTTGCAAGGAGGAGTTAGGTTTTTGTTTAGGATAGTCAGCTCTACACGGGGTACCATGCAGTACTAAGTGCTTAAACTTCCATTGAGAGGACTGAACCAAAATCCTTCAGTCAGTTTAGTCTGCTAATGTTTCCTCTAATCATAACGGTCAAAGAAGGAAGTCTCTTTCCGGCTATTCTTGTACGTTCCTTGTTGCTAGTGGAAGTAAGCCATGAAACTACGACAGTCGAGAGTTTCTTTATAAGTAAGGATGATCGCCAGTAGAATAATGATCGTTTGTTTAAAGTGGGTGAAGCTCAGGTTTCTGTGTGTATATTGTGTACAAACAGTGCAGTGTCGCAAACCACTCTGCTGCGGCAACTCTAATCTAAACACGTGTTTTGTCGCAAGTAAAAGTTAAGAAACGGTGTAAACGCCAACGCAATATTCATTCCCCAGTTTACACCCAGTACTGTCTCGTCTTTTTCACCTTAAGACCTCTAACACAATGCTGTTTAAGCTTCATTAACTGTAGGTCATAACAAGGTCGGTGAAAAAGATTTAAGTGTATTGACGTAAGTTTTACGAAACACGAAAGAACGTCTGCTGAGTTTGACAAAAAAAAAAAAGAGTTTAATGTTTGGAGCTGTTTGGAGCCAGGTGAAAATCTGGAATTTTGCACACACATTTAATTTGAACTGAAAACTTGAAAAATCAAGAGGTTAGGGAATGATAAAAACGACAAGTTTTCCTGGAACGCAATTTGTACTTGTGCCAGTATTGGTAAATCGCATCGTTGCCAAAAATTCCCTCCGGCGAAAATTTAACACTAAATACTTTGGCAGCCTCAGCTGAAGACTGAGGTACCTGTAAAACAGCGAGAGACTACGTACTGACATGAGACTGAAGTTATAAACAAAACTACGGAAACTGGTCAACAAAATCGACGAAAAAACCCTGCAGCTGCACTTCCCCTATACTGATTATTGGCCTCGCTGCTGCAGCCGACAGTTTGGCACTGATCACAAAAATGTTGTTTCCACAGTAACATACATATCCTACAAAACAATAGCCTCTATTGATCTGTTGGGACTCGACAATGATTGCTTTATATGACGGCACGCCAGCTATGTAAACCATGCTATTATATGCGCAAGTCAACCAATGGCCGTGTAAAACCGGACATGATAATTTCCGTCCGAAGTAAAAACAATCGTGGACAAAAGTTCCGTATTCTACATCATAGTCCGTTCTTGGCCGCATTACGTGTTGTATGGTCTGGGCACTTCATCCCTTTATTGCTCAATTCCTCGAAACGGTCCGAATGACCTTGGTCGTAGGCTGTGCATCTAATGTGATATACTTGCTCCTCAGAGCAAACACGCCGCGTGCGTGGAGTCGTGTTAGCGTTACAGGATAAAGGTCCGAAGAATCGGCCTGATTCCTTTACGAACTCGTAATGCGACTAGTGCACAAGCCGTTGTCCCGAGGGTTACCTAGAGCTAACAGTGGTCGGTGTTAAGGAGACTTTGTCTCTCTTGGTCACCTGAAAGCAGAAACTTGGCGGAATCGGGGCCGGAATGTGGTAAGTTAACAACAGTGTGTCTCTATCATGGGGTCTGTTCTTCATGAAGCCTAGAGCTATTTCACCACTAAATGAGAAGCCCCTTTTCTGGGATTTAGTTTTCTGTAGTGACTCATGATAATCTGATAGACCAGAGGCAGACTGCAATAAATCAGAGACTTTTCCCAAACAAAGCAAAAAATTCGTAAGATTTTTGTAAAATCACGGCAGTTATTCAAGCGTTATACAGCTTAGACAAAGAGAGAGCCCAGAAAGAACTATCGTGCCGTCCACAGGATTGTGTAACTTAGCGTAGGATGAATACAACATATAGCCAAGGCTGCAGCCATAGTAGAGTTTCTACCGTGAAATTCGGCATCGATACAATAGTTAAATTTACAATCACAGCTTCATGAGCATGTAGGTTAAATTGGCAGTTGAATAGAGAAAGTAATATACGTACAAGGTTGTTTTCAAAGGATCGGCCTAAAGCACGAGGGTGTTAGGGTGTACCTGTTCCCATTTACGAGCGACGTCACTAAGCGGATGTGGTTACTAGATCAGTGGAATTTGTCGTTACAGTATTACTGGGAGGCTTCTGTTCCCGCTGTTTCTTCAAAGGAGTATTATTTCGGGCTTGTTAGCAATTACTGAAATACTCGACCATTGTCTTCAAATCACTGAAGCTTTGCATTACAAAAGCTGCCAAATTGTCGGCTTCAAAATCCGGAGCTGCAGGAGCGTTTTCCAGTCCATTGACGTAAATTATTTTCGTTTCTGGGTTCTATGCAAGCAAAAAGGCTTAATAGTTGGTTCAAATCTCCTAAACGCTCCGTTTACACAATGTTTATAAACCAGGAACTGGAATTCAGTCATTTTCACAGTAACAAACGCTTCCATCGATTTAATCAAGACAAAAAGACGTTTCATGGTCTTTTTCTTTTGCCGGTGTTATTATCTATCAGTCAATTGCCGTCACTGAGGACACAGACAGAACAACAACACCAGCACGTGATCACATACGTTTGCTTGGTTATCTAAGAATAATCCCATTGAATAACCTTAGCTCAATCTCCCTCTAGCACTGAAGGAAAATGTTCGATTTTCACCAAATAGGTACCTTTCCCCGTCTTAAATTTCGAGTACTCAATATGTGTGTAGGTGATATTTGTGTGCAAGTGCAATTAAGGATTAATAGCACGAGTAATTATTGAAAACTGAGCAAAACTCCTTCGCCAACTTTTCGATTATCACCAGTAGAAATTGCACGGTCATTACCTCAGATTATTTACTACCCAAAAAATTACATGAGAGGGCGAGTACATATATCAGTGATTTATGCACTTGCCATTAGCTAATTAGCATGCAGTACGTGTTTGAGTAGATTATACGTTATTTGCTCATATATCGAGGGCATTGTGGGAAGGTTTAATCCACTTTAATTTTAAAAATTGTCCCAAAACTATGCTCAAAATGTCGTAAATTCTCTTCCCACAATACACTCGTATTGATATGTATATAAAGGCTCAAAATGTTTACAAATAATTTATATATATAACATAAAGTTAATAATAATAATAATAATAATAATAATAATAATAATAATAATAATAATAATAATAATATTAATATTAATAGGTCGCAATTCTAAATTTAAGTGAAATGCTTTATCATTCGTCAGAAAGATTCCAACTGATCTCTTATATATATACTGTGGGCTCATAATATTTGCAAATAAATTTCTGCATTATAGATAAAGTATAATAATAATAATAATAATAATAATAATAATAGATGAACAAACTAAATAACAAATCTAACTGTAAACTGATCAATTCTATATCTTTCCAGTGTAGTTCTTTTTCAAGGTTTTTCTGTTTTTGTTGTTGTTGTTGTTTCTTTTTTTTTTCTTTTTTTTTTTTCTTTTTTTTTCTTTTTTAACTGGGGGTGTTATTCTTGGACTTGTGTTTTATTTATTGTCATATTTTATTCATATACAGAAATTTATTTTCAAAGATTTTGAGCCATCGGTACATATGAATATATATGAAGCAGGGGTCAAATACGCGTGCACTAAGCCTATGAAGGTTCTAAATACAGCTTTCCAAATTGCAAGAAGTAATTTGATCAAGGTAAACCACTAATCTTGCTCGTGCAAGAATAAGACTTTGCAGTTTTAGAACCTTCAAACATCAAGAATTAGCCAGTTGGAGGGTTCCAGACGAGAGGTAATTTGATCATGCAAAATTACTAAATGCTTGTGCAAGAACATGATTTTGCGGTTTCGGATCCTTAAAACATTAGGTACAGCTCTCTATGCTCGTGCAAGAACAAGACCTTGCAGTTTTGGAGCCTTAAAACATTAAGATTTCTAGTAACAGTTTTCCAAATTGCAAGAGGTAATTTGATAATATAAATCATTAAAGCTCGTGCAAGAACAAGGGTTTGACTTGTAAACTACACGAGTAAATGCATTGGACTCAAGCGTTGCACCACATGCCTCTCGAGCGGAGGCCGATTACTGTGATGAAAAATGACAAATGAAGTCTCCCTGAGCTAGATTATTCAGTCGACCATCACCGCCAGCCCATATAGGATTTCAATCTTGTGGGTTCTTCATACTGTGAGGCGTTTTCTTCGAGAAATTTCGAAGTCGCTCTACGGGCATACATCCGGATAATTAAGGATACAATCGTCTGGATTTAAAATATGAAAATTACGAAATAGACAGGTTTAGGTTTTTCAGGTTTCAGTTTATTAAGTGCTGATATAGTATGTCACTAAATTCTAGCACTGGGATCCTTTCAACTTTCGCCTCTGCTTACACCAATAATTTAAAAGTGGACGAAGATTAATTTACGCGGGCGTTTCGGCTTTTCCTCAGCTTGTAACGTTACCAGTGTTACATAAACCGAATTCAGTCTAGAATTATTAGCATTTTAAGATATCTTTATATACGAATATACATAATATTTAAAACTATATATAACATTCGCACATTGCCAAGTCTTTTTGGTAGATTCACTCGCTTGTCATCGCCGGAGATATTTAATTAACATAAACATGCCAGTCGCTTTGACTCCAAGAAAGACGCTGAAAGATTTGATTGCATGGCTGGTTTATTATCACTTGTTCGATCAGTTAATCTAATGCTCTTCGCCGTCACGAATATCCGTACGAAGATTGAAATTTCCCAAAGTCATATTTTTATATCTCCTCTATGTTATTTCATTATTATTATTATTATTATTATTATTATAAGTTTACAAAAACGTCTGCCACTCCTGGGGACTGCCATTATTCGTGACCACCCCTCGTATTTCGTGACCGCAAGAGTTTAATAAGCAGAAGGAAATCATGCGATAGTATTTCAGTTTGTTTTCATTAGTTTCGTGACAGTAAAGCTAGAGAAGAATGCTATTCCGAAGAATTCGTTGTAAACTCAAGCCACCAAAAAGAGGCACTGACTCGACTCACTAAACACCTAACCGCAGCTGGGGTCTTAAATTTTGCAATGCAATCTGTAACGTGCCCAATAATCTTACCAAGGCTGATTATTTTATACCATCGTGTTTACTCAAAAATTTTGAAGATGTTGATTCAGATTAAATTTTCTTTAGAGTAACCACGCGTGAGCGAGCGACAGAAAAATAACGATTGACCCGCGGCCTTTTGAGGGCATATATCGATATCGTACTACTACTAGGGACGGGGGGGGATCAGGTATCAAGGAACGTTCTTTCGTATTCCCACGCCAAATTCATTCATTCACAACGGTTACATTTGGTTTAAACCAAAAATATCTTCTTCAGTCAAAGACGGTTCGTGTTGGCCTACACTCGTTGTGCGATTAAAACGAAAAACGTTAGTTTGGAACGAATAAATCAGCCGGTTTGCGGTTTGCTAACTGTGTTCTAACTATAATGCCCGATGGCCTGCTGTGCCTTTACTACCTTCTGGCAGCTAATTTTGTAAGGTCTTCCTTCGGGATTATACATTGACCTGCCCTTTCGAAAGCGAAATGAGCAAAGTTCGTGCGGAAATTTACAATACAGAGAGTCTGAAAAACAAACTTCACCAGAAACAATATAGTTTCAGCTATCGTGATTTGATGTATTCAAGTTGATGTATGCAAATACGACTGAACTTTGGTTCGAGGGGGCACATCTGTTTTACTTGTCACTGGTTTTAACTGATCCCCTCTCTCGCGAGAAGGAAGCTTTGGACCCTCCCTTTGATTTCATCTGGGCAGAACTGGAATCAATCGTCCGAACATTACGACAAATGCAGTAAATTCTAAGTACACATTTGCTTTTGAGCCTATTGTTTGAAGAGAGTTAGTGGAGTGTGACTTTGGTAATGATCTTCGAATGACACTCTAAAACAAAGTACAAAACAAAGCACGAGTGAAACTCAACTTTTGATCGAATCTCAAGATTTATTTCATGAAAAGAAGCGAAACGCTCTCACAATCGGTTCTGTGACATTTGCAGCTCTAAGTAATCTAACCGCCAACTCGCATGTTACAATGTTTACAAACACATGGGCCATAGAGAACTGCAATCATTGCTCTATTTACAAGGTTTCGTATCATACAGATCTACTTCAAACGCAGATCGTCAAGTTTACAAAAAATGTCTAAAAATGTTGCGAAGTCACGCCATGGATGTTATGTGATAACAAGTATGACTCCGAATTCAAACGCTAGATAACATGAGTTTAAAAAAGTCTATTTTAAAACAAGCTGTGCAACAAACTTTATAGTTATATAAGCTCCGACGCGTGCAGAAGAACGTGGCGAAAAAGATTTAGCCAAAAAAAAAAAAAAAAAGAGGGCATCACATTGCGTGTGCCGGTAATAGCGCTTAGCAAGGTAAAAATCACATTAGAAAAACCCAACATAGAAAAGGCCCTGGGGCATCTCTGAGCAGCAAATTCGAGATTAGTTGCTAAAACGCAATTGTCTCGACTGTTTTATTTGTCCGCTTTACTTCCACAACAGAGTGTGCGAACGTGCGGGGGAGGTCTGAGCCGCTTGACAAGTTGCCGCGGTCCCAGTAGCTGAGGCGGACGGAATGAGAATCGATGGCATGGCCGGAAACTGGCGGCTGCCTGTGCTAGAGTTTGCGTCGGGCTCTCCAAAGGCGAATCCAAACGAGCCAGGCTGCATGCTTGCAGAGGGGGCAACTTGATTTGGGGGGTACGAGGTTGGCAACTTCTGTAGCTGATCTATGAACTCTGTGTAGCTAGGAGGAGGCGATGCGCGGCTCTGAATAAATGTTGTAGTCGTCTGCGATTGCGTGAATCCTTGAGTTGTGTGCGACGCCGAAGGAGAGATACTCGGTGGTGTTGTGAGAAGAGCCTGAGTGTATGTCGGGAGATACTGGTCCAACTCGGTCGTGTCCACTTCGGTCATGGCCATCAGGTCACCCACGTCAACATTGAAATCGATGGCCGGATTGTTCGATTCTGTTTTGGTTGAGCAGGAAGGAAAAAATGAACTGGATGATCCCGCACTCGCGCTCGGCTCACCGGTGGTCTTTTCGGCCGCTTGCAATCCCGCTTCGATTTTCACTGTTGCTTTCGTGGGAGTACCGGGAGAAGGCGCAGAGCTTGAGACAGGGCTGCCAGATTCACTGGCGCTAAGAACGCTCTCGGGGCTAGAGCAAGCAGTACTGGACTCGGACTCGACGCTGAGCTGCGGGGCGAGTTTAGTATCTCCTTTCAGAACCTTGAGCAGATCGTCCGCAGATATCGTCGCGTCCGCCTGTTCATTGCTCGTGCTGCCTTTCTGCTTCTTTCGCCTGGGCTGATATTTGTAATCAGGGTGCTCTCGCTTGTGTTTCAAGCGGAGCCTCTCAGCTTCCTCGATAAAGGGTTTCTTCTCGGAGTCGTTCAGCAGCTTCCACAGTTTCCCAAGAGTTTTACTCAGTTCGGCATTATGAAGGTGCGGGTACTGGTCTGCCAGTTTTCTCCGCGCCGCTTGCGCCCAGACCATGAACGCGTTCATCGGCCTCTTGACGTGCGCCTTGTGTTTGTGAGCGCCATTAACTCGCACTGGAAGAGGAATCAAACTCCAGTCGTAGCCATCGAGAACGTGATTCACCGCATTCGTGATTGCATTACTCAGCTGAGAATTTCTGACCAGATCGGCGTCCACCGTCAGCGATTCCGCGTTATTTTTCTCCGACATGATCTTTGGAACTATTCGCTGCGACCGCTAAGCTTCGCACTGACTGGTGAAAATTCCTCTACTAAAAAAATCGAACTTGGTGCCAATTTCATGTATTGGCGTATAATTATTCAAAACAGTGATAATAATTTCCGTGCCAGCAGAGCGTGACGTGTATTCAATTACACGTTTCTCATTGGCTGAGAAGAAACCACAGCCAATCAGAACGTCCACAACTGACGGATCGGATGTAGGTGTGTTGAAAACCACTGGCCAATGCACTTTAATTGGTTGCGGATCACGTGCCGTTAAGGGTGTGGAATTGTTACTTTTTTCCTTCTGAAAAACGAAATAGTTTGCATCTGTGGTCACCGGGAAAGCCTCCCTTGCGAGTTTGCGCCAATCCGTGCTAGACCCGTCCCACTTCGTGCGGACAGTGGGATGGGGTGAGGGGCGTCGCGTCAGACACCTCACATCAGGTGTCCTGTCAAATGATCTACTCCCGCACGAAATAACTTAAATTACGTGCGTCGTTCGAAGAATTCGTGACCTCTCTTGCCGGTGGTAAAAAAGAAACCCCGTAGAAGTTCCTTGCAAAATTGCAGCAACATGCAAGAGACTGGTGTTTAAGGTTTGAATAGGAAATGCGGAACAGTCTCAGGAAGATAACAGGAAAAGCCTGATAAAAATAAGTATCGAGCGTGGGCCGACTGTAATCAACAAACGTGGGCTGACTGGCTATCAACAAACTGAACAGGTTCAGATTCAACAGCACGTCGCCGTTCGCAACGCACGTATCCCGGGTTATTTGCAGGGTGCGCTAATGGCTTTTGAACAACCAGGTATAAACTTAGAAACACTCAAATGATACTATCTTCGTTTTAAGAACGGCTAGGGATCTCCCCGCAGATTACTACCAGTCCATTTCCCCTGGACCTCCCGAAGTGAGAAAAAGCTGACTACTCAGACGATGTCTGGTGATTTTCAAATCAAGACACGGTGGTACTAAAGGTCACGAAGTGGGTAAAAAAAATTATTACAAACTGCAACAGGACTAATGAAACGCCGGTCTAGTTGGGTTGGTTGTTAGTTAGTAAGCGGCAGTAATTAGATTTAACCACTCAAGCTGAGACTGTCCAGAGAAAGCGAGCACCCGGCCAGACGGGGAGCCCTTTTCATTTGTCCCCATTTAAGGGTGAATCAATATCCAGCAATATCTACGACTGTGCCTTTTGAGCCGCAATCTGCAAACTATCATCAAATCTTGCAGGGATATTTTAACACTTCAGTTTGAACTTTATTCTGGATGTTTATGTTCTGTAGGGATATTATTGTTGGCAAGCCTCTGCTAATCCAAGCACTGTCGAGATAAGATACGGGGAACTGCAGATGTTTCAGAACTTCGGGACATAAATTGTGTCACCGGATACTGGTGAACGCGCAGCCAAGATTGAAAGCTGTCAGAGCCATTAAGATATTATTACTGATAATAGCATCGTTTCCGAAATGTAATCCGCCCTTTCTGAACCCCACCGATAGCTATCACAGACACCGACCTTAGACTTTCGAAAAATATTTTTGGCTCAATTCTAGTTACTCA
Source organism: Plumapathes pennacea (assembly GCA_964036295.1). Classification (NCBI taxonomy): domain Eukaryota; kingdom Metazoa; phylum Cnidaria; class Anthozoa; order Antipatharia; family Myriopathidae; genus Plumapathes; species Plumapathes pennacea. Next base: position 7,909,750 of record OZ038465.1, on the reverse strand, counting down.
GCAAGAAAATGTGTAGGCGGGTTCTGGAAGCCAAAGATTTGTCGTATGTCATACTGAAGTGATGCGAAGAGTGTTAATCCATCACTGGGTCACGAAAAAGGTCACCACTGCCGGCTTTGGCACGTGTAGTCGTGCAATGCACGGAACTGTAGTTCCACAGAGGGAACGCGGCTTTGGTGATTTCGAGTGAGAATAACGTAATTAAGATCATTATTCTTCCTATGTTTTTCTTTTTCTTTCTTCGGGGGAGCCTGCCATTTTGCGGTTGTCAATAAACAGACGTGATTAGAAACGGCAGAACGTGACGCACTTCCGGCGTGGGCGGAAACCGGAAGTTGCGGCTTTCACAGCCCGCGCTTTCTGTCTTCACGATTTTCTTGAGGGTTTTAGAGTTATTAAAAATCGTTTCCGTCGACAAGAAAAAATAAACACAAATAAAAAGTACGATGTGGAACCAAATTGTTACGTTAATTTGGAATGACATTCGATTTGTTTTCTGAGAGCAGAAAGTACAAGCGGACTTCTTTACCCTTTTATTACCATGTTTCTCGGTCCAAATTTTAAATTGCTCAAAACATGAATTCCACTTAACAATAACGTGAACACTGCTATTAGAATGTACTCATCGAGAGCTTTCATTTGAATGGTCACACTTCTAACTTTCGTTCGGTAGCTGGTTGAGTCAAATTCGCTTATGGGATGTTTGTCCACTCGACCCGCTCGATGACCAAGAAGACCGTGATTGCGGATTCTACATAAACTACACAGAATTTGTGTATTGAACTGGGAAAGAAGACAAACTACAAGCTTTTTCTCTTGTGGTGTCGGGGGTTGTCTGAGAAACTCCAGTTCCTGATTCTGGGTGATGTTGAAACGCTCTGCTAAATCACATAGTACATTTGTAGTTCTACTGTAAATCTTTTAAATGAAAAATCAATGCTTCACCGCACAATTTCCTGAGGACTGTAAGTTGTGCCACAAGCTGACAAGTCTATTTGAAAGCCTCCAGGAAAACCCCGACTAATACAAGATTTTGCCAGAAATCTAATCTGCATCTGGCTGGCACACACACAAAGAAAATTAAACAATGAAAGACTTTGGAAGAACATCTAGAACCTTGTAATGTGCAAATCAACTTCCCACTGCATTGTTTTACTCCCTGACTTGACACACTCGCATACCGTAACGTAATGCATTCAGACCGCGGCTGTGACTCTGCAAGCTCCAAAACGAATCATAGAATTGAAATCAAAAGCTGCGATATCGAAAACAAAAGTAGTGATATTCACAGTTATCTGGCAATTATTTTTCGGCATCTATATCAGTTCTGCATCTCAAGCCCGATCTAGATTTGACGGATGTGTTCTGCTCCCTTTCTTCCGAGACTATTTACTGACAGATCACTTAAAGAAGTAAGCAAAGAGATCGAGTCCCGCGTGTTCAGCACTTCGTGACTCGCCAAGCGCCCGCGGCCAAGCGTCCCTTCCAGCAAAACGTCATATAAATGACTCTGTCAACCACGGTTTGTGCCTTTCAACAGGTTTATATTTATAAGCCACTTATGTCGGTGTGATAAAAAAATTCTCGACTGGCTCTTAAATTTTATCGCCTGGCTTTGAGATCTTTTGTTAATGTGGAGCTGAGACTGACACGTTATGTGAGGATTGAATATCACACTGAGGTCCACTGAGGAACATGCTATAAAAATACTTTGAAAACGCTGGCTTGTCTACAAAAATAGCACGCGGAAGATAAACAAGAATTACGAGGTCAGATTAATAAAACAACAATTGCAACTCGGAGTTAGAGAACAAAATTAAAGGACAAGCCGTCGAGAATAGAAAGGACATTATTTTGCTTTTGACCGTGACAAATCAGTCAGTATCGAATATTTTATGATACACAGTACGATAAAACCAATTAATCAATAAACTGAGAACGTGACGCGGCTTGAACTTTGATCGGAAGTTGAACACAAATAGAGGAGAAAAGAAGCGGCCGCTTCAAGCTTCACATCACACTCGCAGAGAGCCAAGGACAAAAGTTATTTCGATTGTAATAATTCCTTGCTGATAAGAATAACAGAGGTTTTCCTGTAATTATGCAAACAACCTAATACCACCTTTTATATTGCCTTTGCGGATTCGAAATGTTTCCGGTGTTAGAATTAGCAAGTCCACCCCAAGGTAAAGTGGTGTAAACAAATTAACAAAACTATTATATAATCTGTTCCACACGGTAATCGGTAAAACACCAAGGGCACGTATAAAGTTCGCAAGGAGGCGGGGGCTGAGACAGCAAAAAGATCCGACATTTCCGTTCTTTCACATGTCCAGACTTGAGAATGGAAAAAATGCTCCCGAGTGTCTCGTTTTGGGACATGAATTGACGATGAAAGCTTTTAGATACAATTACTGATATGGCTGTAACTTCATTTATAGCCGTCTGACTATGTAGCCGATGATATACAGAAAACGAGAGCCTTTTTGGAAACAAAAAGGAATCTGAGAGCACGAGCAAAGAATGGGATTGTTTTTTTTTCTTCGTCATATCCTTTTTCGACCCTATGTAAAACATCTCTTGATAATTGCTTCAGCCAAAGACAAATTGGAAGGCACTATTTAACCCCGGTGCTGTTAACTAATTTGCACTGGCAAACTCCCTGGGGAAATATAAACCGGCCATATACGATGTCCTCTTTTTTTTTTTTTTTTTTTTTTTTAATTCTATAACGCTCTCAAACAACAGCCACAATAATCTTGAATAGGTAGAAGTGCATACAAATAAAATTTTGTATCGTCTATCCACCATATGTTTGATAAAAGCTTTACTGGTGAGTGAAACTTAAACTTTGTGTTTTCTAGTGTTCTACAAAGTATACAAGTTTGATTTTAATATAGGCCCACACTACCTTGCTTCGTGATGAAGTAGAGGGGAAGTGACGAAACTGACTTGAAGATTTGATAGTCAAACGAGCCATTCCAAACCAAAATAATCTCCTGTCATGCTATTAACTTACTTATTAGCCTTGGGTGGTAATATATGTTAGTATAATGATGGTGAAATTGACCTTCGCAGTTATGAAGCAACCTAAGCAGTTACAAATATAGCCTTGAAATAAAAAAGAAATATTCAACTGTATGACGCCTAGTGTTATTTTCTCTATTTGCAATGAGTTCATATGTTCATATGAGCAGTAATGTAAAAATATGTCATTTCAATCAGTACGATTATTTAGAAGTCAAAGATATGAACAAAGCTTATAGTAGGAAATCAATACATCCTTGGTTTAGCTCTCAATTTGAAAGGTCCATGAAAATCAACTGCAAAATAATATTCAATTGTCAATTGGTACTGCCAACCAAAATATGTTTGATTGTTGGAGGTTGGTTGGCAAAATGGTCCTTGAGGTCCAAGTTCATACTTAGATGCTCCAACATTACAGAAAAAATAAAATGTATTCACCAGCTTTCTTCTAGTAATTTTGGCCTTTCTTTCAGTTTATTTAACTTTTATGATTGCTCCATTATTGATGTTTTAAATATGAATATTTATCTTACTATGCCTTCAAATTTTCTATTGCATGACTTCTTTTATAGAATCTCAAGAGGCAGGCCACCAGGAAAGCTCCTTTACTGACATAAATAACCTAAAACCCCAGGACTTTTAGAAATATCAGTCATTTTTTCAGTAAGTCGGGTACTTTTCAGTAAAAATCTCCCTGGGCAGACAGATTTGGTTTACTGAGGCCAGAATCTTAAACTGGGCCAGAAGTCTAAAAGCTTTTGCATTTTGAAAGCATGAGGTGTGAAGTCTTTATCTTTATGTGGTTTGTTAAGCCTATTTTCTCCAGACCTTTTTTTAGCAACCCCAGTTCACCCGCTGCTCTGGTGCATAATTTTAATTACTATTAGCCAGTCATGATCATTGTAAGAGTTCCTTTCAGGTGCTTATAATAACTATACAAATCCTCAAACCAGCACACAATTTTGTACATTAGTTTAACAATGTTCAAAAACAGAGTGCCCAAAAAAGAAGCGCGGAAGGAATATAACTCACATAAATTGCATTATGTCTTAGTCTGATCAGGAAGTATTTTAAACCTTGACCCAGAGCAGTAGTCAAGACCCAGCCTTGGACTCGGCCTGGATTTCTAGAGGATGATCACGGCATAAGTTCTTAACATTATTGAAAATACTTTAAAAAAATAATACTCTTCACATTGCTCAGGGAGACCATAAATCTGGAGTGTGTTTCCTGCAGCTAGACCAGCCAGCAGGCAGGCAGAAGTTTGACATATCTGGTGTCAGTGTGGGTGGGGTGGGTGGGGGCTTCAGGGAAAAACTGTGTCCCTGTCCTGAAGAAGTATTTTCTGAAGCTGTGCAATCATGGAATGGACTATGTTACAACGCCACTGACCAGGGACCAATTATTATTCAAATATAAACATTCATTTACACATATATTTTATGACTCTTGTAAGTTTAACCGTTGTTCTGTTGTACTATTATAAAATGGTCTAAAATTATTACTAGCTGCAACACAGCATTGGCACTGCAACAGTACCCGGCTATGATACTGGATTAAAGTGTCCGTAACATGTAAAACTTGTAAAAAAATACGTTTGTAAAATTGTACCGAACTAAAATCGAGCGAACATGCTTGATGCAAACGAACTGTCATCGAATACGTCGGATTGACTAAAACGCACAATAAACAAACTACACTTACAAAGAGAGAGCGCAATACTCACTTGTCTTTCTTTTGTCCCACTGTTTGCTTGAACTTTGCGCTTCACACTCCAGCGGATCGGACGCCATATTGAATAGCACAACTCGATTTTACAATGGCGCGAAAGTATTCGAATCCAGGTGCACGCGCCAAGTGGGATTCGCTCCTGGGCTCCCACAACACACGTTTTCTAAATTACTGATACTCCCAGGAAGGTCACACCCAAGCCCAGCCTTTCCTTCCGCCTGTGCTCTGTTAATGCCTTCCCTTCCTCAGTAAACCAATGTGTTGTCCGAAAAGACCATTTCCAAGATGCCGTGCTTCTGTTTCAAAATGGGACCATTCCAATTAAAATCATCTGGGCCCGGTTTTTCGAAGGTCGATTAAGCTAATCTAAGATTAACGAAATTCTTTCTCTCAACCTCTCTGTCATTAAACTGCTTGGTTTTGTTCGAAGATGGATTAGAAAGCTTGTTCCAGCTTAAAACATTATCAAGAAAGTCGTTGTGGACGAAACTTTCACGTTTTCAGGCTAAAAAATGACAAGAAAGTTTAGACCTAATCCAGGATTAGCCTAATCGTGCTTTGAAAACCGGGCCCTGGGGTAAAAATTGCCAAACCAGCTGAACTCCTTTCCCCTTTTCTTTATGGCTAATGCACAACACAGAGAATTTAAAGTTTTAATTTAAAGTAAATTTAACTGTGAATGCATTCCATACTTCAAATAGCAGTGATCAGAAGCAAACTTAATCAAACTGCAGACTCTCCCAATCTTTTAGAAAATATTATCAGTGATGCAGTGAAAAATGATAGGTCAATCAGCCCTTATCTGGCCAAGATATCAAAATCCAAGTTCTCCATACCATGTGATACATCTCTGGTTAGAAATCAGAGAAAATTGAAGTTGATCACCCAAATTCTTTCCCGACCCAAGATCCAACTAACTACATGATTTTGGGCTATAACCAACTAAAAAGCTTTCTTTAGCTGCTTAAAACATTAAATCACCAAGTTCTGAGCAGACATAGCAATGTCAAAAATGTTTGAACCTATTTAGCCTAATCACATTTGAATAAATTTTTAAATCTCTTGCTAGGAGAATTATGGTTTCTAAAAAAATGGCAAACAAAGTAGAGATTGGAACACGTCTTTATTGTTCTATTTCACTTCCCAGTATTTGCTGACATCAAGATTATATCGAGTCTCTTGTTGCTTCTTGGTTGGCTTCAGATGACCATGTCACACTGGAGGTTAACAGTATCATCAAACCTGAACAATAAATACCGATGTTAGAGTAGAAAATTGACTGAACACTGTCGTAATACTAAGCAACAGTGTGGTCAGGGTGGACTGGCTTGGTCACTAGGTGACGGGATATCATCACTGTCGATATGATGGGGAAAAAAGTTTAGTCATCACTCCACACTGCAAGGTCTTGCATAGTTCAACATGTGCAGCTCTCCCAAATGAAAAGTCCACATTTTTATTCTGGCCTTACTGTCACTTGCCTTGAAAGTTATAAAGCCATCTTATGGGCTCTGGTCCATTATCACTCAAAGCAACCTATTCAAGAAAGAAAAAAACAATAACTTGTTACAAAGAAATAATTTGAATTTCAACTGTTGTGTGAATAAGTTCATAGAGCCACAGTCAGACATCCAAGGAAGAATAAACCATCATCAAGATGCAATATCTCTATGGTGGAAACTGCGAATATGGGAATACATCATCATTCTGTTTCTGGCTCTTCAAGAGTAGAGAAATGAGGGAAGACACAGACAACTCAACAACACAAGCAGAATTAGAAAAAGTAACAAGAAACTATTTGCAACTCACCCATTAGCCTCTCACCAGGCACACCTTCACAAAAGCTATGTAAGCAAACAAAATAATGATAAGACTTCCACCAAGGTATTCACGTTTCTGGGTTCCAATAGTGCATGCATTGAATTCTTGAGTATAATCAAAACATATATCCAGAAATGTTGCAGTAAGTTGACACAAGATGCAGGTGTTAAAGACCAACACACAGTAAAGTATGTTAACTAGAAGGGACAGCCAGTCAGACATCCAAGGAAGAATAACCATCATCAAGATGAATTATCTCTATGGTGAAAACTGCGAATATGGGAATACATCATCATTCTGGCTGTTGTAAGACTATGAAGCAGAAAACAAGAGAAAAGTTCAAGACATAACAAGAGATTACAAAGAACAATGAACCTACCACTCACACACATGCTGCTTTTGTCCTGCAAGAATTTAAAGGTTTAGCCTTAGCACACTTTAAAACATATAGCTTCCCATTTTCTATCTGGAAGTGAATGATAATCTTAATTGAAATCTGCACAGCTACAGTAGAATAAACACAGAATAAGCATTGTGTGGTCAGGGTGGACTGGCTTGGTCACTTAGTGACGGGATATCATCACTGTCGATATGATGGGGAAAAAAGTTTAGTCATCACTCCACACAATATTTAAGAACATAAACCTGTCTACCCTCACTAGTTTCACCTCACACTTACCACAAGAGATTCTTGCTAGTCAAAGGCCTATGAACGGAAGAGAAAGCAATATAAAGTTTACAAAATTCTTTCATGAAAGGACTGTAGGAGCATTGGAGATTACAGAAGAGTTTCAGCCTGACGTGACGTTTCAGCACCATTATTCTATGACAGGGATAACTGATATGTTTCTCATCACCAACTCTCCAGATTAACACAGAATGAGAGCACACCCAATCAAAGGTGTGGAGGCACACACTGATGTCCACAAAAAATCCACACAAACCTTGTACAAAGATGCCTTGTTTATTGCATACTGGAGGCTTGAAACTTTGTCCTGTTTATGACAACTGCACGAGAACAAAATTATCAGTTCAGAGCAAGACACCAACAAAATTAATAGGTATATGGTTTGTGTGCTTCGAGGTTGCTGTATGCTTCAGTTTTCTGAATATTCTTTACAAAACTCTCCAAAAAAACTGACACCAAGATCACATTGGCTACAAATACTTGCTTACATGGTATGGCAATTATGAATATTTGACAGCCTTGGTAAAATTTTGCACACGGGGCTAAGCATTTTCAGTGATGATTATCTCAGTGGACTTGCATTGGTACGTTCAGCGTGCTAGAGCACTCATACAAGAGGTGTCAGATAGCTGCCTCATCACCGATAATCTACACTAAAAAATGTCAAGGTACAAAAAAGGGAATTCCTGTGCAGTATGTTTCACGCCCACTAGACTTTTATGAAGAGAAGGCATGAAGACAAGACAGCGTTAAAACCAGAGCACAGAATGGGTCATTCCATTTTATATCCACACCCCCACTATTGAGGGTTTGCTAAGGAGACCCCTTCGGATAATACATGATTGGTTGACCCCCTGGATATTTGAGAAGCTACCCCCATGGAAAAACTGGGTTGGAGTGGTCTAATTTCACCTAATTTTATCTAATTTTACCTAATTTTACTGAAACCGAACCACCTCCCCCACAGCCCCCCATGGATTTTGTCAGGGATTCACCCCCTTGAATATAAACCCCCATGGACTTTATGCTGGGACCCCTCCCCCAAGGATATCCACAGCCCTCAATAGGGGGGGTGCACATAAAAAAATGGAATGGCCTAATGTCACCTACTGCATACCTCATACTGCAATCACACCTGTCCTGTGGTGAACAAAACACAAGATATTTTTAGTGGATAATAAAGGGTACAAAGAACAGCATTACAATAGTTTGCGGATGCCTCAGACACAGCCAAGGTTATCTTTCAAGATGACACTTTTGCCATTCAGAGACTCTAGTCGCTAATCACCGGCATCACAAATCTTTCTCTAAATAAATAACATGTTCTCACAATAAAAGTGCTTACCAGGATGTTGGCAGCATGTGAATGGGCACACAGATAAGGTCATCACCTGATAGTTGAAAAAAGCAAATATTATCACTAACCAGAGTAATCATACAGCTAACAGAGTTCAAAGAGCTTTAGTGAGAACTGAAATCAACCAAAATTTGTCCTTGCTATAAAGTCAAGAAACTGTACAGAATCTGGAGTAAAGTTCATAGCCTCAGACAAATGCCTCGAATTAGCATCATCCTGCTAACAGCACAAGACGTACTGCATATAAGCAAGTTTTCAGGCTCGTCATCTTGTGTCATCACCAGCTGAACTTTTAACAAAGAAAATGCTCTAAATAATCTGAAAATTCAAAATACGGTCTACCAATAAACATCAGGTAATCAGGAGAAGTAAATACCACGCACTGAGCAAGTTATTTCTTATCTACATGCAATATATAAACCAAGAACTTCAGTGACCTGGCAAAGTGCTAACGCACGTGGCTTGACTCTTCGCTTCGTTTTCGACAATTTTTATCGGTTTATGCGTAAAACTTGGCGTACTTCTTCAATATTAAACAGTGACACCTTCTAGGTGAGCATTTGTGGAGAAGTAAAGTTCTAAACGAGTCTTAGTGCTAGGAAAGATTGCAACAAATCCATCACTTACCTCCGCCATCTTAAAATGCTGAGCTCCACGAGGGACGCGACTTGCTAAAATCCAACTGATCACGTGAATACTGATGCACTGTGATTGGTTGGTTTGTGCGAGTAACCAGGTCCTCGCGTCACATGCATGCAGCACTGCAGTAACGCCTGGCAAAAAACTTGCAAAATACGTAAAACCCCGCAGAGCAATATGAAAAATGCTAAATCCCAACCAGTTGTGAGTTAAAATTACATTACAATTGCACTAAAACAAGAGAATTTAAAACAACAATTTTTTTTTCGGATTTTATCAGTAGCAAAACAAAACGAGAGTTGAACGGCAAAAACGACTCTTTATTGGTTCTTTGTACAAAATCACAAATAAATTTAATATGTAAACATCTGATCATTTAAATAATTCAACGTTATAATAACTTTGAGATAATTATCTTGAAATACCATTTTTATATAAATGCATTTTTGGAAATTTCCTCTCCCGGCCTCGCATGCATACGAGACTGGGCACGAACATGAATATGTAACTGAAACGCACAGGACACGCCTCTACCTCACAGAGTTCTTTTCGAGTAAAGAATAAACTAACAGAAAATAAATAATAGCAACTATAGTAGAAACGATGAAGCAGTAATGGCAAGGATAAGAAAGCATGGCAGAAAAAACAACCACGCTACTTGAGAATTCGCCACAATTTTCAAAACGGGAAGATGGACTTCCAGATGTTCTAAACAATGTGCAGATACAAAGCTGTCTAAAATGCTTGCTTTTTCTAAAATATACACTTCTGCATAGTTGTGTTTCTATATTCCGTGAGCCTAAAGAGAAAATACTTGAGGCATTATTAAATACAACTTAAACTTGAATTTGCTCGGCCTACTTTGCCATACAACGCTTCCCTTTTTGGATGTAAAGATTCTATTTAATCAGAGTCTGTTTTAAACACGAAACCGCGCCATTAATAAGGAGATCGTCACCTTCACTAACCTTGTCATCTTCACTATCGCGGAGGGAACAACTCCACGCTCATTGTGCAAAACCTGAATTTGAGTACTGCATTCTGCGATTTGCTTTTTTCCAGGAAAAACGAGGCAGAAGTCAATACGATAATGAATTTCATCTTTCCTTTGTACATTCAAAAGAGAAGGCGGGAGCTCAACATTCCGCACTTTTGAGCGTAAAAAATGGGCCGCTCCTATAATGGCGCGGTTTCATGTTCAAAGGACACAGAAGGCAATGCATAGCCTACACTAACTAACCTACATGAACTGGAACTGGAACCAAACAATCATCCACGTCTTCGATTACGAAAACGTGACCGTACCTTTCCCTACCCCCTTCGAAAACAACAACAACAACGCTGCAGCAACAAAACAACAAAACAATAGAAAGTGACACGTAATAGAAAATAGTGGCCATAGTAACTGAACAAAATAATCTAGAGTGTTAGCACTAGTAAGTGCCCACAACAGCAACAACAACAACAACAGCTGCAGCAACAAAATAGAAAGTGACACGCAATAGAAAATAGTGGCCATAGTAACTGAACAAAATAATCTAGAATGTTAGCACTACTAAGTGCCCATATAAAACGCAGTACAAAAGTTCTTTTTTCCCTGCTGTGCCTCTGCGCGAAAGAACGCTTTGTCAACCCCTCCCCCCCCCCCCCCCCCCCGACCTTTAGCACGCCCGAAAAAAGGAACTAAAATACAAAAAATTGACGACCAGCATCAGCCAAAGCCTTGCTATATGGAGATCATTTAGTTGAAAAAAAATATACGAGTTGTAATTCATTCAAAAGATATTTCGGGCAGAAAATAACTATTTGCAAAACAAAAGGTGGATGGGGTCTACAAAGTGTAATTCATTTACAAGAAATATGATGCCATATCCAAGTTGCCCGTTGACTCTCTTTGAAAACGACGCCTAGTGCAAAACCTTTGTTCATTTTTCATGCACATCAAACTCATTTATCTCAAAGGCAACTCGGAAATGGCTCAATTGTCGAACGCAACACCAAACCTAACATACCGTAAATGCTCTAAACTTGACCTCGTAGAGGGGGTGGGGGGGGGGTGCTTTTTTGAAAGGGGGGCTTATTCAAAAAGATGAGACGAAAACAAGAGGTACTGTATTTTTTGGTCAACAAAATACTATGTGAAGTTAGATGTGGCCAATGTAAAGTTAAAACATTTGCCTTGTTTCTCAACTAAATTTGGGTGCTCAAAAGAATGAAAATGGGGGAAGGGGGGGGCTTATCTCAAAAATTGAACTTGTAAAGGGGGGCTTATTAGAGCATTTACGGTACTCTTATGACTCTGCAGAATGGTCCAGCGGTAAACCGCAAGAGAACATTTCAGCAACGTTACCTTCTCTTAACACGTAAGCACATCATCGCCGCTTCCGCTTGTCCGCTGGCTCATGGTTGTCTCGGTCTGTGATTGGACGAAGTTTTCTCAGCTCTCGTTCCAGGTCGCCGATCTGAGGAGACAGCTGACTCTTAAGCTGCTTCAGCCGACCTTCCTTGCTCTTCATCTCTTCAATTCGCTCCTCGTACTGCTCAAAGGAAGTGTTCAGTATTTGCAGATGCTCCAGCCTCTCCTTTTCGACCTGGTACGCGGAAGTCTCCGTGATTGGTAGAGCGCCAAACGAGAACCTCAGCTCCTGCAGATTTGTGGGACAGCGCCTCTTAGGATCCATCAAACCGTCACTTGCAATCATGTGACCATCACGTGTCAAGATCGTGGGGCAGTGTTGCTTCATTTTCGTCAAATGCGCTCGGTACGTCTGGCCAGACTTGAGGTCTTTCACCACGATCGTTCGTGACAGCAACTGCCAGAACAGAGTGCCGCGCAGGTAGCCGCTGTCGCCAGAGAACTCCAGCAAATTGACAGCGAATTCTATGGGGCTGGGGAATCGCGCAGGCGGAGCTGGGAGCTCCAGCGGCAGAGGTTTGCCATCGCTACCATCGAAATCTCTCTTCTGGAACGGCAGCAGAGTGGCCTCGCAGTAAGCCGCGTACCCTGCCTCGTACACCTTTCGCTGTTGTTCCGTTGTCGTTGTCAGGGCGTTGGACATTTTGGACTGCATATACCAGGACAGGAGGCACGCCAGCTTAGCGTCTGTCACGAAGGCAAGTTCTGCCACAATCCCTACAGTACATACAGCGTACATAAAGTACAAAACGCCTTGTCAGCGGTTTCCGTTTTAAATTGCATGGAAAGGAGGCCTTGGAAGGCCACATGTTTACGAAAGGAGACTGGGACAGAAAAAGACGAGGTAGAAAAGGACAGGCGTGGTTGCAGTGACAGTACCAGACATCCTCGTTCCCAGGCTCTTTTTCTTTACCCCGTTCCCCTCGCTTGGGGGGCAGGGTAGGGAAAAGAGCCTGGGAACGATTATGAGAACCACAAGCGGAAAGATAAGACAACCCCTCAGGATGCACGTACCTTTTATATACTGCCGGATCCGTGGTGGCGGCATGCCCTGCTGAATGGCTGGCGGACGCACACCTTCTGCACTGTCCTGCTCCTTTCGCGCCAGGTCGGCTTTAACAGTTGACAACAGGGTCACTACATCCCTCCTTCTGGGCTCGCCCCTGAACCCGCTCCTGACGGGCGTCAGCTTCTCCAGCATCTCCCGTCGACTCTCTGCCGCGCGCTTCTTGGCCTGTGTGTGTTCTTGTTCTAAATCGGACAGTTGCTTCTTTAGAGGACCCAGTTTGGTCTGAATCCGCTGAATGTGTTCGTCTGGGGTGGAAAAACATCAGCTTTAACTTATAAACTGAAGAACACCTTCGGGAACGACAACAACCTCACAATCGTTCCTCTAAAGCTGGTGTTACACTGGTCGATTTGCAACGACGATTTGCAACGCCGATTTTCTACAAATTCACGCAACGTTGTTGCAAGTTTTTGAATCGCTTTCAAAAACTTGCAACGCATTGCAGCACTGCAAACATCGCGAAAAATCTTTGGCAAGGGGTGTTACACCTGAACAATTTTTAGCGCAACATCGTATCGTTGCAAATCGACCAGTGTAACACCAGCTTAAAGGCCATGTCACGCGAAGCAATTTTTCCTGCACCTTGTAACGCAACGCCGTTACGAAACAAGTTGCAGAAGAAATTGCGCGTGCGACACCTATTTGCAACTTGCAACGCAACAAAAAATTGCGAGAAGAGTTGAACAGTCTTGCGTTGCGTGGTCTTGTTGCACCGTGTGACATGTACTTATACTTTGCAACTTGTCTCGCAATGTTGCCGTCAACGTTGCGAGACAAGTTGCAAGGAAAATTGCTTCGTGTGACGTGACCTTTATAACCTGTGTGATTCGCGGTGTACTTGCTTTGAGTTTGGTTTTTGACAGTCATCCGAAAATCGCTCTAATTATGCAATCTCACCCCAACACAACTGGCTTTTCACGCGCGCGGCTGCGTTCCCGCTTTCAACATATTGAACTTCACTCAACCGCAAGCACGAGGCTGTGCCTGAGAGAACACCAGCTTGATATTTATAGCACAAAAAAAGACTACTCAAGAAATGTCTGCTTACCTGTACTGAAAGAAAACCGCACCGAGCACGATTCCAGGTCTCTGGCTGAAAAGACGAGCAAGTAGTCACCAATGTAGTTTCCCACTCGACTGCACAAGGTCAGTCTTGGTAACCTGGCCGTGCCTCGCTCCATAGAAAACAAGACGGGGTTGTTCTCCAGGGCCGGGAGAGTCACGTGCTCGGGCATGGTCCCCGACGGCCATTCGATCGTGACCCGGATCGTCGCGGAGATAGCTGAGACGTTCTTGTGGTTATCTTCCGCGACGATTTCCACTGCCTCTGACGTACTGGAGAAAACACACAAGAAAACGTGATTTTTATCGAGTTCAAACAGCACTGATCTATCAGTGTTGTACACGATTCGTTGAATAGTGTCACGTAATTGGCAGGTTTAACTTGGAAATAATTTTATGAGGAGGAAACTGACGCATAAGGAAAATATGTTTGACTCAACCATGCGCCGTCCACTAGCAATAACCATTTCACTGCCAAAAATGAAGATCATTGTCTCAACCAAGATAACTTTCCAACTCCTAAACTGTTAAATATAATCCGAATGTGTGACCACCTAAATGAAAGCTTTTACTCTAATAGCAGTGTCCACGCTAATGTTGAGGTGCATATGTAAACAACGCAAGCTTACCCTCTTCCGGTGGTTGGCTGTGGAAGAATAGTTCTGCCTTTGACGTCAGCAGTGCTGGACGCGCTAAGCACGCTGGGAGTACCAGACAGAAAACGCAGCGACAGACGCCGAGCAGGGCCTGGTTCGACTGTAAATTCCACAGGAGAACTTCTGGTCAGGTGTTCGCCCGGCGGCAGGATGGCCTTCAGTCGGTCTCTGTACTCCATGAAATGACAGTTTACAACGTATTGCCCGGCCTGGTCTACTTGTCGATTGGCCATTGGCTGGTACAATACAAAGCCATCTTTGTTCTGTGGCTTCCGATAGACTGAGGATGCGTTCAGGAGAAAGCCATCCGGCCGGAGGATATCGATATGCAAGTGTCCCAGGACATCTACTTGTACGCCGTCAGCCGCCTCGCAATGGACCTACAGGCAAATAAACAATAAACTACTCTGAACTACAATAAATTACATGGCGAGGAAGTATGCATGGATACTTGTTTGAGGATCGTAATTTTTTCGTTCATTTATTGCAACCCCGGCCTTCGAAATTTTACAAACTTCCACTGACGTAAAAAAGAAAGTAAACAAACATTGATGGCGTAGAGTGGCTGAGAGAGCCCCTTTAACAAGTCAGCCAATCACAAGGGGTACGTTGTGAGCTAAAAATAGAGATTCCTCTGAACTGAAAAATGTCAAACAAACGTTTGAATTGCAGCTACAACACTCTATTTCATCTCTATTATTCCAGTATTTCAAATTCCCACTCTTTGGGATATAATTGCATTCTGGAAAGCAATTTCATTTCTAAGAATACTTTTATTTCTTTGGACATCTGGTCGTCGACCAATTCTATACTTTTCTTTGCAGCTGTGGGTACTGATAGATCGCAACATTACACAGAAAACCACTTACCTGTAATTCTGGAAAACTAGTCGGCGCTTCCAACACAGGCTTTTCGATGTTAACACGGACCTTGCTGACCTTGTTGCATAGCTGGCAGTTGGCAGTTACCACTGCGGCCTGACAGAAAAAACATACAACGGCTCTTTGACTTGTTCGTATCGTAATGATACGTTTCTGTTGTGATGTCCTGTTCAGACTGCAACCTTCCCAGACTTCTTTTTCTTTACGTATCATCGTTATCGTTACTGTTATCGTTATCCATGCCATTACCATAATCATAGTCCGTTATCTTCCTCGTTATCATCTCATTAGCATAACAGGTCACCATGAACACTACTGCGACTTAGTCGATCGTATCCATTTGTGCACTTATTGTTTGGTTTGCTTAGGTTTTGAGTCAATATTTTTTAAAAGGGTGAAAGGTACTCTAAACACAATTCAGGAGCTCCTACAACTCACTGAAAGAGAAAAATAATTGAGTTTGACCTTTAACCCTTGACTGTCTTAACGTCTTACTTCTATAGAAGAGCAAGGGAGGGGGGAGAAGCCAAGAGGAGGTTCCTTCAAAAGATATTCTGAACAAAACTCAATTCAAAAGGATGGGTGCACGACCTTTACATTACTGCAAGCTTGACCTTTGACCCTTGACTGACGTAGCAGCGGGTACAAGATAAATTACCTGCAGATTCCGATGATCTGGAGACGAAACCTTGATGCGTATCTCCTGATCGACCCTGGGAGAGTTGCACTTGACGTGATCGGCGGGGAACACGACTTCTCCGCGGGGGTTGGTCTTTTTACTGGCAGGCTGGCCTGATGAGCCGGGCACCCAGCTCAAGTTGAGCGTGGTTTTCAAAGGGGACTTGTTGCCCGATTTGTCGCACACGAAGGCAAAAATGGGGCTGCTTAAGTAGCAGTTCACCAACACTTTGGTGACATGTGTTTGCTTTTTCTCCGGCGAATCGAAGGCCTGGGACCTCAACTCGATGTGATGAGGAGGGCCTGGAAATGAACAGAGAACGGCAATCTTATTTGAAAACTGCAGTGATGAGGGGGAGGAGAAGAAATTTGTTCAGGTAGGTAAAAGTCTATTGTTTACAAAGCTAAAAGGCATAAGTTGCCGTCGTGAACCAGGGTTTAACTCCAAAACTCACAATACAAACACAAGAATTTACTGATATTTCAATTAAAACTCTTGTATCAACAAGGTATCAATCCAATTTCTCTCAATAAAAAATTGTATACTGGACAAAAGAAAAATTGATAGTTCAAGCAAGGTATCAGTATATGATGTCTGATACCTTGCTGATACAAAATCTCTGATTGAACTGTCAATTCTTCCTGTATTCAGAAAAAAAGTTTCCAACCGATATAATTTGGAAACGTTGTTTTCTGAATACAGGAAGAATTGACAGTTCAATCAGGATGTTGTATCAGCGAGGTATCAGACACCATATGTTCTTACCGCACAACAAGTCTGCAGCTGAGGCATAAAAGGAGAAACTTTGGTTTTAACACAACACACTAGTTTCTCGCTCTCTGATTGGTCGATTAACCGTGGTAAATAAAAGTCCAAACAACGATGTGACGCTAGCTGACGCCAGCGTGTCACGCTTTGCAACGAAATACAACAAAACTTTCTTGTATATTTCTAAATATTGTGGTAAAAAACAAATTTCCACTGGTTTGCCGTGGTGTGGACTCTTATTTACCACGATTTACGTCATCACATGGTCAAAATTTGTTGTAGACTCACTCGGCGAAGCGCCTCGTGACTCCACAACATTTTGACCATGTGATGACGTAAATTGTGGTAAATAAGAGTCCACACCACGGCAAACCAGTGGAAATTTATTAATTTGATTACATTCGGAGTGGAAGGGTTAACTGACTCACCAGCCTTCAGGGTGACCTTGCGCGAGTCCTTGATGAACTTGTTCCCCTCGTCGTAAACCGACATGGTCAACACGCCCGGATGTCCTGTCAGCACCGAGTCATTTGTGAACACGAAGTCCGACGAACTGCGCACCAGCTCCCCACAGAACGCGGCCGTACTGCCACTGGAAACAAGTTGAAGTTCAGCACTAAAATGGCATGAAGTTGCCGCGGGGAATTCGACAACTATGACGCTACAAGAGGCTCCTTGACGAAAGCTTGATGCGAGGCTGCCGTATCACCGCAGTGCGGTTCGCTTAACCCTTTACGCTTACTCCCAAGCTCAAAATACAAATTCTCCGAACCATAAAATAAGAAAATGTATGAGTGATGAGAGGAGAATTTATGTTTTAATCAGCTGTCATTTGAGCAAGGTATCAAATGCCAAATTATCCATACTTTATTATATATCTCTGGTGGGAGACTGAAAAGAGAAAATTGAAGTTGAGCACTCTTGGGAGTGAAAGGGTTAAAACGTTCCGAAAGCGTGTCGTACGAGGGTTGCGCGTGACAGATGTATAAGCGAAAATTACGGCCATCTACCCACCCACCTGCCCAGCACAAGAGAAAAACAAACACAATTAGCAAAACAGTCAAACTCATAACCCATTTTCTAGGCTCTCAGACTCTGAAAGTAAGACACAAAAAAAGGCGTGAAGGCCTGGGGTGAGACAAGCTATCTTTCTCTCGCCCCAGTTCTTCGCGCCGTTTTTCTGTGCCAGGCTACCAAACTGGAGGAGTACTCACTGTTTTGATGGAGAGTGATCAACGGAAATGAGAGGCACCACGCCCTGCGGGCAAACTGCGGGGTTGCCAAACCTGTCCAGCAGCTGCACCTTGAGGTTCTGGCTGAGCTGCTTCCTGCTCTCGCATTCCACTTCCACTGAGCTCACGTCACACACAAACGACCATCTTTTCGGCTGATCTAAAATAAACACGGCCATGAGGTCAGGTCCATGTGATGAGAACAATGGCGTGAGGCAGCAAGTTATTCTCGACTTTGTGCGCAAGCCATATGAATAGCACTTACAAAGTCTAACTGTCCCCTCCCCGGCGGGGGTTACATGACTCACCTGCCTCTGGCCGTATGCGCACCTGCGTCTGGCAGGTGACGTCACCACTTGAACACGTGACGTTGCCCACGAAGGTGTTTTCCACTAACTGAGCGACAGGACAGTCAGGTAACGAAGGAAGGTTCTTCAAAGGCACCTGGAAGAACAAATATCCACGGGTTTAACATTTTGTTCTCGTTTTCGCGAGCGAAGAGAAATGATGACCTCTCGACCATAATGCTTTGCGCGCTGAGTCGTCGTTGTCCACCATTTTGAGGATCTACAACTTGGCACTGCAATGCAGCGCAATCTTCTTCATCACGGTGCAGTTAGGTAAATCTAAAGAGGATTTGTCCAGCTTTGCTTTTCTTCCATATGGCCCGTTGCAAGTTTTGTCATGTGACATGTTCCCAGTTGAAACCAAGCGCACAAAGCATTGCGGTTAAATAGAGATCCGTGCTTACCTCCCCGCTCCAGCTTGTAGTGATTTTAGGCTGCGCATTCTTCAACTCATCCACATCTATAGGTTTGCCAGCTTCATCAAATGCCTTCAAACACAATCCCTTCAGAATGGAGCCAGCCTTTGCCGCAAGCTCCAGGCATTCCTTTCCCTCCCGACATCTCCCATTCTGGAACTCGTGCTGCTGATTGGACTTAAAGATCAGGATCTTGTGCGGCAAGATGCTCGGAAGAACTTTGATGGTGAATTGGCTCAGCTCGCGAACCCTTTCCGCCACCGAAACCCTTCGTCGATTGGTCTCCACCATCACCAGAGCGATCTTGACTTTAGCAGTGCAGGGCATCTTACCCGAGACTGCTTTGATCTTTATGGGCCCAAAGACCCCCTGTTCTACCGAGGCAAACTGTGAACCTTTGGCGAAGAAATCGCAGTCTGCACACAGTTTGAGTCGCCTGTCAGTCACTGAACACGCCTGTCCCCACTGGTCCAGAACTTGGACCATGAACTCGGGAAAGTCTTCGTAGTTTGCAACTTCTGTTGTGTCAAACTGGGGCAGTTTCAGGGACCAGGGTTGACCTAAAAGATGACAAAACTGTCAATCATCTCAAGGGCGGATATAGCAGAAAATCTGCTCGCTTTCTAAATATCTCTGGTACTCTCATATTTATCATATTTATCTTACCACACCCACTCAGCGTTTTTTCTGTTTTTGGCTTGATTTGCGATGTTAGGTCGATTTACGTGTCTGTTTGGCCAGGGCCAATATGGTTCAAACTGCACCAAACTGTCGACCTACCTGTCTTAAGTTTGATCGGGAATATGACGTCGCCAACCCCAACAGCGTCCACGACAACCGAGGGATTGTTGACAGGAATTCTCCCATGTCCCTTGGGTTCCAACGTCAGGTTGGTGACCTCCACTTCGCCATCTTTATTCGGCTTGTAGCGCTCTTTCAGTCCCTTCACTTCCAGGTTCGGACACGTGACACGCAGCACCACTGAATCGCCAGAGTCAAAGGTCGTGGCAGGGTTGTCATAGTTGTCACGGAAGAGCAGTTTGAACCTCAGGCTTGGTTCTCCGAGCGCAACTGTTGGCGTCTCACGCGTTGAGGGTTCGATTAGACGAACGAAGCTACCGACATTGGCTGTGGGGAAAGGTCAGAGGTCATAATACAAGTTTAGAGGAACAGTGGAACAGGTCATAGCATACGTTAAGAGGAACAACAGCAAGACTAAAGGTCTAATACAAGTTTAGAGGAACAATGGAAAAACTGAGGGTCATAAAACAAGTTTAGGGGAACAATGGAAAAACTAAGGTTCATAAAACAAGTTTAGGGGAACAATGACTAAACCAAAGGTCATAATACAAGTTTAAGGGAACAATGACTAAACCAAAGGTCATAAAACAAGTTTAGGGGAACAATGACTAAACCAAAGGTCATAATATAAGTTTAGAGGAACAATGGAAAAACTGAGGGTCATAAAACAAGTTTAGGGGAACAATGACTAAACCAAAGGTCATAATACAAGTTTAGGGGAACAATGGAAATATCGTAACACAAGTTACATTTAAGAGGAAGACTAAAGGTCATAATATATGTTTAGATTAACAATGACAAGACCCTGCGAACTCCTATCAAGTGTTAACAACAAAAAGAATCACCATAGAGCGGTTTTCGGATGACTGTCGAAAGTAATCGTGTGATTGCTTTGGTTTTGCGTTTGCTTCGCTTTGGGATTGGTCCACACAAGTTTGGCAGCATGCTCAGCCAATCAGAGACAAAATCAAAACCAAACACTTCTCACGCAAGCGATGGCGTGTACTCGCACTGCTGATTGGAAAGTAAAACCAAACGCAAGACCAAACGTAAATTACTTTGGCTTCCAATTGGCTGAACTGTTTTCTCTCAGTCTCTGTGATTGGCCTGTGTGATTAATTTGGTTTTGGTTTTCGACAGTCATCCGAAAACGGCTCTATTACAATACTACACGTTTTGTTTTGCTTTCTCTAGCTTCTTCAGACAAAACAGACAAGTATGACAGTGGAAGGGTTAGTTATCATGTGCTGCCACAACAATAATGCAACATTGAGCTTACAGTGGTAATCAAATGAAAACTCTCACCTTTAACTTCAATATCGAACTCAGCTCGGCACATCTCCCTGTCTCCGAGGAACACCAGATATTTGAGTATGTGCGCGCCCGCCTTGTAAAGGCAAAACGGCTGGAAGCCGAACCCCTCTGCTTCATAGGCCTGATCATTGTGAACAGGCGTCACCTTCGCTGCTCCCTCGATGACCTGTTGCACGCTGAGCTTCTTGTTGTGCAGGCTAAACATGGCCTTGGGAGGTGACTCGCCACTCAAAACCTTCACCCAGAATCCCGTCAGCTCCAGCTGCTCGTCCCCTGCGATCCACGTGACCCTTCTGGGCAGCTCGTTGTGCGGGTTGTCTCTGTATACTTTTACTGTCGGGGCATGAAGAGGAGTAATGGAATAAGAATATTTTTGAAGTGGAATGATGGAATAATGGAATGGTCTTGGTTTTTTCGGGAATAACGACGTTTCCTTTCGAATAATCATTTCCCTGGAATAATCTAATTCTTTCTGACGGAATATTGAGATTTCCTGGATTGGAACAATGAAGATTTTAGAGCTAGAATAATGGAATAATGACAATTCATTATTCCGGAATCATTATTCCATTATACACTAAATTATTCCTCTTCATCCTCCAATTTTACCGGAAGAGAAAAAAGTAGAACGAAAACATTTTTGGAAGGAATGTCTGACTGAAGCAGGAGGGGAGGGAGGCTACAGATACGTGTGTCGGCTGACTCACAACAAACATGAAGCAACGATGTCATTATTTGGAATACTATGGCTATTCTTTCCCCAGGAGCAGAATAAACGGAATGGTATTCAAAACATTCCGGAATAAGAATAACTCACAAATAAACTCGTACGCCTGATAATTCCGGTTATTCCTACTCCGGAATAGTCCCAAACGAACGTGCCCTAAAACTCACCACTTCTGGGCAACAGCTGCCTCTCAGTGTTGAAGACCTTGCGTAGAGTGCCAGGGTCTGGAATTTCCACTATTCTGGATATCGGCCGTTCCTCAGTTTGGTTTAAATAGACCTGAAAACAATAGGAGACAGCTGAGTGATGTTATTTGTGTTCCCTGTATCCTGCTACACCCATTCCCTGCCGAGGTCTCTGTACAAATTGAATTAGTCACCAACTCCGCTCCAAAAAATGACGTAATTAGTCGGTGAAACGTGAGTTGGTCGAGCCTCGCGCGTTTTTGGCTGTGGATTCACTGTAGAATGAAGCACTGGACGAGATACTTGGCCCACAAGACAAAATGGAAATCTAGTACTTGGGAGAACTGGTTTTTGACTGCGTTAGCGTGGAGAAAGATGGATGATAAATTGAATAGCGCTTTCACTTCCAAGCTCAAAATGCAGAATCTCTCAACCCAAGAAGAAAATGTATGGGTGATATATAGAGAACTGATATAGTTTAATCAGCTTTCATCTGAGTAAGGTATCAAAAGCTAAATTCTCCTTACTGTAAAATATATCTCTGGTGAAAAACTGAGGGAAAAAATCTAAGTTGATCACTCTTGAGAGTGAAAGGGTTAAGGTGATGTTACACTGGTCGATTTGCAACGATACGATGCTGCACTAAAAATCGTTCAGGTGTAACACCCCACTGCGAACGATTTTTCGCGATGTTTGCAGTGCTGCAACGCGTTGCGAGTTTTTGAAAGCGATTCAAAAACTTGCAACACCGTTGCATGAATTTGAAGCAAATCGGCGTTGCAAATCATCGTTGCAAATCGACCAGTGTAACACCAGCTTTAAGGGTTGATGTGTGAAAACTGGACGCCGTTAGGAAGTTGGAGCTAACGTTTCGAGTGTTAGCCCTTCTTAGTCCTTTAGTTCTTTAGTTCTTTAGTTCTTTAGTTCTTTAGTTCTTTAGTTCTTTAGTTCTTTAGTTCTTTAGTTCTTCGAGTGTTAGCCCTTCTTAGTTCTTTAGTTCTTCGAGTGTTAGCCCTTCTTAGTTCTTTAGTTCTTTAGTTCTTTAGTTCTTTAGTTCTTTAGTTCTTTAGTTCTTTAGTTCTTTAGTTCTTTAGTTCTTTAGTTCTTTAGTTCTTCGAGTGTTAGCCCTTCTTTGTCCTTTAGTTCTTTAGTTCTTTAGTTCTTCGAGTGTTAGCCCTTCTTTGTCCTTTAGTTCTTTAGTTCTTTAGTTCTTCGAGTGTTAGCCCTTCTTAGTTCTTTAGTTCTTTAGTTCTTTAGTTCTTTAGTTCTTTAGTTCTTTAGTTCTTCGAGTGTTAGCCCTTCTTTGTCCTCTGATTTCTCCAACGAAAGGCTAACACTCAAAACGTCAGCTCAAACTTAACGGCGTCCAGTTTTCACACATCAACCTCGAGACAAACTCAGATTTGTGACATGTATTTGGCCAGTACTGTGCAAGGAATTAAGCTGCAGGTAATTCTTGTGTGCACACGTACCTCCTCAGGTTGTCGTAAGACCACCACTTTGTCGACACCGTTTCTCTTCTCCACTTTCTGAAAGTGCAAGACTTTTCCAAAGATCACAGGTCTGGTTTCCAGCTTGACGGTATCTCCTACTTTGTACACCTGTTCTCCGTTCCTTGTGATCACTCGCAACAAACTGAAGAGAAAGTCGCCATTCTTGGGCTGCTGACTCATAGGAAGCATGTTCTCAAAACTCACCTACACAATTAGTCAATTAAAGCCATCAATCAGTCAAGTTTTCAGCAAAATCTGATGAGATCGCATTTTCTTACTAGCATAAAGAAAGTGCGGTAAAGTAAGATGGATTACTTTAAACGACCTAACAATGTCGTATTATCTTTCTACGCAGAGAGCTACAGACCACATATTCCCCGAAGTTTCTAAAGCACTGCGCATACGCTTACTCGAGTTCATTCCTCGTTCTATCACGGGTGGGGAGCGTGGTCTTCAAAAACGTGGGGGGAGGGGTGGTCTAACTTAACTGCATAATCCTAAATGCTTTAAAAACATAGGGGGAGGGGTGGTCTAGTTTCACTGCATATCCTGAATGCTTTAAAAACTTAGAGAGGTGGTCTAACCTCATTGCATATCTAAAATGCTTCAAAAACGTAGGGGGAGGGGTGGTCTAGTTTGCTCCTCGCCGTTCTGTTCCCTGCCACGTTTACAGACCAAACATAGGCTACTGTGTACAAAAGAAAGGAGGAGTAATAATGTCTACCAACCTCCTTGTCTAGTTCTCTGTGACACTTCTCGAGCCAGGCCCGGAAATCTTGCGGCAGCCTCCTCTCCGTCGAAGCATCCTCCAGTGCACTGGCCAAGTCTTTCCTCTCGTCTAGAAGGATTTTCAACTTGTTGTTTGAGATTGGCGTGTGCCTGTTAAAGAACAGGATTCCCTTCAGCCTTCGGAAGCAGATGTCAGGTAGGACGTCCTTCTGTTTTCTGGGTCTTTGGGCCGCTGGTGAGCAGAACTCGAGCCTGAGAAGAAAAATTGTATGCTTTTCGTTTATTGACCAGTGGCAACCCTTCTAAAGTCTTACGATGCGTGCCGTCGAGTCTGGAGTGGACCGATTTTGGATGATCCTGATTGGCTGACTATACAAAATCAATACAGTACAGTCCGCTAAAGACAGGTTTGACTGGAACAATTCTGGACAAGAACACCGTGGCATCCTCTTTTTCTCTCTCGCCGTCACTAAACCCTTCCTCCTTTTAACGTTAGAAAGAGAGGAAACAGAATATGCTGCTTGTACGGTGTGGCCAGCCTTCTAAAACGTCTGAAATCAAATAACCATCTTCTTCGGCATGTGCATGTACGAATCTACTCAACACCTACAAAACTTTGACAAAAATACCGAGACAGCAATAACAAAAGAGCTCTTACGAGACCTTCAGCAGTTCATTTCCCCACCTCTGACCCCTTCACAATGTTAAACATTGTTGAGGCAAGTGTTGTAAGATGCTTGCCTCGTACCTTCTTTACAACATTGAATAGGGGAAGGGGAAGGGGGGGGGGGGGGGGGGGGGGGAGAGA
The DNA here is from genome assembly GCA_964036295.1 of Plumapathes pennacea. Lineage (NCBI taxonomy): Eukaryota > Metazoa > Cnidaria > Anthozoa > Antipatharia > Myriopathidae > Plumapathes > Plumapathes pennacea. Next base: position 7,884,904 of record OZ038465.1, on the reverse strand, counting down.
ATCCATCATGAACACTGTGTGAGCTCATAGTGCTGCCACTTCTAAAGACTGTGATTCATGATACATTTCTGTGCGGTGTATCAGATCCTTTTGTCTAAGATTGTAGATTGTTTAAAGGGGCGTTACTACGTGCAGCACGTTCACCTGTGCACAAAGGAAAGTGGCGCCAGACGCCCTTGCCAAAAGCACTCAAAGATGGGGTCCACTTTTTGTTCATCATCTAACTGCAGTGGAAGTGTCTCATGCCCAGCCTCGTGAGGGAAATACATCAACACACCCTGAAAAAGACAAAGGACCTTCTTGATGAAATGCTACAGTACTGACTAGAAATAACGAGACCCCATTCGCGCTTACACGATCTTGGGGGGGGGGGGGGGGAGGGGGAGGGGGAGGGGGGTGGAGAAGGGGCAGCCTTTCATTCAAATCCCCTCTTCAGGTTTAGTTATCGTTAGCCCTTTTACCCCCAAGAGTGATCAACTTCAATTTTCTCCTTCACTTTCTCACCAAGATATATTATACAGTAAGGAGAACTTGGCTTTTCATGCCTTGCTCACATAAAAGTTGATAGAATTATCGATTCTCGTTGCACTACTCACAGTTCCTTCTTAAAAAAGTTAGGAGAATCTGTATTTTGAGCTGCACTGCACTGTACCTGGACTTTCTGGGGCAACTCGGCACCAGGAACAGTCAAAGTCAAACCAAATGGGAACCATTCCTTTGCCCGTTGTTGATAAAGACTCTCCTGGTCATCATCTATGCTGTGCAACTGAAAGCTTTTCCTATGATGTGGACCTTTCCCATCGTCAAGCACAAGTGTTATGTCAACACTTTGAAAAGCACTCATCTCATCCATCTGAAAATTTGGTATCACATGAGAGAAATTCTACTGATAGTCTCCATAATAATAAAGGGATGGGAAAAGTGAGCATTGATCATAATCGCTGAATCCAGTAAACCCTGGCCAAACAAGATGCAAGTTGACGCAAGTTTTAAAATTTTAGTTTAGCCACCCATTTGCACGGATTTGCCTTGCATCAACTTGCATCGAATTCAAACATGTTCAAATTTTCATGCAAGTCAACACAAATTTTCACTGTTTGACCACCCAACGCAAGTCAATGCAAGTCAACGCTAGTTTTTCTGTTGTTAAAGAAACGTTTCAACCAATAAAATGGCTTACATTTTTGCAGGAATTTTTCTTTTTTTTTTTTTGCAAAAACCCTGCATGAGCTTGCATCTACTTGCACCTCGTTTGGCCACACTTTCAGAGGTCGATACAAGTTTAACTCAAGTCAAATATGCATCGACTTTAATCTTGCTTGGCAAAGGGCTAGGATACTTACAGGATTTTTAGATCCAAAGGAATTGGGCAATTTCATGTTTCCAAAGCGTCCTTTTTCTCCGTACAGGTAGAAGTGATAGACATGCGCCAGACTCCTGGTCAGGTGATACCCACTGTCCTGTCTCATGTAGTCGAGGTGGATGTCACGGAGACCCGAGATCACCACCATCGTGAATTGGGAATAGGCAGCCTCTCGTTCAATCTAAAAGAAGACAAATTATTTTCTATTGTACTTTTTTTGAAAAATAAATCTACTGAAGTATCCTACAAAGCCTTTCTTTTCCCACCTTGGACACCATCATACAACATATACAATGTACCCTAGTACGCTTGCACTAGCAGTTTAGAAAGCTTATCAACACAACAGCTGCTGCTGATGTTGTTGATGTGGTTGTGGTTGTCATTGGCAAACAGAGCGTGAACAGTACGTTGGTTGTGATAATGTTTCAAATCCCTGAGCGGAAGTCATTTTCGGAGTAAACTGGCTATAAAGAAGACTCTTGATGTTTTACGAGCATTACACTGAACTAAAAAATATGCACTTAAATCAGTCTTCTCCAGTGACCGCTAACTCAAAAATAAGGTGACTGAAAAGCATTTCCTTGGTGTCGGTTCTCATGGGTGGACATACTAGAATATAATGCTCATGCAAGCTCAAGCTCATTAAGCTACTGTATTCTAGTTCTGTATTCTTTAAAAGTTTAATCCCTTCACTCCCAAGAGAGATCAACTTCAATTTTCTCCTTCAGTTTCTCACCAGAAATAAATCATACAGTAAGGAGAACTTGGCTTTTGATACCATAAAAGTGGATTAAACTATCAATATTCTCACTACAACACTCATACAAATTCTTCTTAAAAATGTTGGGAGAATCTGTATTTTGAGTTGGGAGTGAAAAGGATAAATGGACTTTCAGCCCTGTAGCACTTTACCAGGTCCTTTAGACACTTCTTCTCCTCTGGTAACTCCAGTGTGCGAGTGTCACAAGGATTTCTAATCCACCTGAGATCCTCAAACACTGGATCCCCATCTTTGGCTCTTTGATGCAGTTTTTCCTGTAGAAATAAAAGAATAATACATACAACATGAAGAACTGCATGAAAATCATTCAGGACATAGCATGACACAGAAACCTAACTAAGGAATTCTTGTACATTTCAGCTCCTGCCACTACCCCCGATGCCACACCTCCACTCCCCTCCCTCCCCCATCCTCGTCCTCCAAAACCCAACAAAAAGGATGTTGTACTCCATAAGCTGTAATGTGATATACCCAGTTATTTTTGACTGATGTAGACCATGCGACTACAGTACTTGTACTGTAGATGGGGCCATGTACTTCAAATATATATAGAGGATATTACATGGTGGCGCGAAGATATAAATTTTATTTTCGAGTGATAAAAACAATATTTTACAAACGAGAGCTTCGCAAGTGAGTAAAATATTGTTTTTACCACAAGAAAATAAAATCCACATCTTCAAGCTGCCACGTAGTTTTCTTTTTATTATATTAGACATGAGTGTTCTACAAGAAATTGCACAAACAACCATGCAAAAGCGGGAAATGATGCCAATGATATCCTCACTAGTGAGGATATGGGAAAATACGCCACTCAGGTCCCGGATGTAGTTTCGTATGGATTCTACACACAGTATATTTTCCAGTAAAACACTCATGTCTATATAATAAAAGGCATTACATAGTGATACACATTAATTACCTTTGAAATAGAAATTTCTGTAACAAAGGGGCATTCCTCTCTCTTTGTAATGACTTTTATTCTATCTCCAAGGTAGAAGCCCTGTAAGGAAAGATAAATTAAGGTATGAGCAGATTAGTACTCCAATGCCCATCCTTACAAGGAACTAACATTTCGATTTCCTTTGAAACATCAGAGCAGTTGATAGAATATAGCCAAGAACATGATTCAGATCCAATGTTACAACCACACAAACTCCAACAGCTATAAAAAGGCAGCCAGATCCTTCACCCTAATTCCTCTTGGATCATCACCACAAAGAGTTGCCACTCATCCATGTACCGTAAATCATCTAATAAGAGTGGCCCCCTGAAATAAGTGCCCCTCCTCTCAACCACAATTTGAAATAAGCACCCCCTTCCCCTCTCCCTCTGTTTTGTTGTTTTTGCACAAATGGTAAATTAAATGCCATCGAAGTCAACATGATGTTTTGTAAACACTTGTACACTTTTGGAGAACCAACTAAATGAAAATAATAATAATTATTGTAAAGTGTGTCCATAGGGACGGCTTATGTCATGTTGTTATTTATGGGCCGCAAATGTTACGCATTACAAAATGAATCACCATCTGGCCATGATTTGGGAAAAATTTAATAAGCACCTCTCTTTAAATAAGCGCCCCCGTGCCTTATCCTAAATTTTGAAATTTGAGAAAACAAAGATCTAGCTATATAGCTAGTAAAGTACGTACCGCTTGAGTAGCACCTACACCAAACTTTGAGATCAGGCCATCTAGGTAAGCTGGGGTTGGGTCCAGCTCTTCTTTCTCCAAGCCACGGTCGCATTGAGACAGGAAGTATGTGGCAAAGGCCTTGAGGCCATCATACGTCATACCCTCTCCATTATCAAAAATGGCCACAAGTCTCTGAAAAACAAGACAAACAAACAGACCATCACTACCTGAGAATTAACATTTTTGCACATACATAATTCTGTATGAAATGTGATGCCTGGAGTAAGCTGATGTAAAATACTGTATCATAGAGATGTAACTTAGGGGTGGTGAATGGTGCATAGAAAATCGCAGGTCTCAAAAAGTTTTGGTCCAATCTTGGAATCTCAGCAGCCTTTTTGATGAGTCTCGGAGTCTCATTTTTTCGTTTCTTTCCATCTCGGAGTCTTGCAGTGGTTAAAGTCTCGTTCTCGGATTTTTAAACAAGGGTCTCAGTGTCTCAGCGGTCTCAGATTTTACCATTCACCACCCCTCAACTTGAAACCAAACACCTTAGAAACTTCACCACTGTATGGCACATGGGTGTATGCCGACCAGTAACTAATATGACATTTGACATTAACTCAAATCAAAGCAGAACTTCCTACCTCTTTTAGAAAAATGTGTAAATGAATAGTCCTCTCCAAATCTTTTTCATTGTTCCGCAGTGTGGCTTGTATGCTGTTGTCTATAAACTCACAGAATGCCTGGTAACTAGCTGAAGGGGAAAACCAAACAGAAATTCAGTAGTACATACTTGAACACATAATATTTTGGAAAAAGTTGATTAACCTTTTATTCACAAAAACTAACAGCTTTACATAAAAGCCATGACAATGTCAAATTCTTGAAATACACACACATATATATTATATATAAGTGTGATGCCAGCTCTTAAGACAACTAGGTTGACTGCGTCGGTGTGGTGGAAGACAAACTGATGTATCAACTGTGTGTTGATGAGAGTAATGGAACCAATTTTGAAAATCATGCACTGTTCTGTGTACTTGCAGGATTTGGTGTTGCCTTGATGAAGAGATAAGCCAAAATTGGTCATGTTGTCATGACCATTACAACAACATGACCATGTCATCACAACAACATGACCAATTTCGGCTTATCTCTTCACCAAGGCAAGTTCACCGAATCCTGCAAGTGCACAGAACAGTGCATGATTTTCAAAATTGGTACCTTATCTCCCTCAGGAATCAATGAGCGGTTCTCTTTCTAGTAGCTCCATAAAGGTTGACCATATTTCTGATTGGCTGCTTTTCACAACAGCCAATCTAAAATTATTAAGTTTCCTCTGAGGTAAGTTCCTTCCTTAATCCCCTTTAAACCCCGTTTACCCATAACCTCTCATTCGCTCTGACGAAGGGCTAGCACTCGAAACGTCAGCTATTCGTCTCTTTCATGGCGTTCCATCACCCTCATCAACACACAGTTGATACACCAGTTTATATATATATGATTATTTTATACAGTAAACTCTAAATAATATATTTTAAAAATAGACAAAATCTAATCAAAAGTACAAAATAAGGAATGCATAAGCCTTCATGGGCTCATATCCAGGTGTTGGAATATTTCTGCACCAATATTGACCATGACCTCATGATACATACACATATTTTTATTTTAAATTACTGCCAGTTTCTCAAGGTGACACGAATCTAAAACCAACCCCAACACATTTAGATTATATATTTCATAGTTTTCTCAGAAGAACGGCATTTATAACATAATCTCACATTTCTTCTTGAATGGCTGAGAATTTGGGTTATTTAAGCCATGCATGTACACAGGTGTTCAGTGATTTAGTCAACTCACAGCTGAAGTGGTAGTTTCCACTTTGCGTCAGAGCATTTGGATGAACGTCATAGGACATCAACTCAGCTTGTGGATGGTCAAGTTTGAACGAGCATTCCTTGTCAGCTCGCACCTGCAAATTTGTAATTAGGATTAATCATTCACAGAGTCTTTGTACATGAATGTCACAAGTTTGTAAGTTCCTTGTAAGCCTTTGAGCTCTGCCAGTCAAATATACTGTCATTACTTTAAACCTTTCACTCTCAAGCTTAAAATGCTGATCTCCCAACCTCTGAGAGTCTTAAGAAGAATAATTAAATACATGAACAATGTAGCAAGGATTGATAGTTTAATCAGGTATCAAAAGCCAAATCCTTCTTACTGTGTATGGTATCTTTCTGGTGAGAAACCGAAGGAAAAAATCAGAGTTGATCACTCTTGGGAGTAAAAGGGTGAAGGTACGGTAGCTGATAGATGGGGATCTTATTTTGTTGTATAGCCCTTGCATTTCATAACATATGGGTTTACATAATATTGTAAAATAGATTAATATAAATAACCACATACCAGAAACCATGCTTGCAGTCTGCTTGTGCAAACCAGCCTGAATGTTGCTTCTTCCAGTTCATTGTAATCACCATCTGAGATGGAGAAGCTCTGAATAGGAAAATAATATTAAACCAATTAAAATAATTAACACTGTGTAATTCTTCAGAAATTGCTGAAAAAATTGCAAGAGTATGAATGGAAGCCAAACGCCCAATAAGAAAAGAAAACAACAAATTATGGCCCTGCAAAATTAAAATATATACAGTACACACACTTGATCATGACCCACATCTCATGACATTTTTTCATGCAGGCATGTACATAGAACCTGTGGTTGTGCTACAGGTCATATATTTCACTTTATAATATTTTACTTGAAGAAGTTCCTTTAAATGTACCTTTGGGAGATGTGGGAACAAGTTTTTTACACGCTGCCTAAATTCTGAGAATGTACACTGCCGCGTTATCTGGAGTTCTTTATCCTCATTTTCACAGGACAGCAACACATTCACATTTGCCATATAAGAGGCTTGAATGGAGACAGCCTTCCTTGAATATTATCTGAAGCAGGGGAAGAAAAGCATTAATGAGCAAAGTAACACAATTTTGTGCAAATTTGATGCCTCCAAAAAAACTGACTTTTTTTTTCAGATTACTGTCAAAAATAATGTGTTTTTGCATTTCTTATACTTTTAAATATTGGTCCAAACAAGCTTTGCATCATCCTGAGAAAATCAGGAACAAAAGCAGATCCAGACCAGGAAGCAAGCATGATTGGTCTCTTCTTCAAAACCAAATTTCTGAATTCTTCAAAACAATCACGTGATCAATAATAATAAAAAAAAAATAGCAGAGTGAAAACTACAACTCACTGCCCTTACAGGGCACAAGTAAATTAGAAAGCTGCCACAACATGCATTATAGCCTTCATCAGAACCAATCTAAAATCTTTAAATAACTCTTATCGCAGTATTGACACTGTATTTTTTGCACTGTGTTGCAGACAATATAAGTCTGATATTACCAAGGGCAATATCCTGGAGGGCTCTTAAGTATCATTATTTATAAAGCACATCTCTCCTTACCAAAAAGTTTATAATAATATCGTCCTGCTTGATCAGTTTCAATTTGAAGTAGAATTCTGTTTCAAATGTTCTGTGCCACTTGTTTGCCTATTTCTTGCTTCACCCACAACGCAACAATGAATCAATATAGAATTTTTTTTTTTTTTTTTTTTCAAGTGCAAAGCATGTACTGCATCAACATTATTATAATGCAACTTTCTTACTATAATCTGGAAATGGGAGCTGGAAATGTCTTAGCGTTAAAGGGAGGTATACAGTATATAAAACTTGTGACTTTAACACTCGACGTGTTGTTTTCGGTTTGGGCACTGATAAAGCTTGCACTTCACATAGGCCTGCACTGATAAAAAGAAAACTTCGGCAACAGTAAAATTTTGATCCCTCCGCCTAGTACTTAGCACCGTTAGCGAATATTTCACAGTAGCGTCATTATTTATTCGCCATATACCCATAACATTCAATTGATCTACCACAACGAAGCAGGTGTTACTTTTAAACAAGCCGCTGCAAAGAGTGCATCAGCCACGAAAGAAATAAACAACAGCCTGTGGCTCTTAACCTCTACCAGTCTCTCAAATATTGCTAACCCTTGGCAGATAACTGTCTGATTTTCCCGCAGGCTCTAAAAATGCAAAAAATCAATAAAACTGGCGGAGTTGTTTGAACTCATTCACACGGCTCAGAAGATTAATTATCCTATAAGTATATGTGTATATCCTAAACCTAACCCTAAACGTGACCCTAACTTTAAAACTAACCGGTAACTGGAATCCAGAGCGTCGTATGTGAATATTTTGCTGAACCTTACCTAATTCTCAGCCCGGATACATGCGAAAACAAGACAGCTGGCAGGCTTGGTTACTCATGCCTAAACGTGACGTATTTCATCACGGATCTTTTGTCAGTTCACCACGGGGCGCTTTCCTTACTTCCTTTTTTTTTCTTTTTTTTTTTTTTTTTTTTGCAGTATTTGTAGTACTTCAAATTGCTGTAAGTTTTTGAACATTTCAAAAACTTCCCAGGATGGGGGATTAGGGGAGAAGAATGATGTGATGAGAGAATAAGGGGAATCTGAAACTTAGAAATCTGAAAGACTTCCTAAGGGGGTACTACGGAGGCGGATCCAGGTAAGTCATAATTTTCTAATTTAGTGCCCAGTCTCCGGACGGGAGACTTAATTTTCCGGGCATCTTTGTTTTCCCCTTTTGCACACGAGGAATTGATGGGAACGATTTTTCAATCGGGTTTCGTTTTTGTTCCTCCCTGGCAAAGAATGCTCCTATGACTCCGAAAACGTAGCAAATGCAAGACCAAAGCAGTTACACGGTAACTTTTAACAGTCATCCGAAAAATTGTCGCTCTACTTGTCTATTTTAGCGTTCCAGGGAGAAAAAGAGGATGCATTTCAAAATCCGGCAAATGGTTCAAGGGGTGACTTTGTAGTGAATGCAATGTTCTATGATTGTTCTATGATCGTGCCCTTCCCACCCACAGTACCCCAATCCCCGAGTGCGAATACACTATACTTAATGACATATAATATTAGGATTTTATGTTGTCTGATGTTAACAGATAAACTATAGTTATATTCGCCTGTGATTGGCTGCTGCTCTTCAGACGCGTGACACTTCTGCCCAGAAAAACCAAACCTACAATTTAAGTGTGCACAGGTGTTGAGTGATAAATCTTACGACTTTAACTATTTAAGGCGACTTGAACTAAAAGTTCTTGCCTGCTGAACTGCCAAATAAAACCTTAAAGGTTTGCCGGACCACAAAAGAAAGCTCTCAATAACGACATTCTAGCAACAGCATTCCGGCTTCCAAATTCCTGAACTGCCATGAAATAAAGCCTAAAGGTGTGACCACTCAAAAGAACAAGCTCTCGATGAGTATACTATAACAACAGCATTTCGGCTTTCAAATTACTGAACTGTCAAATAAAACTAAAGGTGGAACCACTCAAAAGTACGCTCTCAATGAGTACCTCATAACAATGCAGTGTTCTCTATAGCAACTCCTGAACTGCTAAATATAATACCTGAATTAAGTAGGAACCATTTATTCAAATGAAAACTCTAAATGAATAGATTCTAACGGCAGCAGTGCCCAAAATCTAAAGGTGTGACCTCTGAATGAGTACATTCCAGCAGCAGTGTTCACTTTGTTGGAGAAAAGACAAATTCAGAAAGAAAAACATTGCAGTGAGAAGTTAAATGAGGTGAAATTTGCTGAAGTTGACCATGTCTCACTAAAGCCGCACTGAAGAATTCTCTAAAATGCTCCCACGATTTATGTAACCTTCTCAAACAAAAAACCTAAGGAAAGCAAAGCTCTCTTATGTTGAGGAATCCAAATATCGACTGACGTCATTGCCCCTGCTTGCGGGTCAGTTCAATATACTGATTATTCACGCCATGCCACAGTGTGCCGTTCTGCTAACAGCCAACGGAAAAGTAAAGTAAGTCTTCTCAGCCGGAAGGTGGACAAGACTAACGAAGCTAAGGGAACAGGTAATTGAATGTATTTAGGTTTTGGAAATATCCAATCCAGTGAAGGCTGTATAAATATTATTTCCTACGAGTAGCTGTTTAGTTTAGTCTAGTTTGTAGTTTTTGTCAAATACAGCGCCGTAGCATTTACTAAAGCTGTGGTTGAGGGTTCTTAGTGTACATCAATTCTAAGAATCGATTCACTTTTTCTATAAAAAGTGAGCAAACTGACACAAGTTAAGTTTCACGCTTTTGTTGGCCGGGCAGTTCAAAATAGTAAGCCATCTGGTTGAAGCCGGATAGGTTGACTGGTTCGTTGGTTGGGTATCTGGTTCGTTACATGGTGGATGTTTCATGGCTACTTGGATTCTTGAGAGTGAACTGAACCGCTTGTTAGTGACGGCGTTTAGCCATTCTCGTTTCCATTCGCCGCGGAAACACTTCAAGCACCAGAGACGAGGCAACTCCAGGGGGGGAGGGGTATTCCCATATCTGAGCCATATAGGTATGTGCCGCCCCAAAGGGTATTATTTTCAGCATTTGAGTCTGAAATTAGTATCAATTTTAATCCTTTGGTCTGGAAAAGGGTCGGACATTTTGATATTTGGTCTGAAATAGGGTCGAAAACTGCACATTTTGGCCTGAAATAGGGTCAAAGATCGCAAATTTTGGTCTGAAATAGGGTCAGAAATCGCAAATTCTGGTCTGAAGTAGGGTAAGGGTTTTCAGTGCCGGGCGGCACACTCCCACTTACAATTCTGAGGAGTACCCACCCTCCCCCGGGAGGCAACTTCTTCATTTATAAACGGACTGTTAAATGCAAAGGACGATACGATACGAAGGTTACGCTGCCTAAAGGCTACAGAGTCCGCTCCCTCGAAGGGGGATTTTCGGTTCAGCTATCGAAAGGCATAAACCAATTGGAAGCGGTGTATTCAATCAACCACACAGAGACGAGGCAGAAAAGAACACATGAAACTGATAAAGTACATTATATCGGCCTAATGACTCGGCTCCCTTCTTCATGCCTGGCATTTTTAGTATTCACAAACGCCAAAAAATAGAACGCCAAATCACCAGCACTCCCTCGTCTTTAGCATCTCCCGCAGTCAGGACTAATCCGACAGTTTCTAGCCTACTTGACCCTACGCCTTCCCTCCTATCAGTTTTAATGATCGCCCTGTCGGTGAATATGTCTGTGGTCGTATGTATGACCGATATCAAACCCTCTTAACTAAAGCTGTCCGGAAAATAGCTTTTTAACTGCGTCAAATTCACGCTTTCTAGTTTCACTATACAGTCATTTTTGACTGTTTATATTTCAGTCATTTAAACGATATAACACTGAGGGGTGTACTCGTAAAAGTGAAGAATAAAGACCGGATATTGTAACAGAATATACGAGAGCAGATAACTATCGACTCAAGGCCAATATACACTGCTCCTCGTGCAAATATGTAACTTTACAAGGTTCTTTTTTATCTCGGCAGATGGATGTAAAATAGTGCGAAGAAAGTCAAGTTGTTCTGAAAGTGTTTCGGCTCCCTTAACCTGGCTCGCGCTCATTTAAATTACGAGACCGCTGACTTGGTTGCATCTAACAAAAGACAACCGTTGAGATGATGGAAATCGAAACAATTTTAAAATGGGTATTACCATTTATACCCCATAGTGTGCCTGAATGTGGCAGACTTGGTGTCTTGATAGATCGCCAAAGCAAAGTGCTGCTTTTGATAATCTAAATTTGCTGGCAAGTTGCAGCTCATATATGAAGAAACCAGATCAGTATCAGCCCAAAATGCTGCGTGGTATATTGGTAGCCTAACGGAAGCCAACCCGACTCAGTATTAGAATGTTTTCCAGAGCCCATCGGTATGTAGATTTTAGTTGATCATGCCTTCAGTTCAGTGTCAAAGACGCTATTAAAATGAGAAAAAAGATAAGGTATAAGCAGTTTGTTGGCGGTCATTTACTACGGATAGTTCTGGTTTCAACGCCAACGGCCTTCGTGTTCTGTTATACCAGCCTTTGTTCTCCAATATTACACAGGCCTATATATAAAGAGCTAGAAATGATCACTACATTGGCAATTCGCATTTAATGACTGACGGCGAACCTTGCATCAACTCTTCACTCTGTTTTGGATGGTTGACAGCACAGTAAACCGATATTGCATTGAAGCCGATCTATTTCCCATGACAAATGAGAATAGTGTAAACTTTTCCGACAGCTTTTAAGTGCTATAACGACTTCAAAAATAGTTTCTTCTGTAATCGCTCTAACGAAACTTATACGCTTGCAAAGTATCAGGCGACGGAATGAAAGAATTCACAGGAGGCGAATGCTGTTTGCTATTCTTCACTAAAGCAAGTTCGAAGACGACGCCGATGCTTGTTTTGGTCATGCAGATGAATATCATAGACCTAAATCGGAGACAGGAGAGAGGCGGAATGGCGAGAAGGCCGTGGGTTCTCCCAGACCAGCAATCAATTGGTTCGAAGTTAACTGGAACGATGATTCACGGGCCCGATATTGAAAACAACACTTTCGAATGCTACTAATTTTTCTGTTGGAACGGCGACTTGTGTGAAGATTACGAAACACTTCTGCGACTCGTTATGCAGGCAGTAATGCACAACAAACACGGAATTATAAAACTGAAAATGAAATTTCCCGGTCTGTCAACCAGGCTCACACACGATTGGCTGCTTTAACTTTTTTAGTTAAAAGGTGTGTGATTAGCGCCCTGCTAGCTTGCCCGCGAGGTTGTTAATAGCGCGCTGCGCCGGTCCTTGTGAAGATCGATGCGGTTTGGGTCATATTTCAGGCACGCTAAAATTTCATGTCCTGCCGGTCACACTGCAGTTTAACGATAAGCGCGCTATGTAAATTTTGTTATTTGGTTACAATAGTAATAAGAGGAGGAAAAATACATTTATTCAATTTGACAGTCCCGAAGTTAGAATTGTCTCGGTTGTGTCGGCTTTTAGCGCAGATTAGTGGGGCGATGGGTAAAAAGGGGGCCGATCTGTCCCTGGGCATCCGAGGATGCTTTTAACGTCGACCCTCTTGAGATCTTATCAGTAGAGCATTTGCACCTACGATGCAAACGACTGCATGGCGCTGTTAAAACCTGAACTCATGCAAATACCGATGTATTGCGAATCACTGTGGTATTGATGCAGTGCACTCGAGAATCGGAGAGCGCTGCGGACGGGGTAAACTCACTCTACCTTTTCGTTCAACAGGGCAAGGACTTGTTTTAAGTTTCTAAACAAACAGGAAGCTACCTTTTGACCACTGCAGCGAATTACACGTGAACACAGCCAAAGGACTGAAGACTCATTCAACACTGACTTCTCTGGAGGCAGAAACGTCGAGGTCAGTCAATGCCACTGGAATAATAATTATTGTTTCTGTTATTCTTGAGTCTTCTGGCCACATATTGCCTGTCAATAATGTCATTTAGTTTGATACGCCAAATACTGTCTGTGTAGCGTGATTACTGCTTATATCTTGCTGCAATCGTGCCCACATTAGTGGGGCGTTTCGTGATATGAAATTTTTATTGCGGTCAATTAATCTAGCCTTTCAAAATCGGGAAGTTTTTGTCTGAGACCAGCCAAATATAGCGGCAACAAAGTGAAAATCGTTTTAGTCTGCCCAGGAATGCATGTAGGTATGCCTCTGTATCTTTTGGAAAGAAAGGAGAGCTGTTAGCGTGAGCTGAAGTTGTTAGGGAAATTACGATCTACTATATGCAAAGGAAGTCGCCGATTACAGGCAGGAAGTACTCATGATTAGCAAATATCACTTACATCTGCGGTAGGCCAAGGGGTGTTCAGTCTGCCGTTGTTGTTGTTGCTGTTTTGCTTTTTTCTGCTGTCGACAAACTTTCGGCATGTGTTGTTGCCCTTCTTATGCTGTGTTCTGTTCTGTTCAACAAATAATCGCTCTCAGTTTCCTCATGCACTGATTGGTCGCTCCTTCTTTAGTTTAATGGTGATCTGATATGTTGCACAAGACTAACACAAGTTACGAATTAGTTGTTATAATAACTTTTTGGTCGAGCAACTGTTATAATGCCAGCGGCAGTTGCGAGAACTCACATCATGTCGACGAATGGGCTGACGTTAGTCATTTTGGTCATTGTGCTTTACCTAACCCGACGTTGCGTTTCTTTATTATCTATCTTCAAGCAGGAAAACAAACATCCAAACAGTCGAAAAGTTGAGTTAAAGTATGTTTATGATTTTTCTTTTCCAAAATCCCAGCCCGTCACGCATTTTTGTTGTGTAACGAGGTTAACAGGATTAAAACTGACCGCGTTAGAGTTTTGATCAACTATTCTAGATCAATTGAACACGTTGAATACGGAGAGAAATGCAAAACATGTTCCACGTTTGCATATAAAAAGCGCTGATCTCGCATTCATTGTGGCTGCAATTAAAGTTTCAGTGCCGCGTTTGTCCTTGGTTCACACGCTCCGGATGTAACACAGAACAGCTAATGGAAAGGCCAAGACTCTGTGTACTTTGTAAATGTTCATCAAAAAACTAGTGGCAGGATAGTTTACTCACAACTCTCTGAAAACGCCTCGCTTTGTTGGCCATATCGTAAACACAGCTCACCCATTGCATTGGAGAAAATAACCTAGACGGTCCCTAACTTATAACTATAATGGGCTCGTTGCCATGGTGTTCTAAAGCGTACCGACAAGATGTACTTGTATACTATAAAGAAATATGAAGTGAATCAGGAACTGAGTATGTAGTGTATTCAGTATGGCCTCTTGAGTGACCTTCTTATGGGTGAAAGGTTTTTACACGAGCAATGAAACGTCGTTATTAAAATTTGCCAACGAGATTAAATGAGACCGTAAAGCTGCCACCTTTAATTCTAGTTTAAGCAACGTTCGTGTAATTACCCGCCTATTGTATGCTTTACGTGTTTATTTTTGGTCAGCTATGCTGAGCCCACTTGTCTCTTGACCTCTTCAATTATACTGCTTTTTTGTATGACAGAAAAGCCGTTCGCTTCAGATTTCCATTAACCCTTACACATGCTAACACTTGGAAGCTTTCCAACAAGTCCTAAGGGGAAGATTCAAGCTTTAGTAGGTATGTGAAGCTCAGATCATTGATTAACTCAAACTCTCTGTTCATGACATTGAAAAGCTCTATTTTACTCGTTCATAGATCGAAGCTGAGGGAGTGATTTAGTTAAAGCCGTAATTTCATGATTGTCATTAATTTGCATTTTTGTAATTGTCTCGGAAGAAATGTAGAGAAAATGGTCTTTGTTGTCTTAAGGATATTAGATAATAACCTGGCTGTCAGGCTGAACAATATGGCTTATATTAGCTGACATTTTCTGGAAGAAAAACTTAATATGTTTCCATACTGGATATATCATGGTGTAACGTACACCAGTGATCAAACTTGACATCGATTCACTTTTAAAATCTTGTAAGATGCGCCCACACTGATTCCCATATGTCCAGTAATCTGTCCCACAAGCCACACAGCACTTCCAACATGAAAGAAACGAGGACTCTCTTACAGCCTCCCCATCAAAGTTTCACCGCAACGACCAGAAGAGGAAGTCAGTCCGCTTCCCCTAAAGACAAATCAGTCAAAAGCCGCAGCAACAGTTGTTCCAATCACGAGACGCTGGGAACAATTAGAACGGACGTTGCCGCGTTGAAAAAACGCCCAAGTTTGTTAGGAAGCAAAGTTCGGTACGGCGGCAGTAAAGAAGCAATTCAGAACAGCTCCGAGAGACATTCAGTCGTTGTTCTTGGCGTTGGCGGCGTTGGCAAAACAGGTGGGGAAGTTAGGCCTTCGTGGCATTATTTTGCATGACTTCTTAATCAGACAGCAATATTTTTAAGGAGATTAACAGCAACCTGAGAGGCTTATTCTATCGTACCCTTCCGTAGGTGATCATATACCCCGACATGTATCAAAATTATATTTTATTGTTCTCGTGTTAATAAGTGTGCTCTGTCTTGCATCGAAGTGTTTGGTCGATCAATTAACTCTACAGTTCAGCCTTGGCCACCCTTAAGTCTTATTCTTTGGGTCGCAGGCATAACATATTGTATGATCTAGGCCTGTTTAGTTTATTACTCAGCCCAGACGTTTAAGCTGATTTTAAGATAAAGCTGACTTTGGCGGGATAACGCGGCTTGGGGTAACAAAGCAAAGTGGGTTGACGGCGCGTTTGGGACACTAGGTTTGTTTGAGCAGTTTGAGCAGTCTTGCAGCAGATGGTCGGAAGATGGAGGCTTTTAGAAAGTGTGTTTACTCTCAACTAGGAATTTCCTGTTTTTCTTAGTCTCGAAAATAACAGAGACAAGCAGAGGTCGGCAAACAAAGTAACATTTTTGTCATAGCTTCTTTAATTCAGTAGATGGCAAAACATAAAACATGCTTTTTAAGTAAAAAGGAAGAAGGTTACTAGATAAAAGTGCAATGAATAGTTAATTCCATTTGTAAATGAAGAATTAATTTGTAAGTCATCACCGTCTGATGGGCAATTACATGTTTGATTGACATATGGTGCACTATTTTCAAACTTACAGCTCTTGTGGTACGCTTTGTGACCGGAAGGTTTCTAAACGAATATGATCCAACGTTGGGTGAGTATATATATCATATTTTGCACGTTCCTAAGGGGTTTAAATAATAATAACGAATATTGTTTCTTTTTTTTACATACGTATATTAATACAGAGTCCTTATACTGTAGCTAGATTGCATATAAGTTCATACACACATAGTGAGCGAAGCCTGGTTCCCGCTAAATAAGGACGACCAGGAATGCAAAATGTAAAAATGCAAAATGCTTTGAATTATGACTGCATGTGAGGTCTGAAGTCACCTGATCAGTTCCGTCTCCACTACATGTTAAGAAGTGCGCTTATCTGTGTTTAAGTGCTCCTGTTGATTGCAGTCGATCTTCCCCCCCCCCCCTCCCTCCCTTTGCACGTTCCAATTATCGTACTGTGTAAAATTTCAACAATAAATTTAAAATCAAAGCATGATTGGATATAAGGATTGATATAGGCTTTTTATTATAAAAGTATCCTTATAATAAGCGACACGATACTGTCTCAATCATCTGCTGTGATATCCGAGCTTCTAAAGCTTTTAAGGTTGAAGGACCAGAAATCGTTATCTTGCTTGAGCCAATGATCGACACCAGGATATCTACAGTATCCTCTTATGCACTTTCTTTTGGATAGTTTACTTCAGGTTCATTACAGAAAATATAATGCCTTGTCATGTAGTAAACGTCAGGGGACAGAAGGAAAGGCATAGCATCTTCATAGTTTGCCGCATTTATAACAACCATTTCTATATAATATACATTGAATAAACATGGTGCCCATCCTCTTATAAACGAATTATCTTCGGTATTGTATCTGTGCCTTTTATTTCAGAGATGACTTACGAAAAGGTGATGAATATCGGAGACAGCACTGTCTCTCTTGAGATTCTTGACACCGCGGGAAATGTAAGTATAACCCATCAGTAGTGTACACAACTGACTGTAAACAGAAAACAGAAAAGAAAAGAAAAACATTACGAGAACAAAAATCAGATTGCAAAGAAAAATGTCTATAGTGATGACGTCACTTGCCCATTGCACTGTGCCGCCATCTTGAATTCAAAGCGACGCTAACCTGGCACGAAATTTGCCAGACATGAAATCCCATCGCTCTAAAGCAACAAGGCTTCTACAGAAAAGATGCACATGTTTCATTTGGGGAGTTAAGCTTCTCAGTTATGCCAGGACAGCCTTGTTTTGAAGCTCGTGCCAGTTCTCGTGCAAGGAGCCTATTGTACGCCGTTTACTCATACCGAGTGGCTAGCTGAATAAGCGGCTAGCTACATCTTTGAGCGCATGCTCATCTTATGTTCTTCAGACTCATATGCAGATCTATAGGCAAACTCTACAGACGATAACATACTCGGTGCAAGGGAACACTGTCCAGCATAGACTTTATCATAATGGGGTAAAGCAGCAACTGACTGACGGCATGGATATAAACTTGACAAATTATAGACCTATTGAACAAACTTCCCTCTGTAGTTCTGAGACATCATGTATTAATGGTAGTAATCTTCTTGGCAAAGGCATTATTTATTGTCTAAATAGGCTGGTTCTAACTTTCCCGCTCAAGAGAGGACGAAGGAAATCTCGACGCAGAAGTGATCATTTAAAAAAGCCCAATAAACAGGCCTGGACCTAGGTTAGAGTTCCGGCTCACCGTGGGCTGTGGCAAGACTAAAACTGCATATTTTTTATACCCTCACAGGCAGAAGCGTCCTATATTAGAACCGCTGAAGGTTTTGTGGTCGTGTACTCCATTATAGACCACTACAGCTTCGAAGCGGCTCGGCAACTAATCAAACTTATCAAAGAAGTCAGGAAACCCAAGGGCGATTGCCAGGTCCCCATCTTGTTGGTCGGGAACAAGAGAGATCTGAGACGAGGCAGAAGCGTCTCCAAAGAAGAGGCTAGAGAAACGGCTGCGGAGTACGCATGCTCCTTTTATGAGACTTCTGCGCTGACCAACAGGAACGTTCAGGTCATATTTTACAATATGGTCTTTCAAGTGCGATTTACGAAAAAATCCAGACAAAAAAGCCATTCTCCAGGAAACAACACGAACGGATTTCTGAGTTCCATGAAGTCGTTGTTTCACCCAAGAAGGCAAAGTTTGCCGGGTTAAAGACCTACTTTAGTGAAGTTCACGGGTGCAGCTCATTGACAAGAACACTGAACGGCTTGCTAATGAAAAACCAATGCTTCGGCAGGAATCTCTCCGCGAGAATGCAGGATCGATGCAAGGCAAAGAGTACTGAGTCAGACAAAACTCGTACAGTCAAAAGCCGTAGCCTGAACCTGAGACGAAGTGGATTGAGCATAATTTTTGTAGTTGAACTGAGAGTTGGCACTAATCAGCTAGTGACTTTCTTTTACATTCGGTTTCGGATAACTGTCGAAAGTAATCGTGTGATTGGCTTGGTTCTGCGTTTGGTACGCTTTCCGATTGGTCGAAACAAGTTTAGCAGTATTCTTGGTCAATCATGGGCAAAAAATAATCCTGATTGAGATATTATGAGTTATGTTCTGAGAACACTAGAAAAAGTTCAAAATCACGAGCCGCTTCAGCGAGTTCTCGTGTTCTCACAACATCCCGAGTGTTTAATAAAGACATGGCAACACGTGTTATATTGCTTAAATAGAAGCACTTCGGAATTTGAAAGAACACGAGAGAGATGCAGAGAAGCCGCTGTAGCTGTATGTAAGTACACCGCGCCAATCACAGAGGCTGTAAGAAAAAACTTTCAACCAATCACAAACCAAGATATATTTAAGTTTAAGAAGCCGTTGTGCTTCGCCACATTTCTTTCGTGTTTTTTCAAATTCCCAAATGCTTCCATAATGCAAAAGAGTACGCTTCCGTGTGCGAGTTCAAACAGCTTTCGTCTGAGCAAGGTTTTGAAAGCCAAATCATCGCACCGCACCGAACCGCACGTAGAGCCGGAGCCGTGGTGGCCTAGCGGTTAGCACAGTCGCCTTGCATACCAAGGGCTCAATCCCCGCTCAAGGCAGTGAAATTTGAGGTGTAAAAACCTGGCTCTCTACTCGTGGCTCGGATGACCACGTAAAATGGCGGTCCCGTCTCTAGATAAAAGAACCACAGAGACGTAAAAGAACCACTGAGGACGTAACCAAATATCTGGCAGTGACCACCCTCAAGTGCTCACCAACGACCACACTTAAGTTGGAGCCCCGCTCTGTTGTGTGTGCCCTACCACTTCAAACGGTAGAAGTGTCCCCGATTAGTAGACTACATGTAGTCCGCTAGAAGATTTGACACTTTAATAAAGTTGTTATTATTATTATTATTATTATTATTATTATTATTATTATTATTATTATTATTATTATTATTATTATTATTATTATTATTATTATTATTATTATTATTATTATTATCATTATTATTATTATACCGCTGTGTTTCGGAGATAAAAGTGAACTTGAGCTTACTTCTGGTTGTGAATGCTGAGCTCTCCAATGAAAGAGTGCAAAGGCAATTGACCAGGGTAATGCGCTAAAGTTAGTTTTAATGTGTTCAGTAGAACCAAGGGTTCGACTTGCAAAATATACACGTGTAAAATATTTATTTCTGGTTATTGTGCAACAATCCTTGCACAGGACGCCGGGTCAACGTTTTCATCGATCTTAGAATTATTCGTTTCTTTCGGAATTGGACAACTAAAACAACGTGTCTTAAGGTTGGATACAGGATATGGCCAAATTGGCAGGGAAAACACTAGCATTACCGTGTATGGAGCCTAATTTTTAAATCAGTACGTACCTAAGAGCCTTTTCTTTGCCGCGATGTTTATATCAATACCTGCAGGTTTAATGAGTTGTTTCTATTCACAATACGATGAAGAAGAACAATAGAAAATCAAATTGTCCACAGACTAATTTATTTGGAAGATGAATGGATGCTTCCTGCTGTGAGTCTGAGAACTCAGTTCGTTCTTTAGCTCGTACGAGTCATACCCGATTGGATAGTAAAATATCGCGTACCTATATAAACAGTCCTTCCATTAGAAAGACTCGCGTTGTTCAGTGTTGATAGTGTCATCATGACGAGACTGATGGCCCATTGAGTTTAGTAAACGCATGCCGCATGCCTATAAACAATATGCCAACCAGTCAGGAAGTGCTTTTATTATCTCAAACATATGCCTGGTGGTCTCGACAGCCTTTTGTATTGATACATAAACCGGCTCTGTATATACTTATACGCGTGTTAGATTTTAGACAGCAACGTTCTGTATAAATATATGTTCTACTGAAGTTGCTTTGGAGAGTTTAATCATGCAGTCCTGTCTAGGTCTCCCATAGAGTTGTCTTTCTCTGCGGCATTCAAACACGGGTGAAACAGCTTAAGGTTTACAGGTTGCTTGAGCAGGCATGCTCTCAACAGGTATTTTTTGTTTGTGTGCCTGGTGTAAGTGATATATCAATTACAAGTTGCTTAGTGCACTTTTGCTTGTTGTACCACATGATACTTAATTGAACGGCTCAGGATTCTAACAAAGGGACCCGACAGGCGCAGATCCCGTCGTATAATAAAATGTTTTTTTTTTATTTACCCAAGGTGTGTCTCTTGGACAGGTGTACTCAGACAGGTGGTATAGTAGTGGTAGCCGGTCGTCTGGAGAATGAGGGAGTGTTAACAAAAGTTCTCAGTTAAAGCTTCGCTTGAGTACATTACAAGGTTTGCTTGCAAAAAAAAAAAAGAGAGAGAGAGAGAGAAAACTATGAAGGTGAGCGTACCAAGAGGAGTGATGAACCAAGTTGCGCACGGATTGCCTGAGTGCCTAAGGCAAAGTTTGCTTCAAGGAACATCCAACTTTAGACATCCACGTGTGTGCATGCGTATGTGTGTGGGTAGACAGACACAACGACTGAAGAAAGAACGGCGAGGCTCAAGAACGGAGAAAAACAAACAGTGATAATTAAAGCTTTACTTCATTTTGTGCCATGAGAGCATTTTAACACCTTACGATACACTAATAGCTTTTTAATTATAGTTTGTAAGTAAAAAACCACATCTCCGTAGAAGGGTTTTTGGCTGTGCACGTGTTAAAACTTCAATTAATTGGACGACATTTGATTATCCTCTCAGCAACTCAGTTTGCTATCGCAATAAATGTATTAAACTGAGCTTGCTCACTAATTCGTCTTCCTTTCATAACGTTAATCTCTTAAAGTGCTCGGGGCCGTATACTTTGCTATTAGGCAACAGTTTATACAATAATTGCGACTTCTCCTGATTTACCAGAGTAACTTAGTAAAAGTATATTTTATTCACCCGAACTCTGACAGTTAAACCTGGGTAACTCATTAACAGATAAATTTGAAAAATTACGAGCCTTTCATAACCTACTTTATAAAAAAGGTGAAGGCGATGCCAGGCTATTGTCGCCAATGAGACCAACCGGCTCTGAAAGAAAAATATAAAAGAAGCAGTGCATTGTTTAAAACACTGTTCTAGTACAATAAAGACAGCAATAATACATTTTAGTGTCTTCATTCAAATTAAAGGTAAAAACAAAGAATTTGCGAGACACATTAGTCAGTAACACGGTAACACATTCCAACCCACCGGCATACGGGTGGCGACAGCGTGCTTCAGAATATTATTTTCTATGAAACCTTTATGTTTTACGGGTTTTACATTGAAAGTATTGGAAGAAAAACTGACCACATGTCCGGAAACAAGTTCGAAAAGTACCGGGTGTGGGGTGTCAGTCCCGCGATGGGCTTGAAGAAGAACCGTTTCGGAAACGACTGTTACAAAGGCCATGTTAAATGAAGATACAAAAAATAAATAAATTAATTTAAAAAATACTACGGACTAATGAAGTATTTATTATTTGATTGACCTTCGGAACGTCCTGAGACTGCTTTTGAATCACTGGAAATTGACCGGTAAACATCATTGTTGTGCGTCATAATGTCTTATGAATGACAGTCCCAACAAGCTAAGCTTCTTGAAAAAACAGTTCTTGAACAAAGACAAATGTATTTTGAAGGCGAAGAATTAATGGGGGTCTGCTTCATACTACGTTAATAACACCTCGTTGGATAGGCCAAATGTCCACACGCACTAACATTGCCAATCTAATTAAAAATTTACACCCGGGGTGTGAATTTAAGAGCCATACAAGGTAGAGTAAGGAAGATCTGTGTAAACGCGGGGGATCTTTGTTACTAATCACTCAAATTGGATACTGATGAGAAATGTCCATTTAATCCAAAATGGCAAAAGCCTGATTGAGAACTTGCGTACATTTCCGCCCTACAGACTCTTTTCTTTAACTACCTTATTCAACCGAATTAGCTGCCTTCTAGCCTTTCAGTCTGACGACATGACTGAAGTTTATTTGCACCTCTAACAGACTCTAATTCAGAGCGTTTTCTTTTCTATTATCGGATTGGCTTGTTAGGTTAAAGTACGCTTTCACTTACTTATTGCTCTGTTGTCCGCACGTAGCTCCACATGTTTTTTGCCGAGATACTTGAATATCCCAGACAAAGGTTCCGCCTCTAAGCGACCAGTGCGCAACCATTTTCCAGCTGCAACACAGAGAGTCGCATTCATTTTTCTTTTTCTTTTTCTGATAGTACGAGCTTTTGTCTGACTGACCAATACTCTGTCCCGGAGGAATTCTCCAAGCTTGGGCTGGGTTGTTCAAAGCCCGGTTAAGCTAACCCAGGGTTGACCAAATTCTTTCTCTTTTGTTTGTGTCTAACAAACTGCAGAGTTTTGGTCATAGACTAGCTAAAAAGTTTGTTCTTGCTCAGAACATAGCGACGGATTCCCTTTGTGATCAAACGCTTTTGTTTTTTAGGCTTAAAAATGACAACAAAGTTTAGACTTAACCGGGGGTTAGCTTAACCTTGCTTTGAACAAGGTTCTTGGTCAAATTTGAAAACAGGCTCGACCAAAGCACAAGCACAAGAACATTTTGATCCTTGTGGCTTGCGCTTGCGTTTGTGCATTTGCTTGCGTCGAGCCTGTTTTTCTTATGGTATAAGGTGACTCTTGTGCTTTTCACTGTGAAATAGGGACCCTTGTGCCCGCGCTTTTATATGCTTGTGCTTGTCTTGCATCGCTCGCGAAAACCATGCCGGCTTTACTACTTCAAGAACTGATACAGGCAGATAATTCTTGAGCAGAGTATCCGATAACTTTGTTTATGAGTACCAAGGAGCGTCAGTATGTGGTGACAGACGAGATTAGAAGATTGTAATTATATGCCGTTTCAACAAATGGATCTACTGTACTAGCTCACTACTGCCGATATTTTTGAAAAGGGTCGCTCCACAAGGATCTACTTTTACTTGATTTACTTGGCCGAACCCTGCTCACAAAGAATCTCTGGCCCTATTAGTATTTGTTTTAGTTATATAGCGATGTAGGACTATCAGGACCCTATTTTGTCTCTCAATATCCAAATGATAGCAGTTAATACAGCAATAATGAGCCAATACAAGATGACAACAGCAGTAAAAACAAAAGAATTGTGCGGAAGGACATATCGTTTTATTATTTATGTTACTTAATTACGGGTTTGCTCGAGACAAAGATAACTCCGTGCGTTTAGTACACTGACACTGCATCTGCACTCTCATAGCCTAGGTAGCAAATTGACGCCGCTATTATGAGTATATTGGCCAACAATACTTTTCTTCGGGACCTCCCAGGCCATGTTTTTGTTTGTTACCACACCAAGTCAGAAAAAGAATCAAGGGTTTCTTGACTCACTCGACGCAACAGTACAAAGACATGAAACTGGACAGTGCAAGAGAGAAAACTAGAAATGCAGCTTTCACTTCGTGTCAGAAAGGAAGCTTCTAGTAATTGATACTAAAAATTCCATAAGTTGAATTTTGTGGAACAAATAGATGTAATGATTATCATCGATTTGGCAAATAACATAATTCAATTTCGAGTGGTCCTCAAACATCAATCAATATATATATAATACTAACGTGTACGTAGCCTTGATCGATTTCATAACCTTCCAGCTCAATTTATAATTATCAACTGCTAATCTTCCTTCACAGAACACGTGGGAATTTATTCATGAGGTTTAGGCGATACAAAAAAGATAGAAAGAAGCACTAACTTCCACGCACACACTACACGTACACCACCAGTAAACCACATAGTAAACTATTCGAGTAGTAAATCAGATCTTCAACCTTCGTGTTGAAAACTCCAGTAAGCTATACTTAATATTCTTTTGTCCAGTCGAGTCTGTAATGGCTGGTAGGCTTTCTTCGCTTTGTTTTGTTTTAATTTGCTTTGCTGAATAAAACTGTTCACCAACCGTAACTTTTAACACTATTGTTTCTCGGTCAATAAAATTAATTCCCATATGAACAACACGTTTGTCGGGTGAGTTTCCTAATTTGTATTTAAACCAAATTGTTTACTTGCTCAAACGTCTTTTTAAAATTTCTATCTACTTTGGCACAGCGAATTCAAACAATCCTCTTTGTATACATTGCAGAAACTTATTAGAAGAACACTATATGCACACTATAGAATTGAATATTCAAAGGACCAAAACCTGATTTGCTCTTACAGGCTCGCACTCTGGATACTGCCATTCAAGACCACAAGTTGTAACAATTGTTACCATTAACTAGTCACAGCGAACTGACTTGACTGACCCGTTTTAGTGTCCAGTCATGATGATAATTTCATTGATCATAATATAGAAGAACTATTTATATATATTATTTGCAACGTTCAAGTTTTATTCATTGGATCGCTGTTATAGATGTCAAAAAGGAAGCTTTGGAAGAGGTTTTGTATGGAATGGTTTCTAAACTTTCTGTTTGAAGTTGTGATAATTATTGAATCAACTGGCCCAAAATTGAAATATTGATTGGGCCTTCTAGTTATCTTAATTCGTCATTTTTGGGCAAACCTTCTAAAGTACAAATCACTGAAGTATTGCTCAATTGCACAGGTTCACATGGGTCGATTGCTGTCGAACCTCAAATAGTGTTTGTCTAGTTTTTGTTTGGTAGAACAATTAAACTTGTTTCTATATTCACGATTCATTGTGCAGACGAAAATTTGAATGTCTTGTGCAAAGAAACCCTTCAGTGTCATGTTTATAGGCAGCTGGCCGTGTGGTTGCTTTCATAAAATGGCCGTGACTGTTCAGACTAACCAGTCAAACATACCAATCAGTTTCCGCGCGTTGTTCAATCCGTTTATTTTAATTGTATCATAGCAGGCCGACTCGGAAGGTGTTTATGAAAGAAGTCCTATTTGCATAAAACTGCCCACGTGTAAAAAGTGAAATTCAAGAAAGCCAGGCGAACGAGAGAACAGCTAAGCGATCTTTATACTTTAATTTGTATTGTGTACTACCAGTGCTATCGTTGGAATTATCTTCATCAGTATCCTTCCATCTAACCTAATAACGTTATGAGCGATTGACCGTCTGATAAACGTGCATCTTAATTTCGAAATTTTACGCTGTGAAACTTGTGCCCCCTTTCTTTACAACAGGAATCACTGGCTGAATGTATAAATAAATTTCAGAGTTTATTTTCCATTTGTTCGTTTGTCCACCTCGTTCGTCTTTAAGTGGTCGCTTACGGGAATTTCTCACCATAGAAGGCCTAAGTGAGATCCAGCTTTTGAGCCACAACCAGTATCAAATAATGCAGTTTTAGTGAGTGAATACAAACTGTTGCACGTTACATTACATATGTTTTATCCGGTGTAGTTTTTGCAAAGAAGTTAGTCTTTGCTCAGAAATTTGCTCTTTCATAGGGTGGTCGCTTTACCGGAGGTAAAAAAAAAAACAAAAAACAAACAAACAAAAACAAAAACAATAAAACAGTAGAAAAACTCAAACGGTGAGCCTCAATGATGGTCGCGGTGCTTACGATAGGTGGTCGCTTACGAGAGATTTCACTGTAATTCGAAACTCCCATGATCTGAAATTTCGCAATAAAATGACATGCTCATAGGGGATTTTCTGCGCATGTGCGACGCAGTTTTAAAGGAGTCCTTTTCTTTTCCATTACGCACTCCACAGTTAGTTATGGTCTAAAGTAATATGTCGCTGTGCGAGAAAGTCAAACTGCAAAGGTTTATTGGAGTTTGAAGAATACAGTTTACGTATTACTATGACAAGGAAGATGTATTAACATATTCAGTGCCGGTAGTATTTTAATATTTCAGATTTGAATTACTTTAGCTTTTTCAATTTACACTCAAGACAGAAAGAAAACATATAAACGTCCTTTCAGTGAAATATAATCTGCGATTAGGCCCTCCTTTTCCTCCCCGGCTAGCGTAAATAGAGCTCGATCGGTTTGAGAATTAGCGGACCAAAGAACTTACGTTTCTTTCGGACGTTAGTTTGACAGGCATGATTATACCGTAGTTATTATACGTGCGGTTAACCATTTACATCCATAAACTGAGATGCGGCCGGAAAGAACACAGGACTCATAAATACATCGTGGGGCTTCGAATCTTTCGGGCTCAACGACAACGAACACCAAAACATGCTATATTCAATGATGCAGATAATGCATAATTAAAAATGACAAACAAAGCAAATGTAAGTTACTCTCGTCTATGAACCAGGCGAGATATGGAAGCCCTCCTAAAAATGTATCGTTTTATGACTTATCGTTTTTGCCAACGCACTCTGTGCCTGCCATTGAAGGCGCCGCTTATGTGAACGAGCACTATATGCTTTGTTCAACTGTTTGTATAATATACAATAATTTGATAATTTCTTTCCGCCGGTTTTCTATAAATACATTGCAAGGAAATGCCGAGCAAGGCAAATTTACACCTGGGAAATTATAGCAGGGAATAAGTCCACTTTTTCCCAATAGTAATACATTTGACTAGAAAGGCAAAAGTACAACCCATGTGAATTAATTAATTGACGTTTTATTTTATAGTATGATTTTTCTAAACATTTCAACTCTTTAGTCGTTATTATTTCAACTTGAGAGAGACATGCTGGTTCTCTCTATGTTGTGCAAATTCTAGGATGTATTTTTAAACACCAATTGATTTGTTTGTCCTTGCTGTTCGACTTATTGGCGATTATCAGTCGGCGTATTTCTGGTTTATGTCCACTATTAAATTAAGCAATGTTCAATTTGTCTCCTGAACACTGAAACGATATAATTTCTTAACTCTGGGCTAACTTTATTCACACGATTGACCGCCTGATAAGGAACAAGGACTTAAGAAAGCTAAAGCAATGGGCGGTAACTGGCTCTGTGTGTCCTGATCGAATTGAAAATTAAAGAATCCCTGTTCACTGGGCGAGAGAATATACTGAGATGGTGACATCGGTGTGGTAATACGCAGCTCTTCTTGTGATCCTTCTGCACTTCGGTCCGTAAAGCATAGTTCAGGGACGTACAAGTCTTTAATGTCAATACTGCGAGTAAGTTCCTCGCCCGTCAAGAATTCCTCCAAAATGCTTTCATCTGACAAGGTGGAAGGAACTGACTCGCAGTGTGACGACTGGGGAGACAATTCTTGCCTTCCGCAACTTTCCCAGCTTTCAAAGAAAGAGTCACAGCCTGTCCCGTAACCTCCGTTGTCCAAAGAAGTTCTTGTTTGATACTGTTCCAGGGAATAGAAATTTCCACACTCACTGGCAGGGTTTCGCACGATCGGTTCTTGCCAGAATGACAAAGGGAAATTCCTTTCCCTCAGCGCAGGTGTCTTCTCCACTTGAACATTAGTGATGAATTCGTCAGGGTTCATCTCAGTTCTCCAAGTCTTCGTGATGTTCTTGACAACACTTCTCTTCTCGTGCGCTTTGCTGCTCGCTTTTGATCGCGTTGCATGACTACCTCCCGACTTCCTCACTGGATTCACTTCATTCTTTCGTTTTGAGTAGTTTCTTAGTTGTTTCTGGAGATATCTTCGGTGGTTTATGTTGCGCTTGAAGTTCGCTGGCTTCTCCAAGGCCGATTTTAGATTGCCAGAAGCAAAGTTCATGAAATTCAGCAAGGAACTGCCTGCGCCAAGATCCGACCGGTCGTTGCACACTTTTCCTTTCCCAGACATTCCTTTTTTTTCTTGGTTTTCGTGCAAGGGATTATAGCCTGATGCTCTTAAATACGATGCGTGCGATGAAGAAAACCAAGGTCCAAAGGCGCTTTTCTTTACACTCTCGGAAAGTGCGCACACAACTAAATGATCAAGGCACAAATTCGCACGCTATTTATGCCTGCTTGGAGAATGTATTTACCGACCAGTATCGGTTTGTTAGCAGTTTACAAATAAAAGCTAAATTAATTGTTCAGCAGGTGCACTCATGACAAATGCAAAGAGTCAGCAGTGGCTTCCTATTGGGCGGCGTGTTTCGCAAACATTTTCCTCTTCGATATTCTGCATTTGTGATGCAAATCAACGCTAATGTCACATTTGATTCATTTCCTGTACCTGCTCCTACTTAATGCGTCAATAAGACAAAATGGTCATATTTCGTAGTTCAAGCACTCATGGATACTGGTTATCGGCACGTAACTTGTCCTGTAAAAGTGGTGCGCCAGAGAGTATTCCAGAAAAACGCTCTGGGTTAGTTTCATTCGATGTTTTCTCGTTCATATTCATAGCAAGCTGTAAACAACGTAAAGTTAACTAGTATCATCCAAATGCTTCAGAAACTCTCCAGCCGACTTCCAATATCCTAAAGTGAGCATCAGAGAACCGTATTTGCATAAGACAAAGTATAATAATCGAATCTATAAAAGCTTTGAAATTCGGCTTTAATTACCTAGCTCACTGTATGAAATCCCCTTTTCATTTTACTTAAATTCTGTGTTTGACAAATAATAAACACGTTTGAAAGGGCTTTGCACAAATACAACAGGGAATTGGTCTCGGTTGTCAAAGGTATCTTGTGCTTTTATGGTCCATATCTGCGCTGGGAAAATCTTCAAGAGAATGTGCCTTTAAGAACTGTCTTTTGTTTGGGTGCCTTTGTAAACCCATGTGTTAGTGATGTGAAAACCCGAAGTTGTAAAATTCTCATCCATTTTAATGTTCTCCAGTATGAGGTGGGTTACGTACACGTAATCCCCTCACGAAACTAAAAGAGGTTTTGCTTGCGTTTCTGCCGTGAACTCTCGTACGTTTTCCTTTGCCCAGGTGCTGCGCGGCCATGATGCAACTTAATATCTCAAAATCGATACACTGTTCAACATCACAGCACGATAAAGTTTACCGCTAGTATCACAAATATAACTCATCGCTTTGTTAACTTGAAGAAAAAGTTCAGATGTTTGATCACAATATTATGCGGAATAGTTCACAGAGTGAAAAAGTTGCAGGAAATACGAAGAAGAGTCCTTCAAGGTTTAGCCGGCCTTTCAGACATACTAGAAGATTTGACACCGTAGCTGGATGGACAATAAGCTTTGATCTTTATCAAATTTGAATCTAACCTAAGTGCTGTTTACAAAAGCAAATTTTAAAATTCATTTCTGATGAAACGCCCACAAGGCAACGGACAAAGGGGAGAGCGCCGAAGGTAAAGAGTACGTGTTTGACGCAGCAACTCCTACTCGAACGCGAATTCACGCATGGTCACTTCTTCAGTTTCGTTCAACAACCTGTTTTGTACGCGGGGGCAATAATAGGTTTATTACTTGCTATTTCTCAAACACAAATAGCCCAAATTCGGGGGTTGCCGTTTTATCTCTGACTGTATTTTTCTCGCCATCGTTTTAAATTATTTTATCACTACTGAAATGGAAATAAGAAATGGCCGCAGGGTTTATTCGGCATCGCCGTAGTAGAAAACGAACAGAAAACGTATATTTCCGAGTCGCGGAATCAAGAAGGGCAGTTTAAAATATATTTTTTTTATGCTTGGGTAGTTTCAGTGACCAAGGACCACGTAAACTGTTCAACAAAACGTGCAATTTCCTAATTCACAGTCAACACACGTGTGCAATTAATATATAGCTAACCGAAATTAGCAATAACTGCCCCCAAAAACGAAATATGTGTTTGTAACAATCCTGTGAAAGACAGACTCAACAGGACCGAAAACACGTTGACGTTTTTGCCACTCCGCTGACAATGAAATAGTAAAAAGAAAATTAAGATTCTTGCAAAGCAGGTTAAGGGGTCGTTAAGGCAACATACCGACCACGGAGAAGCTAACGTTGAAATAAACAAGGTTTGCATATGTCGCTTCTAAAAGTCTTTAAAGTGGCAACCCCGTAGATATCTATGTTTCTATTTTTCTTACATCGGTTTCCCACAAAACGCTCACTATTGAATAGGTAAACATAACTTCAACATGGTTTCTTTGAATGGATAAATGTACACAAATGTCACACTAGTCATTGGGCGTGAGAAAAACTCTCGAAATAGCTATTTCCACACACACGCTCAAATATGGCGGGGAGAAAGATTAGCTTATGAGACTCCTAAAATGAATTTCCCATCGCCTGAGCATGTAAAGAGCAAATTAAACATATTGAGCTAAAAGTCACGGACACTACAAACAAAAACCTTCTTTGCTCGTGCGACAATAAACAGTCGCCCTGCCAGGTGGTTTCACGCCCATACCTTTGGGTGCTTTCACAGCCGAATAATGAAATACACCGTAGAGACCGGTACAAGCTAATTTTTACCCTCTTGTCGGTGGGTATCGCCAAATTGGAATTGGAGCAACATTTATGAATTGGAAAACTCGTTTGTCTTTTTTTGTGCCACTTTACGAATGAGACGATAATCGCTTTAGAGGAATATTAGCGCATGATTAGGGCCTCGAATATGTGTGTGCGGTAAGGGGTGGGGGTAGGGTGGGTGTACAGGCGTACTCGATCGAACTTGAGGTGTAGGTACGTTTGCTGCTAAAGTCTATAAACCTGATTATATGTCTAAACCGAAAACTCCACGTCAAGAAACAAAAAGGTATCCGTTGGGTTCAGTATAGCAAGTTTGTTTACTGATCAATTATTTTTGCTAGCTCACAAGCACATTCAAATATATTTTCAGGGAAAGATGAATTTATTACTCTCGACAAGTGGGGAGAGTGAAATTTTTAGTCCACTGTCTTGCTGTCCAGTGAACCTGAAACGGAGGGATGCACGAAACAAACATCGGAACACGAATTTTACGTTTTCAAAACCTACTGAATAAATTATTCATTCCTTAGAATGTATTTACTGTTAGACCTTTTCCTCCCCGGTCAGACTTCGGCACCGTAAAGCAATTAACACTTGTCGAGTATTTTTCTCACACAGCAAAGTCATAACCACGACACTCTTTTCTCTGCTAGCTGTCAGCGAAGACAAAGCAAATCATGGCGTCTGCATTATAATGGAAATAATTTTCACGAAACAATAGTTCGTTTTCGGTGTCTTTTGTGGCTTTATCAGTCTTCCAGTAATAATTCTATTCTCTTTAAAATATATCTAAGCAATAAATTTAGCTTGAAATTGATATCTGATTAGCTTGGACGGAGAAATTGGTTTCGCAAAAACGCGAGTTTTACGAATAATTATACTTTCGGCTGTATTATTTTTTAAACTTTCCAGTCTCCTGATTCAGCTAACTTCGGCAATCTCTAGAATTTCAGTTCGCATGGCCATTTCACGATGATCGAGATGTACATAACAATGATTTTTAGAGCGAAATAGTCTTGTCACTGTTGAACCTGTTACAAAAAATGAAATGAGAACATGAGTGGTCGAAAAACTCGTGTTGTGGGAGACACCGGCAGAGATTCTGAGCTATATAAGATAAATCATTCTTGTCGTGCTAATTGTAAATCCCCCCATCCCGCGTAAACGCACGGGTGGAGGATGGAGGACATTTATGTCACTATGTTTAAAGTTAAAAAATTAAATTAAGATATTGCGGTAAACTAAAACTCTAGTGAAAATACAACCGCCGCTTTGAAAGTTTTCGTAATAATTATGGTTGAGTTCTTAGTAAAATGCAATTTGGGCCATTTGTACTAAACATAATAAGACACAAAAGGGCTTGAAGTTGCCTTGGCGAAAAGAACACTGCTTGTAGAAGCATTCTATACAAAATGGAGTTTCTCGTCACCAAAGTTTAAAGGCTTTGTTTAGTTGTTTGTTTAACGAAAAATTCTCAGAGCGTCATTTTAAAGGCGAAAAATAAGAAAAAAAAAAAGATAGATATAGATATAGATATCCACCTGCTGAACCAGGCTGGATTATGATTTTTATGTTATTTTTATTTTTTTGTACAGCGAGGCACACTAGCTGTGACAGCCAGGAAAAACTAGCTGAAGTAATACTTAAGAAACTGGGGCCATTCTGTGATGTTTGCCGCCATGACAAACCGGCCGTTTAATATGTAGTACTACGTGTTGGGGCAATAATTAAAAAGAGGCTATGTTTAAGTTCAACAAACCAGAAACTGGCAACTGAAACATCACCCGAGTCAAACGGCATATTTGCTAAGTGGGTTGTTTCATAACATTTTTTGATTCGCAAAGCATAATTAATGTACCGGTTTTGGTATAAAGCAGTCATAAAATTTCTGAATACAGCGGAAAATCATAGCGACGCTCTTCCTTTTAAAAACGGCTTCCGAATAAGCCCACTGCGCTGTTGCTTTGGATTGGCGTGGCCGCGTGTTGTGGACAATGTCCCATGCACTGATCAACAGAACAATCAAAATAAAGCATTTTAGTTTTGCGGATTACAGTGGAGCCACAACTTATTCTTCTGTGTCGTAAATAATGCTAGCATGCACCGTGGGAAAAAGGACTTGTTTTCTGTAAAAGTATAAAGCCGGATTTAAGCAGTTCAATAAAGTTGCATTTTGAGACTTTGAAGGGGATTTGCTAGGCCGAACGTTGTTTTTATTAGAAAATATTCATTTGGGGGACACTTAGGGCTGTGATACCACATTATGAAAGAACAACACGGAGAACAACAACACAGATATTATGTGCATGTGAAGAGGTTAGTTTTGATGACACAAAAGGGGTTTGGTCTAAAATAATAGTCAAAAACCGGTCACAGTGTTTTCTGCGTCATGTTGCCTGACAAGAAGAAGAAGTTGTATTTTAAAAGTCAAGAGCTAAGATGGAAGTTCTGTAGATATCCTTCTGGTGTTGCAGTTTTTAACTAAAATACGCCACACTAGGCGACTCTTGAAAAATTGGTGGGATACTTTACTTTATAGATAGGCAAATTCTGTCACCTAATGTTGCATAAATTCTTCCCTCTTAAATCTTTCCACGCTCTGTAGCTGACCCCGTCTGAATTTTAAATGAAAGTTCTCCTGAGTTGGCCAATGTTTACAACTACAAAGAAATCGGTCAGGAATAGAGACGTACAAACATCATTGCTCGGTTCTTTCCTTAAGGCTATTGCCGTCGTTTTACTCAATTTCATTCTAAGTAATTTGACTACGTCCAAGAAAACCAGAATGCGGAAGAACTTTGAACAAGCATATTCATGAAAAGGATTTTTGATATCTTAAAGTGACCTAGCTAGACTTGTGCCAGATTTTCTCGAGCGAAGTTTGGTTGCCACGTGAGCTGAGCGCTGAGCATGTGCAGTTGACGTTCGAGTGAATTGTGGTTTACGATGCTTGACAAGACAGACTTAAATCCAGAAATCAAACCGAAGCTTCTTTGGAGTAAAACGATGGAAAATTCGAGAAAACATTTTTAGCTGGCTACTTCAAAAGATGCGTTGGATTAAAATTACTTGAGCACATCGATATATTTTCTTTATTCCCTTGTCATTAGGACTTATTTCTTTAGAAAAGAAATAAAAGAATCAGATAAAACTGTTATGGCCTAACAATTGACTGTGAGAGGAATTGCGCTGTGTAGTTTTGCAAATATAAGGGGGCCACTAGGAGCGGGAATTCTCATTTTACAATGATTTGAATCATAAGTCGCCGAACAATCGGGCTACGAAATAAAACGCCAACAACTGATTATATACTCTAAGAAGCTAGTTTTGAAATGGAAGAAAGACCAGTTTCGACCTTCGACTAGTTGCCCGCTGAAACGAACTGTCTAACTTTAATGCGTTGAGGTCTGGGGCGAGTTCAACAAACTTTCACCGTGGTTTCAGTTAGAAAATATTTCCAAAATCCATGCGATCACTGCTCAAGATCCAATGAGTGGTAAGATCACAGTACAGCATTAGTGATACAAGTTACAAGACAACATACTACACAGTTGGTGGACCAGAAGTTATGGCGGGGCTGGCTGATCCTCACAGGTGCAGAATTTAGGATCACTAAAGTGGCATATGGTAAATAATTGCTTACCGCCAACTAGAGCTCCTCTAACGTCCATCCTGCGATCGTCTTCACAAAAATATCCAAAACCACGGGCCAAACCGAAAGTTCCGAAAAACGGATGTGTCTCAATTAGAGTAAACAAGAGTAGATTCACTAATCATCAACGATATTGGTCCGACAGCAAAACATTACCAGACACATTGTCGACTGCAAGAGAGAAATGAAAGACCGCACCGTTTCGACAAGCGCAGGTCAAATACATGTGTAAAATGAATGCTCGCTGCGCTAATAGTTGGGTATAAAGCTCCGGGTTATTGTTGAGTCAGAGTTCTTCCCAAACATGCCATCATTGCCCTGGCGATTGGAAATTCATGGCAAGGGACTAGTCGTATACCTAGAAACCTTCCGTCAAACCATGGAAACAAGGATTTTTACGAGAACATGAACACAGTTTGACTTTCTAATTACAGGTCTTGAATATAGCGCGGCCACTGCCACTGTACCGTACACATGAAGAATATCAGGATTTTAAAACGAATTGCCGCATCCCATCACTGCAGTAATGCTTCGGAACAGTGCGACAATGAAAGTAAAATTCAGTTGTTGTTTTGAGCCAAAGTGATAATAAAAACAACGGGTTGATCCGTACTGGTGTAAACTCCATTCTGCAATGCCGAATCTCGAATTTCGGGCACATTTTGAAGAGCTCTGTTGCTTATGATATGGCAATAAACAGTCTGTGGCTGAGTTCATACATAAATATTTTAGCTGTGAAAAATTACGCCAAACTTTGAGCCGGCTCGCACATAAAATATGAGTAGCGTACCTGTACTCACGATTCCCCTACGTACAGTCCGACAAGGCCACAATACTTTTCCACACTTCAGGCTACAATAGTTCAATCTTCGCCTTTTACATGCACTGGAGTCGCAACACTGAATGCGATCAAAACATTCCCGCCACAAGGGGCCCACAAGGTCGCACAAGTGCGCGACTGCATTTGTTACGTAACTACCCGCCCCAGACTCCTCACGTCGCACCAAACCAAGACGTAAGTTTGGTGAATACGGCCCCAAATGTTTCTAAAAGACAGCAACGAATACTCGAAACAGCCAAACGTACGTACGCGAAGGCTGTAGTTATTTTACCCTGAAAACCGCTATATCGAACATAATCCGATTTCCCTTTAAAAATAATAATAGTAATTTCAAAAGATAATAAAAGCATTGCAGTGACTGAACCAACAGTTTTTAAAAAAGTATTGGAAAAAAGTATGCTTATTTATGTCATTATTTAATAAATAGACGATGGATAGGTAAATACATATGTATACACACTATTTATAAATAAGTATTAATTCTGTTTTGTACAAATACATTGTTCAGTTCGCTGTACATAGTTCTGAGGAACAAGGGAAACGCACAGCCACACTGCTGTTTTACACGGAGCTTGCGTGAGTCAATCTGAAATATTTCTATTCACACGTCGTCAATTCGAGTATTATAAATATTAATTCTGTTTTGTACAGATACATTGTTCATTTCGCTGTACATAGTTCTGAGGAACAAGGGTAACGCACAGGCACAGCTGTGTTACATGGGAGGATGCGCCAGTCAATCTGAAATATTTCTATTCACACGTTGTCAGTTCGAGTACAGTAAAAATGCGCTCTCTGTCGGCATCCTTTGCACGTTTGACGCTGTTCTTTCGGAACCCCCAGTTGCTAAAGCGTCCGCAAGAAACCGAGTCTAGCTCTTGCGATATGACACATGCTTGGGTGGCCGGAAAGCAACTCCGCTGATCGAAAGTTCGTCGACGCCTTTGGCTGGGGGAAGGCTGTTTCTCTTCGGTTTTAGTCGAGGCGTTGATTGGCTTGAGTTGGAACCCACGTTATCAGCCGCACCACGATATCTCTTCTGAATTGTGTGGCCTTTTCCCGCCGGGACTCCTGACTGGTAAACGGTGCTTGGGGGTGTAGCATTGCTGACGAAGTTTCGAAGCTCGCCTAGGAAACGAAAGAGAATATGTCACATCAAAAACGTGATGTAGTAAGAATGGACACTTCAATCAGCTGAGTAACTTCGTCTGAGTAAGCTATAAAAAATCAAGCTCTTTATACTGCATGGTAGACTAAGGGAGAAAATTGAAGTTGATCACTCTTGGGAGTGAAAAAGTTAAAATACGCAACATGAGTGTGCTTCGAATAAAAAGCAATCCCGGTGGTAACGCGAAAGGAGCTATTTTCCTTTCAAATTGCAACGCAAGGCAAGTTGCATGAAAAGTAGAACAATCTTCCAAAACTGATCAGTTTCTCCTCTTGTAATTTGCCTCGCAATGGCGTCGTGTTGCAAGTAAAATTTGCCTTGTGTTAGTATCCATTAGCGAAACAACTCTTCTATGCACTCACCATCAGGTGTCGCACTCATCAAACCACCCTGAAGACTCAGCACTTTACTCGCCCCAGGTAAACGCGGGATATCTGTGGCGCGCACAGGGGAGGGCTTGGGAATGGAACTTCTCTTCACGCGTCTTGAGCCTCTTCCTTCGAGGCCCAGGCCGGCTCGGTCACGGCTTCTGGTCGAGTACGGTTGCTGTGCGGCTGCCGCCGCTTCTGCAGCTTTTTGCCTGGCCAGCTCTTGCAGTTCTTCTTTGCGTGTGCGTCTTGGTTTAACTAGAACAGCCAAACATGAACATGAGAAAAAGGTTTACCCATTTGAACGCAGGTTCTCCCAACCATCCGACCACGGAGCGAACAGAAGGAAAACAGTAGTAACTATTAAAAGTGCACACTATCATGTTTTGTGCATTGTGTTGTCATGCATGGTAGCTGATTTAGTGTGACACTTGCAACCTTAAGGATTTATGTTTTACCAAGTTCAGAAGTTCAGTCAAGTCCACATTTGACACTGAAGTAATAAATCCAACTCTCGTTCAGTGGCAGAAACTGTGGCACTTCTTTACCTTTATGGATTTTCGTCTCATCAAGAGAAGCTGAACGCAGTCGTCTGGTGGGCCTGCTTCCCGGCGCCACCTTCTTGGTCGCTGGCTTGTGTTTCCTCACTACAGGTTTCCTTCTCACAACGGGAAGCGACTCCTCCGACGATGCGTCACCACCCTTCTTGTCAATCACAGACAAGTCACTCATGCTTAGCGATGCCTTCACTGGCGACGGTCGTCTGCCATCTGTTTTGGATTTCTTCCCGTCGATTTTTAAGTTTGTCTCTGAAGTCTGTTCCGCGTCATCCGCAAGAACAAGCAACGTCGTTTTGGTCGGGACGCCGTCGTCCGTTCGGAGACTAATCCGACTTGACGAGACACTCTTATCCCCGTCGATTACGCCACGACGGCGCGCAGCTATTTCGGCTATTTTCCGAGTGCGCGAGAACACTGGCGTCGGAGAAACCTCGGATTTCGATCGCTGGTTTTCGGGGTCCGGATTCTGAGGGGTCGAGGAGTATTCATCG
This sequence comes from Plumapathes pennacea, assembly GCA_964036295.1. Taxonomy (NCBI): domain Eukaryota; kingdom Metazoa; phylum Cnidaria; class Anthozoa; order Antipatharia; family Myriopathidae; genus Plumapathes; species Plumapathes pennacea. The sequence continues at coordinate 7,846,801 of OZ038465.1, read as the reverse complement.
TTGTTTGGCGTCTCCTCGCGTGTTTTTCTCCTGGGACTGGGTAAACCAGGAGGAAGGCTGAGGATTAAGAGTGAAAGGTTAAAGGGGCCCTCTCAGCCTTTTAAATGTTTTTGTTTACATCTGGAAAATCCAAGGCTGAATTTGGTTCTCAACACGAAAGAACGTAATTAATCAAAAGAAGAATAGTTTAGTAACACTTTTACACCAAAAGAAACTAATTTTCTTCTCAAACGAGTCGGATGGAAGTGGATTGCTATTCATCTTTCGACTTTCAGGGGCCCCAAAAATGGCGGAATTAAGGATTTCGGCGCGCAAAGGACTGTGGTTGAAAGGGCCCCTTTAAAGTAAAGAAACTTGCAGTGCACCTCTCGGTGACGGTATTAGGAAGAAGAGATGGGACAAATTTGACGAACAATCCCTACCCGCTGGTGAGATGTAGTGCTTCTTCCGGGAACAAGTTCTGCGAGGAAGGTGTCGGTCGCGACATCTTCACAGGGGAGTTCTGGAGTGACGTCAGACGAGATGAGGACTCTTCACTGAGAGGCGACAACTTACTACTGTAAGGAACTACAAGAGGAAACAGGCGATCATAATTACAGACCATTACAAGAGGTTCGATTCAAGAAGCCACAACAACAAGGCGACAATGATATAAGGCGTTTATGTTATAGAGGCAATAACGAGATCGTCACATGGTGTAACGACAGTAAAATACGAATGTAACGATGATAATACAATATGACAAAACATGATATGTGATAACATAAATATCACATCACAGCGAATAGTGTAAAAAAAAAGTCACTACAGAGATAAGAGTACTTACATAAACTATCCTTAGGTGCAGTCAAACGGCGATTTAATCCAGCGAGTACCGAGGCCTACGATACAGACAGAATTTTACACTTTAGTGGTGCACTTCTACACTACTCGGTCACAAGTCCAGTCCAGTTGTCACTTAACTTTGCTAGATCGCAATGGTACTTTAGACTGGCTTCAATAAAACTAACACCAACTGCCAACGAAGAAGATGACAACAAAACCAACACCAAAGACGACAACGACAACAACAACAACAACAACAACGACGACGACGGCGACAATAACAACAACACAACACCAATACCAACGATTATAACGACATCACTGGCGACAACACAACACCAACACCAGAGACGACGACAACGATGATAACGACAACACCACCACTAACTCCGGCAACAACAACGACGACGACAATATAAACACCAACGCAACAACAACGACATGACGCTAATAGGAACTTGAACAACTTAACCCACCCTGGACTGTACACTGCCCGTTGAGCCCGTCAGCGAAGACTGGGTGTCTTCTCGAGCCAGCAACATTGCGTCACGCTCCTCGATTTCAGAGATCTGCTGCTTGTAAACATCGTACAGAGCCTCCACTTCTGATGGACAAGTCACACTGGCATCTGAGGGGAAGAGTTGTCAAACACAACGGTTAACCTCTAGCGGATATTTGAACAGAGACAAGAGAGTGATGTAACTCGGAACAAACTTGAGGTACAGTGGAAAAGTTGCAGCGCAGAAAAAATGTGGGTGACGAGTGCGTAACATAAGTTCTATGTAAAATGATCAAATGTGTTCTACAGTAACAAGCGTGTATGAGACTGAACCGGAAGCATTAAAGGCGCCTCTGGCACCACTATTTAAAACTTGCGTAGATTGCGTGACCATACCGTCTATGATCTTCTTCTGTAGCTGGATGATCTCGTCACACAATCTTTGTCGTGACTCGTACTTGCACATCTCCAGGTCTTTATGACGAAGCAAGTTCTCGCGCAGTAGTGACTGTGACTGCAGCTCTGCGTTAGTAATCTCGAGTTCATGAACTTTACACAGTAAACCCAAGATCTCGCGATTTTCTCCGCTACTGATTCTCTTGGGTAACAACTCTTCGAGATGTTCAACTTCTTGACGAGTCTGTTGTAGCTTACTTTGGAGATCAACCTTCAGCTCAGACATGCGTTTTTCCTCCGCGATTAAAGTGTTTATCTCCTCTCGTGCGAAGGTGACCTCCTCGGGTTCTAGCAGACTATCAGTGTCCGCCTCGTCTTCTGGCTCAATTTTGTTGCCGCTTTTTTCGGTGTCCAAGTCCTTCTGTTCAACGTCTTCTACGCTTTCGGCTTTCGTGAGTTTGCCGTTCAACTCGATCGCGTTCTTGTCTCTGCTTGCTGCGTCTTCTTTTCCATTTTTGTCGGTTGACTCGTTGTTATTGGCAGTGGCATGGTCCACGTCGTTTGAAGCTTCGTCTGCTTCTCGCATATCAGTCGCACGTCTCGCTTTTCTTCTTGCTTTTTCTTGTTCCCATCTGATGTTGAGATGAATAAAAAACGTAAGGAAAGAAAGAAAGAAAGTGGCAATAACTAAAAAGGCAGAAAGACAGACCGAGAGCGACGTGCAAAGACACACAAAGGCACACCAGGGGACAGAGAGAAAGATACAGAGACCTTAGAAGAAGAAGGGAGAGACCAGGAGAAAGCCGAGAAGCAAGAACTGCTCAGGCACAAGCAGAAATAAGATTCAACTGCACGGGTAAAGTCAAGAGTCCATCAAAGGCAAGAACATGCAGTCAGGAATGCAAAAAAAAAAAAAAAAAGGAAAGACAAGATCGGTAACTCACTGGTCAAGGGTCAACATGTTTCTGTTGGTATCAAGAGCAATTTGCATCGCAGCATCCTCCAGTTCAATCAGCTTCCGTCTACAAATCGAAACAAGACTTTGTTTATACAGCGAGTTGACAAAGAATAAAATACAAAAATACACGTTAGGTCTCACCTGATCTCCATTTGTTCCCTAAACGTACTGACAAGCTGGTTTCTCAGACAGTCCATTTCTTCCTGGTCTTCCTTATGAAGGCTGCTCTCTGTTCAGTGAAGCACAACAGGGCCGTGAGACATTGATTTCCAGAGAAGAGATACAGGAGCGTGTTGTGTTAAGGAAGGAACAAGGAAAGGACAAGACGGTAGAAGCAACAAGTGTACGATGTTCCAAGCATTTAGTAACTCCCACACTCATGAAATTTGCTCCTGTCTTGGAAAATAACTCTTTTGAGTCAGTTTTCGCCATTTCTTAACGGCCTTCGCCATCATTGAACCGTTGTCATAATTATCGTCGTCGATCGTCATCATCATCATTATCATCATCACTATCACCATTACCATCACCATCACGACCATCATCATCACCATCATCATCGTCTTTATCACAATCATCAAAACGTCGCCGTCTTCATCAACATCAATGTTAAGGTCATTATAACCATCACCATCGTCATTACTCATCATTACTGGCCATTTTGGATAAATGGGTGATTTTACTTTTTTCATTGCTGACTTACTTCCGACTGTGCTGCCCCTGTTCTCGACTTCGTGGTCGGCAATCTTCATCTTGAGCCGGAACACTTCTTTTCTCAAGTCCGAGATGATACTGGTGTACTGTGCGATGTGGTAAGACACGTTGAACTGGTTCTGTTTCACCTGAAGAAAGAAACAGTTGTCTGGATTTAACCAAATGTCTCCAAAAAGTGAAAATATCACTGAAGCTGAATTTGAGTTTGGCAGTGAAATGGTTGAGAGAATACCGTGTGGCATGAACTTTCGCGGGAGTATAGGTTTCGCGGATTGCAGATTTTTTGCGTTTTGCGGGAACAAACGTTCGTAAATTTTACTGTTGGGAACAAATTTTCACGGATCTCGGGAAAACTCCGGTTGAAGGCCTTCCAAGATTTAAAATATTGTTTGCAGTCAATTTTAATTGAGATCCAGCAATCTAAATAAATTTCCACGTATTTTTTTTTCGCAGGTATATTTTTATAGGTTCTAAATTTGCTTGAGGGGAAAACTATGGTACACTACAGCTCCTTGAGCTATTTTCCACCAAAACAGCCTGGTCCCCTTTAAGGATGTATGAATTAAAGCAATATTCCCTGACTCACCCTGGTTTTGATGTTCTTTGCTCTGTCAGCGTACAGCAAAGTGTTCCTTGTTTCCTCAAAAGAAGAACCTGATGGACTGACATGAGTGATCATGACGGTCAGACAGTTGCCACCCAGAGAGTCCTGACAAATAAAAGATCAAAATGCACAACAGTTAGCAAGTCTCCTGTCTACACTGCTAAATAACTAAAGAGCACAATACCAGTTAATTTTTAACTTCTCACCCTCAATGCCTTCTCCCCATTCTTTCGCTCTGTCTGTCTGTCTGTCTGGAAGTCAGGCCGTAAGATAGATCTACCTGTAAGCTGCTATGATACTTGGTCATACTTACCTTAAGAAGTCTGGTCAACTTGCTGTCTCTGTAGTTTACATAATTGCCACGGTTTTCACCTGAGTGAACGCAAAGTGTAAAGTTACACATTCAAGTACATGTACTTGTGACTTCCTAAGTTTGTTTCAATACAACTGACTAATAAGCACTGTCATCAACTAGGATAAAACATATCTTAAAGTAATCATCATGCAAAATGCATTTAAGGAGCAAACATTTTGAACAGTACAAAATATAGCTACATCACTAAAAGCATGTCCATAACACAAAATCCTTGCAGTTTTGAGTTACATTATTTTATTAATCAATAATAACTTCAATCACTTACTCAGTGCATTAATACAGTTGCCAAGGGCAAGCAATGAGCGATTGATGTGAGCCCCTTCTATCATACGCTTGCCTCGATTCTGTGGAATGAAAAATAGAATGAACTTTTTAAAACCTTTAAGTATCTAAAGAAGGTATGATCTCTAAAGAAGCTATATGCAGCTAAAATAAAGTCTATGCACTGTACTGAAAAGGAATAGTTTGCCTCTGACCACTCTTGGGGTATAAAGAAGGGGAAAGTGCCTGCTGCCCCTCCCTCCTTGCCAATTCTTCCCACTTAGGGCTGCAATATATTCCACTCAAACAGGTCCCAATATTACCTTTGTTTGCGAAGCTCTCTCTGACCCAGCTAAATCTACCATGAACAACTTGCCAACTCGGAACTCCTGCATAATGTTCTTGACACGACTTCTTTGCTCAACAGTCACCTGTTTAAGAACAGTGTTATGTAATTTATACAGTACAAATGAATGAACTTTTTCATGTCCCTATATCCATTCAAGAAAAAGTGTATGAGTGATGCACTGTCAGAATTGACAGTTCAATTGGCTGTTTATCTGAGCAAGTTATGAAACACTAAAAGAGTAACTTGAAGTTGGTCATGAAAGTTGGAAATAAAAGACTTTAATGCATCACCTGAAGAACAGCATGAGATCGTGAAGATGTCTGGTTAGCTGCAGTTGGTTCACAGGTTCTCTGTTTGTTTCCCATCATTAACATGCTCATGACCTAGTAGGAGGAATTCAAAATAAATTTGGTTAACATAATAAACATTACAATACAAAACACAGCTTTATTAACCTGGAATGTTCAATATTTTGATTATTGTATTTATATTTTGATAATATCTAAAATAAAACTGGGATACCTCCCATGCTCTGATTGGTTAAAACTCTTCTTTAAATAATGATAAAGACATTCTATAAAAGTGCTATAAGTGTAGGGTACAAAGATATGGAAAGCATGTTGGGTGTTTTTGTAGTCAGATATGATTTGGAAGCATGTTATGTTGTTGTTGCTTATTAAACATGAATAACATGCCATCGCATCTTATTTAATGTTTATTATTTTAAAGACTGAAGTTACAGAAGTTGCTAAAAGTCACATACTTGTACAGTTACAATTATAGCAACTCATTCATTCTATTGATTGCTATAATAATATATTACCTACCTCGCTGGTTGTTTTGGCCTCCACTTCAGAAATCCCAGCCACAACAACACCCTTTGAGTCCTCTCTCAGATCCAACACACCAGATGATGGATTCAGCAAATCCCTGATCATTTCATTGTAAATCTGGAGAGAACACAAATAAATTTAACAAAACATCCTTATCTATTAATGATTATTATATTATTGAAAAATAATAAAGAAATATGACTAAAAAATACTGTGATGAAAAAAAAAAAACATACTCATTGCATACTTCAGAACTACATGCTATATATGTTGGACAGTACTATATACACATCACATATAATCAATATGATTTTCTCAGCCAAGCCTTTCTCACTGAACCTTAGTTGGAAGTACCAGAAAAGCATAATTTTCCCATATACACGAGGCATAAAAAGGAATCCCTTTCAGGTGGAGCCTCCATGTATAACCTGTCACAGGGAGTACATTCGAGAGTAACACATTGGAACAAGATTTCTATGACCAGGGGCCAATTCAAAAAACATTTACAATGTATTTTACCAGTTGGGCCAATTTCCCCACATGTTAAAACACACCTTAACTTTTACCATGACCACATCAGTTCCATTTATACAGTTGAGACCTGTATCTATAATGTTTTGCAAATTGGAGTTTGTTTAGTGGTGTTTGAATAATGGTCCAACTTGTAAAATACAAGTGTAAATGTTTATTTAATTGGCCCCAGGAAAAACAACAGTTGAGCCTGCTGTACTGCAGTGTACCTCTAGGTAAGACATGGACACCCTGTACGTCATCTCCTCCTTGGTCTCCTCCATTTTAGAAAACAAGTCGTTCAGTGCTCTCCCCATGATTCCAGGTTCATTGTCTGTACCCAGCATTGTGTATGTCTTGCCAGCACCTGTACAGATCACTTTACATTGTTATCTGATACCAATGTACCACAAATATTACTTAAATGGTTGAAAGCTGTTCACAGTTCACTTAAACACTACCAAAAAGAGTGTTTATTAAAAACTATTGCTCCTACCAATAATATTCCTGTTTCTGCTTATTACCTGTTGCTCCATAAGCAAACACAGAAGTGTTGTAGCCAGTTATCACATTTGCTATTAGGGGTTTGGATGTCTTCTTATATACTTCTTCCTGAAATGAGATAAAGAAAATAGAAAACATCATTGTCACTGACAGTAAAACCAATGGAAAATCCATCAACCTTTCCCCGTATGCCGGTATTAATTTCTGGAAATGTTCAAAATCCCACCAAATTATGTACCTGTGTTGCATTAGGACCAAAGGCTACATCAAATATATACTGCCTCTCTCTGGACCGGTTGGCTCGCAGAATGTCATCTTGGTCTTCATGTGGATCACGTAAAACTACCAGCTATAAACAAAAATTACAACATTAGCATATACCACACAAGAGAATAGTGCTTTTCCAACATTCTGATTGGCTCAATCTTGGATAGCAATTACTACTATTCACCTCCTGGTGGCTTCCGGTAAAACGAAAATTTGCGCATGAATATTTACCTCCACTAACACTATTGTTAACTATTGTTAACTATTGAAAATACTATTGTTAACTTAAAAAATTAGTTGCCTAATGTATAGTCTCACTCACACACTTATTTTATGCAACTCAAACTCAAAAGCTTGCAGAATATGATAATTTGAAACACTGGAAAATTGCAATTATATTACAATTTGGATTACTGTAGAGTCAGCCCAAAAACCTGCTCCTACAAGGAACACTATAATCTGTACTTTGATCAGCTAAGGCCCAGTTCAGACCCCAATCTTTTCATGAGCCAAATTAATTTGAGTTTGGTTCGACCCAAATTACTTAGTTTCGCCTGTTGATTCAGGCGCCATACTTATTTGGCTGAACTTGATTGAACTGCTTGACAAATACATTAAAACACATTAAAAACGTTTATAATGATTCATGCATAGATTCAGCTCATGAAAAGTTCTGCGTCTGAATCAGAGTCGTTCGAAAGCCGTAATTCCTGGCTGGTCCAGGTGAAAAGAACGGCTGAGCCGTTCCAAATTAATCAGCCGTTTTTAATTGATTCAGACGCCAAAGTTTTCAAGTACTCGATTGAATGAATTAGGTTCGGCTCATGAAAAGATTGGCGTCTAAACTGGGCCTAAGGTGAATATTATTTCTAATATGGATGATAGTTGTACTAGCTTTAAACATGGCCCTTAGAGCCATTCCAAATTAATCAGCCGTTCTTAATTGATTCAGACGCCAAACTTTTCAAGTACTCGATTGAATGAATTAGGTTTGGCTCATGAAAAGATTGGCGTCTGAACTGGGCCTAAGGTGATAATATTATTTCTAATATGGATAATAGTTGCACTAGCTTTAAACATGGCCCTTATATATGTTTGGATACATTATGATACTCAGTTAACACTCTTTGGCAGCACTGACAAAGTGCAGGACGTGGGTTGGACAGTAAATCTCAAATCCCGTATCAACAAGACAAAGAATTGGAAATTTAGTTCTTTTATCAAAACCTAGTACAGTTAGTCTATTCAGGATCGTGCAGAAAGTTCTTAAACATAATCATAGTCCATCCCACTGACATTATAGACGTTTTTTTAAATTCTGCGAGCGATAAAATAACTTATAGTAAAAACTCTTCCGGCTTCACAACTGTCTCACTGTCCAGTATCCCGCGAACTGATATTTAGCCGTTATTTATAGGAGTTGAAGGATTACACACCTTTAAATAATAAATTTCCCACAATCATAGAAACTTTAATTACACCTCTACCATGGAACAGATTTATACCGAAGGTGTGAAATGTATCACAACAACAACCTGATAGTTATTACAAATACCCAAATGTGCAGATGTTGTTTTCCACTGACTTGCGGCAAAACATCTTGTTTTTTTGCGACGCATTTCCCTTCTGAACGAGGCAAAGCTTCCACTTACCTTGTTATCCAGCACATGCACGACTTCAGTTTCTCCTTTCTCTTGCATTTCCACTCCACTCAGTGGTCGAACTCTCACAGCAACCTTGTGTGAAAATGGACACAAATTTTATATGGCGCGCATTTCCAGAAATAGGATACACCGTTAGAGGAACAAAGAAACGGGGATTCGTCTTACCAATAGGCTCTGTGTTTGCTCTTTGTCCTTATCTGGCATGGTGTTTACAGAAGAATGCAGTTAGAAGACGCTCGATTCGAAAACTTGCAAGCGATTAATGTAAAACGCCGCTTGGAAACCCATCTCCTCGCGCCGTTTGAATGTTCGAATCGAAGCTGTCGAACAGTTACGTATTTCCTGCGAACTGAGCCTGAAAGAAGGTTCTTTGTTTCACAATCTTTCTAGAAGCTATTCATGGAACTCTCGAGGTTAAAAAGTTATTCTCCATCTCCATATTTCTCAACAACTCAAGTCATTGTTATCACAACGAGTCCTTCACGCATGTGTGTTACTGATATCGATGACATCACTACTGGTGTTGTTACCATGGTGACATAACAACTTCGCTCCTTTTGAGTCTGGAACTGGTGCCGAAAATAGGCGCAAATAGTCTAGATTTTTTTAAATGCTCTAAAATAAGGGCAAACATTGAAGCTGCTTGTCCAAAAAAGTAATTCTTGCCCACTTTTTGTTGCAAATATACTAACATATATTATGGAACATTATTTATTCGTAGTCAGTGTTTACTGTGAGAATATTTAAGAAATACATGATGCATCCTGTGTGAAAAAAACCCCTTATCTTACACGGTTATTTAGCCAATCAGAATGCCTGTAGTATCACAGTTACTTTATAATGTAAAATTGAAACCACTGGCAATGTGCTAATCCTTATGAAACGTTTCATGTCCACAAATAGCTTTGCTTTGGAGATATCAGGGGCATTCTAAAATCTCTGCCTTTCCAAAAAATAATTATATTTATTCTTCTGAAGCCAGGGGGGCCACACGGGGGGGGGGGGGATTATAAAAGAAGGTGTAAATAATCTGTACAAGTATGTAAAGAAAAAGTGCTTAAAACCTATCACTATTAAATCCTTAAAACATTAAAAAAATTAGACTAGAAAATTTAAAAAAAGATACTACAGCATTCTGGATTTAGTGCTCTGATTACTCTTGCAGATCAAGCTCAGGATAATAGTAATAATAATAATAATAATAATAATAATAATAATAATAATAATAATAATAATAATAACCTAATGATGCACTAGAATGTCACACAACCATTCCACAAATGTTTCCCAAAAGTATACACATTTTATTGACAAATATTTTATGAATCATGCCATACTTTGCAGTCCTACATTATGTATTTATGTCCTACCAAAAACAACTTCCATAATAATTATTTTATTATATTGTTGAAACAAGTTGAAAAGTATGTACAAATCAAGTATGTCTTCTGATAATATTCAGTAAAAATCATGTATTTAGATCACAGGCAAACATGATAATAAACTAAAGACAAATTCATAATAATAACACACTATTAAATCACTACATCATTTTTCTCTGTTATAACAAGAACGGTTTTCTTCTAGTCAGAGCTAGCCTGTGTACTCTGTCAATTTATTTAATTTAAATATTTAATTTGTGAAATTGTATAGTTTTAATTTATCTTCCAAGAGCTTTTCTCAGCAACTTCCTTTGTTACGACAATAATGAGTTCAGACTGTGGTGGACGGAGCTGGTCTGCAAGGAACTTCTTCATTTCACTATGACCTCCGATACAAACGGGTGCAGTAAGTTTAGAATCCAGATTGTAAAAGTTGCTACCAAGTTCACGAATTGCAAACCAATGCTGTCTTTTAATTGGCATCTGAATTCCAAGCAAATTCATACTACTGGGTTTGTTTAAAATGAATCCAAATATATTCTCCAGGTTCAAAGATTCTGGACTTCTAAAAAAATGGAAAGAGAGAAAAAAACACTGAATAAATATTTTACTGAGACAATACTAATGGGTATACCAGACTATACCAACAATAATATCCTAGAATAAATTTAAGATTTCTAAAGGGTAAATACAGGCAAATGTCTCCTTTCACACATACATAATTCAGCTACAGCTTGCTCGGAAGAAAGTCTGAAAATCTAAGCTAATAAGTTAGCTAATAAGTTGGCTAACAGTTGTCACAGCACATTATAATTTTTACTGCAAACAACTACAACAGTTAAAGTTGATAGGTGCTTTTTTTTAATACTAGATTATTTATATGATCCCTTTGATGGTTTTGTTTATTTTGAGTAGTGTCGTTAAAAGTTAATGTATGAAGAAGTCATACTCACATTCTTTTGTCAAACCAAACGGTTTCGTAGTCCTTCAGCTGCAATGCAGCCATAAGTACGTTGACATCGTAGTCACCCAAGCCAAGCATGTTCTTGTGGGGATTGATCAAGGCCTCGGGATTTAACTGGCAACAAATGTCGTCCAGCATCGATTTGCTGAATGCATTTCGGTCTTGAAAGAGGTTGTTCAACGAATGAAGTGCACAAAGCATTCGGCTCTGACGCTCATGGTAGATCTCCATTCGTCACTGTGTTTCATACACGATCATGTGCGATACATGAAGTATACAGTTCAAAGAAAAATAAATACCGCTGGACAAACAAACAGACGGATCTTTCAGAGTTCTGGGCCTCTGGGGGACTGGGTCCAACCACAATGGAAAAAAAAAAAAAAAACTGATTCGTTTTGTATGCACTGCATCCATTAGGAATGCTGTATCTGTTTTCCCGCGCACAAATTAGCCACGGTAAATACAAAATACCTGGACGAAAACTGAGTACTGAACGTAAACAAAATGTTGGGGTCTGGGGACAAGTGGCAACTACGCAAGCGCAAACGCCTGGGCATTGTTGTTCTGATGAAATATTCTGCAATTTGTTTTGTTTTTCGATTTCATTGCATCAAGTCGTTTTCATATGACATAAGCTCTGTCAAGATCTCTGGGTAAGATACTTAAATAGAGAGTTTGCAGATTGCACCAAAGTTTCAACTGGCCATCGGCGGTTCCCAGATGGTGGCACTTTGATGGTTTGATATTAACCGAGTGGAACAGAACAAAGTATTTTGTAGAATGCTTCTGAGATAAGGATTGCAGGTGGAAGAAGAAAAGCAGGTTTGTTTTATTGGGTGATCGCGAATTTTACTAAAGGATCCCGGCTTATATACAAAAATCACAAAATATGTCGACGTGGATCTTTTGAACACGTAATATTATCTTCATCACGTTAACAATGCAATATTGAGTGTAGCGTACTATTAAGTTTTTTTTTTAATTTTATCATAAACGATTTACAGATCAATTTCAAATTTCTGTTTTAATCCCTTGCCAGTAGTGCTTTTGCTTTATGTAACTTGATCAGGTGAAAATACTATAAAGCTGCAACTACTACAGCCAGACTATTACTTGAATGTGCAGTTGTTTTCCTTAATAGTTGGGAGAATTCATGTTTTTTTTTTGTAATACAAGCTCAAGACTCCCAATATTTTTGATGGCCCAGAAATATTCCTAGTCTTTATCTATGAACCAATATATAATTTTGGGTCATAAAACACTAATTGCTCTATTTATAAACCTCTCTGGGAGTATTTTGTGTCTATTTTTATTTTGTCTGTTGGGCATAATTTATATTTTGTTTATTTTTGGATCTGAAATCACAGCATTAACATGAGTGCAGCTACTGAAGAGATTAATGTGGAGGAGAAGTTATCTTCCCTGTCCAAGCAAGAGGCCTTTTTGCCCAATGGTGTCGATAACCTGTTTGCCCCAGACACAGGTGATGAGTTGTACGCTGACGGGAAAGTTAATGGTTCCCAGCATACCGAGGATTCCAGGGTAGGATATGTAGATGATCTAAGTTTTAGCATGATCCTAGTACGTGAGATCTTGGCAGGATCTATTCTTAAAAGATTAGCAGGATCTTACCAAGATCTTGGCAGGACCTACCAAGATCTTGAAAGATCTTACAAGAATATATCCAAGATAAAAGCATTAACCATAAAGCATAAATCTGGACCTGATTAATCTTGGCTAACTGAGATTTTGACAAGATCTTGTAACAAAATATTTTATCAAGATTATGGTAGGCAAGATTTGCATATAAATACCTTGCTCCAGGATTCTCTTGAGACAAGGTCTTACAGGATATTGCTGAGATGTTCAACCTGAGAATATTATATTTTATTTAAAATCTGCAGTCAGTGTAATCCCACGTGGGGTGCTATTCAAGACAATTTCTTTTTATTGTAACCTTGTTTAATCTTTTTTAATACACTATAGTTGTGTGAAATTGAATGGTGTTTATCTCCAAAATATTTATAGAGCCTGGCAGATGTAAAAGACAGTGACTGTGTTGAATTTCAACTCATTCCTCAATAAGACACTTTCACAATCATGCACAGCAGCAACATGACAAGCTTCACGCTTTCGCCCTCCTACTGTATCTAACATTGAAGGTGCCAAAACTCTCAGCAGGGTCCGATATTTGAGTGCGTTCACTTCAGCAAGACGTGAATGTTTCGGGATAATAAAAGCATCACTCCTATGGACTACTCAAATGTTTCCGCAGTGAATAAAACCAGGCCGAGAAATTCTAAAACATTTCACTCACATTTTGGAATAAATAGGCCACAGTTTCCTTTCCAAAAACTTGGGCGAGCTGCCTGAAAGCTTTGTGTAGGAGAGGAAAACGAGGCCGGAAAACATCTCAGAATAAATAAAGCCACAGTTTCCTCTCCAAAGCGTGGGCGAGCCGCCTGAAAGCTCTGTATAAGAGAGGAAAAACGGGCCGAGAACAATTAGGAATAAACAAGCCACAGTTTCCTCTCCAAAAGCTTGGGCAAGCCACCTGAAAGCTTTGTGTAGGAGAGGAAAAATAGGCTGAGAAGTGTGGAAACATTTCGGAATAAATAAAGCCACAGTTTCCTCTCCAAAAGCTTGGGCGAGCCACCTGAAAGCTTTGTGTAGGAGTGGAAAACCAGGCTGAAAAAAATCTGTTTTGGCTGAGTTATTAACACGGAACGATCATGGCACAACTTCATTACTTGCCCGGCGGAGAATTTGAAGCATACATTTGAAAGGCGGGAGAAAAAGCAAAACTACAAGAGTAAATCCTCGCTGCCTCAGGAGCCCAGCAGATTCTCCAAAAGCGGCTTTAGTGAAAACGTCGTCCTTCTCGCATCCGGAGTAGAAAATGTTCATGCTTGCGCGCCAGTTTCTTCAATTTCCTGCCAGATGTCTTCTTTCACTTGGGTTATTTCCTCCGGGAAAGCAGAGCAAACCTTGTTGTTGGGTTACATTGCAGCCACATAGCGTAGTCGAAAGGGCATACTACCTCCTATTTGAATCCAGTGTTGATTGATGCAAACACGTGTTCAGATACAAACGCCATCTCATAACTGGGTCCGGACGCGTGAGTCAGCCGTCGTGATCTGTTCTGGACAATGCATGAAATTTGAACACTTCTGAAACTTCACCCAAACCACAGGCCATAAGTGTTGACAGAATTTGCGGGTCCAGGTTTAATTAATTTCATGCCAATGCTAATTCAATCGGAAATCATGCAGTGAATTCCTGAAAGCCATGAAGCTCGTCATGAGCACTGTTTACTCCCCACATAAGCAATGGTGTCTGTCAGTTAAATCTCTCTGTGGAGCTTGGTCTTATTTCTACATAATTTCATTACCACAAAAGAATCATTCCATTATTCACTCTTCCCACCACGTCTTACCATAAAATCAACATCTGCATTTCACGAACTGCACATGATTATGGAAGTGGCTAATTATTCCAGCTTAACCCCACTTAATATTTCTTTTATCTGTGCATACATTATTTTATTCCAGACAGCACTGGTGAGTCCAGATGATGATCATTTTGATGTCCTCTATCAAAAGTTAATGTATAGACTAGAGGAAGGCCAAGGAGAGACTATTTATGAACTTGGTGTAGGAGGTTAGTTATTAAGACTTTAAGAAATATTATTTATCCTACAGTCTGAAACACAAACTGGAGCTGATTTGTGCTTTTGTTTAATAAATTATGTGACACTTCAAGATTTTGGCAGTGTTACTTTTTGTGTTTCTAGAAAGAAATAATCAGACACAAAGCATTGGATTTAATCAGCCAAAAGTGTGACACATGGCTTTGTCCAAAGCATCCATAGATCTTGATAAAAGCTATGTATTGACCTGTGTTTTGCATGAAGGCTTAAGTCACATACATCTTGAACACATCAGTGTAGCTTTGCTGTAGGATGCATAACTTGGAAGATGATATTTTGATATCACATAAAAGCTAGCAATAAGTGCCTTAATTTTTAAAATTTCAGATGGAGGTGCCAATGGCCTAACCCCTGATGACCTCAGAGCCTCATTTGATACATTGAAGTTGCTTGGTGAGGCTTGCGGTGCTTGTGTTGTGCTGTTGAGAGAACGGGCTGCTGAAGAGGGTGCTGTTGCTGAATACCTTGTGCGAAAGCGTGTCAGCGATGAAGACTTCATGGAAGTTAGGTAGTGCACTCAATATATTGAAGTTGTTTTAAATTTGTACTACTAACAATAACTCAATCCATATTCCTGTGTCTCACCTCATGTAATAATATAATAATAAATTAATTATAATAATAAGTAATAATTGTTATACATATCCCTTTTTATGGTTAACCTGATTCATACTGGCAAAATAACAACATAATAACATGAGGACAATATAAAAGTAGATGTAGGATTTTATCTTTGATCTTCATGAACACTTTATTGAAGAGCCGGAGCTAAACCACACCTACTCCCCAGGATTCATACTGCTTTATTATGTGACTTTTAGAGTTGCTGTTGTGGGGAATGTTGATGCAGGCAAGAGTACCCTACTGGGTGTCTTAACACATGGAGAGTTAGATAATGGGCGTGGCATGGCCCGACAGAAACTCTTCCGCCACAAGCACGAGATGGAGTCAGGCAGGACTAGCAGTGTAGGAAATGACATTCTAGGATTTGACAGTCTAGGAAATGTTGTCAACAAACCTGATGTCCATGGTGAGATGAGATACAGTAATCACATACAGTGAACTCCCTCTAAGACGGACACTTGGTAAGAGAGGTCAGTTGAAGCTGACATAAAGGGTGTCTGTCTAGAGGTCAGATCAATTTTCAACTATTGATGAGTAATGCCTTTACCTGTTTTTTTTTTTTTTTTTTTTTTTTTTTTTTGAAATTTAGCACAGTGTGAAAACTTTCATAAAAAAAGAAAATTGCCATGTACTGAGTTATAGGTTACTCGTACTTCATGTTAAAAGTTTCATAGCCATGAATTTCCCTGGGGGGGGGGGGGGGGGGGGGGTAGGGGGACATGAAAATTTTCCTTTTCATGGCCTTTATCATGGTTTTCTGAATTGGGATTTTCATGTTGTATTCTCAATTCTTTGAGTTTCCATGTTTGAAAATCCTGTCAAAATGTTATGACATAGGTGAAAGGAGGGCATTACTTTGATCATAAAGGGTCTGATAATTTTTTTTTTATTTCTGTGCAGGTAGTGGACTTGACTGGGCAAACATCTGTCTAAAGTCATCCAAGGTATGGCTTTAGATGGGTAGTTTATAGGCTGATTTACTTGTGGTACAGTGTGAGTTTTATTTAGGTGTTGTAAGGCTGTGTGTGAACTATTTGCACTGTGCAAATTTGTCTTAGATTGTCAGACCAGGGGTTGATCTGAGCATGATTTTTAGGTGTTTCAATTTTTTGTCACCATGACTAAAGTTCTTATACTGCTTATCTCAACAAGTGAACTCTCCTTTCAATCTGACCATTCCATAATGTATAACCTTGTAAATATTATTAATGGTACTTTTTTTTTTTTTTTTTTTTTGTAAAAAGCACAAATTACCTCTTTTTATCACAAATCGTGAACTTCTTTCTTATTCAAAACAAAATGTAGGTTGTCACATTCATAGATCTGGCAGGACATGAAAGGTATCTGAAGACAACAATATTTGGAATGACTGGACATGTTCCAGATTTTGCAATGTTGATGGTAAGTGTTAATACAGATACTTTTCAGAAAACAGGAAACAGTAAACAATATTATTATTCTAGTTAGGTCTGAAATTACCCTGGACTGACCAACTCTTGAAAATGTTAGAATTTTGATGTGGCTGCTTTTCTGTTTTGTCTCAATTAAACAGTAAAACTTTCTCTTTCAAGATAGTACTCACTTATCAAAGTTCAGCCCCACCTCTAGTAGACAAAAGTCAATAACAGGCTAAATTGTACATGTTTTGTTGGCTTTTCTATTGGTTTTATATCATTGTTATCTACTATATAGAGTTCATTGTTTGAAGAGTTTTGAAATATTGACAGCTTTTGGTATAGGTGTATCTTTTGGATAACAGAAATTAATCTTTATATTTTCCCGCTGTTGCAGATTGGATCGAATGCAGGAATTATTGGAATGACCAAGGGTAGGGTGCCCACTGTTTTTTGACTTTGCTATTCAAGCTATTTGTCCTAATCTTGTCCGTTTTTTATAGCTCATTACTTCTTGGTTCCAAAAAATTCTTTTGTTTATCTTTCCATCTGGGCCTCATTTTATTCCCTATTCTTGCAGCTCTCTGTTTGTCTGTCTCTTCTTTCCTCTTTCTGTTTTATCTTCACTAAGCTTCTTCTTTCCTCAAGCTTTTTGCTTCTATTTTACTATAGTCTTTCCTCTTAACTCCCGTGTCCTCCATCCCATATTTATTGATTTTCTTTGTTACTCACTTCACAGAACACCTGGGCCTTGCCCTGGCGTTGAACGTGCCAGTGTTTGTCGTAGTCACCAAAATTGACATGTGCCCTCCAAACGTTTTACAAGAAACAATGAAACTGCTCGCTAGAATTCTCAAGTCGCCAGGATGTAGAAAAATCCCTGTCATCGTGCAAAATAAAGACGATGTGGTGGTGTCTGCGACAAACTTTGTTTCTGAGAGGTAAGAGATATGCGATTAGATTAAATAAAGCAGGAGAAGTATTTTGCGTGCCATGAGCACGACAGAAGTAAAGCTTCTTGAAAACCAAACTCTGCTACTTGCTCCGCTTTTACAAACCCGACTGGTCAACATTGATTACGAATAGGAAAGTCATGCAGACATCGCATGCTTGAGTGTGCAATAGCACAGAAAAAAAAAAAAGAAAAAGAAAAAAAAAACGCGGAAAGGAAATGGAAAATGTGTACAGTAAATAAAATATCGTCATATGGTATCTATCATATAAACTGATTTTGTTCGTGAGTAATGTTGAGAAATTTACTGCTGACTGGACATCAGTGTTTTTAATACAGGTGAACGAGCGAGTGAGCAAATTGGACGTTTTGCGTACAAGTACATGTATGCAGATGTTTGGATACAAAACGCAGACAGCTCTAAACTGAAATGTAATATTTACGCAGTATTTTGCGTGAAATGCGCAGTTCAGATGCAAAATATTTTGGAGTACCAAAAAAGCCCAAAGAAACTAGTGCGATTGTCCGTCATCTGGAACTGGAAATGGCGTCATTAATAGTATGAAAGCCAGTAACTGCATTCTCTTTCTGCTATTCGACGAACTATATCTTAAAGTTGTTGTTGTTTTTTTAGGGTTTGCCCCATATTCCAGATTTCAAATGTGACTGGTGAAAATCTGGACCTCTTAAAAATGTTCTTAAACCTCTTATCGATGAGGTCACAGTTCAAACGGGAGGAACCCGCGGAATTTCAGATTGATGACACATACTCTGTCCCGGTGAGTGCAGCGCGCCCCACGGTAGAGCTGAATTTCAAACTAATGCACAGATGACCCATGTTTTTAAAGCCAATTTTCTTAGTCAATGGTTGCAGATCTTATGACCCAGATGCTGTCATTTCTAGACATCTGAAACATTTCATAGACGCTTTAGCTTTTAATCAAAGCTAAACTGCAACAATAGAGTATCATGGATATTATTAGACTAAGAAATTTACTGCTGTGAAAAAATGAATACAGTTGCTATTTCGTCAGTGTGAAAGGAGTATAATGGGTTAGGTGTCGGCGCAAGAGGCTACAGTATAGGGTAACTTATGGTCTCTTGGTCGGCGTAGATAAAAGTAAACGTATGCTAATAAACTAAAAGTTGATGTGGATCTAAACGCCATTTCGAGCATTAGCCCTTCGTCGGAGCAAATCTTGAGTACTTCTGACTGATTTTTTTTTTCGACCATTTCCACAGGGTGTGGGTACGGTCGTGTCAGGCACGTGCCTCAAGGGAGTCATACGGCTCAACGACGTGTTAATGCTTGGCCCAGACCCTATCGGCCACTTCCAACCCATCTCGATCAGGAGTATTCACCGCAAGAGACTACCCGTCAAAGAACTGCGAGCTGGGCAGACGGCTTCGTTCTCACTAAAAAAGGTCTGTCTAAGCAGAAAAGTTTGATATTTGTCGAAGCACTACCTGGAATAAGCTGGACAACAAGGCCCTTTCATTACTAGGCAGTTAAGTTGATCAGTTAAGTGCGAGCCAAGTGTGAACAGTCAACGTTTTTCTTAGATCGACCTCAGATCAATCTAACTTTTGTATCTCGACTTTTAGCGATCTCAGTATGAAGCCCCCTCCCTCCCCACCGTATAAGGATCTTTCTTCATAATCTGATATCACGGCACGTGTAGTGATAAAGTTGAACCCCGCTATTTCGAACTCGGTTAATTCAAAGTCCCCGTTATTTCGAAGTCTAGCCGAATCCCCTTGGATTAGCTTTACTAGCTTGACAAGCTTGGTTATTTCGAAACCCCGCTATTTCGAACTTTTTTTCAGGTCCCGTGAGACTTCGAAATAGCGGGGTTCGACTGTATTTCCTTCATGAGCAGTCGAGCAAACAGGGTCACATCTCTGACCATTTGGGCAAGACGGACATCTGCGAGTATCGTATTTCTAGTAATGCGCGCTCTCTGTCGCTATCGCGTTTTCTCGTTCGTTTTGACAATTCTTTTTTGTCACAGATCAAGCGCTCCCAGATACGAAAAGGAATGGTGATGGTGGACAAACGACTGGAACCACAAGCATGTTGGGAGTTTGAGGCCGAGGTACTGGTCCTTCACCATCCGACAACGATCAGCACCAAATACCAGGCCATGGGTAAGAAAAAACCTTTCATTCCTGGCTCGTCGGATAAGTGCGCGCGCTTCGTAGTGCCTCAAAAGGAGGTCACAGAGGTTTCGTCTTGCTTATGGGGACGTTAGGTAACTTATCCCTGACCATAACCCTCCTACCTTATCCTAAACCTGAACCTAAACCTCCCTGAGCGAGGCGAAATCTCGGGATCTCCTTTTGAGGGATTGCGTAGTACGCTCAACCACCCCACCCCCCCCCCCCCCCCCCCCCCCCCCCCTTGGGTGCGTTATCTGTCTGACGAATAACTCGACGGATAGATGGATAATTCGTCTCTAGTGTAAATTGGGCCATTTTCTGTCTGTCTCTGTCTGTCTCGCTATGCATACATTGCACAGCACTCTTTTTTTTACCAACTTTCTTCACGAACTTCTCAAGAGACTAAGTGCTTTGCTTGTGACTTCATATCTTCGTGTCTCGTTCTCAGTTCACTGCGGCAGCATGCGTCAGACGGCAACAATAATCCACATGAACACAGATCACATGCGTACGGGGGACAAGGCGACAGTCAGGTTCCGTTTTATCAAACAACCAGAATACGTCAAACCAGACACTCGAATGATATTCCGCGAAGGCCGGACAAAGGCCGTGGGGACGATATTACGCACAGATCCGACCGCGCACCCTCCGCCACAAATTGGCGGGAAAGTGAAACACCGCGGACCTGGCAGAGCGCGCGGAAAAACAAAAGATCACACATCTGCGCATGGGCACGGGCATGCGCATCCGTCTACTAGCCATGATGGAAGGACAGCGAAAAAATAGTGTTGTTTTAGATAGTTCTGAAAGTGAACGTGCTGACTGCGTTGTACTTTAAGATATTTAACCTCTAGTTCGTAGTTTCTTAATCCTTTCAAATTGATGGAATTTGTTTTCTCGTTCAATCTACCTGAGATAGGAAGTATAAATTACACGAAAGGGTTTCTTTTTTTTTTTTTTTTTTTTTTTGAGCTTTTTATTCTGGGTGCACTGAATGATCTGAATGCACTGTCGCTGGATCGTTCATTTTAGGAATTTGATTATACTTTTAGTGTTTTATGTTTTGACATCCAAAAGATAATATGAACTAGTCACTTGTTTTAGCGGACAATTTGTACATTCTTTATAGCATCGATGAACGTTTAATGAAGACTAATTTAGTATTTAGTCATTTTAATAATGGCTTAGTGACACTGTGCTAGTAAGCTAATAAACGCGAACACCCTCAAAACCCATTCTGAATAAAACACTGGAAACGAGTAAAAGCAGGCTCGAAAAAATAGGACCGACTCGTAATAAGACAGTAAAAATTCACCTCAGAAAATGAGGGTGGGCGAAATGAATCTGGGTTGCAAAGACGCCAGGACAATCCCTTACGCTTGTAATAGATGATTACCCTGGGTGTTTGACACCAGCCCGAGTTCCTTTCTCCTTATACTTGGCCAGTTTGACTCCCAAGACTGCTTGCCGTGGAGGTTAATGCCCTGGCAAAAAGAAAGAAAGAAAGAAAGAAAAAACATGCTGCAGTTAAGTTAAGGTATAAATTTGGGAAGAAAAATAAATGGGGGACAAGAGACGATAAGGTTTTAACTTCTGGACTTGTGATATTAATTATTTAAAACTGAGGCACCACCCCTCCCCTACCCCTTTCGGTTGCCAAGGTAACTTGAGAACAGCAAACTCTGTTCCAGAACGAAAATTAAGATGGCGGCAAGTGTTCTCCCGGCTGGTCGTGCCGAAACGACAGCTTCTGTAGCTTCGAGTTTCGATCAACTTCACCCTCGGGTTAAAGAGAAACAAAAAATGAAAGTCAAGGAAAATGATCCGCTTAAAGTTTTGGATCCAGCGAGAAACAAACTCACATCGGTGGAAGCCCAACGCGTTTTGGCTGTTCTCGATGAAACAATACGGCGCATCGAAGTTGTGTCGCTGCTGCCCCACATAACAGAGAACATTGACCGTTTTTCGGTCATATTAGGGGCGACCTTAGTTCAGGCCTTAGCGGAGCACGATCGACTACAGTCTTTGTACCAAAAAGCTGCGTCGAAATTTGGACTTGAGCAGTGTAGGGCTCGCTCGGCCTCGCCAACGGAGACCGATGCCCAGTCGTCTCGTATGTCAAGCCGATGTTCAGGAGGGACGGCAGCAGAAGATGAGGTCGGCTCACAAAGGTTGGAGGAACAGCAGGAAAGTAGAGTAACCTCTGCGGCCAGTTTGGGGGCTAAATCTGGGAAATCGCACGTCACCAGCTTGGGGGCGAAGAGCCCTATCAATGGCGTCGAATCTCTTCCAGCGTTGGAATTTCAGGTCCGTGATTCCTTGCGAAGTGTTCTACGGTTATTCTCAAGCAATCCGGCGGCCAGAAATGCTCTTCAGAGCGAGAAGTATCAGCGATCTTTTGAGACTAATAAAATGATTGGCGAGTTCATGATTTTGAGGGCGATCTTGTTTGAGAGACTGCTCACCACTCCCAGCGAGGAGAAGGAACGGAGGCAATATCTGAAGCAAGTGGTGAATAGAGAAAGGAAGTCCAGTGCCATGGCGGATAAACTTCAAGAAGAACTCAAAAAGGCTGTTGATGACAAGGACAGTGAGGTGCAGTATATAGATCCCCCAACCCCCCCCCCCCAACCCCCCCCCCCCTTTCCCCCCTGGAACTTGCTAGCCATTTGGGAGTGTGCCACCTGGGACTGAAAACCCTCCTTTATTCAAATGTATGAACACAACTTTTAGACTAAGTGTTCCATTGTTAATAAATTGTTTGCAAGAGAGTAAATCATATTTTGTATTTCTAGGTTTCAAAGAGGAATGACATAATTCGCCGCTTGAAGAATGATATCTACACTGTGGATAAGAATGCAGAGGAGCAGAATCGCAGGGTCATCACTGAAGCAGCAAAGCAGGATGCAGCAGAGATGAAGAATTCTGACAGTAAAAAGAGTAAATTGCACCAGGAGATAATTGAGTTAAAAAAGAAGCTTGAAGGAGACACTACCACTCACAGAGAAAGTGAACTGGCTCTACGGAAGGTTAGGAAATGTTATCTTCTACTGAAGAGTAGTCAAATAGAGCCAGTATTATATTAAAATGTCATTGGCCCTCAAAGTCTGACACTGTGCACCTCTCATATAGTTCTAATGGCGACACACTTTGTAACTATTTTTGTTTAGTTAGTTTGCCAAACATGTGCAGTGTGTTCACAAACATCATGTTGATTTTGATGGATTTACCATTTGTGCAAAAAAACAAAAAACAAAACAAAACAAAAGAGAGGGAGAGGGTACTTAAATTAAATTTTGGCTGAGAGAAGGGGTGCTTACTTGAGGGGGCACTTATTTGAGGATTTGGTTGTGGTATTTATAATTATACCTTTTAATACTTCCTACTACCTGTTGATTAAACATTTATATGAAATCATCTTACAGCGCAAGTACAAGATTGAAACTGAAGTGGAAAACTGGATACAGAAGTTTGACAGTGATATGGGAGAGAGACAGGTGAGAGTACATCAAGTTACTTCACGTATGGTAGTATTAATGGCAAGAGCAGTACAAGCAGTAGAATATTGCTCTAAGAAGCAGTGAACATAGCACTTTAACCCCTTCCTCCTGAGAGTGATCAACTTCAATTTTCTCCTTCAGTCTCTCACCAGAGATATGTGAAACAGTGTGGAGAATTTGCTGCTTGATAGTTCATTCAGATGAAAGCTGAAGCATTCAGATGAAAGTGGAGGCAGCGTGGCCGAGTGGTTAGGGCGCAGGACTTGAAATCCGGAGGTCCCAGGTTCGAGTCCCGCTCTGAGCACTAACTGAATTTGTAACACGGTAGCCCCGTGTTCAAATCCTCGGCCACGTTATGTAAATAGCCAACTGGTTAGCCTTCGACCAGTTGGGATTTTTAACAGATTTATGTTGAGTTTAAAACACGGCCCCACCAGCTCTGCTGAATTACTTACCGTGTATAAATAAAGATACTTTACTTTTACTTTACTTTACTTTAAGCTGATTTGCCTATAAATTCACACTATATCACTCATACTTTTTCTTCTTAAATGATTAGGAGAATAGAGGGGTAAAGTGTGACGTCATTTTGCAAACTTTTCCATTTAAATCTCAAAACCACATCATGCGATATGCACAGCTGCTGAAAGAACGTGTGCAAAATTTCAAATCGCTTGCCCTACTGAAAGCGAAGATAGAGAAGTTTAAAGTTCGAGATAGTCTTAACTAAACTCTCTTATTTAGCGTTGGTTCCAAATCAAAGGAACCAACACCAAATAAGAGGGTTTAGTATGAAGCAATTTGAACTTCAAGAGCCTATATCTCAGCTGTTTAATGCACTAAAGAGCCAATTTTTTCAGTGTGAGCTTTTTTTAGATAGGCCATTCCGAAGAATTGTGCAAAGTCCATTATTTCCGAAAAAATACTTTTATTACGTCATCACTTTACCACTCTATTTGTATTTTGAACTCAGGAGTGAATGGGTTAATAGTAGTAGCAGCAGCAGCAGTCTTTGTACCAGAAGTATAAAACTTCATGTAGTAACAGTAGTGAAGTACTTTAGGTGGTATATTAGTGTTGATTTATTAACTAGTATGGAGCAGTCCCCTTTGTGAATTATCATATAAAAATAAGTAGTAGTAGTCTGTAGAAAGGATACAGTGGAAAACTACATGTACTGTAGTACTAAGGAGAGCTAGTTTTTGACAAAAAAGGTGTCTGATGAATTGAGTAAAGGTCGATGTGTGAAATTTGGATGATGGTAAGAAATTTAAACCGAGTCTTTGAGCATTAGCCCTTTGACACAGAGCAAGCACTTCCTTGCTCCAACGTATAAACGTCGGCTCCAGAGTCCAGCTTTACAGCACTACTCACTGTACAAGATCTAAGAACTACAGACAGCACAATATTTTAAAGATAGCGATTTCTGACCTGCTGCACTGTAATTTTTGTCTTGGATTTTTTTCCCCTGTAGGATGAATTTGATGCTTTGGATGCGGTTTATACTGAGGAAAAAAAGCAGCTGAACGAGCTAGAAGAGAGGTTCAAGACTCTAGAGAAAGAGTATCTTACAATCGTGGAAGAGCGAAGAATTGCCAAGGAGAAGGCCGAGGCGGCGGAGCGGGAACTAAACCTGAAAATCCGTGCGGCAAGACTCATTCAGTCACTATGGCGTGCGCACAAGGCCAGGAAACAGCTGAACAAGAAGAAGAAAGGAAAGAAGGGAAAAAAAGGAAAGAAGAGTGGCAAGGGTAGAAAGAAAAGGTGAACGGGAAGTAGTAATCACCATACATACTTACAATAGCTAATGTGCAGCCATATCACAAGTGCAAAAAAAATTAGCTGTGGCGTCATGCGCAATAGGCTTGATCTGTGCGTCATACTGCACGCGTATCCAAAACAAGCTTCAATTCAAGACATGTAGCGTTGATTAACCTTGGTTCTAGTCTTACGGCGTTGGTCTGGGTAGAACCCAAGGACGATGATGGCAACCTCTGCGAACTACAATAAGACTGATTGCAGAAGACAAAAGACGCTCGCAAAACTATGAATTTCACCTGATCTTGAGGTGTTATCAGTAGAGCTTCTTAGTAAGAGACGATGAACGCAGTAGAACCTCGGCGAAAATGAAATTACAAATTGAGCAACTTG
Organism: Plumapathes pennacea; assembly: GCA_964036295.1. Lineage (NCBI taxonomy): Eukaryota > Metazoa > Cnidaria > Anthozoa > Antipatharia > Myriopathidae > Plumapathes > Plumapathes pennacea. Next base: position 7,821,205 of record OZ038465.1, on the reverse strand, counting down.
AGAATTGGCAAACTTACGAAGGCAAATGAATGGGAATATATATACATGTCTCCATGGTTCGTCGCGTTACCGTCGCCGTCCTAGTACTCCCTACAATGCCTCTCTGCTGCACTTGGTGTGACTCGGATTGTACAATCAGCTAATTTTATCGAGATATCACGTGGAGTTACTTATGGCAGTTAAAATTTTTTTACTGAAAATTAATTTTATCGCTATATGAATGCGTGCTGTTAGCGTTAGTATGAAGTGTCTAATAATTGCTCACACCAACCTTACGTTTGTACATTCTTGTTTGATAAGTATATTTATAAAATAACTATGATACTCGGTGGCCTCGTGGTTTCCCTATGCTACTCTCGTGTATTCTCCCAACTTTCCCCGTGTTTAGATGAGGCTATATTAAACGGGAGTGCCGGTTATATATTTCTTAACTATATATAACTGATCATCACCTGATGACAACAGTAGAAATTTGGGAATTCTGGAGGTCTTAGTGTGTGTTTTTTCCGGGGGGGGGGGGGGGGGGAGGGGGGAGGGGGTACTCCCATATATTTCCTATATGGGGACGTTCCGCCCGATAGGGTATCATTTTCAGGGTCCTCTGTTTTAAACAGGGTATCAAATTTTAGATCTTCGTGTCTTAAACAGGGTTATTTTTCAAAGATCTTCTCCTCTCCTCCCCCTCGACGACATTTTTTGCACTCGTCATTTTTTCGCGCGATTTCTTTGTATGCTCCAGTGGAAACGCGTGCAACGCAGTCTTGAACAGGGTATCAAATTAGAGCACGTTGTCTTAGACAGGGTAGCAAAATTTACGTTTTTGTGTCTTGAATAGGTCAGGGTTTTAATGTGAGTCAGCGGAACCCCCCTCCCAAATTCCTATACCCCCACCCCACCCCCCTTTTTGCAGAATAACGCTGTTGATTCTGACAAACAAAATCAATAAACATAGTGAAATCAAAGGTTTAAGAAACACGTACACCAGATCAAAGATTCAGGTTTAGTTATTTTATTTGTAATACTTATAGTTAAGAGTAGCGCCAGTCCATTCCTACGCGTGGTTGGGATAAGAGTTCGCTCCTGTAAATGAGCACAGCCGACTTGAGTGAACTGAATCGAGAATGCGTGTCAGTGATGTCTATTACCGCTTGTTATTTTTAATCCGAGAGTTCACGCAAGCCACGGTGTACCTTACTGTCAAATGCTTTCCCTATTAAGGCTGGAGTCGCTTAGATTTGTGTAGTAATTTAAAGCGTGAGATATAAAAGGTTGGAGGACAACAGTTTTCCGAGTTGAATCTTTACTTTGTTGACCTGCGTGAAGCTTTGTAAATAGTTCAAGGTGAAAAAATAAACGCACATCTTTCTTTTTTCATTGTTGCTATATTCAGTATATGATGAGAATTTCGTTTTATTCCACGGTTTCAACTTTCATGCTGATGTTCACGCGGCCCAGTCAACAGGGTGCTGAAATGATCCAGCTGGATACAGGTTTCCCGACGCTTGACAGACAGGAGTTCTATATTTGGCTGAATATGAAAGGCTCGAATATTTAATTTGGCGCTGCATGTCTGTCGTCGTGTTACTTTTGGAAGCTGGCGTTGTATTAAATGACAAAACAAACAATCATTACCCCGTTGGTCAAGGAAGACAAGGAAATCTCGTGCAAAGTTCGTGACCAGGCGAAATTCGAAACACTTTAGTTGACTACACTGAGCTAAATTAAACAGGTACACATAGTACACAAGAAAGACACACAGTTTGAGTGATATGAGATTTGAATGCCTGTATGACCAAATATAATAGAATAAACAACTTATTTTGTCATGCAGATAAGGTCGAAAACGCAAGCATGAGGTAATTGCCAATTGACCAATAGGCGCTCTGGACCCATTTTCTTAGTGCCGTGCCAGTAACCGTAAATATGTGAACAGTTCATCAGTCGTGGACTCTGGTCCGGCTTATTTATACGTAATTACTACTTAAGTTGACGAATGGTCTTTGAACAGCCCCAGAGAGCCATTAGGACATCTAGGCTGCCCCCCCTTGAATTACGCGGAACTTTATAGTGCTTACTCGGCAAGGTGGCTAAACAGGATCAGTTTGATGGCTGAAATAGAACTTGCACTCGACAACCGGGCCTTCGACAAAGTCGACAAAGAGGAGAAAGGAATGAAATTTGGACTGGATAGAGCAGTAGCGAGAAGGGTTAACAGACGACGTGTGATCGACAAGAATGGGAAAATTAGAACCGTCCTGATAAACGTACCAAAACAATCGCAATTGTACTTCTCCGACATATTCACCACGCTGCTGGACTTTCGTTGGCGTTACGTTTTCCTTGTGTTTTCCCTGGCATTCCTTACGAGTTGGCTCATCTTCGGGAGTATCTGGTGGGGTATATTTGTGTTTCGGCGGAAATACCACAACGTCATTTGCATTGAAAACGTCGATTCGTGGACCTCGTCGTTTTTGTTCTCACTGGAGACACAGACCACCATTGGCTATGGCGGCAGACAGATCACACCATCTTGCCCAGAAGGAGTCGTTTGCTTAATTGTGCAATGCATTATTGGGCTTTTGATCTCATCGACCATGCTGGGACTAATATTTGCCAAACTTTCCCGGCCGCAGAAACGGTGCCGCACCGTATTGTTCTCTAAACACGCGGTGGTTGCCGCGCGCGATGGCAAAGTTTGCTTGATGTTTCGTGTAGCAGATGTTCAAAAGTCAAACCTTCTGGAAGCTCACATCCGCGTTCATCTAATTCAAAGGCGCGTGACCAAAGAAGGGGAAGAAATTGCCTTTCATCAACATAATCTTCCGGTGGCATATGATATGGAAGACGATAGCGAGAAACTGTACTTATTTCTGCCTATGACAGTCCTACACGAAATCGATGAAGACAGTCCGCTCTTTAACTGCTCTGCAGACACCCTCGAAACGAGCTCCGAAATTGAAATAATTGTTGTCTTGGAAGGAATTGTCGAGTCGACCGGCATGACGTTACAAGCCAGGACGTCTTATCTCGCAGACGAGATCAAATGGGGCTATAGGTTTATGAATGTAATGAATCGCGACCGAGCTACCAAGAATGGCTACCTCGTGGATTTTTCATGCTTTCATGACACGTACCCTGTGGAAATGCCGCGCTGTTCTCCTAAAGAGTATTACGAAATTAAAAACTCCATCGGGAGCGAAACTGATGAGGAAGAGGCGCCAGCTCGTGAACCTGAAACTGAAGCGAATTCGGCTGATTCGTTTTCGGGCAAGGAAGATACTACTACTACGGTGATGGCAAATGGGCACGTTGGCATTTCGACACAGGTGACAAAATTGTAAACATGGCTTTAGGTATTTTTTGTAGTTGACAAACTATTAATTTATTTACAAACGAGTTTGTACTTCAGCTCTGCAAAATGGCCTGATGAACATTGCACACATTGTCCCTGCTAAACGGTTTACGTAATGGCTTTCCAATTGCTAATTCAATCGCCCTTCATTTATCGCCACCTGCTTTCGAAACAAAGGCTTTGAATTTCTATAAAACTAATTGTTATTCCCTCCCCAAGAAAGATGCCGATATATGCCGCCGTTTTTGACGATTTGTCATATAATTAGCGTGCGTGCTCATAAATGTATGCAGTAGATTGTTATTATAAATCCAAAATAATTTTTGTCGAGCTTTTAATAGCGTAAGATGTAATAAGAACCCAGTTCATTCAAGTACGTTTCACAATTTTCTGCATTTTCAATGTCGTCGAGCCACTTCAAATGTTTACTTAATAAAAAAAGCTCGGCCGATGCGTTCAAGTGCAAGAATCAGTTCACTAAAGAAATATTCAGACACAGCAGTTTACTGTAAACGGGGACTGTGAATAATACCCCGGGATAAATATTTAAAATATTTAAGATTCAAACTTTATTACTTTTTGTTTCAAATATGGATTAGAGTAAACAAATATCACTCGTTAAAGGTCGTTTCCAATCTGTTCACTTGTCAGTTGCACTTCAATTATTCTTTTCGATTGCCTCCGAAATAAAATCATGGCATAATTCGAATCAAACTGTGTGTTGAGTAGTAAACTTCTTTTTTCTGTCCCTGAATACAACCCAGCCGCTGTCTTTGGTTTTCAGTCGGCTTTGGCCGGTTGTTTCCTGCTGTGTGCGTGCTCAATCTATTTTTGCCACGCCTCAGTTGCTTTTCTTTCGTGCGCCGTGTATTCGTGCCGATTTTGCTGTAATGGCTTTTGCTCATTTGCATTGAGTTCGGCGCATGAAAAGAGCGACGTCTCAACTGGGCCTTTTTGCCCATGTCAGCCGTTTACGTAACGTTTCCGTTATTAAACGGCATTGTATCGGCCCGGTCGACACCAGTAATCGAAACAACCATTAGTATTTGAATCCCGTGGTTCAAAGTCCTGTTTGCAGGCCTTAAAAAGAAGATCGGAGAACTGACGTGAACTTTACCAAGACTGTGCGGTGATCTGCGATTATCGTATTTTAGTAGTCACTTATGTGCGGGAATGACAGGTTGACCCTTCGAAGTCACAGAGTAACAGACCAGCCAAACGGACCTTTCTCGTACAGTTTTGTTGAGAGACTGTTGAGAAAATTGGGGTTAGAGTCGTTTAATACTAACCATTGTAAAAAAGAAGAGAAAGAAAAATTAAATACGTTTTTCTTTTTACTGCAGAAGGAACTGGGAGCGGTCACGCGATGAACAGGAAGAAATTTTAATAGCAGGCTAATGACGTCAAAGCCGATATTAAACCACTGCGGCTTTGATTTATCACGTATATTGGTTGCTCCTGTAAAGCTTGGTCAAGCACAAAACACACCACTCACTCACTGAGGCACTCAGAGACTTACCATGGTGATGACTTTAAGAATTGTGATTGCTAGCTGTTGTACGGCAAATAAACTGGATGAGAAAATTGATCAGTGCTATACTTTTGAAGTGAGTTTACAAATAAATAAACAAACAAATAAATAAAACAAACAAACAAGCAAAACAAAACAAACAAAAGTCTGGTGTCCAGGCTTCCCCTAGACATATTGCTGCGGAAGACTGAAACCCATACAGCAGCAAAATGGCGGCAGCAACGTTGCAAAAGTGCAGAAACTGAAAGCCTTTGTGTGTAACTATAGTGTACTTTTTTGGTGTACCATGGATATAAGGAAAAGAAAGAATGATACGAAGGACCGAGTTGATCTCAAGAGAGAAGAAAAGAAAGAAAAACCAATCAAAGGAAATTCCCCCGGCGAAATCCCTGAAACTGGGACTTACTGGTTAACGAGAATTGTTTTTTTGAGAGGTTTAGCCTTTATTTATTGTGAGTATGCGCCTTATTGTGCTAAAGCTACTGTTAGATAAATGTTTTGAAGATTTTGCCTGGTTGGCCAGAGACTAGTTTATTTGCCCAATTAATGAAATGAACCCATTATTGTATGTTCTCCTTTTTACGTATGTAGTACATACTTAATTTTAGGTGTACAGTTTATTTACTTTAGGACATTCTTCACTTTGCAGTTGTTGCCTTTGCCATAGCAGCTAATCAAAATAAGCAGCTTCTTGGCAGAGATGGTCTACTCCCAGCAGACCTGTACCTTCAAAGAATAAGCCAGCACTTTGGGGGCCCAAACTGGAAGACGTTCCTGCATATGCCATCATTACTCATTTTTACAGACACTGGCAAGATTGATGAGCATTTGAATATAATGGCCTATACTGGTATGGCATTGGCTGGACTTGTGCTGGTCTCTGGTTTTGCCAACATGGTGATAATGCTTGTCTTGTGGGTACTCTATCACTCCATTGTTAACATTGGGCAGAGATGGTGAGTGAATTTTCCACAAATACACAAATTAATAATACTACAGTGGAACCCCATTATTACGGCCACCATCAGGACATAAAAGTCTGGTTGTATGTGAATCTTTACATGGGAACTGGCATGAGCTTCAAAATGAAGCTGTCCTGGCAAACACTAAGAATTTTACCTTGGAAATATGTGCATGCAACTCCCAAAATAAAACATGTGCATCTCCTCTCTAGACGCCTTGGTGCTTTAGAGCAATAGGAAACTCTCTTGTTTTATGTCTGGCGGATTTCATGCCAGTTTAGCCTCGCTTTGAATCCAAGATGGTGGCACCGTACCAAGAGTGAATTAACAGAGTTGTCAGATAAGAAAATGATGGCATATGTTCCACAGAACAAAAAATAGTGTCCATAATAATGACATGCCCATAATAACAGGGTGGCTGTAAGGTGGGGTTCCACACTGTAACTATATTTAAAAATATATATAATTGTAGCATAAATTACCATGTGATATATACCAGAAGTTATTGTAAAATAATAGTATGTTTAATATATAATAGTTATTATATTAAGGATTTGATTTTCTTTTCATTGCAGGTATTCATTTGGTAAGTGTAGTTTTCTTTTGTTTCAACTACTTCATTTTCATTTTTCCCATTGTTTTAGTAAAGGCTGTTGTTTCTTTCTCCTTCTTAAGTCTGTGCTAAATCTTTCTTTGCTCTATAGGCTGGGAGTCTCAACTTCTTGAGACAGGTTTCCTTGCCATCTTTCTCTGCCCTTTGCTGAAGCTGAGACAAATCCCTGTCCATACCCCCACCCCTGTGGTTGTAGTATGGGGCTACCGCTGGCTCATCTTCCGTATTATGCTTGGAGCTGTAAGTTTGAGTGCATCATAGTTACAAAAGCATTCTTTGTATATAATTATGTATGGTAGTCTCTAGATAGGATAAGAAGCAGGGTTCAAAATTAGTGGTTGTCCAGAAAACATGCTGAGGCAACTAAAATTTTGTTTACTTATAGTGTGCAATGTGTTCAAGAGACAAAAATATTGCTTTGAGAAAAATGATGCAGTATTGAAGACCTCCCTAGAAGAAAGGCTTATATGTGATGATTTACTTCACTGTTAAATTCAGACTCTGAGAAAGATTTACGTCTCAGTTGACACTTATAATAATTTGTGTGCTCTGAATAGCACCTCTGTTACATTCCCCAACTGCTGAAGTACTCCTTAGACTTAAGACATGCACTGACATGTCAAAAATAATCTTGTTCAAGTGTTCCTAGTGTGAGTACAGGTAAAATATTTCTCCTTTCATTGTCTATAATATGTTAAAATATAGTGGGAAGAACCTATCATTAGAAATGTATACCACTACCAAATGCAAGTCACCAAAAGTCTTAATTTTGTGCAACCTGTTTTTTTTTTCAGGGTTTGATCAAGATTCGAGGAGACCAGTGCTGGCGTGACTTAACATGCATGAATTATCATTATGAGGTCACTCAGGCTGTGTTTGCCTCATATTTAATATAATATCTTTTAATTCAATAGAGCTGTGTTGCATATTAGGGAATTCAGGTAGACTTATTATAGCCTGCCCTCTGTTATTCTCCCTCCCTCCTTTCCTTCTCAATCCTGCATCCACTCTTTACAACTCCCCCTGTCCTCCTTCCTTCCTCTGTTTTCATTCATGTGGCTTTGCTTCCTTTGTCTTTTCTTTCATCCATTCTTTCATGCATCCAATCATGATTTTAACTTCTCCTTCCCTTCCCCTTCTTTCCTTCATTCTTGTAATTATTTATTTCGTCATCTGTTCTTTTGTGCATCTTTTTCATTTTTTTTTGTTCATCCCTCTCTTTCCTGAATGTTGCAATATATCACTTCACTGAATATTTTTATTTGCTTTTTGTTTATTTCCAGACTCAGCCAATACCCAACCCTATCAGCTACTATTTACATCAGTCACCAGAATGGTTCCACAAGTTTGAAACTCTGACAAACCACTTCATTGAACTGGTGGTGCCTTTTTTTATCATTCTTTTCAGGCCATTTAGGATTACCTGTGGAGTTCTGCAAATTCTGTTTCAAGTATGTGCTCTGGCCATATCAAGATTATTGGCAATTTATTATTTGAACTTGCCATTTTATAGCTTGCCCTAGCACAAAGCTGGTTGAACAATTAATTAATTCTCACTACAGAACCCATATAATTTCTTATTTAACAGTTGGGAGAATTTATAAGTGAGCTCAGGAGTGAAAGGATCAGTGGATGGGAGTAGATGGTGCTTCCCACATCATTGTTTCAACCTGATACTGTAACCTCTCCTCCCAATCTATCCAGCCTCTATTGCATATAACATGATAATATGTTATTGCTTGGAAGGCATTTACAGAAGATATATATATATGTGAACTTGACATTGGATTTATGACAGCGAAGACGTAAGCGACCTCAGCCATCTCTGAGACTTGGCATTGAACCGATTTCCATTTCCAGGTGACTTTGATTGTCAGTGGTAATTTGAGTTTTTTGAACTGGCTGACCATTCTACCCAGTATCATGTGCTTTGATGATGTAACACTGGCCTTCCTGTTCCCAATGCGGACAAGGAAAGCTGTTGGAGAAATCCAACAAGCCTCCAAAAATGGGGCACGGCCAACATGGGGTAGGTGAATGAAAACACAACTCTAATAGGATATGTCTCGTGGTTGGGGTGGGGTATTAAAAATTAATGTAGAAAATTGAAGTACCACTAAGAGCATGAAACCCTAGGCATGACATTAATGACATTAATCTGTAATATCCTACTCTAAGATGGTCTTGTTGCTTGAGTTTGTAACAAGGATGATGTTCAGTGATTCACATTACAGTAATTTTCTTCTTATTTGCAGGTCTTTGTATTCGGCGAGTGTTTGATGTCATGCTGGGAATTCTTCTAGCTTACCTCAGTGTCCCAGTTGTGCAGAATCTTTTCTCGTCAAACCAGGCCATGAACACGTCTTTTGACTCCTTCAGGATTGTCAATACCTATGGTGCCTTTGGAAGGTACTGTAGGCTATAACACCCAATTGTAACCCTAAATATTATTGTTAGACAGTCTGTAACTGTTTGCAGGAGGCCAACTTCTTCTACAGCAACTGTTGTTTTCATGCAGAAAAATCCTTTTGACCACTTGTGTGTTTTATAGACTGTTTTACAAGGTTGTGCACAAATTCCAGCTTGACATGTAACATATTCATTTTTGAGTTCAAACTTTCAACCTGTCTTCAGCCCCTGGGTTGGATTGAGTTTTTCTAGAGCTGTACATTATATTGCTTGTGAGTCTGCCAAACAACAAAAATTAATATATTATTATTTTTGAAAGTTGTAGTCCATCAAACCAATGCATGTGGACACAAATTTCTTGAAAATAGTCACGGTGGAGTTTGTACTAAAATCACTCTTTTTTCTTATTGCTCTTGATGTTGAACTATGGTAGCGTAACTAAGGAGAGGACAGAAGTGATTTTCCAAGGAACAAGAAACTCCACCATTATCTCAGACGAGGATGGGGGCATCTGGGAGGAATACCAGTTTAAGTGTAAACCAGGTGACCTGTACCGTCCCCCATGTATCATTTCACCATACCATTACCGACTGGACTGGCTCATGTGGTTTGCTGCTTTTCAGGTAAATAACATTTACAGTTTTGAACTGAACTAGAGTTTTTGACAATATGAGGAGTTTGTGTGTGTGTGTGTGTGTGTGTGTGTTTTTTTTTTTTTCTAAATGAATAAAAATAATAGTTTAATTAGTTATTTTTTGTTTCCTAAATCATTGTTCATAGAATCAAAATTTTATATTTAATAATATTTAATTTTTTAGTGTTGTTTAATATTGTTTTGGCACAAAATTAGATCAACAAAGAAGCTCTTTATACTTTTATTACTTCTGTTATGTTTTAGAATTATCGCTATAATCCGTGGCTGATTCACCTGGCTGCTAAACTTTTGGCAAATGACGAGCAAACCGCATCTTTGATAGCTGACAACCCTTTTATCAATGGCACTCCACCAAAGTAAGTATTATATTGTACTAGTATTATCTAGTGAGTACTTTTGTGAGATGGACAAACGGACAGAAACAGAGAGTGAAAAAAGACGAGAGGAGATTTAGCAAATAAGAATTTTAGCAAAAAATTAATAAAAGTGAAGGAATCTGGGTTTATTTTGACTGGGAATTAGTGGAGTCAGGCTTATGTATGCATCTCTGATCAAAATGAGTCAATTTACTGGAAACAGGATTTAAGCTTAGTGGAGGAGGCGTTTGTATTCATCAGATATTATGTACTATACAAACTTTGTTCCTGCACCTTTTTTTCATCACAGATACATACGAGGTGAGCACTACTTGTACAAGTTTACTAAAGTTGGCAGCAAAGCAGCCAAGCAGGGGAAGTGGTGGAAACGAAAAAAAATTGGCTCATATTTTCCACCCATAACACTTGAAAGCATCCAGGCATTTTTAAAAGCAAATAACTGGAAAATCCCGGAATACAAAAAGAAAATCTAACATGACTAAATATTTAATTCTTATTCCAGTAATTGGAATGTAAAGCAGCATTCAATCATTAAATACACATACATTTATTAAGTGTTTTGTTACTCAACACTGATTAAACCATTGAAGATGATCTGACAGGTCATGCCATAAATATATAATGCTAATTTCACACACTCATGCTTGTTAGCAGTACAGTACTTTAAACATTTAGTGGTTTTAATAAAACAGTGAAACTTTCATCCCAGATACATGTATCTATTTTTTATTAACATAAAAACTAATATTATGTAAAGTATTGTCTGTCAAAATGGCAATATCATGGTCTCACATTTTTGGGCCTTATTCCAGATACAAATACTGTAACAGCCTGGCTGGTCAGAAAAGTCTTGCCAGTAGTTTTAGGTACTGATGACAGTTGAATTGGGAATTTGTTTGCAGTGTTCTAGTTAGGAAGGCATTCAAAAGAAACAAACAACATCACTGTTTAGACTTTCCGGAATAGGAACAAAGAATTAAAATAATGTACCCTAAAACAAGATACAGTTTAAAAAACTTGAACTTAGTTCTCAAGAACCAATAACTCAAATCATGGGGCTTGGGAAAATTCAATACCCTCAAATAAAATTTTCAACCTTTGCACCATTCCTTAGCTGTGTTCCCTGCTGTTCATAATATTCTCTCGGAGAGCATGTTGGAGTATCAACTTCGTATAGCTCATTAAATTGTGAAAAATCTGCCCAGTAGTTCCCTCCCTCAACTTGTGCTCTGTCAGCAACATTTTTGAAATCGTAACCCCACAAGATCTCATCACTCAGACAGGAGCCTTTCACTTGAGTGTTCATCCCTGTTGCTTCCACTATTGCATCTAGAATGAAAACAAGTTCAAAATTTGACTGTTGGAGTTTTTCTGGTGTGACATCATAAAAGGGGCTTTTTTCATCAATGACATGAACAACATCTTGAGGAAACAACAGGAATAGCTGATGGCGGTCGTCATCATCTTCGTAATTTCTCCAATCATAGCACACCCTGAGATTTTGCTGGTAAAAGGGAAATTCATGTCCCTCGGCCGTTACTATGCTTCTGAACAGCTGCAAACGGATATGAGCCTCAACCAACTGGCTTTTTCTGACATCTCCAACTCGGAAAACTAAACACATTTTGCCATCTCTGAGAGTTATCACAGCATGCTCTGAAAAGAGCACCGTCTTTGATCGTTCACGAGGGCGAGATATCTTTGCAAATGTCAAGCCAAGCAAGAATGCATCAATTACTATTCCCACAAGGGTCTGCAACTGTAGCACAATGGCTACCTCGGGACACTTGGTAGTTACTGACCGTCCACCATAACCAATTGTCTGCTGTGTTTCAACTGAAAAGAGGAAGGCAGATGTCCAGTTGTTGACCTGCAGACAAGAAGGGTTTGAAAATTTCTTTATTATTAATAGTACTATTAATTTGGAATAATCATCCTTACCCAACTCTTTTCTGACAAAGAGCTGCAAAGTCCTATTTTACAGCCCAACCACCTGATAACTGCCACAAAGAAGGGGAAATTTAGATTTTTTATCTCTTGTATCAAAATTAGTTCCTTTTATATAATCCCTAGATTTCCTTTCCAACCCATTTCTTACCCAAATTGTTTGCTAAATAAGCAAATTTTAAGCCAGAAAACTAAATCATTATTTTGTAGATATTCCTCAATTTTCCTGATTTATTCTCCTCCGGTGGGCGAAGAAATCCTACCCCACCCACCTGGCCCGGGACTCCGCCCCAGGAAAAAAAAAAAGAAAAAAAAAAAAAAAAAAAAAAAAAAAAGCCAGGGAAGAGAAAATGAAAAGGCAATCGAACTTACATTATCAAAGCAGACATCAACTCCCCTCACACGCACAATGGCCCACCATATTAAAGCAAATAGCAACCAAGACACGATGTAAGACAAAACGAAGAACAAAAGGACCCAGTGCCAGCGGAGGTCGATGACCGTAGTGAACAAATCCGACGCGTAAAGCTTGGCCTTGTTGGGAACGTTTTTTGATACGACGCGAAGGTTTCCTCGTTTGCTGACTAAACGCTGCTTCGGTGAATTTAGTAACGCTTGCGAAGGCAGCTGGAAAAATGTCGGTGAAGAAGGCGCCAACGGGCGAAAACAAGACACATCTTGAAAGTTTGGGATACTCGAGGAACTTTCCGAGCATGATTGTAGCTCTGTGCTGGTGCAAGGCTTCACATTCGATTTGCCTGGCTCAATTAATCGCTCTTTAGTTGTAAATTCAGTCATATTTACCATAAGGTTCACAGACGCCGGCCGATCTGTCAGCCTGCTGTTCATTAAAGACCCCATGTTGTCGTTACCAGTCTTCGCGCGCGTGACAAACATTTGCGATGGGGGAGGAGAGGGGGTAGTAGCCAAACTTTGAGATGTTTCAGAAGCATGATTTTCAGGCGTGTTCCATGAAAACGATGTATTGATGAAAAATAAAGATCAGGTTTACCAGCATCTCGTAAAGTTAGAAAATAAATTGCACTCAATCTCAACCCAGGACAGAAAGACAAATCTTTGCATGTTATCTTATCCTGAGCTAAGTGCCAACATTCAAGAAGAAAATGTAGTTGTGAGAGTGCAGCATCAATTATGTAAAACCTGTGAAAACAGCTGCTTCAATATTGGGTAACAGAATAAATATAAGGTGGTGTGAATCTGGCTAGAAACAACCAAAAAATTGCTCAAAAATGTCTTCATTTTTTGGAGATATTAGATCATTTAGCTACATTGTAAATCAAAATATGTATGAAGAGTGGAATCTCAATTTTCCAAGCTCTCAATAATTAGAACCTCCCCATTATTTGAACCAAAACTTGTTTCCCTTGGCTTGTTAACACCGAACTGTAATTTTACACCTGATTCTCAACTATTGATAACATGAACCAATGTTTTCATTCATAATATAATAACAAAACAATTCGTTATACAGATGGCCTATGTCACTTCATGTGATTTTCAATAGGGCACACTTATTTGCCAGAAAGTATAGACTTAATATAGTTAAAAATATGTACATGAAATATGATATTATTAAAACAACATAAGGTATACTGTAATAAGATAAAAGTATAAAAAGTGTACATTAAAATTGCATCTCACTAAATGTCCACAAATAAATGCTAAAAATTTATAACCACTTTATTTATTACTGAACATGAACTTATTAATTCTTTCTTTAAAATACTTCTTGAAGAAAGAGATGTCAGCTCAGGAGGCAAGGCATTCCATGTCAGTTGCTCAGAGAACTATTTTGGGTTCTCAGCAGTCCCCGATCCCCTTGAAGGTTTGAAAAATCAGGATTTCACTCAGAATAGAAGGGAGAACCAATAAGTACTATTTGAAAAGGTTTTATAGAAGAGAAAATATTAAATTGTAAATTGAAAATGTTACTTTGAGTACAATCTAGTGGCAGTGTTTATGTTGTTGTTGACTAAAGTTTGCTGGTGTGTCTGTTAAAACTGTGTAATTCCAGAAGTTGCTGGGTTGTCAGTTAGACACATTCTGTTTCTAAATGATTCTCTATCTGTTGGTAGTATTCCCTTGGAGAACATGTAGGGATATTAGTCTGATACCTATCATCTAGTTTTGAGAAGTCTGCAAAAAACATGGAGTCTCCTTCATCAAACTGTGATCTATCAGCCATGGCCTCAAAGTCATAACCCCACATAATCTCATCATTGAGATAGGAACACCTTGCTTGCATATTGAGGCCTGTGGCTTCAACAATCCCATCTAAGACCACAACCAGCTCAAAATCTGATCCTTGCAGGATCTCTGGTGTGATATCATAGAGTGGGCTTTTTTCATCGATCACATGAACTATGTCTTGTGGAAACAGCAAGAACAGCTGATGACGGTCATCGTCTTCTCTATAATTTCGCCAGTCATAGCAAACCCTGAGGTTTTGTTGGTAGAAGGGAAATTCATATCCCTCAGTTGTGACTGTTTTTTGGAACAACTGCAATCGGATGTGAGCCTCGACCAGCTGGCTTTTTCTGACATCACCAACTCGGAAAACCAAGCACATTTTTCCATCTCTGAGACTAATGACAGCATGTTCTGAAAATAAAACAGTCTTCATTCGCTCCCGAGGACGAGACAGTTTGGCAAATGTCAGACCAAGCAAAAAAGCATCGATCATTACTCCAACTATTGACTGAAGTTGCAGTACGATGGCTGCCTCAGGACACTTAGTGGTTACTGACCGTCCACCATATCCAATCGTCTGCTGAGTTTCGACTGAAAACAGGAAGGCAGATGTCCAGTCTTTGACCTGAAATAACACAATACTGTGTGATAAATAACAATATTATTTGTCCATTCTGAGTAGCAGGTACAACCCATATATTCCAAACTCAGGCTAAACGGGAGTAAAACTCAATTTCTCTTTTCGTACTTACGTTCTCGAAGCAGACATCAATTCCCCTCACACGCACAATGGCCCACCATATTAAAGCAAACAACAACCAGGACACGATGTAAGACAAAACGAAACACAGCAGAACCCAGTGCCAGCGGAGGTCGATAACCGTAGTGAACAAATCCGACGCGTAGAGCTTTGTCTTGTTGGGTACGTTCTTCGATACGACGCGAAGCTCGCCTCGCTTGCCGACTAAACGCCGCCTTGGTGCTCGAGTTTTTGAACTGTTCAGTGAAAACGGCGGAGAAGATAGTCGAGAAAAAGCATGTTCGGGGCAGAGATAGCTGTCAGAAGGGCTGTTGATGCTCGGCTGGTCCGTATTCTTGTAGGTTTTTCTTGGTGAATCTGTGTGTAACAGTTGCTCCGATCCGTTTCGACTCATTTTGGATGACCAACGGAAAAAGTGCGCCCGCAAGGCCACAGCGGCATGAAAAAATCTGCTTCCCGAGGGGTAGGAGGTGGGGTCCCTCAATTCAATTTGTGACTCCAATACAAAAAGAAAGGGTTTACATCTCGCATGCGTGCAGCGAATTAGTATTTTTTCTTAATTCCTGGAAGCGGGAGTGGCAGTCTAGCCTACACGCGCACTATTTTCGAATTCCTGTGGTTTCACCCCCAGCCTTACGCGGCCGTGCAGCGCGGAGCTTCCCAGGTTACAGGTACCATAGTTGGATGGTCTTTGAACCATTTTAAAAGTACAAAAGGGACTATCCCCCTCGCCCTGAGACGCGTCGCTAAGCATGTACAGGTAACAGTTCATGCACTCGATCAGAGTCTAAACGTTTATTCAAGTTTTAGAAGTGTTAAAATTAAAAACTACCAACACTACCAATCTAACAGTTTTACCAAATCAACATTAAACTTTTCTGCTTTCCAAAGAGCTTCTTGTATGTCTGACCAATCTTTGTGGGGATTACTTTCGCAATTTTCAGCCCGTCTGCGTTCAGTTAGGACTGTATGCTAAAAAAAAAATCTACAGCAAAACTATGGTCGAGCGTAAAATATTTGAGCCACTCGTCAAAGGCATTACTCTCAGCAGCATCAAAACGCTTGCACAAGAGACTTCTACAGAGGTCTGCAACCTTCATCTTCTTCTACCCTTTACACTAATGATAATAATAATAATCTTTACAACCAGGAAAACGTTCTCGCATAAGTGATTTTCAGAAAGGCCCTGGTCCTTTTGTTACACTGCAATTCATTCCTGAATCTGTAGAAATCCTTTGGGGGACTAACGACTTTGGCTCTGCATAAATAGAAACCTCCGCTACTTTCACCAGTATTTCACCCATCCGCAATTGTAGTGGAGTTTGCGCCTCATGCGTTCCCAGAAATCGCTTCAGAGGGCCGGCAATGGTGCCGCCCCTCTCATCCGCAAGGGAATGCCGATGCATCTTTATTGGAAGCTTTGACGCTGCATCCTGCTGTGAAGGATCAGGCACATATTTTCTCAGCTCTTTGTTTGTGGAACCGTTATGATGTCGCACTAGTGCCTGCTTGTTGCAGTCAGCAGTGATCAGCTTCTGCAGGTGCTCTGTAACGACCTGCGAAGGATCTTCGCGGAGTCTATCACGAGCGGCGTCCGGCTGTTTTGGGAGTTCAACCATAAAAGAAACGAAAGGTGGTAAAAGATTTAACATCTGTGGCACATTTCACTCTCATTTTATCCCGACCACTGATAGCGAAAGAACCAGAAACGTTCTCGCCAAATAACATCCATGAAACATTCAGTTTTTTTTTTAGTTTACCTCTCACTTCTAGTTTATCACAAACTACTGACTCAAGGCCGCCTTTCCACGTCCAAATACCCATGCTGTCGTAGGTTTCTTCTGTCTTCACTAAAGGCTTTCCCGTTGAAAAATTATCTTTGAAGACTGACTCAATCTAATCCAGCAAACATAATGCCACTGAAATAGAGCATTTCATTTGTAAGTTCTTTGTCAAATGTCTTGGAATTGAACGGTTCCATGCCGTTTTTGTGCGGCTTATCAATGTTCTACTACATCCCCCAAGGGCCAAGGTGTACCAGTGGTCTATTTGAAGATTTCCAAACCTCGACTGCACCAAATCCTCGTAATTGACAACTGTACCCATTTTATTTTAATAACCACGGAACATATCCTTTAAGGCTTTATTCTTGGTGGTGAACTGGATTGTGCAACTGAAGACGCACATGGTTCTGCTGTTGCTCCGTCTCCTTCTATCTGCACTGGGTCTGAACAGTTTAAGTCCTCTTCACGAAGAACATGTGATTGAAGGACCTCGGACTTGCAGGTGCTGAACTCTACAAAGTGAGTGATTACTTTACACACTTGTTGCGGTGAAGTCCCTATCCAGCGACTCATATGGGCCTGCTGAGGGGGTGTAGGGAGTAACGAAGTTAAACGAAAAAACCACATCGACCCTGACAGACGAACTTGGGCTGTGACCATGACTGGCAAGTCACTCCAGGAAAGCGTTTCAGCTACACCTAATTTTGCTTTGTTTCGCTACACGTTCAAAGATAACAACTCTGTTTCTACCACTGCATTTTTAACCATTTCGCACTATAAGTCTGTCATTTGCCCTCGGTGTCTTCTTCAGTAGAAGCAAAGAGTTTGCTCAGGAGACTCCGAGAAAGATCTTCAGGCTTCATCTTCTTCTTGCCTTTGCACTGCCATTTCTTCATGAATCTGCAGAAGTCCTGTAAGGGACTTGACTTTGCGTCAAGACACACCTCCACCACTTCACACAGTGTTTCCCAGGAAAATTTCATCCATCCACCTTCATGAAGCTTGTGTTTAACACGGTCCCAGAACATCTTTTCAAAACCTTCGTTGATACCAGGCTGCGCTGTGTTGCTGCAGGCTCCTCCATCTGCTTCGGGATCAGTGTCTTCCAGGAGCATCGCTTCTGAACTATGGTGGACGTGGGATTGCAGTGGAGGATCAAGGAGGGGCCTCTTAGACGTAGCAATCTCACTGGCTTTCCAGTCGGCGGTTCGTTTGGTCCCCTTTTGGCAGAATTTATCATGTTGAATGAGGCGCTGCTTGCATTTGTTAATTTCCCCAAATATTCGCTGGAGCTCGTCAGTCACAATCTGCGACGGATTAATCTGGCGTTGGTGGCGAGCAGCATCAAGTGCCGTAGAAAGTTCATCTACGAAAGAATGCATCGGAATGAAAATCCGCTCATCGTAGTCCTTCAAGGCATCCTTAGCTGGCATTTGCTCTCGACCACTGACGGACAAAGAAACAGACATGTCTTCCCCAAGAGCCTCCATGAAGCATTCAGATGTTCGGAGTTGCTGCTTTGCTGCTTGATTGTCACAGACTACTGACTCCAAGTCACCCTTCCATATCCAGATGCCATGTTCTTGCAAAATCGTACGGGTTTCATTCAAGGCATCTTCTTTTGTATCTGTAAACACAGATTGGACTTTATCCAGCAAAGTTTCTGCGACCTCGAGAGAGTTCCGTTGCCGTTCCTTTGTCAGCTCCTTGTACATCCTTGATTTCTCCCAGGTCTTGGAACAGAAAGGCTCCACTCTTTTGCCATGCTTGACAGTGATTGCGTCAAGATCCAGCACAATAGCACATGGAATCCTCAGCGCTGCAGCTGCTCTGTACGCCTTCATTGCCTCTGCACACCCTCCAAGAGCCAGGATGTCCCACTGATCCATTTCGAGCACTTGCACTGCTTGTAGGAGCTCCCGGACATCCATGCTTTTCTCCTTTGTGTTGCGGGCGTCCTTTAACAAGTGGTGCCTCACCGCGGATAGGACAAGCTTGTCTGTCTCGCCCTCCACAAGGTACAGGCCACTTGCAAAGAACATCTTGCGCATATCTGGTCGCATCAGCATGTTGAGCATTTCTCTGCTCAAGACGACATCCTTTGATGATGCGGAGGATTCTTCCATTGGGACAGGTTGCTGCTCCCTCGCTCTTTCTGAATCAACACTGAACTTGAACGGAGTGAATCCCCTTCCTGTGAAGGACATGTGATAGAGGGAACAGAGAGACTTGCGGCTGATGAACTCAACAGAGTGAGTAATCACGACACACACTGGGTCCGGGTACTGTAGGGTCTCGATCCAGCGACACAACTGGGCCTGCTGAGGGGGGTGGAGAGAGTGCCCAGGTTCATCCAGGAAAACAGTCTCAGCTCCTGACAGATGGATGGTACACAATACCATCAGGATTTCGACCTCTCCTCCACTAAGGCCGCACAGAGGGGTTCTGTGGCTGTAGGTTGACGTTTCATTTCTCTGTGTTCGCGTCACCATGACATGCAGGTCACCACTCCAGGAAGGTGCTTTCCGCATCATTTCACGCCCAATGCAGGATAGGCGATAACCATATTCGAGGAGTCCAACTCGGTCTTTGCCTCGCAACTCATCCCCGAGTTCCTCTATCTTCTTTGCCTCTTCATCGTTGTCTTGCACCAAAGCTTCCTTTCGCTGCAGCACATGGATTTTAATGCCACAAAATGACGTCATGCCATCTTTCACTTTGCTGAACTGCTGCTGCATCACCTCATCTTTACTGTTAAAAATAGTCAATGTAATAACGGCTTAAAATAATATATAGCGAGTCCTAATTTCAAACAAACTTTCAGAGGTCAGGAAATCTAGTAACACTATGACAAGACTTACTTTAATTTGCAACTGATGAGCTGTTTTTCCAGTGAATTTATGGTAAATGGCATATCGTCATTCTCCATTGCAATTCCCCTAACCTGTGGGAGTATACAGTTGATGGTGCTACTCTCCAAGAAACGTGTGGCTGCATAATGGAAGAATGTCTTCTTGTTAAAATAGAGGACATTTCTCCAATCCCTCAGCTGTAGCTTTGCCAAACAGCGCGAGAAGAGATCACCCCAGGGGGTGTATTGTACTTTGCCATGCAGCTTGTCCACAAGTTCACTGACTGCCCAGGGTGGCCTGCCAAATTTCGAAGTGGACACACCCCTCACCTTTGGACGTATGTCAAAGCGTTCGAAGTTGAGTTTAGGCAGGATTTTTACAGCTTCATACAAAGAGGATACTGGTGCCAGCTTTTTACAAACTAAAAACAACAAAACACAGGTGAGGTTAGAACATCAGCATATTAATGCCAAGGTTTAATATCTGGTCTGCATATGTACTGTAACTGCGATGCGATTGTGTAAAGCTAAAAACAACAACAATGGGGTCAACCCATATAGTTCATTAGCAATCGAACCTGTGCCCAGTTCAAATTATGAATTATAAGGCTAATCGTAATTTCGGTCATCTCATACACCTCAAATGGAAAGGTTACACAACAAGCTTTTCAGTTGGTCTTTGAATTATCTTAGACCCTAAGATATCCTAAAGAGTGAAAAATGTGTATTCCAGGAAAGCTTTTAGCATTGACTAGCTACCCATGTGACCACTGTCATGACAGATAATATCAATGCATAGCACACTCAGCAGTGAGAAATAAAAATGGTCATAACTTTCATTCTTTCGCTGGTTAATTGCGACAACAAACAAGCTAACAAAACCGACTGAAATGAGGTCAGGATCAAAGGACAGACTTCAGACCCCTTGAGCTGAAGTTCTGAACCAGCGTCGAGTCGGAAGTGGAAACTTTCTTCGAGCTGTTATTAACTCGGTATTTTGAAGACAGCGAAGTAAATTGTCGCATCCGCCGTTTTTCCATGAAGGTCTTTAATTGTAGGCGCTAATAAATTATTGATGCCGACGAAAAGGCAGCAAATTAATCTTCCTCTTTGACTCGATTATTGGATGTTTGTCCGGATGATCACGTCATGTGACAACTGAAGCCAGCTGAGCAATGACAACGCTCACATGCGCACACAACGTCATGATGCTCAGCACGTGCAGTGAGTGTATTCAAATTTTCTTTGCGGAAGCCACTAGAGCCGTAAGGTTACTTTAGTGTTCTTGGTCAATAACGAAACAGGTATTGCCCGATTTTCCTGCGGATAACAACAACTCATGTTCGCTACAATATGCTGGTACGTATTCAGTTACCGTATTTCCTCGAATGAGCGCCCTGGGCGCTTTTTCAAATTTCATGGCCAAAGGGGGCTTGCTACAGTAACAGATTAAAATCTCGTACTGTACGTATATTTTGAGGGAGAGAAGAGGGTAGGCCTAGCCACAAGTTGCTCGGCAATTTTTCATGTTTTAAAATTGAAAATTAGTATTTTAGTCCGTGATTTTCATTGTCTGGAACACAGATCAATTAAGCAAAGTGGTCGACGGCAGTCAGCGGTCACGTGCGAAAGCAAAATGGCGAATGACAGCAAATGATCAAAGGACGAAGAGGAATAATGGAGTGTTCATTATTCCATTAATCCGGAATTAGTGTCATTATTCCAGCTCTAAAATTTCCATTTTCCATTATTCCTGGGCCAAAGGAAACGTCGTTTGTCCGTTATTCCCGAAAAGACCATTAATCCATTATTCCACTACAAAAATTTCCAGTTATACTTAGTACATTATTCATCTTCATCCTCCGAAAATGATGAATGCGGATGAGTTTTCTGACTCAGAAATATGCTAACAGTAGAGCAACGTTTCAAACATAACTCACAGGCAATAAGTCGGAAAAATAAGCAACTTTTGGTCATTTTAGACCAACTTTGCTATCAAATTGGGAATGACTTTTCGGCAACTTTTTGAAATATTAGCAACTTTTTGGCACCTTTTTGGATTTATTTTAGCAACTTTTAAGGAAAATTTTGGCAACTTGTGGCTAGGGGAGGGCGCTTATTTCGAATATCGTGCTCAAAGGGGGGGCTTAATCGAGGGAGGGCGCTTAATTTATCGAGGAATACGGCATCTTAAGTTTATCTGTTTTATCAGTCGGTGGAGAGTGAAACATTTATGAATCCTCGATGGGTTCGTATTTGGTCATTAATGTGAGTTAAAACTTCAATCTTGAGATAACATAATATGTAGTTGTCATTGCTGCTCCTTGTTTTGCCGTTGCGACTCACGTTGGGGTACCCCTAGTGCGAATGGACAAAGTATGGAAAATACAGCATCAATGCGTGCGGGTAGACGGCATTTCACTTCCATAGGAAACATATTTCAGAGTAAAGAAGGTATAAAATTTCTGAGAACTTACAAGAAATTTTTATGTTTCTCATTTCACCAAACACATTTTGTAAAGTGCTGCAAATTACTTTACACTCCTCCTTCTTGTACTTTGGGTGTTTGGTGGGTAGCCCGTCATCATTGAAACTGCAAGTACAACAATATATTGACAAATATATAAATACTCATTGGGGTCCAGCTAGTACATTTACATGCATGGACACGCACATTAACATCGTGAAATACACGCTGCAGATGAATAGTGTGTGAGATCTGGTCTTGTTGCGTACCAAATACATATATGGTGTTGATTACACGCGTATTCGTAAATTTGAAAACTACAGGGAAAAGCAAACTTTCGCAATTATAAAACGCGATCGAGTCGTTTGCACCGTTTGTTCACGCCCGAACGAATAATTTACTTCGCTTCGAAAACTGTCTCAGTGTTCAGCCCCGCCGGTTTGCGGTTCACGGCGGCTTCTAAAGAAACTCATTCAGACATAGTCTATCTAATATTGCGTTGATTACACGCGTGTAGCATGAAATTGCGTGCATGTGGTCAACTCTAAAGTGCTCGAAAGCTTCAGAAAAAAGGTCACCCACTTCTTTAAAGTACACCTATCAATGCATAAATGCATTACAATATAAAAGTTGAACTGAACAAATAAATCCCACAATAAAATCATGCTATTGCCCAGTATGCATTAGCCAAAAGACTTCAAACATTTCTGGCAAACATTGGAATCATGACCAGAATCAGGCAATCCCCCCTGGACCTCTTTCTCACACCACTATTGATTAAGCAGTCCTGGGTATCATTACTCACACATCAAAAGAATACTTCATTCGGCTCGAGGTCTCGTTTGTTTGTGCCCTCATCAACACATGACTAGGAGCTTCAACTGGACAAGGCGTGTCCTGCCACTCAGACAAAGCCCTCTTTGTGATCTTCAGTAACTCGGGAAACAAGTTGTTGGTGACTTCCATGACTAGTTGTGCCACACATGGAGTGCTTAACGATCGACGTTCATCAGATTCAGATATGTCGCTCAATTGTGCATGACACGTTCTTTCAGGGTAGGGTTGATCTATAATATTTCTCAGTGTAGCCTCTGGCAAGTCACTGAAAATTCCCTCTTTGTCTTCCAACAGACTGTTAATAAACATTTCTTTTAGTTCTCCTGGATCACGCTTGTAGTCTTTTAAGCCATGGTCCTTGTAAAATTGCCTCTCATGATCCGCAGCTTCACCCATCAACAATGCTGTTACAATGTAAACAACGTAACACACATCTGCCATAAGAGAGAGAACTCTCAGCTCAGAAAACAACTCCATCTCAGCTTTGTTGAACTGTGCATGAAGTTCAATGTGGCAGTCTTTTTCGTTTGGATTCCAAATCTTTTGCTTATGATGCTCTTGTGGTAAATACGTCAAGTCATACATTTCCGGGTGGTCCATTTCTCCCAATGAAAGTAACCAATCAGTTTCCTTGTTTTCTCGCTTGAGAGTCTGATGAACTAGAAACTGTATACACTTGATGATGTTAGTTTTTCCTGCTCCGTTTGGTCCAACAATGAGTGTATTCCTGTTTGTCAGGTCCAGGTCAACCTCTTTCAGGTTGTAGAAGTTGTCAATCTTTACTTTCGTGAACCTCATGTTACTCTGACTCGTTCCTATAAAAACTTCAAAGAGAAAAAAGAAAAGGAAGTTAAATAAAACAGAGGGCCCAAATTGCAGGGAGACATGCGCAAACTGCGAACATCCTACCGATGTGATCACGTCGCGTTGCAGGTTAATGGCGTGGCCGAACTCAAATTCGCGTAAGTGTTTAGTGATCGAGGCCCAGTTCCTTTCTGTAGGAGAACATCAGTTCTGCTCCGTCATATCATGCAAATCGTGCAGCCAAAGAGCAACTTTTCCCTTTGATTTTTGATTTTGATTTTATGACTTGTTTAGTTGTCACACCTTGTTTTCGTCCCAGTCCTCCAAGTTAATGCGGATCTCACTAACGGTTCGTCACCAGACCTCCGGCCTAGTATCAATTTTTACGGCCCTGTAAATATAACCATGTCTTCCAATGCTATTTACGAATCTTGTTCTTTGCATGTCGTCCAAGGGGATGGGTACTCCTCGCGGTACCCTCACCGGTTGGGAACCGAATGAGGGGTGATCAAGCAAGCGGGTGGCTCTGAAATCGCTACAGCGGCAAGAAAATACACACAGAAACAGGGTATGAAGGTTTCAGCTTTAATATTCCAGTAAAGTTCGAGTTTCGCGACCGACCGAATTATCCCATACACTCTTATAATATCCAACCGCCGTGATTTTTCGCAACGCCGCAGTGGGTATTAGATATCACATGACACGCGCTGGGAGCTTTGCATGGCTATCTGTGAAATGTGAAATAGCTTCCTTCTTATCTCTTTCATGTCACACAACCTTTGGTATACGGTATTAAAATAAATAAACTATATCATCAAAAAGGTCACTGATATTTAGATCAAACGATCCAAAAATATTTGTTTCATTTATCCAAGCCTTGAGGATAGCCAAACAGTTTCACGATTTAGTTGAGCTGTCGCTGACCCGAAATAATTTGTGGTCGCCGACAGCGCATCAAAGCTTCACAAGAGCGGCGTTTGCATACCGTGGTTGAATATAGATGGTAATCGACTGAATAAACAATTCGAGCAACGATTAGCTGACGATCATTGATTCCATTGAAGTGTTAAAGCGTAATTTAAATTAGAATGGCTTCTAAATGAGTCGGATAAGAAGTGTTGCTGGGAACCCAATGATTTAATTCACCGGTGTCTGGTCGTTATAATTACCGTTCGATAACTGGCTTTGAGAAAGATGTTGAGATTTTGGAATCATGTAAAAAGAGCTCTTTATCGATTTAAAACTGTCTTATCCTTTGACAAACAAGTTCTTTGTATAGTACATGTCTTGCACATCTTTCACTCAAACATCATAACAAACCGGTGATTCGTCATCATCCGTTGGATATATGTCTATGGTGCAATCTTCTCTGCTTAATTCGTCCCCTCCTTCTTCCGAATCTTCAGTTACGTTACCGCCATCAAAATTCTGCTCAAAGTCTTCAGGTTCTGATTCAACGGAAAACGCATGAGCCAAACGATGTCCCTTTCCCTCGTAGTACTCCTTCGCAGACATACGTGGAGTGTTTACTTGTACAGTGTCGTCGAACACGGAAAAATCCACTCGGTACCTACCTCCCTTCCACTGATCTTCACTGATTGTGTTCACAAACTCGTGACCCCATAAAATCTCGTCTCCGAGGTAAGACGTTTTGGCTTGAGTTTGCATTCCGGTTGCTTCTACTGTGCCTTCTAGAATTGCGACCATCTCAAAATCGCAGTCCGCTAGCTTCCGGGGATGGATGTCGAAGAGGGGGCTGTCTTCATCTATGACGTGCACTATCGTGAGCGGCAGAATAATAAACAAGTTGTAGCATTGCTTTTCCTCTTTCTCTTGGTTCGTCCAGTCGATGCCAATGGCCAAATCCTGTTGATAAAACGGCAACTCGATGCCTTCTCGGGTAGTGCGTTTCCGAAATATTTGCACTCTCACATTAGGCTCGAGGATTTGGCTCTTGCGGACATCGCCAACGCGAAACATTAGACACATTTTGCCGTCTCGCAGTGCTACGACCGCATTACGCGAAAATAGAATTGTTTCGGCTCTGTTCCGAGGTCGAGATAACTTGGCAAAAATGAGACCCAGCTCCAGAGCACCGATAAGAAACCCAACAAGCGACTGGATATTAAGCAAGATGACAGCCTCGGGGCAGTTTGGAGTTATTTGCCTACCTCCATATCCAATTGTAGTTTGTGTTTCCAGTGAAAATAGAAACGCGCTCGCGAACGATTCGGTGTAAACATTGTCCACACAGTAATTATCACCCCTGTAGTACGTGATCAAGTACCACAATACGCCAAAGATCAACCAACTGCCACAATACATCATACAATACAACAAAGTTATCCAGCGCCATTTGGAGTCGATCATGGTCGTGAAGAGATCTGAGAAGTACATGCCATGTTTCTGGGGCACGTGAGCGGCGGCTATCTTCAAACGACCGTGTTTACCAACCAGCCGAGGTTTCTTGGGCATATGTTTGGTCGAGAGAACACGCTTCATCCTGTGCCGCTTCGGGTTCCTCAGCCTGTTCTTCCTCCCCAAGCCGTTGCGTACTCTCTCCGACGGCGCTTGTATGACAACTTTCTGAGTGACCGGGACATCGCTCGCCGCTTCGGTTCTGATGTCGTTCATCTCTAAGTCGCTTGAGACGCTGCTATAGTCGCATGGCTCGTCAGTCTTTCTTAAGTGCCACTGTTTACTCGACCTGTCCATGAATGAAGACATGCCAATTTAGTGACGCTTGACTGTGGCTCACTATTTAGCGCTACTCGTGTCCATACCACTCGGCCCACACCACTCGGCTGGACCTGTGATTTGAAACCGCTAACTCGGTCTGCTAATGCTCCGTCTGCAGATCGCTGTCAACAAATCGGATACTCCCTATTGTGGCAGGGCCAGAAATCAAGTGTGAGATCAAACATACAAACCTCTAAAATCGGATCCTAATTCTATAGGTGCTGTTTCTAGGCGTATTTCAGCACCATCTACCCTTGCCTTCGTTTGCCTCTGTTTTCGATCAGAGTCGGTAAACCGTTTATTTTACATGCGCATTAACACCCAGGAGACCGTAAAAGTATTGTTTTTTTACTTCTGAATAATCCATCGTGTGACGTTCTCGCCCATCATCTGATCATAACCGATGATTACCGCCAACGAAGCGTGCCCGCTGGATCTTCGCGCTTCTAACTTGTGAAACCGAAGGGCACTCGAAAGGGAAATGAGTCTTTGCCAAATCTGTTATGAATTAGTTAAAAAAGCCGAGTGCTTCATTTATGTGTCAAAAACAAATAACTTATCAAAACACAGATTTCTTTTATTGTCAGTCTGTCTGTCTTATTGAGTGTCGTTGACAAACAGGCTTTATGTGTTCGAAAGGTCATCGAACTTTCTTCAGACAGGATTTTAATAATGAAGCAAGAAAGATATTTTCGGCTTGGAACCGATTCTACGCGCTTTTTGTTTCTTTTCTTTCTTCACATCTGTCTATCTATCTCCTTACCTACATATATTTCTCCTTTCGGAGGAAAATTCAACTTGCTATATTTCACTTTTCTGTCACATTGAACGAAAGGTAGACTCAACTGATACGAAACTGTTCACTTGTCGCAAAGTTAATGATCAGAAATTTGAGCCCCGATCAAGAGTTACAGTATCATTTTTAGAGGGAGGAGTTATAGGTATTTCGTCCAAGGAAAGTCGACTCAAAGAAGGCAAAAACGAACTGAAGCGAATGCCTACGTTATTTGAGAAACTGAACCAGACGAATATTTCTGCCTTGTGAAACCCGAATTCAGTATGGCTCCCCCCTGGGGGCGGCGGAACTCCCATATAAAAAAAGACGGGGATGCTCGTCGTCGGCTCTTGTAGGAGTCAAAATCACTCGTTTTGGTACCGCTTAGGGTGCTCAACATCAAATGCTGACATTTTTATGTCGGGTGTCAGTCAAACGAACTTTTATTGTATTAGTGGTTTGCATGTGACGTCATCAAAAATTATCTCGGAAGTTATGCATTCTACAAAACCAATACGTTGGTATTTTCTAGAATACCATAAGTTAAGCCTCCAAGCAAAGTTCTGGGAAGAGACGAAGTTTCTATCAAGAATTATTGATGTTTCAAATTCGTGACAACAAGGCCGTGTGTCACGCTTTCTGCCGCGGAAATCCTTGTGTTTGTGTGTGAATTTGAATGTTTTAATTCTAGAATCATTTAAAGAATGGATGGGAAATGATTCCAAGCAATACAGAATCAAATTAAGAATCAAATCAGCTTTAGTTCGTGCCGTAAGAAAAAGGTCGCCATGCTGGTGTACAGAAGCTGTACACCAACATGGCGGCTCCATAAAGCCCTATTAAATTTCGTCGGAAATCAGGTCTCGATAAACTCACACCGCAATGTGCAATTTCTCTATAATTTTGCCTAGTGATGTATTTTCAACATATCTATCAATCTGAGACATCAAACTATGTTTGAGATCAATGATTTAGAAGATAATTTTCCGATGCCCGATCGTGCAAATCACCAATAGGTATGTATAGCAATTAAAGACACTGAAACTTTAAATTCTTTGTATGCTTTTATTGGTACCTTTTAGGGGTCAAAACGAAAATTCCCGACGAGCATTCCCGTCTTTTTTTTTGTGGGAGTCACCCCCCTCCCCCTCCCTTTTATGGCTCACGACATTAGAAAGGGTCCGTCACTGATTTCTCTCCCAAAAAGGATTCGTCAACCAGCGGCTAACTAATTAACTAACTAACCGAATACATAAAAATACATAAAAATACATAAAAATACATAAAAAGGAGAACAAATGATGTCGTTCACCAAATTATAATAGACTTAGTTATTGTCTTGTCTTCAGAATGCACCTGCGCGTTCAACGATTAATGATGTTGAAGCACTTAAGTGCCCTTTAAAAAACTCGAACGATCATTAGTTGTAGTGACTGTATGGCTGTGTCGATGCGTTTAGCTTAATATGCAGCCCGTAATGGGGGGAGGGGGCAGCCCACTGTCAGGTTCTGGCACAACTGTCCGTGATTGTTATATACATGTACCGTCATAATACCAAATTCCAGTTCCGTTTACACTGCATTTGTGCATTTGATCTTCTTGGAAGGCTAAGATGTCAGGACTAATTAATTATAGCCTTTTCACCAAGATCCATAACCGGTAATGACCAGGGGTCGGATTCACCAAACTTGCGTACGAGCAAAAATGTTCGTAAGTATGACTTACGCATCGTAAGTACGACTTACGCATGCATACTATTTTGCGCAATATAGTGTGCGTAAGTCGTACTTACGATGCGTAAGTTATACTTACGAACATTTTTGTTCGTAAGCAAGTTTGGTGAATACGGCCCCTGGTCACTAAGCAAAATTTTAGTAAAATTTTAAAATTTTTATGACTTACGATGCGTAAGTCATACTTACGAACATATTCGTTCGTACGCAAGTTTTGTGAATCCGGCCCCAGATCTTTTTCGTGTTGACGTGATTTTATTAGATAAACAAGATAATTACACGTACCACGTCGAGATCGTCTTATATTTCTTAATTATAAATGCACAAAGGTTTTATACTTTTTTTTATTCACCTTGTTCATGCCGGCACAAAGAACACTCCTTACTATAAACTTACCCCAGTGGAGGTATTTATAGAAACTATCGATTTTTTTTTTTTTCAAATCAGACCACGGTAGATATCGAAACTGATACATCACAAGAAAAAAGATTCACGAACTGTTTGAAATTAATTCCTCGTCGCGTAGCCTGGGCATTACAGACTCAACTGACCAATAAGGACAGTTCACCCAGATAATCGTACGCAGCACTTGAAGTCCATGTGGCCCGGTCATGTACTGCTATAATTGTCACCTCCATGAAATTTGTCAAGCATTGGCACCGAAAACTGGTGTTTGAGTGAAAATTCAGTATAATCCCAAGCATTTTACTGATTGACAAGCAATATCTGTTCAAAAAATATTTACGCACACAAGGCAGTATTATTCCGTCTATTCCTGCAGCCCTAAAGTTGTATTATACTTGCGTTTTTCAAGTGTTATTTCCAAGTTTTATTCTTTGCTTCCACGCTTATTATTGGCTCACCCTCTCCAATGGCAAGTCCCGTTGACCAATATTTATCAGCATTTACAATGGGAGTCTACAGTGGTACCGCATTGATAGAACTCCATTGATTCGGCTCTTTCGGGGTCAGAAAGGTTGACAGCAAGGAATATATTAATAAAGGAACACCCTGGGCTGGCTCTAATGTGATCATCAAGTTGGTTTTCATCTAGGCCTAGTTCTTTGACATGGCGCTGCACGGCGGTTGTACTTTCAAGTGCCATGCTGATATAATCAGAATACTGCACAATGTGCTGGTCAGCTGAAGCCACGATTTTTCATTGCTGATATACACCACGCAAACTCTTTTTCCAGGGAAAATTCTTGACAAGTAGGATCTTGAGATTATTAGAGCGCACTCCCCAGTTACAAAAACTTTGCCCAATTAATTCTTCCGACGTTTCAAACACAATTGCCCTTTTGTTAGACAACACTTTTAAGTTGTTAAAACATTTTGGGAGCTCAAGAACCTGTGACTATTTTTAGATTTTGTGCGCAATCAGTGGAGTCGGCTTTCAGCCTTGACGTTGCCGCCTGCTTCACGGTATTGAAATACATGAATGGTAATCAGGGCAAGAACAAAGAAACATGACGACGACGCGTGCGAGAAGTCTCGGTTTAATAGTAAAATCACTCACAATCAGAACCATTGAAAGCTTGAAAATGACAATTTGGAGTGTTTTGAAGTTCCACCGATTAGAAAAACGAATGTATATGTAGTTTATATGCCCTGATTACCATCATGCATTCAATACCGCAAGTCTAATGTGGACTAATAATTCTGATCTGATACCTCAACACTGACACCAAAAAAGAGAAGTGCGTTGGGTGCAGATTCAAGAAATATGATTAATCAAAGTTCCGTCAGTAATGGATCGATTCCCAGCGCACTTTCACTTGCGACACTTGGGCACGTCACTTCCGAACCCTTCCCAGGGTGTGTGACAAGCGTCAGCAAGAAGCCGGAGATACTGCTACCGCCGATGAAGCCAAGGCACTATAAATAAACTAGACAGAAGGATTTTGTTGCATTATCCACAGGTTTAACTTCATTAACCTGACATATCCTGAGCTATTTGGATCATCTTTTTACCTCATATTCCAGCAAAAGGCCTCGTAGGCTAATCGCCACATTTCCGGTAGCGTACGTCATGCTCCGAACGTGGGTCGAGGTCATGTCGTATGCAAATCGATTGGCTCGAGGGGCTGTATTTACCTCCGTGGTGGTATGTGTCCAAAGATGGACATTTGATCAATGTCATGATAGATACGCTTGTAAAGAGGGATGAATTGAATGGAGAGGTTGGATGCGATTGCCAGTTAACATTTTACGGAACTATGCCCAATGCCTGATGAAATGTGGGAGTCTCGCTTATAGTTTATACATTATTGATCGATAAAGCAATTGGACATTATAGAGAGTCGCGGAACGCCTCGCTTTGAGCGATGGCGAAAGACCAAGAGTTGCTCCAAGCTGTAAAGGCCAAAGACCTCAGCTCTGCGAGAAAATTGCTGGCGAAAATCAAAGCTGCTATAGGAAGTAAGTATTCTTTTAGAAAAAGCCACATGGCGGATCCAAATTTGTAGCTGAAGGTATTCCAATTATAGACTGCAAATGGCAGAAAATGTTATGTTAACATCTACAAACACTTTGATGCTTGAGGTTAATGCTTTAAAAGTAGTCACGACTGCGGTTTTTCTGCCTCCCGAGTTCGCGTACGTATCGATATGGCTGAAGTATGCCTCCCATGCAGTTCGTAATATTTCGCAAGTTGTGAAAGAGATCGCGTGTTGATGTACGGATCGACGCAGAATATTTTTAAAATGGCTGTTTTATTTGTGTTTGATCGGTTGGTGCCCAACATGTATGGTCTCTATATGTACAGTACAGCAAGCGATTTATTTAAAGTCCTTCATTTGCGAGCAATGTTGGCTAAAACGGAAGAAGGAAGCTTATTGTTGTCGTGGAATTAAATTTCTATTAAATTAAGATTTTTACGGAAACCGTTCTAGCTTTTCATGGATTTCTCTAACCACAGACTTTTACAGGAATATGAGAGACCCACTGAGATATAGACACGACTAATGTAACAGGATAGAATTAAATGAAGTTACCACGTTTGCCGTTAAAGTTTATAAGCCTCACATCGGCACATTATTTTATTTTTAATATGGTAGAATAATCTTTCGTATTTTTTCAAACAATAAGTTACATTTGTTTTTATAAGGTGTCACTCTTTCAATTATTTGAATCATCTAAACGAGCAATCATGTATGCAAATGTCAGGGATATAGTGAAGAATTTGTAATGCCTCATTGATATAATGTTTGCATGAGTTTGTGATTCTTCTCAGTGAAATATGGTGAAAGTACTAGTCGTGGATTAATTATTGATGCTTTTTGCTTTCATTCTAAATTGAAAGTGAACCTGCAGGTGCATGCATTAATATCAGGATATGAAGTGCCAAATTTCTTTCTCAATATGCTAACAAAACATTCTTATTTTGGAACTGTTTTGAACTTGTGTTATTTGGTGAACAATTAGAGCACTTTGAAACCAAAATATGCCATTGTGTTTAATCTTATTGAAAGCAAAGACACTTTCTTTAAAATTATTTTATTTTAAAGCCTTGTTTTCCATTATTTTCTAATTTGCCAGCTGAATAACTAATTCACAATCAATATTATATTAGTGTTGGTTGGAACTAGATTAGAAAATATGGGAAACAGGAAGTGTTTACAGTATTGAAATTCAAGGAGTTTTTTTGTATATTACTCTGTGCCAACTGGTCAACTCTTTTAGATGACCAGAATATCACTTTTCTAGCCTCAAAAATAAGGTGTGGAGGTTGATGTGAACTTGTGGTAGATAAGCTTTGGAGATTGATGTGAACTTGTGTAAGATGAGGCATAGAGGCGGGTGATTGACATGCGTTTATGATGGATGAGGTGTGGAGGTTGATGCGGTTGTGAACTTGCAGGAGATGGGGCATGGAGGTGAGAGAGTGGCAGGTTTGACAATCTGGAGAAGTGATTAATTTCCCTGTGAGAAGTGATGATTTTCATGCCAATATATTGTATGTAATTTGTATGTTATATTATTCAATCAATTTATTTTGTGGGTCAGGTTCATTACTTTTTATTGATCAAGTGATTTGAAACAACAGATGCATTTACTGCAGGCTTGTGTGGTGACTTGATTCTGATGTACTCTCTTTTTAGAGAAAGGAGGGAAGAAGTACAATGTGAATATTCAGGATGGAGATGGGTGAGTATATAATGGAGATTGAGACTTTCACCCTTTTACTCCCAAATTTTGAGGGGGATTGCAGAGGTGCACTGGAGGAGGGGGGTACCATAAATAAAGAGAAACAGCTTGTGATCTGGAGGTCCGCTATTTATCTTGGTTGTTTTCTATTTGCAGCTTCACTACTCTTCACCATGCAGCCCTTGCAGGGATTGCTGATGTGGCAATGTCCCTTATTGACATGGACTGCAACATTAATGCTACAGACAACAAAGGTATCAGTGTTAAATGAGGTGATGCAGTAAGCAGAGTTCTCTCCCTCATCCCACCCTATCTACCACATTCCAGCTTCCAATCTCATTATCCAGCTCATGCCATCTTGTTCCATTCTATTCTGATGTTCATTATAGTGTATATTATTCAGATGACCATCGCAGAGCAGTGTACAGCATGTGTTGACCGTGTAATGTTTAACTTTCAAGGCATGTGTCCGCTGCACCTTGCGGCTTGGGCTGGGAAGGTTGAAGTGGCCAGGCTGTTGCTGGAGGCAAAGGCGGAGGTGAATCTTTGTTCTGACAATGGTGTCACTGCCCTACACCTGGCTTGTCAGCATGGCAATGCTGATGTGGTAAGATCATAATAACTTTGTTTGCATCCAGGTACCATTTTGTATTTTGCTAGGATGAGCGACAAAGTGGCGAAGGGTAGGATATAGCGTAGGAGGGAGAGTGTGTGTGGGGGGGAGGGGGGGGGGGGGAAGGGGAAGGGGAAGAGGGATAGGAAGAAGGAAGAAGGGGGAATTATGGTTAAAATGTTGACATTATTTTGCTTTTACTACATTGCATGCTGTACATCTTTTGTGTGGAAGTCTTACTAGAATGAGGGAGGCAGATTTTGGTGGGCAACTTGGTAAATAGTAAGTTATTTTTCTATTTTACAGGCTGAAGTTCTTTTAGATAACAATTGTGATCCAACAGTTATAAACCACAATGGGGAGGCTTCTTTGGACCTTGCCTGCCGCTTTGGCCACACCCAGGTTTGACATTCAGCAGTCTGTACTGCATGCTACCATATTATTTATACCAGGGTTAATATTCTTTTGTTTCTTAAGGCCCGATCAAACAGTGAATGATAGCTGATAGTTGCGATCCCGAAATTATCACCTACTATCACTGACTATCACGGAGAGCGATCAAACGCTCACGAGAGAGCGCATGATAGTCGACCGGAAATAATGCAATCTCTCGTGAAAACGTCAACAACACCTCAGCGAAACATGACAAAAATGGCTCTTTCTATGCACAGACGAACCACTATCTGTTTTGTTTTGTTTAATTTTACTCTCTTCATCACTCGATACGGCCCACGACACTCCGAAAATCGCCCAGGTTATCATTTGTAAAAAATATGTCTGTCTGCACTCCTGCGAGAGTTACAAACAAAGGTAACACAGCTCGGGTCAAGGGAGTAGGAGTAGGATCTTTAGTGTTCATTGCTTTTTATTGCTTGCCATTTTTGACTGTTGCAAAAGCTTGAGCCTGTTCATTCAGGGTAAAAACAGCTGACCGAAAAACTATCATTGACTATCATGGAAATTTGAACATGTTCAAATCGAATGATAGTTCACGATAGTCCATGATAGTGCATGATAGTTCATGATGGTTCGTGTTCAAATGCGCGTGGTAGTTTGAACTATCATTGACTATCATCACCGTTTGATCGGGCCTTTAGATTGATTATTTGCATATACTGGGTATCAGTGATTTTATTATGAATTGCATTGCTTCATAAAATATTGTAAACCCCAGACCAAAACCAAAGAGTTTTAGAATACCACAAAACAAAATTCAAGTACATTGAGTCTTCCTTTATCTGGCTTACAGTTAAAACATTCTAGATATACCCAGGACTGTTGCAATCCAGCTTTTGACAGCCCTGCATGCCTTCTAACAGTTGTTACATGCTTATTTGAATTCCAGGTGGTGGAACTCTTGCTAAAATCCAGTTCAGTTCGAAAGCTGTTGAGTGTGTATGCCAACAACCCCAAGAACACACGGCCTCCTCTGCACCTGGCATGTAAGACTGGGCATGTTGAGATTGTCAGGTAATCATTAGTCTGGGGTAGAAGCCCCCAGGGAGGGGGAAAGGGTTCTCTTCAGAATTGGGTGGAGGTGTGTCACAAAGTTCCCAAAGCCCTGACATATTTTTGGAATTTTTGATAACCTTTTACAGATCTGTCCCCCAAATTTCCAGCTGCCATAATTCTGTCATCTCTTCAAAGTCACATGCCAACCTAGACCAAAAGGACAAACCCTAATATACTTTATCCCAGACCAAAAGGACAAAATCTATACCCTGTGCCAGACCAAAAGGACAAAATCTATACCCTGTGCCAGACCAAAAGGACAAAATCTATACCCTGTGCCAGACCAAAAAGCTAAATACAGTACCTTATGGTGCACACACACATAAGGCTCATGTATACGAGTCCCCCCCATTCCCCCTCCCCCCTCCCCCCTCCCCCTCCCCCACATCCCTTCCAGGTGAAAGGCCAAGAATAAGATAAAGAGTCTTTTCAAATTTGGTTGCCATACTTGTGATCTGTTGTGTGATAGGATGCTTCTTGAGGCTGGAGCCGATATAAATGAAGTGGACGAAAGTGGGAGCTGTCTTCATGAGGCTTCCTTGTATGGCAAGACTGAAGTGGTCAAACTGCTGTTAGATGTAAGATATGACTTGAGGCAAATGTACTGCAGATATCAACAATAATATTGTATTAATATAGACACAAGAGGAAAATTGTGGGAGAAAGGTTGAGATTTTCTCCTACTCCCCTTGGGGTATGGGGATGGTAACGTGCAGCATTATTGATCAATACACTAGCCCTTTATCACAGAAAGGGCACATCTTACATACAGACCACATAGATATATCTTTTGAAGAGCGCGGGACATATAAAGGCAAGAAAAAAGCAAGGTAACAAACAAGGTTAATATAAAGATATTTAGTATGTGGTGTATTCGGCTGAGAAAAGAATGTGCCAGTCCGTACTGTAAGTTTATGGACCAGTAAATTAACCAATCATACTATACTTACCGTTTAATAACAACCACTTACTTACCCTGTCATGGACCACATATAAGTACCAGTGTGACTGTTGCCAAGTAATTATGTGCATGCAGTCACACAGCATATTGCCTCAAATTGTGGTTTCTCTATTAAATATTTTTGTGTTTTCTTTTGTCAGTGGGGGATTGATGCTACTGCAAAAAACAAAGATCAGCACACTGCAGAGGACATTGTTCATCGCTTCACAAGCTCCAATGCCTCCAAAGAAATCAAGGAGTTGTTAAGAGGTAATGATGTACATGTGTTACTGACTCTGGATTGCTTACACATGCACACATGCTGTACTTTTACTGTGGCGGAGCAAGACCTGTCTGATGGAACAACAGTAATTTGTTTTATTGGCCCATTTTATACTAGAGTCGAATTGTCCATCTAGACAAGCTATACGCGAGATGGATAACGTGTCCAAATATAAATCTGGAGATAAATTATCTGTCTTAGATTAATCATTCATTTGGTAATGCGCGTCTTCAAGACAAAACAAACACTGTCGGATTATGCATCAAGATTCGTCCAATAGCCGAAATTAGATTTTGATGGAGTTTCCAAATGTTTGAGCACAATAGTTGTTTGTGGGGGATGGGGTGGGGGGTTCGAAGGCATGTTCCCCCAAAACGTTAACAAGCACATTCCACTTCGTTCTCAGAGGTGACAGAGGTAAAAGGCACATATGCTAAGGCTATCAAGGATCATATGAACATCTACGATCCCACGTGTCTTATCTTTCGTACAGGGAGCACAATTGAGGTAAAATATGAATTAACAGCCAGTAAAACTCCAGCATAGTGTTCATTAGTCCCTCGTCTAGTGGCTTAATGTTTTTTTCTTTGGTTAGGGAACAAACCATGTTTTTTTACCCAACAATCATTATTTAGCCCTACAGTATTTTTGCTTTTAAAATCTGTTACCAGAGATTAGTTGTCGTTCAATGTGGAATTGTTGGCAATTGATATAGCTTGGGTTATTTACCATTAGCAAAAAAATGATTTGGCTATCACTTCTCACTACATCATGTGCACATTTTCTTCTTGATTAGTTAGGAGAATCTGTATCAAAGAACTTGTTTCCATTTTTTCTTTTCTTTTGTTTCAGATTTTAGAGCAAAATGAGAATGGAAGGTGGAAGGGAAGAATCCACGGCGAAGAAGTGAGTTAATAACGTGTTCTGCAGTAGGCGAAGCTCATTACACCCAAACCTCATAACGCTATTGTATTATACGATGCTTTTGAAATACTACTGTTAATAGTAACAGGACATAAGACGTGGCGCCGGCCGGCAAGCTGGGCTGTCAAGTACAACGAACATCGTTCCTCACAAAATTTAGTACTTATGTGTTTGATACATACAAGTTTCACTGACGTAGCTAAAATGTTTTGTCGACAGAAAGTTGGGTATTTTCCCGCCAACTTTGTGAAGCTGGCATCTCCCAAGAAGAGATCTTCAAGTAAGTTTTACAATCAAAGCTTTCTGGGCGGACACTATCGTAAGCGGACAGCTATACTTACGGCCACCTTTACAAAAGCCTGTTTAAACTCTAGCTCAGTCAAACTCTGTATTTACACATTCTCGTAAGCGGACAGTTCCAGTTACGATGAACGGGTATGGTTTTCATGGTTCTCTGTCTTAAAAAGGGTATACAATTTACACTTACACTCTAGTCTTAACCTTGTTAAATTCTCTTTACAGCTAGAGTATCAGCCAGGGAAGCTGCTGTTCTACCGATGGGGTCTTTTGAACTCGTAGCTCTCGCCCCAGGTGAGTCTCAAAGATCGACAATGTTTAACGTGGTAACAATATGGGTGGTATAATGTGCAGAAACTTCAATTTTGAGCAATGGAGTGGGCAAAGACATTTCGCAGAATTTGACTTAGTTTGTAAAGAGTGTTTCTTAGAAATCTTAGGGACCTCGTTTGCTACTTCTTGTCGGATTTCTCGCGATCTTGCTCACCATTCTTTGGCTTCGACCCGACAGTTCCACCATCCCCAGGATTTCACAGAAATAGTCCCAGGCTGAGCAGCTTCGGGAAATCGTATCACAAATCCTCTTCATCGTGCGACGAAGACACCGAGCGACAGCCGAACGCTAGCGAAGCACCCCAACCACCTACCAGAGCCACGCCAGTCAACAACAACGGCATCAAACAAAAAGGCTCCGTGAAGAAACCAGGGCAGAGTCTGCAGTACATCGAGGTGGCCGTGGAACAGAACTCACCACCAGCCTTGACTTCAGGAGCTTCGTGTGCAGTTGTCAGCTCTAAGACGCAATACGCAGAAGTCGTTCTCCCCAAGGGTGACGGCCCGCGGTGCCTGCTGGGTAGTCCGAACGGCGAGGTCGAGGAGGTTGATCCGTTCGATGAGCTTCCAACGCTGCCAGGCAAAGAACACCAGCAAGCTACCACAGACGATATTTGGGTTCGTAACGCGGTCATGCCGGCTTTACCACCCAAGACGCGAGTGCGAACTGAAATCCCTGGCGGTGTTAAACCCACTATCGAACGGAGTCCACCACAGGTCCCTGCGACGCGGCCGGAGATAATTTCCACGCCGGAGTTGCTCCGGAGGGAAGCTGTCAAACCTGCTACTCCGGAACTTTCTCGGAAAGCCTACGAAGTTATGAGCTCGCCGATTAAGGAAACGGCCTCGCCCCAAGTTTCCAGGAAGGCTGGACCAGCTGAGGGAACTTACGACCAACGAAGACCGGAGAAAACGACGAATTATTTCCAGTACGAGAACGTGCAGCTCAAAGAACGAGCTCCGCAGCATCCACAGAGCATGATCATCTTTGACGTGGACCGTCATAGCGACAGCGAAGAACCGGAAGGGTACGTCGTGATAAACCAGAGATCCAACACGGTGAGCGCCGGGGGCTACGAAAACGTCTGCCCCTCCAGACAGCGGGTTCCTATTAAGAAACATTCGTATGAAAATGTGCCCGTGCCAGATTTGCTGCAAAGCGAGAGGTACGAAAGCATGAGCAGCAGTAAACAGCTGTCTTACGTGGAGATGAAAAACACGCAAACTGCTGAAGAAAAGCAGAACAGGCAGAGCGAACGTGTTGAAGACCAA
Source organism: Plumapathes pennacea (assembly GCA_964036295.1). Taxonomy (NCBI): domain Eukaryota; kingdom Metazoa; phylum Cnidaria; class Anthozoa; order Antipatharia; family Myriopathidae; genus Plumapathes; species Plumapathes pennacea. The sequence continues at coordinate 7,782,075 of OZ038465.1, read as the reverse complement.
CAAGGTAACTCTTTCTGACCCTTTCACTAACGGTACAAATTATTCCAACAAGTGACTTGGTGAGAATTCCGAGATTGGCCGGAACCTAAAGGCGCGTTCGGCTTTCGGCACATTGGCGAAAACTCAAGAAGAAAAAGTGAGATTGATCAAAGAAAATGTTGACCGCTTACACTCGGCTTGCGGGATTTAGCTAACTGGCTTGTATGTGCGGTCCTTGTCTGACCTGTTTGTTTGTTTGTTTGTTTGTTTGTTTGTTTGATTGATCTTTCAGGGGATGAGTCTGAAGGCCGGGAGTATGTGACAATGAAGCGAGGATCTGACGGTTCAAGCCACGACTACATCAACATCAAATCAGACGGTGAGGCATGAGTTGCGAGTGTGACATAATAGATCGGTTGATAGTTGATGACCGTCCCTATTTAACAAGTTAATCCTATTTAACGACAACCGAGCATGTCAAAATTAGTCATGCAGCCAAGTCGCAGGGCTGTTGAGTCAACTATCTCAAGATGGACACCAGTATAAGACGGACACAGGATAAGACGGACACCAGCATAAGACGGACACCAGTATATGACGGACACCAGTATATGACGGACACCAGTATGAGACGGACACCAGTATAAGACGGACACTATTATGAGACGGACACTTCTCTGAGCCGGGCAGGGTTTATTGGTCCTGGCCGGCCAAAATTTACCTATTTGTCTGTATCTAAACTCTCTACGAATCGGGCATCTTTAAAAAGGACACCTACAATAGACCAGGTCCCAAGGGTGTCTGTTTTATATATAGAGAGAGAGTTCACTGTCAAAGAAACAAATATACCCCATCAGGAGAAAAAGCATGCCAGAATTAGTGTCACAGTATTACAGTAGTGAAACATATGACAAATTAGATAAGGTGGAAGTATCCAAAGTTACTCACATTTCCGGACATAGTGACCGCAACAGCATATTCCTATTATTGCGGACCCTTTGAGAGTCGCTGTACCCTCAGAGCTGCCGGCCAACCGCACGCGAAACAGCAGGAGAAAAACTTGTAGACGAGAATACGAGTAGTTGGTTTATGTTTGGTTGAGGAAAAACGATTTTCGGTGCTTTGCCAGCATTACCCTGCAGCATACCATCCAGAGAATCTAACATGATTTTTTTTAGCGTCAGCCTAGTATGCAATTGGTGTACTGCTGTAATGACTCGACAGCGGACAGTAATTAGAGACATCCGGCTAGACAGTTGGGACGATCGGACAGACAGACAAACACAGTCAGAGCTAGAGAGTACAAAGACTACTAACAAAGAGGTTTTTTTTGAATACGAGAGGGTGATGTTATACCGCACCCAAACTTGTATGTTCTGTATGTTCAGTATGGACAAACTTGGTATAGTAACTACGTAATGGATCCACAATGCGAAATAGATCTGCGGCGCATAGCTGAAATACGTGGCCTGTTTCTGGAGTTTCTGTCTGCCCGCTTGCCGTGCATATTTGACATTTTTTTTTTTGTTTAATAACAAAGAAGTGTTACACAAACATAGAGATCGCCCACTGCTTTAATTTAAACTCTGGCGAGTTTACGGACAGGAAGTATCTCCAGTGGCTCAATCGACCAAAAGACCGAGAAAAAATCGCCCGCCCTGTCGCCTGTGGGTAGAACCGATACTGTTTGTAACGGAATAGAAATGAATGGAATTTGTTTAGTGGCAGTTTTAGAGTTCTCCCCGTAGGGCAAGAGCATTAGATTTCTCAGTTTCATACCTTTATTATATCCGGCTTATCATACACTTCGTAAACAGCACAAACAGAATTAGCAAGCTTCTCATACGCACTACACGGTGAGTGATAAAAAAAACCTTTTCCTTTTGCTGTGTGAATTCACACCGAGGTGGGTACGGGACCTCGTTGGTCGCTTCTGTTTTGTCTTGCTTGACAACAGTTACACGTTTCCCAGGACCTGCACGTTTGGACCATACCCCGGCAACAAACTTTAACAGCTTCTACGTCTACGTTATCGCCACACTTTTAGTTGTGCGAGTTTCAGCGTGGCGCTTCGCGTAAGATTACAACTGAGAAAGCTCGGTTGCTTGTCAGTTATGTGCATCGCGCGTTTATTCGTTTCTTCCTTTAGAGTTATAAGTTGAGCTGCATGGTTGGTTTTCAATTAGTAGTTTCTTTCCACATCCAAGTGGGTACGGCGGACTGTGTTTCGATACGCGTTCTTTGCTGTAAAGAAGCTTGTTTTATGCACTAAATTCCAGTTTTTTCTTCTTCGTCTTTTAAGGTATGCCAAGTGAGAATCCAACAGCACCCCAAGGCACTGTCACGCTAACGGTAGGAGTAATAATACCAGTTTTACGTTCACCAACTAAGGAACTTGTATCAAAATGATTTTTCTCAAATGTCTTCATGATCAGTTTTCCACTGTAACACCAGCGAAATCTGACTCGTGAAAATTATCCGAGAGATCCTTTATCTTCCCTCATCAACTTGATCCCTTATCAATCCTCTGGTACAGATCATTTGATTACACGCATTACTCGATTCTTCAGGAATTCAGCGGAAAAGTTTTTTTTTTTGCCAAGTGGTACTGGCTTTTAAATTGCCTGAGGATAACGGTTGTGTTTCGTGGACAGCTCCAAGAAAGCGGGTGCGAAGCATGGAAGAAGTTGAAATAGTTGATTATGCCAGGGAGGAAACTGAGATTGATCAGAAATTTGAAAGAGAACGATGACTTAATGCAATTTAAAATTGTTCTCTGATATGCGACTCACGACACACGACTGTAATGACTTGTGCTCACTCGTCACCGACCTGCTGAATTATTAGTCAATTAGTCATCAATCATTCAAACTTGTATACAGTCGGTCAGTCAATCAGTGAGCTAATCAAAACAAAAAAAGAGTTCACATCTGTTCATGCTATTATCGTCTACAAAGTCTCGATACACGGAGCTTCTATATTTTGCGTGAACAGCCGTCTCGCTAGTCTGACGTGTCAGCCGTCTCCTTCCCATACGGTGGGCATGAGTAGGAGACGGCTTCAGACTACCGCCTCACATCGGGCGGCCGCATTCAACTGTCATTTCCGAAATGCCCTCTGTTTCAAGGCTGTTGCAAGGCTTTTCTTATGAAAATTAGTTTTACTCGGATGATCATTTTCAGGCAAGTCAAACTCATTTTTCGTTAGAAAAAATTTTACACTGGGCCTCGTATTGAAACAGGGCTGACAAGAATCTCAGAAATGGCCTGACCAACAGGTCGTGTGTCATGCTTTTCCGACTTTTGCTCGTGTTTTATTTAATTTTTTTTTTCAGAAACTTTTACTGTGGTACTTTGAATTTAACCAACATGCATCTTGTTTGTTGGCCCCCAAACTCTTTTTTATTGTAGTTCCAGATCATACAGAACGGTGTTCTGCCACCGGCCTGGTACCCTGAACTGAGCATGCTCAGTCGGATATCATGTTGACCGGCTTGTTTTGTTCTTTGCGTGACAGATGCGTGACTATAACGTCCTGTATGATTGGCTGGAGCGCATCAAACTGTCCGTGTACATTGATAACTTCGTCAAAGGCGGCTTTGACATTATCAGCGTTCGAGGAATCACGCCCGAGGTAAGTTGTAAACTTCTGAAGATTACCTAGAGTAGCTGACTGAACAATATTTTTGGGATAGAAAGGAGGGGGGGTGGGGTGGGGGGGGGGGGGTGGGGTACAGACTGACAGAGACAGGAAGAAACGTATAATATGTCGACCCAACGTTGATGTGGGTATGTCGTTGTGATAGTGCAAGTGATGTTTTGAGCGTCAGCTCTTTGTCAAAGCAAGGGATTCAGACAGACAGAGACACTACTGGGAGACAGACATACAGTGACAGAAAGAGGTAGAGGTGCATGCAGACAAATAGACAAGTATATGTTGGCGAGAGAGTGTGAGTGAGTGACAGTGAACGATTCGGTACTTGTAGTGAGTACGTAATTGATTGATTAAGTGGGTGGGTGGATTAGCGAGTGAGTGGGTCAATGCGAGGGAGCGGATCAGTATTATGGTTGTGTTCCCATGAGTCACAGGTTTTCCATCTTTTGATAAACATTCATCACGTTTCTCTTCTCTTGCCAGGACCTCAGTGCTATTGATATCGTCAAGACTGGTCACAGAAAGAAGGTTTTATCCGAATCCACCAGTCTGGAGCCCACGAATGTCTTCCCCAAAGAAAAACCCGTGCGTGAAAAGTTCTCTTTGTGTGTTGTGTGATATGCTACTGTGTAATGTGATGTGCCGTATCAACACGTGACGTGACGTGATATGAGATGTGTGATGTGACGTGTCGTTTCAAGAGGTGACTGGCTGTGATCGACTGTGTTGTGCGTGTCATGTCAAGGCGCGATGTGACGTGATGTGATGTGATGTTGTGTGGTGTGACGTGTCATGTCAATACCTGACGTGAGCTTATGTGATGTATGTGATGTGTGTGATGTGTGTATGTACCTGTATGCAGTAAGCTTACAGAACCGCGCCTCATGTGCTTCGTTTCCTTGTGTCCTTCAGCCCACGATAATGATCTGGTTGAAACTGATCGGGATGGAGCAGTACATCCCTCAGTTCCTCGATGGAGGTTTCGACGACATGGACTTCGTTCAAGACGTGACCGTGGAAGACTTGGACACCATTGGAGTCAACAAGCCGGGCCACAGAAGAAAACTCTGGATGGCAGTGAATGCTTTAAGCAAACACACCGGCACAGAAGAGCCAGTAGACAAGAAACAAAACGAGGTGCTGAAAAGCGAAACTCCCGTCGAAACACTCAGAGAAAAAGCTCATAACACAACCGAGGAGAACAACGGAGAGGAAGGTCAAATGTGTGAAGGCAAAAATGGGTGTGAGTCATCAGACGATGCACAGCACTTTTATGACGACACGGCTGAGGTATCGGCGGATGCAGCGACTGCAAAAACGCACAGTGTATCTTATGAGAGTTCTCTTCAAAATGCGCCGACTTCAATTCCCGCAAAGCCTTCCCCCGAACTGGATTGTTATGCTGGAAGTTCCGACGATTTGTACTCGAACGCTTCGTCTAGCAGCTCGAATATCAGTGTGATTGAAGTAACAAAGCCAATGTCGACGTTCAATCGTCTGTCTGAAGTACAAGATGTTGATGAGATTATTGAAGTGCCGGCTTTGAGCGCCGAAAAAATGGAAGATTTAAATGAAGCTGCACCTTCCGAGGTGAACAATGTTTCAGCAGCAGAGAAGAAAGAAATGCCGGATTCGGAACTAAGAGAAGTATCACCTCAGAGTTTTACAGAGGAACGGTCAAGTGCTGGAGTAGAATCCAAGATGGAGGAAGACCAAGCTGTGAAGTGTGAACCAACACAGATGAAAATCGACACAACTGAGTCCGCAACGAACAATAACAACGTGTATGAAGACTCCACGCGGGCTGCGACACAGAGAGGTACAGATATCGAACTTAACAAGCCACAGAGCCGTGAAGCAGTGATCAACACCTCACAATCCAGTGTTCTAGGAACGCGGACTAAGCCAGCGCCGCCACCTGTCAAACCAAAGTCGTTCAAGAAGCGGCCGCCGCGCGTACCGCCCAAGCCGAGGACTGGGTCTAGCAGGGGAGCCTCGTTCACAGGCCAGCCGAGCGACTCCGCTCCTGAGGCTGAGACTGGGTCAACAGGAGGTTCCCTCCGGCACCGTAAGTTTTTTTGTTTTTGTTTTGTTTTTGTTTTGTTTGTTTTTGTTGTTTTTTGTTTTTCTTGATGATCATTTTAACCCTGTAGAAAGAAAATGAAAACGTTTCTTTAATGGATCCATGGTCCAAAGTATCCAATCTTGGATATGATCCAGTGAATCCGTCCTAAGTGTGGATCACTTGGATTTCAGTAAAGAAACAGATAATCTGTTTCTGGATTTGTGATCCGGATTTGGATTCCTAAAATGAAACACACCCTTAAAGTGCAGGCAATGTCGTCCTATGAGCATTTATCTTTTGTGTTCTTACTGGTTTCTTTTCCTGATGTTACTGTCCTTTACTCTCATGCTGAAGTTATAAATACGGGATACATACGTACATACCTATCTACCTATCTACCTCCCGTACATACATACATACATACATACATACATACACACATGTTATGAATTATGTTCACTGTCTTAATTTAGAAATGTGCGCACAGCTAATCCGGAAAAGGCGATAGCAATGATAAAGTAATGGCAGCTTTGTAACGCTATTCTTACAGCACTGTATCAGCAACAGTAAACTTGGTAAAAGGACTGAGTTCTAACCAGTGCCCGACAACTGTCACGTGCTATTTAGGCTTGTGCTTTATTGAATAACAAACAAATGTCCGACTTTGTGACGTCACTCAGTAAAAGCAGAAAATCTAATATTTCTTCGTAACATCGGCTAACAGCGCAGTCCGTTTGACGACGTAATCTCACATTGTGTGGCTACTTGAAATGCAGTGTTTCTACTCAGTTAACATCGGTTAACAGCACGGTCCTACTTATGACGTCATCTGATCAAATATGACGTCACTTGAGATGTCGCTTGAAATCCATCATAACATCGGCTAATCATCACACTGTGACGTTCATCCTCATAACGTAGCTTGGAGGTGTTCATGATCTTCACTCCACACACACCGCCATTCTGCACAGTTCATATAGCGCACATCCCACTGTCCTCTCCCCCCGTCAGGACGTACCAGGAGCACGGGCTCAGATCCTGGCGGTTTCTTCTTTGCACCCCTCCCCTCTCACCAAAATGGCACAGACTGGAGGGGTCGCAGCGGTAGCACCAGCAGCCGCAGCTCGGTGGAGTCCATCATCGAGGAGTTCGAGGACAGGAGAAAGAGCCTGGAAAGAATCCGACCCTTGCGTCGGAAATACAGCGCGCCCGAGATGCTGCCGAGTAGGTGGAGTGGAGAGACTGGCGAGAGTATGTCACATGGTGGAGGTAAACTGGGCACGAGGACATTCATCCATTTTCCATCTCATTCGTTGTCATGTTGCTGTTCATCTGATGGAAACTTTCATGATACTCGAAGTGGCTTCTCTAGCTTGCGGATACATCCTGTTCACGTAGGGCGTCTCGGACTCAAGCAGGCATCTCATGTGAAGCGGCTGTATCCGCAGGTTATGGAGTTCTCGGATGAGCTCACAAAAGTTCTCAGATTTTTGGGGCAAAACGATCGAAAGCAGTCGGTTCACCTAAAAGATAGGGGCCAAGGCGAAAAGAAAACCGAGTTCGTAAGATCGGCATACTAGTTCCGCAGTGAGGCAAGTTTGTGACCCAGCTGAGCATCGTTTAAATCCGCTCTCGCCATCAGTTTCCTGGTCCGTCCAAAGTTTGTCTGATATAGAAAAATCATGCGTCCGGCTGAGGGTTTTGTAATGCTGCGCAAGCCTGCAAAGGAAGGGACCGTGTAGACGAGCTGTATCTCGTGTTGATCATTATCAATCACGTGAACTGCTTATTGACGGGCAATTATAAGAATTTTTTTGTTCTGCCAAAGGCATTTCGATGGTGAAAATCAAATATAACCGTCTGTTTGGTAATCTAGGTGAAGACTTGGAGGTGCAGATTAAGAACGTTTTGAGACGAAAGTCCACCGAGGAACTGCCGAGTTTTCACTCAGGTGAGTTGTCGATCGACCCCAGAAACTTGCTAAGATACCACAGTTGCATTGGTTAAGACGCCACCCTACATTTTCACGAAAACCTGGCGAAGACAATGAAAAAGTTAATGATGTTCGTGTATGTTAAGCCTTTCACTCCCATGCTCAAATTTCAGATTCTCCCAACTGTTTTAGAAGAAAACGCATGAGTGATGAAGTGAGAATTGGTATCATCTGAGCAAGGGATCAAAAGCAAGTTCTCCTAACTTTACATTATGTCTTGTAATGAGAAAAATGAAAGAGAAAATTGAAGTTGATCACTCTTGATTGTAAAAGGGTTAAATAGGTCTAATCTCCAGCCCCGTAGAATTCCGCAAGACGTCTGGTTTCATTGTGCTTTTAAGTTAAAACAAAACCTCTGGTTTCACTTCAGAAGGACCCAGGCACGACTTTGGTTCAGAAGGCACTGGTATTAACAACGACTTCAACAGTGGAGGTCAAGAACTCGCCAAAGAAGAAGAGAAAGAGAAAGAGTGAGTGTTTGATATGCCCTTCAGCATTGCATTGCATCACCGTTTCTTCTGTCTGTGTGTTTTCGGTTCGATTTCGATGCGTTTTTATCTACCGTCTGCACGAAAACGATCAAAGCCAGCGATGAAAAACCAGCCAAAACTGGATCGTTTTCAAAACGCTTCGGTTGCTGTTTTCGTGTAGACAGAGAAAACTGGAGATGACGAACGCATCGTTTTCAGACGTGACGAAAACGCATCCATACAAACGCAGCTCAGTGAAGTGTCTGAGAATTCTCGGTTTCAATGCACTTGCATTTTTTTGGATCCTGTTCCATCTTTGTTTGTTTGTTTGTCTTTTCCAGTGCTTATTGCATTTCTCGGTCTTTGCTATGCTTCGTCACTTATTCTCTCTCGCTCTGAGTCCGTTTTTCTTCTCGTCCACGTTCAGACATCTCTGCTTTATTTTTTTCTCTCTCTTTTTTTTCTTCCCGATCTGTCTCTGCCTTTTTACGTCTCATCTGATACCTCTTATCCTATTGCCGGTTTCCGCCTCTTTTCTTTGTATTATCTTTCTTCTTAGGTCTCCCTCCACTTCATCACCTCCTCATATCCCTTTTCTCTCTTTCCTTCTTGCAGTCTTGACGACGACCTGATGAATGATATCAACAATCTACTCAGTGATATCTCCACAGAATTAGATTCAATGTATTAGCTCGGATGTTTTTTAGGCTCACTGGCTTTTAAACGTGTGCTGCCGTGAACACTTGGTATTGTAGCTGCATAGTGTACTAATAACTGTTATGAACATCACACGGTGTTCAAACCCAGAAAAAGAAACTTAAAGAGAGAGAGTATAATATTCCAACTTCTTATTTGAAAAATCAAGCACTTCATGGCTTAGGATGTCTTTTTTCGTCGACTGCATTTGTTTTTATGCGTTTTATAGTAAACACAACACAACATTTAGTGAACTCAGAACTACAAACAAGGTCAAAAGTTCTTGAATTACCCCTTATGTTTTAAACGTCTAAATTTTGATTCTACACTTCCTTCTTTATACGTTTTCCTGTGAACATAACCCAACATTTAGTCAACTCAGAACTACAATGCCAGTCAAAAGTTCTTGAAGTATCTTTAATTTTTTAAACGTCTAGATTTTGATTCTCATCCTTTTTTCTTTATACGTTTTTCCGTGAACATAACCTAACGTTTAGTAAACTCATAACTACAATATCAGTCAAAAAGTTCTTGAAATACCTCCTTTTTGAAATCTATATTTTGATTATCATTTCATCATTATATGTCCTTTTCTCAGTATGTGTGTGTGTGTGTGTGTGCTTTATACAGTTACCAGTGAACACAATTCAATGTGTAGTGAACTCAGAACAACACTGTATCCTGGTCAAAAGTTCTTGAGCACTTTATCAACATCCATCGTACATGGCCCCAGTGAACTCTTTATCTCTTCTCCGTTAATGCTGTTTATGCTGTTTGCGGTTTATACAGCTGATGTTTAGTGACTCGATATTTTAGAACCACCTTTCACAAGAAAAATGTTGGAATGAAGAACGTGTATGAGCGAAATTCAACATTATGTTCTTTAGACAGGGATCGAAGAAACGATTTGGAAAGAAAACTGAATGCTCCAGTACTCCTGACCAGGACTCTAGTGACTTTCATGGTCATTTTTATTTACGGTGATATTTTTCGAAACAGAAATAACTTTCCATTTGTACGTTGATGTATTTCATGACATTTCTTTATTTTTCTTAAGAAGATATGAATATAACGTAAATAGGAGGATTGTGAAATGCGTGCAGCTTTTTTGGAGAAAATTTGAATTGAGAGGGTTATCTATTTGGCTGCCAAACTGACTGTATATATAGCTGTCCATGGCTGCTATTACTTGGGCTCACAATATTTTATTTTTTTGGTAGATCAAGGGGTAATGCCCGCTACCACCGTGGCCTTTGTGCCCTATTCTGTGGCTTCAGCTTACCAGCACATTGTGCAGTATTCTGATTATGACTGTATATATATGTGAACTGTTAGCAAGAAGAGGCCTCAGACTTTTAGAGTGAGATTAGAACTTAAGAAAAAATCCTTGATATATTAATTTAATTGTATTCCAAGACATTACAAAGGAAAGAAGTGGTCATGCACAAAATGGACACCACGTTTTTAAGTGACCGAAATTAAAGTCCAAAACACGCAACTGTGACGGTTAGTAATCTTTGCTTTTGGCTTTTGGCGGGAAAGGGGAGCGCTGGCCCACTTCGCATCCCTCACCTGTGTTCTCTCGTCCAAAGCTCCGTGCGTCACATAAAGCGGCGGGGTTCCTTTGGAGAGAGTTCAGGAAGCTCTGGGGGACACATTCCCCACTCAGCATAGGGGCAAGGAACATTGCAATCTGGTTTTCGTTGTGAGTACGTGGCTGGGCCCGCACTGCACCGACTTGACAGTCGCATTTGACAAACATTTAACAAACTGAGATTGCAGTCATTCAAGTTGAAACTAGTAACATCCCAAATACCCCAACACGTAATAAAAGTTGCCAAGTTGATTTGTACTTCAAGTGCCTTCTTCTTTCTTTATTTCTTTTTGAAAGCAAATTATATCTTTGAATATATGAAGTTGCAGAACACTTCAATAAAAGTTCTTCCTACAGGTTTATTCTATAACGCTAAAAATCTATCCAAATTTAAAAACTAACTCCTAAGTCCTCACTAGTTAATGAAGCTTACACATATTCTAAAACGTTTATATTCGAGAATTCCATCTCCTCTTAGTCCTCGTCATCTTCCTTTTCAGAGCTACTGTCGTTGTCCATATCAAGAAAACCAAACCGGTTCGCAGTCAACACGTTCGCGTTAACTTCAACTTTCTTCCGTGGAGAGCGATCACGTGTTTGTTTTGCTCGCTCCAGGTCACTCGTGGCATCTGTCCCACACGTCGAGACGCCAGCACCGCGAGCTGTAGCCGAGGGAAGCAACTTCTCTGCGATGCCATCCGTCACGACCTGATAGAGCGTTTCAAACTCGTGCGCGCTTGGCAGTAACATCCGAGTTCTCTGACCTGTGAAACAACAGTCGAGATGTGTGCTAGTTTCAGAACGGTTCATTAAATAGAAACATGACCATGTGGTCAGCGATTAGAGACAATAGAGTGAGAAGAGAGAACTTTTGGCGAACGGTAGACGTATAAAAAGAGCCTTACACGCCAACATTCTTTAGCCTGCAGAACATTTACTAGAGTGTTAGCAAGTGGAGTACTCTTCTAAGTGTGTCTTATCAGTCGTTATTATCATATCATATTGTGTCCGTGCGTGCATGCATGCGCAAAGTTTTGCCTTGTTAATAGTCTTTTGTTGGTATTGCTCGATAGAGCCGTTTGGATGACTGTCGGAGTAAGCTTTCTGATTGGTTCAAACAACTTCGGCAGCATTTTTGGCCAATCAAGAGCAAAAGCAAAACATGATTGCGATATTCTCACACAAAAAGGCAAGTGGCGAGGGCGTTTCCTCGCACTTCTGATTGGCTTCTTCAGAGTAAAACCGAGTGCGGATTACTTTGGCTTCTAATTGGTTGAAATGTCTCTTACAGGTCATGTACGTGCTTTGATTTTTGTCATCGACAGTCATCCAAAAACAGCTCTACAAAGAAATCGTTTCCATATACTAATTCCGTACCACTTTCCAACTTTGAGACCAGGTCCTGAACTAGCAGTCCATCGTACAACTGTCGAATTTTTGGTGTGGGCAGTGGCTCCAGCAAGAGGAGGTTCAGGTGGAGCGCTTCTTGCATCACACTCTGCCATTGTGCGAAGCTGTGCTGAGCTGCCAGATTGAACGACGGGTGAAATCCTCGCGGAGGACGTGAGCGACACTTGCGCTGTGACGCGTGGAACTCGCGCGTGCGTTCGTCTTTTGTTAATTGAAGGCAGCAGATCAAAAGAGCGCGAAGATGAACTTCCTCAATGGACGGGTTGGCGTGGATGATCCAGTAACGGAGCGACGCGGCGAAAAGTTGGAGGTCAGCGGGTAAACTCAGCACGAGGTTTGTGTTGGATTCGAGCAACACGAGGCAAAGCCTGCGTCTCGCGGCAGCATCCAAGTCTGGGATGGTGCATAGACGTGGAAGTTCTCCATACCCTTGGACGTGGCGATAAGGTTTGACCGCGTAATGTCGCAGCCCCTTCTGCTCTCTGTCCCATTCTTTGATTGACACGCTCACCAGCGCTTCTGCTCGATTCTTAGCTGGTTCGAGTTCGTTTTTCCTCAGGACTCCATACATGAAGCGCCTCAGCTCAAGAGAACACTGATTGGCCGAGACGGCACTGAAGCTTTCCACTTGAACTCTGAGAAACACTTCCCCAACAGTGAGCGCATTCATACACGCAGTGGGAAACAGGCCCAGGCGAAATTTCGTCAAAACCCAGGGCTCGAGGGCAGAAAACAGGCTGCTGTGAACTTCCCCACCTTCAATATAGCTTGCCAACTCGCTTTCCTGTTCTGCGGCCGCGTAAGTCTGTACGGACGTTTCTAAAGCCTTGCGCAGGTCGTTGCGAGTGTGCTCTGGCACCGTTCGTATAACATCTTGAAGTCCGCCTGCCAAGGTATTGGATTTGGACAGAAAATAGGCGACGCTCGTGAGTCGCTGGTTTCTCTTGGTTGGTCGGCGCGTTTGCTGTATGCGTTTCAAGGCGCGATGGAAGGGCGTCAAGGTCTCCGAACTGACGAAATCATTTCCCAGAAGGGAAGCAAACAGAGGCAGGAGGTCTTTAGAGATGCCCAGATGTCGTGCCAGCTTCTCGCTTTTGAAGAGATCCACTGTTAGCGGCTTTGAGCGGCAGTCCAGGTACTTCAACGGGATGTAGCCTTGCTTCAGATCAAAAATAAAAAAGTCGCTGTCACTGCTGATCACAGGGCAGTCCAGAAAGTTCGCCAGGGAAGCAATCTCTTCATCAGCTTCACTGCAGAACAAAAAACGAGGAGATTTAGAAATACCGCAGCATCAACCTGTTCAGATTGACTCAAGCTGGAAACTTTCAACTTCTGAATTGTAAACTTTCAACTACTGAACAGCAAACTTTCACTCCTGAACTGTCAAATTAAACCTGAGGGTGTAACCATTAATTTGGTCGGAGAAAAAATGGCTGTCACGGGATTAGAAAGGTAGAGGGTCACGTGTTTGTAGTTGCTAACTTTTGCGCGTGCTCGCGTATCCTCGCGTGCCTGTGTGTCGCGTGCGGCGAGAAGCTATAATCGCATCAGCAAATGAAACTGTTGAAGGAAAAACTTGCGCATTGTGTACACGAAACTGAAAAATTCTGTATGGTAATGAATACACTCTTGGTTCCCTTGGGTCATGAATTTCTGACAGATCCTGTCGTTCTCTTTCATAAAAATCTAGTAAATAAATATGAGCACCGAAAGTTCAAGCACTGTACGGCTGATCCTACAGTATGTGCATGAAATATTTTACAGCTTATAAACTTACCAGTCACAAACAACAAATTTAACTCCAAGTTCCTCCATTGATTGCATGAAGGATCGTCTTGTGAGTAGAGGCAGAACGTGCTCACACTCAACCGACCCATTTGCTAACCGGCAGGCGTTCAAGATGTTGTCTTTCACTCGTCGCGTGAGGGTGTTTAGCTTCCTGGCGCTCGCGTCGTATGCACCGTCTAAAACGACCAAAGGTTCCACGTTGCTTGACTTTAAGGAGTCGAAGAAAGATACAGTAATGTCGTGGAACTCCTTGTACTGCCCTCCACTTTGGCAGTTCAGCTGGGCACTGCTGTGTAAATGATAATACAGACAACTTCCGTCGATAACCACTTTGGTGTTATGAAGCTTCAGTTTCGTCCACAGGCTGCCAATCGAGTCAGCGAAACTCGTTAACCCTTGTATTCCCATCTCTGTAAAGTCAACTGCCTTTGATTATGGAGTTATAGGAATCAGACCTGTATTCCAGTGTCAAAGAAGACGAAAAATACAGAACGGGGCGAGTCCGTCCGCCATTTTTTTGCGCCAACAATCATTATGTCAGCGGAATTGTTATTGGGACGGTAAATGTAGCATATACGACGTATATATTTCCATTCTGCGCATCATCAGCTGTGGAGATATGGATTTTTTGTAAGGAAACAACACAGGGCCGTAAGGACACCTAGTAGGAGCAGACAGGTATTCTCTACTTTACAATGGAAAACCAGCTCTAAAGAGAACTTAACTTGGATCGACTAAGGTTCGATGCGTGAAAGCTGGACGCCATAAAAGAATTTCAAATGCTCATTTTTTGCTCAGACGAAGGGCTAGCGCTCGAAACGTCAGCTTCAAATTCTTTCGCGGCGTCCAGCTTTCACACATCGACCTTAGTCATTCTCTACTTTAGCCGACGATCATAAAATTGCGGAATTATATAGCTGCAATTTTGAACAAAAAGTCGGTGAGGGGAACGTGACATCTTAAATTTTAGTTGTAATTTTCCACGTGTTAAATTTACATTTATCTCGACAATTTCTTTTTTGGTAAAGGCTAAAAGGGGTGACTCAAAAAGAACCATGCCTCAACAGGACCTGAAGTTATGGACATATCCGAAGGGTTAGGATTAATAGTTAACTTTAGGGTTGGAAATTGATGCAGTGGTGCCTTCATTGCTGTTTCAAAAATTGATTTGATATTGAGAGATTTATTGTTCCACATGATAGCACAAGCACAGCAACACAAAGAGCAGTACTCAGATGAGTGTCAAAAGTAATCATTTGGAAAGGTCCATGGTATGGAGTGTAGTACACGCATGTCAATCATGCTACTAGACTCTTTATCTCTTACCACTATATACTAGACTCTTTATCTCTTACCGCATGCAAATCTACTGCTAATCCACCACACGGCTCTACCAAGCTGCAACCTAAAAATATGAGTACTGTGTACAAAAAATATTGCCATTCTTGGTGAAATTAAAGTTAGTCTTGTTTCTTTGACGTTATACTTTGCAGAGGAAATACAGTGAAGCTAAGGCAGACAATAAGCTAACACAAGGCCTTGGACAAATACTTACCAAGACTCAGATTAGGTGAGCAGAACAATACATATGCATTAAGCTAGAAAATCCAACTCGGATAGAAAGGGGGATTAGTTTTCCCTTTTGATAAACCCTGATTTGCATAGCTCCCCTTTCTGAGATGCAATTTCTATTACTTGTTATTCTTATGAAATTTATAGTAGTAGTATTGACACCCATAGTTTGTGATCCACAATAAATTCTTTATAGTGACTGACAGAGTCAGGTAAGTCAAGTAGAAGTAAATTCACATTTTTTAGATATTCTTGACTGTGTGCTGTAGTGACCAGAAATATGTATATGATTGTGGACAGATCCAGAGTGGTTTTTGCAAATCAACACTAACTCACCAATTTTTTGGTCTCTTATAATAAAACAAACGTAAATGAGATTTACATATTTCTGTAACACCTTTTTAATAAGAATGGCTTCTGCCAGCAAGCCAAGAAAATTAGTGGAGTTCCTGGAAGAGCTGCATTATTCAATTTTTTCTTAATTCAAGTCATTTTCTTCTTCGGTGCTGCTTTTGTCTTCCACCGCAAGAATATCAAACCTGTTACTAGTTGGCACGCTATAATAATATTCCTTCTTCTTCAAAGAGCGACTGCTTGTCTTTTGTTCTCTCTCCGTGTTGCCTTCATCACCTGACCGGGATGTCGAGTGGCAAGTGAGGGAACCTGGTAATGAGGGTAGTAGCCTTCCGGAAATACCATCTGTAATGGCATTGTAGAGACTTTGTGCTATATTTGGAAAGGTACAAAAGCAAAGGCACGCAGGAATTTTTGTATTACAGTGCAACACAGATGATAGATAGAGACCATTAGAATGTACATATAAAAAGTCAGTAGACGATAAATTTATCAAACTCTAGTAGATAAGTGGGTTAAAAGAGAAACAGACATAGTTCGAGGTCTGTTTCCGATATAAAGGCTCAGACAAAATGACACCTGCTCACACAGAAAACAAATACGTCGACGGAAGTTTAGGAAACTGAAAAATGATAAATATTCAACCAAAGAAGAAAGAATTATTGGCCTTACTGCATAGTTTTGGAAGAGAGTTTACAAGTTTGGACCATTATTGCGCCATTATATAACAGCACTTTCGGATGAGTGAATATCGTGAAAAGAACGGTCAAATCAGTGTAATACTCACCTGTCTCTAGAGTGATTTCTGAGACTTCACTTGAGTCCAAAACTAAACTGTGCACCAGCAGTCCATCGTACAGATTCTGAATGCTTGGTGTAGGGAGTGGCTCTTGTAAAATCTGGTTCACGTTCACTGCTTCTTGCATGACACACTGCCACTGGGCGAAGCTCTGCTGTGCTGTGAGATCAAACTTCCTCGGGATTTCGTCGTGATGGTGTTCACCTTCAGCCAACAGAAGGGAGCAGACCAGCAGAGCCCTAAGGTGGCTTTCTCGGATTTTTGGCTGAGCGTGCTTGATCCAGTAACGGACGGACGCTGCGAACAGTCGGGACTGCGCAGGCAGGCTAAGGATACGATCTGTGTGAGATTCAAGCAAGGAAAGGCAAAGTTTCCTTCGTTCAGCATCTCCCAGGTCTGGGATGTTGCTTAGGCTGGGTAGCTCTCCAAACCCATGCAGATAATGAGAAGGTTGGACTGTGTACTCTCGCAGCTTTTTTCCCTCTCTCTTCCACTCTGTTATGACTGTTGCAT
The DNA here is from genome assembly GCA_964036295.1 of Plumapathes pennacea. Taxonomy (NCBI): domain Eukaryota; kingdom Metazoa; phylum Cnidaria; class Anthozoa; order Antipatharia; family Myriopathidae; genus Plumapathes; species Plumapathes pennacea. The sequence continues at coordinate 7,765,188 of OZ038465.1, read as the reverse complement.
CCCCATTTCTCAGGACTCCGTACGCGAACTTCCTGAGTTCTATAGAGCACTGATCTGCCGGAGCAGCGTTGACATCTTCCACTTGAGGATGGAAAAACAGTCTTCCAACTGTAAAGGCCTCCATACACATAATGGGAAACGATCCCTGGCGAAACTTTGTCAAAGCCCAAGCCTCGGCAAAAGGGACTGCTTTCCGAGATTCCAATCTGCTGTTAACTTGGCCGTTTTCAAAGTATACCGCTAGTTGGCTGTCATGAACTTTGTACGAGTTTATGGAAGATTTCAAATCTTGACGTAGTTCGCTTTCACCGGGACTTTGTCCAGTCACAAGTTGCAAAACAGCCTCGTCTCCCTCTTGCAAAGACTGAAAATGTTTGCAAATTTCTGAGATTTTTTCTTTTACGGTGCATTCACTAATTCCCAAAGCAATGTAGAGTGGCTCGAGAACGTCAAATTTGACAAAGTCGTTTCCCAAGAGAGAGGCGACTAAAGGTAGGAGTTCCTTCTGGATCTTCAGGTACTCCGATAACTTGTCGACTCTGAAAAGCTTAGCTTTTGGTTGACCTGAGCGCCAATCGAGGTACTCCAGCGGAATGTAACCTCCTCTTAAATCAAAGATGAAGAAATCGCTGTCAGTGCTAATCACAGGACACTCCCATTTGGCCGCCAGGGATGCGATCTCTTGATCCGCTTCACTACAAAAAAAGAAAAAAAAATTATAACCAACATAAACAGTGGAGGTTGCTTTAGAAGTGTTGCTGTATTCGTCTTTCTCAGACTCAATTTCGAGATTTGCGAGGGTGATAATCGAAACGTTACTGGGGTATCTTGCTTTTTCGAGACGCCAACTGACTGCTCATGGTCGTCATTCAGTGATTCAGTCATTCAGAAGAAGACCCTCGTCATGTTAAGACTGATGCAAGGTCCATTGTCAATGACAACATATGTAATTTAAGCAAGGCAAATTCTCTCGCGCGCAATTACAATAATTGCCGAAATTAACATATTTTCCAGACTGGGAGAAAGTAAATAAGCGACTCGTGTTACACTTTTCAAAAGATACACGTACTTGGTTCGGATGAACTCGGGCACTTCTTCAGAAAGTTTAAAGAGACCCTCTCATTGCAGATGCTTTGCGCGCCCTTCAGTTGGTGGAAATCGAACAATCACCGTCTAATGCAGGATCCAAGTTTTGCTCGTCAACTTTGACCAAAGTCAAAGAACAGATTTGAACGGATTTATTTGTTCTGCGTTGAAGAAAATGAATTTGGAAACTGAAACTGAACGAGCCTCTCTTCAAAAGCGAGGGGATCGTGAAACATGTGAAGAGAGAAAAATCCGTTTTCAGCAAAGACGAGAAGTATAAAGCCCTCGGAAACAAAAGCAGAGACCAGACATTGCCGCCACGAAACGTTGCTAGAACAAAGAACATCAGAAGCAAAAACAACTCCACAAAGACAAAAGCGCATGACAGCGAATTTTATAATATAGCATTTTGTAATATAGCACTTAGGAAGTTGGAAGAACACTCGAGTAGCAAGGGAAACCACTCGGCGGCCTCGTGGTTCTCTGCGCTACTCTCGTGTTTTTCTACTTCCCGCGTGTTTAGATGAGGCTATATTACACGGAACGCATTATATATTTCTTAATTATAGTTACAACTTACAAGGTCAACAAAGCAACTCTATGGCTGGCGCATTTCCGGTCACTCTCCGTTCAATTTTAACGTAGCTTCTTCCTTTTGCATGTTGAAATTCATTCACGAGTACTGTGTCCTTGACTTTTGAATACGATGTTTATCCGTATACGTGCGAACGGGTGAAAAGAAATGGTGAAAACGCAAACTTTGCAAACGGTTGTTTATCTGAAAACGATGTCGTATTGATGTACGCCCATTCAGGAATACTTTTAAGTATTTAAAAATGTGAGATTGTGTATTTGCTTCTCAAACAACAGGCTAGGGACTGGGCCTTCAAGATGATAAATTAAACTCACTCAATGCCCGATGCAACTCGAACATGGATGGAAACGAGGAACGTTAACAGACAGTATTGGTCTTGAGTGATACTTACAAATCACAAACAGCAAATCGAACTCCACTCAGTCCTTGCATTATTTGGATGAAGCTTTGCCTTGCCAGTAGAGGCAGAAAGTTGGGATATTTAGGACTTACATCTTTTGCTAGGGCCAAGTTTCGCGTAATTTTGTCAGTCGCTCTCTCTTTCAAAGTATTCAATTTCTTATCACTTGGATGGGGTGCACCGTCCAGAAGAACATAGGGTTCGACTTTGTGTTCCTCCAAGTACTTGAAAAAGGACACGATCTCGTCGTGGAACTCCTTGTACTGCCCACCATGTCGACAGTCCACCTCAAAATTGAAGTACAAATGATAAAGCAAAGAATTTGCGTCGATGATCACTTTCTTCTTGTTCCGAAGATCGATTTCTTCCCAAAAGTTGTCGATTGCGTTGACGTAGGAGGTCAACCCCCATATTCCCATTTTAAGCCGTAGCGACAAAAAATAAATAAATAAAAATGCTTTTCTGGCAATCGCTTTTATAGACGATTCAGTGCTGTTTTTCATGACATAGCATATTTATGTACGGTATCGTCATAGACATATATGGTGCAAACATAAGCAACTTTGTCGGGATATTTCATATTCTATATATAATGAGGGGCTGTACGGCGATTTAAATCCGAGAGCTGTCTCGTCTTGTCCTGTCAGGAGCAATCATTCGGGAGAGGGGTTTCTGACCTCCCAGCCGGGCATTTTGACTACCGACAAACTCCGTTGGTCAGTGGTCGTCTAAGGGATTCTGTCATCTATTCCCTCTCGCGGGTCTTGGCGTTCTTGTTGATCACGGCGTACGAAAACCCGTTCGTGGTGATTATTTGCTTTCTACCGACTGAAGTTTGTCTTGTGACAACGTATCCGCTAACTGTTCCTTCGATAAAAGAGTGCGTTTTTTTTTGTACCCGTGGAGCTCAGCCGGAGGAGCATTTGACCGTGTTTTCTGCCCGTACGGTGGGGCATTTCACCAATTTTTTCCCCAAAAAGTGAAATGCCCGATGGGTTTTGCCATGGAGGGGGAGGGGGTGGGGGATTATCGTAGTTGGAAATCACTCATACATTAATGGTGACAAGTACACATTTTCTAAGAATTGAGCATCAGAAAACTTCAGCAAGTACGTAATGATAAAAAGAACTCAATTCAAATCGAATGCATTCGAGAACCAACACCCTCGAGATTAGATGCGAATGAGGTCAAATGTGTGGGGAAAAATCCCATTTGCTCGACGATTAAATTTTAATAGTATTTTTTATTGGTGGCGGTCCCGGACGTTTGGACAGGTGCCCAACAAGTTTCTATTAATACTCGATGACGCAATTGCTGACTTGGGCTGCTTGGACCTGTCTAAACTTTCAAACGGTGTTATTTTTTGAGAGATATTAGAGGAAGACAGGGATGCTGAATTAACTTAAGTTATTGATCACTGCTGTCAGTGATGAATAAGGATTTTTCTAAGTAAAGTTGGGTATGTGTGACCTTAGCCTTACTTACTGTAGGTTGACAGCCGGGTTTCCCGGAAGTGTGTGTTTAAACATGACGAAATTCTCAGAAATTATCAATAATTACTATTCAAGTGACGTACATGGCGTTGTTTGATTTAGCGATGATTTAGATCGTGGTCAGACTTGCGCTAGAACTAAGCATGTTTATCGGTTCTTTTGTAGTTTTGCCTCACGTGCAAGCAAGCATGTGCTAGACAACCAAATATGGTAGGGTAAAGCAAAGGTAAACGCGCTTCTAGCGCAAGTGTGACCACGGCCTTAGTCTAGAAGTGGATAAAATTCAAGTCCATATGTTGTTACACCGATTTGCAACGACGATTTGTGACGATGCGATGTTGCGCTAAACCTCGCAATTATATCCGTCCAGTAGAACATAGGGTTCGACATTGTGTTCCTCCAAGTGCTTGAAAAAGGACACGATCTCGTCGTGGAACGCCTTGTATTGCCCACCATGTCGACAGTCCAGCTTAAAATCGAAGTACAAATAATAAAGCAGAGCATTTGCGTCGATTATCACTTTCGTGTTCTGTAGATCGATTTCTGTCCAAAATTTGGCGTCCCTGATTGAGTTAACGTAGTTCGTCAACCCTCTTATTCCCATTTTAACCCGGGCGACAGAAGATATATAAACGAAGTATTGCGAGGTTATGTACGAGTCAAATTAAGTTCGTTGTGCAGTTCTCGGAACTGTTATTTTAATAATATTCATGATTACTCTGACTAGCTGTTATTTGCTTGATGAATTCTGAGAATTGACAATTTGACAAGTGGACTTTGTTCCGTCTGAATGCAGCAGTTCGTCATGAATAAGTCGAACTGTCGAATTGTCGCGATTTCTTTTTGATTACTGACTGAAACGACCTTTATTATTAGTAATGTAGTATGATGGTTCATTGTTGTCAAATGAGGGTCTGAGTCTCTTTATAATTATATATCTTGTTTTACCCCTGCTAATGCCATGTTTTCTTTGCTGCTTTCTGAAGCCTGCTTTCCATGTAGTGGCTAGGACCGCTCAAGATAAAGTCTAGGGATCCTATAACGATTTCGATATCTGAACGCGTCGCGACCGTTCTGAGCACGAGAAAGCCGTCAGGAGGTTTGAGTGATGGTTACCGACTACAACTATGTCGAACTATTTTGTTCAGGGTCTCTTTGTAGTGCCGCATTTATCTGATTTATCGGTGCGTTTAGTTCCATATCATTTTCATTGCACTTCCATTCGAGTCACCCTCGGAGACCCAGGGGTAGATCGTGGGGCGGGACACAAAACGGCAAAGGGGAAGGGGGGAGCAGAGGGAGGGGAGGGGGGTGGAGAGAAAAGGGGAAGGAGGAGAAAGAGAATGCAAAGAATGAGAGAATGCAAAGAGAATGCAAAGAGAATGCAAAGAGAATGCGGGAAAGGGCCCCGCTCGGAACATCGCATATTCAGACCAGTTCAGGGACCGTTGAATGGTGTGCATCTGTTGGTTAAAAAGTTAATTCTACACATAATCAGCGATCATCGCTTGCGGGTGTTTGATATTTTGTTTGACTTTTCTCGACGGACAGATGAGGTACATTCTACAGTGCGCCTATTAGTGTTCCGAGTATAGGTGAACAAAAAATATACATGGCGTTAGCATAACGAATAGACGTACAGCTGTTAACATGATTCAGTTATCGTTTGTTGAACATTTAACAACACAATCGTATCTGATCGAGTGTTGACTGTTTTGGACCACCATTTTGGGAGATTATCCAGTGTAGGGTTCCCTATGACTTAATTTTTCAATCCCCGCACAGTCCCATCTTTTCTTTTCAAATATTAAATTGTATAAATGTAGCTCATATATGCCGTATTAGCATAAAATTGTTAGAAAATATATTATCATACTCTATTTATAATATAACACGATTGTTAAAATCTCCACACGGCGGGAAACGGCTTTTTAGAATCATGCGTTTAAAACTGAGTATTCTGATTGGCTTAGCCCTAAAACAAAACTATCATGGACTACAGCTGTTATTTCACCAAGTATTCAAATGTTGATGATCTTAAAGGGGAAGCATGGCAATCCAAACACTCGCGTAGGTGTTGAATTCTGTTAGTCGTGTTGACTTCCCTTCTCCGGTGTTATGACAAAAACCAGAGAAACGTTGCATTTCAATTGCTAACTTTATTGAATACAGCTGTGTTCGGAAGTCGTGGATTATATCCATTGCAACCCAGAACTAACGCCCTGAATGGGCCAGTTACTGATCCACAAGTTTACGTTGTTCTTGATTGTGTGCAGTATATAGTGACCAGGGAAATTTATATGGTTATAATCAACTCCAAAGTGATTGTTGTAAGTCAATCCGAACACCATTCACTCGGCCTTCAATACTATAGCAAACTTAAATGAGATTCATACATTTCTCGATATATCTTTTTTTAAAGAATGTGACCTCTGCGATTTTATGTAAAAATCAAACAATTTAGCTCAGTTGATTAAGGAGCTAACTAAAGGGAGCAAACCAGCAGAGCACAAAGTTGGCTTTCTTTGATTTTTGGCTCAGCGTGCTTGATCCAGTAACGGACGGACGCTGCGAACAGTTGGGACTCGGCTGGCAGGTTAAGTATACGATCTGTGTGAGATTCAAGCAAGGAAAGGCAAAGTCCCTTTCGTTCATCTTTGTCCAGGTCTGGTATAGTGCCCAGTGTAAGGATCTCCTCAGACTCCAGTCGATGATGGATGGATGGTCAAATTGTGTACTTTTGCAGACGTGATCTGTTTCTCCTCCATTCCTCTACCTTCTCCTCCCCCTGTACTCCGTACATGAACTGCCTCAGCGCAAGGGAGCACTGATTTGCCGAGATAGCGCCAAAATCTTCTACTTGAGGGTGAAAAAACAGTTTGCCAACATTACGGGCTTTCACGCACATAATGGGAAAGCATCCCTGGCGAAACTTTGTCAAAACCCAATCCTCAAAAGGGACTGCGGTTCGAGATTCCAATCTGCTGTTAACGTGACCGTTTTCAAAGTATACCGCTAGTTGGTTGTCATCAACTTTGTACGAGTTTATGGAAGATTCCAAAGCTTGACGTAACTCGCTTTCACCGGAGCTTTGTCCAGTCACAAGTTGCACAATAGATTCGACTCCTTCTTGCAAAGACCCGATGTTTTTCTCCTGAAAATGTTTGCGAATTGCTGAGATTTTTTCTTCTACGCTCCACCAATCACGAATTCTCAAAGCAGTAGAGTGGTAGAGTGGCTTGCGAACGTCATTGTTGACGAAGTCATTTCCCAAGAAAGAAGCAACCAGAGGAAGAAGTTGTTTCGGGATTTCCAGGTGCGCCGATAACTTCTCGACTCTGAAGAGCTTAGCTTTTGGTTGTCCTGAGCGCCAATCGAGGAGCTTCAGTGGGATGTAACCTTCTTTTAAATCATAAATGAAGAAATCGCTGTCATCGCTAATCACAGGGCACTCCCATTTGGCCGCCAGGGATGCGATCTCTGGATCCGCTTCACTACAAACAAAAACATATTTTTAAAGTGCCTATCAGCCCAGAAATGATATATTTGCAATAGATTCTACATCAAGTAAATAGTTGACTATTAGCATGTTTCTGTGTTTCAACGTTGCGCCTTTAAGTTATACAGGTTTATATTTCGAATATGGTAATGATGTGACATGTCAAAGCAGGAATTCCATGCTCTTTCTTTCTCTTTGTGATTGGAACTGTTTTCAAATATATACAAAATATTTGGTAAAGTCATTTATACACAAATGCCTGCAGAACATTTACTAGAGTGTTAGCAAGTGGAGTACTCTTCTAAGTGTGTCTTATCAGTCATTATTATCATATCATATTATTTGTGTCCGTGCGTGCATGAATGCGCAAAGTTTTGCCTTGTTAATAGTCTTTTGTTGGTATTGCTATATAGAGCCGTTTGGATGACTGTCGGAGTAAGCTTTCTGATTTGTTCAAAAAACGTCGGCAGCATTTTTGGCCAATCAAGAGCAAAAGCAAAATATGATTGCGATATTCTCACACAAAAAGGCAAGTGGCGAGGGCGTTTCCTCGCACTTCTGATTGGCTTCTTCAGAGTAAAACCGAGTGCGGATTACTTTGGCTTTTAATTGGTTGAAGTGTCTCTTACAGGCCATGTACGTGCTTTGATTTTTGTCATCGACAGTCATCCAAAAACAGCTCTACAAAGAAATCGTGTCCATATACTAATTCCGTACCACTTTCCAACTTTGAGACCAGGTCCTGAACTAGCAGTCCGTCGTACAGCTGTCGAATTTTTGGTGTGGGCAGTGGCTCCAGCAAGAGGAGGTTCAGGTGGAGCGCTTCTTGCATCACACTCTGCCAATGTGCGAAGCTGTGCTGAGCTGCCAGATTGAACGACGGGTGAAATCCTCGCGGAGGACGCGAGCGATACTTGCGCTGTGACGCGTGGAACTCGCGCGTGCGTTCGTCTTTTGTTAATTGAAGGCAGCAGATCAAAAGAGCGCGAAGATGAACTTCCTCAATGGACGGGTTGGCGTGGATGATCCAGTAACGGAGCGACGCGGCGAAAAGTTGGAGGTCAGCGGGTAAACTCAGCACGAGGTTTGTGTTGGATTCGAGCAACACGAGGCAAAGCCTGCGTCTCGCGGCAGCATCCAAGTCTGGGATGGTGCATAGACGTGGAAGTTCTCCATACCATTGGACGTGGCGATGAGGTTTGACCGCGTAATGTCGCAGCCCCTTCTGCTCTCTGTCCCATTCTTTGATTGACACGCTCACCGGCGCTTCTGCTCGATTCTTAGCTGGTTCGAGTTCGTTTTTCCTCAGGATTCCATACATGAAGCGCCTCAGCTCAAGAGAACACTGATTGGCCGAGACGGCACTGAAGCTTTCCACTTGAACTCTGAGAAACACTTCCCCAACAGTGAGCGCATTCATACACGCAGCGGGAAACAGGCCCAGGCGAAATTTCGTCAAAACCCAGGGCTCGAGGGCAGAAAACAGGCTGCTGTGAACTTCCCCACCTTCGATAGAGCTTGCCAACTCGCTTTCCTGTTCTGCGGCCGCGTAAGTCTGTACGGACGTTTCTAAAGCCTTGCGCAGGTCGTTGCGAGTGTGCTATGGCACCGTTTGTATAACATCTTGAAGTCCGCCTGCCAAGGTATTGGATTTGGACAGAAAATAGGCGACGCTCGTGAGTCGCTGGTTTCTCTTGGTTGGTTGGCGCGTTTGCTGTATGCGTTTCAAGGTGCGATGGAAGGGCGTCAAGGTCTCCGAACTGACGAAATCATTTCCCAGAAGGGAAGCAAACAGAGGCAGGAGGTCTTTAGAGATGCCCAGATGTCGTGCCAGCGCGTCGCTTTTGAAGAGATCCACTGTTAGCGGTTTTGAGCGGCAGTCCAGGTACTTCAACGGGATGTAGCCTTGCTTCAGATCAAAAATAAAAAAGTCGCTGTCACTGCTGATCACAGGGCAGTCCAGAAAGTTCGCCAGGGAGGCAATCTCTTCATCAGCTTCATTGTAGAACAAAAAACAAGGGGATTTAGAAATACCGCAGTGTCAACCTGTTCAGATGGAAACTTCCACTCCAATCTCTGAATTGCAAACTTTCAACTACTGAATAGTAAACTTTCAACTTCTGAACTGTCTAATTAAACCTGAAGGTGTAACCATTAATTTGGTCGGATAAACATGGCCGTCACGGGGTTAGAAAGAAAGAGAGAGGGTCACGTGTTTGTAGTCACTAGCTTTTGCGCGTGTCGCGTGCGGTGAGAAGCTATAATCGCATCAACAAATGAAACTGTTGAAGGAAAAACTTGCGCATTGTGTACACGAAACTGAAAAATTCTGTATGGTAATGAATGCACTCTTGGTTCCCTTGAGTCATGAGTTTCTGACAGATCCTGTCGTTCTCTTTCATAAAAACCTTGTAAATAAATATGAGCACCGAAAATTCAAGCACTGTACGGCTGATCCTACAGTACGTGCATGAAACATTTTATAGCTCAACTATAAACTTACCAGTCACAAACAACAAATTTAACTCCAAGTTCCTCCATTGATTGCATAAAGGATCGTCTTGTGAGTAGAGGCAGAACGTGCTCACACTCAACCGACCCATTTGCTAACTGGCAGGCGTTCAAGATGTTGTCTTTCGCTCGTCGCGTGAGGGTGTTTAGCTTCCTGCCGCTCGCGTCGTATGCACCGTCTAAAACGACCAAAGGTTCCACGTTGCTTGACTTTAAGGAGTCGAAGAAAGATGAAGTAATGTCGTGGAACTCCTTGTACTGCCCTCCACTTTGGCAGTTCAGCTGGGCACTGCTGTGCAAATGATAATACAGACAACTTCCGTCGATAACCACTTTGGTGTTATGAAGCTTCAGTTTCGTCCACAGGTTGCCAATCGAGTCAGCGAAACTCGTTAACCCTTGTATTCCCATCTGTGTAGAATCAACTGCCTTTGATTATGGAGTTATAGGAATCAGAATTGTCAAAGAAGACAAAAAGTACAAAACGAGGCGAGTCCATCCGCCATCTTTTTTTCGCGCCGACAATTGTTTTGGGGACGGTAAGTGTAGCATATATGACGTATATATTGCATTCTGTGAAAAAGCAGATTTCACCGGGTACGGGACCGTAAGGACACCCAGTTGGAGTAGACAGGTATTGTCTACTTTATCCTACAGTAAAATTGCAGAGTTATATAGCTGCAATTTTGGTAAAAAGGTTGATTTATTGGTGTTTCTTAAAATGTGCAAACGCTCGAAACGTTAGCTTACACCATCTTTACGGCGTTGAACCCTTCCACTCCTGAGAGAGATCAACTTAAATTTTCTCCTTCAGTCTCACACCAGAGAGTTATGGTACAGTATTGGAGAATATGCATGCCACTTGATAGTTTGCTCAGATGACAGCTGATTGTCCTATCAGTTCTAATTCAAAACATCACTCGTACATTTTCTTCTTGATTCTTTGGGAGAATTGGTGTTATGAGCTCAGGAGTGAAAGGGAAAACTTGGTTACGTTGACATGCATTATGTCTTATGTTTTAGCCAAACAGACCTCACATTTACTAGTTTGAGTAGCCGTAGCCTGCAGGCTACTGTAGCCAGGAACTAGCTAGTTTACAAATGCTGGAATTCTTTTTTTTTTTTAAAGTGAAAAGTTTACCATTAAAATTATGTCAGTGGTGAAAGAAAATTATGGATATTATGGGATTGGCCCTGATTAAAAATGATTCATAATATGCTTTACCAAATCTGAAATCCAGTATACAGAAGTGAGTGCTTGCAGAAAACAATATGTTCTTACATTGAAGGGCTTAGCCACTAAAGCTAGTAATGAGAAACTGGTGAATTGGTGCCACACAAAATATATGAGAGGGATTAACACATTGTGGCTGGAATTCTGGGCTTGATTATCAAAAGCAGTGTTAACACACCTGAATGCCCTGATCCTTTGTTTGCTTTTATTGTTTGTTGTTTGGTTAAGTAACTGTCCCTTTACCATTTCTTTTTCAGCACTTCATATTTTGTTGGGAGTTTTGCATTCCATTGCATTGGGTGAAAAAGCAGAGTAGAATTCAACTGACACTGTCATGGAAAAGACCAGGGACACTTCAAAAACAACTTTTAATGGAGGTGGGTAAAGGTGTTGGTTTCTTATAACCCGAAGTAACCAGCAAGTTACTCCCAGGAATGTTCACAATGGAGATTTGCCATAAAGCTCACTTAGTTCACCTAGACTTAGTTTGTGCATTTAAACACTCATCAAACACTCAGACTCATTTTTGAAATACAACATCATGTCATAATATTATATAGTTATTGAAAGAGAATAATATATAGTAATAATATTATATAGTTATGCAATAAGGTAATTTGACAGTTGTTATGAAACAGAAAATAGTCTGTAGATCTGGTTGTCACAGGTGCTACAAATGTATAATAACTTGTTTCTACATGAAATGGACCATAAATAATGGACTTAGGTTTTGCTCCTCTAAGTAGATCTGCTTTCTACCACTGTTTGAGAACTAAAAGGACCAAGTTTGCATTCTAACAACTAACTTAGCCTTCTGCCAGCCTGTACAGAGGCATCCTGATAGAAAACAAAGTGTTTTTTTTTTCTTATTATTGACTGTGTGTTGTGTGGTAATTATAGGAATTTACATGGTAGTTTAATCAGCTCCAAAAAGGTTTTTGTAACTCAATACGAACATCATTCAGTAGGCCTCTCATGCTAATGGCCTCTGATCCTCTAAAGAAAAAGGCGAAAAAGTTATCTGAATTCATGTTAGTCTTCCTCCGGCAGGCTATCGAACATGTTACTAGTTGGCACGCTGCTATCACATTCCTTCTTCAAACAGCCTTTGCCCGTCTGTGCCGTTTTCCACTCATTTTCGTCTGGTGTTGAGGGTAGTAGTTTTTCAGAAATACCATCTGTCACTGCATTGTAGAGACTCTTTGCTATAACATGAAGATGGAAAAGCAAGGGTAAGCAGGATTGTTTGTACTACAATCATGTAATATAGATGCCAGATGGAGCTCAATGGAGTAAATTGATAAAAAATTAAACTAGAAATGCTTGTAAATAGTTGGGTTAAAAGAGCAACGGGCGTCCATATGCGGTACGGACTAATAAGGCTCATTAACACTCACACGAAAAACAGATGGGGTAACGGAAAATTAGGAAACAGCCGAAAAAAGAGAAAACTTCATCCAAGACAGTTTACCAGAGATATATAGTAGCTATTGACTTTAGAAACGGATTTACATCAATAGAGAACCATTATTGTACCATTATCATCTAAAACGATAAAATCAAGGTAGTACGCACCTGTCTCTAGAGTTTCTGAGACTACACTTGAGTCCCAAACCAAGCTGTGCACCAGCAGTCCATCGTACAGATTCTGAATGCGCGGTGTAGGGAGTGGCTCTTGTAGTACCTGGTTTACGTTCACTGCTTCTTGCATCACACACTGCCACTGGGCGAAGCTGTGCTGGGCTGCGAGATTGAACCGCCGCGGGATTGTATTGTCATGGTGATCACCTTCAGCTAACAAAAGGGAGCAAACCAGCAGAGCACAAAGGTGGCTTTCTTTGATTTTTGGCTCAGCGTGCTTGATCCAGTAACGGACGGACGCTGCGAACAGTTGGCACTCGGCTGGCAGGTTAAGGATACGATCTGTGTGAGATTCAAGCAAGGAAAGGCAAAGTTCCCTTCGTTCATCTTTGTCCAGGTCTGGTATAGTGCCCAGTGTAAGGATCTCCTCAGACTCCAGTCGATGATGGAAGGAAGGTGGAACTGTGTACTTTTGCAGACGTGATCTGTTTCTCCTCCATTCCTCTACCTCCTCCTCCTCCTGTACTCCGTACATGAACTGCCTCAGCGCAAGGCAGCACTCTATTGCCGAGATAGCGTCATGATCTTCTACTTGAGTGCGAAGAAACAGTCTGCCAACAGTGCGGGATTCCATGCACATGATGGGAAAGCATCCCTGGCGAAACTTTGTCAAAACCCAGTTCTCAAAAGGGACTCCGGTTCGAGATTCCAATCTGCTGTTAACGTGACCGTTTTCAAAGTATTCCGCTAGTTGGTTGTCATCAACTTTGTACGAGTTTATGGAAGATTCCAAAGCTTGACGAAACTCGCTTTCACCGGAGCTTTGTCCAGTCACAAGTTGCACAATAGATTCGACTCCTTCTTGCAAAGACCCTATATTTTTCTCTTGAAAATGTTTGCGAATTGCTGAGATTTTTTCTTCTACGTTCCTCCAATCATAAATTCTCAAAGCACAGTAGAGTGGCTTGCGAACGTCATCGTTGACGAAGTCATTTCCCAAGAAAGAAGCAACCAGAGGAAGGAGTTCTTTCGGGATTTCCAGGTGCGTCGATAACTTCTCGACTGTGAAGAGCCTCGCTTTTGGTTGTCCTGAGCGCCAATCGAGGAGCTTCAGTGGGATGTAACCTCCTTTTAAATCATAAATGAAGAAATCACTGTCATCGCTAATCACGGGACACTCCCATTTGGCCGCCAGGGATGCGATCTCTTGATCCGCTTCACTACAAACAAACACATGTTTTTAAAGTGCCTATCAGCCCAGAAATTATATATTTACAATAGATTCTACATCAAGTAAATAGTTGACTATTAGTATATTTCTGTGTTTTAACGTTGGGCCTTTAAGTTATACAGGTTTATATTTCGAATATGGTAATGACGTGACGTCAAAGCAGGATCCATGCTCTTTCTTTCTCTTTGTGATTGGAATTGTTTTCAGATTCATACAAAATATTTGGTAAAATCATTTATACACAACTCAAATATAACATGAACTTGTATAAATGTAATTTATCTTCACCAACTAGATTTTGTATAACTTATCCCTTCACAGTACCGTTTTCGAAATAGATAAAGGATATTACACGGCGGCGCGAAGATATGAATTTTGTTTTCGAGTTGTAAAAACAATATTTTTACGAACGAGCGCTTCGCGAGTGAGTAAAATATTGTTTTTACCACGAGAAAATAAAATCCATATCTTCAAGCCGCCGTGTAATTTTCTTTTTATTATATTTGACACGAGTTTTTTACGAGAAACTGCACAAACAACTGTGCAAAAGCGGGAAATGATGCCAACGATATCCTCACGAGTGAGGATATGGAAAATACGCCACTCGGGTCCCGGATGTAGTTTCGTATGGATTTTACGCACGGTATATTTTCCAGTAAAACACTCGTGTCCATATAATAAAATTAATAACTTTCCACTGGTAAATAAGAGTCCACACCACGGCAAACCAGTGGAAATTTGTTTTTTACCACAACATTTAGAAATATACAGGAAACTTTCGTTGTATTTCGCTGCAAAACGTGACATGCTGGCGTCAGCATCGTTCTCTGTACTCTTATTTACCACGCTAAATCGACCACTCAGAGAGCGAGAAACTAGTGTGTTGTGGTAAAAACTTATTTAGAAAGGACAAGCACCGTGACAAATATATTCTATCTCGTATAGCTTGTATAAACTCGATAACTTCAAGAATGTATTAAAATCTGTATGCTGATCATTTTCCCTCGAAGTATTGTTTTACTGCGCTTCTGTCGCCAGTTTCGGCTACCGTATTCGCTCAGAGCAATCGGAACTTGTAGTCTTGAATGATTTAGTCAGATGTCTTATTTTTCTGTAATCTGACACGCGGTGATTGCAGCGAGAATCGTTCACAAGTCCTTAGAAGTATCACTGGGTCTGAAGCCCGTGTATAATTTGAAGTAAACTGTTCAAGTTTTGCTTTGATTCTGGAAGAAATCATGCTGTTTTGAGTGGGTTAACATACAAAACAATATTCCAGCTCATTAAATATGCATGCCTGAGTCAGGTGCATGCAGTCTAGAGTAAAAACAAATCGTACAGGAAGCCTATTTAATTGTATGAATTCAAAATTGGAAAATCAGTGTTCCTTTTTTCCCGTACTACGACGGCCGACCAACTTCAAACTTTGAGTATTAAATTTTGAGAACGTGCTTGGCAGACTGTATGAATTAATTGACCGTGGGAAATACGTACTTCGTCACGCAATCGATTCTTTTTTCAACGCAAAAGTATAACACACACCATTCTTTTTCTCCTTCCTTTGCGTGTAGCACTTGAGTTCGAAGAAAAGATTGAGTCAACATTTCGGTAAAACAAAGGCTATTCTTGTTGGGAGTTACCAAAGTAAAAGTCCCATCAATGACAGAGTGAGGGGGTATCTGCGATTATCGTATTTCTAGTTAGTTTTATTGTTTCACCGACGTCGCCGTTGTCCTCTCGCGTCCTGGGCCCGGTTTTTTGAAAGTCGATTAAGCTAATCCAGGATTAACGAAATTCTTTCTCTCGACCTCTCTGCCAATAAACTGCAGATTTTTGTTCGAAGATGGATTAGTAAGCTTGTTCCAGCTTAAAACGTTATCAAGAAAGTCGTTGTGGACGAAACTTTAACGTTTTCAGGCTTATAAGTGACAAGAAAGTTTTGACCTAATCCAGGATTAGCCTAATCGTGCTTTGAAAAACCGGGTCCTGTATCTTAAAGTCCCTACTTACAAATCGCAGACAGCGAATTGCACTCCATTCAGTTCCTTCATCGTTCGTATGAAGATCTGTCTTGCTAGCGCAGGTAGCACTTCCTTTTGATCATCGTCAGATTTTGTTAAGGCAATGGCTCGTTTAATTGCCTCATTCGCTCTCTCGAGCAAGGTTTTGAATTTCTTGCCACTTGGATGTGATACACCGTCTAGTAAAACATAGGGTTCGACTTTGTGTCCCTCCAAGTGCTCGAAAAAGGCGACGATTTCGTCGTGGAACCTTTTGTACTGTCCACCACGTCGGCCGTCCAGCTTAGCATCGAAGTACAAATGATAAAGCAAAGCATTTGCGTCGATTATCACTCTCCCAGTTTCAGTTTGAAGATCGATTTCAGTCCAAAAGTCGGCGTCGTCGATTGCGTTGACGTAGGCGGTCAACTTCCTTACTCCCATTACTGAAAGGAAAATTGATGTGATAATGCCGCTAGTAATCCCTTGGACAAGTAGTGTGCGCTTTTCTCAGAACAGCGTACGTGTCGTCATCGACATATATAGCGCAACGCTGCCAGCACGAACTGTGAGGGGTTGCTTCAATCAAAAGCGTCACTGTGCGTGTCTTTATGTCCGTAGATCTTTCTGCGTATGATGATGTTTGATCGGGAAAGATACACTGCCTGCGTTCATCGCTAATTATAGGACACTCCTAATTGATTGACTAATGATTGGCTGCACTTCAGATATATTTACAACATTTCTAAACAATAGTATAGGAATGTATTAAAAGCAACTTTGTGTTTTGTGTGTTTCTGAGCTTTGAAAAATAAGCTAAAACGAATTGACTTGCCAGATTTTTAAATACATTTTGCAGATATTGAGCGAAAGTCTTGGAACCGGTCGTCCTGTGGGTTAAAGTAAATCACATACGTGGCTTATCAAAAGAGGTACACAAGATTAAGTTTGTTGTGCAGTTCTCGGAACTGTTAATATTCATGATTACTATGAAAGCTTTGTTATTTGCTCGATGAACTTTGATAAGTAATGAATATTGGACAAGTGGACGTCGTTCCGTCTGAATGCACTAATCTGTCACGAGTGAGCTGAATTGTCGCGATCTTTTCTGATTACTGACTGAAACGACCTTTATTAAAACTTTATGATGATTTATTTTGTCAAATTAGTGCTTCTTTAGCATTATATGTATATCTTGTTTTACAATTGTTCCGTGTTTCTGTGCTGCTTTCTGAAGCCTGCTTTCTATGTAGGGCTACGATCCTCAAGAAAAAGGCGAGGAATCAAAGCGATTTCGATATCTGAACACGTCGCGATCGTTCTGAGCACGAGAAATCCGTCAGGATTCGCGAATCCCCTCTCTCTTCCCTAGAGGCTAGAGTGATGGTACAGACTGTAACTTTGTCGAACTATTCTGTTCAAGGTCACTTTGTAGTGCCGCGTTTATCTATATGTATCTGTGGTTTAAATTGCACTTCCATTCGAGTCGGGGCGGGACACAAAGAAGGGGGAGCATAGGGAGGGAGGGGGGTGGGAAGAAAAGTATTCAAATGTTGTTGATGATCTCAAAGGGTAAGCATGGCAACCCAAGCACTCGCGTAGATGTTGAATTTTGCGAGTCGTGTTGACTTCCCTTCTCCGGTGTTATGACAGAAACCAGAGAAACGTTGCATTTCAATTGCTAACTTTATTGAATACAGCTATGTTCGGAAGTCATAGAACATTCCATTGCAACCCAGAACAAACTAACGCCCTGAATTGTTCAGTTACTGATCTACAAAAACAACAAGAACAACTTGATTGTGTGCAGTAGTGACCAGGGAAAATATATGGTTATAGTCAACTACATTAAAATTGGAGCTATCATGGTGACAAAAAGTTTTGAAGCAAAATTTGGTGGTAGTGTGTTGACATTAATGTATTTTCTAATTCCAAAAAAAATTGTCTAATGCCCTGTCCTAATGTCTGTCCTCAGTGTCTATATTGTTCGTGTGAAACAATTCTTGAATTTCATGTGAAAAATCCCAAACCTTCGCGTGCACATTTTCTTTCCTCGCTCCACAGCACTTCGCCCTGAAGTTTTAATAGCGATCAGCTGATGGACCTGATGTCGAGGTCTTTACTGCATGGTAGAGCCTTCTAAATTCATCCGATGACTGCCGTGACAAAGGTATATTTCGACCTGCAAAGACATGTTTTAAGATCTTTGTGGCTCAGCTTTGAAGACCGGGAATTAAAAGGGCCCTCTCAACCACAGTCCTTTTCTCGCTGATATCCTTGGTCCGCCATTTTTAGGGACCCCGAAAATTGAAGGATGAATTAGCAATCCATTTCCATCCAACTCGTTTTTTTTGTTTACACATTTCTAGATGTAAACAAAAACATTGAATTGGCTGAAGAGGCCCCTTTATAAGAGATGCAACAAAGGAATAGAAGGACAGATAAACACTACAGGTACAGATAAATGGACACAAAGCTACACAAGTAAATGCAGAACGGACACAACCAAGCTAGCCAAGTACAAAAACAGGCAGACAGAGGGACAATAATAGGGTTAAACAGGCACACAGAGATGAATAATTTCTTACAATCGACCAAATGTTCACTAATACGATAACTAAAAACTAAAGAAGAGTCCGTAAGTTAAGGAGTTGGAGATCAGGTAAAAGCATTTTAGGCTAGAAAGCTATGACAAGAATATTTTCGGGGAAAAGTAGCAAAGATTACGTAAGAAAGCATAAAGAATGTACCGCTCTCCAGGTCCGAGACCAAGCTCTGCAACAGCAGTCCATCGTAGAGTTGTCTGATGCGCGGTGTAGGGAGAGGCTCTTGTAGGATTAGATTAAGGTTCACTACATCCCGCATCACAGACTGCCACTGGGCGAAGCCGTGCTGAACTGCCAGGTCAAACGGCCTTGCACAAGGGCTGCTCGAAACTTCGACCAACACGAGGGTGTTCATCAGAAGAGCGCGAACATGGCTTTCTTTGATTGCTGGCTGAGCGTGCTTCATCCAGTAATGGACGGACGCTGCAAACAACTGGGATTCAGCAGGCAGGCTAAGGATGGGATCTGTGTTAGATTCAAGCAAGGAAAGGCAAAGTTTCCTTCGTTCAGCATCTCCCAGGTCTGGGATGGTGCGTAGGCTGGGTAGCTCTCCAAACCCATGCACGTAGTGAGAAGGTTTGACTGTGTGCCCTTGCAGCTCTGTTCTATGTCTCTCCCATTCTGTTACAGCTGTTGCCGCCCCATTTCCCAGGATTCCATACACGAACCTCCTGAGTTCGATAGAGCATTGATTTGCCGAAGCGGAGTTAAAGTCTTCCACTTGAGGTCTGAAAAACACTACACCAGTAGTGAGAGCCCCAGTGCTTGTTGTGGGAAACAAGCCGTGGCGAACACTTCTCAAAACCCAAGGCTCAACGGGGACTTTTCTCTGAGATTTCAATTTGCTGTGAACTTGACCGTTTTCAAAGTATGCCGCCAGTTTGCTGTCATGAACTTTGTACGAGTTTATGGAAGTTTCCAAAGCACGATCTAATTCGTCACGGCGTCCAGTCACAAGTCGCAAAACAGATCTGACTCCTTCGCGCAAAGACCCGACATTCTCCCGCCGAAAATGATTTCCAATTGACGAGGCTTTGTTTTCCACGTTTCTTTGATCATAAATTCCCAAAGCAGTGTAGAGTGGCTCGCGAACGTCATCGCTGACGAAGTCGTTTCCCAAGAGAGAGGCAACCAGAGGAAGGAGTTCTTTCTGGATTTTCAGGTGCGCCGATAACTTCTCGACTCTGAAGAGCTTAGCCTTTGGTTGTCCTGAGCGCCAATCGAGGAACTTTAGTGGTATGTAGCCTCCATTCAAATCAAAAATGAAGAAGTCGCTGTCGTTACTAATCACAGGACACTCCCATTTGGCCGCCAGGGATGCGATCTCTTGATCCGCTTCACTACAAACAAAAATGTTTTTAAGTTGTAACTAACGTAAACGTGTGAATATCCTTGTCTTTCAATGTCCCTTGATTTGCTTTCCTAACAAGAAAAAGTATTTAAGTTGTAATTAACAAACAGCGAGGGATTGCTTCCGAAGGGTGCCCGCATGTATCTTCGTGCTGTGAATCCTTCTGTGTACTGTAAGGTGATATTTGGAGATCAGGAAAAGATACACTGCGAAATCAAGTCACCTCCTAGGATCATCGCTAATTGTAAGACACTCCTATTTGATATCCCTGGAGAGGTACAATCTAATGATCAACTACACTGCAGATATGTTTACAACATATCCATACATGATGGGAATGCGTTATGGTTGTAGCTGCGTGTTCGTTTGTGTGTTTCTGTGCTTTAAAGAATGAAGCTAAAACGAATAGACTTGCCAGCCTTCCCAATTTTTGGGACCAGTCGTCCTCTTGGTTAAAGCAAATCACATGGCTCATCAAGAGAGGTACACAAAATTTAGTTTATTGTGTGCTTCTCAAATTATTATTATTTGTGATTACTTTTGAGCGACTCTTGAAAATTAAGACTACTTCGAATACGTGGTTCAGCGAAAGTGGAGGCCCGCGGAAACGGTGCGAACTTCCACACACCTAAATTAAAGTTGAGCAAATTCAAAAAAGGGGCCTTTGAGCCAGTTCTAACACCTACTCCCGCAGAAGTACTCTTTACAAATTCGCGAGCTTGCATCTGCCTTGCTGCTTTGATTGTATCATAGTAGTGCTGGACAGTCAATCATGTTTTTTCTTTTTTGCTTTTATGAGCTACATTCCTGGTCAAGAGTCGTTGCACGCTTTGGGCGGAGTATCAATATGAACAAGCGGAGCAGAATTCATCCGTACAACCTATAAATAGCTTGCATTTCTCTGTTCAGCTCTCCACCCCTCCCCTCTAAACCATACCGAGTTTAAATTTAACCGTTGTGGAAGTACTTACCCATCACAAACACCAAATTTCACTCCAATTTCATCCAGTGTTTGAATAAAGGTTCTTCTTAATAACAAGGGCCGAACTTGGCGCTCAGGATCCGATCCGTTTGCTAGGCTCCAAGTGCGCGAGATGCTTTGCTTCATCCTCTCCTTAATTGTGTCAAATTTCTCGACGCTTGATGGACCATCCAGAATCACGTAGGGTTGAACTCGGTTTAACTTGAACTGCTCGAAGAAAGAACGAAGCTTGTCGTGAAACTGCTGGTACTGACCTCCGCTTCGGCAGTCCAACTGAGAATTGAAGTACAATCCGTGATAGAGACTGTTCCCGTCAATAACTACTTTCGTGTTGCGAAGCCAGACATCTTCCCAGAAGTTGGATTTCCTTTCGACGTAGCCGGTTAAACCAAACACTCCCATATTTCAAGCGGTTGTACTAGCAAGACCAGCGTATTGGGTTAAGTTTTACGTAGCAGAGCGAACACGTTGATACCTATCAACTAGAGCTGATTGATATTTGTGGCGTTATCATGTTTGCTAAAATATTCATATTTTAATCTAAACATAAATGTGCATGTGATTGGTACTCGATTTGAATCAACTAGGTTGCCAAGGTGAATCATGGCTAAACACAAGGTTTGTTCACTTACCGAATTAACTGTGATTTCTTGAATTTCTTGGGTCGAGATTTATTGGTGACTTTTGACCGCGAAACTGATTCGGTTAGAAAATCAAGATCGCTATCCGACTTAATTAAGTGGTACTAAGAGACTATAAGGTAAAAGAGGGAAACTCGGGATATGATGAAGTATTAAATTAAAATATTCATATGTAGTTTAATCTAAACATAAAAGTGCCTGTGATTGGTACTCGATTTGAATCAACTAGGTTGCCAGGGTGAATCATGGCTAAACACAAGGTTTGTTCACTTACCGAATTAACTGTGATTTCTTGAATTTCTTGGGTCGATTTAGCGGTGATTTCTGACCGCGAAAGTACCTATCTGATTCGGTAAAAAAATCAAGATCGCTATCCGACTTAATCAAGTGGTACCAAGAGGCCATAAGGTAAAAGAGGGAAACTTGGGATACGATGAAGTATTAAATTAAAATATTCATATTTTAATCTAAACATAAAAGTGCCTGTGATTGGTACTCGATTTGAATCAACTAGGTTGCCAAGGTGAATCTTGGCTAACACAAGGTTTGTTCACTTGTATGATTTCTGAATTTCTTGGGTCGATTTAGCGGTGATTTTTGACCGCGAAAGTACCTATGCTGACTGATTCGGTTAGAAAATCAAGATCGCTATCCGACTTAATTAAGTGGTACCAAGAGACCATAAGGTAAAAGAGGGAAACTCGGGATATGATGAAGTAATAAAGTTATTTTTAGAACCGGAACTAGAACTAAAATCCTGGTCAAATGTATGTGCGACACTCACCATCACTTTCGGTGCAACAACGAAAGCGACTCCTTTTCTGAAACGTAACCCTCCCCCCCTCTCCCCCACACAATGAAGGGAGTGCACTTTGAGCACACTGATCTAACATTGTGTGGGGGAAGGGGGCGGGATGGTCAAAGTGTCATCATTTCCAGATAACAGGCTATTAAAGTGTACCAACACTTTTGACCAGGATTGTAGGTATTTCAAAGCCACGAAGCCGAATGGAAACAGCAATCGAGTTCAGAGCTAAGCGGGTCGCAAGCCTCTGCATGAAAAATGCTGCCAATTCTAGTTGTTTAATATGTAGTTCATTCTATGGCTACTTTGAAGTTTTCTTTTCTAACTTGTTTTCTTCTGGATGTTGGCTTGCTAAAATACCGGCGATTGTCGTAGAAGTTGGCTGTCGCCGTTGCACGTAGTTTACGATCCTGTTCAGTCTTGTGAGAAACTTGCTCTCTCATGCTGTTCATTATCAGGATAATAAAATCGATGAACAGTTTTTACTATAATCATAGCTAGGGGAGGGAAGCGAGAGGAGGAGGACAAGGATTGCTACATTTTTATTTGATTACTACCTCATGCAACTGCTATTTCACCACACTGCTCTAACAAGCTGCGACTTAAAAGTACGAGTTACCGTGTTCGAAAACGTTGCCGTCCTTTAAGTAGTTCTGATAACTGGTGAAAGTTAAGTCTTGTTTCTTTGACGTTATACTTTGCAGAGGAAATACAGTGAAGCTGAGACAGACAATAAGCTAACACAAGGCCTCGGACAAATACTTCGACCCCAGGACTCAGATCAGGTGAGCAGAAAAGTGTGTGTGCTGGCATTTAGCTAAAAAATCAAGCTCGCTGTCCTACTTGTAACTTGAACCATTCACTGTAATACACGCACTGATAATACGTTCGATGCTAAAACCTAGCCAAGATATTGCACTGGTTTATAGTTTTGTTCGTATCACTAAATTGTCCGAAGGGCCAATCTATGACTTATTGAGGGTGTTAGCCTTGATGAATGTTTACGTATTTTTAAGAGCAATTACTTTATCTTAAGTTATTTCACATGTAACTATACCTCGCAATTATCTTACGAAATGTCCCATACGTGGATAGATGGATATAACTGAATACGTGGATATAATTTCTTTGAATTCAAGTCAGTCTTCTTCTTCGGTGGTGCTTTTGTCTTCCACCGCGAGAATATCAAACCTGTTACTAGTTGGCACGGTATAGTTATATTCCTTCTTCAAAGAGCGACTGCTTGTCTTTCGTTCTCTCTCCGTGTTGCCTTCATCACCTGACCGGGATGTTGAGCAGCTAGTGAGGGAACCTGGTATTGAGGGTAGTAGCCTTCCGGAAATACCATCTGTAACGGCGTTGTAGAGACTTTGTGCTATATTTGGAAAGGTACAAAAGCAAAGGCACGTAGGAATTTTTGTACTACAGTGTAACAAAGTTGATAAATAGAGACCATTGGAATATACATATAAAAAGTCATTAGACGATAAATTTATCAAACTCTTGTAGATAATTGGGTTAAAAGAGAAACAGACATGGTTCAAGCTCTGTTTCCGATAATAATAAAGGCTCAGACAAAATGACACCTCACACAAAGAACAAATACGTCGACGGAAGTTTAGGAAACTGAAAAATGATAATTATTCAACCAAAGAAGAAAGAATCATTGGCCTTACTGCACAGTTTTGGAAGAGAGCTTACAAGAGTGAACCATTATTGTGCCATTACATAACAGCACTCATTGTAATCAACGTAATACGTACCTCTCTCCAGAGTGATTTCTGAGACTACACTTGAGTCCCAATCTTCGCTGTGCACCAGCAGTCCATCGTACAGATTCTGAATGCTTGGTGTAGGGAGTGGCTCTTGTAGAATCTGGTTCACGTTCACTGCTTCTTGCATGACACACTGCCACTGGGCGAAGCTCTGCTGGGCTGCGAGATTAAACTGGCTCGAACTTTTGTCGTGATGCTGTTCGCCTTCAGCCAACATAAGGGAGCATAACAGCAGAGCGGTAAGGTGGCTTTCTCTAATTTTTGGTTCAGCATGCTTGATCCAGTAACGGACGGACGCTGCGAACAGTTGGGACTCAGCAGGCAGGCTAAGGATGGGATCTGTGTTAGATTCAAGCAAGATAAAGCAAAGTTTCCTTCGTTCGACATCTCCCAGCTCAGGAATGGTGCGTAGGCTGGGTAGATCTCCAAACCCATGCAGGTCATGAGAAGGTTGGACTGCGTACTTTTGCAGGTCTTCTTTATCTCTCCTCCATTCTGTTGTGGCTGATGCTTCCTCATCTCTCAGGACTCCGTATGCGAACCTCCTGAGTTCTATAGAACATTGATCTGCCGGAGCAGCGTTGACATCTTCTACCTGAGAGTGGAAAAATAGTCTGCCAACTGTAAAGGCCTCCATGCACAAATTGGGAAACGATCCCTGGCGAAACTTTTTCACAACCCAAGACTCAAAGGGGACTGCGTTCCGAGATTTCAATCTGCTGTTTACTTTGTCATCTTCAAAGTATGTCGCTAGTTTGCTATCATGAACTTTGTACGAGTTTATGGAAGATTTTAATGCTTGAGATAACTCGTCACGGCTTCGTCCAGTGAGAAGTCTCTTAACAGATTCGATTCCATGTTGTAGAGACCCGACATTTCCCCACCGAAAATGACTGACGATTACTGAGATTTTTTCTTCTAAGTTCCTCGAATCACAAATTCCCACAGCACTGTAGAGTGGCTTGAGAACGTCAAATTTGACAAAGTCGTTTCCCAAGAAAGAGGCGACTAAAGGTAGGAGTTCCTTCTGGATCTTTAGGTGCGTCGATAACTTCTCGACTCTGAAGAGCTTAGCCTTTGGTTGTCCTGAGCGCCAATCGAGGTGCTCCAGTGGAATGTAACCTCCTTTTAAATCAAAGATGAGGAAATCGCTGTCAGTGCTAATCACAGGACACTCCCATTTGGCCGCCAGGGATGCGATCTCTTGATCCGCTTCACTGCAAACAAAAAACGTTTTTTGAGTTGTAGTTAACATGAACAGTTGCTTCAGATGTGCGGCTGTACTTGTCTTTCTCAATCTCCTTAATCTTGGAGCTTAGCGCGGGTAATAATCGAGACGCTAATTGGTTATCACGCTTTTTCGAGACGCCAATGGGGACGCCATTCCTTCCGTCAGCCTGTGTGTAACGCTTTTTCCGGTTCAAGTTCCTCATGTGGAGACATGCATGCTATTGCACAGGGAAACCTTATATGGAGGCAATCATCGTTTGGGGAGGAAATAATTTTGGTTTTGCCGATTTATCGATCCGTTTACCAAATCACGCCATGTTCATCACCAAATATCATTATGGAGTTCAAATATATTTAAGTATTACCTTGGGAAGAAGTATTGAGCCCTGTATTGAAGCACGTAGCTTGTACAAACGTTTAGTCTGAACTGTTTACTCTTTGTTGAACTGTATCGAAGATGAAATATAACCGGTCGAATGCCCTAGCCTTCTGAATTTGTGAGCAGTGTTTATCGTGCAACATAAAATAGCTTGCTCTTGGTTTGTTTTTCGATATTTTTCTCCGTTCATTCGTGTCAACATGACGTTTCCCAGCTGAGCGAGAAAAACCAGAAAAAATAGAAGACACTTACTCGTATTTTACGGGGATCCCGCTAGTTGCTATCAATGTTCGTCGGTCATTGAGGTCAGTCAGTAGAAGATCTTTGTCATGTGAAAGCCCTGTTACACTGTGCAATTTTCTCAGCAGTCTGCACAATGTAACAGGTCTTGTGCCGCAATTTTGGTGATGTTGTTGCGCGGAACCTTGCACGAAGTAGAACTCAGTTCTACTTTTCGGGACGCGTTGCACAGTGAAACACCCCTCCAGCAACTTGTCTCGCAATTTTTGCTTTGGCGCGATCAAGAGCGCATATGCATTTCTTTTTAGCTATTCAAATTCTGCCGCGTTGATGTCTATAATTTACAGCGCACCCACCTTCGCAACTGCAACGATAATTTTTCAACCGTTGCGAGACAAGTTGCTGAGAAAATTCTGTAAGAGCGCCTTAAGGCAATATGTCTCACACGTAATTCGAATAAATGGCGAAATTGACATTATTATTTTCCAGACTCGGAGAAAGTAAACAAGCGACTCGTGTTGCAGTTTCCAAAAGATACACATAGTTTTACCTGATTCGGATGAACTCGGATATTTCTTCAGAAAGGATAGGAAAGTAAGTTTAGTCAGTAAAAATCGAACAATCACCGTGACAAATTTCACCGTTTACTACCAGATCCAAGTTTTGCTCGTCAAATTTGACAGAATCAAAGAACAGATTTGAACGGATTGATTTGTTCTGCGTTGAAGAAAATGAATTTGGAAACTGAAACTGAAGTCTTGAGCAATTACGACAAATATAAAGTTTTCGGAAACAAAAGCAGAGATCAGAAATTGCCGCCACGAAACGATGGAGAAGGATTTATCCTGCGGATCGCGCTATCCACTCTTTAAGCAGCTGGACCCAGGAGCTAAAGCGGGTCCAGCACCCGGGGGAAAGGGGGGTGGGGAATCCCACATAAAAATGACGGGGATGCTCGTCGGGAATTTTCGTTTTGACCCCTAAGAGGTACTAAAACGGGCGTGGCTCGAGCTTACTTTGACCCCTAAAAGGTACCAATAAAAGCATACCAAGAATTTAAAGTTTCGATGCCTTTAATTGCTACAAAAGGACATCATTAAGCACTTTATCCCTTGCCCTGTTTTCAAACAAAAAGAGTTCATTCGACTGACACCCGACCCCTAAACGGTTCCACGTCTCATAAAAATGTCAGAGTTTGATGTTGAGCACCCTAAACGGTACCAAAAACCGTAATTTTGACCCTTAAGCGGTACGACGAGCACCCCCGTCCTTTTTTATATGGGAGTCCCCCCCCCCGGATCCAGAACACAACTCTGCAAAGACAGCAGCGCATAAAAGCGAATCGGGAACTTCAGGAGCAACAGTGGGTCCAGCAGTTCTTCTTATCATACATTCGCACTCGTTTTTGAAGTGATAAGTCCAAGGTATGGAGATCGCGGGCGCCGAAACACCGACAGCTGGAGACTATGATATAACAAACTTACTCACTTGCCCTTTGCAGCTCGAACATGGATGGAAACGAGAAACATTAACAGACCGTATCGGTCTTGAGTGATACTTACAAATCGCAAACAGCAAATCGAACTCCATTCAGTTCCTTCATTGTTTGGATGAAGACTTGTTTTGCCAGTAGAGGCAAAACGTTGGGATCTTTAGCACTTGCATCTTTTGATAATGCTAAGGCTCGTTTAATTTTGTACTTCGCCCTCATGACAGAGGTTTTCAATTTCTTGTCATTTGGATAAGGCGCACCGTCCAGAAGAACATAGGGTTCGACATTGTGTTCCTGCAAGCGCTTGAAAAAGGACACGATCTCGTCGTGGAACTCCTTGTACTGCCCACCATGTCGACAGTCCAGCTCAGAATCGATGTACAAATAATAAAGCAGAGCATTTGCGTCGATTACCACTTTCGTGTTATGAAGATCGATTTCTGTCCAAAAGTTGGCGTCTTTGATTGAGTTGACGTAGTTGATCAGCCGTCGTACTCCCATTTTAAACCGTAGCGACAGAAAATATAAAAACGAAATCTTTCATGCTCCATTTATAATGAGAGGTTATGTACGAGTCAAATCCAAGAGGGATCATTCCTCCCCCCCCCCCCTCCCCCCGAGCATGTGAGTCAATGTTTATATAGCGTTACGTGTCGTCATCGACATATATAGCGCAACACTGCCAACATAAACAGTGAGGGTTTGCTTCAAAAGCGTGGCTTCGTGTTGATGGATATTTTTGCGTATGGTGGGAAAAGATACACTGCTAAACGACTCTTCCGGCGTTAATCGCTGGTTATGGGACACTCATTTTTTATATCCCTGCAGAGGTACAATTCTTTAATCGGATGCACTTCAGATATGTTTACAACATACCTAAACAATAGTGGGAATGTGTTATAATTGTGATTATCGTCTGTGTGTTTCTGGCTTTGAAGAATGAAGCTAACGCAAATCGATATGTCAGACTTTCCGGCACTAGATATTGACAAGAGAATATTTCGTCCTCTGGATTAAAAAAAATTCACATACATGGCTCATTAAAAGTGGTACACATAATTAAGTCTGCTGTGCAGTTCTCGGAACTGTTAATATTCATGATTACTCTGAAAACTTTTTATTTGCTCGATGATTTCTGTGAATTGACAATAAGTAATGAATATTGGAAAAGTGGGCTTCATTCCGTCTGAATGCACCAGTTTGTCATGAATTTGTCAAGCTGTGTTACTATGACGGAAACCAGAGAAACGTCGCATTTCAATTGCTATTATAACTTTCTTGAATACTGTTGGTTGGGAAGTCATGGAATATGTCCATTGCAACCCAGAACAAAATAACGCCCTGCCATTTGGAATGGGTCAGCTAGTGATCCACAAATTAAAAACACCAAGAACAACTTGATTGTGTGCAGTAGTGACCAGAGAAATTGATATGGTTCTAGTGAACTCCAAAGTGGTTGTTGCAAGTCAATACGAACACCATTCGCTCGGCCTCTTGTACCATAGCAACCCTAAATATGAATCATACATTTCTCTTTGTATTTCTTTCTTCAAGATGTGGCTTTTGCAATCCTCAGGATAAAGCCGAAGAAATTAGCAGAGTTTCTTGAAGAGCTACTTTATTCGGTTCAGTTATCTTCTCCTTTGGTGCCGTTTTCGTCTTCCGTCGCCAGACTAGCAAACCTGTTGTCAGTTACCACACCTGATCAGGATGCTGGGGTACCTGGTGTTTAGGGTAGTAACCTTCCAGAAATACCATCTGTGACGGCGTTGTAGAGACTTTGTGCTGTATTTAAGAAGGTACAATAGAAAAGCAAAGGTATACGAGAATGTTTGTGCTACAGTGTAACCTGTGAAATGGCAGATACAACCACAACGCTTATTGATAGTAATGTCAAAAAAGCAACGAGCATGACCACTGATAGGAACAGTGACACATATTCACACAAAGAACAAATGCGGTGACGGAGATTTAGGAAGCAGAA
Source organism: Plumapathes pennacea (assembly GCA_964036295.1). Classification (NCBI taxonomy): domain Eukaryota; kingdom Metazoa; phylum Cnidaria; class Anthozoa; order Antipatharia; family Myriopathidae; genus Plumapathes; species Plumapathes pennacea. The sequence continues at coordinate 7,736,073 of OZ038465.1, read as the reverse complement.
AAATAAGAGAGAAAGATTCAACCAAAGATGGAACCATTGACTTTACTGCATACTTTTGGAAGATAGTTTGCAAGAGTGTACCATTATTGCACCATTATAAAACATCATTTTTTTAACGAGTGAATATCGTAAAACGAACGGTCAAATCAATGTAGTACACACCTCTCTCCAGAGTGATTTCGGATACTACACTTGAGTCCCAAACCAAGCTGTGCACCAGCAGCCCATCGTACAGATTCCGTATTCTTGGTGTAGGGAGTGGCTCTTGTAGTATCTGGTTCACGTTCACTGCTTCTTGCATGACACACTGCCACTGGGCGAAGCTCTGCTGGGCTGCGAGATCAAACTGGCTCGGGATTTTGTTGTCATGGTGATCACCTTCAGTCAACAGAAGGGAGCATACCAGAAGAGCACTAAGGTGGCTTTCTTTGATTTCTGGCTGAGCGTGATTGATCCAGTAACGGACGGACGCTGCAAACAGTTGGGACTCGGCTGGCAGGCTAAGGATGGGATCTGTGTTAGATTCAAGTAAGGAAAGGCAAAGGTCTCTTCGTTCAGCATCTCTGAGGTTTGGGATGTTTCTTAGGCTGGGTAGCTCTCCAAACCCATGCAGATAGTGAGAAGGTTGGACTCTGTCCTCTCGCAGCTCTTCTCCATCTCTCTTCCATTCTGTTATAACTCTTGCCTCCCCTTTCCCAAGGACTCCGTACGCGAACTTCCTGAGTTCTATAGAGCACTGATCTGCCGAAGGAGCGCTGACATCTTCCACTTGAGAGCGGAAAAGTAGTCTGCCAACTGTGAAGGCTTCCACACACAAAATGGGAAACGATCCCTGGCGAAACTTCTTCATAATCCAAGAATCAAAGGGGACTGCATTCCAAGATTTCAATCTGCTGTTTACTTCGCCATCTTCAAAGTATGTCGCTAGTTTGCTGTCATGACATTTGTACGATTTTGTGGAAGATTTTAATGCTTGAGATAACTCGTCACGGCTTCGTCCAGTTAGAAGTGCTTCAATAGATTCGATTCCATGTTGTAGAGACCCGACATTTTGCTCCTGAAAATGACTGACGATTGCTGCGATTCCTTTTTTTATGTTCTTCCAATCACGAATTTTTAAAACGTCGTATAGTGGCTTACGAACGTCATTGTTGACAAAGTCGTTTCCCAAGAGAGAAGCAACCAGAGGTAGGAGTTCCTTCTGGATTTCCAGGTGCGCCGATAACTTCTCGACTCTGAAGAGCTTAGCCTTTAGTTGTCCTGAGCGCCAATCGAGGTGCTCCAGTGGAATGTAACCTCCTTTTAAATCGAAAATGAAGAAATTGCTGTCGTTGCTAATCACAGGACACTCCCATGTGGCCGCCAGGGATGCGATCTCTTGATCCGCTTCACTGCAAATAAAAATGTTTTTGAGTTGTAGCTAACGTAAACGTATGACTGTCCTTGTCTTTCAAGGTCTCTTGATTCGCTTCTCTAACAAGAAAAAGTATTGAAGTTGTAACTAAAAAACAGCGAGGGATTGCTTCCGAGGGGTGCCCGCACGTATCTTCGTGTCTGTTAATCTTTCTGCGTACTGTATGGTGATATTTGGAGATCAGAAAAAACACACTGCGGAATCAAGTCACCTCCTAGGATCATAAGACACTACTATTTGATAACCCTGGAGAGGTACAACCTAATGATCGACTACACTGCAGATATGTTTACAACATATCCAAACATGATGGGAATGTGTTATGGTTGTAGTTGCGTGTTCGTTTGTGTGTTTCTGTGCTTCGAAGAATGAAGAGTAAAACGAATAGACTTGTCAGCCTTCCCGATTTTTATTTGGGACCAGTCGTCCTCTGGGTTAAAGCAAATCACATGGCTCATCAAAAGAGGTACACAACTTGAAATTCAAAAAAAAAAAAAAAAACTTTCTTTGTTCCAAGGTAGAAGATAATGACATGGATGGCAAATTGTCAGAAACCATACCGAGTTTAGATTTAAACCGTTGTGGAAGTACTTACCCATCACAAACAGCAAATTTCACTCCAATTTCATCCAGTGTTTGAATAAAGGTTCTTCTTATTAACAAGGCCCGAACTTGGAGGTCAGGATCCGATCCGTTTGCCAGGCTCCAAGTGCGCGAGATGCTTTGCGTCACCCTCTTCCTATCTGTGTCAAATTTCTCGACGCTTGATGAACCATCCAGAATCACGTAAGGTTGAACTCGGTTTAACTTGAACTGCTCGAAGAAAGAACGAAGGTTGTCGTGAAACTGCTGGTACTGACCTCCGCTTCGGCAGTCCAACTGAGAATTGAAGTACAACCCGTAATAGAGACTGCTCCCGTCAATAACTACTTTCGTGTTGCAAAGCAAGACATCTACCCCAAAGTTAGATAACCTTTCGACGTAGCTGGCTAAACCAAACACTCCCATATTTCGAGCGGTTGTACTAGCAAGACCAGCGTATTGGGTGAAGTTTTACATAGCAGAGCAAACGCGTTGATACCTATCAACTGGAGCTGATTGATATTTATGGCGTGATCATCTTTGCTAAAATATTCATATTTTAATCTAAACATAAATGTGCCTGTGATTGGTACTCGATTTGAATCAACTTGGCTGCCAAGGTGAATCATGGCTAAACACAAGGTTTGTTCACTTACCGAATTAACTGTGATTTCTTGAATTTCTTGGGTCGATTTAGCGGTGATTTTTGACCGCGAAATCACCTATGCTTACTGATTCGGTAAACAAATCAAGATCGCTATCCGACTTAATCAAGTGGTACCAAGAGACCATAAGGTAAAAGAGGGAAACTCGGGATACGATGAAGTATTAAATTAAAATATTCATATTTTAATCTAAACATAGAAGTGCCTGTGATTGGTAATCGATTTGAATCAACTAGGTTGCCAAGGTGAATCATGGCTAACACAAGGTTTGTTCACTTGTATATGATTTCTAAAATTTCTCGGGTCGATTTAGCGGTGATTTCTGACCGCGAAAGTACCTATGCTGACTGATTCAGTTAGAAAATCAAGATCACTATCCGACTTAATTAAGTGGTACCAAGAGATCATAAGGTAAAAGAGGGAAACTCGGGATATGATTAAGTACTAAATTAAAATATTCATATTTTAATCTAAACATAAAAGTGCCTGTGATTGGTAATCGATTTGAATCAACTAGGTTGCCAAGGTGAATCATGGCTAACACAAGGTTTGTTAACTTGTATATGATTTCTGAATTTCTTGGGTCGATTTAGCGGTGATTTCTGACCACGAAAGTACCTATGCTGACTGATTCGGTTAGAAAATCAAGATGGCTACCGACTTAATTAAGTGGTACCAAGAGACCATAAGGTAAAACAGGGAAACTCGGGATATGATGAAGTAATAAAGTTATTTTTAGAACCGGAACCAGTACTAAAATCCTCGTCAAATGTATGTGCGACACTCACCATCACTCTCGGTGCAACAACGAAAGCGACTCCTTTCCTGAAACGTAACCCTCCCCCCTCTCCCCCACACAATGAAGGGAGTGCACTTTGAGCACACTGATCCAACATTGTGTGGGGGGAGGGGGCGGGATGGTCAAAGTGTCATCATTTCCAGATAACAGGCTAATTGTACCAACACTTTTGACCAGGATTGTAGATATTTCAAAGGCACGAAGCCGAATGGAAACAGCAATCGAGTTCAATGCTAAGGTCACGAATCTCTGCATGAAAAATGCTGCCAATTCTAGCCGTTTAATATGTAGTTCCTTCTGTGGCTACTTTGAAGTTTTCTTTTCTAACTATGTAGTTCCTTCTGTGGCTACTTTGAAGTTTTCTTTTCTAACTTTGTTTTCTTCTGGATGTTGGCTTGCTAAAATACCGGCGATTGTCGTAGAAGTTGACTGTCGCCGTTGCACGTAGTTTACGTTCCTTTACAGTCTCGTAAGAAACTTGCTATCTCATGTTGTTCTTTATCAGGACAATGAAATCGGTGAAAAGTTTTTACCATTTTCAGTGTCTTCTTTGAATTTGGGATCTTTAGTGTAGCTTTTGTTTTCAGCATTCCCTGGAGCTCGTTTCGTTGCTTGTTTACGATTTTCAAAACTCGGCTTTTACCTGTTTCCTCCACTTCGTGCAAGGAACTGCCATCACTCCAAGTACAACCATTTTCCCGGTTTTCGAAATCTATTTTTATACGTAAATGCAAGCTATAACTCGATCTGATACTGTTAAGTGCAACATCCGATGCCATGTTTTTTTTCCTTGGGTCTGCTAAGAGAACCATGGCAATGGCCGAATTTATACCAGAGACGAATGATTCGTCTAAATGTAAATTCGGCTTTTGGACGATTCTTGGTGCATAATCCGTCCGTGCTTGCTTCGTCTTCTAGCAGTCTTGAAGACGTCTTACCAGACGGATGATTCATCAAAGACAGATAATCTGTCGGGTTATTCGTCAAATTCGTCTCCTGATTTACATCAGGGTGCCTTATCCGTGTGACGAACAACTCCCCTCTAGATGGATAATTCGTCTCTGTATAAATTGGGCCAATCACTAGCACTGCTTGTGGTTCCGGCTTCTAAAAATAGCTTAAATAGACGTTATCATATCTCAAGGGGTATACAGTTGAACCCCGCCTTACGACCACTTTTTTAAGTCTCGACCAAACGCCCAGTCATTTTCTTATCAGAAAAACCCGTTAATGCGTTTTTCCTTTATAAATTGACCCCGTTAATACGACTAAACAAAATGGAGAGCTCGAGAGCTTTGTTTTGAAACAAGAAAATTGTAGCATTTTGTTCTTGTTTTAAAAACTCTTAGTTCTGTTGCAATAAGTTGCATCTGCTTTCCGCGTTCCGGATGCTCACAAACAATCAATAGGGAAGTGAAATTTCATCATACCTGTCATGACGTCATTTGAAAGATACCAGCTACAAAACTTCACCCTACCACCCTAATACGACCAGTTCTTTTTTTTTTTTTTTTTTTTTTTCGCCCGTTGGTGGTCGTATTAACGAGGTTCCACTATACTTAAGAGTTTCCCTCTCTTACGTTATGGTCTTTTGGTGGTACATAATACATTGTTTAGCTTTGATTTGCCAACATCATTATTTGAAATCTTTCAGGAACTGTGGGCCGATAGGTTTTTTTCTGGAAGTGTTTTTGGTGAACATGTAACAATAAAGTTACCACTAACCCATTTTAAACTCAATGCTGTCAGGGAAATCGTTAGGTAGTATTTGCTTGTTTTGGGTTGGACTGTACCACTCTACTTTTTTTTTAATTCGTTGGGTGAGCTATGGTATTGAATTTCAAGTACATAAACAAATCATGTGAGGTGTGAAGGTTGGCACGGCTACCGCGCCGTACATATTTTATTCTTGTGTGGTACGTTAGGCTGAATAACCTTTAAAATTCACCTTTTCAATAACACTACGTTAATAGAGAGAAATGCTACGCTTGGCTACCTGCATATTTTCATCTGGTTGTCATCAAAACGTTGTTATCACTATTATTATCATTACTTTTACTATTATTATTATTATTATTATTATTATTATTATTATTATTATTGTTATTATTATTATTACTATCATTATTATCATAGCTAGGGGAGGGAAGCGAGGGGAGGAGGACAAGGATTGTTACATTTTTTATTTGATTACTACCTCATGCAAATTCACTGTTATTTAACCACACGGCTCTAACAAGCTGCGACCTAAAAGACCGTGTACGAAAACGATGCCGTCCTTTAAGTAGTTCCTAAACTGATAACTGGTGAAAGTTAAGCCTTGTTTCTTTGACGTTATACTTTTCAGAGGAAATACAATGAAGCTAAGCCGATAATAAGCTAACACAAGGCCTCGGACAAATACTTTGACCCCAAGACTCAGATCAGGTGAGCAGAAAAGTGCGTGTGCTGGCATTTAGCTGGCATTCACTGTAATACACGCACTGATAATACGTTCGATGCTAAAACCTAGCCAAGATATTGCCTTGGTTTATAGTTTTGTTCGTATCACTAAATTGTCAGAAAGGGTTATGAATCTATGACTTATTGAGGTTGTTGGCCTCGATAGATGTTTTACGTATTTTTAAGAGCAATTACTTTATCTTAAGTTATTTCACATGTAACTATGCCTTGCAATTATCTTACGAAATGTCCTACGTGGATAGATGGATATAACTAAATATGTGGATATAATTTCTTTGAATTAAAATTCAAGTCATCTTCTTCGGTGCTGCTTTCGTCTTCCACCGAGAGAATATCAAACCTGTTACTAGTTGGCACGCTATAATAATATTCCTTCTTCTTCAAAGAGCGACTGCTTGTCTTTCGTTCTCTTTCCGTGTCGCCTTCATCAACTGACCGGGATGTTGAGCGGCAAGTGAGGGAACCTGGTATTGAAGGTAGTAGCCTTCCGGAAATACCATCTGTAACGGCGTTGTAGAAACTTTGTGCTATATTTGGAAAGGATACAAAAGCAAAGGCACGCAGGAATTTTTGTACTACAGTGCAACATAGTTGATAAAGAGAGACCATTGGAATATACAGATAAAAAGTCATTAGACGATAAATTTATCAAACTCTAGTAGATAATTGGGTTAAAAGAGAAACAGACATAGTTCAAGCTCTGTTTCCGATATAAAGGCACATAGACAAAATGACACCTCACACAAAGAACAAATACGTTGACAGAAGTTTAGGAAACTGAAAAATGATAAATATTCAACCAAAGGAGAAAGAAATCATTAGCCTTACTGCATAGTTTTGAAAGAGAGTTTACAAGTTTAGACCGTTATTGTGCCATTACATAACAGCACTTTCGGATGAGTGAATATCGTCAAAAAACGGTCAAATCAATGTAATACGCACCTCTCTCCAGAGTGATTTCTGAGATTATACTTGGGTCCCAAACTAAGCTGTGCACCAGCAGTCCATCGTACAGATTCTGAATGCGCGGTGTAAGGAGTGGCTCTTGTAGAATCTGGTTCACGTTCACTGCTTCTTGCATCACACACTGCCACTGGGCGAAGCTCTGCTGTGCTGCGAGATCATACTGCCGCGGGATATAATTGTTGTTATGGTGATCACCTTCAGCCAACAGAAGGGAGCAGACCAGCAGAGCTCTAAGGTGGTTTTCTTTGATTTTTGGCTGAGCGTGATTGATCCAGTAACGGACGGAAGCTGCGAACAGTTGGGACTCGACAGGCAAGCTCAGGATGAGATCTGTGCGAGATTCAAGCAAGGAAAGGCAAAGTTTCCTTCGTTCAGCACCTCCTAGCTCTAGGATTGTGTGCAGGCTGGGTAGGTCTCCAAACCCATGCAGGTGGTGAGAAGGTTGGACTGCGTACTTTCGCAGGTGTTCTCCTTCTCTTTTCCATTCTGTTATGACTGTTGTTTTCCCATCTCCCAGGACTCCGTATGCAAACTTCCTGAGATTTATAGAGCACTGATCTGCTGGAGGAGCGTTGACATCTTCTACTTGAGGACGGAAAAACAGTCTGCGGACTGTAAAGGCTTCTATGCACAAAATGGGAAACGATCCCTGGCGAAACTTCTTCGTAACCCAAGAATCAAAGGCGACTGCATTCCAAGATTTCAATCCGCTGTTAACTTTGCCATCTTCAAAGTATATCGTTAGTTTGCTATCATGAATTTTGTACGAGTTTATGGAAAATTCCAATGCTTGATATAACTCGTCACGGCTTCGTCCAGTTAGAAGTCTCTTAACAGAGTCGATTCCATGTTGTAGAGACCCGACATTTTCCCGCCGAAAATGACTGACGATTACTGAGATTTTTTCTTCTAAGTTCTTCGGATCACGAATTCTCAAAGCAGTGTAGAGTGGCTTGCGAACGTCATTGTTGACGAAGTCGTTTCCCAAGAGAGAAGCAACCAGAGGTAGGAGTTCCTTCTGGATTTCCAGGTGCGCCAATAACTTCTGGACTCTGAAGAGCTTAGCTCTTGGTTGACTTAAGTTCCAATTGAGGTGCTCCAGTGGAATGTAACCACCCTTCAAATCAAAAATGAAGAAATCGCTGTCATCGCTAATCACAGGACACTCCCATTTGGCCGCCAGGGATGCGATCTCTTGGTCCGCTTCACTACAAACAAACAAGCAACAACAACAACAACAACAACAAAAAACAGATTTTTTAAAAGTTGTAATTAACATGAACAGTTGCTTCAGATGTGTCGTTCTACTCGTCTTCTATGCTAGGGATGGAGGATCGCGGGCGGGAAATACCGATGGCTGGGGACTGGGCCTTGATAGGTGCGTACGTCATAATCTTATTTTCGACACAGCCCCAGGGAACGAAACACCGGCAAACATTGGTTTGACACTGTTTATAGTCGTTTAGTTTTATGCAATATGGCAAACACAGAAAATAGCGGATACGTTAATAAACATGTTGCCTAGAAATATAGAAGTAATTTGGCGCGAGATGAAGGATTCAAGATGAAATATTTCTCATTGCTCCATGCAACTCTAAAGGCTGGTTCACACGAGTAAAGCAAGCGCAAATGCAAGTGTAAGAGAATGGAAAAGTTTTCATTCTCTAGCGCTTGCTTTACTGTGTGAACCAGCCTTAACAAGCATGAATGAAGACCAGAAAAATGTTAACAGACCGTATCGATCTTGAGTGATACTTACAAATCGCAAACAGCAAATCGCACTCCTTTGAGATCTCTCATTGTTTGTGTGAAGATGTGTCTTGCTAGTGGAGGCAGAACTTTCTTTGGAGCATCTTCAGATTTTGCTAGGGTTAAGGCTCGTTTAATTTTCTCGGTCGCTCTCTCGACAGAGGTTTTGAATTTCTTGTTACTTGGATGGGGTGCACCGTCCAGAAGAACATAGGGTTCGACTTTGTGTTCCTCCAAGTACTTGAAAAAGGACACTATTTCGTCGTGGAACTCCTTGTACTGCCCACCATGTCGACAGTCCAGCTCAGAATTGAAGTACAAATGATAAAGCAAAGCATTTGCGTCGATTACCACTTTCGTGTTTTGAAGATCGATTTCTGTCCAAAAAGTGTCGTCGTCGATTGCGTTGACGTAGGTGGTCAACCTTCCTATTCCCATTTTAAGCCGTGAAAAGGGAAAAAAGGAAATGCTCTTCTAATAATCACTTAGACTAGTAGTGCTGGCTTTCCTGCTTCAAATGGTGCAGAATATTTATGTAGCATATGTGTCATCATCGACATGATATAATGCTAACGTTAGCAGTTTGTTAGGGTATTTTATATTCTATTTATACATGTATAAGCTGGTCCCCGTAAATTATTATACGGGGAAATTTTATAATATACCAATCACATTTTAGTGGGTTACTTTTGTATATTATTTTGTTTATACACGTTTGGCAATTTTCTTGGATTTCTGCAACAGAAGGCCTCGACCGAATAGAAAGGGTTACCGAGTGGTGTTTTTGTATTCTGTTAATTACGTTTTGTTTCACATGCAGTTGGGTTGCTAAGCGAACTCATTATCAGGAAGCAGCGTGTTTTTAAACACCAAAGTTTCAAAGAAAAACATTGTATATCAAAATGTTGAGCTGAGTACACTCTCATCCTTGACACGGGTAATAAAACCGAATGTTTTTTAGTTTTGGATGCGACTGACAGCTGGGAATAATCGCAGCTTTTCGACGACTCAAAGTAACCATGTTATTCAATAATCAGATTCAATAACACTTCACCAGTCCCAAAGTTCGCGTAGTTTGCGTATTTTTAAGTACATTTACTTCATCTTTATGCTATTTCATAACTAATATAACTACCTTATTGCATTAAATTTTGGCGACACTTTACTTTCGCGACTCTGAATAAATAATTCGTAATTAAATCGAAATTATAGTGACCTAAAATATAAAATTTTCGAAGATCGCAAAATTAGCGTGTCGCGACAAATTTTATGTAATAAGGTATAATTATTTTACGAAAAGGAGGACTACTTTCTTCTTTTCTATAAATTAGAGTTTGCGCAGCTCCTTTCCCTAAGACGCAAAGTACTTTACTTAATATTCTTATGCAATTTACTGTAGTAACATATACATAAGCAAGAACATGAAATGATTGATTTTTACGACGTTACTGACAGAGGTAATCTTGCATGATGTTACTGTTTGAGTCCAAAATCAATTTGAGGGTTGTTGAGAATCCAGGCGAATAATTCTACACCTATCTGTATCTCTAAGGAAGAAAAAGTCAAAAAAATAAATAAATAAAGGTTGCAGCAGCTCCACCTGAGTCTGTATAATCTTGGACTCATGAACTATTTTATGTAAATGCGATAACATTAGGTTCCAACCTTGCAGCCCATTTTTCTGGCGTCGACGTCCGCTTTTCTTTACTATGGTAGTATTTTGTCTTCAATGCCACTTGTAGCCGCTTTGTGTAGGTCCTAAAATTGTGTCATTTGTGTGGTATCAACTGTAAAGAACAAACTGCTACAAGTTGACGAATTTGTGATGACTCTTTTAAGTGTCACAGAGTTTCAATAAAATTATTGGAAGAGAGACAGAATGATTGATAGATAAGGCTTATTTGTTAACCACAGTAATATTATTAAACAAGATAATGAAATGAAATTACATCAGCTTGCTTTACCTGAAAACCGTGAGAGGAGGGGGAGAAATCTATATGAGGCAATAAATAGAAACTACAATAATTGAAACCTCTCTATATTTCGAAGTTTAATTTGATGTAACTGGAGCTGATAACGCACACACAAGAAGGAACAACGTAAACACAGTAAAACGTACCTCTTGTAAGGTTTGAGGCTAATTGATGCACCAGCAGGCCATCATAAAGATGTCGGAAGCGCGGCGTAAGTAGTGGTTCTTGCAGGAGGAAGTTGAGATTCACTGCTTCACGCATCACACACTGCCACTGGACGAAGTTTATATAGCGCTGCGTGTCGTCATCAACGCTACCAGCACAAGCAGTGAGGGTTTGCTTCAAAAGAGTGGCTGTTCGTATCTTCGTGTCCATGGATATTTTTTGTGTATGGTAATATTTGGAGCTTGGAAAAAAATTCACTGCTTGCGTTAATCGCTAATTATGGGACACTCCTTTTTGATATCCCTGCAGGGGTACAATTTTGTGATCGGATGCACTTCAGGTATGTTTACAACATACCTAAACAATAGTGGGAATGTGTTATAATTGTGATTATATATTATAATTCTGATTATGTATTCGTCTGTGTGTTTCTGGCTTTGAAGAATGAAGTAACGCGAATCAACTTGTCAACCTTTCCGGCACTAGATATTGAACGAGAGTATATTTGGCACCGTTCGTCCTCTGGGTTAAAAAAAGTCACATACATGGCTCATTAAAAGTGGTACACATAATTAAGTCTGTTGTGCAGTTCTCGGAACTGTTAATATTCATGATTACTCTGAAAACTTCTTATTTGCTCGATGAGTTCTGAGAATTGACAATAAGTAATGAATATTGGACAAGTGGACTTCATTCCGTCTATGACAGAAACCAGAGAAACGTTGCATTTCAAGTGCTAACTTTCTTGAATACTGTTGGTTCGGAAGTCATGGATTATGTCTATTGCAACCCAGAACAAAATAACGCCCTGCCATTCGGAATGGGTCAGCTACTGATCCACAGGTTTACCGGCGTTGTTCTTGATTGTGTGCATTAATGACTAGAGAAATTTATATGGTTATAGTCAACTCCAAAGTGAAAGTCAACACAAACATCATTCACTCGGCTTCTTGTACCGTAGCAACCCTAAATATGAATTATACATTTCTCTTTGTATTTCTTTCTTCAAGATGTGGCTTTCGCAATCCTAAGGATAAAGCCAAAGAAATTAGCGGAATTAGTTGAAGGGCTACTTTATTCGATTTATTCGGTTCAGGTATCTTCTCCTTTGGTGCCGTTTTCGTCTTCCGTCGCCAGACTAGCAAACCCGTTGTCAGTTGCCAGACCTGATCAGGATGCTGGGGTACCTGGTGTTTAGGGTAGTAACCTTCCAGAAATACGATCTGTGACGGCGTTGTAGAGACTTTGTGCTGTATTTAAGAAGGTACAGTAGAAAATCAAAGGTATACGAGAATGTTTATGCTACAGTGTAACATATGAAATGGCAGATACAACGCTTATTGATAGTAATTTCAAAAACGCAACGAGCATACCACTGATAGAAAAAGTGACACATTCACACAAAGAACAAATGCGGTGACGGAGATTTAGGAAGCAGAAAAACAAGAAAGAAATATTCAACCAAAGTTGAAACCACTGACTTTAGTGCATACTTTTGGAAGATAGTTTACAAGAGTGTACCATTATTGCACCATTATAAAACATCATTTTTTTAACGAGTGAATATCGTAAAACGAACGGTCAAATCAATGTAATACGCACCTCTCTCCAGAGTGATTTCGGAGACTACACTTGAGTCCCAAACCAAGCTGTGCACCAGCAGCCCATCGTACAGAGTTTGAATGCGCGGTGTATGGAGTGGCTCTTGTAGAATCTGGTTCACGTTCACTGCTTCTTGCATCACACACTGCCACTGGGCGAAGCTCTGCTGGGCTGCGAGATCAAACTGGCTCGGGATATTTTTGTCATGGTGATCACCTTCAGCCAACAGAAGGGAGCAGACCAGCAGAGTGCGAAGATGACTTCCTTTGATTTTTGGCTCAGCGTGCTTGATCCAGTAACGGACGGAAGCTGCGAACAGTTGGGACTCAGCAGGTAGGCTAAGGATAGGATCTGTGTGAGATTCAAGCAAGAAAAGGCAAAGTTTCCTTCGTTCAGCATCTCCCAGGTTTGGGATGTTGCTTAAGCTGGGTAACTCTCCAAACTCACGCAGATAATAAGAAGGTTGGACTGTGTGCTCTCGCAGCTCTGCTCTCTGTCTCTTCCATTCTGTTATTGCTGTTGCCTCCCCTTTCCCAAGCACTCCGTACGCAAACTTCCTGAGTTCGATAGAGCACTGATCTGCCGAAGCAGCGTTGACATCTTCCACTTGAGGATGGAAAAACAGTCTTCCAACTGTAAAGGCCTCCATGCACAAAATGGGAAACAATCCCTGGCGAAACTTCTTCGTAACCCAAGAATCAAAGGGGACTACATTCCAAGATTTCAATCTGCTGTTAACTTCGCCATCTTCAAAGCATGTCGCTAGTTTGCTGTCATGAAATTTGTACGAGTTTGTGGAAGATTCCAGTGCTTGAGATAACTCGTCACGGCTTCGTCCAGTTAGAAGTCTTTTAACAGATTCGATTCCATTTTGTAGAGACCAAACATTTTCCTGCCGAAAATGATTTACGATAGTTGAGACTTTTTCTTCCATGTTCTTCCAATCACGAATTCCCAAAGCAATGTAGAGTGGCCTGAGAACGTCAATTTTTACGAAGTCGTTTCCCAAGAAAGAGGCAACCAGAGGAAGGAGCTCTTTCTGGATTTTCAGGTTCGCCAATAACTTCTCGACTCTAAAGAGCTTAGCCTTTGGTTGTCCTGAGCGCCAATTGAGGAACTTTTGTGGAATATAACCTCCCTTCAAATCAAAAATGAAGAAATCGCTGTCAGTGCTAATCACAGGACACTCCCATTTGGCTGCCAGGGATGCAATCTCTTGATCCGCTTCGCTGCAAAAAAAAAAAAAAAAAAAAACTCTCTAAACAAGACTCTTTAATCTCTGAGCTTTGCGAGGGTAATAATGAAAACGCTAGAGGGGTTTCTTCCTTTTTCGAGACTCCAATTGAACTGCTCGGCTGTGCCAAGTCTGTGTCATTATTTAACTGAAATCGAAAAAGGTGAATCATTCCCGTAACTATGGTGTGAAACGAATGAAACAATACAGTTCGCGAAAAGGGGCCACTCAATATTGGAGAAAAGTCACAGTAAAATAAAAGCCGTTGGGGCGAAACGAGGGTCGTAATAAACAAATGAGCAAAAAGGGAAAACCCCTTCCGATGGGTCGTCATCAACAAATAAACAAAAGGAGAAGCCCCTTCTAATGGGTCGTCATCAACAAATAAGCAAAAAGGGGAAACCCCTCCTAATGGGTTGTCATCGACAAATAAGCGAAAAGAGGAAACCCCTTGTAAATGGGTCGTCATCGACATAAACATATCGCGTATCTTTCTACTACAATCTTTACAACTGTACTTAGATCTTCCGTAAAATCAAAAACCCACTTCACCAGTCTCTACAAAAGTATCTTTGTGTCCCGTGTTCACATATTAGCGACCCGCCACAATCTCTGCAAGAGTGTTTACGTCTGTTGTGTTAACATATCTGTGACCCACGGCAATCTTTACAAAAATATTTATACCTTCCGTGCTCACAAAAGTACTTTTGTCTTTCTTGAGAAATCACTCGAGAAGTCTTGTACGTTGCTTTAGCCGGAGTGAGAATTGGCACATTAATCAGAACAGGTTCATCTAAGATACTCTTCTCTTTTAGCTCTTTAGAAGTATTCGAACTCATTCTTACCAATCACCCTTATTTCTTTTAAGTAAAATAGTGGCAAGTACGTTGACTGAGTGATGCAAATTGTGCTGGCGCACCACGCTCCCAAAAACTTCGGGGGTCGAAATGTGTTGGGACAACCAGTTTTACATCTATACTGACCGTATCGGTCTTGGGTGATACTTACAAATCGCAAACAGCAAATCGAACTCCATTCAATTCCTTCATTGTTTGGATGAAGATCTGTCTTGCCAGTAGAGGCAAAACATGGAGATTTTTAGCACTTGCATCTTTTGTTAATGCTAAGGCTCGCCTAATTTTGTTCTCCGCCCTCATGACAGAGGTTTTCAATTTCTTGTCAGGGGGCACACCGTCCAGTAGAACATAGGGTTCGACATTGTGTTCCTGCAAGCGCTTGAAAAAGGAGACGATCTCGTCGTGGAACTCCTTGTACTGCCCACCATGTCGACAGTCCAGCTTAGAATCGATGTACAATTGATGAAGGAAACCATTTGCGTCAATCACCACTTTCGTGTTCTTAAGATCGATTTCTGTCCAAAGGTCGTCGATTTCTTCGACGTAGTCGTTAAACCATCGTATTCCCATTTTAAGTCGTAGCGACAAAAAACATAAACTGTTTTGCTGGCAATCGCTTTTATAGACGATTCATTGCTGGTTTTCATGACATAGCATATTTATGTACGGTATTGTCATAAACATATATGGTGCAAACATAAGCAACTTTGTCAGGATATTTCATATTCTAATTATAAATTCTGTTTATAATAAGGGGTTATGTACGGCGATTCAAATTCAAGAGCTGTCTTGTCATGTCATATCAAGAGGGATCATACGGTGGGGGGTGGGGGAGGGGGGGGAGGGGGGGGCATAATCCTGGCATTTGATTCAAGTTTCTGGCCTCCCAGCCGGGCATTTTGATTATCGATAAACTCCGTTGTTCAGTGGTCGTCTAAAGGACTTCGTCATCTACGGTATTCCTTCCTGCGGGGCTAGGCATTCTTGTTGATCCCCGAGGGGTTTTCCCATGGGGGAGGTGGGGGGGGGGGGGGGGGGGCATACATTTATGGTGTCAAGTACACGTTTTCTGGGAATTAAACATCAGTACGTAATGGTAAAAAGAACTCAATTCAAATCGAATGCATTCGAGAAACAACACCCTTGAGTATAGATGCAAATGAGGTCAAATGTGTGGGGAAAAACCTACGATTCAATTATAATTGTATTTTTAATTGGTGGCAGTCCCGGACGTTTGGACAGGTGCCTAGCAGTTTCTATTAATATTCGATGAGGCAATTACTGACTTGGGCTGCTTGGACCTGTTTAAACGGTGTTTTTTTTTTATTATTTTATTATTATTTTTTTTTTTTGAAGCTATTTGCAATATGCAAATAGCTTCTATGTCGGCGTTTGGGCGATAGTTGAACAGCCGTTCGGCCCATCTCATTAGGTCATTAAAATGCTCCCCCTCTAGGTGGCAAAAACTACTGAGGGGGGAGGAGCATGAAGTGTTATCCATATAAAAGCCGCCGTGGTACAGGTCCTGTGAGAAAGTTTGTCTTTTATTATCTACTTAACACAAAGAATGCACAGAGAGATTTCCAGTAAAGGGTTTCCGTGCTAATGTTATAACTTTGCGACAGAATGTCAGAAGCTAAATTACCTCTCCAGGGAGGGGTTTTCTAAACATAATTGGCACTCTCGCACGTGGAAATTCAAGGCATTATTTAATGGCGGCTGTGAGCGTTGCCGATTCTTTGGCTGCATGTGGAAATCTGCTCCCCCTTCAGTCCCCGGCTGACATATCCGTAGTATCTGGCAAACAGGCGACACAGATTCACATTTAGAGCGACATTTCTGGACACATTTGCGAATATTAACGCTCCGCAAAGGTAAAAGCTTATTCCGAGTTTTTTTGCGTTCGCTGATATGTTTGTTGACACATGATTTCATGCCATAATTGCAAATGCAGATTGACTGTGGTATGTCTGAGTTGTTTGTTTATAAAATTGTCTCGAGCGGATTCTGTCGCTAATGAAAAATCGACAGGAAATTTTACTGTGAATCCTTTTCACCTCCGTTCGAATAGCACGAGAAACAGGTTTGTTCGGCTGGAGTGTGTTACGTTACGAAACTATTATAACGAGTCAAAATCTGGTTTACCTCGCATGATATGTTTGTTGACACATGATGTCATGACCAGATCGACTGTGGTTTGTCTGAGTTGTTTGTTTACAAAAATTGTCTCTAGCGGGTTTTGTCGCTATGAAAAATCGACTGAAAAGTTGACAGGAAATTTTACTGTGAATCTATTTCACCACCGTTCGAAGAGCACGAGAAACAGCTTTGTTTGGCTGGAATGTGTTAAGTTAATACGAAACTACTATAACGGAGTTTATACAATGACGAATTTCGTCGTTAATTGCTCGTGGACAACGAGCTTAGGATTGGAAGGCGTGTCTTCATCTTCGTCATATTTTTATTTTTATTTTTATTTGTATTTTTTTTCTGGGTTACGAATCAGCACACGGTGATTGGTTCATATTTTCACGTGATTTATGATGACGTTTTGTCATCACATGACTTGCCGGGCGAGCAGTTTCGCCATTTTGAAGGAGATATGTGGGCGATGGAATTGTGCGTTGCTTGCCTTGGTTGGCTCTGTGGATTCTTTTATGGACCGCTCATCCTACTTACAAACGCATACGCCGGCTGCGGTAGACCCACACTAAATTTCATTGAGCGGTTTTGGCTTAGATCGGTCCGTTCAGCCTCGAAAGCTTTGAAAAAAGCCGCAAATGAAGCAATGAATATATCAGTGAACATATCAAAGAACATATTAATGTTCTTATCAATGAACTGCATAGCTATGCACAACTGTACAGAAATGTACGAAGATCCTGACGTCCAGAACGTTGAGAACTTGAAGGAACAAGCTGAACGAAGGGGTTCCAAATGCAAAGATCAGAACCCGAATGATATTAACGGCGAAGCAACTTCGATTTTTGGCCATCGCTTGATAGTGTATATGGAACTGTTTAGTATGAAGGTGAACTTAAAGGTACTTTGTATTCTTTTACTTTGTATTATTCTTGCTGATACAAGTAAAGCGTCAGAAAATCTGACTTTTCTTTGGAATCAACGTTTCACTCTGTTGTGCATTTGTGTTGTTGTTGCGACATTTTGGCTCAGTGCCATGAAGATCAAACAGGCAGCAGATAACGTGGCGTTATTATTTGAAAATTGGAACATGATTGAAGAAGAAGTGGTCGTTGGTAGATCTCGCTTTGAGCAGTTCTATTGTATTCCCAGTAATGTTTATGTGAAAGAAAATCGAACTCGTCCAAGACGAAGTCGTGAGCCAAGCCGAGTGCCTTTGAATGAACTTTCGCGCGTTCTGAACAAGGACAGGAAAAGCAGGCGACTATTACGAGAATACATTTCAAAGAATGTCCCAGAGTCGTCAAAAGTTCATGATTATACCAGAGCTTACGTACTTCACAATGCTAATGCATTCCGTGAACGTGCGCGTAAACAACATGAAACAATAGAAAGCCACAGAAATGCAAAGAGAAAATTAGGATCAATAAACCATCGCTGCGAGAAAGCTATAAGTTCAAAAAGAAGTGGGCGAAAGCAGAAACCAAAGCTACGGTGAGCTTTAGCCGTAAAACAATGACGCTTTATGCTTTACTCTGTACATGACATCTGTTGCCTCATAAAATTCTTCTGCGTATCGTACATTGCCTGTTGAAGTGTTTCTTTCATTCGATCATGTAGCCTTTGTTTCGCAATGGTCAGTGAATACCAGAAATGAAAAATACACCGAAATAATTCTGAGGATTGAGTTTGCAGTCACAAATGGACTGAACACACTGTGAACAAAAGCGCAATAATATTGTAAACATCTCTCGTGTGACATTCCTCGCTTTCAATTTTATATTTGTTACAGAGCACGAATACTCGAAAGCCTGATAGAAGAAACGTATTGAGTTAATAAAAGAAAACACATAAGTAGTGAAGCGAAGGCTGGATTAATCGTGGCCTCTGATTAGAAATATGAGTCAAGGTCAAACTGTCAAAATCGATTGTGCATAAAAAGATATGTCACGCATTCTCAAGATGCAGGGTCGCTCAACCTTTAAGAAGCAAGTGTATGAGTGTTGTAATAATAATTTTTAGTTTAATCAAGGTGTCAAAAGAGCAAGGTGTCAAAAGCCAAGTTCTCTATACTGTGTGATATTTTTATGGTGAGAAATTGGAAGTCTCTCTTGGGAGTTCCGCTCTTGTCCCCTACTTTCCATTTTATATTCTGGTCTCGACCCAACTCACGCCGCGAGCTCACTGGCAAGGCCAGTCTAGTTTTATGTACAGACACGGATGAATTATTGCAAAGAAGCGGTGAAGACATAAACATTACTTCAAACCTTATATACAGACACAACATTTCGCCGTTAATTAACGGCGAGATTTTCTGTCTGTATATATAGGAACACAACATTTCGCCGTTAATTAACGGTGAGATTTTGTCTGTATATACAGACACAGCATTCCGCCGTTAATTAACGGCGAGATTTATTGTCTGTATATAGAGAGACAACATTTCGCCGTTATTTAACGGCGAGATTTACTGTCTGTATATATAGGAACACAACATTTCGCCGTTAATTAACGGCGAGATTTTCTGTCTGTACATATAGGAACACAGTATTTCGCCGAACGGCGAGATTTATTGTCTGTATATATATAGGAACACAACATTTCGCCGTTAATTAACGGCGAGATTTTCTGTCTGTACATATAGGAACACAGTATTTCGCCGAACGGCGAGATTTATTGTCTGTATATATATAGGAACACAACATTTCGCCGTTAATTAACGGCAAGATTTATTGTCTGCATATATAGGAACACAGTATTTCACCGTTATTTAACGGCGAGATTTATTGTCTGTATATATAGGAACACAACATTTCGCCGTTATTTAACGGCGAGATTTTCTGTCTATATATATAGGAACACCCCGATCAAACGGTGATAATATTCGATGATAGTTCGTGCCCCGTTGTAACACGAACTACCTATCATAGACTATCATCAACTAGCAAATAGCTTCACGTACGCTTTGCGGACCTATGTTTTTGAGATGTTAGAGGAAGACAAGGATACTGCATTAACATAAGTTATTAACTTGTAGTAATCAGAGATTAGTCAAGTGCGTTCAACTTCTCTTTGCTTGGGGTTGTCTTTTTTTTTTTTTTTTTTTTGCTCTAAAATACTTTTCCCCATAATGATCTTGAAAAGCTCGTGGCTTTCGTCTGAAACTGGAAATGACCAGCACGGAGACCGCGCGGCACGGGTTCAAACGCCGGCCTTGCAATATTGAAAAAAAAAAAAAAGCTGTCAGTGATGAATAAGGATTTTTTTATGCTTTTAAGTCATCATCGTCAGTTTCTTAGAAACTGTAGGTTGACAGTCGGGTTTTCCCGGAGGTGTTAATTGAAACACTACGAAATTCTCCCAAATTATCAACAATTACTGTTCAAGTGACGTGGCGTAGATCGATTTAGCGATGATTTAGATCGTGGTCACACTTGCTTAATGCGCTAGAACTGAGCATGTTCATCGATTCTTTGTAGTTTTGCCTCACGTGCAGCAAGCATGTGCTAGACAACCAAATATGGTAAGGTCAAGCAAAGGTAAACGCGCTTGTAGCGCAAGTGTGACCACAGCCTTAGTCTAGAAGTGGATAGAGTTCAAGTCTAGATGTTGTTACACTGGTCAATTTGACGATTTGCAACGATGCGATGTTGCGCTAAAAATCGTTGAGGTGCAACACCCATTGCTTTTGAAAGCGACTCAAAAACTTGCAACACCGTTGCGTGAATTTGAAGCAAATTGTCGTTGCAAATTGACCAGTGTAACACCAGCTTTATCAAGCGGCTACGCGGCACGCAGCGAATAAAAGGCTGAAGTGTAGAAGCTGTGCTGCAAACTGGCTAGTCTAGAAGTGGGTACGTGGTGCGCGGTGAGTTGAGACTGAGTCAAAGAACCACCGCGTAGCTATTCGCTGCGTAGCACAGCTTCACTGCCGTACCGCTAGCCATGCATGCAACCTGCAAAGAACTTCGATGCGACAGCGTGTTCTGCAGTTATTTCTTGACGTCGGGTCGGCTCTCCATAACACTGGACTTTAGGCGCGTTTATTATGTCATTGCGTATTCTATGGTTGTGTCTTGACTTTTAACTTGCTTGCGCACTGGGTGTTTATCTCGCTAGGCGAAGGCAAAGACCCGTGTTATTTTGCTAGAATTTTCAAAAATTACTCGCACTATAATCGTTAATTGAACTCGCACACCTATGATTACCACTACTAATGTAGCAGAAGAAAAACTGGACTATTTTGGTAAACGCTAACACTTTTCTGGTACAGATGCAAAGTGTGTTTCTCACTGGTTATTCTTACTTTGCTTCTGGACGAATTTTTAAACGGTGTCTGGTTTCAGGTGTATAAGCATGAACTGACAACAACTTTCAAGCTATTTTACTGTATGGAGTATTTTATCTTATTATATACATACTGAGACATACTCACGAAAAAGCCATATCGTAAAATTTCGTACGCAAATGAGTTCTAGCCAATGAGAGGCCGCGAACGACAAAACTCACTCGCTCGCAAAGCCTCGCTCGTTCGTTTTATGATACTTCACAACTCGTGAATAAAAACCGTACGCGCGCACTTTCCATGAAGTAAATAGAGATTATTATATACATACTGAGACATACTCACGAAAAAGCCATATCGTAAAATTTCGTACGCAAATGAGTTCTAGCCAATGAGAGGCCGCGAACGACGCTTTTCACACGTGAAAAAAATCGTCCGTCCAATCACAAGCTGCGAACGACGATTTTTCACTACTTTTAAAGGGTTTCCCGGTCCCATGATAAATGTCTCAGTATGTATATAATAAACAGAAAACATCATGGAAAGTGCTTCGTACAGTTTTTATTCACTCGTTGTTTCGTATCATAAAGCTCACTCGCTCGCAAAGCCTCGCTCGTTCGTTTTATGATACTTCACAACTCGTGAATAAAAACCGTACGCGCGCACTTTCCATGAAGTAATCTCTATTTACTTCATGGAAAGTGCGCGCGTACGGTTTTTATTCACGAGTTGTGAAGTATCATAAAACGAACGAGCGAGGCTTTGCGAGCGAGTGAGTTTTATGATACGAAACAACGAGTGAATAAAAACTGTACAAAGCACTTTCCATGATGTTTTCTGTTTATTATATACATACTGAGACATTTATGATGGGACCGGGAAACCCTTTAAAAGTAGTGAAAAATCGTCGTTCGCAGCTTGTGATTGGACGAACGATTTTTTTCACGTGTGAAAAGCGTCGTTCGCGGCCTCTCATTGGCTAGAACTCATTTGCGTACGAAATTTTACGATATGGCTTTTTCGTGAGTATGTCTCAGTATGTATATAATAATCTCTATTTACTGTATGGAGTATTTTATCGCTGTATCACACGAATGTGCACCAGACAGGTAGCCCTCCGTTTACACCACACAATCTAATTATTTTCTAGCGCATATCATTTGCAGCTAAACACATCCTGATAGAATAATGTGATTCAGTAAACAAGGAGGTATGGAGTAAAACAAAACCGTTCTACCAGTAATTAAACAAACCAGGCACCGATTCAATAAAGCATTACAAGTGTCTTTTACAAGTTGGACTAATTTCTCTGCACGTTAAAACACACTCCAATCCAATACCATGGCCGAAAACTGTTATATTTTGTATGTGCGACCAATGACTAACATTTTGTAGATTTAATGGTGTTTGAATAATGGTCCAACTCGTAAAATACACGTGTAAATGTTTATTGAATTGGCCCCAGGATGAGATAGTTAGATAATATGATTTTTTGATGTTTAGTCTATGAAACGGCTAGTTCAAGTTATTCAGTTTCCCAATATTATGTTTACTAGCAAAACATAAGACAAAACGCTGCTAAGAGTAAAAGGCTATTAGAATATCCTAGTCAAGGTTAATCTACAAAATATTTCCTCTCGCGTGCGATTGGTGGAATCGTGATACGTCACATGACGTCCCATGACATCCACTCGCGTTATCAGTACTCGATAACCCCCGGCTGGCGAACTGTCGCTGGTTACTAACAATAATAAACACAGTTTTATTTATATTCAGTCACCCAAACACAATACGAGATGACTACCGAGGGGGACATTCATTGGTCAAAAAAGCAGCTCCAGAAAGCACCAAAAAGCTTCACAGTCCTGTCCCGTGCCATTATTTTTGCTTAAGAGGAAACATTTGAAGAATAATAAAGCCAATGAACTTCTTTTGGCGAGGAAAATAATATGCAATTTGTCCTTGGACATTATCTGTTCCGAAAAGCGAGCAGTTTTTCGAGAGCGAAGCTCGATAATATCCAGCTCGGACAAATATCATTGCATATTAGGCCTGTTTTAAACGTCGAACTTCACATGTAAATTAGCCAAAACAATAGATTTTGCTCATTTGCATTGTATTCGACGCATGTGAAGTTAAACGTTTGAAACAGGCCTTGATTTCCTTGCCAAATATAGTTCATTTTTCATACACAAGTGTTGAGTCATTTTCAATTTGAAATTGTGAGATAAAAGTACGACAGTTGTGTTTTTACAATTGTGAACAGTGTTCTTATAAAACTTGCAATAGGTCTCACAAAATTATACACCCCTTTTTACAAAATGGTATCCCGCAGAGGGTTGAAACTCCCTGGTTTGTCACTGCGTTGAAGAGCGTCTGAAATTCTTCCTTGGACTGCCATGACATGTGTGCATTGGAACCTGTAATCATTTAGTAATCATTAACAGGCAACAATCTGGCGACGCGTAGTTGCGGATCCTATCCAATTCTGATTTTATAATGACTACAGGGAAAACATTAACGGTGGTGATTTGTACGAATATAGATAGAGATAAATGATACAACAAAGTAAAAGAAAGGTATCATGAAAATAAAGTAACAAATAGTAACAAGTGTACGTCCCGACACGGGCAAACAAACGATTTATGAATCAAAGAGAAAAATGCTGGCCATGTAATCACAATTTTTTTTCCTCAATTGCCGGTGGCTAAAAGTGTTTTATCTTACACTCTTTGTGATTGGCTGCTATTTTACTTTGGTTTTAGTTCCGAAAAGCACCTTTTAAGAGTTTCTCCTAATCAAGTGCGTAACGCGCGCGTCTACTGAATAGAATAGAATATACCTTTATTTATACACGGTATTTCCATCAGTTACGGCAAATTGAACTGCTTTGCGTGAAAGCCACGTATAGTGTGTTTATCATTCGAGAATCTTTGAGAGAGAAAGAAACATATGCTATATACTAAACATCCACACTATCCACTAAACACAACGTACCTCTTTCAAAGTCAGAGATTAAGTCTTGCACCAACAATCCATCATAAAGTTTACGGATGCGCGGTGTCCGGAGTGGCTCTTGTAGTATCAGGTTGAGGTTCACTGCTTCACGTATTACGCACTGCCACTGGGCGAAGCTGTGTTGAGCAGCCAGGTCGAACGACATCACTGAAGCCTGGATATCCTTCAACTGCTCTTCTTCCGTTAATATGAGAGAGCAGATGATAAGGGCGCGAAGGTGACTGTCCTTGGGGGGTGGGTTAGAGTGCCTGTACCAGTACCGAAGCGACGCTGCAAACATTTGTAGCTCATCAGCGACACTCAGCATGGACTCTGTATTAGAGTCGAGCAAGGAAAGACAAAGTTTGCGCCGCTCAGCAATTTCCAGGTCTGGGATGGTGCGTAGGCTTGGTAGCTCCCCATATTCCTGTAGATAGTTGCAAGGTTGAACTGTGAACTGCCGCAGTCCTCTTCCGATTCTGTAAAACTCTTTCACAGCTCCTCCTTCGTTCCCCAGGATTCCATATATAAACCGCCTGAGCTCAAGAGAACACTGGTCGGCTGAGGCGGCGTTAAAGTCTTCCACTTGAGGCCTGAAAAACAGTCTGCCAACATTGAGGACCTCCATACAGATGACAGGAAACAATCCCTGGCGGATCTTCTTTGAAACCCAGGGCTCCATTGGGGCGTTAGTCCGGGACTCCAGTTCGCTTAGAACTTCGCCAGTATCAAAGTATGTCGCTAGTTTGGTGTCACAGTCCTGGTACGAGTCTATGGACGTTTTCAAAGCCTGTCGTAGCTCTTCACGACGGTTAAGGTCAGGTACAAGACTTAGAACAGATTGTACTCCCTCTTGAAGAGACCTGGCTTTGGGTTTCAGGAAACTTGAAATCCCTAAGATGATCTTCTCTGCGTATAGCGGTTTAAAAATCTTCAAAACTGCGTAGAGTGGCAAGCGAATGTCATCCTTAACGAAGTCGTTTCCCACGAGAGAGGCCAACAGAGGCAGCAGCTCAGTTGGAATTTCCAGGTGTGCTGATAATTTCTCAATTTTGAAGAGATCGGCCTCGAGTGAGTTTGAACGGAAGTTGATGTGGCTCAGCGGAATGTAGCCTCCCTTCAGGTCGAAAATAAAGAAATCGCTGTCTTCACTTAGTACAGGACATCCCCACTTGTTAGCCAGGGATGCGATTTCCTCGTCTGCTTCACTATGTACAAGACAAGAAGTTGTAGTTATAAGTGACGAAAGTTATCAACAAGACATAAAGTCCAGTCTAGCTATAAAGTCTATGAGGGACGATACAAGTCACGACAACCCTAATTATGCCAAACCTGTTTTATTTTTAACAGAAAAAAACATGAAACACGGGCATGCTTTATAGCAAAACGTTTGTTGTAAAACCTCCCGGCAGGGGGGAGGGGGGAGTTGTACTGACCCTGACCCTATTCAAGACACAAAAACGTAAATTTTGCTACCCTGCGTAAGACAAAGTGCTCTAATTTGATACCCTGTTCAAGACTGCGTTGCATGCGTTTCCACTGAAGCATACGAAGAAATCGCGCGAAAAAATGACGAGTGCAAAAAATGTGGTCGAGGGGGAGGGAAGGAAGAGAAGATCTTCGGAAAATAACCCTGTTCACTCCAAAGTACACTTAGAAACCCTGTGAGACTGAAGTCGCGCTTTGCTTTAATACTCAACGCTCAAATTTCATGTGCTGTTTTTACTCACTCAAACAATATAAGGCGAATAGGAAGTTTCTTAGATTTGATTTATTGATACGTACCAGTCACACACGGCGAATAGCACATCGAGCTCACTGAGCGTTTGAAGGAAGGTTCGTCTCAACAGTGTAGGGCGGACATTGCTTTGTTCGCAAGATGTGTTAGTTGTCAACTTGTAAGCACGCGAGATGCTTTCCTCCGCTCGTTTGATACAAGTGTCCAGTTTTCTGTCGCTCGCGTCGGACGCTCCGTCTAGAACAACGAAGGCCTGGACTTCGTTTGACTTCAAACGCTTGAAGAACGAAGACACGTTGTCGTGGAACTGATTATACTGCCCGCCTTTGCGGCAGTCCAGCTCAGAACTGAAGTACAGACGATAATACAAGCTGTTCCCGTCGATAATTACTTTCTTGTTTTTTAGCTCGATCTTCGTCCACACATTGTCCGCTTGCTTTTCAACATAACTTGTCAACCCTCTTATTCCCATGATTAGATTATAAACAGGACGCCGTCTAAATGCCTCAGTGAACCGCGTCGCGTCATTCTCGGACTAAGTACTCGCGCTAGGTATTCTGGTATTTTGAGTGTGGGGCCGGTTGTCGCAAACAAACACTCTTCATTACTTGAACAAAAGATATGGTTTTGAGTGTTGCTGGTCCCGATTATCTAGTGCTTGGATACTGAATTAGACGTCGGAAACATGCAGTAAGACCATCTCCCGTGTCGAGAGGGTCACAAAAATATTCTTTTCTCTATAGATTAATTTATACCAAGACGCCTTTAGTAAACCAGCTGTCCGTGTCATTAAACACAGGCAGTCCACACGGGCTAATGAGGTCACGGCCGATGTATAAATGTAAATCTTACTCTAAAGTTGGTTAGATATTAAAAAGAGTCCTTATATACTCGCCGCTTATGATGAGTTTTGAGGCGATTTAGGGCCGTCTTAGCGTTAAGAATCACGTAAAAACGGTGCCCAATCGCCTCGAAACTCATGGGCGGCGAATAAGGAGTCCGGCTGTTATCTGACCGGAAGGAAAAGAAAAGACAAACAAGCAGTCGTATCCGTCAGTTTGTCCAATGAGACGTATTTCCGTTAGTTCGAATCGGCTGGCCGTGGAAGTGTCACGCTGGCCTGTGTGGCTTGATTGTAAGAGTCGACAGTACAACAGAACTCCGCTATCTCGAACTCGGTTATCTCGAAGTCCCCGCTATCTCGAACAGAATTCGATTCCCCTTGAAAACGAACTTGATGAAAATTCCCCCTTGGTAGAACCCCGTTATTTCGATCCCCCGCTATCTCGAACTATTTCTCGATTTCCTTGAGAGTTCGAGAAAGCGAGGTTTTACTGCATTGAAAACCAATATTTTCTGGGAACATTGAGAAAAATTCGGCGCAATACACCCGGAAACAACCTTCATATTAACTTGAATGTCTTTATGAATTTCTTTCCACGGCAAGTCAGGAACGAAGGAAGAAAGAGAATAGAAAAAACAAACAAAAAAAATAAAAAATAAAAAAAGACAATGTGCGTGAATGGAGATTCCAAAATCAGTCGGACGAAGACCAGGAGAGGCAGAAACGCCCAAGGTCGACTGAGGTATCGGGAAAGGATACCAACAACAGCACCCCTGAATTGAACACAACTTCATTCACGGTAGAGTGGTTGAAAGGCAGTAAAATTTTTATCGATCCCTATGGCTGTCGAAGGAACATTCACCAAACCAAAGCAAGGAGAGAATGAAGTACAGTTCCTTCGCCACCATGGGACTTTGTGCTTGCTTGAATGCAGCTCAGCCAAGTCCCAGACCGTGATAGAAGTCTGAGGATGTCAATAAAGCCTGATCCCGTCCCGGCTATCATATACCCGAAGATAGGGTGCGTGAGTAACAATTTTACCCTGAGGTCGAGGTTACAGCAACAAACCGCGAGAGACCTACATCATAACCTCCTTCGCGAGGAATTTGGTCTTTGGTCATAGGCGTGAAACATCAACAGTTTTCAAGGGCAAAATGTGCTTAATGAGAAGCCCACCCTGGATATTCATCAATTTTGTTCATGTTTCGCTCAACTTTTGATAGGTATATATAGTACGTATTCCTTATAAGGTACAACCGGACGAGCAAATACCAGGTTGCGTATTTGCTCGTTGGGGCAATGTATTTGCTCATCAGGGCCAGGTATTTGCTCGTCCGGTTGTTCCATATATGGAATACGTACTATAACTACAGATGCAACTTTTTGCAGTGAGAATGATCGATTTACTCATCAAGTACTGATATGTCACCGAAAAATTCAGCATTGTTTGGTTTCTTTCTAATATAAGAGCTTATGACGTTATTTACACATGACAGGTTTATATTCCGCCATTCCGCGTATTAGGATTTCGGGGTATACTCCACCGTTCCGGCATTTCACTATTCTCGTAGTCCTCCTTTAGTATGGTATTCAAAACTCCGAGAGCACCCAACGAGGGTATTTCTCAAAATACATTTCCTTGTGCAAATACAACGGATAGCTTCTCAAAGAATATATAGTTCTTTTCGGCTTTTTTTCTGTTGCTGGCAAACACAAAGGTGTTCCACATTCCCAGGAAGGCAATTTCCAAATTTCCATTTCCCAGCAGAGCAGTCCCAGAAAAATCTCCCAGCAACTGATCAAAATCACTTATTTTTGTTTCCAGCCGGAAGTAATATAGTACTCCTTCCAGGCTTTAGAATACATATTTTTTTGGCCACACAAAGCGATAGGCGGAAAATCTGTCTATTTTCGCAGGCAATGCAAGACTTAATTTTGCCAGCGGCCCGAAATGAGTGCTATTTTTCTCAGCCAGCATTGAAGTAAAAACAGAACGCCTGCCAGCACAGGATGTTGTGTGGAACACATATTTTGCGGAACAGCTCCGATGGGTGCTCCTCAAACTCACCGACTCTTCGACGTCAAAGCTTGCATTACTACTTCATCTACGTCGGCCGCCCTGCAGAACTTACAGAAGGAAGTTACAGGGCCACACTCGCATTAGCAAGGCGATTAATTGATTAAGCTTGAATCTACGGTAATCTGAGCGATACATCCTTCTGTATTTTTCCCGTACAGTAATAACAACAGCTACAGACAGTTCTTGTATGTGCAGTCGATCCTGCCATAATTATACAAGTTAACTTAGGCATACACCTTTAGCCTTTTTCAATATTTTTATTATAAAAATCGGAAAGGAAATCTAGGTGAGGCATTTTTTTATCAGGCGGAAGCGAATGAAGATTTGATATTCTTGAAGAACGAAACAATGATCCTATACAGACCCCACTTCAAAACAAGTTAAAATTTGAAAAGAAGGAGCGAGTCGCAAACACATGACACATTGTATGCTTCACAATATTTACCTCGACATAATACAGCTTGCCGTTACATCGATAACCACTGGAAAATGCGACAATTTAAGCTAAAAGCAGGAAGATTGGGAAATTCATTGACTTGAATCGCTATATCGAGGCAATATACTTAAAGAAGACGGAAAGTTCGCATTCCACTGATGATGACTCAATGGCGTCCATATTGAAATGAGCGCACTGCTAGGGGTGCCTCAGTTGATAATATGGTTTGCTTGCAAAGCACCCCGGGAAGGTGGTAATGTCCTCTTCTTGCCGACCGTGGGAAATGCGTACGGCGTCACGCAATCGTCACTTTTTTCAACGCAAAAGTATAACACACACCATTCTTTTTCTCCTTCCTTTGCGTGTAGCACTTGACTTCGAAGAAAAGATTGCGTCAACATTTCGGTAAAACAAAGGCTGCTCTTGTTGAGCAGCACCAAAGTAAAAGTCCAATTAATGGCAGAGCGAGGGGGTATCTGCGATTATCGTATTTCTAGTTTAGAACTGATGCTAAATAAGAGACTTCAGTATGGAGCTATCTGGTTCCTGTCAGTAGGACTAGCAATTTGAAACTTTGCACATGTCTGTGCAGTAGCTGTATATGTTTAGAGATTCGAATGGAAAATTCTGCAAAATAACGACGTCACGTTTTACCACCACAGGGATCCCAACGCACTGTACTCAATCATGTGTAAGATGCATATTTAATGAGGCAATCGGCTCCACAGTTCAGAGTGTGATTCAAGTAATTGCTCTGTAAACCTCAAAGTGGCCTAATCCTTTCAAATCAAAGTAAAAACTAGCAGGACATATTTTAAAGTGCACAAACCTTGGAGAGTCTTCCGCATTCGTACTTTTACCAAAAGCTGTGATTCAAAGGCCGAAAAATTCCGTGCCTTCAAAGTTCATCCATCTCTTGAAATCTATTTCTTCGTGCGTATTTAATCATGCCCAAATTTGGAATAAACTTCCTAATTTGGAAGTCTACTGTTGACACAGGACTGACGGACTGACTAACGAAGTCTTGTCTGCAGTAAGATCTCGCTTCCAACTTTCAGCGGGACGCCGACCTTAAAAACTAACTTCTAAGTCCTCACTAGTTATTGAAGCTTACACATATTCTAAAACGTTCATATTCAAGAATTCCATCTCCTCTTAGTCCTAAGCATCTGCCTCTTCAAGGGCACCAAAACGGTTTCCACTCAACACTTTCTTCCGTGAAGGGCGATCAGGTTTTTGTTCTGCTCGCCCCAACTTGTCTGCGATGCCGCCATCCGTCACGGCCTTATAGAGCGTTTTAAACTCGGCGCGCATGGATGGCAGTAGCTCCCGTGTCTTCTGACCTGTGAAACAACAGTCGAGATGTGTGCTACTTTCAGAATGATTCATCGACAGAGCCAATGAAATAGAAACATGACCATGTGGTCAGAGGTTAGAGACAGAAAGAGTGAGAAGAGAGACGTTCGGCGAACGGTAGACGTATAAAAAGAGCCTTTTACGTCAACATTCTTTGGCCTGCAGAACATTTACTAGAGAGTTAACAAATGGAGCACTCTTCTGAGTGTGTCTTATCAGTCATTGTATTACTGTCGCATATTACTTGTGTCCGTGTCTGCATGCATACGCAAAGTTTTGTCTTGTTGATAGTCTTTTGTTAGTATTGCTAGACAGAGCCGTTTTTGGATGACTCTGCCGAAGTACGCTTTCCTATTGGTCCAAACAACTTCAGCAGCATTTTTGGCAAATCAAGAGCAAAAGCAAAACCTGATTGCGAATATTCTTACACAAGAAAGCAAGTGGCAAGGGCGTTTCCTCGCACTTCAGATTGGCTTCTTCTTCAAAGTGAAACCGAACGCGGATTACTTTGACTTCTAATGGGTTGAAATGTCTTTTACAGGCCATGTACTTGCTGTGGTTTTGTTATCGACAGTCATCCAAAAACAGCTCTAAATAAATCATTTTAATGCACTAAGCCCATACCTTCTTCCAACTTTGAGACCAGCTCCTGAACCAGCAGTCCGTCGTACAGCTGTCGAATTTTTGGTGTAGGCAGTGGCTCCCGCAGGAGGAGGTTCAGGTGAAGCGCTTCTTTCATCACACTCTGCCATTGCGCGAAGCTGTGCTGAGCTGCCAGATTGAACGACGGGCGACCCTTGCGCTGTGACGCGACGAACTCGCGCGTGCTTTCGTCTTTAGCTGTTAATTGAAGACAGCAGATCAAAAGAGCGCGAAGATGAATTTCCTCAGTGGACGGGTTGGCGTGGATGATCCAGTAACGGAGCGACGCCACGAAAAGTGGGAGCTCAGCGGGTAAACTCAGCCGTTGGAGCTTATCGGACAACTCCAGCACGAGGTTTGTGTTGGATTCGAGCAAAACGAGGCAAAGCCGGCGTCTATTGTCATCATCCAAGCCTGGGATGGCGGATAGACGTGGAAGTTCTCCATACCCTTCGACGTGGTGGTAAGGTTCGACCGGGTAACATCGCAGCTTTTTCTTCTTGCGTCTGTCCCATTCTTTGACTGACGCGCTCACCAGCGCTTCTGCTCGATTCTTAGCTGATTCGAGTTCGTCTTGCCTCAGGACTCCATATATGAAGCGCCTCAGCTCAAGAGAGCACTGATTGGCCGAGACGGCACTAAAGTTTTCCACTTGAACTTTGAGAAACACTGTTCCAACAGTGAGCACATCCATACACGCAGTGGGAAACAAACCCTGGCGAAATTTCGTCAAAACCCAGTGTTCAGGAGCAGACAACAGGCTGCTGTGAACTTCCCCACCTTCAATATAGCTGGCCAGCTCGCTCTCCTGTTCTGCGGCCGCGTACGTCTCTATGGACGTTTCTAAAGCCTTGCGTAGGTCGTTGCGTGTTTGCTCTGGCACCGTTCTCATAACATCTCGAAGTCCGTCTGCCAAGGTATTGGATTCGGACAGAAAATAGGCGACGCTCCTGAGAAGTCTGTGAGAATGGTTTCTTATGATTGGTTGCTGCGTTTGCTGTACGCGTTTCAAGGCGCAATGGAAGGACGCCAAGGTCTCTGAACTGACAAAATCATTTCCCACAAGGGAAGCAAACAGGGGCAGGAGGTCTTTAGAGATGTCCAGATGTTCTACCAACTTCTCGCGTTTGAAAAGTTTCACTATTTTTTGCGGCTTTGAGATGTCTAGGTACTTCAGCGGGATGTAGCCTTGCTTCAGATCAAAAATGAAAAAGTCGCTGTCATTGCTGATTACAGGGCAGTCCAGAAAGTTCGCCAGGGAAGCAATCTCTCCATCAGCTTCACTGCATAACAAAAGACGAGAAGATTTAGAAATACATCAGCGTCAACCTGTTCAGATTGACTCAACCTGGAAACTTCCAACTCCTGAATTGCAAACTTTCAACTCCTGAATTGTCAAATTCAACCTAAAGGTATAAACATTAATTTGGCCGAAACATGGCCGTCACGGAGTGAGAAAATAGAAAGAGGGTCACGTGTCTGTAGTTTCTCACGTCTACGCGTGCTTGCGTATCCTCGCGTGCCTGCGTGTCGCGTGCGGTGAGAAGCTATAAACGCATCTCTTCTCCCCGAGTGAAGAGATCAAGATACAACAGCTAATGAAACTGCTGAAGGAAAAACTTGCGTATTGTGTACACGAAACTGAGAAAACTGTATGGTAATGAATGCACTCTTGGTTCCCTTGGGTCATGAATTTCAGAAAGATCCTGTCGTCCTCTTTCATAAAATAGGTACCTAAAAGGTAGATGTGTCTACTGCTCTAAAATAGGGATTGCTATAGGTGAATATTTTTTACGGTCTCGGTAATCCGATGAAACAGATAAATAATGACCGGATGACTGAATACGTACATGCGTACAAGCATGTGTAGTTTTCTTGCACAGTTCGTTCGAGCGAACTTTTAATAATATTGTAACACGTTATCGACAAAGAACACCAAAGTAACCTCTTCGTTCAAGGGGTTCAGCATATTATCATGGCAAATATAGAAATATAGAGTAAACAACTCAATCGCGTACGTCCACGGCATGAGTGTCGATAGTCGACGAACGGGTTGATCAGCAGATCATCACGAATTTTGTGATTTTCGCGAAATGTAATAAAAACGATTTTTCGTGATTTACTTAACCCAGTGTATAGTATATACCAGATGATACGATAACAAATCAAATACATGGTAAACGATTTTTCGTCATTTCCCCCGAGATATTAGGGCCTGGAAAATTTTAAGAATTGGGAAAACGCACGCACTTAATGCAGGAACAGATGAAATGCCTTCAATGTTTAGGTATCCTTCTACAGATTAAAACTCGGAGCAGCGCAAAAAAGCACTTGCGTTACCTCCACTCCAAGAGCGTCACGAGGTGAAACTGAACTACTGGAGAAATATAGGTTCCCCGAGATGAAGGTGCTCTCCGGATGCAACCAACCATTGATTAGGAAATATGCCTATTCAGTTGCCATAGACGGTTTTTGTAAACATTTCACTTTACAGCCGTCACGACCAAATCAAATCAGTAACGTCAAGCGCAACTAGGCTCAAGTAAAGTATATATTTATTTCAACTCGTATACGCGAATGACCAATGGAAGTTTCATAGATGCTTCACATTTTACTGTACTGTCTCTGCTGTCAGGAAAATCGGGCGACGCATAATTCTAGCCAGAGCTCTTCATTCGAGCGTTTTCGGCATACATATTTCCAAAAACTGTGATTTGAGGCGAACTCAACAAGCGCCCGCAGCTTTCCCTCGGCAAGGAAACTCTAACTCCGTATCCGTTCATTTTGCGCCAAGTTGGTCAATTCGCAACACTGAAGTAACCTATCGTTTGACACATACTTCGAAAGCTGCAAGTTATCTTGGTATAAAGTTTAAAGCAATTCATCGTGAAATATTCCTTAACCTGATCGCCTCGCTGAAAACTTTGTGACCATGAGTTTCTCGTGATCACGAGCTTGTCACGAACCAGCCTTCGCCGCCCAATCATTGTTTCCTCGACCAATAGCGAAGTTCGTGCACAATCGGCAATCCAGTGCTTCCTTTTATTGGTTCCGAATATCAACGCGCGACCATTTATCGACTCTTACCTCACTTACGCACCCCATGACATAGTGTCTACAGCTTCGGCAGTAGACACAAAAACTAATAACATAATAATACGGTGGCCGAGGGTGGCCACGTAAAGTCGCAACTGAAAAGTCGTAAGTGGTAAAAGTTCAGTTAGCACTTTCGACTTCTCACTTCTGCCGAACTACTTTTCATTTTGCGACTTACCGACTTACGACTTTTCACTTTTCCAACTTGCGACTTGCGACTTACGACTAAAAAGAGTTCGAACTGCATTGCTACGTCTATTTCAATTCCAAAGGAACTCTAAAAGAATCTAAGGATGCGTTTCTTTAATAGATCCATGATCCAAAGCATCCAATTTTGGATATAATCCAGCGAATCCGTCATAAGAGTGCGTTTCTTTAATGGATCTATGATCCAAAGTATCCAGTTTTGGATATGATCCAGTGAATCCGTCCTAAGTGTGGATCACATGGATTCATTATCCGGATTTGGATTTCAGTAAAGAAACATATAATCTGTTTTTGCTCGCGGGCGTGGCCCGTCGAGCTTAAAATCACACGGCGTGTCTTTATCGTCATGTTAGTTTTTTCTGGGTTACGAATCTGCGCACGATGAGCTCGGTACTTGTGTGTAAAAGTTAACTGCATTTAATCCAAACTCCACCGTTTGGGTTTGTGGAATACGCACTGATAAACTGGATGTTAGGGAACGATTTTGGCTTGCGTTCTTTTGTTGACCGCGGAAGCTTTGAGAATTGCCGTAAACAGATGTTTGATCAGATACCGCTGAGGGATTGCAAATATCTCTGTCGCCGCTAAATATTTAGTCCCGACGAAACTTTCTGTGGCGACACGAAATACTTCTGGGAAGAAAACAGGCCGAAAACGGAAACCAAAGCTACGATGAGCTTTAGCCGCAAAACAATGGCGATTTATGCTTTACTCTGTGCCTGACATCTGTTGCCTCATACAATTCTTCTGCTTATCGTACATGGCCTGTTGAAACGTTTCTTTCATTCGATCATGTAGCCTTTGTTTCGCAATGGTCATTGTATACCAGAAATGAAAGATACACCGAAATAGTCCTGAGTATTAAGTTTGCAGTCGCAAATGGACTGAACACACTGTGAACAAAACCGCAATAATATTTTAAACATGTCTCGTGTTACATTCCTCGCTTTCAATTTTATATTTGTTACAAAGCACGAATACTCGAAAGCCTGATAGAAGAAACGTATTCAGTTAATAAAAGAAAACACATAAGTATTGAAGCGAAGGCTGGATTAATCGTGGCCTCTGATTAGAAATAAGAGTCAAAGTCGATTGTGCATAAGAAGAGATGCCACGCATTCTCAAAATGCAGAGAAGAAAACAGGCCGAAAACGAAAACCAAAGCTTACAGTGAGCTTTTGCCGAAAAACAAAAGCAATCTATGCTTTACACTGTACATGACATAAATGCTTCTGCTTATCGTAGTCTGTTCATGGCATGCTGATTATTCTAAATATCACGATAGGATTATGTTGCGAATACGATACGATCATCTAAACGGTTGTTGTAATTGAACTGCTAAATGCCAAACTGTAACAGCATCCCATCCAAACTCAACGCCGTTTAGCTCTGTGGAAGGATGTACGGATAAACTGGATTTTAGGGAATAATTTTGGTTGCGTTGCTAAGTTCACCGCGGAAATTGATGGGCTTCGATTATTTGATGGATACCGCTACGGGATTCAAATAACTCTGTCGCCGCTAATTATTTAGTCCCGACGAAACTTTCTGTGGCGACACAAATACTTCTGGGAAGATAACAGGCCGAAAACCAAAGCTGCAATGAGCTTTTGCCGTAAAACAAAAGTAATCTATGCTTTACACTGTACATGACATAAATGCTTCTGCTTATCGTACATTGCCTGTTGAAATGTTTCTTTCATTCGATCTGTAGCTTTTGTTTCGCAATGGTCATTGTATACCAGAAATGAAAAATACACCAAAATAGTCCTGAGTATTGAGTTTGCAGTCACAAATGGACTGAACACGCTGTGAACAAAACCGCAATAATATTGTAAAGAAGTCTCGTGTTGGGCTCGTGTTACATTCCTCGCTTTCAATTTTATATTTGTTACAAAGCACGAATACTCGAAAGAAGTGAAACGCATTCAGTTAAAAAACAAGACAGACTAGTATTGAAGCGAAGGCTGGATTAATCGTGACCTCTGATTAGAATTAAGTGTTCGAAGTCAAACTGTCAAAATTGATTCATAAAAAGACAAGTCACGCATTACTCAGATTTACTCCGTGGCTAACCGTTTCGCTTCTAAGCTAAAAATGCAGAGTCGCTCAACTTTTAAGAACCAAGTGTATGAGTGTTGTAATGATAAATTTATAGTTTAATCAGGTTTCATTTAAGCAAGGTGTCAAAAGCCAAGTTCTCTGTACTGTGTGATATATTTCTGGTGAGAAACTGGAAGTCTCCCGGAAGTTCCGCTCTTGTCCTTGCTTTCCATTTTAGTTTATTCTGCTCTCGACCCAACTAACGCCGCGAGCTCACTGGCAACGCCAGTCTAGTTAGATTTGTGATCCGAATTTGGATTCCTAAAAAGAACGCCGTATTTATTCGACCAAACTAAATTGAATTGCTTGACAAATACATTAAAACACATTAAAATGCATTATAATAACAATTTATGCATTAGATTCGGCACATGAAAAGCTCGGCGTCTGAAGCTGAGTCGCTCCAAAGTCGTAATTCCCGGCTGGTCCAGCGAAATGAACGCCGCAGTCCGGTCAGGCAAGGTTTTTCTACTTTAAACTATATCCTGCCGATTTTGCTTTAATTTGGGGGGAATATAAACCGTTTTGAGGTTCAAAGAGCCATTATGGGACGAGTGGCGACCCTCGGCCGTTCTGCTGAGGCGTAAGTGGAAAGTCGCAAATAGAAAGTTGTAAGTCGTAAGTTGCAAGTTGGAAAAGTGAAAAGCAGTAAAACAGAAGTGAGAAGTCGAAAGTGCTAACTGAACTTTTACCACTTACGACTTTTCAGTTGCGACTTTACGTGGCCACCCTCGGCCACCGTATGATGAAGACACATTTGGGTTACGCCCAACGAGCAATTAGTTGACGACATACATCGATGCAAAGTCCAAAACTTCATATTCAAGTTTTGATTTTGTAATTTGGATGAATATTGAACGGACGATTGACCCACGGACCTCACATGAGTGATAAGGCGAAAATTCTCGGAAACTTTATGAAATTTTAGTGATACTTACCAGTCACAAACAGCGAATGGCACTTGCAGCTCACTGAGTGTCTGAAGAAAGGTTCGCTCTAAAAGCATTGGGCGAACGTTCCGGTTCGGTGGATGACAGGATTCAGTTGCCAAATCTTTGGCGGCCAAGAGGTTTTCCTCTGCTCTTTTCTTGATAGTGTCAAATTTCTTGTTGCTCGGGTCGGACGCTCCGTCCATAACAACGAAGGCTTGGACATCGTTTGACTTCAAACGCTCAAAGAATGAAAACACGATGTCGTGGAACTGATTATACTGCCCGCCTTTGCGGCAGTCCAGCTTAGAACTGAAGTACACATAATTGTACAAGTTGTTCCCGTCAATGATCACGTCCTTGTTTTCAAGCTCGAAATCTGTCCACAAGGAGTCGATCCTGTCGACGTAACTAGTCAGTCCCTTATTCCCATGTTTATGAATTGAACAGAGTTAGAGTAGTCGAACAACCTCGGTGACCGTTGGTGTTTACCACGAAAAAAGGGTGTGGTGTTAGTTACCAAGCCTTCTCGACCTTTCTGCGGCGTCATAACACAAATTGGCCAGCGGATTCACCCATTGTCACAGAAATGGCGAGAGGGGGAAGGAGTGGATGGATGTAGTTGGTGATATTTTCGCACTTACATTCAATTTGTCAGGCTTATCATAGCAGGCAGTGGCAACCATGGAATACCAGTGATCTTGGCCACAGCAGGGTATGACCACAACATAAGATCCTGGCAAGCACACAGTGGAATATGTCACCGGACCATAATAATAATAATAATAATATAATAATAATACAATTCTTTATACAGATGGCCTATGTCACTTACTGTGATTTTCAATAGGGCACTGTTTACAAGATCATTATATAATGAAATAATATACACATAAGATATCGCCAAAAACATTCAGCACCCCGACTCGTTTCGGGGTACAGGAATGATTGATTTGTTCTGCGTCGAAGAAAATGAATTTGGAAACTGTAATCTCTCTTTAAAAACAAAGGGAGCATATGACAGGGCAAAGCGTAAGCGTGAAACAATCGAAGAGAGGAAAAACTATTTTGCGCAAATACGACATTAAAGTATAAAGCTTTCAATTACCGCCACGAAACGATGCTTGATGAAATAACAAAGAACACAGGGTCCGTTGTTTCACCGGATAAATTACTATCCAGTGGAGAGAAAGTGTTAACATTTAGGCATATTTTATCAACTGGATAAGGATTTATCTGGCGGGTAGCGGTATTCACTCTTTGAACAACTGGGCCCAGAAGCTAAAGCGGGTCCAGAAGACACCTTGCAAAGGCAGCAGCGCATAAAAGCGAATCGGGAACTTCAGGGCAAAAGTGGGTCCGGCAGCTCTCCTTATCAAACATTCTCACTCGTTTTTGAAGTGATAACTTCAAGGTATGGAGGATGGCGGGCGCCGAAACATCGACGGCTGAAGACTGGGCCTTCATGGTGATAAAACTAACTTACTCACTTGCCCTTTGCAACTCGAACATGGATGGAGACGACAAACATTTTTAACATACCGTATCATTCTTGAGTGATACTTACAAATCGCATACAGCAATTCGAACTCCATTGAGTTCCTTCATTGTTTGTATGAAGATTTGTCTTGCCAGTAGAGGCAAAACGTTGGGATCTTCAGCACTTGCATCTTCTGCTAACGCTAAAGGCTCGTTTAATTTTTTACTTCGCCCTCATGACAGAGGTTTTCGATTTCTGGTCTTTTGGAGGGACTGCACCGTCAAAAATAACATAGGATTTGACATTGTGTTCCTCCAAGTACTTGAAAAAGGACACGACTTCGTCGTGGAACTCCTTGTACTGCCCACCATGTCGACAGTCCAGCTCAGAATCGAAGTACAAGCGATAAAGCAAAGCATTTGCGTCGATGACCACTTTCGTGTGCTGAAGATCGATTTCTGTCCAAAAGTTGGCGTCTTTGATTGAGTTGACGTAGTTTACCAACCCTCGTATTCCCATTTTAAGCCATAGGGGCAAAAATTATAGGAACAAAGTATTTATATTCTGTTAATAATGAGAAGTTATTTTTCGTGTCGTCATCGACATATATAGCGCAAAGCTGCCAACATAAACAGTGAGGGGTTGGTTTATAAACGTGGC
This sequence comes from Plumapathes pennacea, assembly GCA_964036295.1. Taxonomy (NCBI): domain Eukaryota; kingdom Metazoa; phylum Cnidaria; class Anthozoa; order Antipatharia; family Myriopathidae; genus Plumapathes; species Plumapathes pennacea. Next base: position 7,696,609 of record OZ038465.1, on the reverse strand, counting down.
TGTGTCCGTGAATTTTTTTGCATATGGTGATATTTTAGTGGAGATTGGGAAAAGATACACTGCTAAATCTGGGGACACTTTTATTTGATATCTGCAGGAGTACAATTTTATGATCGGCTCAGTGCACTTCAGATATGTTGCAACATATCGAAACAGTTAGTAAGATTGTGTTATAATTGTGATTATATATCCGTATGTGTTTCTGTGCTTTGAATAAGCTTGCCCAAATCGACTTGTCAGCCATTAGTTTCCAGATATTGAACGAGAGCATATTTGGCACGCCGGGCTCATTAAAAGTAGTACACAAAATTAAGTTTGTTGTGCAGTTCTCGAAACTGTTAATATTCACGATTGCTCTGAAAAGTTGTTATTTGGTCTATGAATTCTGAGAATTGACAAGTGGACTTTGACTTCTTACACAACAAAAGGCTATTGTTTTCTAGCATGACGTCACTTCCGTTGGTCAGCGTTTGTCACCATTACTATGTATCGCGGGCTCAAGCCCCGTTCTTCTTGCAGCGCAACTTATGTTATAGAAAATGTCTTGTAGTAACTAAGTATTGAGGTTTTACAAGACCCAATCGAATGCACCCTTAATCTAACAGTTGACTATTTCTTTTTTCAGGTATTGTTTACCTGCCAATCATTGTGTCCTACTGTTCCCTTCTGAAAGTTACATTTGACCCTGAAGTAGCTAAATCTAATCCTAACCGCTCAGTTTTGGACATTTCTTCGTATGTGATAATGATGCTTCAACTAAATGCTAAAATGCAAAAATCTTCATGATTTCCTTTCTTTTTCGCTTTGCGTTGACACGGTATACTTTCGTCATGGTGTTCCCATTCCTTGCGTCACCGCATTGTACAGCGCCTTGTATTCATCCTTAGACTGCCATGACTTGTATGCATTCTCATCTGCAACGAAACGATTGACACATGTTTTGAAAAAATTCGTACCAGAACAAAAGGAATAAATGAACCAAGTGGATGTTTATAAACTAACGGGGAATAGGGAATGAGATCAAAGAAGCCAACAGAGGCAAGGCATAAACACAGGCAAGGCTTTTAGACCACTCTAGTCAAGTAGAGAGATGTATTTTGAATAACGGAAACAACGTGCTATAGGAAAACTTAGTCCCTGTGGTAGAGCTATTGTTGGTCTACATCGGTGAAACGTCGGTCGAAAACGTCAGCTAAGTCATTCTTCGCGGCGTTTTAAATATGTTCAGACATAGGAGAGTTGCACGAATATCATCGACTCCAACAAACACCTTTCAAGAATCATCGTGCGTTTTAGTAATTAGTAGTCAAATAAAACCACCCCGAAAAAAAACAAAAACAGCTTGGACAAGTATTCAGCCACAAACAATTATAAATATGAAAAGAAAAAGACTTGCCATTCTCCAACTTGGAGACCAAATACTGTACCAGCAGCCCATCGTAAAGGAGTCGAATCTGCGGTGTGTAAAGTGGCTCTTGAAGAATGAAATTCAACCCGACTGCTTCTCGCATCACACATTGCCACTGTGCGAAACTGTGTTGGGCTTCAAGATCAAACCTTGCGTGAGGGCTTCTGGAGTCTTGAACGTCGTCTGGTTGTTCACTTTCAGCCAACATGAGGAAGCAGACCAGAAAGGCGGGAAGCAGGTTTGGTTTGATTGCTGGCTGAGCGTGCTTCTTCCAGTAACGGACGGACGCTGCGAACAGCTGTAAATCATCGGCCAGTTCAGTAATGGAATCTTCGTTAGACTCAAGCAAGGAAAGGCAAATAGTGCGTTTTTCAGCAGGTTCCAAGTCTGGGATGGTACGTAGACTTGGAAGCTCCCCAAACTCTCGTAGGTGGAGGGACGGTTGAACTGTGTCTTCATGCGGATTTGCTCCCTGTCGCGTCCATTCGACTACCTTGCCCTCCCGCAGGATGCCGTACATGGACTGCCTAAGGCGAAGCGAGCACTGATTTGCCGAAGCTGCCCTGAAGTCTTCCACCTGAGGTCTAAGAAACTCTTGTCCAACAGCAAGAACTCGCACGCACGAGTTAGGAAACAAACCTTCGCGAATCTTCTTCAAGATCCAGGTCTCAACGGGGGATTCACTCCGACGTTTCAGCAAGCTGTCAATTTTGTCATTTTCGTCATTTTCAAAGTACGCCAATAACTTGCTGTTACAGGCTTTGTACGAGTTTAAGGATGCTTCCAAAACTCGTCGAAGCTCTTCACGGTTTCCACGAGGCAAAAGTTTCAGGACAGACTCCAGACCCTCTTGCAGAGATCCTTTGGGCCGGAGGAAACTGGAAATTTCTGCGACAATTTTTTCCAGGTATATCGGTTTATCAATCTTCAAAGCACTGTAAAGTGCAAACCTAACGTCGTCGCTGACGAAATCGTTCCCGATGAGTGAGGCTAACAGAGGAAAGAGCTCTTTCCGGATTCCCAGATGCTCCGAGAAAATTTCGACTCTGAAGACTTTAGCCTCGAGTTGCCCTGATCGGCTCCAAGTTAGGTAGTCCAGTGGGACGTAACCTCCTTTCAAATCAAAAATGAAGAAATCACTGTCGTTGCTTATCACGGGGCACTCCCACTCGATAGCTAGAGATGCGACTTCTTCGTCCGCTTCACTACCAACAAAATGAAACAGAGATGTTATCCCAGAGCTCTGCGAGGGTAATAATCACGACGCTAATGCTGTATATGTCATGGCAACCATGTCATGGCAACCCCACATCGATGAAATTCAACGCAAAGTAAATCAGCGCCTGGGATTGTTGAAACGTATTAAACATTTACTACCACTCTATGCAAGGAAACTCTATGTAATCACGATGATCGTGCCAATCCTCGAGTATGGCTGTATCATCTGGGGAGATAGGAACAACATCTTGCTCATGAACTCCCTCCAGGTATCTTTGAACAAAGCTGCTAAGATCATACTCGATCGCCATCCGAATTCATCCGCCAGTGAAGCTCTCCAGACATTGGGTTGGTGCACGCTAGCTAAAAGAAGAATCTATCACCGCTGTCTGTATGTTTATAAGTCCATACATCATCTTTTGGACGAAGACCGTACTTTCACCAGTGGGGCTGATGTTCATCCCTACTACACTAGGCACAGGAAGGACCTTAGACAGGAACAATCATCGACCACTAAGGGTCTTTTAAGATCAGGATGTATTTTTGTTAAGGACTGGAACGCCCTCCCAATAGAGTTAAGAGAGATTGAGAACCTATCTCAGTTTCGTAAGGTCCTACATAATGAAGTTCTGAATTAGAACTTTCTAAAGCTGTACTTTTTTATATAATAGCTTAGATTTTAGCTTATATATTAATCCTAGCTTTTTATTGTAATTTAACTAGATTTATTGCAATTATAAATGTAATTATTTGTAATTTAGTTAGCCTTTTATTGTAATTTAGTCAGTTTTTGTAATTTAGTCATTTTTAGCTCGCGAATTCCACTTTGTGGGATTTGCGAGGTATAGTAATCACTTTCCTTCCCTACTTCCCTACCTCCCTACTTCCCTACTTCCCTATTCCCTCTGTTGTCAACAATGGATTTCCAAATAAAGCAGTTGCGGTTTTCCAAATTTGGGCATGATGAAGGCGCGCAACAGGGTGTGTCGATCAACGCAGTTTAAAAGCAAGATGTTGTCGTAGTTGTTGCGACCATATTTTTGTTCGGAACGTGTTCTCATTTTGAAGTTTTGTCATGCGTTCGAAGTTTGTTTGGCCATTGATTCTGAGCTTGGTTGTGTTTCACTCTACTGTGTTTTGCGTTGTTATTGTGACCGTTTGGCGCGGTGCCATGAAGGTCAAACAATCAGTGGCACCGATGGCGTTATCGCACACAAATCTGAAGCCGTTGGTTTAGTATCCGCCAAAATTTCTGTAGTGACAGTAAATACGGCTTAGAAGATACTAGGCCGGAAAGATATTGAATCTCGGCCAAAAATATCCATTTCCGGTGAATGTTTACAAGTTCATACAGTATGCAAATTATCAGGTGTTTCAATTCTTGGTTTGCATGTCACGTCATAAAAAGCCATCTCAAAAGTAACGTATCCTATAAGTCTAATACACTGATATGTTCAGGACTATCATGCCTTAAGACTTAAAGCAAAATTCTGAGTCGATACAAAATATCTATCGGGAGCTATGGACGTTTGAATACCGTGACAACAAAGCCGTGTACACGCGCGCGGCCGACTAAAATCGGTCCTTCACGCAACATTTTAAAGTTAGAACTGCGAAAGATGTGAAGTAACTAAACATCAAGCTGAGTCACAGATCAACTTCATTTTGTGTTCCGAGTTCGACTAACATGGCGGCCGCATACAAACTCTTATCAAATCTCCAAAAAACAAATTGCCCCTGCTTCGCCAAAATGAAGCCTAGACAATCCAAAATTGGCATCTGGACTGTTTCAGGTCTTTTTAGTTCTAGAGTCAAAAAGGTACAATCTGTTATTTTGAAGGGTGCTGCGATCGCGTGACCCGTGAAAACCGCGTCGATAAATCTTTTCTCTCAATTATTATATAACACTTTTTAAGCCCGCGTTCACCACGAAGTGGTGAATTGAGCCAGTTCTATTAAATAGCTACTTCCGCAAAATGAAGTCCTTTTACAAATTCGCGAGCTTACAGCTGCCTTGCTGCTTTGATTCTTCTTCTAATATTATTGTAAGCAGAGCTCAGCTGAAAAGCACCTTACAGTGATGCTGACCGTCTGCCTAAATAAAGTTATTATTATTATATATATTATTATGCGCTATTGGGAGACTCCAAGCAGGTCTGTACAACAGGCCGGCAAGTGATCCCCAAACTAGCCGGCAATTGATCCCGAGGTAAATTTTGAAATGGTACAAGCGTCCAACGGCTAAAGTTTCGATGGCATAAAGTTTGATTGGTCTTCAAGCAAATGTGAGTGGCTTTGGGGGTCACGGTTATGACGTCACATGTCAAGTGACTTGTTGTCGTTCAAATTCAGCTAAATTCCATACACATGACTGCCAAATAGACGCGTAGTATAAAAGTTCTTGAGGGACTTTGCCGCTATCCGTAACGAAAATAAAGAGATCACGCGAAACGAAACTCTCACCAAATTATTCTCCGTAAAATTGCACTCCGTCTAGTCTAATTGTCCAAACAAAAATTTCCTCTCTTTGTAATGTTCGCTTAAATCGGACATCCAAAATAATTTGTTCCAAGCAGAAAATGTTAGTCATCCCGAATCGGAAAAATTTGTTCCATAAAATGCAAAAAATCGTCAATCGGCAAAAATGCGCAAGATGTCATCACCGCACTGATCCATTTTGCGACCACTCATCTTTTTAGACATTTGATACGCATCAACTCGTGAACGCAAAACTTTTGATGCGTTTTCGTACGTAAATACGTTTCAATGGCGGGATCGAAAGACTGGTTTGGATCATATCATGTTTACACGAGATACAGTTACCTCGGTGAAAGCATTTACTTTACTGCGGTAAACGTACCACGCATGTAGACAATTTACAAAACCTTGGTAAATGAAGTTTAGAACAAAAGAAAATTTACTGTAATAAATGCCAATTTACCATCTTGCAGGGCATGGTAAAATGCCAATTTACCGCGGTAACATTTTTACTGCGGTAAACGTCTCTCGTGTAAAGCTGGTGTTACACTGGTCGATTTGCAACGACGATTTGCAACGCCGATTCGCTTCAAATTCACGCAGCGGTGTTGCAAGTTTTTGAATCGCTTTCGAAAACTTGCAACGCGTTGCAGCACTGCAAACATCGCGAAAAATCGTTCGCAATGGGATGTTACACCTGAACAACATCGTATCGTTGCAAATCGTCGTTGCAAATCGACCAGTGTAACACCAACTTAAACACGGCATGTTATTCGAAAAAACATTAATTTTATACTCAGTCTGCATTTTAACTCAGTCTTCACTTTACACTGACCGGGTGCTAAACAGCACAACGAACCAGTCAGTAAAGTTCACACGATACCCTGGTCCCAGAGGTTTTCTAGTCCTCCCAGCGAAACATTGAGGGCCTCTTCATATAAGCCCGGTTGACCGGGCTGTTCATATGGGAAATTTCGGCCCGGGTAACCGAGATAAAGTGTCTATAATTCAAAAGTTTTTGCCAATTCTTCCACTAATACCAAATTAAGAAGCAAGTACATTTCAGACTCGCATAGTTGAAACATTTTCATCCCGGTTAACCGGGCTGGAGTGTTCACATGAGAAACGGGCCAGCCCGGTTAACCGAGATCCCGGTCCGCGCAAAGACCGAGATCTCGGTAACCGGGCTAGCCCGCTCTCTCATATGAACACATCGGAATTTTTACAAAGGAAATAGTGGGAGGGCGAGATCTCGGTAACCGAGCTGGCCCGGTCAACCGGGCATATGAAGAGGCCCTGAGCCGCGTAGCGGCGAAAACTGAGTCGCCAAGCGAAGACTCGCTTTTCGCCGCTGCGTGGCGGTATTCACATTAATGGTAAGGCGAAAATTCTCGGAAACTTTATGAGATTTTGATGATACTTACCCGTCACAAACAGCGAATCGCACTTGCATTTCACTGAGTGTTTGAAGAAAGGTTCGTCCTAAAAGCATAGGGCGAACGTTCGGTGGGTCATTGGAGTCAGCTGCCAAACGTTGGGCTTTCCGGAGGCTTTGCTTTGCTCTTCCAATGATAGTGTCAAATTTCTTGTTGCTCGCGTCGGACGCTCCGTCCATAACAACGAAGGCCTGGACATTGTTTGACTTCAAACGCTTGAAGAATGAAGACACGATGTCGTGGAACTGATTATACTGCCCGCCTTTGCGGCAGTCCAGCTTAGAATCGAAGTACAAATGATTGTACAAGCTGTTCCCGTCAATGATCACTTTCGTGTCCGCTTTAAGCTCGAGTTTTTCCAACAAGTAGTCGACTCTCTGGTCGACGTATTTGGTCAATCCTCTTATTCCCATGTTTATCAATTCGACAGAGTTAGAGTAGTCGAACAGCCTCGGTGACCCTTGGTGTCTACCACGATAAAAAGGGTGTAGTGCTAGGTGTTATTGGGTGTCAACTTCCAAGATGGCTTTGTCGTCTACCATATGTGGAATACAGGACAAGCCACCTGTGTGTTTGTGTATCAGGCGAAAATCGTTCAAAATTGCTCAGTATTGCCTCAAAAACAGCACACGAAGGAAGAACAAGAAAAATTCAGTAATTTTAAATTTTTCTAAGTTAGTTTCCAAGCCTTCTCGACCTTTCTGCGGCGTCATAAGACAAATTGGCCAGCGGATTCGCCCATTGTCACAGAAATGGCGAGAGGGGGAAGGAGTGGATGGATGTAGTTGGTGATATTTTCGCACTTACATTCAATTTGGCAGGCTTATCATGGCAGGCAGTAGCAACCATGGAATACCAGTGATCTTGGCCACAGCAGGGTATGACCACACCATAAGATTCTGGCAAGCACACAGTGGAATATGTCACCGGACCATTCAGCACCCCGACTCGATATCCTTTATAAATCCATGTTTAAATAATCAACTACAGGCTAAATTTCTGAACTAGGCCTAGGTTCCCCGTTGTTCATGCATGACAGACTTCACAAATATTATACGGGCCTTCTCTCTTGTGCCTTCTGTCGAGCAATAGTTCTCGACAGAAGGCGCAAGAGAGAATTTGTTCTAGTTTCCGAAATGTTCAGGTCGACGTGACTCAATTCTGTTTTTATGTCGGGTAATCGTACTCTGTGACTGTACAGTGCATAACGACATGTAGTATACTTGAAACTGGCAGAAGATACTTGTCTACCCTGGCATCTGTTTTATGGGAGTTTGTGTCTATAATGGTGTAGTCTGGTGATACTGGATACATGTATGTACTCTTGAGGCAGTGCCGGTGGTATTTACTATAAATATGATTATACAAAATTTCCTAGTTACTTCTTTGACGTCTTTTACCAAGTAAATGCAATGGAAATAACACCAGACAGGCAACTACTGGCTGCAGCAGGTAATATAATGCACCAGTCAATTGTAATGGTGGGGACATGGTTTTCCTTTGTTGCAATAATCGACTATTCCCCCACTCCATGGGGCATAATGTGCTGACAAATCCCCCACATTGTTGGACCAAAAATTTGGCATAATTTTACAAAAGAGGCAATTAAATGATCTTTTATTTTTTTGTACAAATGGAACAGTGAAATATGACCAGGCATTGACTGGTCTATCTTTTATACAACAGCCTTCTCAAAATGTTTTGGAAGAGTAGGTTGTTTGCTAGGAGGAGTAGGCTTGGTTGAGTGCCAAAGGCACGAATATCTAGGGGGGTGCGGGGGCATGCTCCCCCGGGAAAATTTTGAAATTTAGGCTCTCTTTGTGTCTAGCATTTGTGAGCACTTTTTCAGATGTTTAAATGTTTCAATCATGTCTTTTTACTATATTCTAAATCAAGTATAAATATTTGTTCATCAGATGTTTCCATCGTGGTAAACATGCAGCAAGGCAATGTGTTAATGGACTATTAGTCAGATTAACTTATATCTTCTTTTGTGCAGGCTACCAACACATCAGAATGTATGATGTCAATGCCAACCCTCATCCTGTAAGTGTTGACATTGATGCTAGCTACTGTATCATGGCTGTGTTTTTTAGACCAAAACTCAAAAATTCATTTTTTGCCCAACCAAGCAAGTACGTTTATAGGGAAACTAATCATTTTTGTCTCTTTATGTTGTAATCTGTGTTTTGTGTGCTTGTCAGATTGTGAACTATGATGGTGTATCCAAAAATGTAACAGCAGTGGGTTTCCATGAAGACGGCAAATGGATGTTTACTGGAGGAGAAGACTGCTCAGCCAGGATATGGGATTTGAGGTATACTTGCAAACAAAAATACATAACTGTTTATAAACAAAGCCTGAAAAAAAGTCACTCTGACATAGAATCTTCCACTCTAAAGTATCACAGTACCTTCAAACATAGCAATATTATATGAATTCCATTTTGTGATATGACACATGTACATGTACTGTACGGTTGTAGTGAATCATGTAGAGAACCAACAGATAATTGTAGAGTACCATGGGGTATATATAATATTGGAATGGTTCTTACTGTAGGAAGTAATGCTAAGTCTTGCTCAATCATTCATTCCTCTGTGTGTTTGTGAAAGCATATTTTGTGTGTGATATATTTGGACGTGGTTGTCTCTTCCAGGTCAAGGAACCTTCAGTGCCAGAGAGTATTTCAAGTGAATGCTCCAGTTAACTGTGTCTGTCTTCACCCCAACCAGGTACAGTAGATCAGTATTTATATTGCAGTTCATAATAAAATTGGTTTCAGATGACTGTCAAAATTTAATTTTGTGTGATAAACTGCTTAATATTGCTCTGCAAGGACTTCTGCTGTGTTGCATGGCTTCCTGACACTTTTAGCTTGGCTCTCTGACACTTTCAGCTTCATAGTTATTTTGGGGAGCCCTTTTCAAGCTGTTAATTTATAAGTATTTATGACATAACTTAAGTAATCAAATGGGTATAATAAAGTGTTGTTCTTATATCAAGTCTACAGTTCCTCCTCAAGAGAAATATTTCACATTGAAACAATAATTTATGAGACATTTTATTTTCTTGTTTGTATAGCAGTTCGATCTTTGTTCTGTTCTGTATCTGTATGATGAACTGATGCTTCTTTAAGCTTTAAAATGTTTTGCGTCTGTAGGGTGAACTGATTGTTGGAGACCAGAGTGGTGCAATTCACATGTGGGACCTTAGAACAGACCACAATGAACAGTTGGTTAGTTGGTGGACTAGTATCAGCCATTCATCTATTTTTTCCCATATTGTTATTTTATAGGACTTTTTCTCTGCACCACTGTTTCACTTATCATGTTTTTCTTTTTCATATTTCTGTTTCCCTTTCTTTTCTCTTTTTGTTTTCATCTTCCTTCTTTCCTTTATTTAGTTACATATCTGCAATCTTTCTCTCTCCACTTTCCATGATTTATCTTTAATTTATTTATTAATTTATTGCTTCCAGCAGTTGGGGTTACAAGAAATTACAGACACCATGCTATAATATTAGAACTAACTGCTGGGGTAGAACTAGACAGGTGAAAACACCTATAGATTGGGTTATCCAAATAGTGTCCTAATCTTCTTTGCTATCCAGAATACTCGGAAATCTTTCTTGCATTGTTTTCTTTCTTTTTTTGATAGATTCCTGAACCAGATGCTGCCATTCTTTCTATTAGTATTGATAGAGAAGCCACATACATGGCTACAGTTAATAACCAGGTAGGTCACCAGGCCATTACATATTTCAGGGCCTGGTTTTTGAAAGCCGATTAAGCTAATCCAGGATTAACGAAAATTCTTTCTCTCAGCCTCTCTGTCAATAAACTGCAGAGTTTTGTTCGAAGATGGATTAAAAAGCTTGTTCCAGCTTAAAAACGCATAAAGGAAGTTGTTGTGGGCGAAACCTTTACATTTGCCGGCATATAAATGACATGAAAGTTTAGACCTAATCCAGGATTAGCCTAATCGTGCTTTCAAAAACTGGGCCCAGGCTTTTTATTTTGTGTTGGAACAGAGAGAAACAGTACACAGCTCTACTAAGTCTATGTCAAACTTGTGTTGAGCCACAGTATGTCACTTAGCTTCCAGTGCTGTTGGTGTGAATGTAAGTTTGCCAATATTGAGCACTGCTTCTCTTTGACGCAGGGGAACTGTTATGTATGGAGCTTAACTGGAGGCAACAATGATGACCCTACTGTCCTGCACCCCAAGACTAAGGTCTCAGCTCACAAAAGATATGCACTGAAGTGCTTGTTCAGTCCTGATTCTTGGTAAGGACTTCTTATGCCATAAAGAAGTTTGTGGGATGTTTGGGGGCATGAACGGACTCTGCTGTATTCATCAAATAAATTCTAGAGTGTTGGTTTTTACTTGACATTTTTACTTGACGCATCTCTTGTGTTTGGATAATACAGTATGCTTGGGTCATTGACCTTGCTTAGGCCTTGCTAGGGGGAAAATCGGGGTTCACGTTAGGCACAGTGTTAAGACCTTGTTGACGACGAAATCTCGACGCCTTTGTTCGCACACTGAACAGCACTTCTTATGAAATTTCCTTACGATCTTCGTGACTTTCTATTCTTGTGAGTTTGCGCACGAAAGTTTTTTGTGATTTACACTTTAGCTGGTTTGATTCTGACATCTTTGGTTTTTGCACTGCGCATTTCTCCAGCTTGCTTGCCACAACATCTGCGGACACAACAGTTAAAATTTGGCAGACAGCTGACTTCTCGCTGAAGACGACCCTGAAAGACCCCACGCAGCGCTGGGTATGGAACTGTGCTTTCTCAGACGACTCGCAATACCTCGTCACAGGTGAGAGCAACGTACCTGCGACTCCAGCTCCACAGCCCATGAAAAATGATGCCTTAAACAGACTTTTATCACAGTGACTTAGAAAAGTCGCATCGCAAATTGTCTATCAGGATATCTGATTACTAGTTGAAAATCTCTGTATGCAAAATGCTGGTATGTAAGGTTAAGGTTTTAAAATTTACTGACACTCTTAAGTCTAGAAGCATGTAATTTCATATGTGTTTTAGAAGATTAAGGCCCGGTTCAGACGCCGCTCCTAACATGCGCCGAATCTAATGCTTGAATTAAGTACGGCAGAAGAGCGGCGTCTGAATCAATTAGGTTCGGCATATTTGAATTAGGTACGGCAGCGGTATTAGGTTCGACTGACGCTGTCGCATAATCCGACGTGGGAGCGACGTTGATTCAGACGCCGTTGTTCACATGTGCCGTGTCTATTGCATGAATTATTTTAAATTATTTTGAATTAAAAACATGTATCCTTAAACATAAGCACTATTGTGTATTTGGTGCGGCAGGAAGAGTTCGCCGTTTGAATCAACAGTCGCTCCTATGTCGAACCAGGGTCGAATCTATTACTATTAGGTTCGGCGCATGTCAGGAGCAGCGTCTGAACCGGGCCTTAGTCTAGCCGCTTGTTGTTTCTCCCACTTTCGATTGATCATTCGGCAGTTAGACGTACCTATACATATATCGTGACGTACATCATACTGTGCAGTGCATGTAGCTTCACATATCTCGAGAAAGATTAACTGCAGAAATGAAGTGGGTACGCAGTGAAGTTAGACATCTCCTCACCCTTAGTATTTTAAGCATTGTAAAGCCAGACCACCCCTTCCCCTAAAGTTTTTGAGTCATTAAATGGAGGATTAGATAGAGAGCATGCGGCGTAGAACGAGGAATGAAGTTCAATATCCGCGTAATGTACGTCAGTTCACTGCAATGCTTCAGAAACCGAGGGGAAGAGGTGGTTTGTAGCTGATTGCCAGGTATCCACACAGCCGGCTACGCAGACTTAAGTGCTGAGCATTCTGTAGTTAACCTTTTTGCTCCCAAGATCAATATACAGATTCTCCTAACCTTTCATTAAGAAAATGTATATGGATGTAGTAAGAATTTATAGATTAATCAGCTATCATGAGAGTAAGGTATCGAAAGCCAAGTTCTCCTTTCTGTATGATATATTTCTAGTGAGAAACTGAAAGAGAATATTGAAGTTGATCACTCTTGGGAGTCAAAGGGTTAAGCCTTAGCTTGTGTGAAGCCACAGTGTCTTGATTAAGTCACATCACTGATAAGGGTTGTTTTGTCTCTTCTTGTAGCGTCTTCGGACAACATGGCGCGGCTGTGGAGCGTGGATCATGGTAACGTGGTGCGTGAATACAACGGACACCAGAAAGCCGTCGTTGCCCTCGCTTTCAGGGACACCCAGGCTGCCTGATGCTCACGTGACTAGATCTCTGTCGCACAAGTCGTCAACACTGTGTATTAATTGACTTAAAGTGCGTTCGTTTGAGTCTATTGCGGAATAGGATTAACTAAAATGTCTCAAAGTCTTGTTGCGTGGAAAATTTTGTTCGAAATTGTTTTGAAAACCTTCACACACGAATAGCTACCAATGCATCAGTACCCAAAACAGCCCCAAAGCAAAGAATATTACCAATCACTGTTCCTATTCCGGAATCGCCCAATCAAACGCGCCATGAAGCATCTGTTTCACGTGGTTCATGCGTGGATAGCAAACGCAAAAGCAAGTAAAGCAAAGTGAAACGCTACTGCAAGCGGAGCAAAATGGCATTATTTTGCGCTGGCATTTGCATATTCTTCACGATGCGTTCAGTTGAACTTTCTCTGTTTGCGCTTGTGAAGTAGACTTGAACCTCTGAAGCACGTGCGCGTTGTCAACGCCTGCTTCCAATGATTGTACATAGACTATTACTGCCTTAGGAGTCTCTCTTCCGATCAAAGAACGCCCTTTTGAGAATAAACTGACTTTTAATGCTACCTTGTCTGACCAAACTAAGTCCTGGACTGAAGTAATTCTAACAGATTTGCTTGTGACATGGAAAAATGGCGACAGTTGTTTCCAGCTCCGTTCTGTCACTGAGATTCTTATTAGGCTCTCTAATCAAAAAACGTTCCACTTGAGTGAGACGTCGGATAAGAAAAGAAGTTTTGTGAAGACACTTTTACTACTGGAATAGATTTTGGAGAGGAAATTTTCATTTAATATAGTTAACATAAAATAATATCCAGTATGGAAATGGAAGCGAATCTTCCGGTGACTAAGCAAAGAACGGAATTATTATTATTCATTGAACAGAGTGTTGAATTTCTCCTTTATGTCTGCTGAGACTCCCATCTCACCCCCTTCGGGAACTTTTAACAAAGGAAATACTGCTCTAAAGCGAGAGGTCGACGTCAGTTTACAGAAGAGACAGCTTCTGCATGTACGCTCTCCGCACCTCAATGCAGAAGACACTACTGCATTTACGACATTATATACTGCACTGCATAAGCGCAGCCCCGCCTCTTTTGCCTGCAGTGTACCAGCGGTAATGCCCAATCGTTATTATTTCACTTCCGAGCGACCAAAACTCGCTGGAAACTAACTGAGAGTTCTTGCCTCTCTTTCTCTGATATGAGCCACAAATAGCCACGTATATTGATGGACACTGTTGAAACATTGACCTATTGTACTTATCCAAAACTTATGTGTCATAAATGAAGGAATATCGACGATGATTTCATGTGTTCCTCACCGGCCTTGTCGGAAACTCGTATAACTGGTTTGTACGTACAGTAAGACGATGAAGAGTTGATCGAGGACACTGGTTTGCCTGGCAAAGAAAGAAGACAAGAAATGGCAAGTACCGTACTTTTCGTGACAAAATCTCTCTCTCTCTCTCTCTAACTCTGGCTGTCCGCCATTATTAAATGCATCCATGTATAGCAATGCCGTCCGTTCCCAGCTCTTTCAGTTTAGACGCGTTAGTCTTTTGATAAATCATGAAAGTCAGTCACCAGTGTTATCATGCTGCGTATTATTGTCCGATAAAATATTCGCACACTCATGTGTTTAGTGATGTCAAAGAAACAGTTTAAAATAGTCTGGGGAGCGCTTTGAACGGGTGAAAGTGTAATTAATTGATTCCTATTATTTACTGTACTCTGCATTGTCGAGGTATTTCAAGATCTGATCAAGATAAATTGTGTCCTTTTAAACCCTAACCACTGAGAGGTGGTCCTGTAAGGAGAAATTGTCACCAATGTCCATTTCCAGGCACAGACCAAGATACAAAGAGCAAATCCCTAGGGGGAGGGGGGGGGGGGGGGGTGGGGGCTTTCAACTCATTACCCTTCGAAGAACCATGTTCTTTGGCTAATTGAGATTGGTTGAAAGTGTTTCTTAAAGCTTCTGTGATTGATGGCATACAGTCACTTTACTGTGATTTTGGTTTTACGAAAGTCGTCTGAAAACTGGCACTATGTATTTTAATATAATATTACTCACATTTTTTTCTTGTTCCCAAATAAAGGCCTCTGATGAAGCCTCCCTGCATGCCCTGGAAGCCCTCATGAATGAGTTCTTTCTGGGCTCAACCAACAATCAACGGAAAAGAGAAATTGGTCAGTAAGATATGTACACTGTACATAGA
Organism: Plumapathes pennacea; assembly: GCA_964036295.1. Classification (NCBI taxonomy): domain Eukaryota; kingdom Metazoa; phylum Cnidaria; class Anthozoa; order Antipatharia; family Myriopathidae; genus Plumapathes; species Plumapathes pennacea. The sequence goes on along the minus strand of OZ038465.1, from coordinate 7,681,577 downwards.
TTGGATGGATTATTGGGTATTTTGAGAGGGCAGGCATAGGGCTAACATGAGGTGACCCAACCCTGCATCACAAAAGGATAGATCACTGCAGCCCCAGGGAGATTCCCCTTCATAACTGATTGACTAACTCAGACAGGATTAGATCACAATGTTACTAATTTTTCTTTTTTCCAGTGCAGACAGCAGACAGACAGACAGACAGACAGACCCCTTTATTTATCAGGGGTAGCCCAATCAGTGTCTAAAGTCACTGCTATCAATGGGAGCCCTCCTAGTGCTGGAGATCTCTATCTAGGAACTATATGATAACCAATAAGCCATTATCAATGCATATGTTTACATACAGGATTAAGAAAATAGTTATAAACTAATCTTTTTTTTAGTGCTTTTTAATGCAACTTGCACATGTATTGTTTTGCACAAAGTGTATTTTGTCCAAGGCAGGCAAAAGCTACTAGACAGAAGGGTAATTTACAGTATTTTAAAGCACTGTACTGTAGTTACTCACTGTGTATTTCTTGTTTTTAGAACAAGTTTTACAGAGCTTCAGTAAACAGTCTGAAGCATGGCATCAGTGCACGTACTTCATGAATCACTCAACAAACCACTATGTGCTTATGTTCTGTGCATCTGTGTTTGAGGTGGGTCAATATTCAGTGTTTATACACTCGGTTGAAATATAATAGAACAATTATTGTTCTATGTGGAAACAGGATTTGCACTATGATTTTCTACTTTCTAACCCTAACCCTAAAATTAACAGTGTTCAGCTCTTGCCATGGTGTAAAAATGGTGGTCAGATGGCTATAATGCAAGCAGATTTATTTTTGCTAGAAATGATGATATTTGAAAAAGGAAACAAAATATTGAAATGAACCAAGAGCCAAATAAAAAAAAGAAACCTTTTAAGTCTATTAAATGCCATGATCTGTAACATGGCAGCCAATATTATTGGTAGTTGATGAAACAACGGTTGCATGCTTCAAAAGATTAGGCTAACAAGAGTGCTTTATTGATAAACAGTATACAGTAACCCATGTTTCAAAATATATCTAAACAGAATTTATTGCTTTTCTTGTATTTATAGGACTTGATCAACAAACAGTGGATGGGTGTTCAATCGGACGAAAAGGCAGCGATAAGAAGCTTCCTTCACCAGTATCTCCTGTCACAACATAAATCACTGCCTGTTTTTGTGAGGAACAAGTTAGTCAAGGTTATTGTGGACATTGGAAGAATTGACTGGCCACACTTCTACCCTGATTTTTTCTGCAATGTGCTTGAGGTAAAACATTTCACAGAGTCACATATTATTCAGCTTTTGCTTAGGTCAAGTCAAGGTTCATAATGCCATTATTTCTTTGTTATCAGTTACATACTGTATGCTCATCTGTGGTAAAATGTGGGAGGAAATTTGCAATGGTTGGCATTCAGGTTAAGACACTCTTATGAGTTAACCCTTTCATTCCTGGGAGTGATCAACTTCAGTTTTCTCATTCAGTCTCTCAGCAGAGATATGTGGCACAGTGTGGAGAATTTGCCACTTGATACTTTGCTCAGATGAATTTCAATTGGCCTATGAATTCTCACTACATCATTTGAATGTGTATATTTTTGTACTTAATGGTTGGGAAAATTTATAAGAGACTGGGCTTAGGTGTTCAAAGCAAGATTAGGCTAATCCTGGAATAACACATACTGATTCAAGCAGTTTGGTTGGTTGGTAAACAAAGCTGGTGCCATTTCTTGACCAATAGATTGAGAGAATTATTTTTTGGTTAATTACTGGCTTACCATGATGGTTTCTCAGACAACCAAGCCCAAACTGACATTGGCATTAGAGCCGTTTTCGGATGACTGTCGAAAACCTAAACCAAAGTGATCACACAGGCCAATCACAGAGACTGAGAGAAAACAGTTCAGCCAATTGGAAGCCAAAGTAATTTGCATTTGGTTTTACTTTCCAATTAGCAGTGCGAGTACACGCCATCGCTTGCGTGAGAAGTGTTTGGTTTTGGTTTTGGTTTTGTTCTTGATTGGCTGAGCATGCTGACAAACTCGTGTGGACCAATCCGAAAGCGAAGCAAATGCAAAACCAAAGCAATCACACAATTACTTTCGACAGTCATCCGAAAACCGCTCTATTTTCTGTCATTACCAGCTGGTGCAGCAACCATCCACCACAGCCTTAGGTCTTGTGATGTTACAGACTACATCAGAAGAAATGGCTTCACCCAGGGAGGATCTTAATATTGCACGAAAAAACGGACTTCACCGCTTGCTACTTCTGGAAGTACCGGCAGTGCTTTCACTACTCACACAACTACTGGACAGAATTCTTGAAAAACACCGGCGAGTGGCAACAACTGTCACACCACCCCCCTCCCCCACTCATGGAATGTCGCCTGGAAGGAGTGCCAGTCCCACAGTACCAGGGGGAAGTCCTTTATTGCTTTTCTCGACCTCTCCTCTTAATTCAGACCCAACTCTTCAACAGAGCAGCAGTAGTAACCTTGTTGGACGGCTTCTGAATCTTTCGCCAAAGTCTCGACAGAACCTAGGTCATCCTCTTCCATCTCTCGACCCTGAATCAGAGGATGTTAGTTCTCTTGCGCTGAAGTGTTTGGCTCACTTGTTCAGCTGGATTCCTCTCTCCACCACCATCACCCCTTCTTTAGTGTCTACTATCTTTCATTTTGCGGAATTTGGGTGCAACGTGCCATCTGGTTGTAACAGTAGCAATATGATAGCAAGTTCCAATTTAGGTGAGTATTAACCTTTTCACTTCAAAAAGTCATCAACTTCATTCTCCTGTTCCAGTTTTGCACCAGTATATGATACAGAGGGAGAATTTTGCTTTTGATACAGTGGTTGGTTCAGACAGCTAATTGAGATATCAATCTCATGACATCACTTATACCATTTCCTTTTGAATGGTGGGGGAGAATTTGCATTATGACAGAAAGGATTAACAGTTTATGCAGTACAGGATACTACAATAGCCATGCTGAAGTACATAGTGTTTATTGATGGTGTTGATACAGTCTGAGTTTTTGCAGGTGTCCTGGCCATGTCTTGTATAAATGAGTTGTTATCAAAGAACTGTGTCCCCATGGAGTTTGAAGAGTTCCTACTGAAGCTGTTCCAACAGACGTTTCGGTTACTACAGAGAATAACGAAAGACACAGGTGCACAAGCTGTGGACAACACATTGTGTGAACAAGATGACAGGTTAGACAATATAGTCCTATAAAATTCTGTTTAAAAGACCCTGTTGTGGGAATGCAGCCAATTATGAGGATAACAACAGAAATTTTCACTTAAATTCTAAATTGAAAGTATATTCCTTCTGGGAAACAATTCTGTTTTTCTGTCAATTACACATCTGTATCTACTCTTTGTATGTATACCTGCAGACAAAAAATATTTTGTTGTTATTTTCTATGTACACTCAGTTCAGCAGTTACCTTAGTGTGTATGTAATAAGTATAAATGCCATTTATATGAAAGATGTTATGGTGACCTGCATCTTGTTTGAAAATTTCACAGTTTATGTTGCACTCTTCTTTTTCCTCTGCAGCTACTTGGATAAGTTTACAGAATTCCTTGGGCTCTTTGTAAGTGTTCACCTACGGAGATTTGAAAGCAGCTCTCATTTTCCTGTCCTGGAGTTGCTGACCCTCTTGTACAAGTACACATTTAAACAGGTGTGTTGAGACTTCATCAATCCAGCTCTTCCCTGCCCTATTCTCTTGTTTGTCCCTTTTTTACCTTGTCTCCTTTTCCTTACCCATTATCCCATTTGTCTTCTCCTTGTCCTACCTGGTGCAAGAAGATTAGAGAGGACAAAAAAGACCTTCTGTCACTGTTCCTGTCCCTTCCATATATGTTTCATTTTTTGCCCATATGCTTCCCCTTTCTTCTCTTTGTCCTTCCTGGTGCAAGCAGATCGAAGGCGGCAAAAAGTATCCTGTATCTTTCCCTTCCTCCTTTTCTGTCTTTATTTTTTTTCTCTCTTATGTTTTCTCTCCTTGCTCTGCTAACATTCTCCCCACACGGTTCATTGTACTGTACTGCATTTCTTATTATGTTTCCCTGTTTTGTTTGTTTTTTCTTTTTGTTTGTTTGTTTGTTTGTTTGTTTTTTCTTTTTTTCTTTTTTTCTTTTTTCTTTTTTTTTTTTTTTTGCAAACTGTATTGTACAGCAAACAGAGTTACTGCAGCATGACTGTACATGTTTGTGTCAAGTGCTGTCTTTTTATTTTCAGCCACACACTGAGGGTTTCTTCAATTGTCTGGATATCTGGGCTGTTTTCCTGGACTACCTGACAAGCAAGCTGACTTCAGCTCGTCGAGACAAGCTGGCAGAGGCTGAAGCCACTGTAGGCAGGTTAGTGCAAACACATGTATAAAATATTCATTGTGGAACGACTGGTGTGTAGCATCCAAGTAGCATTTTATTCACAAGCAAGAGTACAGCGAAGACAAAGATGATGATTATGATGGTTCTGAAAAAATAGGCACAAACATGTTATCAAAGCTGAGCTGATTTTCCTTTCTGCATTGTATTTGTTTTCAAGTCTTAAATTATCACATTTTTGTATGTGCAGGTACAAGGATGTGTTGATGATGCTATTGAATGAGTTACTCAAGAAAGTTCAGTTCCATCACAACCAGAGCCAACTGGAGGAGCTAGATGATCACAGTTTTGATGACGATGTAAGGACCAGAGGGGTGGCTGGGGCAGGGGTCAAGCATGTTATTTGGTGCCTGACACACTAGGATATTTTGTCTTTTATTAAAAACTTCCTCTTTCTTTTAATGCTTTCCTTCAGACTGTTTGACTTCCTGTGCCCAAATATCAAAATAAGACTTAAAGTCAGTTTCTACAGTTGCATGAACAGTAGAGGAAGTTTCAGTAAGAATGGGTTGTTGGAACCTTCTTACAGTATTGTTTGGTCAAGTTTGTTTTGTTTTGTTTTGTTTTTTTGTTTTTTGTTTTTGTTTTTTATCGCTCTTGTAGTCTGAGACAGAGTGGCAAGCATTCCAGAGGAACTGTTTGGAGATTGTGGCCAAGCTTGCCGAGCTATTGCCTGCTGAAACATTTTCTCTACTGGTATGTGATAGAGCAGAGACGTAGGTATTGAACCCTGAACTTTTAACTTTTGAAATAGTAGCGTGTCATCAATTTGATAATTATATTTTAATGATATACATGTACTGTACAATGTGTCTGACTGCCAAGTTACTGCGTATTACTTTATATGCAGGACTGGGGAGTGCCTTGCCCGATCCTATTATGTGAAAATGGCGGACATTGTTTATCTACCGTACATCAACTTGTTCTGCTCACTGTAGAAAAATGTTCTGTAGTTTGTGACCTCCCACGCGAAACGCACACTAACGCTTTCCATTACGAACAGTGTTAGTAAATCGCTAAACGAAACAAAAAATCGTTAAATGGTCTTGCAAAAGCGAGTTTTAGTCTGCCCGTTTAAACGGTTTAAAAAGCCGTTAGCGTTCAAACACTAGCCTGATTTTCAGACGTTTCGAGCTCGTCCGAAAATCAGGCTACCAAAACACAAATCGTTCAACGATTTGGCAGATCGTTATGAGGCTGATGCCACAACAACGTTTGGGTGAAATGTTGCCACACTTCCAGAAACTCGCGTGAAAGCCAGTGCATTTTGCAGTGAAAGTCTGCAATATGCAGTAGTTTTTGCCCTGTAAACATTGCAACTTATACGGCCTTTTCTGTTGCAGTTTCCCCTTTTTAGTGAGTATGGTGAAACATATCTGAATATTGGAGCTCTTGTCACAAAGGACAGTCAAGGTGGGTGTCATGCACACTGTAGTAAGACATTTCCTACACTTGGAGTGTTACACCTCGTTCACACCAATGCTTAACATGTTTAAAAGGTGTTTAATAAAACTTCTTTAGTTAGGTCGGCCGCTCACAATGCGCGCACGGCAAAACTATACTGGTTTAAAACTCGTCAAACTAAACAACCTGTGCGAGGTGGTGTAAAATGCTGTGTAATTGACAAAATCAGAACAGGATTTAGAAAACTCAGTCTTCTGGATGGTACTGTGTGGATGCTTGGGAGTATACTGTAGCTGCTACCCCCAATGCATGACAAATTGATTGTGGACTCTCAAGAGCAAACAATGTGTTGTTTGCCTTCTGTTTCTTTGGGTCTTGTCTCGCAAGACGAGTCAAACTGAGAAGCAACTGGTGAGCTTCACTAGTTCATCATGGCACGTTTCCTGGATAGAATAGATACATTCAGGATAGCTCAGCTACAGATAGCCATAACCGTTCTTCATCAGCTGAACTTTTTTAGGGCCTGCAGCCAGTCGACCATTCACCCTTGGGATACAATGACTATTTACCATGGTTGCTTGTTTTATCGTTGCCAGGTGACTGCCTGAATATAAGGGATGAGCAAGAGTGCCGTCGCCTGCACTTCAGTCTGCGAGACTTGTCAACTATGGAGAGAGCTCTTGGACGACTGGCAGAGCACTTCACAGGAGAAGTAAACTTTGCCTATCGTTTTACGGATGGAGAAGCTATTGTGGAAAGGTAGGAACTTTATAAAACTAGGGTTCTGTGTGGTAATTGTGACCGAGTTGATGAAATAATTGGTTCAATATTTTGTTTCATCTCAGGTTGTGTAGGGTCTGTTTGTTTGGGACTCAAGGCAAACTGTATGCAGTTCACAGTGCTCTCCCTGACGTCCTTGGTCCTGACTTTATCGAAGTGTAAGCACAATTACTATAAAACATCTGCGATTCACTATTAGTTCCTTGTGTGTCACTTTTTGTTTGTCTTGACACATTTTTCTCAGTCGAACTTATATGCACACGCATTCCTCTTTGTGTAGTTTCCTTTAGTCTTTCCTTGCGTCGGTCCTTTTTTCTACTCCTCTTTCTTTTTTCCTGCTGTCTTTCTTCCTGTCTTCCTGCCTTACTTCTGTCGCCTTTCTTCATTCCTTGCTTCGTTCTTCACTTCGTACCACCCTTCCATGCTTCGTTTTTCATGTTCATCCTTTCTTCGCATCCCTCCATCCATCCTTCCTCTTATTTCTCCCCATTCTTTCATTACCTATCTCACTGTATCATTCACTAGCCATGCACAGGGTCTGGCAGCTCTACAGGCGTACTGTCACTGGATGTCACAGTACCACATGGAAACCCAGCGACAACAGCAACACCAGGAGAAATTTGTTGGTCTCGTGTCCACTGCTGTTAATGCGCTGGTGCCGTTGCTGGAGAAAGAGGTCTGTATTTCTCGCACTTTCCTATTTGTCTGTTCATCTTGTTCTTCCTGTGTTACTTTATTTCTGTCACCCTTGTTAGGTTCCTCTACTTTTTTGTCTCTCTCTCCTCGTTTGTTTCTGCCTTTTTCTCCTTTTTCCTGTCTGTCTCTTTTGTTATCTTTTATCTTTTGTTCCTTCCTACCTCTCTCTAGCACAACCTTATCCCTTTCCCTTGGAGCAGTTTTCCTTTCCTCCAGATACCTTCTGTAAAACTAATACCAAAGCCAATCACGAAGTATGTACTATAAGAAAATATTTTCTCAACGAATAAGAAGGCAAATTAATGTACGTTTGGTCTTATGTCGAAGAAGAAACCAATCAGCAGTGCGAGAAAACACCATCGTTACTTGCTTGCTTGCATGAGCAGATCGCAGTCGGGTATTGCTTTTGTTCTTGATTCGATCCCGATTCAGTTCGAGAATGCTTCCAAACTTGTTTCGACCAATCCAAACGCAAAACCAAAGCAAGCGGGTAGCCGTCCGAAAATCGTCCCTTCATGGTTGTCTTTACTGGCTGTGAGTTTGCTTCAAGCCACCGACCTTGTTGTTCACGGGAACGTCTTTTGCCCGCAGGTTCCTCCGAGGGTGTCTCTTCCTGCATCTCATCTTTTGAATTCTCTGACCAGTACAGTCAGGCCTGCCTTCTTCACGGCACTGGACAAAATTCAAACACTTTACCGTCAGGTTAACACAGGGTCTTTAGCTGATTTGCCTCTACAGGTTAGGAAACAAGTGTACCTTCTATTTTACGGGACAACAGTATTAGCGGAAATGTTGGCTGTATTGTAATTTGTTGTTGCCCTAAAATAACTGTATAAATAATAGAAGAGGGTGAGGGAGAGAAGACTGAAGTTTATACATTATGCGGAACCAAGGGAAGGGTATGAATGAAGCAGGGCGAAATATTAGGAAGGAGGAGCGGAGGGCGGACTAGAGGCAGGCAAGGAGAGGGACTAAGTACAGGTTGCAAAGAAGAAAATAAGACATGGCGAACCAAGACATGAAATAACAATACGGTTAATTTGTCCTGTTCTTTCTTGAAATATGTAAACAGTTAAAGGCTGAATTGGTTCCCAACACGAAAAACATTAATAAAAAGAAAAATAGGTATGTAGCACTTTTAGGTCAAAAGAAGATAACTTCTCCTCATACGAGTCGGATGGAAATGGATTCGACTTTCGGGTGCCTCAAAAATGGCGTCTCAAGGATTTCGGCGCTCAAAGCTCTATAGTTACACGAGAGGCCTCTTTAACAATTGTTCTCTGATACGTGTAGGTTCACACACTGGTGATGCGTTCTTTGTCCAACGCTCTTGTACTGCCCTGGCCCAACCTGCCTGATACAGCTCAGGTAAGCTTCAAAGTTTGCTGGCTTTCTCCTTGGCATACAGTCAACTCTCTCGTAACAGTCACCCCTTAAGACGGACACCTCTCTAAGATGGACACCTGGTAGGAGCGGTCCCCGCTGTTTCTTCAGTCATTTACTCTAAATGAACTGGAGCTGGTCTTGAGGGTGTCCGTTAGTGCTCGCCTTGTCTGGCTATCGACTCTCATTCCTCGCAATCAGCCACGAGTCTCTTCCACTTCTTTCTGTTCCTAAACCCGTGTTTTTCTCCTGATCCTTGCTTTCTGCCCCACTCCTGTTCTCTGTCCACTACTCTCACCCCCCTGGTCGCTTTTAAAAACGTACTTCATGTACACGAGGATTTAGTGAGACTCAGCCCGTGCCAAGGCTGTTTCTTTTATTATCTTTGGACAGGAGTGGGAGATGAGATCACAGAGCCACCACAACCTCGTGAGTGGTCTAACAGCACACTTTAAGGAACTTGTGAAGACGGCAAACTTTGCCGAGAATAAACAGCTCCAAGCGAATGGTAGGTACATATTAATCATGGAATGTGTGTAACAGCAGACTGAAAAATAAATAAATAAATAAAAAACTGCCACACGTTGATAAAATATGGTTTCCAGACGTGTTCAAGGAAAGAGCCATTTTCGGATAACTATCCAAATTAATTCTTGTAGCTGCTTTGGTTTTCGCGTTTCGTACACTTCGGATTGGTCCAAACAAGTTACTGGTAAGCAGCACTTTTTGTCAATCAGGAACTATTGCGGTATTCTTACGCAAGCAAGCAAGTGGCGATGGCGTTTACTCGTACTGCTGAATTGTTTGTTTCTTCAAAGTAAAACCAAGTGCGAATTACTTTGGCTTCTGATTGGTTGAAAGTGTCCTTGGAACCTCTGTGATTGGTGCTGTGCATACTTCAGTTTTGGTTTTTTGACAGTCATCCGAAAACGGCTCTGTAATGTAAGGTAATCGCATTCAAATAATGAAATGCTTAGGAAGAGCAATTGTCGGCGTTGCACACAAAATGGTTTAACAATTTCTGAACTCTCGCTTTCCTTCTGAATTATTTTAATTTACAAGTGTACGTGCATTTTAAAGTTGCGCCTCATTTCTTTTCGAAGCCAAAGCGTCCATTCAGTTCACGCTGCACATCTTAAGAGACCTGGTGGAGGCGGTGATGGAGGACCAAGTGACGAAGACCAAAGTGATCCTGTATCAGTCCATACAGGACACCGTGCAGCTCACACTCACTATCTTCCCGCTTTACACTCAACACCCAGGTGAGGTCTATTGAGTTTGACTAAATGTTCTTGTATATAAAAACCCTTGAACTTGACTAAATGTGCTCACAATCAAAAGCTCCTTAACTTGTCTAAAGGCACTTGTATGTAAAAACCCGTCATTTTTACTAAATGTACTTGTATTTCGTAGCCCCTAACCATGACTAAATGTGCTTGCATTTAAATGCCTTTAACTTGCCTAAATGTACTTATATTCAAAAGCCCGTGAAGATAAAAACTCTTTTTTTGAAGGTCAGCGAATTTAATTCTAGCCTTGAAAACGCCTTGACAGTTCTTGTATTGAAAGTCTTTCACTTTTACTTTATCGAAGAGCAATTCCAGTTTTAATGACGTATGTTGAAGTGGCCGCACAAATTCAGTGCACACTGGAAGTGAGGGAGGGTGCTTGCTGAGGTTGCTGTAGACGTTTTTTAACCTGAAAGCATTCCTTCTCATTATACCAATATTCTCTGCGTTTATTTCCAGAGGTAACCGATAAGATCTTGGGTTTTCTGCTGGCACTGTTCCAGAGTTTAAAAGTCCAGTGTGGGCCGGCAGTAACAGAACAGATTGTCCAGCGGCTACTGCACGTCTTCACTCATGATCAGCTCTCCGCGATAATCTTGCACGACAGCAGAGCCGGAGTTCAAGTGGTGGAAAAGTTCCTCAAGATCATGCAACTGCTCGTACAGGAACCCACTACGTCCTTTAAAGTATTTTTACCAAGCATCATATCGTTTTGTATGGAGCAGTTGTATCCTATATTGGCCGAGGTAAATGCTACATAACGCTATTGTAGAATGTCTGGCATGTTACGCTTTTCAATTTTTCGTGATACAATTTTGCACTAAAACCTGTTTAAGTGTACAACATCTCAACGTTTACGAGAAATTTGGTCTAAAACTGATGACGCATAATTACACTCAAAACTGCAGGAAAGTTTTGTATGCTGGCGAGTCTGCTCGATAGCATATAGCTAGTCTAGTTCTAGGAATCTTTGAAATTTGGCGCGCTTAAATTTTACCAAAATTGACTGGCAAGAGTGGTGTTACACTGATCCAGACGTTCAAAATTCACGCAACTTTTGTTGCAAGTTTTTTAAACATTTCCAAATATTGTAACGTATTACAGCACTACAAATATGGCGAAAAATTGTTCGAGATGGGTTGTTAGAAATTGAGGTTTATCACTCTCAGTGATGAAAGGGTTCTTGACAGAAGTGCTTCTTCTCTGCCACTTCAGCGTCCTTCTCCAGACATCAAGACCGAGTTTTATGAGCTGTTGCACCAGCTGATGCTGCATAACTGGAGATATTTCTTCCGCTCCTCGTTGTTGGAGCTCATGTCAGGCACGGAAACTGTGGAGAATCAGGAGCAGTTTGTGGCCATAATGCAGGTGAGGACGGAATCAGTGTCAATCTATAATCCTGTTGGGCAGCAGAAGTGTTTTAACAAACATGACTAAATTAGCAAACACTGCTTGACAGTTTAGGAGTTGCTAGTGAATACTGCTATTAGAATGTATACCGAAAGCATTTCAGTGGCCACACATTCATGACAGTTCAGGAGTCGGATTTTTCTAGATAGGTAACGTAAGGTAAGGTAACTTTATTTATACAGGGTAGCCCATTCAGCAATGAGGCTGGTATCCAGAGGGGCCTGTGATGACTAGATTGAGGCCAATCAAGTTTTGTGGGAGGGGGGAGTCTGCTCATACATCGGAATTGCTTTTCTGATGAAGTCTGTTGTCTGCAACATTTGCCTCTTTCCTGTCTCTTCTAGGCGTTTGGTCAGTCGTTTCTGCAGCCGGACATCACAATCTTCAAGCAAAATCTGGAGACTTTAGAACATCTTAATTCAAAATGCAAGCTGTACCAAAAGGTATGAAAATAAATTCACCTCACTGTTATAAAGGTTGCTAATGACATTTCCATAAAAGAAAATGTACGAATCAGTGGCGGGGACGGAAAAACACATCCTCAGAAACCAAGAGCGAAGGAGGATGGAGGGGGAGGGGATAGAAATAAGGAAGGAAGAGAAAAGTTCCTGATAACCCCCCCCTACCCCTCCCCTCCGTTTTTCTCCTCCACCGCCAACCTTTCCCCTTGCCCTACGATCTGCCCCTGGCCAACTGGCCGTTGTAGGTGACCGTTGCTGGAAGTTTACTTTGTCTTCCTCAGAAACTGTTTAAAGACAGCATGTTGTTCCAGTTTGTAAACGTGCTGCTGCAGGCGCTGGTGCATAGGTCACATGACCTGCTGCAGGAGGAGACCACGATCACCATCTACAACATGGCGTCGGTTCACTTTGAACATTTCTACGACGGTTTCCTGCCCCAGTTCTTGACGGGCTGCGAAGGGCTGGTGGCCTCACAGAAGGAAGAACTGGCGAGGAACTTTAAGTCTGACAAGGTGAGGAAGGCTTTCATGATCAGGGAAAAGTCAAGCTAAAGTAAGTTCTCTTAAGGTCAGGGAAAAGTTGAGGAATTTTGGGTTAAGTCGGGAATTCTATATTTCTGTTTCAGTTGGTGAAAAGTGAGGACATTTAGTTTTCAGGTTACTTTAGGATTTAGTTTAAGGCGTGTTGTTGTTTTCTCTCATATATTCAGTTTATTCAGGAAGCCAAGCTAAAAAGTTGTTCTAATTCCTTAGGCGAGAAATGTAAACAGATATATCTAAAATAATTTAGCATTTTTATTCGCTTAAAAATGCTTCCCTTTTTATCTCGGTTTTGGAGAATGTATCCCCTCCTCAAAGCTTATTATATTCTTCTTTTCGCAGGATCTGCCGTCTTTCACGCAAGGTATCCATCGCTTTGTGGGTGATTTGAGGTACTACAGATTGTGTAACAGTAGTTTGCCTCCTGGGACAGTCAAGCTCTGAGCTCGCACTTGAGTGGATTTGCTCGGCAACAGCAAGACTAAGCTTCACTTGGAAAAAAGCCTCCCTTGAAGTTTCTGCTCCAATACATTGCACAAAGTTCGTCAGTTTCAGTGTACCTTACGTGATACTTGACTTTGGGCCAATTCAATAGAACATTTTACAAGTGTATTTTACAAGTCAGACTGGTTTTACCACACGTTAAAACACTATAATTCAATACCACGGCTAAGTACTGTTGCAGTTATCTGTAGACCTGTATATGTAATGTTTTGTAGATTTGTGTCAAACTAGACTCTGTTTAATGCTCATTGATTATCTTCTGCACAAGTCTATTTTTCTATTGTGCGTAAATATTAGTCAAGAGCTTTCGCAAAAATGCAAATATAACTTACCAACTTTTTCTTTTGGTGAACACAGACTTACCCGAGATAGTGTGCGTAAATCGAACAGTCTTAGTCTATAGCAACATCTTCGTTCGTACCGTTTGGTGAATGCAATCCATGGCTGTTGTGTAATGAAGCAGATTCCACGCAGTTTGAAACTGGTAGTGTCAGTGTGTATTCCACTTTTCAATGGGTAGTGTTGGCAAGAAAATCAGCGAGAGAGACAACAATATTTTGTGGAAACTAACGTTCGCTTTTACACAGAGAATATTTATAATAACAGCGTGTATATTTACTAAGTTACTATCAGAGTCAAATAAATATGTTATTTAAGCTGTGCGGAATTTCATATGAATCAGTTTGCTTTATGTCATTCACTCAGCATGCATCTTGGTGGTGGACGTTCATTTTGGACCATCCCGAGCCTCTAAGCAACCGCGCTGGGGCTAAATTTGAGCGTGTGGGCCCGGTTGTTTGAATCTCGATTAAGCTAACTCATTTGATCAAAGACTAACTAAGAAGTTTGTTCTAGCTCAAAAGATAATAAGAAGTTGTTTTGTTAGCGAAAACTTCTCATTTCCTGGCGTTAAAATGTCAACAAAGAGGACAACCGTGATTGTAAAACTAAGCCTGGGTACGAAAATGGGAGGTTCCTAAGCTTCAGGACAACATGGCGGCAAATTTGTCCTCTTTATAGGGGAGAAAACCTCGTCTCCTTTCTGTCTTTCGAGCCCGAAAGTATGTCAGAAACAAATTACATTTTCAGGTAAGCATCCATTACTTACATTTCAAATTTTGATTATGCGCGACTTGTTGTCGATAACCGCATGAATCTCTTCAAACATTCAACAGTCCAGAAGAGCTCTTGCACTGCAAAAGGCAGTCGTTCCAGTTGCCACAGCGCGGAGGGCCCAAAGACTTTGCTCCAGATGGCACCCAAGCGCAAGAAACTCGTCTGAAGTGTATGCTGGGGGAATACGAATCCCTTCTGAAGGAGCAGAGAGTCATAAAAAAGTGAGACTGCTCTTAAAAATGATGTGCAGATTTACACTTATCATAGCCTTTTAGCTGCATGTGTAGTGTGTGCATACATATGTGTATTTATATAACCTAGGGATTGGGTGCAGCAGCAGACATCTACATTATTTATATGCAGTAATAATAAGTACGTGAAATATCCATTCCAGGAAGTTACAGGTAGGCTTTTGGTTTGTATGAAACCTCAATGTGCATGTTTGTTTTTCAGAGGGACAGTATCTGTTGGAATTTGGAATGCTGAGAGAAAAGTGGCAGAAATTACAACAGAGAAGGTACAACATTGTACATACATTTAATTTATAAGGTACCCTTCTTTTTTTTTTGTTACATTTAAATTACATTGCTACACATGTACATGTATATGATACTGTTTACTTAGACTGAATGTTAACACAGTTAATTGAATGATTGTGCATTAATTAGATTGATTAATCAGTTTTGCACCGATAATATCAACTGTACAATATTTTGGAGTAAATTATGTTCCTATACTACAGGGTCCATTCTGGCAGCATTTTGGAAGGAAGATTGCTGGACAGATGGAACTCTTACCAGAAGAAGCTCTGTATCTTGTAGAACAGGTACAAGAAATGAAATGTTTCTTTTCACAAGAGTATACACAGGCTCGAACTAAAATGCACCTAGACTTAGAGTTATGGATGGAAGCAGTTCCCCCTTTGGGAACTTGAAAGAACATAAGAGAAGTGTGGAGAAGCAATCTGCGATGCCATGCTTCTCCACATTTTTCTCGTGTTCTTTAAAATTCCTGCCTTCCTCTTTAACTAAACATAGCATGCTAACATGTGCTCTACTCCATGTTTACAAAATTTTTATCTATTTCTATTATAAATATGCATTTAATGTATGTTAATTTCATTTGCTATCCAGGGATATCTGGAGTTGTTTTACGAAGGATTACCATTGTCGTTCCAACAGGTAGGACAGTACTGTACTGTATGTACTACAGTCAAAACCCTCTTTCTGATCACCCTTGTAAGTGACCAGCTCTAGTTACAATAGTTACGACCACCATTGTGAAACCCCGTTTGAATTGTCACTCAGACTCTGTAATTAGAAGCTGTTGTAAGCGACTGCTCTCGTAACCAACCACAACCGCTCTTGGGAATTACCAACTGGTCTTTTCCTTTGTTTTAAGCTCTCATAAGTGACCACTTAAAAGGTCTGACTCATATTAGTCAACACTTTACTGTAAGTGAACACTCCTTGATTGCATTTACAGTAATATAATGACATATAGTGCGCTAATGTTTCATTTGATAATCTCAATCTAAAAGTTCAAGGGAGTTTTAATTGGCTGGAGCATCCAAGAGGCTTATCATAAAGCTAAAAGCTCTTGTAAGCGACCATCCTCTATTGTTTCAGCGCCCAGCTCTAGTTACAACCACTTTTTCTTAATTCCTGAGGTGGTTGCCTGCGAGAGCGTCAACTGTAATAAACGCTTACCATGGGAAAATTGCATGGTCTCACCAGAATACATGTATGATTATAAAATATGAGTTGTGTGCCTCTTATTCTTTTTGAAAGTCAGAGGAAAGGGAGAAGGTTATCAAATATAAAATGCTCATTATCAGGTTGTTTTCTGAGTGTGATTAAATACAGGTGTTTTTCTAATCTTCTTCTTTACTAATCCAGTTCAGTCACATCAATGTAAATATGATTATCAGTCTGTATAAACTTGCTTTTGTTGTTTTCATCAGGCATATTCAGTGCTCCTTCCTCAGGCATTCCCCTTTGAGCACTATCTTGTAAGTCTTCTATAAACTAATTTTTAATGTCATGGTATGGTTTACATGTACATATGTGCTATGCTCTAATTAACAGCATTTAAAGTTGTGTTTGCGGCTCCAGTTCAATACTGTCATTTGTCAAACTAATGTTGTGATGAAATATACTTGCAACAGATTTTCATGGCACAATGGAAGTCAATACTTGAATAATCATTTTGCATACTGTAACTCTGAAATGCCACACATGAGTAGTAGAGCCTCACTTTTGCTAAGCAAGAGTATTGGCAAGGATAAATTAAGTAAAACAATCCTAAGAACTCAGAGAAGTCATTTTGCAGACTTCCCAAGAAAACCTTGCACCTTGTGATTGTTATAATGTATTGTTGGTTTAGTGTAGTAACATTCTTGACATAATGTTTCCAGGTATATTCATATCTTTTACGGCTGGGATTCATTGTACTAAGACACAAAACCAGGTACAGTTTATGCTTTATTTATCACCTGATTTTTTCAGACTTTTCTGGACTTTAACTTACTTATGGATTATTCCTGACTTCCAGCTTTTCCTGACTTTTTCTGACTTTGACTCATTTCTCCTGACTTTCCTGGCTTTTCGGAGTTTTAATGGAGTTTAACAGACTTTTATTGAAGTTTTCTGGTTTTTCTGAATTTTCCTGGGGTTCTCCTGAATTTTCCTGGGTTTTTCTGACTTTTTCTGAGAGTTTGGAAAAGTCAGGAAAAACCAGAAAAAGGTAAGAAAAGCCCTGTGAATGTCCAAATAATGTTTGGAAAAGTAGTGAAATGTTATGAAAAGTCCATTGAAGACTGTCCACTGAAGTCTGCAAAAGTTAGGAAAAGAAGAGAACTTTGGTGGTGAGAGCTATAAAGAACTACACTGTATTATCAATTTATTATGTGCTACTCTCTGCTTTGTATTCAGAAGTTCTTCAGAGGAAGGCAAGACATCAGATGTTAAAGCACAAGCAAGCTCCAGCCAGAAGGTCCAAGCTGACATGAGTAACAGCCCATTACTGACTGGTCCTGTGTCCCATTTGTGGACAGACAAAGAGGGCTGTGTGCCACTTGTTCAACCCAGTGATGCAACATCAACAGGTATGTCACTATGTTCATTACTGGGGGGGACAGGGTGGGGTAACAATGTTGGTTGCTCTTCAGACTGTAGATTGATTTCAAGCATTTAATGTTTTATAATTTCTGTTTGCCTGGCCTGGAATTTACCTGCCCTAACCCCATCAACTCTATTTTTTCCTTTTCCATATTTCATCAGTTTAGAAAAGGTGGATTTGATCAGAAAACTGATCAAACTTTGCACTGTATTGCTGGTACATTTTCTTCTTTCTTCTCTCCCCTCCCTCCCTGACTATGTGCACACCTTCTAGGGGAGGGGAGGGAAGGATCCTGACCCTGATCATGGCTGTTTTCTCTTTCAGCATCAGTTTTATCAAAACTCCAAGTTGTGAAGACTTACAGGATGAATGAAAGCTCAAACAGGTAAACAGACCATGTCCATATTGACATTACACTGTACATATGTACCATGTTGCATAAAATTTTCAGATTTTCCAATCTGTGAAAATTCAATCCCATAAAATTTAACTCCTGCCAAGAAAAAAAATTATCTGTGAAAATTTACCCAATTTATTTAGATTAATTACTGAATTTCAATTAAAATGACTGTGAAGTATAACAAAATAACAATATTTTCTTTGACAGGAATTTGCCTGGGATCCATGAAAAATTGTTCACAGTGCAGTTAAATCCAAAATCCAAATTCTTGAAAATGGGTATTATATCATACCCACATATCCTTCCAATATTTGACACACTCAAAGGTCTTCACATATTCAATACTGCATGTGTCCACATTTGGGTCAAGTTCGCTGAGGCTGCACTGCACTCTTTGATGTCAGAAATTATTTCTTATACCAATATAACTCAACTGCACTTTGCAGCTCTGTGACATCTCACAATATTGCATTTGATGTCTACCAACCAGGGGTGCACTTCAAAAAAACCAACCCTGGCCTGCTGTATCTGTGTATCTCTATCTGCAAGTAAGTTGAGAGTCTTGTGCAGCATTGTACAGTAACAATTTAAACAAGTTGCACTAGTTCGTATGTGGTCTGTAACTTGTCGGTATGTGTAACAGAGCGTGTACAGTATAGGTACAACTACATTTATAACATAGTCACGATACAAGCCGCGCGCTGATTGGTCGAAAACCGTGGTTTGCCAGAGTATAAACCACACTTACCCGTGGTTTATAAGTTATAAACCACGCTTACGTCATCCTCTGGCAAAAAAGAGAAAATAATGCGAGAATGGAGTCACCAATGCCCAACTTCGAGATAAAATTTGGCTTTAAGTGAAGGCACCGGCTAGTACGGTTCACCGTGAATCGGTAAAGAACGTGACCTCATCAAAAAGCACTTCAACAGTTTGGAGAGGGAAAATCTATGTCGAAGAACGGCAAGTTTCTTGTCAGCGTCGTGGAAAGCGACTCGGTTTAAGCACTGTCCCTAAGTACAGCATATTTGGGAGTCACATTACATCAGTGGGTTGTTTGAATGAAGTTGAATGCTTCAACAAGGAAGGAGAGAACAAATCATTCAGTTGAAGAAGGTCAGCCGTGAGCAATCACTGAACATGAACGGCGAAGACAGACGAACAGACGTGCTTGTAGTGATGCAAGAGAAAAAATTTCCGATGATGTGGCTGAAAAAAATGATTGAAGAATTTTCGGACGGACTTTAAATGATTGTACTACGAGGTAGAGTCAAGAAATCGGTAAGTTTTCATTCACACAATTTTCGAGTCGGCCGTTGGAGCATTTGTTGATTCCCTTCAAAATTGCATTTTATGCACTAGCCGACTGTATGATTTCATGTACTTGTAGTCCAAAGTTCTACAGGAAATATAGTTCTTTACTGTGAGATGTTGTCTAATTTTATAGAACAACGGCCTGGTTGAAAAATTGAAGTGAAACTGTACTGACTTGGCAATTCGGACCGCCGAGCCGTTTAGGCGAATCTATTTTTTCATCGCTGTTAGCATTCCAACATTTTTGATGAATAAAGACAGTTTTATTGTGAAAGTTTTTAAGTTCTATGTTATAAAACAAATAAACCAGCTTCAAGCGTGCTCCGCTCAGAAATAAAGCACTTAGCAAGTGCCGAGAGCACTCAAGAAGTGGGGAAAAACGCTCGCCTTCGGCTCGCGTTTCTCCCTACACTTCTTTCGTGCTCTCGTCACTTGCTGCGTGCTTTATTTCTGAACGGAGCACGCTTGAAGCTGGTTTATTTGTTAAGTACATGACTGTAGATCTGTAGTGCAGTCTAGAAAATCTATGCTGGTATCTGATAGTCTTGAAAAGTAGCTTCTCGATTTACATGTGCGGTTGTACTCGTAAAATTCTGACAAAATGATTCAGGGAGAGATGATATGATTGTAAAAACAGTCAGACCTGTAAATTATCCTGCATGCACAATGACATTGTTTTCTGCGAATTTACATCCGAATTTACAAAATATCATAAGAATGCTGAACTATCTATAGTACTGAACTGATAAATACCTGCAACATTTTTTTGAGGTTCGAGCGGCAAATGTGCAAGTTTTTAGCCGGATCCCAGGACATGCTCCCCAAATTAATAATGGTAATAGGACTGAGTGGAGTCCGATTCGGTCTGTAATCATACGAGTGATTACGAAATCGGACGACCGCGCTTCGCGGGAGTCTGATTTCGTAATCACGAGTATGATTACAGACCGACATCGGACGACACGAAGTCCTCTTACCAATTAATCATAAATATTACAATTTCTGAGAATGAAATGATCATATAGCTTCAGCGTCTTCTCCTGTACTATACATAAAAACAAAGCATCAAGAAGTACTTCATCGCCGATCTATTTTAACACGCGCGTACACACGGTTCGGCGTTTGTAAACACGCCGCTTGTTCGTAGTTATCTAGCTCTCAGTTATATCAACTTAAAATACTTGAGAGAAAGAAGAAGCTAATTTACCCAATGATTTGAGTTGAATGCGGATTTTTGAAGTAAAAGTAAAAAATGTGTAAGTTCTTTACACTCAGTAAAAATCAGTAAACCCATCACGAACTCACAAATTGAAAGACAGTTTATTTCGACTTTTCAGGTTTACATTTTTTAACATAACAGGTACTTTGAAACTCAGAATACTAGTTTATTTTTTTCACAGAAGTTTACTCCAAAGCATTCAAAGGAAATATTCAAGACTGAAAAAATCTGTATCTTAGCGGGTCGGCACAGCAATTACAAACTTACCGATTTCTTGACGGCTTAATTTTCTAGGAGCGTTTGTCCATCACAGTCCATCACAACAAAGTTAAGTTTCTTCCATGATTTTGAAATGAATTAACGACGTTCATTGACATTGGCCGAGCCGTAAGTTTCAGAGTGTCTATAGCACAGCATGCTGGCGTTGTCGTGAACTAAACAAACGCGCCCGACCGGCGAAAAGTTCCTGTCTTCTTTCGTTACATAGTGACTGTTCACGTTCTTTGATTGACCACAAACTGTTCCTTGCATGTTAAGGTATCAGGATACCCTCCGGACTTTGCCAGATTGGAAAAAAAATTTTTTGGCTTAACGAAATTACTACATGTTTTACCTTGTGTTTCTGAAAACAAAATTTGGATACCTATTTTTTTCCCCGAGATATTTAAACGAAAGGATTTTATCTTTCTCTTTCTCGCCGGAAACTAGCTGTCAGCAGATCGTTAGTGTCACCCGTAACTGCGCAGCATGCGGCTTGCGCGTCAGTCGCGCAAAACAATAAAGTACAAATTTTAGCCGCGCAACAGGTAACGCATGACTAACAGCAAATCTGCAAGAATAACGAAATACCGCAAGAAGTCTTTCCTTGTACGCCTTTGTGAACGCTTTTCTATGTTTACGCTGAAACAAATTAAATATAACCACGTGAGCGACGAAATGTCACAACGTGTGATTCTTGCACAATGCCGGTTTATAAACCTAGAGCAGCGCGTGGACCATGCTCGATGATGGTGGCTCAAGAGCACTCCTGCTTTTCGCAGCTCTCTTTTTAGAACGAGTTTGTCGTTTGCTTGAACTCATTCCGAATTCCAACTGTGGCTGCAAAAGGTTGAATTGGTGTTGAGTGGTGAGTGCAACTGTGAAGGGAAAATAGATGTTGCAAAACTTACCCCAACGAAGCGTTGATGTCCGTAGTTATACACGGCGGTCTTTTGTGCTGCGTGTTTCAATTACCTACAAAGATGCCTGGAAAGTCTCTATGCGAAAGCACTAACTGCGGTGTTTTGACAGATTGCTGACAGATGAGGCGATTATGTAAACAGGTTTCCGGCTCCCTGGTCAGAATCTTTTAAATGTGTTTTTCTCGGTGTTTTTAAAACGCGGAAAAGTGTTTCTTTCGGAAACCTGCATTTCAATGGATTTTAATCGATTGGCTTGAAACTTGGCAAATATGTGAATGAATATCAAAGCTACAAAAAGGTGTCTCCGATTTTATTTCTTTTTTTTCGTTCGGAAGATATGTCCGCTTTTGTCTTGCGCATAGCTAGAAATATGATCGGCCAACTTTAAAAGTCAATAACTTTGTATATGGACAAGATATCAAAATTCGGAGACACCTTTTTTTTCTTCATTGTGTCAACAGTAAGCTGAAACAATAAATAATCAAATCGGGTAAAATCCGAGTGACATTAGGCTTTTTTAATGAGGCAAGGTCAAAATTCACTCGGAAGCTGATAACTTTCTTTCTTTAGCAAATTCAAAAAATATAAAGCTTTAAACTAAATCTGTGATTGTTGAGCTTTCAGAAAATATATACTTTATTATTAGTTAAATGTAACGCTAGCGCGAAAAATGGGTTTGAACGCATGTCGTTCATGAGGGTATCCTGATACCTTAAGTTGTCCAAGAATTAACAAAATTCGCCTTTCGAGAAGCCACAAACTCACACCGGCAATCGAGTTTTCCACTGAAAATCAGTGTAACGCTGATTGGTGCATTTAAATTTCACTCTTGCTTATGATTGGTCAAGCCAACTGTCCGATTACAGAATAAAGAAGTATCCGATTACAGAACAATAGGTGTCCAATTAATGATTAATCGGGGGGTTTATGAACCAATCACATTCGAGGAAATTGTAATATTTATGATTATTGTTTTAATCTATAGCTAGCCTGTAATGCAGGTGTTCCCGTTCTTTTTCAGGCAAAATTCTTTCAGGAAGAGGATTTGTGGTGTAGCAAAAGCTGCGGAGGGGGAAGGGGATGCGGGAGGAAAATGGTGAGGGGAGGGAGGCGGAGGGAACTCGTCCCTTCCCAGTTCTCGCCAGCCTCGCCTCAGTCCTACTCCCGAATGAATTTTGCCTGAAACCGAATGGGAACGCCTGCATTGCAGGCTACTTCTCTACTTTCGTATTCAACGGTTGAAGGCTCTTTTAGATTGTAAATCTGTCAAAATCTGTTCATAAGTCGCCAGTAATTGTTGAGGAGATTGTAATATATCGGGGTACGATAAACGGGCAAGCTACCGAAAACAAAATGGCTACTGAGCTAAAACCTAATACACGTGCAACTCGCTCGGTCTTAGGCTCCGACCGAGTCCAGATCCAATGTAAATATATTACACTTTTCCCTTCCTGAACAGGGCTGTTCAGTCACTTGGGACATCAACTAGAACGATAACTAAACGAATAGTGTCAACAGGGCTATATCTTCACAGGTCTAGCCTCTGGGGCGGGTTCCTGACTCGTTTGGGATAATGCCTCAGGGGAGGGCTGGCTACAGCTGGAGATGTCAACAGAGCTGAAACCATTGGAAGTGTCTGGGTGGGACTTCCTTGAAAAGTAGGCATTGGAACCTCTTCCGGAATGTGGTCGGGGAAGCATGTTGGTACATCCTTAGTGAGCATCGGAGAATCCAACACCAGCTGAGCTGACTTGGCTGTAAAAGAACTGAGCAGCTCTTCTGAGGCGGTACTGGCCGGAGCGAGAGGGATGGATACTTCTTTGTTAGTCTCCATCAAATGACCCATGTGGACATAGCGAGTCTTGTTTGCAACTCGTACCAAGAAGTTTCAGGGTCCACAGCTTTTGAGTACGACTCCTGAAACCCACTTTTCTCTTCCTCCAAGGAAATTCTTCACCAGAACTTTTTGGCCAGGCTTGATTTCTCGCCATTTCACCCTGCCTTGTTCATGGTACTTCATTTGTTGTGCTTGCTTGTGAGCCACTGTGGTCTCCAGGTCTGGTTTCAGTAGACTGAATTGGGCATGTAGCTTCCGTTTCAGAAAAAGTTCAACTGGAGGTACTCCGGTCACAGTATGGGGTGTGGTTCGGTTCAGGAGTAGGAAATTTGCCAGCCGATGTTGAAGGGTTAGTCTCTTCTGTCCTTGTTCCACCTCCAACAGTTGCTTGATCAATGCATCTTTGGCGATCTGTACAGATATCTTAGCCACACCATTCGTGGCAGGATGATATGGGGGCACCAAGGTATGTTTGATACCATTCAAGTATGCAAACTGAGCAAATTCTTGACTTGCAAGTTGAGACCCATTATCCAAAACAATTTATTCTGGAATTCCGAATGAAGTGAATAATGTGCGCAATGTCTCAACTGTTTTTGAGGTTGTAGTGGTTGTCATTGGGAATACTTCTAACCACTTAGAATGGCTGTCAATGATGATCAGGAACTGTTGCTTGTTCAATTCGGCATAGTCGATGTGGACTCTTTGCCACACCTGAGTGGCCCACTTCCATGGGTGCAATGGGGCCACTGGAGGGGACTTGCGTACAGCTTGACAAATGGAGCACTTCCTCACTTTGTCCTCTATGTCTTGGTCCAACTTTGGCCACCAGAGATAACTTCGAGCCATGGATTTCATTCTGCACATCTCTGGGTGGACTTCGTGCAGTTCATTCAACAACCTTTCACAAAAAACGGTTGGATTCACCACCCTGAGACCCCACAGCACATATCCTTGGTCTGCTGACAGTTCAGTTCGCCTGTTAAATTAGGGTTGTAAACTGGGGTTGTCTACCTTGCCAGGCCAACCATTCATGGTGTACTCCCACACTTTAGAGAGTAGGGTCTTTCCTGGTAGCTTCACATATCTCTGACGCAGTGATGGGTAGTTCATCCAAATATGTGAAATAGAAGATCTCTGCTTCCTCTGCTACTTGAGGTTTCCCGGGCTCTATGGTCTGGGGTAGCCTGGATAGCGCATCCGCATTACCATGGTCCGCTGACTTCCTGTATACAGTATCATATTGGTTTGCTGCTA
The DNA here is from genome assembly GCA_964036295.1 of Plumapathes pennacea. NCBI lineage: Eukaryota > Metazoa > Cnidaria > Anthozoa > Antipatharia > Myriopathidae > Plumapathes > Plumapathes pennacea. The sequence goes on along the minus strand of OZ038465.1, from coordinate 7,657,248 downwards.
ATATAAGCGCCCATCTTTGTAGCCGTGAAGCCGCCAATGTTGGTACCACATTCTTGGGACCCAAAATCGTTGTTAGAGGCTGGTGGTCCACTTCCAGAGTGAATTTATGGCAATTACTATCACTGAGAAGGCTGAACGAGATGGGGTTGTAAAGCTTTATTACCGAACAATAAGAATAAAAAAAATACCCCCAGGATGTGGGGGGAGGGTGCTTTCGCGGCTAAGAGATTACAGAACTGAGCCACGCGAGCACGAGGTAATAGCTATAAAAGCTTTAGGTTAATTATTAATTGTACTAATACCCATTACTTATTTTAACCAAAGGTTAAAATCCTCAATTACTATCACTGAGAAGGCTGAACGAGATGGGGTTGTAAAGCTTTATTACCGAACAATAAGAATAAAAAAAATACCCCAAACCCAAAGGGTAGAAAAGAGAAGTTAGAAGGGGGAAAGCCGAGCGGTGATAGACTTGAGGATTTTAAACTTGTTGTGTTCAGACAGCGTCAAATATATTAAGTAAGCGTCACTTTTCCAATCTCCTTGCCCCTTGATAAACTCAGTAGGTGCCTGGTTGTTGAAAGCGAACGACGCGCCGCCTCTCCGGAAACTGTGAGAGGAGTACTTCGTGGGGTCAGCGCCGACGGCGGAAATAGCAGCTTTGATGAAAGCGTTGTAATGGTGCGCGAGAACAGGGGAGTAACTGCGATGCGTAGGAATAACGAATAAAGGCATATGAGGCTGTAGCGGTGTGCTGGCCATGTATTGTTGAAGGGCGGTGACGGGGCATAAAGGGGAACCTGAGATGAGTGGGAGAGGGATTTCTAACATGTGCTGATTAAATTGAATGGTTTTGGTTCGCATGATGCGAAGGCAGGCTCCCTGGGGGGGGAAACGGACACAGGAATGTGTTCAGTGCATCGCTTGTGGGGAACGGATGTCAGACAGGGTGCGCGGAACTAAGTTTGAGATGCGTAAAAAAGAGAAAAAAGCCACTAAAATTAGAGCGTGCATGCAAACATGTAGTGCATTGTGAGGATCAAACAACTGCAACATGCGCAACAGCAACTCTATGGTGATGGGGAGCTCACGCGCGGTGTAGTCACCTAAAAGTCTACGTACTGCTTGCTTCGTGATAGTCAAATCGTAATCGTGAAGAAAGTTGTAACTGAAGCCGCCTGATTGGTTAATGTGTTGAGCGATGCTAAGGTAATTGAGGACGGAGCGATAAGATTTCAAAGAACACGACAGGAAGGCTAAATATGACAGATAAATAACTTTGGTCACCAGAAATGGCCGGAAGGAGAAGTAATCGCAAAACAAGAGGTAACTGCGGAGATATGAGCGCAGTGTCTTTTTGGTAGACTCTTGAAAGGCAAGCGACCGCAGCTGATGCAGATGCTGAAGTACAGCTTCCCGCTGGGCTGGGAAGACAACAAAAAGATAGAAAAAACAAATAAGACCGTTGCACGGATCAAAGCGAAAAGGATTAACTAAACTACTAGAGGACTCTAAGAGTCCGTCGTGAGCAAGGTTGCTACGTAATACTAAAGTTAAAAATACTGTCCTCCAAGGTCACTTCTGTGAGATTGAGGTCGGTTGTTTTTGTGCGCACATGTTCAGCGCATTTGGCACTGCTATGGAACCGGCTGAGTGCGTCTGCGAGGGAGTTGGCGTGGGTGCTGATATGGCGGGCAGTGAGGTTAATGTTGTTGAGCACTAAGCAAAGCCAAAGCTCTCGTAGGCAACGTTGCATGAATAAATCGGAGGAACGGCGGGAATTGATAGCGTAAACGCACGAAGAATTGTCCGTAAGAAGCTTGACTGATAGACCTTTGAGCGAGACATGCCAAAGTTTGACGGTCACGACAATCGTGATGAGTTCCAGCTGATTGATGTGCAAACCGAACGGCAGACGAGTATGAAAATAGAATTCATTGGCCACCGTCAGACCAAGAAGGTGATAATCATGTGGATCGACGGGAATCTGCCGATAAGCGCGTTTTAAATCCTTTTTGAAAACGGGACAGCCTGGCCCTTTAGAGTTGACAAACTCCACGAGCCGGTCGATGCCAGGAAGGCGCAGAATGTAAGGCTCTGATAAGTACTCGTCTTTATCAATGCCATCGTTGACAGCTGCGAATTTCGGAAAACTAAGATCGTGAACCATGCGTGGTTCGGTGGAGTCGCACTACGGCACGCACTGCAACGGAGCAATCGCGCAAGGGACACTGAAAGGGTTCCCCGGGAAATGGGCCAGTAATAGCGTTGTAATCAAGTTCCTTGTAATGTAGTCAGATAAAAAAGACGTGCTTGCGGGGTGACGGCGGACGGGTGATTGTGGAGAGTGGAAGTGGGGATGATCGGCGAATTGTAATTGATAGGCCAGCCGTATTTCAAAAACTCGACGACAGCACTGTCGTGATAATGTTTAAGGTAGTGGTCCCATTGTTCGATGTAAAAAGACGACGGGACGGGAAGTTTGGCACCACGGAAATTGTAGTCGGAAAAACTCCTCACTGCTTTGGCGAGTTCCACTGGTGACAAAGGAACTAGTCAGGCCTGGGTGGGGTTCGTGTTTGCGGTCGGGGACGAGACATTTGTGATGGGATACTTCCGTTTTGGGCAATGTAGCATCGGATGCTCTGGGGAATCACACACGCGACAACGATGTGAAGTTGTGTATGAAGCGCTAGTTGTTTGGCATGCACATTGGCCGGTGTAATTCCAGTCCCGGCATAGGTTATCTCGCGGGGGTGTGTTGGGGCGGGAGCTGGATTGCGTAGAAGAGCGCTGGGCCGGTGGCTGGGAGGGGCGGAGATTGTTGTGGCTGAAAAATGTTTGGGACCGCTCGCGGATGGTGTCTGAGTTGTTCCAAGTTATACGGCCCTGCTCAACGGCGGTCACAATGGCCAAATGAAAATTGTGGACACAAGGCCACGTGTAAGTCGCGGCGCATTGCATTAAAAGTTGGAGATGACTGATGAGGACGGGATGGGAGAGGTTGGGTTGCTCCTTGACATACTCTAAATAGCCATACACAAAGTTGGGCAATTCTAGAGAATCGTGTGAGAGGGTACCTTGTGTGGAAAAGACGTAGTTGTGCGGGAAGGACGCCCCGGCCTTCTTCTTGTCTCGACGTTGTTCCAGCGTGGGGAAGTTCGCGGCTTCCAAATCGTGGAGATGGCGTGGCGTCGAAGCCGCTAGGGTGTCGTGCAGAGCACTAGGTGCATTGCTGGGCTGGGCGGCTTGAGGAGGCGCGGGTGAAGGTGAATGCTTGAGCTGCGCAAGCTCCAGCTGTGCCCTAGTGATTTCCAGCTGGAGTTTCAAGTTTTCGTGCCTGAGGCGCTCCAACTCGAGAGAAGATTGTTGTTCCGGCATTGAAACGGGTTCTGTGGCTGTGAGGGCTTGGAAGATCTCGTGGATCTTTTGGTACTTTTTCGTTTTGGGCGTGCTCTTTCTTCGATCGGCCGCTCCTCGTCGAGAGGCAAAGATGACATAAGGGCGGTTAAGTTATCCACGTCATAAATGTAATCGTTTGAGGCCATGGCGAAGTTGCTGCGGTGGACTGGTTTGCTTCCGAAGGAGATTGCTTTTCGCGTGAGAGTTTCGGATTTGATGCTTTCGCGGCTAAGAGATTACAGAACTGAGCCACGCGAGCACGAGGTAATAGCTATAAAAGGCTTTGGGTTAATTATTAATTGTACTAATACTAATTACTTATTTTAACCTGGTTAAAATCCGCCATAAAGGGACTGGTGGAACTTCGTCACCCCAAAGATAATTCCCAGTGCTTCCTTTTCTAGTTGGGAGTAGTTCCTCTCACTAGCTGCCAGTGTTCTGAAAGCAAAAGCAATGGGCCTTTCTTGACCATCCTCCATTACATGGGAAATGACTGCCCCCACTCCATACGAGGAAGCGTCTGTGGCCAGTTTCAGCGGTTTCTTCATGTCAAAATGCACCAGCAGTTGACTTCCTAGAAACTGTCTCTTGCACCTCTCAAAAGCTGCTTGGCACGGCTCAGTCCACTTCCAAGGACTGTTCTTTTGTAGGAGTTGATGCAACGGTTGCAAGGTTGTGGATAGGTCCGTCACGAACTTCCCAAAATAGTAGAGTAATCCCAGAAAGGACTTCAACTCGGTCACATTGGTCGGTGCCGGGGCTTCCTGTATGGCTTTCACTTTGCTTGGCAGGGGATGAATGCCTTCTTGGTCTACAGCATGTCCCAAATAATCCACTCTGGGTTACAAGAACACGCTCTTCTTCCGATTTAATCTGAGCCCATGTTGCTCAAGCCGGGTTAAGACTTCCTCCAACAGCTCCACATGGCTGGCCACCGTCACTGTGCTGATTAGTATGTCATCCAATCTGCACTTGACATGATCCAAGCCTTGCAAGATTTGCTCTAGAGTGGCTTGGAAGATGGCGGGAGCCGAGGAGACGCCAAAAGCTAGTCGGCGTTACTGGTATAGCCCCTTGTGGGTGTTGATGGTCAACAGTTTCTGGGAGTCGGGGTGTAGCTCTAACTGTTGGTAGGCATGGGACAGATCAAGCTTGGTGAAATACTTCCCCCCTGCCAGAGTTGCAAATATCTCCTCAGCATTTGGTAGGGGATACTGTGGGACTTCTACATTCTGGTTGACTGTCACCTTATAGTCTCCACATAGACGTACGGTGTTGTCTGGTTTGGGAACTACTACAATTGGTGTTGCCCACTCACTGTGTTCCACTTTGGAGATGATTCCGTTGGCTTCCAGTCTCTCCAGTTCTTGCTCTACAGTTTCTTTCAGCGCGTAAGGCATGGCTCTGGCCTTACAGAACACAGGCGTTGTCCCCTCTCGCAGCTTAATCTAGGCCTTGAATCCTTTCAAGGTACCATATCCGTCTTGAAAAACCGCTTTGTGTTTCTGCAGCAGCTCTGCTCACAGGCAGCCCACAAGGTATTACTAAGTCACGCATGATCGGTCAAGGTCTGATGACGTCACGGCCGATCGGTTAATAAGGATTTGTATGGGGACATTTTACGCTTGAAAATAAAATAATCTTACTCCTGAAATTGGTCAGATAACATTACGAGTCCTTACTTACCGCTTATGGTGACTTTCGAGGCGATTTGGCGCCGATTTAGTGATTTTTTTTTGTGGTGATTGTGTATGTACTAAAAATTTGAAAAGGCAAGAAGCCAAATGTCTAGAATTCCCTACTCGCTCTTACATAATCGCCGATTTCTCCCTGAAATCATCGCTTAAACGCCATCCGGCTCCGGCACAGAACAGAGCGATGACTAGACTTCTCAGACACATCGACATGCAGCCGATAAACGCTGTTTCTCGATGCGAAAATGCTAGCGAAAGTTTGGCAACTTCGATTCCTAGATCATCGGACTGACAGTTATGCATGGACCAGAAAAAAACCGTTGGTGTCAATCTGAATCCCCACCACCCCTCCCCAAGTGACAATTTTTCAAACATTCGTTCGAACTGTGTGCGCCGACCTCAACCGGCTGGGGACAATTGTGGGCGATAAAATCTACCAGAGTTTTGCAGCGTGACTGTAGCTGTAGCTATATAAGCGCTTTGCTTTCGAGGTGGCTTTCATTTCGTTGCCAGTCGATCAATTACAGTACTGTATAATGTCAAAATTTCCCCAGCCGGGTAGGGTCGGGCACACGGTTCTAACGAACGTTTGAAAAATTGTCACTTGGGGAGGGGTGGGGGGGGGATTCAAATTGACACCAACGGTTTTTTTCTGGTCCATGCATAACTGTCCGATGATCTAGGGTAGATTCTCCCTCTGGCCTTGATATTCCACTGGTACCTCAATGATACCAAGCAGAGGTACTTGTTCTCCTGAGTAAGTTTTTAACCTGGTGTGCACACGGTGACACGGTGTCTCTTTCAACGGCAGATGTTGTAATTTATCCCAGTAGAGGTCTTCAGGCAACACAGACACTGCTGCTCCCGTATCCACTTCCATCTTCACCAGTTTCCTATCTATGTGGACATCAACCTTGTAAGCTGAGCCTTCCTTAGCTATATAGACTGTGAACAACCCAAGCTCCTCACTATCGTCTGGAAGCTCCTCGCTATTGTCTCCCTCCAAGTGCTTGTGGGTTGTACTTGGGTTGAAGTTGACTGCTTTGAGCGACACATTTTTGCTATGTGTCCTTGTTTCCCACAAGCATGGCATTTCTCTTTCCTAAATCGACATTCACTTGACGGATGTCTGGCCCAACGACGACCACAAACGACGCTGCTTGTTGCCTTGTTTGCTGCTCCCACGAGTTTCCGAGCGGTGAATCGTTGATTTCCTTCGGACAATTTGTCGATATTGGCTGAACTTTCTGCCGTTAAGCCTGAGCTTGGTTTAAACTCACGGGTATTCTTTTCAGCCAACTCCATGGCTACAGAAATTTCTGTGGCTTTCTCAAATGTCAGGTTAGCTTCTGACAACAACTTCCTCTGCACTGCGTCGCTTTTGAGTCCGCAGACCAATCTATCTCGGAGAGCTTGCAGCAAAAAAGCACCAAAATCACATTTTGTGGCTAACCTTTTTAGTTCGACGATGTAGGACGCCACCGACTCGTTCTCCGCTTGGTTTCTCTTGTGAAATTTGAACCTTTCAGCAATGATAAGGGGTTTCGGCGCGTATCACGAACTCTTCGTATTCTGTCTCACTTGGCAAAGGTGGAGCGATTAGCCGGGTTCTTCAATAGTCCGTAGGTTTGTGGCAGCCCATGCTCCTGGGGTCTGTCTGTCACAGCTCTGAGTACGATTTTTTGCTGATATCTACGATAAAATAAAATTACGAAAAATATCACGCTTTTACGTCTAGTAATTGTGTCCTGGATCTCTTTCGAACGCTTTGGAGCCGTTTTAGAGCTAATATAAAGATGTTTTAAACTATGCTCCCTCGCAGGGTGCCCGTACTCAGAGCTGTGATAGACAGACAGACCCCCGGAGCATGGGCTGCCTGTGCCGAAATCCGCACCGACATCCCGACTCAAATCGAGGTATATACAGGAATATACTGCAACAATAGATTTGACAAAATATGACCAGGAGTGGGGGGTAGAGGTTTTTCCCGACGTGTTTTTTAAGGGAACAAATGCCATTGTTTTCGCGCGGCCGGCTAACGGCTGCATAGGAGCGAATGGGTTAAAGGAAATATGTTCTTCTTTTTTATTCCTTCTTCTTTGCTTGCCATGTGTATTCTGGCCAGAAGCTCGAATGTTTTGCGCGGCCGCGCATAGCTTCCGGCCATTTATATAGAAGCGGGAAATTTTTGATGCAGCAGTCAAACCTTTGATCGTGTATGTGGTTCTCTAAACCCATATGGCAGCGAAGGACTGTTGGAAAACAGTACTCTGCGACGATTTCTATAGCTAAGAGCAGGAAGATTATTGGGAACTTCATTGACTTGAATCGCCATATCGATGCAATTTACTTAAAAAGAAGATGGAAAGTCCGCACTGCGCTGATGTTGACTCAATGCCTCAGTTGACAATATGGTTTTCTCGCAAAGCACCCCGGGAAGGTAATGTTATCCTCCTTTGCCACCCGTGGATACACCAGCGTCATTAAAAAGAACAATCCCCGACCAACCTGGAAAGGACGGAAGCATTTTTGGAACCTGTTTGTGAACCATGGCATGTGCATATCAAGGATACAAGATTGTTACGATAAACATGAGCGACAGTGGACGGCGAGAAAGCCGGACGGTAGCACAGCAGGAAGAACAACACTTGCCATCAAAACAAAAGAATCTCTTACAGGAGACTCTACAAAACGTAGCTGCTTCTTTGATATTCTGTCAAGAGCTCCCTGGTTACTTTGAAGAAGTAGTCAATAAAGATAAAAAATATGGCGTCTTGAGGAATGGAAAAGAGGCAGCAGTAGCGTGGCTGGAGACAGACTTTCAGAGATGTACTGACGGCAGTCCGAGCCGTACAAACCACCGCGATATTTGGAACCGTGTGGCAAAAGAATTGAGTTTAGATGTTAACCAAGTTAAACAATGTATTGCCCGAGTAGAAACTGTGAGACTGACGACGAAGGAAGAAAGAAAATCGGATCGCACAACATTTTTAGCAGTGTCGTGGCATGGACCCTACAATACGAGTAAAGAAAAGGACAAGATTTTCCTTGGCCTTATCCGTTTTTGCAAAGCTGTTTGCGAAGAGTTTGAGAACATTCCATTTATCATTGGCGGAGATTTTAATTTCGACACCGTGTTGAAACTAGGTAAAGAAACTCTCAACAAGGAAGAGATTGATCGGCCCGCGCCACCTTTCCCACGGGCTCAACGTGCCACTAAAGGCATTCCTTATAAAGACACCTTTGTTTTCTCGCGTGACAAAATTTCACTTTCCAAAGTGAAAAGCTTTGATTTTGAGCGTGACATATCAAGACTTCGGGAGATACTTGATGGAACCCCTCTGGCGAACGTTTTGGACCATGATCCTGTTTTCGCTATGCTCAAGTTTCCTCGACCAGCACCAGAACCAGCACCAGAAGAAGATGAAGGTGTACGGAGTCTAACCAAATCGTTCTATGACTGGATCAGCTCCTGGTAAAGAATGAAAAACGGCTTTCAATAGAACACACGAACGATTAAAATTTTCTTTTCATTTTGCATCTATGTACCGAACATTTTCACGCCCAAGGTGCGAGCCCTCCGGGAATTTTGGAAGTTTATTGCTGATGATATACGGTTTTCTGAAAATTTATCTTTTTCGCTGTCTTTTTACGTACAAGTAAGCCAGAAAAAAAAGGGTGTTCGACTGAACCAATCTCCGCCTGGGTCTGCCCCAGATAAAAGATAAACCAGGAAAAATGACTAAGATCCCACGGGTTCAGAGCCCTGAGGAAGAAACGGGCAACGCAGGAGTAAACGAAATCAAGACGATTGAACTACTGCATTACAAAGTACGGTATGCATTGCTTGTAAGTGACTTTTGAAAAACAGATAAATAGTGAAATACATGAACAGCCATGCAGCCACTTAATCTATAGCCAATCTGTTTTGTAGAACAACAATCCACAACTTTACTTGAGATTTTCTGCTGGCTGAAATACTTTACAGAATTACAAATCCAGAGGGGAAGGGTTACTCCCATTTATTATATAGACATGAGTGTTTTACTGGAAAATATACTGTGCGTAGAATCCATACAAAACTACATCCAGGACTTGAGTGGTGTATTTTCCATATCGAGAGGATATCAATGGCATCATTTCCTGCTTTTGCACACTTGTTTGTGCATTTTCTCGTAAAACACTCGTGTCTATATAATAAAAAGAAAATTACACGACAGCTTGAAGATATGGATTTTATTTTCTTGTGGTAAAAACAATATTTTACTCACTTGCGAAGCGTTGTTCTTAAGATATTGTTTTTACCACTCAAAAATAAAAATCAAATCTTCGCGCTGCCGTGTAATATCCTCTCTATACCTCATATACAATAGGTACAGTATGTGACACCCCAAATGCAATGGTATCATTTAGTCTGAAATATTAAGGTATATACTTTGTCTCTTTGGTCTAATATAGGTTAGTAATTTTGTTTGCTGCTAGTATTTTGATGCTGTCAAAATTTGGGATATAGGCCTGAGATAGGGGGAAATTTTGGAACAAACTGTAAGACTCAAAATAGGGTCGAAAAATCGTATGTTTTGTTTTAATTGGGTTAGTATTGAGAACTGGATGGCACGCTCCCACTAAAGCCTTGGTAGCCTGGGTCAGTAGCACTGTATTAGACATTTTGACACTCAAATATATCCTCAAGGGAATAGGCTCAGTATTTAGAGGAGACAGCGTGGCCGAGTGGTTAAGGCGCTGGACTTGAAATCCAGAGGCCCCAGGCTCAAGTCCCGCTCTGACCACTAGCTGAATTTGTAACACGGTAGCCCTGCGTACAAATCCTCGGCCATGTTATGTAAATAGCCAACTGGTTAGCCTTCAACCAGTTGGGATTTTTAAGATTTACATTGAGTTTAAAACATGGCCCCACCTGCTCTGCCGAATTACTTACCATGTATAAATACAGATACTTTACTTTTACTTTACTTTTTTAGAAGATTCTTTAGTACAATAGATGTAAACATTTTTTTTCCTGACCATATTTTTAGGTAACTGTCTTATACATAAAATTTGTTTGGATAAGTTTTAATTTGTCCAATTCATACATTATAGGTTTTGTTTCATTGTAAATAAATAAAGGTGTTACATTTGTGCTGGGTTGTATCCTGGCTACCTATGAGTCCAAAGGTACATGTAACTCACTCTCAGAAGCTCTCACTGCATGGGCCCGGGGAACTAGGGGTGGGATGCAAGCCAATGTGAGAAACTGGCTTGCTTATTGTCAAAACAATGTTGTTCAATGCAGTAAGCAGTTGTTTTAGTGCATTCAAAAACAATATAACCAGATATGTAAGATAGCAGGTAGATACAGTAGATATTCTCTTGCCAAGTGTGAGTGAAGGGAGTTAATACATTCTTCCCTTGGCTGCAATATCACTGCTTGCAGCTGCGGTGAGCTTAAATTTGCAAATTCTTTTTTTTTTTTCCGTTTTCTGGTGAGAAACTGGAAATCTCTCTTGGGAGTTTTGCTCTTGTCCCTACTTTCCATTTTAGTATATTCTGGTCTAGATTCAACTCATGCCGCAAGCTCACTGGCAACACCAGTCTAGTGTTAAATATAATCACCGTACAAAACATTAATTAACATAAATTACTGATACACTCTACACATAAATACAAATTATGCAGAGTTTATTCCGAGCTTTTAAGTTATCAGGAAGACATGTTACATCTACATGTAAATTTTAGTATAAAGAAATCACTAACATGTTTATTTACCTTTGGTTTTTCTGTAGATATTGTAAGTAGTTCAAGCTTTTAACAATTCACATGTGGAGAGTACTATTTATCCATCAAGTAAAGTTAATGCTATCTTGAATGCAATAGCTTTGCGTGTGCACTAAGATATAACCGTAAACTGATTTCTGAAAAATCTTTAGGAAGTGCTACCACTGTGCACTGTAATTATTGCTAAAGAGCACAGATGGCTGAAGTTCCATAGGTTTAAAGTTTAATAGTTCTTATGGCACAGCATTTTACTAATCCCATCACTTAGAATGTGAGAATGTGCACTCTGATTAGATCAAATCATGTCCAGGCATAGGGAACTTGACTGCAAACTCCTCCACCTCCCATCTTGAAGCTTCAACTTTTGCCTTGAACTGTTCATCCAAAAGGACTTCACAGTACTTCTTGAACTCAGGGCCACTCACTTTCTGCACCTCCAAACCTAACTTGAGGCCACGGTCGATGAAGTCTGCAATGGCTTCAACCTCTTTTTCCTTCATTGCTCGGCTTGTCAGGGCTGGGGCTCCAATGCATAGTCCTCCTGGACAGAGGGCACTTTTGTCGCCAGGACGTGTTCTTGTTGACTAGCAATAAAAAATGAACTAGACTGGCCTTGCCAGTGAGCTCGCGGCGTGAGTTGGGTCGAGACCAGAATATAAAATGGAAAGTAGGGGACAAGAGCGGAACTCCCAAGAGAGACTTCCAATTTCTCACCATAAAAATATCACACAGTATAGAGAACTTGGCTTTTGACACCTTGCTCTTTTGACACCTTGATTAAACTAAAAACAAGACTGGTATTGCCAGTGAGCTCATGGCGTGAGTTGGGTCGAGACGAGAATAAACTAACATTAAAAGTAGGGACAAGAGCGAGACTCCCAGGAGGGGGGGGGGGGGGGGGGGGGGGGTACTCATCATAATTTTGGGTGGGTGTGCTGCCCAGTCCTGAAAACGCTTAGCCTATTTCAGACCAAGATATCTGATTTTCTATAACCTAACTTTAAAAATGTATACGGCACATACCTAATGTGGCTGATATAGCGGAGTACCCCATCGGGTTTCAGTCTCACCAGAAAAATATTATACAGCATAGAGAACTTGGTTTTTGAGACCTTGCTCAAAGGAAACCTGATAAAATTATAAATTTTCATAGAACACTCATACATTTGCTTCAAGTTTAAGAGACTCATTTTAAGAGATGCATTTTGAGCTTAGGGGTGATAGGTCAGCCAGCAAGAGAAGAGTGACTTGCGACACTTACTGTATTTATGCACAGCTGATTTTGACAGTTTGACTTCGAGCACTTATTTCTAATCAGAGGCCACGATTAATCCAGCCTTTGCTCCAATAATAATCTGTTTTCTTTTTACTGAATGAGTTTCTTTTATTAGGCTTTCGAGTATTCGTGCTTTGTAACAAAAATAAAATTGAAGGTGAGGAATGTAAGAAGTGAACTCTGCCTCATGCAAGAGTTTCTGCATGGAAATGATAGAACCATAGAGGTGTGCAAGCACAGTACAGTCTGTATTTATTCATCAGACACTGTATCAAGAAACAATAAATTATACACATGTTATTTTGTCAGCTGGCAACAGAAAGCCAGTATTATTCCTATTGTTTTGTGTAATAAGTTCATGAAGATTCTGCTTGCTTAAACTTTTGTCCTTAGACAGAACTCCTTGTCTTTTAGCAGTAAAGATAACATTAACATCAGTGCCTGCACATATCTCTAGTTTATTTGGTAAATCACTTATCACAAGGTGTTTGTCAACATCCATTTTCCTGTAAAATGTGTTACCTTTTTCAATTACAGCACTTAATGTATCAGAATTCCAATAGCTGCAAGATTTAATTACAGAGAAACAAATGCTATAGAAAGAAATTGCACAGCACTGCTTACATTTGCAAATAATTGCTTTACTTCTTTGCTGAACAGTTGTAGGTTCTTCACATCTGTGCCTGTTGTGTCTGTCTTCTGTTAGACAAATGTTTACTCCTTTAATTTCAAATGTAATGGCAGGCAAGTGTACATATAAAGTCTGGAAATATTCCAATAAATTGCCAACTGAACGAAGTTCAATTAATACACATTTTCCTTCAGGATGTTCCATGCCAAAACTATCTCTACTATGAGAATCAAATACTTTGAACCTGCCACCTGACAAACAAAATACAGCTACAGTACTACAGCCTATTGTCAGAATAAAGCAGCTGAAATCCTGTCTGAGCAATAAATTAAAAGCCCCAGTCAGTGTTGTACAGTAAGCAAAGCCTTCAATGGAAAAGCAAGTTCCAAACAAATTACCCACGTAACTTTCACTGTATTGCAGCTCATACTGAGTTTCATATATTGTGACCATTCCAGGTAGATCTGTCAGCAGCAAAAAATAGTCCTTAGATAATTGCGAAAGAGTGGAATACAGATTGTTCCCAGCATTCAAAATTTCGCTCAAATCCTCTGATAAAGAAATAAAATTCGTGTGGTTAAATATGACAGCTGCTAGAGACATAGCTACACATTGTCGTCCAGCATTATCTCCAAATATTGCAGCATTACCTTGACTGTACGGTGCAATGATCGTTTTGTTTGGATCGACAACTGAAGGACCGGGATTTTTTTCTATATCCCTTGACAGAGAAAACGCGTAGTAATTGATTTTGTGATTTCTATCTCTGAACACAGCTGGTCTCGAAATGTTTGTCCTTGAAGTCATTCTAAAATACAAACGTACCTTAGCACCTCGTTTACTTTTGACAAACTTCTTTTTGAACTTATAGCTTTCTCGCAGCGATGGTTTATTGATCCTAATTTTCTCTTTGCATTTCTGTGGCTTTCTATTGTTTCCATGTTGTTTACGCGCACGTTCACGAAATGCATTAGCATTGTGAAGTACGTAAGCTCTGGTATAATCATGAACTTTTGACGACTTTGGGACATTCTTTGAAATGTATTCTCGTAATAGTCGCCTGCTTTTCCTGTCCTTGTTCAGAACGCGCGAAAGTTCATTCAAAGGCACTCGGCTTGGCTCACGACTTCGTCTTGGACGAGTTCGATTTTCTTTCACATAAACATTACTGGGAATACAATAGAACTGCTCAAAGCGAGATCTACCAACGACCACTTCTTCTTCAATCATGTTCCAATTTTCAAATAATAACGCCACGTTATCTGCTGCCTGTTTGATCTTCATGGCACTGAGCCAAAATGTCGCAACAACACAAATGCACAACAGAGTGAAACGTTGATTCCAAAGAAAAGTCAGATTTTCTGACGCTTTACTTGTATCAGCAAGAATAATACAAAGTAAAAGAATACAAAGTACCTTTAAGTTCACCTTCATACTAAACAGTTCCATATACACTATCAAGCGATGGCCAAGAATCGAAGTTGCTTCGCCGTTATAACGGACCGACCCAAGCCAAAACCGCTCAATGAAATTTAGTGTGGGTCTACCGCAGCCGGCGTATGCGTTTGTAAGTAGGATGAGCGGTCCATAAAAGAATCCACAGAGCCAGCCAAGGCAAGCAACGCACATTTCCATCGCCCACATATCTCCTTCAAAATGGCGAAACTGCTCGTCCGGCAAGTCATGTGATGACAAAACGTCATCATAAATCACGTGAAAATATGAACCAATCACCGTGTGCTGATTCGTAACCCAGAAAAAAAATAAAATAAAAATATGACGATGATAAAGACACGCTTTCCAATCCTAAGCTCGTCGGCTTCGCCACGAGCAATTATTATTACAACACTCATACACTTGCTTCTTAAAGGTTGAGCGACCCTGCATCTTGAGAATGCGTGACATATCTTTTTATGCACAGTCGATTATGACAGTTTGGCCTTGACTCATATTTCTAATCAGAGGCCACGGTTAATCCAGCCTTCGCTTCACTACTTATGTGTTTTCTTTTGTTAACTCAATACGTTTCTTCTATCAGGCTTTCGAGTATTCGTGCTCTGTAACAAATATAAAATTGAAAGCGAGGAATGTCACACGAGAGATGTTTACAATATTATTGCGCTTTGGTTCACAGTGTGTTCAGTCCATTTGTGACTGCAAACTCAATCCTCAGAATTATTTCGGTGTATTTTTCATTTCTGGTATTTAATGACCATTGCGAAACAAAGGCTACATGATCGAATGAAAGAAACACTTCAACAGGCAATGAACGATACGCAGAAGAATTTTATGAGGCAACAGATGTCATGTACAGAGTAAAGCATAAAGCGTCATTGTTTTACGGCTAAAGCTCACCGTAGCTTTGGTTTCTGCTTTCGCCCTGTTATCTTCCCAAAAGTATTTCGTGTCGCCACAGAAAGTTTCGTCGGGACTAAATATTTATCGGCGACAGCGGTACCATCAAATATTTGTTTACGGCTATTCTCAAAGCTTCCGCGGTGAACGCGAGCCAAAATCGTTCCCGAAAATCCAGTTTGTCCGTGCATATTCCACAGAGCCAAATGGTGTTGAGTTTGGATGGGATGCAGTTAACTTTTACACACAAGTATAAACGAGCAATTCACTGGCCACATCTCGAGTTGTTTAGCGAAGTCAATTACGTCATCGCCCAGCACGTGATAATATGAACCAATCACCGTGTGCTGATTCTCGACCCACAAAAAGGAAAAAATAAAAATTCCCATTTTTAAGCTCTCGTGGGCCCCAGGCCCCCGCGAGCAAAAATGCATATTAAATTATGTTTGTAGTTTCCAACTTTGGCTGTTGTCATTGTCATTTGCAACATTCTTGATTTACAAGACAAGCATCCAGTCATATCTGTACAACTGAGAACATATTAGAGCCGCGGTGGCCTAGCAGTAAGCACGGTCACCTTTCACGCCGAGGGCGCGACCCCGCTCAAGTTCAGTGAAAATCTAGGTGAAAAATTCTGGCTCTCTACTCGTGACTTGGATAACCATGTCAAATGGTGTTCCCGTCTCTAAATAATATGAACTACAGGGACGTAAAAGAACCGCTAAGGACGCAGCAAATATCTGGCAATGCATGAATAAAATAAATACTTTTGTTAAAACAGGGTTGCTCTTTTAGTTATATTTTTCTATTCTAGAAGTATTCTGGGATACCCGAATCAGTACAGAAACAATGTGGTTGACATTAGATCATTGGTTGTGGCCGTTTACGGAGCATTGTGCAAACAAACACAGAAATTATATCCTACTCTATGCAAATTTTAGTATATAGAGAATATTACATGGCCATGCGGAGATACGAATTTTCTCACGTTCTCTTATCTTGTTAATGATAACTCTCCCAAGAGCGCGCGACGAACGAGTGAGAGATATCATCAACACGAAAAGATAAAAATCTTATTTCCAAGCGGTCATGTGATGTTCTGTTTACTATATGGACATCGATAAATTATCTAGAACAAAGACAGCCTTAATCCTGTCAGAACTTCCTGTTTTCAAAAATCACGCGCACTTTGATTATGATATTGTTTTTATCCTTCAAGTGTGAAAATATCTCGCGCAATAAAAACATCAACTTTTAGAACTGGAGAAATACTGGTATTTCTTTGATATCTACATAACAAAAGCAGATACTTTTGAGTTGTAAAAGATGTAGCTGTAGTTTTCCTGGATAGATATATTATTTGGAGAGTGCCGTCGCGTCTTCTTTGGGTTTACTGTATTGAACGAAAACCTCAAGACATCTTTAGATACCTTGACTTTCAATTATAATCCGTAGCTTACATACTGAAATTTTAACTGGTTTATTGAATATCAACAGACGGCTTGACAACAACCCAGGAACTTGAGTAGTGACCTTTTCAAGGACCTCACTAGTTTGCGAGTACTGTAAGTTTTTTTTCTTTCGTGATAAGTAAAAACGACTTCATGCTTTCCTTTCATAAAGTAAAATATCTTCTAAAGTCAAGTTGGTTGATAGAAAATGGGATGCAGTTAACTTTTACACACAAGTAACGAGCAATTCACTGGCCACATCTCGAGTTGTTTAGCGAAGTCAATTACGTCATCGCCCAGCACGTGATAATATGAACAAATCACCGTGTGCTGATTCTCGACCCACAAAAAGGAAAAAATAAATAAAAATGCTCATTTTTAAGCTCTCGTGGGCCCCAGGCCCCCGCGAGCAAATATTGAAAGTACCATCAGTACCAAGCATATAATATTCAATATACATATATAATATTATAATAAGTATCATTATAAGATAAGGTGGATAATACACAGGATCTGATCGGTAAACAGGTATGCACTATAATATTTGTATGGTATGATAATTATTTATTCTTTTCTTTGTTGTTGTTGTTGTTGTTGTTGTTGTTTTGTTTTTGTTTTTTTTGTTTTTTTTTTTTGCAAAGTTTCATTTGCTTATCTTATAAAAGAAATAAAACACTTGTCAGCTTACGTATATTGAGTTTTATGATCCATCAAATATTTCCTCCCGCGCGTGATTGGTAGAATCGTGACACGTGACCGAATAACGTCCGCTCGCGAGCGGACGTTATCAGCGAATAACCCCCGCCTGGCGAACTAACGCTGTTTATTGACAATATCCGAATACAGTTCTATTTATTTAGTCACAAAAATCATTACAAGATGACTACTGAGGAGGACATCAATTTATTGGTCGAAAAAGCAGTTCCAGAAAGCACTAAAAAGCTTTACAGTTTGCGCGCCGTTATTTGCGCTGCGAGAGGAAATATTATTTTGAAGGATAATAAAGACAATAAACTACTTTTGGCTTCGGAAATATGCACGGATAATTGTCCTCGAACATTATCTGTTCCTCGAAGCTCACAGTTGCCCTCGAGCTTCGCTCTCGGGCAACTGTTCGCTTCCCGGAACAGATAATATCCTCGGACAATTATCCGTGCATATTTCCGAAGCCAAAAGTAGTTTATTGTTTATATAGACGCATGCAGGAATTTGAACAAACACAATTTATTTAAATTCCCACGTGCATCTATAACTCAAATATGATTTCTTTAATAAAAATATTTAAACCTTTTACTGCCATTGACAAAAACAGTGACTCAACCTAGAAACTCTCCAACTGTCAACATATAATGAAAGCTCTCAGTGAGTACATTCTAATGGCAGTGTTCACATCCAACACCTGAACTGTCAAATGAAACCTAAAGGTGTGGACCACTCCAATGAAAGTTCTCAATGAATACATTCTAATGGCAGTGTTCATGTTGTATCTGGAAAGGAGTTCATGATTTTGTTATCATCAAGTTTAATTATGATAAAAGAGTGTGGCTTATACATATTTATAAATTACAGACTAGACCTTGAAGTTATGTGCTTTTGTATTATATTTGCGGTTACCAATGTTCTGTTAATTTTATATCATACCAGTGATGGAGACCTCTTTGAGCACTTTCTCTCCATTTGCTTGCAAATTCAAGCAACTTTTGTTGCCAGTTTTTTAAGAATTTCCAAATATTGTAACGTATATCAGCACTACAAATATGGCGAAAAATCATTCGAGATGGGATGTTGTTAGAAATTGAGGTTTATCACTCTCAGTGATGAAAGAGTTATTGACAGAAGTGCTTCTTCTCTGCCACTTCAGCGTCCTTCTCCAGACATCAAGACCGAGTTTTATGAGCTGCTGCACCAGCTGATGCTGCATAACTGGAGGTATTTCTTCCGCTCCTCGTTGTTGGAGCTCATGTCAAGTGCGGAAACTGGAGAATCAGGAGCAGTTTGTGGCCATAATGCAGGTGAGGACGAATCTAAAATCCTGTTGTGCATTAGAAGTGTTTTAACAAATATGATGACCATATCAGCTGTTATACAATATTATAACATTTGTATCGTGTATAAACTTATTCTAATAATACTTTTACACCCTTTCAATGGCATTTTCTATCCAAACTTGAAAATGCATAAAAGTGACTCGCTCAATGACAACACAAACACTCACTGACTGTTTAGGGAAGTGAACAATGTTATGTAGTTTTTTTTTTTTTTTTTTTTTTACCATTCTGCTCAAATACTATCGGAATTGCTTTTCTAATGAAGTCTGCATAAGTTGCCTGCCACATTTACCTCTCTCCTGTTTTTTTTTTCAGGCATTTGGTCAGTCGTTCCTGCAGTCGGACATCACAATCTTCAAGCAAAACCTGGAGACTTTAGAACATTTCAATTCAAAATGCAAGCTGTACCAAAAGGTATGAAAATAAATTCACCTCACTGTTATAAAGGTTGCTAATGATATTTCAATAAAGAAAATGTACAAATCAGTGGCGGGGACAGAAAAACACATCCTCGGAAACCAAGGGCGAAGGAGGATGAAGATGAGGGGGAGGGGATAGAAATAAGGAAGAGAAGAGTTTCTGATAACCCCCATACCTCTCCCCTCCGTCTTCCTCCTCCTCCTCCACCGCCAACCTTTCTCCTTGCCCTACGATCTGCCCCTGGGCAACTGGCCGTTGTAAATGACCGTTGCTGGAAGTTTACTTTGTCTTCCTCAGAAACTGTTTAAAGACAGCATGTTGTTCCAGTTTGTAAACGTGCTGCTGCAGGCGTTGGTGCATAGGTCACATGACCTGCTGCAGGAGGAGACCAAGATCGCCATCTACAACATGGCGTCGGTTCACATTGAACATTTCTACGACGGTTTCCTACCCCAGTTCTTGACGGGCTGCGAAGGGCTGGTGGCCTCACAGAAGGAAGAACTGGCGAGGAACTTTAAATCTGACAAGGTGAGGAAGGTTTTCGTGATCAGGGAAAAGTCAAGCTAAAGTAAGTTCTCTTAAGGTGATTCCCTAGTTTTGCATTGCGCATCTTTAGTGCGCATAACACTTTTGAGATGGTGGACATTGAGAACCACCGAAATTTTAAGATCGAAAGTTCTTTGTACTCTTTACGAAAATAAGTTTTGTTTCTGTCGTTCCTTGTGAGAGCAGCAACCTTGAAAGTTGAAACTCGTCCCAGCCCCCTCTCGGAAAGATGTATTTTGAAGTAATAAAATATTTCCTGACAAATGCGCAAAAACGAGTACAGTGACCCCCATTTTTTATTCTACGAATTTAATAAGAACAGTGTCCCCAGTAAAACAGGAAAAAATAGGCAGAAATCTATGAGCAGATTTTACGTAGTTGAAGGAAATGCTACGGATCGGGCCACTTCCGGTTCAAGACAGCACATCAACTTCCCACTAATTTTTGGTGTTAAATTAAATTTGGAGCTATTCACATATATTTTTCTGTTACATAGGTGAATAATCAATAGAATAAAGTTGAGGGTTTGGTGATATTTCAGACTGCATTGAAAATCATTGACCTTATTTACCAATATCGGGGTGGGCGCAACAAACGCTAGAACACCATAATCGTCAGCTTGTGCCGTAAAAACGAGAACGGTGACCCCTTGTTTTTATTGCATCACTGTGACCCACTTGAGTTGCTGTACAATTGTGCCAAGTTTCATTACAAATCTATGACTAATTCTTTTTCTAGGGAATCACCTTAAGGTCAAGGAAAAGTTGAGGAATTTCAGGGTTAAGTCGGGAATTCTACATTTCTGTTTCAGTTGGTGAAAAGTCAGGACATTTAGTTTTCAGGTTGCTCTAGGATTTAGTTTTAGACGTGTCGCTGTTTTCTCTCAGTATGTTCAGTGTATTCAGGAAGCCAAGCTAAAAAGTTGTTTTAATTCCTAAGGTGAGAAATATAAACAGTCCTATCACTGAAACAGATTAATAATAATAATTTAGCATTTCTATTCACTTAAAAATGTTTCTCTTTTTATCCCGGTTTTGGAGAATGTATCCCCGCCTCGAAGCTTATTATGTTCTTCTGTTCGCAGGATCTGCCGTCTTTCACGCGAGGTATCCATCGTTTTGTGGGCGATTTGAGGTACTACAGATTGTGTAACAGTAGTTTGCCTCCTGGGACAGTCAAGCTCTGAGCTCGCACTTGAGTGGATTTGCTCCGCAACAGCAAGACTAAGCTTCACTTGGAAAAAAAGCCTCCCTTGAAGTTTCTGCTCCAATACATTGCACAAAGTTTGTCAGTTTCAGTGTACCTT
Source organism: Plumapathes pennacea (assembly GCA_964036295.1). Lineage (NCBI taxonomy): Eukaryota > Metazoa > Cnidaria > Anthozoa > Antipatharia > Myriopathidae > Plumapathes > Plumapathes pennacea. The sequence goes on along the minus strand of OZ038465.1, from coordinate 7,636,344 downwards.
ACGCGATATTTCACTTTGGGCCAATTCAATAGAACATTTACAAGTGTATTTTACAAGTCAGACTGGTTTTACCACACGTTAAAACACCATAATTCAATACCACGGCTAAGTACTGTTGCAGTTATCTGTAGACCTGTATATGCAATGTTTTGTAGATTTGTGTCAAACTAGACTCTGTTTAATGTTCAGTGCTTATCTTCTGCACAAGTCTATTTTTCTATTGTGCGTAAATATTAGTCAAGAGCTTTCGCAAAAATACAAATATAACTTACCAACTTTTTCTTTTGGTGAACACAGACTTACCCGAGATAGTGTGCGTAAATCGAAGTCTTAGTCTATAGCAACATCTTCGTTCGTACCGTTTGGTGAATGCAATCCATGGCTATTGTGTAATGAAGCAGATTCCACGCAGTTTGAAACTGGTAGTGTCAGTGTGTATTCCACTTTTCAATGGGTAGTGTTGGCAAGAAAATCAGCGAGAGAGACAGCAATATTTTGTGGAAACGTTCGCTTTTACACAGAGAATATTTATAATAACAGCGTGGATATTTACTAAGTTACTATCAGAGTCAAATAAATATGTTATTTAAGCTGTGCGGAATTTCATATGAATCAGTTTGCTTTATGTCATTCACTCAGCATGCATCTTGGTGATGGACGTTCATTTTGGACCATCCCGACCCTCTAAGCAACCGCGCTGGGGCTAAATTTAAGTGCGAGGGCCCGGTTGCTTGAATCTCGATTAAGCTAACCCATTTGATCAAAGACTAACTAAGAAGTTTGTCCTAGCTCAAAAGATGATAAGAGGTTGTTTTGTTAGCGAAAACGTTTCATTTCCTGGCGTTAAAATGTCAACAAAGAGGACAAAGCTCGAACAACCGTGATTAAGAACTAAGCCTGGGTACGAAAGTGGGAGGTTCCTAAGATTCAGGACAACATGGCGGCAAATTTGTCCTCTTCATAGGAGAAAACCTCGTCTCCATTCTGTCTTTCGAGGCCGAAAGTATGTCAGAAACAAATTACATTTTCAGGTAAGCAGCCATTACTCACATTTCTAGTTTTGATTATGCGCGACTTGTTGTCGTTAACCGCATGAGTCTCTTCAAACACTCAACAGCCCAGAAGAGCTCTTGCACTGCAAAAAGCAGTCGTTCCAGTTGCCACAGCGCGGAGGGCCCAAAGACTTTGCTCCAGATGGCACCCAAGCGCAAGGAACTCGTCTACAGTGTATGCTGGGGGAATACGAGTCCCTTCTGAAGGAGCAGAGAGTCATAAAAAAGTGAGACTGCTCTTAAAAATAATGTGTAGATTTACATAGCTGCATGTGTAGTGTGTGCATACATATGTGTATTTATATAACCTAGGGGTTGGGTGCAGCAGCAGACATCTACATTATTTATATGCAGTAATAGTAAGTACGTGAAATATCCATTCCAGGAAGTTACAGGTAGGCTTTTGGTTTTATGAAACCTCAATGTGCATGTTTGTTTTTCAGAGGGACAGTATCTGTTGGAATTTGGAATGCTGAGAGAAAAGTGGCAGAAATTACAACAGAGAAGGTACAACAGTACACATACACTAATTTATAACCATTTCTATTTTGTTGCATTTATATTACATTGCTACACATGTACATGTATATGATACTTAGACTGAATGTTAATGCAATGCAGCTAATTGAATGATTGTGCATTAATTAGATTGATTAATCAGTGTTGCACTAATAATCTCAAGTGTATGTTAGAGTAAATTATGTTGCTATATTACAGGGTCCATTCTGGCAGCATTTTGGAAGAAAGATTGGTGGTCAGATGGAACTCTTACCAGAAGAAGCTCTGTATCTTGTAGAACAGGTACTATAAAAAATGAAATGTTTCTTTTCCCAAGGGTATACACAGGCTCCAACTAAAGTGCACCCTAGACTTAGAGTTATGGAAGCACTTCCCCCCTTGGGAACTTGTAAGAACATGAGAAAAGTGTGGAGAAGCAATCTATGATGCCATGCCAAACATTTCTCTCATGTTCTTCAAAATTCCCGCCTGCTTCTTTAACTCAACATAGCACACTAACACATGCTCTATTCCGACCTGTAGTATTATTGTAGTTACATGTTTACAAAATTTATATCTATTTCTATTATAAATATGCATTTAATGCATGTTAATTTCATTTGCTATCCAGGGATATCTGGAGTTGTTTTACGAAGGATTACCACTGTCTTTCCAACAGGTAGGACAGTACTGTACTGTATGTACTACAGTCAAAGCTCTCCTTCTGATCACCCTTGTAAGTGACCAGCTCTAGTTACAATAGTTACGACCACCATTGTGAAACCCCGTTTGAATTGTCACTCAGACTCTGTAATTAGAAGCTGTTGTAAGCGACTGCTCTCGTAACCAACCACAACCGCTCTTGGGAATTACCAACTGGTCTTTTCCTTTGTTTTAAGCTCTCATAAGTGACCACTTAAAAGGTCTGACTCATATTAGTCAACACTTTACTGTAAGTGAACACTCCTTGATTGCATTTACAGTAATATAATGACATATAGTGCGCTAATGTTTCATTTGATAATCTCAATCTAAAAGTTCAAGGGAGTTTTAATTGGCTGGAGCATCCAAGAGGCTTATCATAAAGCTAAAAGCTCTTGTAAGCGACCAGCCTCTATTGTTTCAGCAACCAGCTCTAGTTACAACCACTTTTTCTTAATTCCTGAGGTGGTTGCCTGCGAGAGCTTCAACTGTAATAAACACTTAGCATGGGAAAATTACATGGTCTCACCAGAATACATGTACATGTACGATTATAAAATATGAGTTGTGTGCCTCTTATTCTTTTTGAAAGTCAGAGGAAAGGGAGAAGGTTATCAAATATAAAATGCTCATTATCAGGTTGTTTTCTGAGTGTGATTAAATACAGGTGTTTTTCTAATCTTCTTCTTTACTACATCTGTAATCCAGTTCAGTCACATCAATGTAAATATGATTATCAGTCTGTATAAACTTGCTTTTGTTGTTTTCATCAGGCATATACAATGCTCCTTCCTCAGGCATTCCCCTTTGAGCACTATCTTGTAAGTCTTCTATAAACTAATTTTTAATGTCATGGTATGGTTTACATGTACGTATGTGCTATGCTCTAATTAACAGCATGTGTTTGCGGCTCCAGTTCAATACTGTCATTTGTCAAACTAATGTTGTGATGAAACATACTTGCAACAGATTTTCGTGGCACAATGGAAGTCAATACTTGAATAATCATTTTGCGTACTGTAACTCTGAAATGCCACACATGAGTAGCGGAGCCTCACTTTTGCTAAGCAAGAGTATTGGCAAGTATAAATTAAGTAAAACAATCCTAAGAACTCAGGGAAGTTGTTTTGCAGACTTCCCAAGAAACCTTGCACCTTGTGATTGTTATAATGTATTGTTGGTTTAGTGTAGTAACATTCTTGACATAATGTTTCCAGGTATATTCATATCTTTTACGGCTAGGATTCATTGTACTAAGACACAAAACCAGGTACAGTTTATGCTCTATTTATCACCTGATTTTTTCAGACTTCTGGACTTTAACTTACTTATGGATTATTCCTGACTTCTTCCAGCTTTTCCTGACTTTTTCTGACTTTGACTCATTTTTCCTGACTTTCCTGGCTTTTCTGAGTTTGAATGGAGTTTAACATACTTTTATTGAAGTTTTCTGGCTTTTCTGAATTTTCCTGGGGTTCTCCTGAGTTTTCCTGGATTTTTCTGACTTTTTCTGTCAGTTTAAGTCTGGGAAAGTTGGGGAGAGTTGGGAAAAGTCAGGAAAAAAAAAAAAAAAAAAACAAAAAAAACAGGAAAAGTCTGTTATACTGTAGTCAGGTAAAGTTAGGAAAAGTCCTGTGAATGTCCAAAAAATGTTTGGAAAAGTAGTGAAATGTTATGAAAAGTTTTATGTGAGTGTTATGAAAAATTTAAGACTGTCCACTGAAGTCTGCAAAAGTGAGGAAAAGAAGAGAACTTTTGGTGGTGAGAGGTATTAATCTTAGTTTCTTGTCTTGGTCTAAGAACTACACTTTATCATCAATTTATTATGTGCTGTATTCTGCTTTGTATTCAGAAGTTCTTCAGAGGAAGGCAACACATCAGATGTTAAAGCACAAGCAAGCTCCAGCCAGAAGGTCCAAGCTGACATGAGTGACAGCCCATTACTGACTGGTCCTGTGTCCCATCTGTGGACAGACAAAGAGGGCTGTGTGCCACTTGTTCAACCCAGTGATGCAATATCAACAGGTATGTCACTATGTTCATTACTGGGGGGGGGGGGGGGGGGGGGGGGGGGGGACTTACCTGCCCTAGACATAGCTGGCAACCCCAGAAATGATCAACTTTCTTTTCTCCTTTTCCATTTTTCATTAGTTTAGAGAAGGTGGATTTTATAGGTTGCTCAGAAAGCTGACCAAATTTTGCACTGTATTGCTGGTACATTTTTTCAATTTCTTTTCTCCCCTCCACCCCCCTCCCCCCTCCCCCCCCCCCCCCCCCCCCCGACCATGTGCACACCTTCTAGGGGAGGGGAGAATCCTGACCCTGACCATGGCTGTTTCTCTTTCAGCATCGGTTTTATCAAAACTCCAAGTTGTAAAGACTCACAGGATGAGAGAAAGCTCAAACAGGTAAACAGACCGTGTCCATCCCATGTTCTGATAAACTATTATTTAGAAGCTATTTTTTGCTAATGATACCAACATTTTTTTCTCCATTTTATCTGCTGCATTGCATGTGAAGAAGCTAAGTAGTTATTGTATCATACTCACGTGTCCTGACCCAACATTTGACCTGCTTAAAGGTCTTCACATGTTCAATTCTGCATGCATCCACTGCCATTACTCTACATCTGGGTCAAGTTTGTTGGGGCTGCATTGCACTTGCTTTGATATCTTTGATGTCAGAAATTCTTTCTCACAATCAATAAAACTGTACTTTGCAGTTCAGTGACATCTCACAATGTCGCATTTGATGTCTACCAACCGGGGGTGCACTTTAAAAAGACCAACCCTGGCCTGCCGTACCTGTGTATCTCTGTCTGCAAGTACGTTGAGAGTCTTTGTGCAACATTGTACAGTAATAGTGAACTTGTTCGTGTGTGTCGGTAACATGGTCGGAATGTGGTCGGTTACATGGTCGCAGTTGGTGGTCAGAGTGTGATTGGTAACATGATCGATATGTAGTCGGGATTTGGTCGGTAACGTGGTTGATATGTAGTTGGGATGTGGCAACTTTGCCTTGCGAAAGTCGGCTTCAGCTCTGATTCTGCTCCTCCCGGCAAAACTGTGCGTTTTCATCTCCCGTTTTAGCTGCTTACACTAAAAGAGAAACCGGAGCGTTTTGAAAACGATCCACTAATCGTTGTGCCACGTTTCAATTGTTTTCTTGTAAATTGGAGGTGAAAACCCGTTCGTGTAAACGTAGCCTATTTAAGTCATTTGGACGACACTTATGTGTAGGTTAGTACCCCATAAAACAACCATTTAGTCAGGATGTTCGGCAATATACAGTACTCCAGGGCCCGGTTGCTCAAAGCTTGGTTAAGCTAACCCACGGCGTTTAACTAAATTCTGTCTCTCGTGATTTTGGCAAACACACCTTGCAAAGTTTTGATCAAAGACTTACCAAAAAGTATACTCCAGCTCCAAACATAGTGAGTAATTTGTTTTGTTCGTGAAAGATTTTAAACTTAAGCGGGCACAAAATGAAAACAAACTTAACCCAGGGTTAGCCTAACTGTGCTTTGAATGAATCGGGCCCTAGAGTCTGTCATGACACCTGGAATAAGCTTAACCTACTTGTCCCTTTGAAACCGGTCTGAGCCAGAATGAGTTACGAAACGAATTCACGAGTAAATTTAACATTTGTTTCAGATTCTCGTCTGCTCCGCCGTCTTTAGCCGTCGCGTCACATCTCAAACAAGAGTGCCGCCCTGTGCCCCTCAAGTTTGCTGTTGTTGATGGAGCCAGCATCTCTTTCTACGGCTTCTTGGACGTGGACAACCCAACGTTTATCAGATAAAACGCGGCGACAAAGGTAACAAATGAAGAAAACACTCAATGTAGTAATTGGGATTATCAGTAACATGCCTCCATCCACTGACCAGATCAGTTCTGCAATATATTCATCATCCACTATCTATGCCATTTAAGATCTGGCTAACTGCAGAGAAAAGTTTGGGTATTCTTGTATCTATTATCAGAAAACACCCATTTTTTTAGTAGGGATCATTTAGCAGCGATGCATCATGGCACCATGTGTCGTTATTACAGCGCCCTCATGATTCAGTGGATATATATATATATAATGTACCGCCCAAATAAAAGTTCCTTTGACGCGCGAATAACGAGCCCCGTAGGTGTAGTATGATCTCTACCGCGCATTGGTTATTTTGAAGCCGTGCTCCATCAAGGAAAGCGTAAAGTCTGAAAGACTCTGCAACAAGCCACCCAGCAAGGGCGCTTGAAACATTTATCGTTTCGAACATGAACGGGAAAAGCGTAGGTATACAGGGACGGCAGAAAACCGGAGAGAGCTTCTATCGATTATCTTAGGAACTTTTGGTGCTTCCTTAATATTCTGTCAGAATAATAATAAGCAATGTTTGTAATATATTGTCAGTGAGGACTGTAACTTTGTCAGCAATGGAAGCAGGAGTAATATTGCGCACGCAAGAGTTTCTATATGGGGATCCGTTGATGGTCTAAAGATACTAATGCTCAAGAAGTCAGGATCGTGCGGCAAAACATTCTGATGCAGATGTAAACGAGGTTTCTAATCAGAAAGGAAAAATCCCTGGTGATTTCAATTTTGACTCTCGACTAAACTGAGTATCCGAAGTGAACAGATACATCCCTTCCAATGATAATTCTATTTTTCTTCTGGAGGGACTTTTACTGTCGGGGATACAATTACATCAGGCATATATTAAAGACAGATAGGCTAAAATGAAAATCAAATCAGGACACGTGACTGACGCGTTGGACCTACGGCCAAATGTTCTGAATGTTCGCTGTTCTTGAGGTCACTCCATCACCCACACGAACTCCTAGTCGTGTTGGAGCACTAGTCAGAAGGTTTAAAAAGCTATGAAGACAACGAATGTATCGGAATAGCGGTAAAATTTGATATACCCAACTGATTATCTTAAGAGTGCAATGGGTGGTATAATCGCCGCTGTTTTATACTCAATATGAGTTTTAAAGAGGATTTTTTTCGTGCTGTAATCTAATGATGTTTTCCCTGTCCCATAATATAATATATATCTCAAAAATATTTTGACAAGGAGCGTATCGATATTCTTGCTTAGGGGCCGCACATTTATCTTGCATTTAACGTGAACAATGTTGGGCGATCCGGGCTCTTGCTAGTCCCCTGGGAAAATTTGAATTCCAAGTCTGAAATGGTCAAAATGCATCTAAAACTGGGAAGTGTTGGATAAATTATAAATTTAGATTCACTAAAACGAAGAATCAAAGCTACTATTTCGCAGATTGCCGCTTCTTTGCGTTTCCGAATTTGGATTTCAAACAATACTAATGGTAACTAATTTTCGCGGATCTCGTGCAAGTTCCTATTACATGTTCTCTTCTTTATTTCCCCGAGCGTAAAGCGACTAATAATCACGACGCTAATGCTGTAGTATGGCCTTATTTGGAGACTCCAAGCGGGTCGCCATCTCGAAATTTAATGTTCGTGAGTCAGTCAGTCTGTCAGGGTACGACCTCAAGGCGCGGTCACTCAGGCGCGGTTACTCAGCAGCTCAACTGTTAACCGCCGTTTTGGTGAAAAGCGATAGAGCACGAACGGAAGTGATTTTGTAAAACGCACACACTTTTTCAGAAAGGAATAGCAAATACAGTCAGTGGAAATCGAACAATCACAGTGGCAAATTTCACATTTTACAATAACAGGATTGTAGTTTTCAGAATCCAAGTTTTGACAAGACGACGCACAGTACAATTGAAAGTTGAATTTTTGTACTGTATGAGGACTGCTTTTTACAGTGTATTTCGAAATCATTAGAGAAGTAGACAATAGTGTTTGGGGTTTTGTTTCCTTCGCTGGAAAAGAGCTAATCGTGCCGATGAAATACTCCGCAAGGAGAACAGTGCATGAATGCCGATCAAGAGCGACATGAACAGAACATCGCTTGAAAGGGAATTGGTAACTTCAGGAGAAAAACCGGGCAAAATTGAAAGTACGCCTTATATATTCTGTCTTGTATCTTGTGACCCGACTCTTCAAGAAAATATTAAAATCTGCTTGCTGATCATTTTCTCTCGACGTATTGTTTTAATACCGTCTTCTGTCGCCAGTTTCGGCTAGCGTATTTGCTCAGAGCAGTCGGAACCTGGGGTTTTAAATGATTTAGTCAGATGTCTGTTTTTCTTTCAAGATCTAAACTGTCTATTCGAGAAATGCTACAATCTGACACGCGGTGTTGCCACGAGAATCATTCACAAGCTCTTTGAAGTATGATTAGATTTGAAGCCCGTGTATAGTTTGAAGTAAACCGTTCAAATTTTAATTTGATTCTGGGGAGAAATCACGCTGTTTTGAGCGGGTTCACATGGAAAACAACTCGATTTATTAAAATATGCATGCCTCAGAGTCCAGTGCATGCATTCCAGAGTCAAAAAAAAAAAAAAAAAAGAAAGAAAGAAAGAAGTTGCACAGAAAGACTATTGAATTCAAAACTGGAAAATCAGTGTTCCTTTTTTCCCGTACTACGGCGGCCGACCAACTTCACAATTCAATTCAAGTACTAAATGTTTGAGAATGTGCCCTGCAGACTGCATGAATTAATTTAGTATGTCGACCGTGAGAAATACATACGGCGTCACGCAATCGATTCTTCTTTCAACGCGAAAGTATAACACACACCATTTTTCTATGTCGGTCGTTTGGACTAACAGCCGTTCGGCCCATCTCATTAGGTCAATAAAATGTTCCCCCTCTTGGTAGCGAAAACTACTGAGGGGGGAGGGGCATGAAGTGTTATCCATATAGAAGCCGCCGTGGTACAGGTCCTGTGAGAACACAGAGAGATTTCCAGTAAAGGGTTTCCGTGCTAATGTTATAACTTGGCGACAGAATGTCAGAAGCTAAACTACCTCTCCAGGGAGGGGTTTTCTAATTTGGCTCTCTCGCACGTGGAGAATCAAGGCACTATTTAATGGTGGCTGTGAGTGTTGCCGATTTTTTGGTTGTATGTGGAAATTTGCTCCCCCTTCAGCCCCTGGCTGACATATCCGTAGTATCTGGCAAGCAGGCGACACAGATTCACATTTAGAGCGACATTTCTGGACACATTTGCGAATATACGCTCCGCTCGCAAAAGAAGGAACACAGCTGTATGGTGTGACCACAGGCAGCCCATGCTCCGGGGGGTCTGTCTGTCTGTCACAGCTCTGAGTACGATCTTGCTGATATCTACGATAAAATAAAATTACGAAAAATGTCACGCTTTTACGTCTAGTAATTGTGTCCTGGATCTCTTTTGAACACTTTGGAGCCGTTTTAGAGCTAATATAAAGATGTTTTAAATTATGCTCCCTCGCCCCCCTACACAAAAAACGACAAGGCTGGAAAGTAATTTCGACCGTACCTGACATTTTGCTGATAAAATCACACTTCTCCAACAGCAGTCAAGCTCAAACTCCGGCGATCGCCACTGAAATAAATAGGCTTCCCTTTGGCCAAGTTACAAGGTCCAGTGAACATCCGTTCTTGAGAAATCGCGAGAAATATTACTCGATTCAAATCCATCGAGGCTTGCCAGAAGCGAAACCGTCTCTCGAGTCTCGATCTGGTGAACGCAAACCGCGACACACGCACCCGAGGGTGCGGAGAATTTGGCAGACCAAAACAAACCCCAGCCTTGTCCTGAACGTGAAAATTGACCTCTCAGTCTATGGTTCTCTCCAAAAGTTCTCTTCAGATAGAGGGCTGTCAAACGTGAGGTCAATTTTTACGTTCGGGACAAGGCTGGTGTTTGCTTTGGTCTGCGAATTCTCCGCACCTTCGGGTGCGTGTGTCGCGGCCTTGTCGTTTTTTGTGTAGGGGAAGAGGGAGAATAGTTTAAAACATCTTTATATTAGCTGTAAAACGGCTCCAAAGCGTTCGAAAGAGATCCAGCAGGACACAATTACTAGACGTAAAAGCGTGATAGTTTTCGTAATTTTATTTTATCGTAGACATCAGCAAAATCGCACTCAGAGCTGTGACAGACAGACAGACCCCCGGAGCATGGGCTGCCTGTGGTGTGACCATGACATATGTTTTGGCAAAGGTAAAAGCTTACTCCGAGTTATTTTGCGTTCGCTGATATGTTTGTTGACACATGATTTCATGCCATAAATTGCAGATGCAGATCGACAGTGGTATGTCTGAGTTATTTGTCTGAGTTATAAATTGTCTCGAGCGGATTCTGTCGCTAATGAAAGATCGACAGGAAATTTTACTGTGAATCCTTTTCACCACCGTTCGAATAGCACGAGAAACAGGTTTGTTCGGCTGGAGTGTGTTACGTTACGAAACTATTATAACGAGTCAAAATCTGATTTACCTCGCATGATATGTTTGTTGACACATGATTTCATGACCAGATTGACTGTGGTATCTCTGAGTTGTTTGTTTATAAAAATTGTCTCGAGCGGAGCACGAGAAACAGGTTTGTTTGACTGGAGTGTGTTACGTTAATACAAAACTATTATAACGAGTCAAAATCTGGCTTACCTCGCAGAAATTTACAGAACGACTTGAAATATTTTGGCAAGCTATACTTTGCTCCTTTTATGTCGATCAGGTCAAAATAATTACATAATAAACGGTCATGTTTGTGCATTTGTGTTTGGTGATGCATAGTACGTAGCTGGCACAGTGTAAAACCCCGATCAAACGGTGATAATATTCGATGATAGTTCGAACTCTCACCCCTGTTTTAACAAGAACTACCATGCACTATCATAGACTATCATCAATTAGTATATACACCACACAAGTGAATAGTGCCTTTCGCGCGCTCTGATTGGCTCCTCAATCTCGGAATATCAAGTATTATGACCCATCAAATATTTCCTCCCGCGCGTGATTGGTAGAATCGTGACACGTGACCGAATAACGTCCGCTCGTGAGCGGACGTTATCAGCGAATAACCCCCGCCTGGCGAACTAACGCTGTTTATTGACAATATCCGAACACAGTTTTATACATTTAATCACAAAAATCATTACAAGACGACTACTGAGGAGGACATCAATTTATTGGTCGAAAAAGCAGTTCCAGAAAGCACTAAAAAGCTTCACAGTTTCCGCGACGTTATTTTCGCTGCGAGAGGAAATATTTGAAGGATAATAAAGACAATAAACTACTTTTAGCTTCGGAAATATGCACAAATAATTGTCCTTGGACATTATCTGTTCCTCGAAGCTCACAGTTGCCCTCGAGCCTCGCTCTCGGGCAACTGTTCGCTTCTCGGAACAGATAATATCCTCGGACAATTATCTGTGCATATTTCCTCCCCAAAAGTAGTTTATTGTTTATTTAGTATATACCACACAAGTGAATAGTGCTTTTCGCGCGCTCTGATTGGCTCCTCAATCTCGGAATATCAAGTACTATTTACCTCCCGGCGGCTTCCGTTAAAACAAAATGGCGCGCGAACCCAATTTTTGCCCACTTTTGTCGGAAATAAAATAGCTATTTGGGAGTTGGCTATTAAACTTGTGTGGTATATACTAAAACATAATTGTTAACTAGCAAATAGCTTCACGTACGCTTTGCGACTTGACTTCGAAGAAATGATTGCGTCAAAACTTCAGTAAAACAAAGGCTGCTTTTGTTGAGCAGTACCAAAGTAATAGTCGCCAGAGCAGGAGGGTATCTGCGATTATTGTATTTCTAGTTAATTCTAAATATCTAAAGCATACCTATCAACTTCCATTGATAATTTTTGTGATTTGAACCCCGCATCGCTCTTTTTTCTGGCCTCGAAATCGATTTTCCGTCTTCCGGTCAGATTTTCGTTCTCAGTCCCTCGCGCGGTTGGGACTTATTAAGTTGTACGCAGAACAACAAGCGTTTAGTTTACAGTTGACTGCGTGCTCTATAACTTCTACCTGAAAAAATTTACGGAACAACCACTTAGTTGTATCAAGCTGCTCGAAACAAGAACTGGCGGTCCCTAGTTTATTAATAACTTGAGCAGGAGGTCGGGATCACGAAGGATCATTGCGAGGTCGTTTACACTAGTAAGTAACCTGTAGAATATTGTTGTCATTCTCGCTTTTTCTGTGTCGCCTTAAATCATCAGTTCAGTAAAAGCCGCAGCTCGTCTCTCGATCTGTAGATCGTTTGTTCCGCTTGTCATACTGACTTTGAAAAAAAAAAAAACACTCGAACATGAAAGCCTCCCAAAAAGTAAAACGTTCGACAAATTCGTACGATAGCCAATGACTATCTGAAGCTCTATATGTTCTGCTATATATAAGTTAATGTAATTCATGCAGACTCGCAGCGTATTTCTTGTGTTCTCTTTGCTGTATTCTTTAAGCATTGCTGTTAGGAATGACACTGCGGGAATACCAACCAGTTCATTTCGAAGGACAGCAGATCCATAAGCAGCTTCCGACTTTCTTCACAGAAATAGCGGGAATGAAAACAATATTCTACAATTACTTACCAGTCTAAATTGTGTAAACGACCAAGCAAGTAGTCTGCTTCCTGAACGAGCTCCCAGCAATGATCCTTCGTGATCCTGATCTCTTGCTCGAGTTATTAAATAAACTAGGGATCGCCAGTTCTTGTTTCGAGCAGCCTAATACACCTAAGTGGTTGTTCAGTGAGGGGATTTCCATCAAAGGTTGGAAGGGTGAGTTTTGGAAGGCGGCTAACGTTCTGGGGTGCACTTGAATTTGAAATTGAAACTGTATTCACCAAGGCCTGCTTGTCTGACTGTGATGTGTTTGCGATGGTTCCTGAGTTAGCAGACTGTGATTTTTGTGTTGCGGAGACACTTGCGACGTTTCCTGAGCCAGAAAGTTGTGCCGGCTGCGTTGCCTCCGCAGATTCATCGACGATTGCGCTGTGTGGTTGAACGACTTTTTCCGTGGATTCGATCAACTGTTGCTCGAGGAATTTTTTTTGCTCGGCAAGTTTTCTTCGCGATTGCGTCTTGTGTCTCTTTGGATTTTAGGGTTTTCTTCTTAAGATCATCCGGTTTGACAATAAGAACGGCGATTTCCTTGTCCAACTGTGTTAGTATTTCACGTTTTTCTTCCAGTTGCTGGATGTAAATGCCAAGTTTCTCTCTTTGTTTGGCATCGATCGTACCGGCAGCCATTATTTCCTCCATTTCTTTGTGGAATATCGTCACATGTCCTCTGTGTCCTGCCCTTCGACGTTTTAGTTCCTCCAAATCCTGGTCACCGCACCATTGTCAATTAGAGGAGTGAATGAATTGCTCGAGGAGAAATTGCAGTAAACAACAAGACATGATCAATCTGAATCAAAGCAGCGATGCCGCTGTAAAGTCGGCTCTCTTTTTGACTGGCAGACTTTAATTGTGGTCTAGTTCGTACAACAGGCTTAGGAGGGAATGTGAATGGGGAGGCGAGTCGAGAAGAACAAGATGCTTGAAACACTCGAGGTATCTGCAAAGAACAAGTAATAAACCTTTGGAGCGTCTTCCGCATTCATACTTTCACCAAAAACTGTGATTCAAAGGCTGTAAAATTCCGTGTCTTCAAAGTTCATCGATCTCTTGAAGCCTATTTCTTCGTGCGTATTTAATCATGCCCAAATTTGGATTAAACTTCCTAATTTGGAAGTTTATTGTTGAAACAGCATGACGGACTGAATGACTGACGTGTTTTGCCCGCAACAAGTCGCGCTTCCCACTTTCGTGGGACGCCGACCTTAAACATAGGTCCGCAAAGCGTACGTGAAGCTATTTGCTAGTTGATGATCGTCTATGATAGTGCATGATAGTTCGTGTTAAAACGGGCGTGAGAGTTTGAACTATCATTGAATATTATCACCGTTTGATCGGAGTTTTACACTATGCCAGCTACGTACTATGCATGACCAAACACAAATGCACAAACATGACAGTTTATTGTATAATTATTTTGAGCTGATCTACATAAAAGGAGCAAAGTATAGCTTGCCAAAGTATTTCAAGTCGTTCTGTAAATTTCTGCGGGTTAAGCCAGATTTTGACTCGTTATGAACACACTCCAGCGAAACAAACCTGTTTCTCGTGCTCTTCGAACGGTGGTGAAATGGATTCACAGTAAAATTTCCTGTCGATTTTTCAGTCGATTTTCATTACCGACAGAATCCGCTCGAGACAATTTTATAAACAAACAACTTAGACATACCACAGTTGATCTACATCTGCAATTATGTCATGAAATCATGTGTCAAGAAACATATAGCGAACGCAAAAAATTCGGAATAAGCTTTACCTTTGCCAAAACATATGTCACACCATACAGCTGTGTTCCTTCTTTCGTGAGCGGAGCGTATATTTGTAAATGTGTCCAGAAATGTCGCTCTAAATGTGAATCTGTGTCGCCTGTTTGCTAGATACTACGGATATGTCAGCTAGGGGCTGAGAGGAGCAGATTTCCACACAACCAAAGAATCGGCAACACTCATAGCCGCCATTAAATAGTGTTTTGATTCTCCACGTGCGAGAGAGCCATATTTAGAAGACCCCTCCCTGGAGTAGCCTACGGGGTAAACGGCTACACGTAGGCTATCCCTGGAGAGGTAATTTAGCTTCTGACATTCTGTCGCAAAGTTATAACATTAGCACGGAAACCCTTTACTGGAAATCTCTCTGTGCATTCTTTGTGTTAAGTAGATAATAAAAGACAAACTTTCTCACAGGTCCTGCACCACGACGGCTTTTATATAGATAACATTTCATGCCCCTCAGAAGTTTTTGCCACCTAGAGGGGGAACATTTTATTGACCTAATGAGATGGGTCGAACGTAAACGGTAGTTTGTCCGAGATGATGACATAGAAGCTATTTACATATATATATATATAAATAAATACATGGCAAGGTAGTCAAGGAAGTCAAAGGCTTATGTGAACGACTACCTATTGATTTAAAAATAGGCCGCTACGCTGAATCTGTTGCTCTGCCTACTGCTGACAAACACAACATGAAAACGCACAGTTGGCGTCTTGTAAACATAAATCTTGCTATGTAAAACCGTTTATTTAGTTGACAATCC
Source organism: Plumapathes pennacea (assembly GCA_964036295.1). Classification (NCBI taxonomy): domain Eukaryota; kingdom Metazoa; phylum Cnidaria; class Anthozoa; order Antipatharia; family Myriopathidae; genus Plumapathes; species Plumapathes pennacea. The sequence goes on along the minus strand of OZ038465.1, from coordinate 7,621,059 downwards.
TGATCGTGCCAAGAAAAGCTAGAGGCTTCTTGTTTGCTTTCTTCAGTCCGCCATTTTGTATTTTAAAACCTGATTAAGGAAAACCATGATACGCTAAACTACAATACCCGCATCTTATCTTAATAACAGACAACAGGTGCGAAGTATTTTGTAGTTGCTCCCCATGATAAAACTGTGTATGTCTTTCCCAATAACTAATGATTACCACCATATTTGGTTTTGTTGACATTTATTTACTGCTGTATACTGTAGTTGCTATGCGAGTCTTGACCCTTTCACTGATGCCTCTCAAGCGTTGCATCGCTGTTGCTCTAACGAAGTCAAGACAAATCGTGGAAAAGTTCGTTATCCGTTCTTGATTACCTGCCCAGTACCCAAAGCACCATGGACGATCCTACCATCAGCGAAATCCCAAAGGGGGTGGGGGCGGAACTGCAGAAAACCCTTCAGGAAGCTCGTGTAAAGAATTCACCGTTTTCCTACCTCGTGTCCACGATTAACATGGATGGCAAAAGCTTGGGTGTAGGTACAGCAGGAAAGCGAAAGGAACTCATATTGGTCATCATGAAGAATTTTGACGCTTCGTTAGTATTCTGTCAGGAACTTCCAGGCGAATTTGAGAAGAAAATTATCGGTAGTGGAGTTAAGTCGGCCAAGAATGAGAATGAAGCGGCAGTATTGTGGCACGAGAAAAAATTTCGTGGATCTGTCGATAACCTGAAGGTTTCAGACAGGAGAATAATCAACATCAGGGACAATCTCCAGAACCAAGGTGATTTTGATGTAAGTGAAATACTTTCACGTGTAGCCATGGTAAAATTGGTGCCATTGGAGGAACAAGCACCAAATGAGCAAGCAGCACCGAATTACCCAGCATTTATAGCAGCTTCTTGGCATGGGCCACACACTGGGCATAGTGAAGATAGTAAGCGCGGGCATTTTCGAGGTCTTATTCGCTTCTTGAAAGCGGTATGCCAGAAGGAAGGCGGTATTCCTTTCATCATTGGAGGGGATTTCAATTTCAACACTCTAGCCTTAGATCAGGATCTCGATAATGGTGTCTGCGTACCAGGGTATGAGCTAAGTCCCCGAAGCGAAGAAAACAAGGCGAAATCAGCGAAATACATCCCGTTCAAAGACAACTTTATTTTCTTTCCGTGCAATTCTCTCTCAGTGACCTGGACTAGGTCCTTTGACTTTAGCACAGATTTCTCTCAGGCAGAAGCTGGAGTGGTTGATAAGATGAAACTTTCAGAAGAACCGGTGACAAAAACGTTGGACCATGATCCAGTTTTTTGTGTCATCTCACTTACTCCACAAGACCAGCCACCTGTGGGAGACGACGTTGCACGAGATTTACACAAAGATTTTGCCAAAGTTGCTGTGAGTGAGACAGAAGTCAAGTCGGGAAGCGTTTCGCACTGATGCAGTAATGGTGAAACATGACATTGAAAACCAATGCAGCGTGTGACAAAGTAAATTATCATGTCAGCAAACGCCGGTTTATCACAATATTAATAGCAGTTATATTTTATGTAAGGTGCATGCTACCTTTCAGGTCGGAACGTGTTTTTATTATCTCTTGTATTTTATTGTTATTATTTTGTTCTTTGTAGTGCAGGGGGTGGGAGCAGTTATCCTTTTAGTATTCTTATCGTCACAGTTTCTGTTTACAGTGCAAGTCAAGCCACCATTGTGTTGGCCATGTAATGTTGCGACGGTACAGTTAAATAAACAGGGCGAAGATAAAAATAATTTTAACACAGAGCTGTTATACGACAAAGGGCCGATACACGCATGTTCATTGCCCGGGGGAGGGGGTGGGGGAAACTCCCACATAAAAATGACGGATTTTCGTTTTGACCCTAAAAGGTACTAAAACGGACGTGGCTCGAGCTTACTTTCACCCTAAAAGGTACCAATAAAAGCATACTAAGAACTTAAAGTTTCGATGCCTTTAATTGCTATAAAGAGGACACCATGAAACACTTTATCTCTTGATGTTTCCAAACAAAGATAGTTCATTCGACTGACACCCGACCCCTAAACGGTACCACGTCACACAAAAATGTCCGAGTTTGATATTGTGCACCCTAAGCGGTACCAAAACCGTAGTTTTGACCCCTAAGCGGTACGACGAGCATCCCCGTCCTTTTTTAAATGGGATTCCCTCCCCCCCCCCCCCCCCCCCGGTTCATTGCCTCATTTAACCAACCTTAAACGCATACGATGCACAAAGTTCTTGGTCACGAACAGGTACGGTTAAATACCTCATCGTAAAGTCTCATGTCGCAAGTTAGTTCAACATCCAGGCTCTCTATGGTTTGTGTACTTGTTCATGATAGGTGTACGTCTTGGTCAATAGGGGATGCGCTGCACAGTTCTTTAAAGCTTTACCCAATTATATATCAACAAAATATGAAAATTCTTTGCAGATCTCTAAAGGCTATAGGCTAAAAATAATGAGACTTTTTGTTTAGAAACCCAAGTGTTTAATAATTCACATGTGGATACTTACATTAAATTGTTTAACTGTTCAAAAAAAGAAACAGAAACAACTTTGCATGTCCACAAGAATTACGCTAATTGATTTTTTATTCACGTCTGTTACCAAAGTGAAACTACTTTTTTTCAGAGCAATGAAAATGCTGATGGCGTAGATCTGAGTTTGAAGAAGCCCTTTCCAAATAGATCTGATGACACACTCATGTTATTTAGCCCATCACGTAGAATGTGCTCTCTGATTAGATCAAATCATGTCCAGGCATAGGAAACTTGACTGCAAACTCCTCCACCTCCTGTCTCAAAGCTTCAACTTTTGCCTTGAACTGTTCACCCAAGAGAACTTCACAGTACTTCTTGAACTCAGGGCCACTCATATTCTGCACCTCCAAACCTAACTTGAGGCCACGGTCTATGAAGTCTGCAATGGCTTCAAACTCTTTTTCCTTCATTGCCCGGCTTGTCAGGGCTGAGGCTCCAATGCGTAGTCCTCCTGGACGCAGGGCGCTTTTGTCCCCAGGACACGTGTTCTTGTTGACTAACAATAAAAAAAGAAATTGAAAGTACTATCAGTACCAAACATTTAATATTCAATATAAATATATTATTATTATTATTATTATTATTATTTTATATTATAAAAAACATATTATAAGATAAGGTGGATAATACGCACAATCTGATTGGTAAACATGCACGCATTATAATATAATACATGTATAGTATAATTCATTCTTTTTTTTTGTTTTTTGTAAAGTTTCATTTGCTTATCTTATAAAAGAAATAAAGCACTTGTCAGTGTACGTTTAATGAGTTATGGATACACATGGGAATTTGACTAAACACAATTTGTTCAAATTCCCACTTGTATCTATAACTCAGTATACGATTTTGCTAATATAAATATTTAAACCTTTTACTACCATTGACAAAAAACATTGACACAACCTAGAAACTCCCCAACTGTCAACATATAATGAAAACTCTCAATGAGTACATTTTAATGGCAGTGTTCATGTTGTATCTGAAAAGAGTTTATGATCTTATTATCGTCAAGTTTAATTATGATAAAAAAGTGTGGCTTATACATATTTATACATTTTACAGACGAGATTAGACCTTGAGGTTATGTGCTTTTGCATTATATGTGTGGTTACCAAATAGATGTTCTACTAATTTTATATCATACCAGTGATGGAGATTTCTTCGAGCACTTTCTCTCCTTTTGCTCCACCAATGTTACTGGGACGGAGATCCAACAACACAAGGTGATTATCTGTCCCGCTTGTTACCAGGGTGTAACCTCTATCCATCAAAACTTTGGCCATTGCCTTGCAGTTCTTTAGAACTTGACTGGCATAAGCCTTGAACTCTGGCGTGTTTGCCTGTTTGAGTGCTACTGCCAGCGCAGCAATCTGATGGTCGTGTGGTCCTCCCTGCAGACCAGGGAACACGGCAAAGTCTATCTTGTTCCCATAGTCATACATCAAAGGGTCGCCATTCTTCTTGTAGCCTTTGATTCCTTTGCGGTAAAATATCATGCCAGCTCTGGGTCCACGGAGTGATTTGTGTGTTGTGGTAGTTACCACATCGCAGTACTCAAATGGTCCAGGGACAACATCTGCCGCAACCAAGCCACTAATATGTGCCATATCTGCCATCAGAATTGCTCCAACCTCGTCACAGACTTCTCTGAACTTCTTATACTCCAAGTGGCGGGGGTATGCACTTATGCCGACCACAATCAACTTGGGGCGGAACAACTTGGCTGTCTCGGCAAGCTTATCATAGTCAATGTACCCTGACTTGCTCCGAAGTCCCACCAATAAAAAAAAAAACAAATGTGTATGCAGTTTATTTGCCCTGATTACCAATCATGCATTCAAATCCGTGAAGGGGTCTATAACTCAGTCTGATGAAATTGCGTGACCATAAACATGGTTAGTGATTATATTTAGCGCAAATGACCACAGAACAGCTAACGATGCAGACTAAAGTAAATTAACTGAGAATTGCACAGAATGCTAACCAGGTGAGCAGAGCGCTAAGAAAGAAGCAATAAACTGAACAATCACAACACTTAAGTTTTACCAAACACAAAGGTCAAGTGAATACACATAAATGGTAGCCAAACGGCCTTCTAAATTGAATATTTTGCTTTGGGCTCAGTAGCAAATGCGCATATTTAGACAATGGATTTTCTCAAGCCAAAACAGGGAAACCAATGGACGAAGCCATATGTTGTTTCCCATACCTGTACCGACTATGAGACCCGATAGTTCAATTTACGACGATACTAAACTATAACCGTGGACTGTACAACAACTCATCGCTCACTCATAAATCACATGGACCACGTACCAGGTATTTACTTGATTGACAGTAGATCAAATATATCAAATGTCTAATCTACATTGTAACCCTGCTGAACACCATATATGGCGTCAAACATGCAGGTAAACAATCTGCTTTTGTATAGAGCAGGTATACAAAAGCAGAGCAGAACTATTGTGCTCATATTTGCTAAATAGACTGATGCGTCGAAAACCACTGCACTTTGTACACCTTTATATGTCGATCAAAACAGCGCAGTAATCACTCTGCTCAAAACCACCCATTAAATATATGCTGTGACTTGTGAACCATGGCACATGCACATCAAGGATACAAGATTGTTACGCTGAACATGAACGGGAAAACGAACGAGGGAGGCATGTCAACAAAACGAAAGCAACTCTTAAAGACGACTCTACAAAAAATAGATGCTTCTTTGACATTCTGTCAAGAGCTCCCTGGTAAGTTTGAAGAAGTGGTCGATAAAGATAAATATGGCATCACGAAGAATGGAAAGGAGGCAGGAGTAGCGTGGCTGACGAAAGACTTCCAGAAATGTACTGACAGTCCGAGTACTTCAGACACCAAGATTACCGAGATTAGGGACCGTCTGAAAAAATACTCGACTTTGAATGTTACAGACCTTCTTTCACGAGTAGCAATGGTGAAACTGAGGACGACGGAAGAAAGAGGATCGGATCACACAACATTTTTAGCAGTGTCGTGGCATGGACCCCACAAGACAACAGAAAAGAGCAAGGTTTTCCTTGGCCTTATCCGTTTTTGCAAACGTGTTTGCGAAATGTTGGGGGGCATTCCATTTATCATTGGCGGAGATTTTAATTTCAACACGTCGGAATTAAATATAGTTCTTGACGAGGAAGAGATTGATCGGCCGCGACAATACCCACAGAGTAAACGTGCCACTGAAGGAAATGGCATTTCTTATAAAGACAACTTTGTTTTCTCGCGTGACAAAATTCCACTTTCCGAAGTGAAAAGCTTTGATTTTGAGCAAGACATATCAGGACTGCAGGGGATACTTGGTAAAACCGCTCTGGCGAACGTTTTGGACCATGATCCTGTTTTCGCTACGCTCAAGTTTCCTCGACCAGCACCAGCACCAGCACCAGCACCAAAAGAAGATGAAGGTGTAGAGTATAGCCAAATCGTTGAAAGACTGGATCGGATGGTTAAAATAGAATGAAAAACGGCTTTCAATAGAACACACGAACAATTAAAATGTTCTTTACATATTGCATCTATGTACCGAACATTTTCACGCCCAAGGTGCGAGCCCTCCGGGAATTTTGGAAGTATTATGCTGATGATATACGGTTTTCTGAAAATTTATCTTTTTCGCTGTCTTTTTACGTACGAGTAAGCCAGAAAAAAAAGGGTGTTCGACTGAACCTCTTGAACCCCCGCCTGGATCTGCCCCAGATGAAAGATAAACCAGGAAAAGATGACTAAGATCCGGGTTCAGAGCCCCGGTATCGAGAAAGAAACGGGCAACGCAGGAGTAAACGAAATCAAGACGATTGAACTACTGCATTACAAAGAACGGTATGCACTGCTTGTGAGCGGCCTCAGTGATTTTTGGACAACAGATAAATAATGAAATACATGTACAGCCATGCAGCCACTTAATCTATCATATCATAGCCAATCTGTTTTGTAAACCAATAATCCACAACCTTATTTGAGATTTTCTGCTGGCTGAAATGCTTTACAGAGTTACAAATATTCGGCGGGGGAAAGGGTTACTCCCATATATGTCATACAATAGGTACAGTATGTGATGCCCCAAATGCAATGGTATTGTTTGAAATAAGGTATATATTTTGTCTCTTTGGTCTAATATAAGTTAGTAATTTTGTTTGCTGCTAGTATTCTGGGCCCGGTTTTTCAAAGCCGATTAAAGTGCACATAAGCCTTCAGAGGATACATTTTTATACGAAATTAGGAAGTAATCTAAGCAATTTATGCCCAAAAGAAAGCCTTTCCGAAGCGTTCTTATATTTTTTTCATGCGTTTGAAATCGGAAATATAAAATTCAGACCGCGCAATGTAGGAGACTGGGACCTGTGACGTCAGAGGAGTGGCGCGTTTCGGCTCGGCACCTCTTCATAGCTCTTATTTATCAGGTTTGTGTACGTTTTTCTCGCTGTTTACCCGTGTTTTTGGACTCGTACGGCAATGGCGAGATGTAGAAGCGATGAAGAAAGCGGTATATCTGATATCTGAACTATATTACATTGATTCCGCGTGTATACTGTACGATATCCACTATGAAGTCCAACCCGTGCGCTGACAAGAGCTACTTGCTGACCAAGAATGGCATGAAGCGTAACAGAAAGGAAAGGGAGGGAAAAGAACAAGAACCATAACACTGCAAGATTGCTCGAAAGAACATTTTGGAGCCAGTAGTTGGTAAGCGTAAAATATGTCCGAGTTTTGGATTTGTTTACGTGGTACATCTGTAATTGCTTCTCTGTGTTTTACTCATATTTTAGGTGTTCGTGTGGGAATTGCAATGTTGATGTGCTACGGCAGCATCGGCATTCACAAGCATTGAGATTCTGCGGATGTCTCACGATAACTCTCGCTCGGGATTTCGACTGAGAGCAGTTGCGTAATTCGTCACGGCAGTTGACCACGGTCAGTTATATTTGACTTCGAGAGAGCGCGGCTCTTCTGAAAACTCCTGGAATGTACAAAAACAGTCATTCTAAACTTCCCTGTACGGGTAGACAATAAAGTATTACACTTTAATTGCGGTTTGTGGCGCCCTTCTTCACCGTTTGGAGGATTTTGCTTTCGCCGCGGAGGATCAACAGGCGACTGTCAACAGTCAGAACGACTCCTTTCGGAGTTTGCCAAAAATTTCCAACTTCTGCGGCCGTCGTCTAACTTCGGCGATGTGGAAACCAAGTTGTTTGAGTAAATATGTGCCGCAAATCCGGCACACGGTCGACTATAGCCCTAGAAAAATCTAGCCGAAAAACCATCTTTCGCTCGGTTTCAAACATGAATTGCAGTGTCGCAGTGTTGACCTCATCGACCATAAACCTCCGGCGAACGCGATGGTTTGCTCATTTGATATTCGATACCTACGATAGAAAAGGTAACAAACTTCCTACAGCTGAATATATTTTGGATTAAATATAATTACTTATTACTACCCGTCGACAAATTGTGGGACCCGACGATTACTCGGTCAATCTTTCCCCTTCTTATCAACTTTGTACTACAATACCGAGATTGTCCTTTACCAGGTCCAAGTCGAGATTGTGCAATTCGTTATTGTCAATTCCATGCAATGTCAAAATCATCTGGTTTGAAATAAGCTGAGCAGAACCGGAATTGATCGTCAGCTCCCATTTCACACGTTTGGCCTTGACAAACTGGACCATTTCTCTTTCGCTTCCTCGCTTCACCTCTTTGGTCATTCGGAAACTGAATCATATAAAATGCGAATCCTTGCTTATGATCTGGCTCCCAGGAGCAGCCTCCAACAACACATCTATAAGGCATTTCGGAGTAAAACCGGTGAAAACTCTGTTCGGACGAGTCGAGACGCCACTCCTCTGACGTCACAGCCCAGGCCCTTGATCAATCATCTTACGCGGACAAATCTAAACCGGAAGTCAAAATGGCACTTTTTCGCATGTTTACCGGGCGAAAAAAAATATAAGAACGCTTCGGAAGGGCTTTCTTTTGGGCATAAGTTGCTTAGATTACTTCCTAATTTCGTATAAAAATGTATCCTCTGAAGGCTTATATGCACTTTAAGCTAATCCAAGATTAATGAAATTCTTTCTCTCGACTTCTCTCCCAATAAACAGCAAGGTTTTGTTCGAAGGTGAATTAATAAGCTTGTTCCAGCTTGAAACGTTATCAAGAAAGTCGTTGTGGACGAAACTTTCATGTTTTCAGGCTTATAAATGACAAGAAAGTTTAGACCTAATCTAGGATTAGCCTAATCGTGCTTTGAGAAACGGGGCACTGGTTTTTATTGGGGTGTTGTCAAAATTTGGGATATAGGCCCAAGATAGGGGATAATTTTGGAACAAACTGCAGGTTCGAAAAATTGTATGTTTTGTTGTAATAGGGTATGTATTTTTAGAACTGGATGGTACACTAGGGTCAGTAGCACTGGTAGTGTTGGACATTTTGACACTCAAAGATGTCCTCAAGGGAATTGGTTTTAGAAGATTCTTTAGTACTTTAGATGTAAAACGTTTGTTTTTGTTTTTACTTTTTTCTCACATATTTTTAGGAAACTGTCTTTTACATAAACTGTGTTTAGATAATTTTTAAGTCCTTCATACATTATAGGTTTAATTCACTGTAGATAAATAAAGGTATCACATTTGTGCTTGGTTGTATTCTGGCTACCCAGGAGTCATGTATCTCGCAGTTACATGTATCTTGCTCTCAGAAGCTCTGGCTGCATGGGCCATGGGGGACTGGGGGTGGGATGCAAGCTGATGTGAGAAACTGGCTTGCTTATTGTCAAAACAATGTTGTTCAATGCAGTAAGTAGTTGTTTTTATAGTGCATTCAAAAACAAAGGAACCATATATACTGTAATATAGCTGGTAGATACAGTAGATATTCTTGCCAATGTGTGAGAGAAGGAAATTAGTACATTTCCCCCTTGGCTGCATTACTATTCCAAATATAATCACCCTACAGCACATTACATAAATTACTGATACACCCTGTACACCATGAATACAAATTATGCAGAGTTTATTCTAAGCCTTTGAGTTATCAGGAAGACATAATACATGTACATGTAAATTTCAGAACAAAGAAATCACAAACATGTTTACTTTCCTTTAGTTTTGCTGTAGATACTGTAAGAAGCTTTCAACAATTTGTGTGGAGAGTATCATTGAATGCAATAGCTTTGCATGTTCACAACACATCTGTAAACTGTTTCTGAAAAATCTTTAAGCAGTGCTACCATTGTACCCTGTAATTATTGCTAAAGAGCATGGATGGCTGAAGTTCCATAGGTTTAAAGTTTAACAGTTCTTATAACACACAGCATTTCACTTTGCCCATCAAGTAGACTGTGTTCTCTGTTTAAATCAAATCTCGTCCAGGCATGGGGAACTTGACTGCAAACTCCTCTACCTCCTGTCTCAAAGCTTCAACTTTTGCTTTGAACTGTTCACCCAAGAGGACCTCACAGTACTTCTTAAACTCAGGGCCACTCACTTTCTGCACCTCCAAACCTAACTTGAGGCCACGGTCGATGAAGTCTGCAATGGCTTCAAATTCTTTTTCCTTCATTGCCCGGCTTGTCAGGGCTGGGGCTCCAATGCGTAGTCCTCCTGGACGCAGGGCGCTTTTGTCCCCAGGACATGTGTTCTTGTTGACTAACAATAAAAAAGAAAAAGTACAAAAAGGAAAAGAAAAAAAAGTACCATCAGTACCAAATATTTAGTGTGGGAGTTTACCTGGCTTTGACAAAAAAATTGATTCAAGCTAGAAACTCTCCAACTGTCAACATATAATGAAAGCTATCAATGAGTACATTCTAATGGCAGTGTTCACTTCCAACTCCTGAACTGTCGAATGAAACCTAAAGGTGTGGACCACTCAAATGAAAGTTCTCAGTGAATATTCTAATGGCAGTGTTCATGTTGTATCTGAAAAGGGTTTATGATCTTGTTATCATCAAGTTTAATATTATGATAAAAAAATGTGTGGCTTATACATATTTATGTATTACAAACTAGATTAGACCTTCAGGTTATGTGCTCTTGTATTATGTGTGGTTACCAAATAGATGTTCTATTAATTTTATATCATACCAGTGATGGAGATTTCTTCGAGCACTTTCTCTCCTTTTGCTCCACCAATGTTACTGGGACGGAGATCCAACAACACAAGGTGATTATCTGTCCCGCTTGTTACCAGGGTGTAACCTCTATCCATCAAAACTTTGGCCATTGCCTTGCAGTTCTTTAGAACTTGACTGGCATAAGCCTTGAACTCTGGTGTGTTTGCCTGTTTGAGTGCTACTGCCAGCGCAGCAATCTGATGGTCGTGTGGTCCTCCCTGCAGACCAGGGAACACGGCAAAGTCTATCTTGTTCCCGTAGTCATACATCAAAGGGTCGCCATTCTTCTTGTAGCCTTTGATTCCTTTGCGGTAAAATATCATGCCAGCTCTGGGTCCACGGAGTGATTTGTGTGTTGTGGTAGTTACCACATCGCAGTACTCAAATGGTCCAGGGACAACATCTGCCGCAACCAAGCCACTAATATGTGCCATATCTGCCATCAGAATTGCTCCAACCTCGTCACAGACTTCTCTGAACTTCTTATACTCCAAGTGGCGGGGGTATGCACTTATGCCGGCCACAATCAACTTGGGGCGGAACAACTTGGCTGTCTCGGCAAGCTTATCATAGTCAATGTACCCTGTCTTGGCATCTGTCTTGTATGGCATGGACTCGAAGTAGATGGACGTGGCAGAGATGCGCTTCTTCTCCGTCATGAAGCCATGGGTCAGGTGCCCGCCATCTGGGAGGTCCAGCCCCATGATGCGGTCATGAGGGTTAAGAAGGCCAGTGTAGACACCAAAGTTTGCAGGAGAACCAGAGTAGGGTTGGACGTTTACACCCCACTTTTCAGGATCAAGACTGAAAGTCAAGAGCAGGATTAATCAGGTATTACGCACATACAGGGTAGAATATAAGTACACAGCTACAGAGTGGTTTTCAAATAAGGCTGCAAGAATGCACTTTCAACCAAGATTAAGCTATATTTTAAGTTTTGCAATGGGTTTACTTTGAAGAAGGTAGCAAGAATGCCATTACCACTTGCTTCATTGGGGACAAGATAGTGCAGTTGGGGTTTTTTTGTTTTTTTTTCTGATTAGCTGCCCAACTCAAAAGCAAATGCAGCATTCAAACAATATTATTTATTATTATTATATTACTGTTGACAGTCATCTGAAAACTGCTCTAAGCAAGTGAAAACAGTTTCCACTTGTCTAAAATCATTGCATGAAGTGTTTACTGTTATTAATAACATTATAACTTGGCAGCAAGTATTAACAGCTGTTATTCACAGTGTACACTTCAAAACAATGGATCATAATAAGTTAGAATCATGAGTAACCTTATTATGCACCAGGAAAACAGTGCATGTTTCATTGTGCTACATGAAAATTTGACAACAAGAACCACTTGCTCTCCCAAGTGAACCAAAAGATTCAGAGCACTCAGGACAACAGTAAATTCATTGCAATCCGACCAGTAGCACTGAAAAGAACCCAAATGTGTACCCATCAAAAGTTAAGGTTTCAACTGCTAGGTTTGGGAGTTTAGATGCCACGGGCACATTTCCTTCCATGCTGTTACTGTATCTAAAGTATATAATATCCGATGTTGTCACGTGCGGGGGGGGGGGGGGGGGGGGGGGGGGGTGGGGTGGGGCCAAAGTTCAGTACATGCACGCCTCCACGTGTTCTTCATACACCTTCTTGCAAAATGCCTGTATGTACTGTTTGATCACATAAACTCAGACCAGATTAGATCAGTTTCGATACCTCAACCACAAATACAATCTGAGTCATAATATCGATATTGTTCGCCTGTTTGAGTCGGTATGTACACGTGGACTTACCGAAAGACTTCCAGCGCTCGCTTCTTGCACAACGTTTCCATTTCGTCCACATAAATATTTCCTCCGTAATATCTCTGGCCCACCTGGCCTTCGGAGTACTTGTTCGTCATACACGAACCCAGAGCTTCCATCACAGCAGTGCTTGTGAAGTTCTCGGAAGCAACAAGTTCCAAACCCCTGATCTGTCGCTGTTTCTCCTTCTTGAGAATGTCGTACATTTCAGGGTCGTTTTCTTCCAAGGGTTGACGTAGGCGAGAAAAGTCGCGATCAAAATCTCCGTTAGTAACCATGGTCTGTCTTTTCGTACTGATGTACAAAGCTGAGATCGAGAAGAAGAAGAAAAAAAAATTAATCAAACTAAAAAATTAATCAATGTGCAATCACACGTGAAGAACCAGCTTGCACGCACGCTATGTACTTTTACAAAGCATTATTAAACTTTCGCTACTACATTTTCATAACGATGTGCATATCTCAAAACATTACCTACAATTTTAAGAAGAAGATATCGAAGGAACCAAACTGTTCTGCAGGCCACCGAGGAGTCAAATACAGCCCGCAAGGAGCAAAATATGCAGTACTCACGTGATACCCGGGTGAGCTGGTGTTGAGACTGGGCACGAACGAAGAAGCGACTTCCGGTTTTCTTTCCGAGAGATTTTGCATTTGTTTATAACGACTCAACTCCGTTCCAAGAAAAACACCGCAAATAAAAGAATAATACTAAATAAATAAACAAAGGTGAATTGTATGAGTTGAGGTTTAGCATTCTTTATTACTGCTGTTTCAAGGCCTCCCCGCGGGGTATAAATAGTGCTCCCCACGCTCCGGGATATTTCGTATGATAGATCAATAACAGCAGCCTGGACTCTTTGTCGTTTATTTCTGTCTGGCGACTTGCAGGCAAAATATCCCGACAAAAGGAATGAACAAGAACACAAGTAATGTTCTAAAATGGCACCGTATTTGGACAAATCAATTACCAACATTTCAGTGGAATTAAGGATATAAGGTTTATAAATGTCGGAGTCCTTCCGTTTTTTTTTTTTGTTTTTTTTTTTTTTTCGTAAAACGTTTGTGGTACAATTTACACGTGTCAATCACTGAGCGAAATAGCGGCACTGAAAACAGAATTTATATTGGTCGAGTGTTTTTCCTCCAGTGAGTGACCATAGTTGATTGTTTTGATGATAAACGTGTTTGTCGACCAAAGTAGTTCTGCGTCTCTATAAAGGCTCCGACCTGCAATATTCATTATTCAGTGAACAAACTTAGACTGAACGCAAAACTTGAGAAGTATATTTACAGGAAGTATATCTAAACGAATATGTTTATTGAGCTTCTTTGTACGGGACATGTGTTAAGATCCGTAATCTTATCGTTTCGCACTGTACTTCTAAAAGACTCTTATATTCTACATGTGACGAAACTATTACCTCTGAAAAAGAAAGGCGCGCCACTTATGTTTGTATAAACAATGTTTTCCTGAGATAATCCAGGATTAACCCAACTGCACGAAGCAAGATTGCCCAACTCAGTCAACATAAAAGTTTGTTGTGATAGAAAGTTTTCTGCAGTTCAGGCTTAAAGACAATGCCACCAAATCCAGGCCTTCAAGCCTTATAGTCTAGACCAATGATTAAACCAAGCCCTATAGTATGTCATACCCCTATAACATGAACTAAAAACCAAGCTATAATCCTAGTCCAAAACCCATATAAATATTTGTTAGTATTAGGGTTAGGTTTAGGACTATAGTTGCACATGCTAAGACCTGGCCTTGGTGGATGCGATTGTATAGAGTCAGCCTCCTGTCACTTGTGTTTTTCGTCAGTTTAAGTTTTCAATATTCAAAATCAATTGCAATACATATTACCGCATGTATCAAAACGATTTCCGTTTCAAGCAAAAAGTACAATTCAATTTCAGTCATTGCCTTGTGGAATACTATCATCCAAAGGTTTACAAAAATAAAATTATTCTCAATGCAACGACCACTCCAGTCACGCTGAAAGTCGGCGATGCGTCATGATGCTGAAAGTCTGCTGAAAGCAGAAATGAAATGGTAGCACGATATGACGTCATGTGCGAATCGGGGAATTCCCTTTCACATGATGCAGATTCTTGGTAATGCGGTATGTTTGAATTTCTTTTTCCAATCAAAAGAGGAACATCTTGTAATCGTTTTCCATGAGGCTGTTCAGTTAGTTTAGCGTTCCATAAGTCCCGATCGATATTTCAGTGCCACAAAGCAGTATAGATCAGAGCATACTACACAAAGACATGAATATTCCCTTATTCGTCTGATGCTTGTGATACATATATCGGCGCCTTGTCGTGCATGAAGTTGCTTAATATCCGAAAAGTATTGTGCTCTCCATATGATGAACAAAACAGCTGAGCAACCACTGCCAGAAAGATAGTAATAAAGAAACCCCGAAAGTTTTATTAAATTGCTAATCACGTAAAATATTATTCCGGCAAGCCGATGTAAAGCTGCCTGTCAAGTATTTTCTGAGAATCTGGAGACATCGGTGCGTTTCAATAAATACCAACACAGTATTGATTTTTCATACGAGATGGGGATATCTTCGAAGATACAATTTTAAATGTGCTGGTAGAGGCAACGCATGACTTCCCTCGGGATGCAAATGTCTGTTGACAGCAATACGACTTAAATGTTTGAGACTGGATACTTCCTTGTACAGCGGTCGAGTCAGTATGAGCTTAGACTTCGTCCATTTCGATTTCCCGTGGCTTTCCTTAGTCGCTGCCGCCACGTAATAGCTTACAAGCTTCACCACACAATCAAATGAAGGAACATAGCTGTCTCCTGCGCTATCCAAACGGAATAACCCGTTTAACATCACTATCCGCACGCTTGTGACTAGAAGCACGGTCTTCAAAGTAATCGTGAACAAATGCCTTGGGTCTGAGCTCTGACGCACAAGAAACGTACCAGGTTGTTTATGCTTTAGCAAATCTTTTGCCTCGTTGCTGGTTATTGCACTCCAGTAAAAGCCACTGTCCTTTAGAGTTTGTAACGCACTCTCAAAGTTGTTAAATTTCGGACGGACGCCATTAGACTTCGTCATCTTTTGGCAGTCGACCCAGCACTGGACTTTAGCGCGAGGCGTCCCCTTTTTTCGTGCCGTTTGTCAGTTTTACGGCGTAGCATCTGA
This sequence comes from Plumapathes pennacea, assembly GCA_964036295.1. Classification (NCBI taxonomy): domain Eukaryota; kingdom Metazoa; phylum Cnidaria; class Anthozoa; order Antipatharia; family Myriopathidae; genus Plumapathes; species Plumapathes pennacea. The sequence continues at coordinate 7,605,389 of OZ038465.1, read as the reverse complement.
TGAGTCTCCGGCTGTACTCCTGTCCGGTTATCTTTCTGATCTGCGAGAACGCTGTCCATCAGATCCAGTGAACTTCTGGGAACCACCATGCATAACTAGAAAACAGACCGGCCTTCTTTATTCATTTTTCGAGGAAAAAAAACGGGCCCCAGCGGGATTCTTCGAAAATCGTTTTCTCGGTAAAAGTTGAGCGCTGCGTAATCATCTGGTGAGCATATTTAATTAGGCTATAAAAAGATCCCACTCAATTTCCTGTGTATTTTACCCTCGGCGAGAAGAATATAAAAATATATGAGAAGTAAAGCAAAACAGTCGGAGGACCATGAGGTTGATTGTTTACCAAAATACTGTACAAAGAGTGCACGTAAATGTGTTAAAGTTTTGTGTTATATTTTTTCGCGTTTCTATCAGAACTTGGCCAACGTCTCAAAAAGGAGAACTTTTCCTTTCGAAAGAGACGTTGCTGATTAGTGAAGTAAAACCCAAACAAATGAATATACTACAAGAAGAGAATGCGTATTTCTCACAAAAGCACAAAAGATTTCCAGGTAAATAGCTTCAGAAAAAGGGATATTTATGGTTGTTTGTCCATAGTGACACGCTGAAGAGCTGAGAGCAGAACTTTCTTCGTCGTTAGTCAGTTTTACTTTCGTTTTTCCTTGCGTTGTTTGTTGGGCAAAGCCGAATTACATGCAATTATAGCTCAACTAGATTGAAACTGAGTTCGAATTGTCTCACTGTGAACTGACTTTGTTCGCTTTGTTGAATATTTTAATCATTTCCTGCGATTTGTCGAATATTAATTTTGATATTACCACATGCAACATAAGAAGAAACGAAACGCTTCCTCCAAGAAGCGGACGTGGGTACAAACACGTATTTTTTTCTGTCTATAGATTCACAGGGTTTGCTGCTAAAGAAAGTCGAGTGCCAAACGTACCAAATTTTCTCCTTTAGAAACACTGTTGTGGTTTTGATTCTAGCGTTTATAAAAATATGGATTATTCTAATCAAACGGAAGAAGCTTGTCAACTTCCGATTGACCCGCTTCATGCTTTCTAATACAAAGATCGTGCGTCAGCCGGATTGCAAAATATAACGCCTTCGGCATCGAAATTTGGTCATAAAAACCAAATTCGTATCGTGTATTAAAAAACGGGAAACATTCGTCAAAGTGCGTCAGACGATGCGCAATATCGCTTCCCGTGTTCGCTGTTTACATGGAAACGAATGAGCGTAGTGCACTGACTCGTTTGAATATCGTTGCCATGTGGACACTGACGGCGGAACTCATATTTACCAAAGTTTACTGGTTGTTATCTTGGAGTCATCTCTGTGTTGAAGTCAGCTGTGCACACCAGCTGTGATGCTAATCATGGCACTGCTTCACTTTTCACCAGGGGGTACCGCTATCTTTAAAACGGATCAATAGAAATGACTTTTTCTTCGCCATCCGTTTTAGCTCACAAGGCAATTTTATTCATTCGATATTTGTTCCAGTGACAAAGGTTGACAACTATTGAAGTTGTGTTTCTGAAAATCTGCATGAATTTGCGCACGATGCGAGTCCGCAGTTTCTGAAGAAGAAGGAAGTGACATTGCTTTTTAACACGAAAGTCCAGAACAGTAAGAAGTGCGAGGGTTTCAAGAAAACAACTGTTGAAGACAGAAAAACTGGTTCAGAAAGAAAACAAGACATGACCAGTGCTCTTAGATTTTTGTGCTATTCGTTATAAATGTACGACTCAGTGAATCTGAAAGTTCCTGAGTCATCCTGTTTGAAAATGAAATTCCAACGATATTTAAAACCGCATTGGTTCTTCAGCTCTCGGTTTCTGCCGTTTTGTGAAGAGTCTTGCAATTCCTTAGTCTATAGTCCCCGTTATTTCGACTCCGTCAAGTCGAATCCCCTGGATTAGCTTGACAAGCTTGATTATTTCGAAACCCTGCCATTTCGAACTTTTTTTCATGTCACCCCGTGGGACTTCGAAATAGCGAGATTCGACTTCCTTAGCTTACCCTTGCCCTAGTGTCAGGACTGTTTCCGGCCAGCTCTCAAACAAGCCCTTTTGCCCACCATTGCCATATAAGGTGATGTCAACTTCAGACTAACTTCTAACTCGTCCGCTTCAGACGGAGAGTACGCATCAAGTTTGACGTCTTGAATTTCAGCACAATGTCCCCAATCCAACCATTTCTAAAATATAGTCGAACCTCACTATTTCGAACTCGGATAATTTGAAATCCCCGTTATTTCGAAGTCAAGCCGAATCCCCGTGGATATATTTTTCAGTCATTTACTATCGGCTATTTCGAAACCCCATTATTTCGACCTTTTTTTCTTGTCCCGTGGGACTTCGAAATAGCGGGGTTCGACTGTACTGAAATACGTAATCGTAACCTCGGGCGTAAAACAAGGGAAGAGAGAAGGAGTGGTGTACCCCAGAACCCGGGAATATCAAAACCTCAACTTGGAGAAGAGACTTTTTCTACTGCCACATACAATGGTGTGCTCTCGTCTTAAGCTGGTGTTACACTGGTCGATTTGCAACGACGATTTGCAACGCCGATTTGCTTCAAACTCGCGCAACGGTGTTGCAAGTTTTTGAATCGCTTTCAAAAACTTGCAACGCGTTGCAGCACTGCAAACATCGTGAAAAATCGTTCGCAATGGGGTGTTACACCTCAACGATTTTTAGCGCAAAATCGTATCGTTGCAAATCGTCGTTGCAAATCGACCAGTGTAACACCACCTTTACTAGTGCTGTGCCTGCAGTGCGCTAATTATGAACATGGGACCTTTGGTCAGTAGTGATGTTGTTATAGCTTAAAATTGGAATATGTTAGAGGATACGTGACCTCGGGAACTGAACTTAAAACTAATGCAATATTTGTCTTTTCATTATGAACACAGGACCTTGTCAGTAATGTGAGTGAATTGTGGGAATGCTTTGATGTCAGAGGTTATACTGTACGTAAGTTTGGAACTGAACTGCTAATTGAATCGATGGTTTCTTCTCATACTATAACCTGTGAATCCAGTTCACTAGCAGCAGTGTGGTTAAGTGTCGTAGGACGCTATTCCAGTCTAATATAATGAAGCCCTATCACAGAAGTGGCATGATTCATGTCATAATTCAGTAATTTCCTTAACTTTTCCATTTTTCAATTCTCTCGACCTTTTAAGAAAAAAATGACTGAGAATTGATAACCAAACTCTCCATACTTTACATGATATATATCTGTTGGGAAACTGAAGGAGAAAATTGAAGTTGATCACTCCGGAGTGAAAGGATTAATGTTAAGTTAGAGAAGTTTGAAGTTCCACTCATGTTTAGCATATCTTCCTAGCCAAAGGAACAGTTTTTTTAATGGTATGAAGCAATTTGAACTTCAAAATTCCCCTGCAAACTTTTTCATTATCTTCAGGTCCTCTCCAGCTGAGGATAGATACACATAATTTTCTAAGAATTTGAAATAAAATGTCACGAAAATGTCAGTCGCCATAGGTGTCAAATCTAAACCGAATTCTGGCAAAAAAAGTAATTTTCATGAATTACAACAGGCAATCTGATTGGTCGTATTTGGTTGCGAAAGCTTGTGTTTCTCTGAATCCATGGTACTTTTATATAGTTCGAGATTCAGAGAAAAGTTGATGCAGAGATGACATGATAAAGATTGAGCCCCGTTTTAAGTGGAAATAGGGCTCGTACGTGACCCGTAGAATCCGACATGCTACAAATAAAAATTTCCTGGGGATTTTCAGAACCATCAAAAATGTTCGGTTAAATTTACTGTTTAAGAGAAAAAAATATTTCTCCTGATTAGATTTTTATAAGAATAAAATTAAGTAATGCGGCTTCACAAACAGCTTCGAAAGTCGTCTGTCCTTGGCGCGTGGTTTCCGCGAAATCTATCGACTGTCGCATTTCTTGCAGGTGGCAGAATGTTTTTAATTTCCAAGAAAAGAAATTCAAGTACATTGTACCCTGGGTTAAGTTGTTTAAAGCATGAGGTTAGGTTAATCGTGGATTAAGTCAAAGTTTTTTTTTTTTTTGCCATCTTTGTTCCTGAAAATGAAAAGGCTTCGCTCACGATAGGACTTCCTTGTTGCGTTTTGAACAAGAACAAGACTTTTTAGTCGGTATTAGATTTAAAAAAAAAAACCCTGCAGTTAAAGTTGTTAATCAACATCCGGGGCCTTGGTTAACACCTTCCAACGGTGTAGGAGCCGGAAAATCGGGCCGGTTCCCTTATATGGAGGGGAATTTGGTGCCTCTCCAAAACGTTCTTTCCGGAGGCTGGCAATCTGACCAGTGGAGGAAACCGGTTTTGATATCTCACGTGCTGAGGTCTTCAATAAAATTACGCCCGGGCGGGAGGGAGCATAATTTAAAACATCTTTATATTAGCTCTAAAACGGCTCCAAAGCGTTCGAAAGAGATCCAGCAGGACACAATTACTAGACATAAAAGCGTGATATTTTTCCTACTTTTATTTTATCATAGATATCAGCAAAATCGCACTCAGAGCTGTGACAGACAGACAGACCCCCGGAGCATGGGTTGCCTGTGGGGTCTTGACCTTGACAGTATCGTGGCGCTTCATAAATCACCGGACGGCAGAAACAGCGACAACAATAAAGCAGAGTTTGCACTGACCTTCCGCTTGTGATCTTTAACCAAATAACAGTTCTTTAATCTCGAACCGGTGGTTTGCATCAATTTCCAAGCATAGTGTACCGAAATATTTAATGTTAACCCGAAAGTTGGTGCAGCAAGATTGATTTTCCCAGAATCCAATTTCTGAGAATGTTTATGATTATCGATTTTGTAATTGATCTAACTGGTTACGACTCGATTTTTCTTGGAAAATCTGGGCGTAATTGGAAGGGAGACAAAAGTTTGTGACTGTGTGCGTGTGTGTGTTGATGGGGTGGAGTAGGTTTGTGTGTAATGTAGCCATGGGTATAATATACAGGACGTATGTACGCAGGCTACACAAGTAGTGTTGGCTTGAGGACTTCAAATTGATGTCTTAAGTTTGAAATGTGATCTAGTTGACCGTACAATGGAATGTTTCGTTCAACAACATTCTTGCTTTGTTTTTTAGTAGGTTTGTGTGTAGTGTAGCATGGGTATAGAGCGGTTTTTGGATGACTGTCAGATGAAAGTAATATATTAATATTGTGTGATTGCTTTGGTTTTGCGTTTGCTTCGCTTTCGGATTGGTCCACACGAGTTTGTCAGCATGCTCAGCCAATCAGAGACAAAACCAAAACCAAAAGCAAACACTTCTCACGCAAGCGATGGCGTGTACTCGCACTGTTGACTGGAAAGTAAAACCAAACGCAAGACCAAACGCGAATTACTTTGGCTTCCAATTGGCTGAACTGTTTTCTCTCAGTCTCTGTGATTGGCCTGTGTGATTACTTTGGTTTTGGTTTTCGACAGTCATCCGAAAACGGCTCTAATATACACGACGTATGTACGCAGGCTACACGAGTAGTGTTGGCTTGAGGACTTCAAATTGATGTCTTGAGTTTGAAATGTGATCTATTTGACCGTACACTGGAATGTTTCATTTTTGCTTTGTTTTTAAGTTACTAAGAGGGCGTCAGAGGCCGCTTAGGACTCACATGTGCCGAACCTAATGCAAAGGAGCTTAGCTAATTTGCATTAGGTTCGGCACAGGCGAGTTGCTTCGTCTAAAACGGGCCTAAGGTTTACAATGGGCGACAAGGAAAATAGATCAGATTTCAGAACAAAATCTGGAAGACGCAAAATTGTTTCGAAAATGACGCAAATCCATCCGTGGCAAAAAAAAAACGTGAAGTTCTTCGCTTCATTTTTTTTTGTTTTAATCTGGCACTAGGAAAAAGTGGGCAATCACTATACTAATATTTGACTTAAAATGGTAATGTAATATATAAAAGGCTACGTAACTACAGAGTTTCAATTTTTAATATCTTTCATGCAAAATGTTTTTCTTTTACATTACTATTATTACCATATCAGAATAAACTGGGCATTATATGACCTTTAGAATGAATACCGAAATTTTCAACTGCATGTTTTACGGTATCTTGCATAATATGTTTCAGCTAAAAACTGCTGTGTCTGATGGTCAAACCAAAACAACCTATTTACAAACAAAACGGTTTATAAACAAACATAGTATCTTTCATAAACAATTTACACTAGGTTTGAAGTTCATTTAGACTAGTCCAGAGTACATTACAGGTTCATCTGAGTTTTAGTGATTGCAAAATGCTAGATCTCAATGGATTAATGTACAGAAAATAATGGACAAAAATAATTTACAATTTACAATGAATTTTGAACTGCGACATTTGTAACAGGTTTAAGTATCTACAAAGCTACTGTAGACAGAGCCCATTCACCAACAATCTTTTGCTGCTGTGGATGGAGATCAATTCTAACTTGTAAAAATAACCTTAAATGTTTTGTACTCCAAGTTGGCTGCAATAATGTCAGATAAAATGGGCCTGTGCAGCTGTTTGCACTGCTATTCCATTGGTAATTTGTGTACTATTTTGAGGAATTGCAACACTGATCAGTGCAGCGAGGTCTCCTGTAATCTCATCCATTCTGTTCAAATCTACTCCCACTGAATGTCAGTGCGTCAGTCACCTACAACTATATTATCGTTCACTTGAAAAATGAAGTCAATGCATAATTTTGTTATTTATCGCAAGACTAGACTGACAAAGACAAAATGTTTTACAATGAATATTGAACAGGAAACAAAATTTGACATTTAATGTCAAATTCTGGTCACAATGATTGACAGTTCCTAAATTATTGACATAGATGGTTTTCCACTGCACTAGGATGTAAATGGACCATTCATGGCAGGACAAGCTAATTGGAGGTACAGTAAGTCCATTCATTAGCTTTGAGTATACAGTTAACCATTTATGGGAAGATAACAAGACCACTTTGACACCTTGAGCCCAATTTGTGGAAAGGAATACTGCTGAGTAGAAAGCTGTCTCCACAAACTGATAATTTGGCAACAGTACTATTATACCCAGAGCCCTCTAAAGTATCTCCAACAATGTAGATGCTGTCCTCACCATCTTGAGACTGGTGAACCGCAGCACGGACACCCCAAAAAGGAAAACAGAAGTTCTGAATAATTGTCCACTGATCCGTGTGTGGACAGTATCTTTCAATGGAGTCCTGGACTCCAGAGACTTCTCCATCTTGTAATTCTGCTCCACCAAGAGCGTACAGGTAGCCACGAAGGGCTACAATGTCATGAAAGGCACGGGGTCTCTTCATATATGCCACACGAGACCAGTGGCTTTTCTGAGAACTGTACATCTCCACCGAGGAAAATGCAAAGTTAAAGCTGGCTCCTCCACAAGCGTAAAGTTTTCCATTGAGAGAAGCCACACCTGAAAAACAGCAAAGTTTAGTAAGAGAGACTGGGAGTAGATAAAAACATTATTGTGTTATATTATAAAAATTTCAGAATTCAGTCAGCTCTCCCAGTATTAGATAGACACCTCTATAAGCCTGACAGCCAAATTCACTTAAGTGTCTGTATCTAACTTCTCTATAAGCCAGACACCTCTGTAAGGTGGACATCTAGACCAGGTCCCAAGGTTGTCTGTCTTAGAGATAGTTTACTGTATTTGGAAAATCTTCAAGAAGGACTGTCAGGGGAGGACTGTGAGACAAGACAGTCCTTTGCACAAAGTATTGTCCATGTGTGTGGAATACAAAATTGCCACTAATGCATCAATCTGCAGCTGTTACTTTTTCTGGCAACCCTGGAAATTTGTCAGACCACATTGTACAACTATTGTATTTTCCTGATTTGAGTTTCAACTATTTGTTTCATTCTCTTGCTAAATATATTGAATTCACTGAGGACACGATACTTGCATTATGAAAAGCTCACAGAATGTTATTAATAAATAATTCTAACTTGATATAAGAATTTTTTATTGCATACATGTAAGACAGGAGAATCACTATCAAAATGTACATGATCAGAAAAGCAGGGTTGAAGTTGATACATTACTGTAAAATACTGGTACTAACTGTAACACATTCTGCACTTGGCAGTATTACCTAATGCACCTCGTCCTGTGTGCATAGATGGTACATTTTCCCATTTATTAGTGTCTGCACAGTACCGCTCCACTGTCTTGAGTCCTTGACGCAGTTCATCATCAGTTCCTCCTATGGCATAAATGTATCCATCCAGAACAGCACCAGAAACTTGACCCTTTCCTGAGTTCAGTGATGCAATCTGTCTCCAAGACTTCAGCTGAGGATTGTAACACTCAACAGAGCTAAGGTTGGCATCAGCACTCACACCCCCAATCACATAGATTAGACCATGAAAAACCACAACAGCTGAAAATTGGATTGCAACAATAATATTATTATTAGTTAATAACCTTAGGTTAAAACTTGCCAGTTATGCAATGTCACATAACTGCACTTTGTGTAAGAATGTTGTGTGTCAGGGATCATTCCTGAGTTCAGCGATGCAATCTGTCTCCATGACTTCAGCTGAGGATTATAACACTCAACAGAGCTAAGGTTGGCATCAGCACTCACACCCCCAATCACATAGATTAGACCATGAAAAACACAACAGCTGAAAATTGGATTGCAACAATAATATTATTATTATTAAAAAAAAGGGTTAAAACTTGCCAGTTATGCAATGTCACATAACTGCACTTTGTGTAAGAATGTTGTGTGTCGGGGATCATATTTTTATGAGCACCAACATCCAAAGGGGTGTTCAAGCTTGTTTTGTCTGTGAATTTTTTGTAGCTTTATGATAGCAACTGTGATAAACTAAATTACTAATATTATCCTAGGGATTAGCTTTGTGCACTTTCTGACCTGCTGACTCTCGTACAGTAGACATGTGAGCTGGCAGACTCCTCCAGTGTTGCTGCTCCTCAAGATTAAGACAATCTATCTCATCCAGTGGAGGCCCGGCAAGGTTCGAGATTCCTCCAACAATATACAGTTCCTTAGGGTACGTTTTTCGAGGCTGAGTCCTGATCTGGTTCTGGAGGGAGGGTCGTTTCTCTGGGTGGAGCTGATAAACATCCACTTCTTCTAACAGCTCTGTACAACCTTTAAAATATTCCAAAGGAAAGAGTTCCAAAAGTTATAATATTAATACATATTTAGAAATTAAATAAATGTTATTAATCACTTGACAAAACAGCATGAATTTGATAAATAATCTGTAAACACTGAGTCTGTAAATATTATTCTAAGCCCCAGAGTTTATGTAAACATATGGATACACCAACTCTTTAATTCCCTACATCTTAAGTGTCAGCAAGTATAATAAATTATTTCATCTTAGTCATAAAGCTTGCTTTGTAGATTGTGGTTGCATTCCACACCAAAAGGAAACACTTAACTGTACTTTATATGTACAGTAGCTTACTCATATATTTTCATCATAGAAGGTTGGAAGAATATGCAGTGAGCTTGGGAGTGATAGGGATGAAGTGGGGAGACTTTACTACCAAAACACCCAGGAATTTCACAGTAAAGAGGGTATGGATGACCAATAATTTGCACACAGAAATTGAGTGGCAAAATACCTTTTCTGATAACTAATGCTGCTGAGCCCACACACAATACTGCAAGTACAAAATCATAAAGAAAATACCTGACTCTTTCAAAAGATCCAATTCAGGTTCAATCAAATCAAGGAGGTTCTCTCTTTCCACTAAAGGAAGGCGCACATGTTGCAAGACGTCAAAGCACATGGACTTTCTGTTTGCAATATCATGCTGAATCCAGGATAGAGCCACCTGAAGGACTTCATCTTCTCCCGAGTGCAACTTGAGGTCCTCTGAAGCCAGGAGTTTTGTCACATACTTCACAGGTAGAGAGAGGAAACCTTTGTAAGAAGATAAATAGCATCTATGAGTACAGCCATTTTGTACTCTCTTCTCCTAGTACAGTATTGTATAACTCATACAGTATACTAGACCTAATGAAATATACAGTGTATTATTATTATATACACCTTAGTAATAGTCTGTACCACTACAGTAAGGCTTAAACATATTTTCTTATAACTGAAAAGGGACCTCTTTATAGGTGGAGCCTCCCCGTGTGGCCCATCATACAGATTCACCCCTCACATGTATCTGTCAATGGCTTTGCCCACAAAAATTTCGAAAATTCTTGCCCTCACTCCCTGTCTGACAGAGGTTTAATTGCTAAGAAAAGTGTGTTCAAAAACCTGATAACACTGCTGTGAATCAAAGTGAACTGATTCTGACTTCCAGTAATAAAATGCAACATGTAGATAGTTATACAGTACGGCACCTTTGTGGGCAGTAAAATCTACAAAGTTCTTCTCCATATATTGCACGATGTTCTGCGTCAAAACTTCGCTGGATACGAACTCAGCGAGCTCAATGATCTGGACACAGTTGCTGGCATTTATCCGTTTGCTGATGAAGTCCACGCAAGCTTTTTCCACCCCATTCAACAACAACATGTTCGCTGCGACGAGAGTTGATTTTACTTCTTCCATTTTCCTCAATGCGATATCTGAAGTATACGCAAACTTGACTAGCTCAGCCAGGATCTTCCCATCGATGTCCATTTTGACCTTGTCTTGTTTTGTTTCGCGCATGTTGTTGGTAAACATTGCTTGAAAGTACGGACTGCACGCAGCCAGAACCACTTTGTGTACTTCAAAACTTCGCCCATCTTTGCTCTCTAAAGTCACATCACACAGAATGCCTGCAGCACGAAACTCTTCCATTTTGCTTAGAGAGTGAGATGCATGTGAGTAAACTTGACTGGAGTCCCGCGATTTCCGTTTTGAAGGCATTGTTCTGTCTCCCTTCAAACTTCAGCCATAACTTCCAAATGACCACGTGTTATGAGTTTGGACAGCTCGGCCCCAGTGTCCGCTCGTCCATTGCGCAACATGGCGTTCTTTCTCTTGTGGTGAGCTTGCACGAAGCGACTGCAACGGAACAAAGTCAGTATAGATCACAGGTAAGAATCTGCTAAGTACATTAAACTCCATTTTTTGTTTAATAAATTCATTAAACGTAGTTACAGGTTAAATAAACTTCCATTTTTTCCGCATTAAAAGTCGCTTGGACTTGAATCACATCGCCTGGTTGTCGTGAGTTGCACAATTGTTGAAGTGTGTACTGTACACGAACAGCTGTTCTCTACGAATCAGTTCATTTTGCTTCGAAAATTATGTTTCTTCGTGCCAGTATAAGGCCTTAAAGTTGCAGACTCGTCGATCGTTGTTAACTTTGAACATCAAATTGTTGTTCATATCACGCATTATGCGTGACTGGTACACAATATTTGGCGTATGGTTTGATCTTGTCGCTGAACTAGTTTACACGACGGGTTAACGTCACCGACTAGCCAAAGATTTAAAAGCGATTGTAAATGTTCAACCCTTGGGTGGGGGGAAGTTCGGAGGATTTTCGACTGGGTGGGTCACTCAGCAAAGTTTTACACGGGAAGGCTCTGCTCTGAGGCCCAAACCCTTACCCTTTCATATATCATTTTTTTGAAAGAAAAGGTACCCCTTTCATATACTTCTTAATGGGACTATTGCAATTTTTGGAGTAAGATCATTTTCAACGACCCTTCGAAAGTCCTGCCAAAATATTTCTGCATAAGGAAAGGACTGAACTTTCTACCTTTTCATTTACCTCCATCCTGAAAAAGGTACAGCCCCATTCATAGTAGAGGTATAATACCCCCCCCCCCCCCCCTCTTCCAGAGTTTTTGTTTTAAATAAACTAGATTGCATCATACTGAAAAATGTAACTGTTAAAAAAAAACTAGGGTCCAAGTACTAAAACAACATTAATAGTTGGTGATAGGTAATATTGTTATGACTACAGGAGGGGGCTACAGTCAAACTAAGGATATAAACACCAGCAGAATGAATAGCCCTTTTTTTTTGGGGGGGGGGGGGGGGGATTAATTTTTAACCTTTCTATTTATTTTACAGTCATCTTCAATTTCTCTTAAGATCTGAACCACAATTTAGCACTCATTCAGAACACACTTTCTGAAATAATCTTTAAACTCCTGTGGGACACTACATTTGCAATATTAGAAAAACCTTTTAGTTTAATATTGCATGCTTTTAATATTGACAGTACCAACAGGATTTGTCGAACTTCTAAAAGCAACAAACTCACCATGAGTGGACGACAACGTCTCCAGATGATTTCAGGTCACTTGAAGGCTCCTGCTACAGACATCACCAAGCAAGACTGTGTGGCCAGTAGAGGTACCACTGCGTCAAGTGAGACAGAACGGTTTAACAAGTTTCCTGGCCGTCATGGCATTTTGAAATGGAATGGCTGGGGCTATGATGACTCCAAATTTTCATTAAATGATGATGCCCTTGCCCGCTTTACCGGCTCCCGTTACATCCTTAGCGGACAAACCTTTCCCAAGTTGGTGGACTGGTTCCTGAAAGAGTGCCACACCGACTTGAACATCAAGTCCCCAGCCAAGCCTCTCCCAGACCCTAGCTCACTGCCCAATCCTGTCATCAATCAGGACTTCTTAGATTTCATCAAGCAATCTAGAATCCCTTTTACCTTGGATGCCCACATGAGGCTTTTTCATGGCCATGGCCACACATCGCATGAAATCTACGAGCTACGGCATGGAATGCTGAAGAGGATTCCAGACATTGTTGTCTGGCCTAATTGCCATGGTGATGTGGAGAGGATTGTTGCAGGTGCCAGCAAGTTTAATGTATGTGTGATCCCGTACGGAGGTGGGACAAGTGTGTCTAGTGCACTGGAATGCCCAACAGAGGAGTGGCGCATGATTGTGTCACTAGATTTGGCAGAGATGAAGCGCATCCTCTGGATTGATGATGAGAACTTAGTGGCTCACATTGAGGCTGGGATTATTGGACAAGACTTGGAACATCAGGTAAGTAAGAATGTGCGTATTCCTGGCATGTTAAATCAGTGAAAATTTATACCAGTAATCAAAATCAAATTGACCAATTATTGATAACCTTACTTAATCAATATATTTGATTAATTAGCAACCAACCAATGACTGATTGAGAATTAGACAAACATGTCTGATTTGACAGTCCACTATACTAATTTAGTTCTCCTTTTAGTTTTCCTGCCTAAGTCTTTTGAGGTTTTACGAGCATTTGAGTACAAAATCTGCACTTGAATCCACAGTATTTTTTGCAATGACCGCTGACCCAAGAATAGGTGACCGCATGGCCAAAACATATTTCTGCTTTGTCCCTCTAAGCTGGGAAACTGTGCACGGCATTTCATCAAAGTTGAGTTTCTCTTTTTATTCTTACAGGAAATATATATTGTACAGTAAGAAGAATTTTCATACTTCCTCAGATGACTGCTGATAAAACTATTGATTCTCGCTACTCCACTCACTTTTTCTTCTTAAATGGTTGTCAGACGTTGTATTTTGAGCTTAAAGTATTCCTGTTGTGTTTCAGCTGAACGCCAAAGGACTGTGCGTAGGTCACGAGCCCGACTCCCTGGAGTTCAGTTCCCTGGGAGGCTGGGTCGCCACGCGGGCGTCTGGCATGAAAAAAAACATCTATGGCAACATCGAAGATCTGTTAGTACGCGTCAAGATGGTCACACCGCAAGGGACTGTGGAGAAGAGCTGCCAAGTACCCCGGATGTCCACAGGCCCGGATGTGCATCACTTCATCCTGGGTTCGGAGGGCACGCTGGGAGTGGTTACGGAAGTCACACTTCGCATCCGCCCCCTACCGGAGTGCAAAGAGTACGGCTCGCTGGTTTTTCCCTCCTTCGACATTGGTGTGGCATGTCTGCGAGAAATTGCTAAGCAGCGCTGTGCACCGGCCTCCATACGGCTCGTGGATAATGAACAGTTTCGCTTCGGCCAGGCCTTGAAAGCGGAAGGCGGCTCCTACTTCAAGTCTTTCCTGGACGGCTTCAAGGCCATGTACCTCACCAAGTTCAAGGGTTTTGATCCTAGCTCGCTGGCGGTGGCGACGCTGCTGTTCGAGGGAACCAAGGACGAAGTGACCGAGCAGCAGAGAAGAATTTACGAAATCGCCTCGCGTTTCAGCGGGATCCCAGGAGGGGAGGAGAACGGACGCCGTGGTTACATGCTGACCTTTGTGATCGCCTACTTGCGCGACCTGGGATTCGACTATTACTTCATCGCCGAGTCGTTTGAAACTTCAGTGCCCTGGGACCGAGTTGCCGACTTGTGCCGCAACGTGAAGGGGAACATCCGGAGAACGTGCACGGAGCTTGGGATCAAGTCCCCGCCCATGGCCACGTGTCGCGTGACGCAGACCTACGATACAGGCGCATGCGTGTACTTCTACTTTGGATTCAATTACCACGGGCACTCTAACGTGCTGGAGCTGTACGACGCTGTAGAGAGTGCAGCCCGAGACGAGATCCTCGCTAATGGCGGCAGCTTGTCTCACCATCATGGCGTGGGCAAGCTGAGGAAAAAATGGCTCCGCAAAACTGTGTCGGACGTCGGTATCGAAATGATGCGAGGAGTGAAAAGCGCCATAGATCCACAGAACATTTTTGGAAATGGAAATTTGCTGTGAGAAGATAAGACTAGACTCGTAGAACCTCTATGGTGTGTTAAATTTGAGGACACTGTTCTAATGTGACGATGTTTCGTGAATCCCGTAGAACATATATATAGCATGTTATTGTAGAGACATTAGCTCCTGAAGGACATTCTTAATTAATATATATCAACGTGCAGTTCTATAAAAAAACTGTTACAATTTGTGAAAGTCTTTCTTGGTAAAGTGTAGTTTAGACCAGAATATGACGACATGTTTACTAAAAACTGATTTTAGATAAACTGCGAATAGACAATGGTAGCACTATTAATTGCTTGTAAATTATCGTAGCAACACAATATAATAGAGAACATGGTGGTCCTTGACATTTTGTTGCTAATAAACAATATGACGGTACGCTCTCGTAAAACGCCGTGAAACTGCCATATATAAGCCATACAAAAATAAGGTATGTGCCTCCCCCAGGGTTTCGTTTTAAGCGTTTTGGTCCGGATTAGTCAGGATTTTGTCCTGGGATTAAAGAAATGTATATCGAGTTACAGATGCACGCGGGAATCTGAACGAATACGAAAGAAGTTTGGAGAAGCACAAGGCCCTTCCCTTTCTCCCTGGATTGAGAAGTCACATCTTTAGGTTTCATATGACAGTTCGGTAAGTCGGAATTTTTCCAGGATTTTGTCAACGTAAAACTCAAAAGTTTTCAAACAGCAAGTACTTTTTCAGGCTCCACGGTAAAGGCAGTTGATGCACGTGTCGCGGGGCCACGCACGTGTTGATGGCAAGCCTACACACATGTTGCAAGTCGAACTTGGGGGGTAGCTGCCAGACTCTGATGAATGCATCGCTGTAGCTGGCGGCGAGATGCTCTCCGCTCCACGAAAAAGCGATGTGGAACACACCAGCCTCGCTCTGGAATTCTGGCTGCTGCTCGCACGTTCTAAGGACGAACAAAATGGCGCCGTCATCCGGGTCTACGAACGAAATAGACGATTCGTGGTCCCCAATAGCCAATAGTGTACCATCTGGTGAGTACTTGATGACATTCAAGGGTTTCTTCAATGCCAAACATTTTTTGCAATGAACGTCATTCTTGCGGTCTGAGTTGATTCGCCAGATTCGGACCAATCCCGTGAGGAAGGAGCACGTGGCAAACGCGTGATGAGGAAAGCGGGGGTCAAAGTCGAACGTGCACGGTGTTTTCAGTGTGGCTGCCTCGCTTGGGGGGAGGTCCGGGGGAACACCGTCCAGGAAGACGACTTTATCAGCTTCGAGCTTCTGATAGGGTTTCAGTCCGGACCTCTTCAGAATATAAACCTGGCCGAAAGATGAACTGACCGCCAGAAACTGGCTATCTGGAGAAAACTGACAGTCCACTGCAATGCCACGAATTCCCTTGCAAGATTTACTGACCGTGCTCAAAGTCAGAACTTTAGCCGTCTGAGCGCTCGTAATGGCAATAGAGAGTATTCCGTTTATGTCGCGTATAGACGCCACTGTCCAGCCATCAGCACTAAAAGGGCACTCCTGCGGGTAAATTCTGCGGTATTCAGGGGGACGCCCCACCAAGTTGGAGGGGACACACATGTTTGGTTCTGGAGCACACTTCGCCAAGTACATGTCCTCTACGTGGTCGGGATATCGTTTGGTTGCCAAGCAACACATAAGCTTACCATTTGGGGAGATGCTCCATGGACCGGAAGAAATTGTATGAAGCCTTGTGACGGATGTACTCGGACAATTTGATAGGTCCCATTTGCGCAGCCTTGCGCTGCAGCGAGGATTCTTGTCAAAGATAGAGATTGGTTCCACTACTGCTCCTGAAAAGATGTGAACCAAACAAACAAAGGACATCTTCGATTATAAGGGTTGGTCACAGTGGAGCTCAAATACAAGACAATTTATGTTAACGAACCTTACACCACATTGTTGTGGTTCTTATTTTTCGGTTTTTGTTTATTTGTTTCCCATCCATTTCTTGCAACTCTAAAATCCACCTTTTTTTATCTCTTTTTCTTTTTTATCTTTTTTTTTTTTTTTTTTTTGGGAAAATAGTTGTTTCTTTTCGTATCTTTTAAAAATATAAAAGGCAACATTTGAATAACTCTTCACAAAGCATACAACAGTAATTTTTCGTTACCTTTTGCCGGTCGCCGTCATACTTAAGAAACGGAGGCGCAAATTAAAAGAATAATTGTCTCAATCATAAAATGCCGAAAAACCAAAAAACAAAATCATCAAATGGTCACTGGTATACTAAATTGTTCAAGAACCAGCGAGCGAAGTTCAAAGAGATGCACATGTGACAACTACATTTACACAGAAATTTGAGGATTGAAACCGGTATCCATTTTGTTGAGGAGAGAGGGAGAGGAGAGGAGATTTGACTCACCGTAAATCAGAACCGAATCATCTTGAGCGGCAAACCTGCACGGGTACTGGTAATGAAATCGTACGGTTACCATCTCATTTCCGTGCAGTATGGAAGTATTGCCCGACAACCCTTCGCCAGTTAGCTGCATGACCACCTCCCCTTTGGCTTTTCTCTCTCTCAGGGGAAACTTCGTGTAACGTTTTGATGACAGATTCACGAGATTAGAGTCTATTGGTGTAAAATGACTCGTGCACACTACGCCCATGTTGAAAGTAGCAAACACATCGAACTAACGTATTAACGGAGAGGAAAGTCGTGGATTGCTCGGTTTTTTAACAATGCGAAAACAGTTTCCATAGCAACGGGAGGAAATGCCGCCACTGTGTTTTTTAGGGACACCGACTTTGACAGAAGCCGCCAACTGAGTGCCGCAATGTATTACTGTATTTTTTTTTTTTTTTTTTTTTTTTTTTTTTGTCAAAAATGACAATGACAGTATTTTATTTAGGACCACATTTAGCTCTGTTGACATTAATGCAAAATAGTTACAACTTGTTTGCAAACGGCAGTAATAACCAGAAGTGAGACTAGACAGCTTACGAAAATTATCCACCGCTATTCACCTCCACTTCGGCGAATAATTGTTTTAGTATATACCACACAAGTTTAATAGCCAACTCCCAAATAGCTATTTTATTTCCGACGAAAGTGGGCAAAAATTGGGTTCGCGCCGCCATTTTGTTTTACCGGAAGCCGCCGGGAGGTGAACAGTACTTGATATTCCGAGATTGAGGAGCCAGTCAGAGCGCGCAAAAGGCAATATTCACTTGTGTGGTATATACTAAATACATTCATACATTAAAGTAATCACATTTATACATTTATACGTGACTATAGTCAAACTAAAAAGAATAAATAATTAAATTAATTTGATAATTATTATAGAATTAGTTTATTTAAACAGAAAGTAAAACTGATAACTTTAGGAAAAACGCAATAAACACGTACAGGACACACACCTGGACTCACTTGTCACTCACATCAGTAATACTTGATGAGATATTGAGATGAATAAGAGGAAATATAACAAACAGTATGCATAATAAATTTCTCATGAGGTAAATTCTATTTACCACAACATTTAGAAATATACAGGAAACTTTCGTTGTATTCCGCTGCAAAACGTGACATGCTGGCGTCAGCATCGTTGTCTGGACTCTTATTTACCACGGTAAATCGACCAATCAGAGAGCGAGAAACTAGTGTGTTGTGGTAAAAATACAAATTGACAATTTGTAGCAGAAGATTTACCGATAAGGGGAGGAGGAGGGGTCTGGGATCCTTGTCCTACCTCTTATCCCCTTTTGAGGCGGTCTTATCGTCTTCATTGGCATTATACGGGATATCACCAACGCCACCAACAAAATTTGACCGGGTTAGGATATGCCGGCTCTTTTTTGTCCTGAGTACGCCTTTCCTTTGTATGAATTCCGCCCGTCTGCATGTCTACCCCGTGTGGGTGTCTGTTTGATAAGGTAGGGTGCGATTTATTAATCTATAAACTCATCTGTCTCTAGTTCTGTCCCGGAGGATGTAGGGGGTGGGGGCAGGGGGGTGGGGGGTGGGGGTATACCTGCTCGTCAACCCCCATTTTCAGCCTATCTTTGAAGGGGTAGAGAGTAGTCTCCTTCGCCGTTGTTTTTAGGCTCAGCTGGAGCCTGGAGCGATACTATAGGTAGAACACATTTCTCTTTTACGACCCGAAGCTTCTTAGAATCGTAACTAAACTGCTGTTCAGTTCGTGTCATCGAGCTCAACTCGTGTCCAGTCCTCTGTACAAACTGTGCATCAGGAATGAACGAAATGACTGTGATGTCCAGTGACGTTTTCTGACCGGAAGTTAGTGGTTTGTGAACGTGACTAAAATTTCATTTGGGTCGTGCCAATTTCCGATGGGTGTCTCTGTTAGACAATTGACCTCCAAGTCATTAAACGCTATCGATTATTTAATGACTTTTTACCATAAATCTTGTGATAAATGACCACTGACATTTTGTATGGTGGTCCAGCGATTTACAGTTCGTCGGGCGGAAGGGGCGTGTTGACATTTTGATTTACACTCGTTCTCGGTCGGCATGGAACTCGACATATAAACATGAATGGCCTTTCCGCCGTTTAAGGAGCTATTTGGCTGGGAGTGTTCCTTTAATTGGATAGAAATATCCAGTGAGTACTTCAGATTGTTCTTTTTGAAGAGTATACTTTTGAAATGTTATTTATTACGTGGTCTGCACGCCGACAAAACATTCGGATTCCGAGGGCGAACTCGGAAACAGATTCGTTAAAATTTAACTAAATGGCTTTCTCTGTTTGAATCAAAACTTTATTCTCCGAAACTGAAAGGCTTGCACCGCAATGAAGAAAGAATAATGAACCGAGAACTTATGGGTTGAGTGATTCTACGAAAGAACAATGGAGTTGACGAGGACTCAAATTCCTGCACATACGACATCTGCATGCGATTATCAACTCTCAAAGTAAGCTCTTTCATATCATTGCTATCACGCTTATTTAGTAGCACGCTTCTCATTTTATGCTTTCTGTGTGTTCTATTGTTTCGTTTATAGATCAGCACCAGTTCATTGTTCAAGTGACGTGTCATTATAAGTGCGAGTTTTTTAAATTAAGATTTGTGGTTGCGTACCAATGTACATGCATGTTCATGTCACAACAGTCGTAGGAGTTTTTATCACGCGGTATCTATCTTTATATCTCAATGAAATGGTTTTACACCGTATGGATAGTTAAATAGTGTTTACCGTATATTTCCTCTTGTATTAACAACCCTGTCCAATATTCCACACAAGATATTGAAGTGAAATTTTGATGGCTGGTTCCAATACAATATTATCACCAAAAATTTAATTATGAAAGAATTAGGAGGCAAATATATTATTAACCCTTTCACTCCCAAGTTCAAAATGATTTTGAACTCTCATGCTCTATCATGGACTGTCATGATTATCTTTTAGCAAATTTTAATGATACAGTCAAGAGTTTTTCCCATTTTATCACACTTTCTATGATAGTCAATAATAGTGGGTGATAGTTGTGATTCCTCAATTATCATCAGCCATCATTCACCATTTGATCTGGCAGCTTTAGTGATCAAGATTATGTATAAGTCACCAGAAAGTGGTGGATCACAGATTTATCTAAAATTTTGTTGTGGATTTTGGATTTTTCCTGTTTTATAGCAATATATATAGGATCCTGGATTTTATATTATTTGCTTTATAATCTCTTTTATGGGCTGATGTAGGAAACAAAACTGGGGCAGATTGGCAGATTTGATGACCCCTATTCACCTCCCCCCCCCCTCATCAAGACATAAATCTGTAGATTTCACTACCCTGTTTTGTTGATAAAATGCTTTAATTTGACGGACACTAAAATTCTTTTCTAAATCTTGGACTGTCTTTTATAAAATAATGGCAGGGTTCAGGCAACCTTTTTGTGACCACATTATTATTGATGCAACAAACCAAACAGACTGTTTGAATTTCTTTTCTTATGTTGGAAGGTACAGTATAGAGACCTATTTATGACTCCAGACCTGCATGGGAAACTGCGGGCCATTTACCAAAAAAGATTCACTTTGCAAAAATAAATATACTAAAAAATATTGCTTTCATTTCAGAGGTGGCAGCGTAGAAAGATATGTGGCTATTTGGGACTTCAGCACCATGAAGAAGGATGAAGTTGAACTGAAGAAGGTGACAACAATAGTTAATAATTTATTACTAAAATTTACTATTAATAAATAATTATGCAACTGAATTTACTGCAAGCAAATTAATGAATACAAACAGCCTTTCAAGTGATTAGGGTGGATTGTATTGGATAACTTAGACACAATAGCAGTAGACTCCTTTGTTGAATTATGAAATTGACTTGTGTAATGGACTGGAACATCACTTCTTAAGAACCACAGAATCACTAAATAATTCAGATATTTATGACTTTGGCATGGTCAAATCTCTTGTTGGGTTCAAAGGATAAAGAAGCGTAAAAACTCATCAGCAGTTGTAGTCATCAGATGCACCAGGGACTCAGTCGGTTTTTACAAGACTGGTGGGGTTATTCTCAAGATGTTGAAGCTCTTCAATTATATTGTATGTCCACTACTTAATCCTTAATATTTTGTAAGTTTTTTCACACTGTCATGTATAGTTCTGTAATATTCCATAGACACAGTCTTCAATCATTGTGGTTGGGCAGACTTTTTATTACACTGTAGTATGGATAATTCACTACTGGATCCTGGCGTGTGAAAACCATGTGAAATTTTCACCCACAGTGGTAACACAGGGTTTTCACACAGTATTTTATATCTGATTTCACAATCATGTGAAATGGGTTCCCCCTATTCACATGGCAGATGCAAGCTGAGGTTGCTTCTCAGGGCAAGAAAATTTCACAGAGTTCCCATAATTTATTCACCTGCTAGGATCCAGTGTATTGAGTTGAACACTCATGGTTATTACCATAAATTATTATAAGCTAAGATTCTTTTAGTCAGCAAATTTAATAGAAAAAGAAATATATATATTTACATACATGACTGTATAAATAAAGAATCTAAGGATGTTTCTGTGTTATCTTATAGCAATCTGATGTATGTTTAGATTACATTATTTTTAACTCTATTTTTAATATATTTTTAGAATCTTTTACTGATAATTAATCAACCCAAGTAGTTTATTTAACAACTATAGACTCCTATACACATACTACTTTCATAAATCAGTCAGTATATTATGTTTACATTTAAACATGTTTAGAAAAGGCTATAAAGTGCCTGGTCAAACAGACTCCCAAGTCGGGTCAACTCAAGCCAAGTTTTCAAAATCACTGAACAAGCATGTGGGTGGCTAAATGGTACTCCAAAGTCAAGCCAAGTTGCAAGAAAACCATTCAAATACAATAACGCAATAAGCAATACATATATATGCAATAAACTGATGCAATCACCTTGCGTAATATTGTCTAAATTTAGCTCGGCTTGGCTTGGGTAAATGAATGATAATTAAAACTTGACTTGGCTGAAAATTTGAACTTGATCAAAAGTGAGCCAAGTCAAGCCAAGTTGAGAATTAAATCAAGCCAAATCGAGCCAAGTTAAACCAAGTGGGTGCATGGCCAAACAATGCCAAAGTTGAAAACTTGGGTTGAATTGGTTTGGCTTGGAAGTCTGTTAGGCCAGGGCCTAATATGTATGTGCATGTACTGTACAGTACCTTCTGCTGGTCAATTGTGAGATGCTCACTGCTTCAATATCATTCTAATGATCCAGGGAGATGTGATGCTTGTTGTGAAGAAGTATAAAGATGGTTGGTTCAGGGGAGTAAGATGCAGAGATCACCAGGTATTGTTTAATACTGTTTTACTTGCAGAAACAGGTTTGAATAAGATAGGGTTGGTGGTTTGTGGTAATTAATTGCTGAGAGCTGGTCCATTCTGCGTAAACACACATTCCTGAGCTGTTGCATAACTGTAAGATCTGTAGATTCTGCCCAGACATTTTTTCAATTCATTTTTTAGTGATTCAATGACAGAGTCTTTGTGCTATTCAATGTACTGTACTGAACCCAGTCCTCTCCCCTCCTGTCCCCTCCTCTCCTCTCTCCTTTCTCTCAACCCCCTCCTCTTCGCGCAGTATTTAAGCTCTTCCATAACTTTAAGCTTGAATTAAAGCTAAAGTGCTTGAAAATTAAAGGGCACTTCTTGTAAAATGACATGGCACTGGGGAAAAACTAAAGGGCACCAGAAAAACTGACAGGGCACAACCTGTCATTTTGGAGTAGCTACACTGTAGAATGCTGCCCTCCCCACCCCACCCCATCCCACTCCACCCCTTGTACCTCTGACAATATTTTACAGAATGCACTGTGTACTTTATAAACAGGTGGGCTGTTTTCCTGGGAACTTTGTCACCAGAGATCCAAGTGATGAAGGAAATTTTGAAGGGTAAGATTTAATCAGAGACTGTTAAGATTGCCAAATCTCTTCCTGTTTGTGTTATCTTCCACTTCCTGTTGAATGACTGTATTTTTCCAATATTTCTGTATTTGCTTTACAGGTCTGGAATTCCAGTGGAGTCACCTCCCAGCACGCCCTCCTCACTGACTTCTTCGTTGTCTCCTCTACCTACAGACGTCTCAACTGGACTTCTGATTGATATTGGCAATGAACTTGGTCTTAAATTCTTTGATGATGAGGTCAAACCCGAAGTAAAGACTAACAGTGAAGTCAAAAGTCCAAAAAGTGAGTTGAACCGTACGTTTTCATTGGACAGCACAGTATCCAACAAGTCGTTCAATTCTTTTCATGGACTCAGCATCCTGGATGAAGGAGGACCAATGGAAGAAGGTACAGTGTGGACCACATAATATTGTTTTGTGTTGTCACACAAATAAAACACAGCAAATGACATATTTCAACCTCACCATTGACTGCCTGAAAATCCCTTAAGGGCAAGTCATTTACATGTATGGGGGAAAGGCTTTGTTTTGGCTAATTGAAAAGTAGTAATTAGTAAAGTAGTAGTAGTATAATTATTAATAGTAATTAATTATTATATAGCTAAGCTTACATGTGTCCCACTCCTTTGGGTCATGTTCCCTTCTTTTGTTACTGGTAATCTGCATGTAGAGTATGGATATTCATGTACAGTAGTGTATCTGGAAAAGAGTAAAATGTCACTGAAACTGAGTGAATGTGAATGAGCCAGAATTATAGCCAGCCAATGTTTAAACTGAAACTTAGTATTGATAATAGTATTTTGTTTATTTTGCAGAGAGCGAGGAAAGGAAGAGGACCAAGTCAGCAATGGTATAATGATAATATTATTATTAGCCAGTAAAATTAATGTAGGATTTGACTTTTTCTCTTCAAGTTTCAGCTGTTAATTATTCCAACAACATAATTTTTTGTTTGTAAAGGCAGTGCGCTGTGTTTTTCATCTGTGTTTGTAATGTTACTTTCCAAGTAATTTATTGTGAATCTTTTTTTCCAGGAAATCCTAACTTCAGAGTTGTCATATTTCAGTGGATTAAATCTTCTGATACAGGTATAAATGTCAGTTGTGTGATCATATTTTTGTTCAGTGTGCTTGCTGCTAATAAAAAAAAATGTATATTATATAATTCATGAGTTATTTATAAGATTTAACTCTCATTGTTCTTCAGCAATATAGGAACCCTCTGAAAGAACTTCAAATCATATCCCCAGAGCAAAGCAAGAAGATATTTGCCAATGTTGAGGTTTGTCCACAGAATGTACCATTTCCTCTTTATGTCCACACATATAATCCAACCTCCCCTCTCTACCACACATGCATGCCCATAATCAACCCACACCTTTCTATGTCCACAAAATGTACTCTTTCCTCTATTTGACCATGCCTACATGAACTGTATAAAACACCTTCCCTCCTAACTGAGGAGAATTGAGACCTTTGACTCCCTTCCTTGTGTGCTTGACTTTTGTATTTGTAATTTGCTTCTTTCAGTCACTGCAGTCCATCAGTAAGGAGATGATTGCCAAACTGCAGGCACGGCTTGCCTACTGGGAAGTAAACAGTACAGTGATAGGAGATGTATTGGTGGAGATGGTAAGTGGTTGGAGCTGTTAAACCTTTCACTCCCAAGAGTGATCAACTTCAATTTTCTCTTTTCAGTCATCCACCAGAGATACATCATACAGTATGGAGAATTTGGCATTTGATACCTTGCTCAAAAGACAGTTGATTAAAACATGAATTCTCATCTTATCACTCATACATTTTCTTATGGTACGTTTTGGAGAGTTTGTATTTTGAGCTTGGGAGTGAAAGGGTTAATAGTAATTGAATTGTTTTTACTGTGACAAGATGAATTAGGAACCTTGTGTACCAACGAAAATGTTCGTAAGTGTGACTTACGCATACTATTTTACGCAAGATAGTATTCGTGTTATTCCGATGCGTATAAGTCATACTGTCTTACGAACATTTTCGTTCGTGCGCAAGTTTTGTGAATCCGGCCCCAGTGTTTTTCTTATTTGAGAAATGTTCAGTTATCCTTTTTGCCAACGAATTTTTTTTTATGAGCGTGATTTTTGGTTATGATGTGGCACGCATGCGACTACTGGCGTATGACATTGTTATTGCTCATCAACCGTACAACATGCAAGTGATTTCATGCATCGTAAACTATCAATGTGACAATCCAAAGCAAATATCGCACCACTGCAATTAAGACACCACTATTTTGAAGATTTAACTTCATGTTTCTGAAGTAAACTACAGTTATAGCTGCTAATATTGGGCAATTTTCTACAGTTTTCATATTTAAAGATGTTTGAACCTTATTTCAATTCAAGACAAAGAGCTAACAAGGTAAGAGACTCTCTCATCTCTTCAAGCATTACCGTAAATCCTCGAATAAGCGGCTCCCCTCGGATAACCGCCCCCCTCCCTCCCCCTCGAATAAGCGCCCCCGTCCCCTCTAATTAACACCATCGAAATCGACGTGACGTTTGTGAACACGTTGTATACGTTTGGCGAACTAACTAAACGAAAATAAGTACCCGCCCCCCTGCCCGGGGCACATATTCGACGATTTGCGGTAAATCATCCTTTGTGGAGACAAAGAAGCAAAGACCACCACAAGTTGACTGGGTATTCTTCATCTTTCTAATTCTCAGGTGAAATGCAAGCTGAACAAGAATAACGAAAAGTTCAGATCCTTTGTTTCCAAGGTATAGTCCATTAGTGTTGTTTGCTTACATGTTTGTACAGGTATATAGATCCGTTTTCGGATGTCTTATCGAACGTAATTGTGTAACTACTTTGGTTTTGCGTTTGCTATATGTTTTGATAGGTCCACGTTTAGCAGCATTTTTGGCCAACCAAGAGCAAAAGTAAAACCATATTACGATATTCTAACACAAGAAAGCAAGTGGCGATGGCGTTTCTAAGCACTTCTGACTTGTTTCTTCATCAAATTAAAACCAAACGTGGATTACTTTGGCTTCTGATTGGTTGAAAGTGTTTCTTACAGCCTCTGTGATTGGCGGTGCACTTGCTTTGATTTTGGTTTTCGACAGTCATCCGAGAACAGCTCTATCATGTATGTGTGTATGTACAGTACTGTAGTTGGTGCTCACTGGTACACCTCCTTTTTTGTTCTACAGGCGCAGGTCAGGTCTGGTCAGACCCTGGACTCTCTGATGTTGATGCCCATACAGGTGCAGTACTGTGTTTTCATAATGCTCTGATCACATTAAATAATGTGGGAACGAAAAAGAAACTATTCTATATGAAGCACTCGAATAAAACAACTACCCTAAACGGAAACTCCTACTGAACTGAAACCTAATAACCAGGCGTGTCAGTTGCGGCAATTAATGCCTTTGAGCCCGCGTTCCTGCCCAAAGGTCAACAAATAATTGAAAGCCTCTCCAGACTTGCCTTGTGTTTCCACTGTACCAGTTACGATTTTCTGGCCAAAGCTGCTATTGACTGGTGGGCTGTTAGTGTTTACACTGCATCAGAACGGCCCAAAATTCTATCCGTTAAAACGTAACCTTGATTTAAAAATGTAGCGTGGAGTGTTTGGAACTTCCGGGGTTCTGTATGAGAATGCAGGCCTTAATGTTCCTTTTCCTCTCTGATCAATTTTGTTTTTGTCTCTTTTAGAGGATTCCTCGTTATGAGCTTCTATTGAATGAGCTGTTGAAGAAAACACCTGAGGTTAGCGAACTAGGAGTGATGGGGTTCTTTTAGCGCCATATTTCCTTATATATGACCACGCATGAATGTAATAGCAAGAATGGATTATCATTAATCTGTCTGCCTCTCTCTCGTTTTCTAGGAGCATCCAGATTATGAAAACTTGAAGTTGGCTTTCTGTAAGGCAAAGAAGGTGCGTCTAACCTTTAGTAAAAGTTCTATGTGGTCCATTCCGCTTTTACAAGTAAAGGCGTCACAAAACAATTAAATGTATCTGTAAAATGTATATGACATCTGAATGGTATTGTGATAAAGAGTAGGTACTGTACAAAAAGCCTCGGCTTGCTCTCAGCGCATTTATCACTTCTCCTATTTCAGGCTGCTGAAGGCTTGAATGAACACATTCGGACGATAGATAATGAAACTAACATCGTTAAAGTCATCAAGAGCTTTCCCAATGATGAACTGGTGAGCAAGATGGGTCGGAGGACGTGAGATGTTGATTTGTGTCTGGTTTGAACGTCATTAAGCCACTTCAGTTGTATTCCTTTTGGTTTACTCAGACAAACAACAATATGTTCAAGAACAATTTTATTTTACTCTAAATGCAAAACATGTGTTTACGAGCTGAATGAGCTGTCAACTTCCTTAGTTTTGATTCAATATATATATTTTTAAATTTCTATATTTTTGCAGAATCTTATTCGTCCCGTCATTCACAGCGGTCCAGGTAAGTGTAGTTGTTGTTGTTGTTGTTTTTTTCTTTCTTTCTTTTTCATCACCTGGTGGCAGAAGGTCCTTCTCAAAGAAGTTCCTGCCCACTCACCCGCCCCCTCTCCAACCTCTCTAATCATTCACGCATAACAGGTAACGAAAGACTGTAACGAATTGATGCCGATATCTGTTGGTTTTACGAAACGTCTCTGTGTCTGAATGAGCGCGCGTTTGTTCTTATTTTTCAGGCAGACCACCAACTGGTACTGTGACATTGAGGTATTCAGTAATTTTCAGTGAACTTTTCAAAGTTTTCCGTTTCTCTTTCTTTGTCTGTTTGTAACCTTTCTGGTGATATTTCAATGACAGGAACCATCACGATAAAGAACAACTATCAACTATTTCCAAGAATTTGAAGAGGTAAGAAATTATGCCCCACATTATTAGACACATTAGACCAATAGCGAAATGGCCGCCGATATCACATACCGTAAATCCTCGAATAAACACCCCGGCCGTTTATTTTCAAGGCAGGGGGGTACTTATTCGATAGGGGGTGCTTTTTTAATTTTTCCTAAATCGTGGCCAGGTGGTCATAGTTACAAGAACATAACTTGAGTATTAATCATACAGTATTCATGTACAAGACCGTTCGTATAGTTCTAAAAGCACCACCTATATTATGTTTGTGAACTGCGGACATAGAATGACAGAGAAAGTGACCTTCGCGCTTATGAAGCAACCTAAACAGCTGCAAGCATAATCCGGAGAAAAAGTTTGGACTTCAGCATGATATTATAAAATCCATGACTTTGCGATACCGTTGTGGCGCTCTGATCGTTCATAATTTGTGCTGTGGACCCAGGGTGGAGGGTTACATGGAGGAGGATGCGTAGTACAGTCAACCATTCATGTATATAGAAATCAATATATGAAAACATCGACAGCGTGCATGTGGTTTTATTGGAGCTGATGTTGCCTTATTAGGATGTCCCTTCCTCTGATGGAGAGTCTCCCTGGGGTGGAGAAATCACCAAAGGTTCCGCGCTCGTCCACATTAGCACCGAACGCGACCATGGAGTCTGGTGACAGCAGCGACAGCGAGAGTGATACAGAAACGTTAAGAGGCGAGACATTTCTTACCAGGTAATGAATTTTCAGACTTAATTGCCATAGAACTCTCCTATCGACCACGAGGGAAAGGACAGTTGCAGAACAAGATCACCGTGTCCCCACTGCTTCCTTCACAATCCTTATTTGTATTTTTTGTCTTCTTTCCCTCTTGTTCTTTTGTTCTCTTATCTTCTATCGTTAATGCAATCTCGACCGTGAAGAGCTATCTTGACGTCACGTGGCGGTTGGCTTTCGCCTGAATTTAGAGGTTTTATATTTTGTTTCATATTTTTCATTTCTGCTTTCCGTTTGTCTATATGTCTTCCTCTCCTTTTTGGCATCTGGACCCAGATGTTCAAAGCCCGAATAACTCAATTCTTTCTATCAATTTCTCAGCCAGCGAACTGCAAATTGTGGAGAAAAGACGAATTAAAAAGCTTGTTCTTACTCCAAACGAATCGAGGAAGTCGTGATAAGAGCGCACTCCTTACCATTTTAGGCTTAAAAATGACAGCATGACCTAATCCAGGATCCGGGGCGGGGGCACTCCTTTAAATTTAGTATGGGGGTGTGCCGCTGAGTCCCTGTGACCCTGACCCTGTTCCAAAGTAAAGAAAGGCAATTTTGCGACCCTGTTCCAGACAAAATGGTGAAAATAGATACCCTGTTCCAGACTAGAGGCTACTCCACAAATCGGAAATGGCGTGCTTGAATAAACATGTGGCGTTGCGTGATTTAAAGCAACAGTTCAGAGCTGTTTTGCAGCGACAGACATCAAGGATTCTGGCAGGAAGAAACATCGACCTTGCTCCAGAGCCAGACTGAACGAAAAATATACCCTGTTCCAGAGTCGGAGAGGCGAAAAGTATACCCTGTTGAGCGGCACATCCCCGTATAGCCCATATATGGGAGTGCCCCCCTCCCCTCCGGTCCAGGATTTGCTTCGTGGTGCTTTGAATGACTGGACCATGCTGAATACTCTGCTTCTTTGACGTGTTTATACTCCATGCCTCTTTCTGATTCCCTTTTTATTCTCTTTCCCTCTGGAATGGAAGAGAGTGCAGTGTTCACTGGAACTGCCAGAGTAGAATACTTATACATAGATATATAGATAAGGATAAACCCCCAACTTGTCCAGAATTTCAGCAGTGTTGTTTACACCTACCCCTCCCTTACTGAATGTTTGTTTCTTTGCGCGCAGCGTGTACATCCACGAGGGAGCCGTGCAACGCGTAACGAAGAAGGCGACTGGCTTAAGTGAAGGTGTCACCGTACACGAAAAGGTGGATAGGTCAGTAGTCAAAACACATATTCTCCTCACTACCTCAAGGCAGGAAAGTGTTTGGTATGGAGAAGTTGGCATCTGATCGCTTGGGGCGGTAGGCAACTTATCGGATTATGAATGAACTTCATGCGTCTGATTTTGTGGGGGAGTGCAGATTAAAAGTACTAAGGAAAATCTGTTGTTTTTATGAAACCGATATATAGGGCTGGTTAGCGCAGCAAGGATTGCCATAAGACTGAGACATCTACCGGGCCTTTGAGAGACTCGCTTTTGAGTAGAAACTTCACAGGGGTATATTTTAGGGGTATATTTTATTTTAGATAGTAAAGGATCTATAATTTAAAAAAAAAACTTCCCTTTGCAGATATTTGTTTCTGTTTGATAACGTCTTGCTGATCGGAATGGTAAGTTCCTGCTTTTTTTTTCTCTTGAAGATGTATTTTGTTCTCAAAGTCGTGGAATAGAACCCTCGTTGCATCGTGGACGTGTTGGCATTTTAGAAGACTAGGTCCAGTTGTTCTACGCTAATTCCATGCGGGTTACGTCGAAACCTTTTTGTCATTTTTAAGTCTGAAAATGAGAAATTTTCGCTCGTAACATGACTAGCTTGTTATGTTTTATGCTATAAACAAACTCTTTTAAAACTTTGCAGTTTGTTGGACAAAGGCATGAAGAAAAGAATAATTTGGTTAGCTTGATCGAGCTTTGGGGAATGAGATCTTTTCATGTGTGAAAAGTGGACTTTATCTGTTCTCCAAATTTAACGGACGTTTGAGTGATACGTCTTGTCGAATGTCATCAGTATTATGTTCTGTTATGATGAAGATGTTCAATTCTGAATATTTTCTATGGAGTAGTTACTCTTATTTCTTTGTTTTCAGTCATCCGATAATCTGATTACTGGTAAAAGGACGTACAAACTCAAGGACAAGATTCCTTTGAGCCAGATGTGGCTCAGTTCCTCAAACGTGTACTACAGTAACCCACCTGAGGAAAGTAAGGGCATCTGATTAAATTTAACTTTATTGCATTGTTACCTAAAATAAATAAATTGCTGAAACTAATGACTGGTAACGGGAACAGGGCATAGTCCCAATTGCTATCGAGTCGTCGTCGTTCCCAACCCCCACCCCCCCCCCCCCCCCCCTCCCCCTCCCCTAAAAAAAAACAAACAAACAAACAAATAAACGAGCCAAACAAAAAAGGTCCACCTCCCCGGCGGGGAATCGAACCCCGGTCTCCCGCGTGACAGGCGGGGATACTCACCACTATACTACCGAGGACTGAGATAGCGAGAGCGTAATGATTGACTAGTTTACTTGTTTTGTACATTCTTAAAAACCCTTTGAATCTAATTGCTTCTCTCGTCTTCTCACTTTCATTTTACACCAAGCGTTAACATCATAACACCAAACAACAACAGCAACAACACACGCTACTGATAATGTACAACTTTGTCGTCATGGTAATACTTACAACTAGGAGACTTTCATATATAGCTCCTTGCAACATAAACCTTGTTTTCTCTGATCCTTTCTTTTTTTTGTGACAGTGTTTCTATTGGGAACGCCAACCCAAATTTACAAGTTTCTGGCGCCGTCAGTGTACGAGAAGGACCTCTGGGTCAAGAAGCTGAAGGTGTCAATCGAGAAGGAGAAAGAATTATTTGCACGGGTAAGCCTTGGTCGATAAAGTTTTGCCTTTACTGGTGAAGACATGAGACACTCCCCCTCCCCCCCCCCCCCCCCCCCCCCCCCTGCAACTGCTGTTCAGCTTGAGGCCCGATTGTTCAAAGCACCTAGTAGGCTCATGACGAATTAGGTCTGAATTTCTGTGTTCTTTAGACCTGAAGGTCAGAGTGATTCACCAACAACACAGCTTCCTTGATACGTTTTAAGCTACAAGGTTTTTATATGGTCTTTGATTAGGGACGTTCTCGAATGACTGTGGCAAATAAAAACCAAAGTAAGCACACCGCCAATCACAGAGGCTGGTAAAAAGTCTTACAACCAATCAGAAGCTAGAGCAAGGAAACACCATCGCCATTTACTTGTTTGCGTGAGAATGTCGCGATCAGGTTTTGCTTTTGCCCTTGATTGGCCAAGATTGTCGGTAAACTTTGGACCAATCCGAAAGTGTAGCAAACGCAAAACTAAAGCAATAACACGATTACTTTCGATAGTCGCCCGAAAACGGCCCTGTAAATTTGTTGGCTAAGAGAAAGAGAGAGTGGCTTCTCCAAGCTTCCGCGACCAAGCGGGTCCAGACTCCCGTCTTGCTGCGTCTGAGATATTTTCCAGGGACTTCAGGTAGTGATTAACTTGAGTTTCCTCCTCCAGATCTGCAGGTTTTTTTCCAGAGGAACACCAAACAGTTTGGAGAACTTATTGGCAGTAGCTGAAGAACTATCTGATTCTGTTTTGTTTCTTTTCTGCAGTATTTTCGCGGCCTTCCTGTGCCTGATGAACTGTTCACCGCAGTATCGGCCGAGGCAAAGATCGACTACAACAAAGGATCAGAAGTTGGTGAGCAGACAGTTTCCCCTTATTTGATAAAATCATGTATTCACTTCCGCTCATTCATTCATGCATTCATTTAATTCCCCATTTAGAACTGAGTCTGAGGCAGAGCGATGAAATATTGGTGGTGGGATTCACGTCAAGTTCTGGTTCATGGCAACCGGTGAGTAATAAAGTTTTTGTGGTCAGGAGGATCAGCAAGTTTTTCCCATTCCTTCATTTATTTTTTATAAAGTAGCAACTGCTATAATTACTAATGTACCATATTTTTAAAGAAACCGATTTCCTATCTCAAATATCACTGGCCGTTGGTCACAAGAACCACGTTTGTATCAAAAGTCCGGCATACGCTCCAAAACGCTTTCACTCCCAGGATCAAAATGCATATTTTCCCAATCTTTTAAGAAGAAAATGTATGAGTGATGTAGTGAGAATTGATAGTTTAATCTGTTGTAATATGAGCATGGTGTCAAAAGCAACATTCTTCTTGCTGTGTGATATATTTCTGGTGAGAAACTGAAAGAGAAAATTGAAATTTGATAACTCTTGGGAGTGAAGAGGATAACCTATTAAGAACACAATGTTTGAGTGAGAATTATATTTTGAAAGAAAAAGAGAGACTTGAAAGAGAGAGACTGGAAAGTGATCATTAGCGACGCCTGGCCGGGCGAAGTTTCTAAATCATGGGACATCATTTTGTGCAGTTTTGTAGTTGCCTTGACTGACTTATATAGTGTCCTTTGATACACATACTTCTTACTTGGTAATACGTTGTCTCAGTGAAGTCATGACTTGCAGACGTTAATAGAATAATGTTGTTTTTTGTTTGTTTGTTTGTTTGTTTAGGGCTTGTACTCTGAGCATCTGTTTGAACTTTCCAAAGATTGGTAAGTATAGAGAACGTTGAGCGCCCTGTTTCAGTTCTATAAGTCATTTTGTGAGGGAAACTGTATTGAGGAGACCTGAAACAAACGGCTGTGGACTAAGAGACCTCAGAGTAATGTAGTGAGAATGATAGTTTGAAAGAGAAATAGACTGGAAGTTGATCATTAAAGCCTGGTTATCGCGAGCATAAGAGACATGCGTCCGTGAAAGCGGGCGACCCAAGCAAAAGAGCAAGCGCAAGGAAAAGAAGGAATCTTGTACTTGCGTTTATGCTTTCGCTTGTGTTTGCGTCGCTCGTAAAGAATTGGCTTACAGAAGTAAAAGACGACTTTGAAGTACGTTCTGTAGCTTTCTTGTATCTAACGTAGTTGTCTACTCGCCTCATCAGGTGGCCAGGAATCTACAAAGGGAGATTTGGCTGGTTTCCAGGTCAGAATTGTGTCTTTTATCGTTGATGATACTTTCCTCCGGTAAACTTTACGCTTTCTTATCCGTATTGCCTCCATGAGCTCACACTTACCGTTCACTCTGAGCTCGCCATGCTATCATGGAAACTGTGCCTACGTAGATGACTTGATAGGACTTTTACCACCCCCTCCCCCCCCCCCCAAAAAAAAAACAAAACAAAACAAAAACCACTTTAACTACAGTGCTTTTTAAGGCCTCCTCCTCCACTTCCTTTTCTCCTCTTTCTCTTCCTCATCCGTCATCTTTATCATCGTAACATTTACACGCGATCATTTAAAAGGCAGCATAGCTGATGTGGCCCCACCCTTCCTTTTCATATAAAACAGAGAGATCTGACAGCTAATAAATTACACACACAGTGTGCTGTAGCAAAAATACCTAACTGATACCGAATTTTCACAGAGATACTTTGGGTAAATTGTG
Organism: Plumapathes pennacea; assembly: GCA_964036295.1. NCBI lineage: Eukaryota > Metazoa > Cnidaria > Anthozoa > Antipatharia > Myriopathidae > Plumapathes > Plumapathes pennacea. The sequence continues at coordinate 7,571,226 of OZ038465.1, read as the reverse complement.
AAGAAAAAAGAGTTAACCCCTTTATAATTTTATAGTTAATGTACATACATTGTCCTGAAATGTGAAGTTTGCAGTAGTTCACTTTGTTTGTCCTCTTTTTAGTTCAATGTGTGACAGGACCAGACTGTCTCTCTCTGTCCTTGTCAGAGGATGAGGTTTGTGTACTGATAACAATACTAAATTCTCCTTACTTTGCTGCGCACGTGTCAGGTCGGGGAAGAGGAATTGTGCTGTGAACGCCGTGGGATTTTTTGGTCCCTTGTTTTGTTTGTGTACGCTCCATTGCGGCTGTTTCTGTTGTTCAATGCAATCAACTCAATAACAACTGATGTCTTGATTCCTCTGTATTCTTTGTACTCGCACAAAACGATTCCGTAGTATCTCAAAGAAAAAGCACATCCAAATTAGCGAGTATTCCATGTTACAGCACGATAAGACATCAGAAACTGAAGAGAAAGCTTTTAAGAATCAGAAACATAGAAGAATTTTAATGCAGGCTGGTATTTTTCCAAGTTTTTAAAGCTCACCATTTAGTTTCCATTGAGCCAATCGAGCTGAAACTTAGTAATTTGGCTGTACTCTTTCCTGTGACACGATTTGTTCATTAATTTTCACAACTTCTAAATGGCTATTTCGATGTCATCAAATGTCTCTCCACTCTTTTCACCCACAGGTTCGTCCGATTCCTGTGGCTGTCGTTTTAAACGTCGTCAGGAAGACAATGATGCAGTGGGTAAGTGAACATTATGCTTGAGTTTGTGAACAAATCAGGCGATGAAAGATTGTATAATGACTTCTTTACCTGCTCTTGGGCGAAAATCAAATGTTTAAGTTGCTCATAAACGACTGAACAAAGATGACAGAGATAGTGGAGCAGCTTGGTTCCTGCCCCATCTTCACATATACTAATCAGTAAACGGAACATGCCGGATCATCGTCATTCCCAAATCATAAAAGAGGCCAGTACAGGTTCCTGGGGGCAATTCAATAAACATTTACACCTGGTTTTTAAGTTTGATATTATTCAACACATTGAAATGAACGTACGTAAAATGTTACTGATATGAGTTGCATAGCTGCAACATTGTTTTGCCATGATATTAGATCATACGTTGTAGGGGATTGGTCTGTTTACATAGATATTATGCTGTGTAATGTTTCACTAATGAAATGATCCCTGGCTAGATCGCTTTACTCGACAAGTTGGATTCAATTACACCACTCAAACTTTAGTGTACTGCAATTCACTAAATGAACAAACTGTTGTTACTCAAGCAAGTCGAGTAATGATAAGATAATAATAATAACAATAGGGGAAAGTCTGCTGATCTGAATAGAAACGTCAGGACAAGTAAACCAGTAAAGCTTGATGTGGGAAAGCTAAAACCAGTTCTCACCTAAGTACTAGCATTCCATTATGATCTGAACTATAATGACAAAGAAATAAATTACAGCTAACTGCATAACTTTTCTCACACAGACAGGAAGCGCTTATCCACCGCCGGACATATCAGAGCTGAAAGTTTTGAAAGTGTTCAAAGAAGACGACACATTCAAGGTCTGTAATCTGAGTTGCCCGTTGCTTCCAATATATTGGATACTTCTATCAAGTTTTACCTACAGTGGAACTCCGCCTTACGATCATTATTACGGCCATTCATTTTGTTCCGCGAGACAATCGCCCAGTCATTTCCTTATCTGAAAAGTCCGGCCAGATTATTATGTCCCGGGGGTGGCCGCATTAGCGGGGTTCCACTGTATTATTGACTAGTATTAACTGCTAGCCGTTCTTAACTTTATTTTTAGACTTGCAAAGTCGAACCGGAGTTTTCCGTGGGTGAAGTTTTGAGGTAAGCTGATTACATTTTAGATTTTCACCTTTTTTCACCTTTACTCACACATCACTTTGTGGCAGCCCAGGATAATATGCGCTAACTTAATGTAAACACTGCTTAGAGGGCGACTGCGAATTTGCATAACTCATTGCTTAAGGTCCACCGATAAGTATTTTTGAGTAACACCATGCGCTCTACAGACTGGACCATAAATCGCCCTTAACTCGTTCACTCCCAGGATCATTATGCAGATTCTCTCATCTATTCGAGAGGAAAATATATGATTGCTGTATTGAGAATTGGTAGTTTAAATTAATCAGCTGTTATCTGAGCAAGCTACCAAATGCGAAGTTTTCCTTACTGTAGAATATAGCTCTGGTGAGACTGAAGGAGAAAATTGAAGTTTATCACTCTCAGCTAAACGGACTAAACTAATGAAGTGACAGCGGATTAAAATGTGTTCGGAGATGTGGTGAAATTGGTCCAAGTTGTAAAAGACACTTGTATTATTTTATATTGTTTACTGAATTAGCCCCAAGAGTGATGACTTTGATGTTGTGTTTCAGCACCTACACGCAACATAAGAGCTTTGTGGGAGAGAAACTTGATGCGAACATTCTGTATCTCTGGGAGGAATCTCATGATGGATCCGGTAAGAGAGAAGACAAAAGCATATACAGCTACAAAACTATTGCGCGCAATGTTGCACGCAGGATTTGCACCGTGTGTCCAACCAACCAGTTGCATGCAACATGCATTGTGCGCATTGTGTGCCGACCTTCTAATTCAGACCAGTTCTCACACCACTTATTTCTGCATTATTTACTTGTAGTACACAGACGGCTTGACGACGATGAAAAACTGACAAGCATTATGGCCAGCTGGGGCAAATACCAGGTAAGGACACTGAATCGAAAACAGTGCGTCCGTGAGAAAGACGTTTGTAGCATGATACTTAATTCCTAAAAGCGGAATATATCCGGTTTTATATATTAAAAAAATGAACAGGGTTGCCACTCACTAAAATGTATAAAAAAATCCCTGACTTTTCTCTGACAATATATTGACCACAAAACATTTTTCACTGACCATGTACGATATGATCCGACACCATGATTTCCCTTACTTTACATTTGCTTCTGCTTCTTTTGATTGTTTTTATGTTTCTCGTCAGTTTTATCTTCATGGGAATGTTTTTTAAATGAAACCATCTTGTGCATAATCGTTATCAAAGCTTATCACAGCTTGAAAATAACATTTCTAGTCTAGTTTGGAGACTAGTTTTAGGTTGCAGTACAAATCAGGTAAGCAGCTGATTACGAATTAATTTTTTATTTTTATGTGTTACAGCTCGGAGTTCATTTTAGTATATTTGTTGTTTTTCCCGTCAGGACAAAATGAAGCTCGTTATTCGCAAAGGAAACCCAAAGACTGTAGAACTCATTTCTTTATCATGAATGACGGTCTTCCTGTAAATCCCTATGGTGCCAGTCGTCAGTGCCGCAGTCCGGTTGCGTCGACGGATCGTCTTGGTCTTCAAAATTCAGATTCTTCTAACCTTTTTAGAAGAAAACATTTGAGTGTTGTAGTGAGACCTGCTAGTTTAATCAGCTTTCACCTGAACACACTACTGTATCAAAAGTCTTCTTCCAGTTGTACGATTTATTTCTGGTGAGAAACTGAAGGAAAAATTTGAGGTTGATCACTCTTGAAAGTGAAAGGGTAATATGAGCCGTGGCTTTATATGGAGAAATGTGAATGATTCCTACTTATAAGCTTTAGTGTTGTGGCAGCTCGTATTTTTTTACTTTTTGGTTAGAGTTAGGAAGGGGCTGCTATCTACAATGTATTATTTTAAAAATCGTAAAATGGTTTGATCATAATGAAAACAAGCCTCAAGAAGTACTACAATATCATATTTTTAATGTCACGTGCGCTCTTTCATAATATCCCCATCATTAATCACATTCAGTAACTTTACAAGTTGTCTTATAGAAAAAGAAGTTCTACAATATTTGATATCTTTATAATGTCACCTGCGCTCGGGAAATTTAGGCCCTGTTTACATGGAAGGACACCCTCCTAGAAAGGTCATTCTTCTCTATTAAAATTATTTCTTCCGTTTACGTGATACGTAGGGTCACATGATAGATTAAAGTCTATTTTCGTTGCGATGAGTCACTCATCGTGAGTCACTTATCCTAAACTTTTTCCAGAGAACTGGTCTCTTTTTCCTCCGCAGCTCATAAATTTTTTAAGACTTTAAATTTGATTATTTTATTATATCAAAGCATTCGTAATACTCCCAGGAACATTTACTAAAAGTTTCATACCATTCTGAGATTTGGTCGAAAATGGTAAAATTGTGAAGAAATTGATTTTCTCTAATTAGCTTTAATTTCTCACGACGCGCGGGCTAAAAGTTTACAAAAGCTATGCAAAAACCGTCGGCGTAGTCCAGGGAATATTTCCTGAAAGTTTCATGCGATTCTGAAATGGTTGAAAAATCTTGGAATTTTGACAAAATACTGACCCTATACCACAGGGTTTTTTTGCCGATTTTGGCCAAAAATTGAAAACTCTTGAAACTTTCAGGAAACGTTCCTTGGACTATAACAAGACTTTTTGTAATACATTTTCTTTATGTATCTTCATCCGTTGGCGAGATATAGCAGCTGAAAGGTGGCTCCTTTCCTCGAAAGGTGTGATGAATTAATTATGCTTGATTTTCTCTGACTTTCTATAATTGCTAACGACGCGCGGGCTAAAAGTTTACAAAAACTATGCAGAAACCGTCGGCGTAGTCCAGGGAATGTTTCCTGAAAGTTTCATGCGATTCTGAGATGGTTGAAAAATCTTGGAATTTTGACAAAATACTAAGGCTATAGCACAGGGTTTTTTGCCGATTTTGGCCAAAAATTGAAAACTCTTGAAACTTTCAGGAAACGTTCCTTGGACTATAAGAAGACTTTTTGCAATACATTTTCTTTATGTATCTTCATCCGTTGGCGACATAGAGCAGCTGAAAGGTGGCTCCTTTGCTCGAAAGGTGTGATGAATTAATTATGCTTGATTTTCTCTGATTTTCTTTAATTTCTCACGACGCGCGGGCTAAAAGTTTACAAAAACTATGCAAAAACCGTCGGCGTAGTCCAGGAAATGTTTCCTGAAAGTTTCATGCGATTCTGAGATGGTTGAAAAATCTTGGAATTTTGACAAAATACTAAGGCTATAGCACAGGGTTTTTTGCCGATTTTGGCCAAAAATTGAAAACTCTTCAAACTTTCAGGAAACGTTCCTTGGACTATAAGAAGACTTTTTGCAATACATCTTCTTTATGTATCTTCATCCGTTGGCGACATAGAGCAGCTGAAAGGTGGCTCCTTTGCTCGAAAGGTGTGATGAATTAATTATGCTTGATTTTCTCTGATTTTCTTTAATTTCTCACGACGCGCGGGCTAAAGGTTTACAAAAACTATGCAGAAACCGTCGGCGTAGTCCAGGGAATGTTTCCTGAAAGTTTCATGCGATTCTGAGATGGTTGAAAAATATTGGAATTTTGACAAAATACTAAGGCTATAGCACAGGGTTTTTTGCCGATTTTGGCCAAAAATTGAAAACTCTTGAAACTTTCAGGAAACGTTCCTTGGACTATAAGAAGACTTTTTGCAATACATTTTCTTTATGTATCTTCATCCGTTGGCGAGATATAGCAGCTGAAAGGTGGCTCCTTTGCTCGAAAGGTGTGATGAATTAATTATGCTTGATTTTCTCTGATTTTCTTTAATTTCTCACGACGCGCGGGCTAAAAGTTTACAAAAGCTATGCAAAAACCGTCGGCGTAGTCCAGGGAATGTTTCCTGAAAGTTTCATGCGATTCTGAGATGGTTGAAAAATCTTGGAATTTGACAAAATACTAAGGCTATAGCACAGGGTTTTTTGCCGATTTTGGCCAAAAATTGAAAACTCTTGAAACTTTCAGGAAACGTTCCTTGGACTATAAGAAGACTTTTTGCAATACATTTTCTTTATGTATCTTCATCCGTTGGCGACATAGAGCAGCTGAAAGGTGGCTCCTTTGCTCGAAAGGTGTGATGAATTAATTATGCTTGATTTTCTCTGATTTTCTTTAATTTCTCACGACGCGCGGGCTAAAAGTTTACAAAAGCTATGCAAAAACCGTCGGCGTAGTCCAGGGAATGTTTCCTGAAAGTTTAATGCGATTCTGAGATGGTTGAAAAATCTTGGAATTTGACAAAATACTAAGGCTATAGCACAGGGTTTTTTGCCGATTTTGGCCAAAAATTGAAAACTCTTGAAACTTTCAGGAAACGTTCCTTGGACTATAAGAAGACTTTTTGCAATACATTTTCTTTATGTATCTTCATCCGTTGGCGAGATATAGCAGCTGAAAGGTGGCTCCTTTGCTCGAAAGGTGTGATGAATTAATTATGCTTGATTTTCTCTGATTTCCTTTAATTTCTCACGACGCGCGGGCTAAAAGTTTACAAAAGCTATGCAAAAACCGTCGGCGTAGTCCAGGGAATGTTTCCTGAAAGTTTCATGCGATTCTGAAATGGTTGAAAAATCTTGGAATTTTGACAAAATACTGACCCTATACCACAGGGTTTTTTTTGCCGATTTTGGCCAAAAATTGAAAACTCTTGAAACTTTCAGGAAACGTTCCTTGGACTATAACAAGACTTTTTGTAATACATTTTCTTTATGTATCTTCATCCGTTGGCGAGATATAGCAGCTGAAAGGTGGCTCCTTTCCTCGAAAGGTGTGATGAATTAATTATGCTTGATTTTCTCTGACTTTCTATAATTGCTAACGACGCGCGGGCTAAAAGTTTACAAAAACTATGCAGAAACCGTCGGCGTAGTCCAGGGAATGTTTCCTGAAAGTTTCATGCGATTCTGAGATGGTTGAAAAATCTTGGAATTTTGACAAAATACTAAGGCTATAGCACAGGGTTTTTTGCCGATTTTGGCCAAAAATTGAAAACTCTTGAAACTTTCAGGAAACGTTCCTTGGACTATAAGAAGACTTTTTGCAATACATTTTCTTTATGTATCTTCATCCGTTGGCGACATAGAGCAGCTGAAAGGTGGCTCCTTTGCTCGAAAGGTGTGATGAATTAATTATGCTTGATTTTCTCTGATTTTCTTTAATTTCTCACGACGCGCGGGCTAAAAGTTTACAAAAACTATGCAAAAACCGTCGGCGTAATCCAGGAAATGTTTCCTGAAAGTTTCATGCGATTCTGAGATGGTTGAAAAATCTTGGAATTTTGACAAAATACTAAGGCTATAGCACAGGGCTTTTTGCCGATTTTGGCCAAAAATTGAAAACTCTTGAAACTTTCAGGAAACGTTCCTTGCACTATAAGAAGACTTTTTGCAATACATTTTCTTTATGTATCTTCATCCGTTGGCGAGATATAGCAGTTGAAAGGTGGCTCCTTTGCTCGAAAGGTGTGATGAATTAATTATGCTTGATTTTCTCTGATTTTCTTTAATTTCTCACGACGCGCGGGCTAAAGGTTTACAAAAACTATGCAGAAACCGTCAGCGTAGTCCAGGGAATGTTTCCTGAAAGTTTCATGCGATTCTGAGATGGTTGAAAAATCTTGGAATTTTGACAAAATACTAAGGCTATAGCACAGGGTTTTTTGCCGATTTTGGCCAAAAATTGAAAACTCTTGAAACTTTCAGGAAACGTTCCTTGGACTATAACAAGACTTTTTGCAATACATTTTCTTTATGTATCTTCATCCGTTGGCGACATAGAGCAGCTGAAAGGTGGCTCCTTTGCTCGAAAGGTGTGATGAATTAATTATGCTTGATTTTCTCTGATTTTCTTTAATTTCTCACGACGCGCGGGCTAAAAGTTTACAAAAACTATGCAAAAACCGTCGGCGTAGTCCAGGAAATGTTTCCCGAAAGTTTCATGCGATTCTGAGATGGTTGAAAAATCTTGGAATTTTGACAAAATACTAAGGCTATAGCACAGGGCTTTTTGCCGATTTTGGCCAAAAATTGAAAACTCTTGAAACTTTCAGGAAACGTTCCTTGCACTATAAGAAGACTTTTTGCAATACATTTTCTTTATGTATCTTCATCCGTTGGCGAGATATAGCAGTTGAAAGGTGGCTCCTTTGCTCGAAAGGTGTGATGAATTAATTATGCTTGATTTTCTCTGATTTTCTTTAATTTCTCACGACACGCGGGCTAAAGGTTTACAAAAACTATGCAGAAACCGTCAGCGTAGTCCAGGGAATGTTTCCTGAAAGTTTCATGCGATTCTGAGATGGTTGAAAAATCTTGGAATTTTGACAAAATACTAAGGCTATAGCACAGGGTTTTTTGCCGATTTTGGCCAAAAATTGAAAACTCTTGAAACTTTCAGGAAACGTTCCTTGGACTTTAACAAGAGTTTTTGCAATACATTTTCTTTATGTATCTTCATCCGTTGGCGAGATATAACAGCTGAAAGGTGGCTCCTTTGCTCGAAAGATGTGATGAATTAATTATGCTTGATTTTCTCTGATTTTCTTTAATTTCTCACGACGCGCGGGCTAAAAGTTTACAAAAACTATGCAAAAACCGTCGGCGTAGTCCAGGGAATGTTTCCTGAAAGTTTCATGCGATTCTGAGATGGTTGGAAAATCTTGGAATTTTGACAAAATACTAAGGCTATAGCACAGGGTTTTTTGCCGATTTTGGCCAAAAATTGAAAACTCTTGAAACTTTCAGGAAACGTTCCTTGGACTTTAACAAGAGTTTTTGCAATACATTTTCTTTATGTATCTTCATCCGTTGGCGAGATATAGCAGCTGAAAGGTGGCTCCTTTGCTCGAAAGGTGTGATGAATTAATTATGCTTGATTTTCTCTGATTTTCTTCAATTTCTCACGACGCGCGGGCTAAAAGTTTACAAAAACTATGCAGAAACCGTCGGCGTAGTCCAGGGAATGTTTTCTGAAAGTTTCATGCGATTCTGAGATGGTTGAAAAATCTTGGAATTTTGACAAAATACTAAGGCTATAGCACAGGGTTTTTTGCCGATTTTGGCCAAAAATTGAAAACTCTTGAAACTTTCAGGAAACGTTCCTTGGACTATAACAAGAGTTTTTGCAATACATTTTCTTTATGTATCTTTATCCGTTGGCGAGATATAGCAGCTGAAAGGTGGCTCCTTTGCTCGAAAGATGTGATGAATTAATTATGCTTGATTTTCTCTGATTTTCTTTAATTTCTCACGACGCGCGGGCTAAAAGTTTACAAAAACTATGCAAAAACCGTCGGCGTAGTCCAGGGAATGTTTCCTGAAAGTTTCATGCGATTCTGAGATGGTTGGAAAATCTTGGAATTTTGACAAAATACTAAGGCTATAGCACAGGGTTTTTTGCCGATTTTGGCCAAAAATTGAAAACTCTTGAAACTTTCAGGAAACGTTCCTTGGACTTTAACAAGAGTTTTTGCAATACATTTTCTTTATGTATCTTCATCCGTTGGCGAGATATAGCAGCTGAAAGGTGGCTCCTTTGCTCGAAAGGTGTGATGAATTAATTATGCTTGATTTTCTCTGATTTTCTTCAATTTCTCACGACGCGCGGGCTAAAAGTTTACAAAAACTATGCAGAAACCGTCGGCGTAGTCCAGGAAATGTTTTCTGAAAGTTTCATGCGATTCTGAGATGGTTGAAAAATCTTGGAATTTTGACAAAATACTAAGGCTATAGCACAGGGTTTTTTGCCGATTTTGGCCAAAAATTGAAAACTCTTGAAACTTTCAGGAAACGTTCCTTGGACTATAACAAGAGTTTTTGCAATACATTTTCTTTATGTATCTTCATCCGTTGGCGAGATATAGCAGCTGAAAGGTGGCTCCTTTTCTCGAAAGATGTGATGAATTAATTATGCTTGATTTTCTCTGATTTTCTTTAATTTCTCACGACGCGCGGGCTAAAAGTTTACAAAAACTATGCAAAAACCGTCGGCGTAGTCCAGGGAATGTTTCCTGAAAGTTTCATGCGATTCTGAGATGGTTGGAAAATCTTGGAATTTTGACAAAATACTAAGGCTATAGCACAGGGTTTTTTGCCGATTTTGGCCAAAAATTGAAAACTCTTGAAACTTTCAGGAAACGTTCCTTGGACTATAAGAAGACTTTTTGCAATACATTTTCTTTGTGTATCTTCATCGGTTGGCGAGATATAGCAGCTGAAACGTGGCTCCTTTTCTCGAAAGGTGTGATGAATTAATTATGCTTGCATTTCTCTGATTTTCTTTAATTTCTCACGACGCGCGGGCTAAAAGTTTACAAAAAGTATGCAGAAACCGTCGGCGTAGTCCAGGGAATGTTTTCTGAAAGTTTCATGCGATTCTGAGATGGTTGAAAATTCTTGGAATTTTGACAAAATACTAAGGCTATAGCACAGGGTTTTTTGCCGATTTTGGCCAAAAATTGAAAACTCTTGAAACTTTCAGGAAACGTTCCTTGGACTATAAGAAGACTTTTTGCAATACATTTTCTTTATGTATCTTCATCCGTTGGCGAGATATAGCAGCTGAAAGGTGGCTCCTTTGCTCGAAAGGTGTGATGAATTAATTATGCTTGATTTTCTCTGATTTTCTTTAATTTCTCACGACGCGCGGGCTAAAAGTTTACAAAAACTATGCAAAAGCCGTCGGCGTAGTCCAGGGAATGTTTCCTGAAAGTTTCATGCGATTCTGAGATGGTTGAAAAATCTTGGAATTTTGACAAAATACTAAGGCTATAGCACAGGGTTTTTTGCCGATTTTGGCCAAAAATTGAAAACTCTTGAAACTTTCAGGAAACGTTCCTTGGACTATAAGAAGAGTTCTTGCAATACATTTTCTTTATGTATCTTCATCCGTTGGCGAGATATAGCAGCTGAAAGGTGGCTCCTTTGCTCGAAAGGTGTGATGAATTAATTATGCTTGATTTTCTCTGATTTTCTTTAATTTCTCACGACGCGCGGGCTAAAAGTTTACAAAAACTATGCAAAAACCGTCGGCGTAGTCCAGGGAATGTTTCCTGAAAGTTTCATGCGATTCTGAGATGGTTGGAAAATCTTGGAAATTTGACAAAATACTAAGGCTATAGCACAGGGTTTTTTGCCGATTTTGGCCAAAAATTGAAAACTCTTGAAACTTTCAGGAAACGTTCCTTGGACTATAACAAGAGTTTTTGCATTACATTTTCTTTATGTATCTTCATCCGTTGGCGACATAGAGCAGCTGAAAGGTGGCTCCTTTGCTCGAAAGGTGTGATGAATTAATTATGCTTGATTTTCTCTGATTTTCTTTAATTTCTCACGACGCGCGGGCTAAAAGTTTACAAAAACTATGCAAAAACCGTCGGCGTAGTCCAGGGAATGTTTCCTGAAAGTTTCATGCGATTCTGAGATGGTTGGAAAATCTTGGAATTTTGACAAAATACTAAGGCTATAGCAAAGGGTTTTTTTTGCCGATTTTGGCCAAAAATTGAAAACTCTTGAAACTTTCAGGAAACGTTCCTTGGACTATAAGAAGACTTTTTGCAATACATTTTCTTTATGTATCTTCATCCGTTGGCGAGATATAGCAGCTGAAAGGTGGCTCCTTTGCTCGAAAGGTGTGATGAATTAATTATGCTTGATTTTCTCTGATTTTCTTTAATTTCTCACGACGCGCGGGCTAAAAGTTTACAAAAGCTATGCAAAAACCGTCGGCGTAGTCCAGGGAATGTTTCCTGAAAGTTTCATGCGATTCTGAGATGGTTGAAAAATCTTGGAATTTTGACAAAATACTAAGGCTATAGCACAGGGTTTTTTGCCGATTTTGGCCAAAAATTGAAAACTCTTGAAACTTTCAGGAAACGTTCCTTGGACTATAAGAAGACTTTTTGCAATACATTTTCTTTATGTATCTTTATCCGTTGGCGACATAGAGCAGCTGAAAGGTGGCTCCTTTGCTCGAAAGGTGTGATGAATTAATTATGCTTGATTTTCTCTGATTTTCTTTAATTTCTCACGACGCGCGGGCTAAAAGTTTACAAAAACTATGCAAAAACCGTCGGCGTAGTCCAGGGAATGTTTCCTGAAAGTTTCATGCGATTCTGAGATGGTTGAAAAATCTTGGTATTTTGACAAAATACTAAGGCTATAGCACAGGGTTTTTTGCCGATTTTGGCCAAAAATTGAAAACTCTTGAAACTTTCAGGAAACGTTCCTTGGACTATAACAAGAGTTTTTGCATTACATTTTCTTTATGTATCTTCATCCGTTGGCGACATAGAGCAGCTGAAAGGTGGCTCCTTTGCTCGAAAGGTGTGATGAATTAATTATGCTTGATTTTCTCTGATTTTCTTTAATTTCTCACGACGCGCGGGCTAAAAGTTTACAAAAACTATGCAAAAACCGTCGGCGTAGTCCAGGGAATGTTTCCTGAAAGTTTCATGCGATTCTGAGATGGTTGGAAAATCTTGGAATTTTGACAAAATACTAAGGCTATAGCACAGGGTTTTTTTGCCGATTTTGGCCAAAAATTGAAAACTCTTGAAACTTTCAGGAAACGTTCCTTGGACTATAAGAAGACTTTTTGCAATACATTTTCTTTATGTATCTTCATCCGTTGGCGAGATATAGCAGCTGAAAGGTGGCTCCTTTGCTCGAAAGGTGTGATGAATTATTTATGCTTGATTTTCTCTGATTTTCTTTAATTTCTCACGACGCGCGGGCTAAAAGTTTACAAAAGCTATGCAAAAACCGTCGGCGTAGTCCAGGGAATGTTTCCTGAAAGTTTCATGCGATTCTGAGATGGTTGGAAAATCTTGGTATTTTGACAAAATACTAAGGCTATAGCACAGGGTTTTTTGCCGATTTTGGCCAAAAATTGAAAACTCTTGAAACTTTCAAGAAACGTTCCTTGGACTATAACAAGAGTTTTTGCATTACACTTTCTTTATGTATCTTCATCCGTTGGCGACATAGAGCAGCTGAAAGGTGGCTCCTTTGCTCGAAAGGTGTGATGAATTAATTATGCTTGATTTTCTCTGATTTTCTTTAATTTCTCACGACGCGCGGGCTAAAAGTTTACAAAAGCTATGCAGAAACCGTCGGCGTAGTCCAGGGAATGTTTCCTGAAAGTTTCATGCGATTCTGAGATGGTTGAAAAATCTTGGAATTTTGACAAAATACTAAGGCTATAGCACAGGGTTTTTTGCCGATTTTGGCCAAAAATTGAAAGCTCTTGAAACTTTCAGGAAACGTTCCTTGGACTATAACAAGACTTTTTGCAATACATTTTCTTTATGTATCTTTATCCGTTGGCGACATAGAGCAGCTGAAAGGTGGCTCCTTTGCTCGAAAGGTGTGATGAATTAATTATGCTTGATTTTCTCTGATTTTCTTTAATTTCTCACGACGCGCGGGCTAAAAGTTTACAAAAACTATGCAAAAACCGTCGGCGTAGTCCAGGGAATGTTTCCTGAAAGTTTCATGCGATTCTGAGATGGTTGAAAAATCTTGGAATTTTGACAAAATACTAAGGCTATAGCACAGGGTTTTTTGCCGATTTTGGCCAAAAATTGAAAACTCTTGAAACTTTCAGGAAACTTTCCTTGGACTATAACAAGAGTTTTTGCAATACATTTTCTTTATGTATCTTCATCCGTTGGCGAGATATAGCAGCTGAAAGGTGGCTCCTTTGCTCGAAAGGTGTGATGAATTAATTATGCTTGATTTTCTCTGATTTTCTTTAATTTCTCACGACGCGCGGGCTAAAAGTTTACAAAAACTATGCAAAAGCCGTCGGCGTAGTCCAGGAAATGTTTCCTGAAAGTTTCATGCGATTCTGAGATGGTTGGAAAATCTTGGTATTTTGACAAAATACTAAGGCTATAGCACAGGGTTTTTTGCCGATTTTGGCCAAAAATTGAAAACTCTTGAAACTTTCAGGAAACGTTCCTTGGACTATAACAAGAGTTTTTGCATTACATTTTCTTTATGTATCTTCATCCGTTGGCGACATAGAGCAGCTGAAAGGTGGCTCCTTTGCTCGAAAGGTGTGATGAATTAATTATGCTTGATTTTCTCTGATTTTCTTCAATTTCTCACGACGCGCGGGCTAAAAGTTTACAAAAGCTATGCAAAAACCGTCGGCGTAGTCCAGGGAATGTTTCCTGAAAGTTTCATGCGATTCTGAGATGGTTGAAAAATCTTGGAATTTTGACAAAATACTAAGGCTATAGCACAGGGTTTTTTGCCGATTTTGGCCAAAAATTGAAAACTCTTGAAACTTTCAGGAAACGTTCCTTGGACTATAACAAGAGTTTTTGCAATACATTTTCTTTATGTATCTTCATCCGTTGGCGAGATATAGCAGCTGAAAGGTGGCTCCTTTGCTCGAAAGGTGTGATGAATTAATTATGCTTGATTTTCTCTGATTTTCTTTAATTTCTCACGACGCGCGGGCTAAAAGTTTACAAAAACTATGCAAAAGCCGTCGGCGTAGTCCAGGGAATGTTTCCTGAAAGTTTCATGCGATTCTGAGATGGTTGAAAAATCTTGGAATTTTGACAAAATACTAAGGCTATAGCACAGGGTTTTTTGCCGATTTTGGCCAAAAATTAAAAACTCTTGAAACTTTCAAGAAACGTTCCTTGGACTATAACAAGACTTTTTGCAATACATTTTCTTTATGTATCTTCATCCGTTGGCGAGATATAGCAGCTGAAAGGTGGCTCCTTTGCTCGAAAGGTGTGATGAATTAATTATGCTTGATTTTCTCTGATTTTCTTTAATTTCTCACGACGCGCGGGCTAAAAGTTTACAAAAACTATGCAAAAGCCGTCGGCGTAGTCCAGGGAATGTTTCCTGAAAGTTTCATGCGATTCTGAGATGGTTGAAAAATCTTGGAATTTTGACAAAATACTAAGGCTATAGCACAGGGTTTTTTGCCGATTTTGGCCAAAAATTGAAAACTCTTGAAACTTTCAGGAAACGTTCCTTGGACTATAACAAGAGTTTTTGCAATACATTTTCTTTATGTATCTTCATCCGTTGGCGAGATATAGCAGCTGAAAGGTGGCTCCTTTGCTCGAAAGGTGTGATGAATTAATTATGCTTGATTTTCTCTGATTTTCTTTAATTTCTCACGACGCGCGGGCTAAAAGTTTACAAAAGCTATGCAGAAACCGTCGGCGTAGTCCAGGGAATGTTTCCTGAAAGTTTCATGCGATTCTGAGATGGTTGAAAAATCTTGGAATTTTGACAAAATACTAAGGCTATAGCACAGGGTTTTTTGCCGATTTTGGCCAAAAATTGAAAGCTCTTGAAACTTTCAGGAAACGTTCCTTGGACTATAACAAGACTTTTTGCAATACATTTTCTTTATGTATCTTTATCCGTTGGCGACATAGAGCAGCTGAAAGGTGGCTCCTTTGCTCGAAAGGTGTGATGAATTAATTATGCTTGATTTTCTCTGATTTTCTTTAATTTCTCACGACGCGCGGGCTAAAAGTTTACAAAAACTATGCAAAAACCGTCGGCGTAGTCCAGGGAATGTTTCCTGAAAGTTTCATGCGATTCTGAGATGGTTGAAAAATCTTGGAATTTTGACAAAATACTAAGGCTATAGCACAGGGTTTTTTGCCGATTTTGGCCAAAAATTGAAAACTCTTGAAACTTTCAGGAAACTTTCCTTGGACTATAACAAGAGTTTTTGCAATACATTTTCTTTATGTATCTTCATCCGTTGGCGAGATATAGCAGCTGAAAGGTGGCTCCTTTGCTCGAAAGGTGTGATGAATTAATTATGCTTGATTTTCTCTGATTTTCTTTAATTTCTCACGACGCGCGGGCTAAAAGTTTACAAAAACTATGCAAAAGCCGTCGGCGTAGTCCAGGAAATGTTTCCTGAAAGTTTCATGCGATTCTGAGATGGTTGGAAAATCTTGGTATTTTGACAAAATACTAAGGCTATAGCACAGGGTTTTTTGCCGATTTTGGCCAAAAATTGAAAACTCTTGAAACTTTCAGGAAACGTTCCTTGGACTATAACAAGAGTTTTTGCATTACATTTTCTTTATGTATCTTCATCCGTTGGCGACATAGAGCAGCTGAAAGGTGGCTCCTTTGCTCGAAAGGTGTGATGAATTAATTATGCTTGATTTTCTCTGATTTTCTTCAATTTCTCACGACGCGCGGGCTAAAAGTTTACAAAAGCTATGCAAAAACCGTCGGCGTAGTCCAGGGAATGTTTCCTGAAAGTTTCATGCGATTCTGAGATGGTTGAAAAATCTTGGAATTTTGACAAAATACTAAGGCTATAGCACAGGGTTTTTTGCCGATTTTGGCCAAAAATTGAAAACTCTTGAAACTTTCAGGAAACGTTCCTTGGACTATAACAAGAGTTTTTGCAATACATTTTCTTTATGTATCTTCATCCGTTGGCGAGATATAGCAGCTGAAAGGTGGCTCCTTTGCTCGAAAGGTGTGATGAATTAATTATGCTTGATTTTCTCTGATTTTCTTTAATTTCTCACGACGCGCGGGCTAAAAGTTTACAAAAACTATGCAAAAGCCGTCGGCGTAGTCCAGGGAATGTTTCCTGAAAGTTTCATGCGATTCTGAGATGGTTGAAAAATCTTGGAATTTTGACAAAATACTAAGGCTATAGCACAGGGTTTTTTGCCGATTTTGGCCAAAAATTGAAAACTCTTGAAACTTTCAGGAAACGTTCCTTGGACTATAACAAGAGTTTTTGCAATACATTTTCTTTATGTATCTTCATCCGTTGGCGAGATATAGCAGCTGAAAGGTGGCTCCTTTGCTCGAAAGGTGTGATGAATTAATTATGCTTGATTTTCTCTGATTTTCTTTAATTTCTCACGACGCGCGGGCTAAAAGTTTACAAAAACTATGCAAAAGCCGTCGGCGTAGTCCAGGGAATGTTTACTGAAAGTTTCATGCGATTCTGAGATGGTTGAAAAATCTTGGAATTTTGACAAAATACTAAGGCTATAGCACAGGGTTTTTTGCCGATTTTGGCCAAAAATTGAAAACTCTTGAAACTTTCAGGAAACGTTCCTTGGACTATAAGAAGACTTTTTGCAATACATTTTCTTTATGTATCTTCATCCGTTGGCGAGATATAGCAGCTGAAAGGTGGCTCCTTTGCTCGAAAGGTGTGATGAATTAATTATGCTTGATTTTCTCTGATTTTCTTTAATTTCTCACGACGCGCGGGCTAAAAGTTTACAAAAACTATGCAAAAGCCGTCGGCGTAGTCCAGGGAATGTTTCCTGAAAGTTTCATGCGATTCTGAGATGGTTGAAAAATCTTGGAATTTTGACAAAATACTAAGGCTATAGCACAGGGTTTTTTGCCGATTTTGGCCAAAAATTGAAAACTCTTGAAACTTTCAGGAAACGTTCCTTGGACTATAACAAGAGTTTTTGCAATACATTTTCTTTATGTATCTTCATCCGTTGGCGAGATATAGCAGCTGAAAGGTGGCTCCTTTGCTCGAAAGGTGTGATGAATTAATTATGCTTGATTTTCTCTGATTTTCTTTAATTTCTCACGACGCGCGGGCTAAAAGTTTACAAAAACTATGCAAAAACCGTCGGCGTAGTCCAGGGAATGTTTCCTGAAAGTTTCATGCGATTCTGAGATGGTTGAAAAATCTTGGAATTTTGACAAAATACTAAGGCTATAGCACAGGGTTTTTTGCCGATTTTGGCCAAAAATTGAAAACTCTTGAAACTTTCAGGAAACGTTCCTTGGACTATAACAAGAGTTTTTGCAATACATTTTCTTTATGTATTTTCATCCGTTGGCGAGATATAGCAGCTGAAAGGTGGCTCCTTTGCTCGAAAGGTGTGATGAATTAATTATGCTTGATTTTCTCTGATTTTCTTTAATTTCTCACGACGCGCGGGCTAAAAGTTTACAAAAACTATGCAGAAACCGTCGGCGTAGTCCAGGGAATGTTTTCTGAAAGTTTCATGCGATTCTGAGATGGTTGAAAAATCTTGGAATTTTGACAAAATACTAAGGCTATAGCACAGGGTTTTTTGCCGATTTTGGCCAAAAATTGAAAACTCTTGAAACTTTCAGGAAACGTTCCTTGGACTATAACAAGACTTTTTGCAATACATTTTATTTATTTATCTTCATCCGTTGGCGACATAGAGCAGCTGAAAGGTGGCTCCTTTGCTCGAAAGGTGTGATGAATTAATTATGCTTGATTTTCTCTGATTTTCTTTAATTTCTCACGACGCGTGGGCTAAAAGTTTACAAGAACTATGCAAAAACCGTCGGCGTAGTCCAGGGAATGTTTCCTGAAAGTTTTATGCGATTCTGAGATGGTTGAAAAATCTTGGAATTTTGACAAAATACTAAGGCTATAGCACAGGGTTTTTTTGCCGATTTTGGCCAAAAATTGAAAACTCTTGAAACTTTCAGGAAACGTTCCTTGGACTATAACAAGACTTTTTGCAATACATTTTCTTGATTTATCTTCATCCGTTGGCGAGATATAGCAGCTGATAGGTGGCTCCTTTGCTCGAAAGGTGTAATGAATTAATTATGCTTGATTTTCTCTGATTTTCTTTAATTTCTCACGACGCGCGGGCTAAAAGTTTACAAAAACTATGCAAAAACCGTCGGCTTAGTCCAGGGAATGTTTCCTGAAAGTTTCATGCGATTCTGAGATGGTTGAAAAATCTTGGAATTTTGACAAAATACTAAGGCTATAGCACAGGGTTTTTTTGCCGATTTTGGCCAAAAATTGAAAACTCTTGAAACTTTCAGGAAACGTTCCTTGGACTATAACAAGACTTTTTGCAATACATTTTCTTTATGTATCTTCATCCGTTGACGAGATATAGCAGCTGAAAGGTGGCTCCTTTGCTCGAAAGGTGTGATGAATTAATTATGCTTGATTTTCTCTGATTTTCTTTAATTTCTCACGACGCGCGGGCTAAAAGTTTACAAAAGCTATGCAAAAACCGTCGGCGTAGTCCAGAAAATGTTATTTTGCATCAGCCGTTGACGAGATGAAGCACAAAAGCTACGCATTTTTTAGTTCTTTTGTTCACATATACGCGACGTGTGAGGCGATGATTTGCCCTTATTACTTGCGAACTGTTCATTGAAATCTCACAATTATTGTATCAAGGCATTCGCAATACTCTCAGAAACATTTCCTAAAAGTTTCATGCGATTCTGAGATTTGGTCAAAAATGGCAAAATTTCAAGAAATGGTAAGGTTATAGCCCATGGTTTTGGCCAAAAATGGCCGATTTTGAGCAAAATTTTGAAACCCTTGAAACTTTCAGGAAACCTTCCAGGGGCTATAACGAGACTAATTCCTATACATTTGTGCTATTTTTCATCAGCCGTTGACGAGATGTAGCAACAAAGCTACGCATTTTTTGATTCTTTTGTTCACATATACGCGATGTGTGAGGCGATGATTTGCCGTTATTACTCGGGAACCGCTCATTGAAATATCACAATTTTTATATCATAGCATTTGCAATACTCCCAGGAACATTTCCTAACGTTTCATGCGATTCTGAGATTTGGTCGAAAAGGGTCAAGTTTTGAAGTAATGGCTATAGCCCATGGTTTTGGCCAAATTGGCCGATTTTGAGCGAAATTTTAAAACTCTTGAAAGTTTCAGGAAACCTTGCAGGGACTATAACGAGACTTAGAGTTATTTTCATCAGCCGTTGACGAAATGGTGAGGCGATGATTTGCCTTTATTACTCGCGAATCGCCCATTGAAGTCTCAAATATTATATCAAAGCATTCGCAATACTCCCAGGAACATATTTTGAATGTTTCATGCGATTCTGAGATTTGGTCGAAAATGGCCAAGTTTTGAAGAAATGGTAAGGCTATAGCCGATGGCTTTGACCAAAAATGGCCGATTTCGAGCAAAATTTTAAAACTTTCAAGAAACCTTCCTGGGACTATAACGAGAATTTTTGCTATACATTTGTGTTATTTTTCTCCGTCGTTGACAAGATATAGCAAGGAAACTGCGCATGTTTTATTGTTTGCAAAGTACGCGATGTGTGAGGCGATGATTTGCCCTGATTACTCGCGAACCGCTCATTGAAATATCACAATTATTATATGAAAGCTTTCGCAATACTCCTTAGAACGCAGGACACAGGACAGGACACGGGACACATGACACCGGTAGACAAGGCACAGGCCACGGGACACAGGCCACACTCCCGTGAGACTAACCACATAAAGTTCGTTTTCCATGCTTAAAAACGGTGTGCTTACACTCAAACTCTCTTGCTCTTTCTCCACGTAAAGGCGCAATAAGGCATTATGGTAGCACTGCAGTGACGGTTTGACTGCGATTGTTGGTTGACACTGTGTTCTCTACAACATTGAGGTAGGCGAGAAGATTGCAAATGACTACTGAGTGGTGCCCTCTTCTCATCATGTCTTGATTTCGTATGGCACCTCCCAGAATCTTTAAAGGATAACTCCGACCTGAAATTGATGCATTTTTAAAAAAACCCTAAAGGTACGGAGAATCAATATTCGAACATCTCTTGCACGTATTGCGCTTCTCGATTTTGTAAAAAATCAATGAATAGCGAGCTTTGGCCTCAAATACCGCGGCGCAAAACACGCATGTCAGCGGCAATTTTGTGAATGTGTGACGTATAGTATGGGGAGCTTGAGAGTTTTACAAAGGCAAGATGGTGTGTCGTAATGGCGTTCAATCGCCGAATTGACTCTAGCAAAGCCAGGGGTATCAACTACAATCGACTTTACAGGAATCCCAACAGACACAAGATACGGCTGGCCTAAATTTCTGGAGAAGATCCTATCCTTTCAAAGAATCCTGTCGTGTGCTCCGAGCCGCCGGTTCACTTCAGACTGCCTTGAGCGTAAATTGTATGAGAGCATAGCTTCTTGATGGAAATTCAATTATGAATCTGAATGCGGACACTGTGTCTACGATCTTTTCGAACCGTCCACCTCCAACAAACCTCGCTTTATCGTCTGAGACGATAAACAATTGCACTCTGCGACCCGCCGCCATCTTCAAGCTCCCCATACACTACGTCACACATTGATAAAAATTACCGCTGACACGCGAATTCTGCGCCGCGGTGTTTGAGGCCAAAACTCGCAAAATAGTGACATTCAAGGATTTTTAAAAAAATCCTGAAGAGCAATATGTGCAAAAGCAGTTCGAATATGGATTATCCGTACCTTTAAGGTTTATTTAAAAATGCATTAATTTTTGGTCGGAGTTATCCTTTAATGACCTCACTGCGTTTTATAAATGCTTTTACACATGAAAAAAGTCTGCATCCGAAAAGGAAGTTCTACTAATGCCACAACTCTACAACTGAAAATGCTACCATAAAATACACCACATAAGCAAGATAGTGAAAGGTAAGCTTAATGTACTTGAAAGCAGTTAAAACTGATGTGACGTACTTTAGAACACGTCCGCATTTCTTGTACAACTGGAGACTCCAGACACCCTTCACCATGGGCCACGCTGGGAGCGCCAACTATTAATGCATGCACCTTGTTTTATAAATCAGAGGTGACGTTAACATCAGAAACCACAACTCGTCTCAGGGACAGGGTGACCCTGAAAACTGGAACAATTCATGTAAAGTACTTCAATTCGCAAAAAGGAAAGAAATGTGTGAATAGTTGACGCGCCCAGGAGGTTTATAAACGGGGACTAAGTCCCTTGTATAAGAAACAAGAAATTAGGATACTAGCAGCGTCGGATCTAATCGACTTATTCTACGATCTATGAAGAACCCTACGTAAGAAGCGTAATTATGGCGAGAACAAGTCAACCAATGCACTTTCCTCTGCTTCTGATTTTAAAGTACTAAGACGATCTCATCTTATCCACTGGCATTGTTCTATATAAAATGTTGGTTTGTCCAAGTAAAATATTAAATCAGCAGTGTGCTGTATCAGGAATAAAATCAAACCTAAACGGGTAATGGGCTCCTGAACTAAACTGAAAACGGCGTCAATCACAAAGGCTATAAGAAAACACTTTTAACCAACTAGAAATTGACATAATTTCTGATTGGCTTTACTTTGAAGAAAAACCAAAGCAAACACACGATTGTTTTCAACAGTTATCCGACCTATGATGAACCTCTCGACGTTCATCATACTATTTATCCCTATTTTCTATGGGCTTCAAGACGAGGCTGTCCTGGCATAACTGAAAGGGCTACCTTAGAAATGTGTACATGTAACTCCCCAAATGAAACATGTGCATCTCTATAGACGCCTTGGTGCTTTAGAGCGACAACAAACTTTTGTTTTGTCTGGCGAATTTCGTGCTAAATTAGCCTCGCTTTGAATCCAAAATTGCGGCACCGTGCAATGAGCGAATTGCCACTACGTACGTTTGGCTAAAATTAGTTAAGTTAACAAACACAAAAACCTTATTCACTTGAAAAGACGAGAAAGGGATATCATCTTACCCTCAAACAAACCAACTTAATGTTCAGTTTATGGTTTTGCACTGACATTTCTTCATGATTTCATAGAATTCTTGAAAGCAGCTTCCTTCTGCGTCGAGGCCACCCTCCATCACTTTCAGCAGTGTCTCCCAGGGAAGTTTCGTCCATCCACCGTCGTGAAACTTTCGTTTTATGCGGTCCCAGGAAATCTTGTCGAGATTTACAGCCGACGGAAGCTCTTCGTCTTGTGGAGGAGCCTGGAACTGAGCCTGCGACAAAAGACTTTCCGACGCGAATTTCTTGGAAGGGGTTTAATCACTGTCAGTCCCGGCAGCTAGTCGTTTGCTTCCCTTTTCACAGTGATCGTCGTGATTGTTCAGTAGCTGTTTGAACTTCTTGAATGCGTCAATCAGGGTCTGAAGCTTGTTAGTCACGCGCTGTGAAAGATTCTCGCAGATTCTGTCACGAGCAAAATCCAGTTCTCAATGGAGCTCATCTATCAGTGACTCCAACGGTACCAAATTGTAATTGGCCCATTGTAGTTAGTTACAGCATCTTCCACTGATATCACACCTCGATCTCGATCTCCTTTGACAGAACAAGATCTGGCGAAGCTTTCCTCCGAAGCCTCCATCAGCTCGTCGTTGAGTTGCTCTCTCTTTACTGGGCTGTCACAAACTTCGGACTGGACGTCGCCCTTCCATAGCCAGATGCCATGCCCTTGTAGGATCTTCCGGGACTCATCCTGGGCTTGGTCCTGCGCAAGACTTTTACTGAACATAAATTGACTCTCATTCAGTAAAGTTTCTGCAGCCTCAAGAGAGTTCCTTGGGTTTGTCAGCGTTTTGTAGAGCATTGACTCTTTTTACGTGCCGGGACTGAAACATTCCAATCTCTCAATCTTCACGGTGACTGCACCAGCATCCAACACCAGAACACACGGTATCTTCAGCTCTGCAGATGCTTTGTAGGCTTTCATCGCTTTTCCACATCTTCAATTTGACAGTACGTCCCACAGGAGATACCCTGTATCCTTTGTGGTCACGTGATTTTCTTAGCAGTTGCTTCTTCACTGCTGAAGGGACAGGCTTCTCTGCATACCCTCCAAGAAGTACACGCCTCTTACAAATACATTTCTGGTCGCACCAGCTTGCTGATCATGTTTTCTGTTCGAGGTGACATTTGGTGGTGATTCTTCTATTGGGAAAGAATTCTGTTCTTCTCGTGCCTACTCGACTCTTCAAGTTGCACGAGGTGAATTCACTGCACTTGAAAGCCACGTACAGGGGACGCGAGGAATCGTGATTAAATCCGCAGGGTGGTTAAGGACTACACACACCAGGAATGAATACTGTAGTCTCGATCCAGCGCCTCAAGTGGGCCTGCTGGGAGGGGTGGGGAAAGTGTCCAGGTTCATCCAGGAAAACAGTGTTTGATTCTGCACACATGTCACACAACACCATCAGTACCTCCATTTATCCCCTGCTCAAGCAGATTCTTTTGGTGTAGGATGACTCAACCGCACAACATGCAGGTACCAGGAGAGTGATTCCACATCATTTCATGTGCAATGTCGCTCAAACAGTGACCTAGTTCATACCGCACAGCTCCGGCCATGCTTTGCATTAAGTTTTTCCAGAACTCTTTTAACTTTCTCGGCCTCTTCCACTTCACTTCCTTTGCAGAACTTGATTACTCCAACAAATGTCAAAAAAACTTTGAAGCCGACGTCACACCAATTTCTTGGCCTGTGTTGTACTGGGAAACCCTAAAAAACTGCTGTACAACCAGAAAAACTGTCCAACACAATAGCAGACTAGACCCACTTCAGTCACACGCACATGCACATGTCAGACACAAGACAAAAATAAAAAGCGAATAAACCAATCATCATCTTTTCTAGTCTTCAGCATCATCTTCATACAATTTGCTCAGGAGACTCCGGGGTAGGTCTTCGTAATTAATCTTCTTCTTCCCTTTGCACTGCCATTTCTTCGTGAATCTGCAGAAGTCCTGCAAGGGGCTTGAATCTTCCTTAAGACACACCTCAACCACTTTGCACAGTGTTTCCCATGGAAGCTTCATCCAACCACCTTCATTGTGGAGCTTGTGCTTTATGCGATCCCACATAATCTTCTCGCGATCAGACTCCTGCTCATAAGAGAGGCCGCCAGTCGCTCCCTCATCTGCTGGAGGTTGTGTAGTTTCTGAATTCATGGATACGTCATCTTGGTGGGAGTGGACCAGTCGGCATGGGTCGCCTGCTGATTTCTTGGTAGAACCTTTGTGGTTGGTTGGCCAGTCAGCCTTTCGTTTGGTTCCTTTCTCGCAGAAATCATCATGTTTCTTGAGAGGCTGCTTGAACTTACCGATTTTCCCGACAAGATTCTGCATGTCCTCGGTCACGCGCTGTGAAGGATTTTCACACAGCCTAGCACGAGCAGCATCCAGCTCAGCACGGAGTTCATCCACAAGAGGGACTAAAGGTGCCAGGATTCGTATGTCGTAGTTATCCAGGGCAGCCTCGGTTGGCATACTACACCGTCCACTGACGGACAAATAAACATGCAGGTCTTCCCCAAGAGCCTCCATGAAGCATTCAGTTGTGAGAAGTTGCTGCCTTGCTGCTGGATTGTCACAGACTACTGACTCGAGGTCACCCTCCCATATCCAGAAACCATATTCTTGCAAGATCTTCCGGGTCTCACTTAAGGGTTCTTCCTGTGTCCTGCCCTCTGCAAACACTGCATCCACTTTGTCCAACAAAAGCGGAGCAACTTCGAGAGAGTTCCTTTGTCGCTCCTTTGTCAGCGCCTTGTAAAGCCTGGAACTTGTCCAGGTCTTTGAAGTGAAAGGCTCTACTCTTTTTCCATGCTTCACAGTAATTGTGTCAATATCCAGCACAATGGCGCATGGGATCCTCAGCTCTGCAGCTGCTCTGTACGCCTTCATTGCCTCTGCACATCCTCCAAGGGCCAGGATGTCCCACTGATCCATTTCAAGCATTCGCACTGCTCGCAGAACGTCTCGTCTATTCTTGCTCATTTCCAATGTGTCTCGAGCGTTCTTTAACAGATGTTGCCTCACTGCTGACAAAACTACTTTATCAGTTTCACCTTCCACAAAGTACAGGCCAGTTGCAAAGAACATCTTGCGCATATCTGGTCGCATCAGCATGCTAACTATCTCTTTGCTCAGCGTGACTTCTTGAGTAGAAACTGATAGTTTCGGAGATGGATTTGTAATTGCAGTAACAGACGTTAGCTGAGCTAATGTCGACGTACCTTCCTCTAGGTCAGCCTGCTGCTCTACTGGCACTGTTTCTTTGCTTTCTTCTGTTGAAGAAACTGACGATGCTGAGGGTGATGCAGCAACTAATGATTCATCCATTGGAAAAGAGTGCTGCTTCTCTCCTGTCGAGTCAGCACTGAGTTTGAACGGGGTGAATCCTGTCTTCACGAAGGACATGTGATAGAGGGAATTCAAAGACTTGCGGCTGATGAACTCAACAGAGTGCGTGACCAATACACACACTGGGTCTGGGTGCTGTAGAGTCTCGATCCAGCGACACAACTGGGCCTGCTGAGGGGGGTGGAGAGAGTGCCCAGGTTCATCCAGGAAAACAGTATCAGCTCCTGACAGATGGATGGTACACAACACCATCAGGATCTCGATCTCTCCTCCGCTGAGGCCTGACAAGGGGGTCATGTGGCTATAGGATGTATCTTCACTCCACAGCGTTCGCGTCACCATAACACGCAAGTTATCAGTCCAGGAAGATGCTGTCTGAATCTGTGTCTGAGAATCTGAATCTGAATCTGAATCTGAATCCTGTGCCTCTCTTTCGTTGCACTCTGCAACAGCTCTTTGCTTCTGCTGAATGCCAATCTTGATTCCACAAAACGACTTCATGCCATTTTTCACTTTGCTGAGTTGTTTTTGCACTACTTCATCGTCACTGCAGTCACTACAATGTAAGAACATTTAAAATACTTATCTACTATGTTATGTAAAATGTTTCGGGTTGTAAATGCAAGTCAATATCGTAGTACCTTTGCTATGGTCTTATACTTTGTATTGGGGTAAAATGGAATCCGAACATTTCGTGAAACTATTTTCCCGTAGGCTCTTGCCAAAACAGTGTGACAAAGACGTAGCGCGACGCTCTGGGTATCCCCAGGCAGCCCACAAGGTGTTACTAAGTCACGCCTGATCGGTCAAGGTCTGATGACGTCACGGCCGATCGGTATTTAGCCGTCATACACAATCACCACACAAAAAAAAAATCGCTAAATTGGCGCCAAATCGCCTCGAAAGTCACCATAAGCGGTAAGTAAGGACTCGTAATGTCATCTGACCAATTTCAGGAGTAAGATTTTATTTTCACGCGCAAAATGTGATTTGAAAATCTCCCCATACAAATCCTTATTAACCGATCGGCCGTGACATCATCAGACCTTGACCGATCAGGCGTGACTTAAGCCCTGGCCAAACGAGGTGCAAGTCGATGCAAGTTTTCAAACTTGCGCGGACTTGCGTTTCGTTTGGCCACCAACTTGCACGGACTTGCAGTGACTAGTTGCATGGAATTTGAACATGTTCAAATTTTCATGCAAGTCGACGCACGTTTTTCACCTAAAACAGCGAAGAGCGCGTTAGCAAAGGCAAGTCTAAATCAAAAAAATCAAAAGTAAAACCCTCCTCAGTTCCAGCTCAAGAGAGACTTTTTACTCGGTTTCTGACTCAGAACCGTCTAAAAAAGAAAAATTTTTTACAAAACTTGCATGAGCTTGCATCGACTTGCGTCTCGTTTGGCCACCTTTTGCAAGTCGATGCGAATTTTTTTTGTCATGTCGAACTTGCATCGACTTGCATCTCGTTTGGCCAGGGCTTTAGTAACACCTTGTGGGCTGCCTGTGGGGTATCACGTGCTTTTGCTTTTAATTTTGACAAGCGGCTGGTACAAAACACAGGTCCAGGTCACAGGTCACAGAGTTAGGGTTACCTAACCCTAAAAGTAACCCAAACCTAACGCTAACCCTGTGACCTACGTTCTGAACAGCCGTCTCAGAAGATGCTAGCGGTTAATCAGTACGCATCAAGTTGGGAGAATTCTACGACCTTTGAACACTTTGCTTTTGAGTATGAATTTATAAAATCCCCGAGAGGGGGCCGATTGATTAGCCTGCGTAGCAAGCATTTCCGTAGGTTTCTGAGTACATATGAGGACATTTTCAATTTTTCAATGGGCGAACATTGTTCTGTTCTTCCAGGATTTTCATGACTCGAGTTTGCGACTTGCAGTACCGTTGATGTAAACAAAGTTCAAATCATCAATGAACCACTGATTTGTATCTGCTGAAAAGGAGGGGCCAGGGTGATGCCTTCAATTATGTCAAACATTTTATGTACACTATTAATAGCATTTCCGAACCGGTCGTGGAAATACTGCACAATCATACATTGGTTATACAGACATACCTCAGCTTTGACTTGATAAGGAGTTGCTCCATTGATTTCAAGTTGAGAACAAGTTCATCATGTTCCATCACCACATCTCTGATTTGTGGAAGAATACAATTCACTGTACTCTTTTGTAGACAAATTCTTGCTGAAAACTGCAAAAATTCTTTCTTGTTCATTGGCCTGATGGTGTCCTGTCCATTACGCTGCAGCTTTGTCAAACAGCTTGAATAGAGAATCCCCCAGTCTGTAGACTGCAGCATGTTCAGCAGAATATCGGTACCCATAAGCCATCCCCTATAGCTACTCTCACCAACAATAAAAGACCCTTGTAGGATTGGATTGACAGACCTTACAAAAATACCGACAGGCTTGTGACCGTATTCAAACAAGCCTTGAATAGCCTTGTTGAAGGGGACAAATGTGGCATGCCAGCTTGAAACTGCAAGGCAAATGTTGTTATGAGAAAAAAGAGCACAATCGTTTGGCTTCTAACTTTTCACTTCAAAAGGAAACATATGACAGAAAAACATAAAATGTGTACATTGCTGGGTTTACATCATATAATAATTTTACTTAGAATTAATTACTGGTTACTTACTATGTGTGTGTTGGACACTGAATTCTACTCCTTCCATTTTACCAAAAATGTCACACAAAGTGCTACAAATACACTCGTGTTCCTCTGCCCTGTAATTGGTTACTGGCAGCCAAGCATCCTCCTTGCTGTAATAAAAACCATCAAAATATTTGCTCGGCAAGTCTTACACATTGATGAATGACAGTGATAAGATACATATTGCATCAAAAATAGTTTAAAATGTAAAATACAGTGCCATGCTGAAATTGGCCCCAGTTCTATTTTAAATTATCTTTTGCTTAGCATATCATATCTAGCAGGCCAATATTCAGCAGCGGCCATGACTCATTAATCCACATTGTTTAAACAGAGCAGTTTGTCAGGAAAATCTATCAGCTGAATAGGAAAGTCTCCTTGCTGTGAGCCATATGGACATGGATGCAGTTCTAAGTGACACTACTACACTGTACTTTGCTAAGGGAAGGTTGGGTGAATTATTCACTAATATATATTGTCTATGATTTTAGACGTTGTTCTTTTTTTTATTTATTTATTTTTACACCATCCTAGAGTTTGGATTATTAAGCAAAAAAAAAAACACCCATTCCAACTGCTAATTAAATTTGTCAGAAAAGTAAAATGAAGAAAAACCGAGACAATTTTTTGAGACTAATCCTTTTTCTTCTGTGGGGCAAGAAGATTTTTTTGTAGACGGTATATGTGATTTGAAATAAATTATTTTTCACTCTACTTCAAAGACATAAACATTTTACCCTACAATGAATTAATTTTTATATCTAGCATTTATTAAGCTTTCAGAAAATACTATATAAGGGTTTGCACTTACAAACCCTCAATGTTACAATGCTTTGAGGGCTGGTGCTCACTTGGGTACTTTATACACATTTTGGGATTTAAACAATTTAAACAATCAGCAAACCACATCAAGCCAATAAATTTTCAAGTAGAAACTTGGTACTCACACATCAATAGAATATTCTAAGTCTTTAATATTCTTCTTGGCACATGCCTTCAATACCACATCAGAACCTTCATCTGGGCGAGATTTATCTTGACAGTCTGACAAAGCCCTCCTTGTGATTGTCAGCAGCTTACGGAACAACTTGTTGGTGACTTCAACACACAGAGAAGATACAAGAAGACTGTCAAGTTCCACACGACAGCTGCCTGATCCTGAGATATTATTAAATAACCTCCTGATGCTACCTGGTTGCTCAGTTGATGACAAGGATAAACTAATCATCCTCATGAAGGTACTTTCGGGCAAGCCACAAAAAAGCTTCTTTTTAATCAGCTTATCCCTTGTTATTTCCTCTGCTTTACTTGCCTGTAAATGGTCATTCGTAGGAGCCTCTTGTAAAATTTGAACAATGATCTTATTCAAAAAATACTGTGTAATGGCCAAAACAAAATCACACACATCAGCCATCAAACAAAGGACCCTGAGTTCTGAGAACAGTTCAACTTCAAATTTGTTAAAATGTGCAGTAATTTCTATGAAACAGTCTTCATTTGGATTCCATATCTCTGATGCAGTGTCATGGAACGGTTCACTGAGTCCTCTACTGTCTAGAAGAGATTTACGGCAATGTCCGAGTGGCTGTCGAGTAACCTTTTGCTTTTGGTTGAGTATCTGATTCACAAGAAAGTGAATGCATTTAATGATGTTTGTTTTGCCAGATCCATTAGGTCCAACAATAAGTGTATTCCCACTGGTTAGATCCAGATCAACATCCCTCAGGTTAAAAAACCTGTCAATTGTGACTCTTGTAAACTTCATGCCAAGTTAACCTTTTAAAACAAAAGGGAAGACATTTTTAGCCACCCTCCACTAAAAGTGCATGATAACACTGTTTTGTCATCATTCAGTGGAGACCCTACCTTTTACAAACTCAACTTTATTTAATTATCTTTATAACATAGTCGCGATATAAGCCACGTTCTGATTGGTCGAAGAGCGTGCTCCATAACTTTATGGTGCACGCCCGTGCTCAATAATATGACGTGAGCAAATGCCGCTTCCTTTCGACTTTTTCTAGATTTCCTCGTTTATAAAGTAACAGAAGCTTTACAGCTAAGAAGAAAATAGCTTTATTTTCCGAAGAAATTTGTACTACATGAAGTCAAACCGGCACCCAAAGGAAATCAGTAATCAAGTCTGAAAAACTCTGTATTTCAACGATCGGCACAGGAAATTGTATGAATCAAAACTCACCTATTTCTCGACGGCTTAATTCTCATGGACTAGTGAAATCCATCACAGCAAAGATAAATATCCGTCAAGCCTTCAATGGCTTTGAAATGAAACGGCGTTCATTCATTCCGAAAGCCGCTATACTTGCAGTGATTACAGTATAGTTTGCTGGCAGCTCGAATAACAAACAAGTCCGCTCGGCAAACATTTCCATCTCTTTCGCTTATGGTGATTGTTTACATTCTTCGGCGGATCACTTTGCTTCTCCAGACCCGCATTGTCTGCTATAGTTCAAGGTGAATCTCACGTTGTTTTGAAGCGGTGACTTGAAGCGTTCATCTTCAACAATTGTACCGTTCAAAACATTTACATCGCCACAAATTCCAAAGTCACCGAAGGCTGCTGGCTTTCACCACGCCAGGTTAACAGTTCTTTCGGTGTTTTCGTCGATTAAACGACATCTTTTTCATCGACACTCATCAACTTTTAGCTGGCAGAAATGTTAGTAAGTTGTGGCGTGTTTTCAATCATCCAATGAGAGAGTTTGTTTTGCCTTTTGCACGTCGAAAGAGAATTTTGCATTCAATCAGAAATAAAAATTTGTTTTCGCTCGTACTTTCGTGTGTCTATGTTATAAAAGAATTGGTTCATGCTTTTAGCTGTGCATCTATCGAGTTTTGGATGCACTTGGGAAGTTGAGAGAGCACTCGTGAAGCTAGAGTTGCTCTCGGCTACGCCTCGAGCAACTCTTACGCTTCTCTCGTGCTCTCCCAACTAATCCCGCGTGCATCATTACTCGATAGACGCACGCTAAGCATGAACCAATTCTTAAATACCAGTGAAGAGTAGTTCTAGGTTCATCATCCAAGTTTTTCACAACCATACACATTGTGTACATAATCCACTCGCGTACCCTCCATGTATGGTGATTTCCTTCGTCCATAAATATTTAACTCGTTCAGTGCCCGAGTACCAGCTTGTCATGTGTAAACAAATCAGAGCTCACGCTGGTTCTACTTCTGGCGCTTGGATCAACAATCTTTTCCAGCTCATGTTGTTGCTAAGCAGTTTCACTTCATTTTGCACGAGAAGTTATTATCTTTTATTGGATGAATGTTCCATGTATTCCTCGCTTCAAGTACAATTCTTTACCATGTGAATCACTTGGAGGACAAACAAACACTCACTGGCACTAACATCAATCTCATAGTCTTTGAAGTTCGTTTAGGTTTGGTGAATATATTGTCATGGTTGGGAGATTCTAAAAATACAGAAGCCCAGATCAATCTGGATGAATCAGTTGATCACATCAATACATCCCAGAAACTTCAAACAAGGTGAAATGAATCAACTTTTGTAAACACCTAATAAACAGAATAATGCAACTATTAAGTAAAACTTGACGACCTGAAATGCTTCTGGCACTTTTAGTTCTTTTTTTTTTTGTTTCAATTATATCAAGAGGCTATGAACTACATGCATCTTGAACATCACACTAACATACATATACAAGTGTCCCCAATCAAATAATTCGGTTTGATGGGCTTTGTTTTGACTTATTTATCTGACCGAGTGGCAGCTTGGACTTTCTTTACGTTCGATCACGCAGAGTACTCCATCTGCTGGGGTATTAATAAACTCTCCATGCTTTTGACAGCTTCAAGTTTGTTTCTTCAGCACTTTGAATGAGAAACCCATATGGAAAAAGAGACAGATTGTATCTGCATGCATACTAAGTTTTACTTTGATCCAAAATTTCTCCATGTATTCGTTAGTATGAAATTTAGTTGCATCAGTTTAGTGTAAACATATTGTGATTTTCACCAGGGAGACTTTAATTGTTGCATAACAGGAGATCTGTCAACATAGTCATGTGGTTCAACCTGTGTATTATATAAACCAACTGGATGGATAACAACATGTTTATACACACACATACTGAACAACTTCCTTAATATAATTTGGAAAACTTCACTGCAGAACTCAACATTAACATTTGCCTGATAACCAGGGATGTGCAGTAGCAAAGCAATTAACTCATGCCGGTGTCCTAGTGGATTTTGTCCCCTCCAAATTTTATCCCCCCGGATAGAACCCGCTAGTGGATTTTATCCCCCCGGATAAAATCCACTAGCGAATTCAGTTCCCCATGGATAATATCCGCTAGCGGATTCTATCCCCCTCTCGCGGATTTTATCCCCCCTAACTCACACTCGACAGCGAAGCATTCAAAGGTCTTAGAAGCCGTGTCTTGAGATTTATCATGTAGAACTGCCTCCGACTGCGGGTTGTTCTCCATTGCTTTTGCAGTCAATCTAGCAGCTGGTAACGACCCTTCATTTTGTTGAAACGATAAACGAAAGGCTTCGATTCATTCGAAGTGTAAACACCTTTATAACAATAGGCGGTTTTAAAAAAAATTCAATTCAATTCAATTTGTTATAGTGAAGTGTTGAAAACGTTTTAATTAGTGTGTAAACGGAAGGCTTCGATCCATTCGAAGTGTAACCGCCTTTATAACAATAGGCGGTTTAAAAAAAAAATTCAATTCAATAAAATCCGCTGTGACGGTTTGGAATTGAACTCAGCTGGCTATAAGTAGAAGTTGTTCTGCGTGATGCCCTTTAAATTTCATCCAGCAAGTAGTGTTTCTGAGCCAGTGAAATTCGCCAGTAGCCGGCACTTAGTGACATCCCTGGCTAGTATATACAACACAAGTAAATAGTGCTTCCATAGCAAGAACTTATCACCTCCCGGCGACTTCGGGTTTGAAACAAAATGGCGCCTGTTTTGCTGCTGTCATCGAAGCAGAGTTGGTTCGGTAAACGAGGCAGAGTGTACCGGACAACATAAAGAAAGCTACAAAGTTCGTTTTAGAAGTGTTCACTGGTGAGCTCACGCAAGCTTGCATGAAAAGGCTGAACGTTTTTAAATTGCAGAATGGTTTCAACAGCAAGAAAAGTGGGACGAGAAAAGTCACAATCTCGCGACGGTATTGATCAAGACGGACATTTACAGTACCTTACGACAAAGTCCTGGCCATATTCACTGAAATAGGGTTCTCGAAATCAAATAGTGAGAGGATTTCATCGCCGCCCTTGCTTTGTTTGGCGTTGGAACATGCAAACAATGTGCACGATTCTTTGAGCGACTGGCTCAATTCCGGGCTCAATTCTCAGAATCCATACTCTTTCCCAGACTCTCTTCCCTGCCAGGGGGAGAGACTGGGAGCCATACAGCTCTCACGCGCCTTTAAAATGTACCAAAAAAAAAAAAAAAAAGGAAAAAAAAAGTAAAACACGTGAAACTAATTCAATTATCTTCATTTCTGTTTCATTGTTGTAGTGTATTATTGCAGCGGACTATTGTGCAACCAATTTACAAATAATTGAGCTCGCTGTCCGTCGACCCCCTTCACAGTTGGCTTGAACACGTGCTAACCTGCGCCGCGCCCGAATTACTAGAAATACGATAATCGCAGACACCATTCGCTCTGCCATTGATGGGACTTTTACTTTGGTACTCCCAACAGGAGTAGCCTTTGTTTTACCGAAATGTTGACTCAATCTTTTCTTCGAAGTCAAGTGCTACACGCAAAGGAAAGGAGAAAAAGAATGGTGTGTGTTATACTTTTGCGTTGAGAATGCGTTACATATCTTTTTATGCACAATCGATTTTTGACAGTTTGACCTCGACTCTTATTTCTAATCAGAGGCCACGATTAATCCAGCCTTCGCTTCACTACTTATGTGTTTTCTTTTATTAACTCAATACGTTTCTTCTATCAGGCTTTCGAGTATTCGTGCCCTGTAATAAATATAAAATTGAAAGCGAGGAATGTAACACGAGAGATACTTACAATATTATTGCGGTTTTGTTCACAGTGTGTTCAATCCATTTGTGACTGCAAACTCAATCCTCAGAATGATTTCGGTGTATTTTTCATTTCTGGTATTCAATGACTTGCGAAACAAAGGCTACATGTTCGAATGAAAGAAACATTTCAACAGGCAATGTACGATACGCAGAAGAATTTTATGAGGCAACAGATGTCATGTACAGAGTAAAGCATAAAGCGTCATTGTTTTACGGCTAAAGCTCACCGTAGCTTTGGTTTCTGTTTTCGCCCTGTTATCTTCCCAAAAGTATTTCGTGTCGCCACAGAAAGTTTCGTCGGGACTAAATATTTATCGGCGACAGCGGTATCCATCAAATATTTGTTTACGGCTATTCTCAAAGCTTCCGCGGTGAACGCGAGCCAAAATCGTTCCCGAGAATCCAGTTTATCCGTGCATATTCCACAGAGCCAAATGGTGTTGAGTTTGGATGGGATGCAGTTAACTTTTACACACAAGTAACGAGCAATTCACTGGCCACATCTCGAGTTGTTTAGCGAAGTCAATTACGTGATAATATGAACCAATCACCGTGTGCTGATTCTCGACCCACAAAAAGGAAAAAAAATAAATAAAAATTTGCGTTTTTAAGCTCGCTTGGGCCCCAGGCCCTCGTGAGCAATTACTTCTATATGAAATAGAATGTGCAGGTTCTTAGTCCTTTTACAGCTGAACAGAAACTAAAAGCACAAATTGACAGTTTGAATAAATTTACATTTTTCGTTTTATTTTAGTGGTCACTACACTTCTGTCACACTCGTTTAAATGTTCCAGGTTGTACAAGTATTACTGGGAGAAAGGCGATCTTTTTAGTTTCAGTCTGATAAGTTAGCAAAATCAACAACCTTATTCACTTAAAAAGATGAGGAAGGGTTATCATCTTACCCCTCGACGGATTCAACTAAATGTTGTTCATTTAATGGCTTTCACTGCCATTTCTTCATGAATTCATAGAACTCATGAAAGCAACTTCCTCCTGCATCGAGACAAACCGCCATCACTTTCAGCTGTGTCCGACACAGGGACGTTTCGTCCATCAACCGCCGTGAGCTTTTCGTTGTATGCGTCCCAGGAAATCTTGTCGAGATTTTCAGCTGCTGGATTCTCCTCGTCTGGTGAAGGAGCCTGGGACTTAGCCTACGACAAAAGAAGTTCTGAAACAAATTTCTTGAAAGGGATTGTATTACTGTCTGTCTTGCCAGCTGTTCGTTTGCTTCATTCAAATCAGAATTAGAATCTAGTTCGCAACAGAGCTTATCCATCAGTGAATCTTGCCTATCGTAGTTAGTTAAAGCTGATATCACACCTCGATCTCGATATTCTTTGACAGAGCAGGATCTGGCGAAGCTTTTCCCCAAAGCCTCCATCACATCGTCCTTGAGTTGCCTTCTCTTTGCTGGGCTGTCACAAACTTCCGACTGGAGGTCGCCCTTCCATAGATGATGATGCCCTTGTAGGATGCCATGCCCTCTTCCACGTGTCGGGACTAAAATCTACTAACAATCCTCACGGTGATTGTACCAGCATCCAACACCAGAACACACGGTATCTTCAGCTCTGCAGATGCTTTGTAGGTTTTCATCGCGTTTCCACATCTTCAAACTGACAGTATGTCCCACAGGAGATACCCTGTATCCTTTGTGGCCACGTGATTTTCTTAGCAGGTGGTTCCTCACCGCTGAAGGAACAGGCTTGTCTGATTCGCCCTCCAAGAAGTACACGCCTCTTGCAAAATACATTTCTGGTCGCACCAGCTTGCTGATCATTTTTTCTATTCGAGGTGACATTTGGCAGTGATTCTTCCAGTGGAAAAGACTGCTCTTCTTCTCGTGCCTACTCGGCTCTTCAAGTTGAACGAGGTGAATCCTCTGCACTTGAAAGCCATGTACAGGGAAACGCGAGGAATCGTGACTGATTAAATCCGCAGAGTGGGTGAGGACCACACACACACTAGGAATGGATACCGTAGTCTCGATCCAGCGCCTCGGGTGGGCCTGTTGAGAGGGGTGGAGAAAGTGTCCAGGTTCATCCAAGAAAGCAGTGTCTGATTCTGCACACATGTCACACAACACCACCAGTACCTCTATCTATCCCCAGCTAAGGCAGATTCTTTCGGTGTAGGATGACTCAACCGCTTAACATGCAGGTTCCACATCAGGAGAGAGTGATTCCACATCAATTTATGTGCAATGTCACTCAAACAGTGACCTAGTTCATACCGCACAGCTCCATGCTTGACATTAAGTTTTTTCAGAACTCTTTTAACCTCTCGGCCTCTTCCACTTTACGTCCTTTGCAGAACTTGATTACTCCAACAAATGTCTGAAAAACTTTGAAGGCGACGTAACACCAATTTCTTGGCCTGTGTTGAACTGGGAAACCCTAAAACGCTGCTGTACAACCAGCGAAACCGTCCAGTACAATAGCAGACCAGACCCACATCAGTCACATGCACATGCACATGTCAGACACAAGACTAAATACAAAGCAAATAAACTGATCTTCAGTTTTCTAGTGTTCAGCATCATCTTCAATGGAGTCAAACAATTTGCTCAGGAGACTCCGGGGTAGATCTTTGACCTTCATCGTCTTCTTCCCTTTGCACTGCCATTTCTTCATGAATCTGCAGAAGTCCTGTAAGGGACTTGACTCTACTTCCAGACACACCTCCACTACTTTGCACAGTGTCTCCCATGGAAGCTTCATCCAACCACCTTCATTGTGGAGCTTGTGCTTTATGCGATCCCACATAATCTTCTCGCGATCAGACTCCTGCTCATAAGAGAGGCCGCCAGTCGCTCCCTCATCTGCTGGAGGTTGTGTAGTTTCTGAATTCATGGACACGTCATCTTGGTGGGACTGAACCAGTTGGGATGGATCACCTGCTGATTTCTTGGTAGAACCTTTGTGGTTGGGTTGCCAGTCAGCCTTTCGTTTGGTTCCTTTCTTGCAGAAATCATCATGTTTCTCGAGACGCTGCTTGAACTTGCCAATTTTCCCGACAAGATTCTGCATGTCCTCGGTCACAGGCTGTGAAGGATTTTCACACAGCCTAGCACGAGCAGCATCCAGCTCAGCACGGAGTTCATCCACAACAGGGACTAAAGGTGCCAGGATTCGCTTGTCGTAGTTATCCAGGGCAGCCTCGGTTGGCATACTACACCGTCCACTGACAGACAAAGAAGCGGATAAGTGTTCTCCAAGAGCCTCCATAAAGCATTCAGTTTTGAGAAGCTGCTGCCTTGCTGCTGTATTGTCACAGACTATTGATTCGAGGTCACCCTCCCATATCCAGATACCATATTCTTGCAAGATCTTCCGGGTCTCACTTAAGGCTTCTTCCTTTGTCCTGCCCTCTGCAAACACTGCATCCACTTTGTCCAACAAAAGTGGAGCAACTTCGAGAGAGTTCCTTTGTTGCTCCTTTGTCAGCGCCTTGTAAAGCCTGGAACTTATCCAGGTATTTGAAGTGAAAGGCTGTACTCTTTTTCCATGCTTCACAGTAATTGTGTCAAGATCCAGCACAATAGCACATGGGATCCTCAGCTCTGCAGCTGCTCTGTACGCCTTCATTGCCTCTGCACACCCTCCAAGGGCCAGGATGTCCCACTGATCCATTTCGAGCACTTGCATTGCTTGCAGAAGTTCTCGTGGATACTTGCTCTTTTCCAACGTGTCTCGAGCGTTCTTTAACAGATGTTGCTTCACTGCTGACAGAACAATTTTATCAGTTTCACCCTCCACAAAGTACAGGCCACTTGCAAAGAACATCTTGCGCATATCTGGTCGGATCAGCATGTTAACAATCTCCTTGCTCAGAACTGTGTCTTCAGAAGAATCTGAAGGTTTCGGAGATGGATTTGCATTTGCAGTAACCGAAGTTGGCGGGGCTGATGTCGACGTACCGACTGCCTCTAAGTCAGCTTGCCGCTCTACCCGCACTGTTTCCTTGCTTTCATCTGTTGGAGGAATTGGTGATGCTGAGGTTGATGTTGCACCTGATGTTTTAAGGGGTCCATGTTGCTTCTCTCCTGCCGAAACAGCACTGAGTCTGAACGAGGTGAATCCTTCCCCCACAAAAGACATGTGATAGAGGGAATTCAAAGACTTGCGGCTGATGAACTCAACAGAGTGCGTGACCAATACACACACTGGGTCTGGGTGCCTGAGAGTCTCAATCCAGCGACACAACTGGACCTGCTGAGGGGGGTGGAGACAGTGACCAGGTTCATCCAGGAAAACAGTATCAGCTCCTGACAGATGGATGGTACACAACACCATCAGGATCTCGATCTCTCCTCTGCTAAGGCCTGTTAACGAGCTTTCGTAGTTGTAAGGAGACGTTCTTCTCAGCATCACATGCAGTTCAGCACTACTGGAGGGCGCTTTCTGGGACAATTCTTGAACAATGGTGTTGCTCAAAGGATGATCGATTTCTGAGAGAGCAGCCAGTGACATAGCAAGCGCCCTTAATTCCTTTGATGATTTTTCTGCACTGGTCTGCGCTACTACCCGTTTCTTTTGCCGCACATCGATTTCTATGCCACAGAATGATTCCATGCCATCTTTTACTTTGTTAAACTGTCCCTGTGCCAACCCATCTTCACTGTATGGAAAGATCACAACAAAATAACGTCTTTACTAGAAATAACTGATAGTAAACCTACAATCATAGTTTTTTTCTGGCGAGAAAATAAAGCCGTCACTGGCAATCTGCACTTTCACAGCTGTGCACAGAATGTACGCGGGGTGTTGCATCATAGTGAAACTGTGGCCATAAACACTCTTTTGTGCGTACAGCACATTATTCGTGGAATATTTCTGGAGGGGCAGGCAATTTAATTGAGATGATGCACGTTCCGAAAGAGTTTCAAAGAAGTGCAAAAACTGAGCCTGCAATATCTTAAAGGGAAGTATATATAGTTTAAACGAAGAATCAATGCAGCAACGCATTTTATAGGACATGTAATACACGTTTCCTTTTCAACTGCCTTAGTAACGTGCAGATATCGCATAGTAAAAGTGCAAAATATACAGCCGTATTGAAGTGTGGTAAGGAAAAACAAAATGTCATGGTGTTTACACGCCGAAGCGGCTCGCCAAAACACTGCACAACTCGCAAAAATATACACGCTAAAGATTCCAATAATATATATGTAATTGGACCATTGCTGTTAATGTCAATAAATGGACTGTAGTAACGACAATTGTGTGAAATGTTACGGCTACTGCTGGTCTCACGAAGCATAGCTGCGGCACTGTTTGGCCACGATATTGGACTAAAGTGAACTGTTCCAACGCAGGGACACTGGTTCGCAGAGTTCTTGGAACAATTACCACTGTAACACGTGTCTCTTGTGCATCATATCTATTCATGATTCATTTCACCAAAAGAAAAAAGAGAATCTACCCGGGAAACTTGCAGTATAGACCCATAAACCACTTCTTTCGGTACACAATTACTCATGTCGATCATTTTTGGCAGGAGCTATTAAACTTCAGCATTCACAACAGTATTATCTTTTTTCCAAGAATAATTATCTGCTTAGTGTTTAGCGAAAAATTGCTTGAGCTAAGAAACACTGGTTCAGCGTTTTACTTACAAGGAATGAAACACAGTTAACGTTTTCCTGCTTACCTCAACTTTGATGTGACGAGAAGCTGGTCCAGTGACTTCATGGTGAGGACGAACTGACCCTGCTCCATCGCTCCCTCTCTGTTTTGTGGAAGTATAAAGCTCGCTGTGCTCTCTGCTAGGCAACGTGCTGCTGCAAACTGGAGGAAAGCTTTTTTTCCTGTCTTACACGGATCTCCCCATTCTTTCTGCTTTAGCCTCTTTACGCAGCTTGAAAGTTCAGCACCCCAAGCTGTTTCTCTCAACATGCCACGAAAAGTATCATTATTGACTAGCCAGCCATCTTTATCTCCACAGATGGGTTTTAATGGTCGATCTAGACATTCGATCTCACAATCAGAGCCATTCTCACGCAAAAGATAGGCAGATACAATTGATGAACTGTCATTACACCTAGTTTCAAGGAGTTCTTTAAAAGAACTCTCCAAGGGTTTTGAAACACCATCCTCAGAGTCTACATTGAGAGAGAAATAGATAAAAACATCGATCAGCATAAACTCGACCGATATGTCAGTTCGAACAAATCATACAATTTGTCAAATTGAAGGTGTAACATTTGAAGAGATTTAGATGTTCCCCATAGATCCCTTCACGGACTGGGTAATCAGGGCAAGAACAAAGAACATGGCGGCGACGCGTGCGAGAAGTCTCGGTTTAATAGTAAAATCGCTTACGATGTAGAACCACTGAAAGCTTGCAAATGACAATTTGGAGTGCTCCCAAGTTCTACCGATCACGAATGTATATGTAGTTTATTTACCCTGATTACCCATCATGCATTCAAATTCGTGAAGGCGTCTATTGCACTCACCTGAGTTTCTAATGCAGAAGTGTCCATGTTTAGACAGTTCGGTACCGAAGATTTCTGCCAGAGCTTTGGAGATAACATTGTATTCTCTATCTCTCTCAGATTTAGCCGGTAACCATGCGCCATCTAAACTGCAATATAAAATATTAACAATAAGTATTAATAGCAACAGTAATGTATATATTAAAAAGTGAAAGTCAGATGTAGTCTGAATTTCAGCCGCGCTCCAGTTCGTTTCTGACAGAAGACGACTGATACTAAATTGTCTAGCACAGTAATGATGGCTGTCACTGGATACCAAATAGGTGACATCATTCCAACCAGTAAAATAATGGGACATAGTTGAAATCATACAAATGTGTGCATTATGTGTGCTGACTGCACATAGATTAATTAATTTTGAATATCCATGCCAATTACCACCAATGCAAATTTTATGTGATATGGACAATGTTATAAAAAACATTTGCATATTTAACATGCAATAACATGCCACTTTGTTCTTTCCTAATCTTGTTAAATAAATAAATAAAAAAGGATGGCCTAGTTGGGGTTTATTTAAGTTTTTTCTCTATGGATAGACTTTTAGGTACAGTACACAATGACTTGAGAACTATATATAGTCAAACAATGCCATTCACATGACCAGGACTTTCAACATAATATTTAAGAGTCCGTACTAATTGCTCGTTGGGGCGTAGCCCCGACGAGCTTAGGATTGGAGACCGTGTCTATATCGTGTTTTTATTTTTATTTTTATTTATTATCAGCACGCGGTGATTGGTTCACATTGCCACGTGATATGTGATGACGTAAGATGACTTCGCGAACAACTTGAGATGTTGTCAATTGAATCGCACGTTAATGCTTGTGTATAAAGTTATCTGTATGCTATCCAAACTCAACATCGGCTCTGTGGAACATGCACGGATAAACTAGATTTTAGGGAACGATTTTGGCTTGCGTTCTTAAGTTTACCATCATAGCCGTAAACAAGTGTTTGATGGATTCGATTATATTTATTGGCTACCGCTACAAGATTGCAAATAACTCTGTCGCCGCTAATTATTTAGTCCCAACAAACTTTCTGTGGCGACACGAAATACTTCTGGGAAGATACCAGGCCGAAAACGGGACACCAAAGCCATGAAGAACTTTAACCGTAAACAGTAATGATCTATGCTTTACACTGTACATGACATCTGTTGCCTCGCACATACTGTAGCTGTTTTGTAAAGTTTTTTCGCCGAAAGTAGATCCGTTTTTGTGACGAAAATATTCATTCTCAGGGCTTAAGACTCGACTAATGCGTCTTTGTGAATATGTTACATGTATTATGCTCCGCGCGAGCGTGACAGTTGTCAAAATGCTCACCTACAGAGCATGTTGAAATATTTCTTCCATTCGATCAAGTATTGTAAACTAGAAATGAAAAATACACCGAAATAGTCCTGAACATTGAGTTTGTTAGTCACAAATGACTGAACACGCTGTGAACAAAACCGTAATAATATTGTAATCTAGACAGGCGTTGCCAGTGAGCTCGCGGCGTGAGTTGCGTCGAGACCAGAATATACTAAAATGGAAAGTAGGGACAAGAGCGGAACTCTCAAGAGAGGATAGTTACTAAAGGAACACACGAATGACCACGAATGACCCGAGTGACCACGAGTGACCACGAATGACCACGAGTGACACTAATGACCACGAGTCAAAATAAGCTCCTCACGTGACTGTGACGTCATTTTAATGTCATTTTAAATTTATCATGCGCTCATGATAAAGTGTAAAAATTTCACTAGCGTCATTTTAAAAAACAAAAACTTTGAAGAAAACGCCGACCACAAGGCGTGAAGTATTCAAAGCGTGATGTTTATTACATAAACTCTACACACAAATATGTCCCTTGCGTGACGAATCACGTGTCTGCGTCGGCTGTAGACAACGTAACACAGCGTGCTTATCTAATGTATTTAATTCAAACACTTTTTCGGACATGAAAAAAGGAAAGCAAACATTACGTGCAGTAAATATTCTTGTAAACTAGATTTATAATCAGGGATTACAGTGCGTTCGTGCTACTGAATCGTGGGGTTGTTATAAAAGCATCGTTCGTATATAAAGTTGTATTTTGGTATTTTAGAAGTACAGCTTTTGCAGATATATAAATGTATAAATATATATATATGCAAATATACAAATACTCAAGAACTGAATACAACAGGTTTGTTTAATAACTTGTACAATGTTAACTACAACAATTTTTAACTGCAACGAAAACACGAAAGTCATCAAAGTCATGTCAAGTTGCACTAACAATACTGAAATGGTTCTTTGAATAGCAATTTGCGGTCTGTAAACTAACAAAAGAGAACGTTGGGAAAAGACGAAAGTTGTTGGCAATGTCACGTGAATGTTGCACTGCAATGCTACCAAGTAATGTTCAGCGATTTCTTGGATAACAATTCAAGGTTTGTAAACTAACAAAATAGAACGATGGAAAACAGTACATTAATATGACAATGAATATGACAATGTTTATGTGACATTCTACTCTGACCACCCACTAGACAAGGTCAGAAACTCGTCTTGTTGAGCTTCATAGCTCAGCAAGATAAAATGATCCGCATCCAGGTCCAATCGCCGAAGGGAATACGGTGGCAAACTCTGAATGCAGAGAGAAGTTGTATCTCCTGTGGAAAACAACTGAGTTGACACATCACAGCTCTGGGAGGATTTGAACGTCTGTTTCTTGGCAAACACGGCACTACACAGCTTTTTGATATTCTGATAAACAGCTTCGTTCATAGTTCCTATCGATAGTTCGAAAAAATCCACACAGTTTCACTTGCCTTGGCAAAAACACGAATAATCCGATCCGTGACGCAGTGACAAAACACCACAGTGACGAAAGATCCGATCCGATCCGTGACGCAGTTGAAAATCGAATTCTTTTCACCTGAACAAGCGGTGGAGCATGTTTGTGGTATGGTAACTATGCTTTAGAGGTTTATTTCTATGTCACTATGGTTACCAATTACTATAAAAGATCGAGGCAATCTGACATTCCTGAGACCGTACCAAGATGGCGTCCAAACCCTGAAATCGCCTGGCATCCAGACCGGAAATGACGCAATTAGACTGCGTTCTCCTTCGTCGAAGAGAAATCTGAGTCTCTTTTAATAAAGTCGTGGAAATTGCTCACTAAATTTACATGGCATGGGAACCTACATATGATTGGGCTGATCGCAGAGATAAGGCCGCCAAGATTTCAAATATATTTGCATTTCTGGTCCTCTTGCCATGAAAGTCCGAATAAAAGAACGGAAATATTTTACTTCGAAAAAGTACGACCAAACTAAGACAACGAAAAGACCTAACACTGGAGTGGAGGACGTGGAGGTTATTACCATCAGCGACGTAGAAAGTAATGGGGACCCGGCGGAAGAACAAAATGTCAGTAACCAAACTGCATGCCACGCGCGAAAAGTGCTGCAGTCAGACACAGAAAGTGATGATTCTGAATCACAAGCTACTGCTGCACAGCAAAGTTCCTGCAGTCCCAGCGTTTTCTTCAAAGAGTTTGTTTTTTAAAGTGACGCTTCTAAAATTTTACACTTTATCGTGAGCGCATGAGATATGTTTTAAATTTAAACTGACGTTAAAATGACGTCACAGTCACGCGAGGAGCTTATTTGACTCGTGGTCATTAGTGGTCACTTACGGTCACTCGTGGTCATTCGTGGTCACTCGTGTGTTCTTTTAGTCACTATCCCCAAGAGAGACTTCCAGTTCTCACCAGAAAAATATCACGCAGTATAGAGAACTTGGCTTTTGACACCTTGCTCAAATGAAACCTGATTAAAGTATAAATTATCATTACAACGCCCATACACTTGCTTCTTAAAGGTTGACCGACTCTTCATTTTCAGCTTAGAAGCGAAAGAGTCAGCCGGCAAGAAAAGCT
This sequence comes from Plumapathes pennacea, assembly GCA_964036295.1. Taxonomy (NCBI): domain Eukaryota; kingdom Metazoa; phylum Cnidaria; class Anthozoa; order Antipatharia; family Myriopathidae; genus Plumapathes; species Plumapathes pennacea. The sequence goes on along the minus strand of OZ038465.1, from coordinate 7,526,326 downwards.
GAGTAATGCGTGACATATCTTTTTATGCACAATCGATTTTGGCAGTTTCACTTCGAACACTTATTTTTAATCAGAGGCCACGATTAATCCAGCCTTCGCTTCAATACTTATCGGTTTCTTTTATTAACTGAGTACGTTTCTTCTATCAGGCTTTTAAGTATTCGTGCTCTGTAGCAAATATAAAATTGAAAGCGAGGAATGTAACACGATACATGTTTACAATATTATTGCGGTTTTGTTCACAGCGTGTTCAGTCATTTGTAACTGCAAACTCAATGCTCAGGACTATTTCGGTGTATTTTTCACTGACCACTGCGAAACAAAGGCTACATGATCGAATGGAAGGAACATTTCAACAGGCAAATATACGATAAACAGAAGCATTTTATGAGGCAACAGATGTCATGTACAGTGTGAAGCATAAATCGCCACTGTTTACGGCCAAAGCTCATCGTAGCTTTGGTTTCCGTTTTCGGCCTGTTATATTTCTAGAAGTATTTCGTGCTGCCACAGAAAGTTTCGTCGGGACTAAATAATTTAATAGCAGCGACAGAGTTATTTGCAATCCCGTAGCGGTATCCATCAAAATAATCGAATCCATTAAATTTCCGCGCTGAACTTAGGAACGCAAGCCAAAATCATTCCGTAAAATCCAGTTTATCCGCCATGCATGTTCCACAGAGCCAAACGGTGTTGACTTTGGATGGGATGCAGTTAACTATAACACACAAGTAACGAACAATCTCAAGTTGCTCGCGAAGTCAATTTACGTCATCGTATGTCATGTGACAATGTGAACCAATCACCCTGTGCTGATTTTCGACCCAGAATAAAAAAAAAGAAAAAAAATTTGCAATTTCAGGCTCGCCGCATCCACGAGCAACAAGACTCGTGTTACATGCCTCGCTGGCCAACTTCCACCCCTAAGCTTAAAATGCAGAGTCGCTCAACCTTTAAGAAGCAAGTGTATGAGTGTTGTAATGACAATATAGTAATAGGTTTCATTTGAGCAAGGTGTCAAAAGTAAAGTTCCCTGTACTGTATGATATTTTCTGGCTCTTGTCCCTACTTTCCATTTCAGTTTCTTCTGGTCTTGACCCCACCCAATGAGCTCAGTGGCAATTCCAGTCTTGTTAAATTATTAAAATTATTCACACAACTAGTTATTTGTTAGCTAAATTGTCCAACCAAGGAAAAGCACTTACACATCAACAGAAAACTCCAGTTTGCCAGAATTCTGTGTATATGCCTTCAGCTCCACATGATGACATTGATCTTCAGAATGACTCTCATCTTTCAAGATATCAAGCAGCTTGGGGAACACGTCATTGGTGAAATCAGTAACCAGCTCAGATGCACCTGCATCATCCACTAATGACTGCAAGTTCACCTCATTCGGCAAGACCATATAAACTTCGCCCATCTCTGAGTCAAATTTCAAAAGATGGCCAAAAAGTTTGGTTCGAAGTTTTCCTGGTAAAGAATCTATTAATTCACTCTCTGCATCAGAATCATTAAGAATTTCTAAATCCTCCTGATCACTAAAAGAAAGTTCATCGCCATCATGCAGTTTATTCTGAAGACAATCACGCTTTTCCCCCCTCTCAACTTTACCTTTTTTCAGTTTCCAAAGAAATCCTATTATTGCAAAAACAAAATTACAAACTTCAGCCATAAGAAAAAGAACCCTCAGTTTTGAGAACAACTTAAACTCAGCTTGATTGAAGCAGGCATGTACTTCAATGCAACACTCCTTGTTTGGCTTCCATATTTCTTGTAACTCTTCATGTTGATCAGCACTGCGGTGTTGCTGGTTTCCACCATACTTTTTCAGTATCTTATCCACAAGAAACTGAACACACTTTATGATGTTTGTTTTTCCAGATCCATTTGGTCCAACTATAAGTGTGTTCCCATTATTCAGGTCTATGTTGACATTCTCTAAGTTGAAGAAGTTCTGAATCTTTATCTTTGTAAACTTCATGCTCTCTCACTTTATTAAGACCCCTGTCAAAACATCAAGCAAAAAATCAGCAATCGAGGAGCATGTTTTCACATTACAGAATATTTGTCTGCGGGGCCCTCATTTCAAAGTGGTCGTAAAACAATGCTAAAAAGGGTTCTAATAAATTTTCCAAATAATACCAAAATGCCCAAAACTAGGTTATTGGATTTCTGCATCCCCTGGATGCATATTATAGGGAAGCCTTCCTCAATTATCCGACAGTTTCTTCAATTCGAGTGACAGCAGCATAAATACAAGTGGAAGTAGTCAATCTGTTGACCCTCTGCTCGAATTTGGTACGAAGTACTTTCGAAACCTCAAGATGGGACACCTGAACATCAACAGTATGGGTGGTAGCAAGTTCTCCGAGATTAATCAAATGCTCTGTGACAATATATTTGACGTCCTTGTGATCGGGAAAACAAAACTAAATGATTCATTCGCCAGTAGCCAATTTTATATACCTGGGCCTGGTTTTTCAAAGCACGATTAGGCTAATCCTGGATTAGGTGTAAACTTTCTTGTCATTTATAAGCCTGAAAATGTGAAGATTTTGTCCTGCAACGATTTCCTTGATACGTATTCAGCTAAAACAAGCTTTTTAATCCACATTTGAACAAAACCCTGCATTTTATCGGTAGGTAGGTCGTCAGAAAGAATTTCGTTAATCCTGGATTAGCTTAATCGGCTTTCGAAAAACCGGGCCCTGGATATAAATTCTACCGCAAGGACAGACCGAAAAAAAAAAAAAAAAAACACGAATGCAGGAGGTCTGGTCATATATGTTAAATCAAACTTGACAGTCCAACGTCACGAGAACCTCGAATGTTCCACTGTCGAGTCAATTATGCTCAAAATCAAGCTGGGTTCCTCAGATATTGCGCTACTCGGAGTCTATTGGCCGCCCAACATAAAAAAATCAATCTGGACCGGGGAACTGCAAACACTCATTGAAAATGCGTCTAATCTTGCGAAAGATACTGTCCTGCTAGGAGACCTAAATTGTGATTTGCTGCGTCCTGATATTCAAGGTATTAAAGGAGGGCAGAGCACTGCTAGACATATGCTTTGATCTTCAGTGCCTCATCAATGGTCCAACCAGGATAACTAATAACACTGCCACCCTCATCGATGTCACCCTTGTGAATAATCGTAAGCGATTCCTGCATGCCGATGTTCTGGAACCTCATCTGAGCAATCACAACCTTGTATGTGCCGCTATGAAAATACATCTTCCGAAAGCTCACCCGAAATTCATTACATACAGGAAAATCAAGGATCTCGATTGGGAAAAATTGAAAAAAGACCTTGAAGTTGTCCCTTTCCATGCGTCCTTCATCTTTGACGAAATTGACGATATTTACTCGGCCTGGCAAAAGCTTTACACGGATGTAATCAACGATCACGCTCCTTTGAAAAGAGTCAAAGTCAAGGGAAATCAAGTTCCTTATATGAACAAAGAACTCAGGACAGGAATTCGCAAGCGCAAACACTTCTGGAAAAAATACAAGAATTCTGGCGCGCAAGAAGATTATAACAAATACAAACAACAGAGAAACCTGACAGTGAAGCTACGAAGGAAAGCAATCGCCGGTTATTTTAGAAACAAAACTGAAAATGCAAATTCAAGACCTGGTGAATTTTGGAAAACATTCAAACCATTTTTGCATACGAAAGGATCTAAATCATGCAATAACATTGTGTTGATGGACAAAGGAAGCCTGATTAAGGAGCCATCTCAGGTGGCGGAGGTTTTCAATGAGTACTTCGTGAATATCGGTTCATCAATAATTGGCAATATCAACACTGGCAACCTTGAGAACCACCCGAGCATAACATCATTAGAAACTTCATGCAGCCCAACGGTAAAAGCGTCAGACAAAGTACTTTCACTTTCAAGGAAGTAAATTGTAATGTTGTCTCCGAGATTCGGATAAAATTGAAAAACTAAATGAAAGAGCACTGAGAAGCATATTTCAAGACAGATCAAGTGATTACGGCACATTGTTAAAGATGGCAGGAAAGACCACACTATACAGTCGTCGAGTCCAAGACATTGCTCTACTGGTCTATAAGGCACTACACGATCAATCGTTGCAATATATCAAAGACTTGTTTAAACTGCGGATCTCAAACTATAACCTTAGAGGTAAATCCGGGTAGTATTACAACATTTTACACAGCAGTGTATCTACGCCTTTTGATGACAGCCTTTTAAATCTTATTCGAATGAATCATAAGAAACTGTTTCGTTGTTTTACAGCCGTTTTGGTCACGCTGTTTGCAGATTGAAAATTTGGCGACAGGTTTTGTTTATGCGCGTCGTGCTCGTGTCGAGCTTATTTTCACTGTGAAATATTAAGACTTTTATGCTTGCGCTTGTGTTTGCGTCGCTTGTGAAAATCGTCTTTTTCGCTCAGGTACGGCGAGCGGAAAAGCTAAGAGCTGAACAATAAACTGCTTCAGCTGAGGTGAATAAGCAAAGGCCGTTTTCCGGCGCACAAGTGATTATCTTTTTTTCTGACTATAATGACTAGCCTGAGGGAACAGTCAGCTGCGTTGAAAAATATATAAACAAAAAAGCACTCGTCCACACATATGGCGGGCACTTGGCGGATTGAATCTTGATTTTCCTCTGCCTATCGGCGAACGAAACGGCTCCAGTTTTGACAAAGAACTGCCGGTTTTTAAACTGAGTTTTTGCTTAAAACTTACGAAGCAAGTCGCGTTTTGAGCAAAGCAAACTGCCGTTATGATTATATCGCATTTTATTCATCTTATTAGTGACAGAGCCAGACTTAGTTGATGGGCCCGGTGCTGTCACGACTATCTACAAGCTTTTTTGTGTCCGTAGACTTGAGAGTGTTTTTTTCCATTTGCTTTTCACAGGACATTCACCAGTATGCAATCTTTGTTCATACGTTTCGTAGTGTTCGGCATAATGATATCCAGTGGTAAGTATGGTTCGATGATAAAATTCGGGGCCCCAGCTTTGCATTTCTCCCCGGCTCTTACTTTTCTATAGTTTCTAGTATACTCGTAGTGTCCTTTTTCCTCTTCTCTGTTTAGCTGAGTGATTGTCTTCGCTAATAAACTCAATTAAGGCTAAAAAGTTTTGGCCGGGACTAGTTACAAATTTACCCTGCTCATCCTGTTTCAGTGTAGGTATTGTTCGGCGCCTGTCTGTACAAGCTGGAGCCTGACATGGAATGCAATGGAGACTTGGCTTGAGTCAAGATGATTGCTGCTCCTCGCTTCTTTTCTCGCCACTAGATGTTTGTGTGACTTAAGGTGGTGTTACACTGGTCGATTTGCAACGACGATTTGCAACGCCGACTTGCTCCAAATTCACGCAACGGTGTTGCAAGTTTTTGAATCGCTTTCAAAAACCTGCAACGCGTTGCAGCACTGCAAATATCGCGAAAAACCATTCGCAATGGGGTATTACACGCGTGTAAACGAATACGAGTAGTCAACGCAATCAAGTTGAGTTTGCGTTGAGCGTGCGTGTCCATGAGTGTAAAGTGTCCTAATACTTTTAAGCAACACTGTAACTTCATCAGCAAAAGCCAATCAGTCGACTAACCTTCCTCAAGGGCCAAAAAATCACTCGGCGGCCTCGTGAGTTTCCCTGCGCTACTCTCATATGTTCTCCCAACTTTCCGCGTTTTTAGATAATATTACACGGGAACGAGTTATACATTTCTTAAGTATCACACAGCTAAATATATTAGTAACTTCTCTTACCATGGCTATATAATGGATTACAAATCAATTTCTATCCTTATCAGTTTGAGTGATGACCTGTATATACAGTAATCTCACTGATTTTTATTCTCTGACAAACTGACAAACATCCATATTTTATATACACATTTGTCAAGAAGTCTATATATTCTCTTCTTTTAGTCTCCACCAACTCCTTGGCCTATATATTATTATCATGGTGTGCATCTCACTAGGACAAGGTTTAAGCAGGTGTTTTTGTTCTTGACAGAAATTTTAAGGTTTGATGAACTTGAGCTGTCAGGATTTAAAATATGGATGCACAAAGAACTAGGAGAGGACATACATTAGGAACCCCTGTCTTCTAATTAGAAGTTATTAGAATTCCACTGAGAAGTCAGGGGACGCAGCCTGATTTTCAGCCGCTTTTCTGTGGTCCACTCACATAAGGCAAAAGCTGCAGAGTGAGATTGACACAGCACCCGGTATGATTGTTTGTCTGCACACTGAAGAATAGACCTTCACGGACTTCAATGGTTTGAGGTGGGTCTCGATAAAGGTTTGCGCGTCCCTCAAAAATATTATTGGAAAAAAAATCATTCTAGCGTTGCTATTTCAGGTATATACACGTACTATATATCGCTGTAATGGTGTGAGACTAAAGAATGCGGATCTACTATTATGTTTTTATACACTTAAACTGTAGAATGCGATCTATAGATCAGATCGATGAAAGATAAGTAGGTCTTTCGGGAACTAAAACTTTTGAGCGGTTTGGTCGATTATCGTTCAAATTTTCGTGAAGTGCAGAAAACGAAGTTTTCTCAAATATCATGTCAGCAATTTTCGATGTCTTTTTTCTTTCTTGTTTTATTGAACAGTTGTATAAAAAAGACGGGTCCCGAAACGCTCCCTCCACTTTAAAAGAGAGTAGAATACTTTAAACAAAACAGATTAAAATTGGCTGCATTGGTATTTTAGTCAACTTCATTGAGTATCAGAAAAGAGTTCTTTTAGCATTTTCGAATAAAACCGACTAAAGTTTTGATTCCCGTTTCCGAAACGGTCAATCTTCAAATTGACCTAAATCGTACTCTACCTTTAATGTGCCTGAAAACGATAAGATCGCTATATTCCACAGTCCAAGACCTTTAAACGATATTTATTACCTGTCATTGTAGCGGTACATTTTACGTGCATGATCCACGTAAAATTGTACCGCTACAATGATTTTTTCCAAAGGGACTCGCAAACCCGTCAGAATCTAGAACCACTGCAGGCTTGCAAACGACAATTTTGAGTGCTCCGAAGTTTCACCGATCAAAAAAAAAAACGAATATATATGCAGTATATTTGCACTGATTACTCATCATGCATTCAAATCTGTGAAGGGGTTTACGAGATCAAGGAAACGCAGCTTACAAAACGCTCTCGAGAGTGGAATTTTTCGAAAGCGCAATTTTCCTGTTTTCGTGTGGACGGCGAAACAGAACGTCACGCCGGATCGAATGTAACGAACCGAGTGGATGTAGATTACGAGGAAGGAACCAAGTCTTCTCGAAAGTTAAGTAAGCCGACGAGCACGTTCTAGCCTTAACCTCAGTACGTTTTCCTGAAGGACATCCGACGTGATGACTATTCTAAATGCTAACAGCGCGTGCGGGAAGCTTACGCATAACTTATAACCTAATTTAGTAACCGCAATCATAAATATGCGTCACCCAAGGTTCGTTGTAATTCCATAGATTCCATTAGTTAAATCTCTGCACAGTAGCGTCATAAAACCAAGTAAAAAACAACAACAATTCATTCCTTCGCCAAATGAAAGAAAAGAATTTGATTTACCTTTCAGTTTCTTTTTTCTGTCGTTTGTTTTGTTTTGTTTTGTTTTCCTGTCTTCTTGACAACTGATCAACAATAGATGAACACCTGCGGCTGTGAGTTTCCTTTCTTTCATTCGAGTACTTCATGCAATATTTCATGAACGTACATAATTCCCACTCAAAATATTATAAAATCAAGTACTCGCCGAATCACCATTCGCTCAACATATATAGACAATCCAAAATGGAGTCGAGCATGTCAAGATTCAGAGTCAAGATTACGCGACGGTATTAATCAAGACGGACATTTACAGTACCTTACGACAAAGTTCTGGCCATTCTGTGTACCTTTGACTGAAAGAGGGTGAAATCAAACAGTGAGTGGATTTCATCGCCGCCCTTTGGCATTGGAACATGCAAACAATGCACACGATTTTTGGAGCGACTGGCTCTCGTTCCCAGACTCTCTTCCCTGCCAAGGGGAGAGACTGGGAGCGAGATCTCTCCATCTCTCACTCGCCTTATGTACTAAAAATACACACACATGAAATTAATTCAAACCAGCCTCTCCGTTAGTTTCATTTTAGTTTCATTGTTGTAGTGAATTATTAGAGAGAGAGTGGGATACAATAACAAAAGACCGACGCTTGCGCAGTATGTGTTCCCGGCTAAAATAAGCCGCGAACAACTGTTTTTCCCGTTTATACGAACATGTTCGAGTATTAGCGAAGACGCGTCTTGAATAAGAACAGCTCAAAACCCTGGTCTAGGATAACACGCGCCTTAAATAAAGCCTGGTTTCCATATGATTGCTGCGATCGCTCAAAAACGTGTTCAGCGATCGTAGCGATCATATGGAAACACTACCGCAGCAATCGTAGCGATCGCCGAAAAATTTCTATCTCGGCGATCGTGGCGATCGTAGCAATCAAATGGAAACCACTCTCCAGCGATCGTAGCGATCCAATGTATCCCACAATACACTGTGATCGGTCGATTATATCCCAGAATGCACTGTAACCTCGGTGATTTTCATGTTTCAGAGCAATCGCGGCAACATATGGAAACCGGTCAGCGATCGAAAGCGCTACGATCGCTGAACACGTTTTTGAGCGATCGCAGCGATCATATGGAAACCAGACTTTAGACGTGGCTTGCGTAAGACACAAACAAGGGTTTTGTATCATTTATACGGTCAGTTCGCGTCTTATTAAATTTCTCTCGTATAAACGGCCCTAATATTTCTTATTGCGCGTCACTTAAAACTAAGCACTTTTATTATGAAAGCAGAGATTTTCTGGCGGCAGCGATCTATTTTACCTCTCCTACAATGTTTTATAAATACCCTATGTACGAAGTGAAATGACGAGAGCAAATCAGTCCTGACAAACAAATGCACCGCCCTGCACTGAACTAAGAACTGGAACAAACTGGAACAAGCTCATCTCATTTACTATTCACATTAGATATTGGTCTGTCCAGTTAGAATAAGAAATCAGCACTGTGCTATACTTGGAATAAAACGGAACTTAAAACAATTACAGCGCCAATCACAAAGGCTGTAAAAAAGCACATTTCGACCAACTAGAAGCTAACGTAATTTGCAATTGGCTTTAATTTTAAGACACCAATCAGCACTGCAAACAAAAACCTTGCTTTTCTTTCCCAAATTGGTTAAAAATACTCAAGAACCCCTTTGGAGGAATTCTAAAGCGTAGTAAGCAAATGCAAAACTAAAGCACCACACGATTACTTTCGACAGTCATCCAAAAACCTCTCTAATGTAATCATACTCTATTTATCATTATCTTCTATTACAACTAAATACGTTTGGCTGAAATCTATGAAATACTATCACACATCAATTTGCAGGCAATGTAAATGATGCCCAAAGCTATTAAAATCACTTCTATATGAAATAAAATGTGCAAGTTCTTAGCCTTTTTACAGCTGAACAAAAACTAAAAGCACTGAGGAACAGTCAAAATGACAGTTTGAATGAACTTAAACTGTGCGTTTTACTTTAGCCGGGTCACTATACTTCAGTCACACTTGCTTAAATGTTCCAGGTTGTGCAAGTATTACTGGGAGAAAGGCAATCTTTCTAAACCACTGCTTTACACTTAGTTTCAGTCTAATAAGGTAACAAAAACAACAACCTTAATCACTTAAAAAGACGAGGAAGGGTTATCATCTTACCCCTCGGCGGTGTCAACTAAATGTTGTTCAGTTGATGGCTTTCACTGACATTTCTTCATGAATTCATAGAACTCCTGAGAGCAACTTCCTTCTGCATCAAGACAAACCTCCATCACTTTCAGCAGTGTCTCCCAGGGAAGTTTCATCCATCAACCGTCGTGAAGCTTTCGTTTTATGCGGTCCCAGGAAATCTTGTCGAGATTTTCAGCTGCTGGAATCTCCTCGTCTGGTGAAGGAGCCTGGGACTTAGCCTGCGACGAAAGAAGTTCCGACGTAAATTTCTTGAAAGGGATTGCATCACTGTCTGTCTTGCCAGCTGTTCGTGTGCTTCGTTCAAATCAGAATCAGACTAGTTCGCAATAGAGCTTATCCATCAGTGAATCCAGCGGTACCAAAACTTGCTTATCGTAGTTAGATAAAGCTGATATCACACCTCGATCTCGATATTCTTTGACAGAGCAAGATCTGCCGAAGCTTTCCCCCTAAGCCTCCATCAAATCGTCCTTGAGTTGCCTTCTCTTTGCTGGGCTGTCACAAACTTCCGACTGGACGTCGCCCTTCCATAGATGATGATGCCATGCCCTCTTCCACGTGTCGGGACTAAAATCTACTAACAATCTTCACGGTGATTGTACCAGCATCCAACACCAGAACACACGGTATCTTCAGCTCTGCAGATGCTTTGTAGGTTTTCAGTGAGTTTCCACATCTTCAAACTGACAGTATGTCCCACAAGAGATACCCTGTATCCTTTGTGGCCACGTGATTTTCTTAGCAGGTGGTTCCTCGCCGCTGAAGGAACAGGCTTGTCTGATTCGCCCTCCAAGAACTACACGCCTCTTGCAAAATACATTTCTGGTCGCACCAGCTTGCTGATCATTTTTTCTATTCGAGGTGACATTTGGCAGTGATTCTTCCAGTGGGAAAGACTGCTCTTCTTCTCGTGCCTACTCGGCTCTTCAAGTTGAACGAGGTGAATCCTCTGCACTTGAAAGCCATGTACAGGGAACGCGAGGAATCGTGACTGATTAAATCCGCAGAGTGGGTGAGGACCACACACACACACTAGGAATGGATACCGTAGTCTCGATCCAGCGCCTCGGGTGGGCCTGTTGAGAGGGGTGGAGAAAGTGTCCAGGTTCATCCAAGAAAGCAGTGTCTGATTCTGCACACATGTCACACAACACCACCAGTACCTCTATCTATCCCCAGCTAAGGCAGATTCTTTCGGTGTAGGATGACTCAACCGCATAACATGCAGGTTCCACATCAGGAGAGAGTGATTCCACATCAATTGATGTGCAATGTCACTAAAACAGTGACCTAGTTCATACCGCACAGCTCCATGCTTGACATTAAGTTTTTTCAGAACTCTTTTAACTTTCTCGGCCTCTACCACTTTACGTCCTTTGCAGAACTTGATTACTCCAACAAATGTCTGAAAAACTTTGAAGGCGACGTAACACCATTTTTTTGGCCTGTGTTGTACTGGGAAACCCTAAAACGCTGCCGTACAACCAGCGAAACCGTCCAGCACAATAGCAGACTAGACCAACATCAGTCACATGCACATGCACATGTCAGACACAAGACTAAATACAAAGCAAATAAACTAATCTTCAGTTTTCTAGTGTTCAGCATCATCTTCAATAGAGTCAAACAATTTGCTCAGGAGACTCCGGGGTAGATCTTTGACCTTCATCGTCTTCTTCCCTTTGCACTGCCATTTCTTCATGAATCTGCAGAAGTCCTGTAAGGGACTTGACTCTACTTCCAGACACACCTCCACTACTTTGCACAGTGTCTCCCATGGAAGCTTCATCCAACCACCTTCATTGTGGAGCTTGTGCTTTATGCGATCCCACATAATCTTCTCGCGATCAGACTCCTGCACATAAGAGAGGCCGCCAGTCGCCCCCTCATCTGCTGGAGGTTGTGTAGTTTCTGAACTCATGGATACGTCATCTTGGTGGGAATGAACCAGTTGGGATGGATCACCTGCTGATTTCTTGGTAGAACCTTTGTGGTTGGGTGGCCAGTCAGCCCTACGTTTGGTTCCTTTCTCGCAGAAATCATCATGTTTCTCGAGACGCTGCTTGAACTTGCCAATTTTCCCGACAAGATTCTGCATGTCCTCGGTCACGCGCTGTGACGAATTTTCACACAGCCTAGCACGAGCAGCATCCAGCTCAGCACGGAGTTCATCCACAAGAGGGACTAAAGGTGCCAGGATTCGCTTGTCGTAGTTATCCAGGGCAGCCTCGGTTGGCATACTACACCGTCCACTGACAGACAAAGAAGCGGATAAGTGTTCTCCAAGAGCCTCCATGAAGCATTCAGTTGTGAGAAATTGCTGCCTTGCTGCTGTATTGTCACAGACTACTGACTCGAGGTCACTCTCCCATATCCAGATACCATATTCTTGCAAGATCTTCCGGGTCTCACTTAAGGCTTCTTCCTGTGTCCTGCCCTCTGCAAACACTGCATCCACTTTGTCCAACAAAAGCGGAGCAACTTCGAGAGAGTTCCTTTGTCGCTCCTTTGTCAGCGCCTTGTAAAGCCTGGAACTTATCCAGGTCTTTGAAGTGAAAGGCTCTACTCTTTTTCCATGCTTCACAGTAATTGTGTCAAGATCCAGCACAATAGCACATGGGATCCTCAGCTCTGCAGCTGCTCTGTACGCCTTCATTGCCTCTGCACACCCTCCAAGGGCCAGGATGTCCCACTGATCCATTTCAAGCACTTGCACAGCTTGCAGCAGCTCTCGTGGATTCTTGCTTTTTTCCAACGTGTCTCGAGCGTTCTTTAACAGATGTTGCCTCACTGCTGACAGAACTACTTTATCAGTTTCACCCTCCACAAAGTACAGGCCATTTGCAAAAAACATCTTGCGCATATCTGGTCGCATTAGCATGTTAACTATCTCTCTGCTCAGCGCGACTTCTTGAGTAGAAACTGATAGTTTCGGAGATGGATTTGCAAATGCAGTACCAGATGTTGGCGGAGGTAATGTCGACGTATCTTCTACGTCAGCTTGCCGGTCTAGCGGCACTGTTTCTTTGTTTTCATCTGTTGGAGGAATTGCCGATTCAGAGGTTGAGGTTGCACCTGATGTTTGATCCAATGGCATACGTTGTTGCTGCTTCTCTTCTGTCGAGTCAGCACTGAGTTTGAACGGGGTGAATCCTGCCTTCACGAAGGACATGTGATAGAGGGAATTCAAAGACTTGCGACTGACGAGTTCGACAGAGTGCGTGACCAATACACACACTGGGTCTGGGTGCTGTAGAGTCTCGATCCAGCGACACAATTGTGCCTGCTGAGGGGGGTGGAGAGAGTGCCCAGGTTCATCCAGAAAAACAGTATCAGCTCCTGACAGATGGATGGTACACAACACCATGAGGATCTCAATCTCTCCTCCGCTGAGGCCTGACAAGGGGGTCATGTGGCTGTAGGATGAATCTTCACTCCACAGCGTTCGCGTCACCATAACACGCAAGTCACCATACCAGGAAGGAGCTCTCCGTATCATTTCACGCCCAATGCTGCTCAAACGGTGGCCAAATTCATAAAGTGCAACCTTATCTTTTTCTTGTACAGCTTCACAAAGATTTCTTACCTCTTTCGCCTCCTTGCTGTTGTCTTCCGTCACAGCCTCTTTCTTTTGCTGGATGTCGATCTTGATGCCACAAAACGACTTCATGCCATCCTTCACCTTCCTGAGCTGTTGTTGCACCGTTTCGTCGTCACTAAGAGAACAACACAGAAAAGGAGGCTAATTGTCAATCTTATACAAACATAATCTCTTTATTGGAATCAAGTGAAGCGTGATTTAATGCACAGCAGGTAAAATAAGGTTGCGATATTCCACTACAATAGGATCTACCCTTTTAAAGAGTACAAGTATGTAAATATGGCTAACCTACATTTTACATGTAATTTACACATGATCTACACATGGCATGATCTGTAATTTTTTTTACATACTCGCTACCATTTACATAATTTGTAAATGGGTAGGCAGCATGTAAATGTCAATTTGCTAGTGGGATACTTACATAAATGTAACAGGTTAGAATTTTCCAGTGCTAAGCACATAAAAAATGATCCCGCACTATGAGTAGTGAAGAAAAATTAGATTAACATCAGCAAGAATTTTTAAAGAATTTGTATTATTTATTTAAGCTTATAGTTGCACGACAGAAAACGCTAATCGTCCTTACAATACAAAAAGATAATTAATATGACAAAGGAAAAGCTAAATACAATGGGTATAACCAAATACATAGCAAAACAAGCGTAATGGTCTGATAACAGGACAAGAGTCAAACAACTCATGCCTGGAAAGGTAATTGAAGAGGATAAAAGGTTTTATTGGCATGCTTGCTGACGGAAATTGGGGACTTTAAGCAAACTTGGGAGTTTAAGACACAACAACGCCGACGGCAACGCTAGCGTCGTGACCGAGAAGGGACTGGGGATAGACAACTGCGCATGACCGTTAGAAGAAGAAGAAACTAAACTTTTATTCAGGAAATATAATTTATACAAATTCATTTACCCGCAGGAGCAAGAGCTAACCGAGGTGGGTTAAACTAAGTTAATCTATATGTTGTTTCACACGAAAGTAATTAATATAAGAGCGAAGAAAGAGAAGAAAGATAAATAACTATATGTTTCTATTTTTACATGTCTACTTAACTGTATCTATATACTTGTGATAGTTCATATTGTATTTCAGTACATCTACGTACGTATATTTACATATTGATAGAAGGATGATGTTGATGTTGTGTATGAAGAAAAGAAAAGGGATATAGTGTGATTTTGTTAGAAATTTCAAGAATTCGATCTATAATTAGAATTAGTTAGTCTTAGACCTAAAACTAGACTGGCGTTGCCAGTGAGCTCGCGGCGTTAGTTGGGTCGAGAGCAGAATAAGCTAAAACGGAAAGCAAGGACAAGAGCGGAACTTCCGGGAGGCTTCCAGTTTCTCACCAGAAATATACTAGAAATACGATAATCGCATATACCCCCTCACTCTGCCATTGATGGGACTTTTACTTTGGTAACTCCCAATAAGAGTAGCCTTCGTTTTACCGAAATGTTGACTCAATCTTTTCTTCGAACTCAAGTGCTACACGCAAAGGAAGGAGAAAAAGAATGGTGTGTGTTATACTTTTGCGTTGAAAAAAGAATCGATTGCGTGACGAAGTACGTATTTCCCACGGTCGGCACGTCAAATTAATTCATACCGTCTGCCAAGTACGTTCTCGAAATTTAATACTCAAAGTTTGAAGTTGGTCGGCCGTCGTAGTACGGGAACTGAAAGGAACACTGATTTTCCAATTTTGAATTCATAGGCAGTACAATTAAATAGGCTTCCTGTGCGATTTGTTTTTACTACCGCATGCACCAGACTCAGGCATGCATATTTAATAGGCTCGAATTGTTTTGTATGTGAACCCACTCAAAACAGCAAAATTTCTCCCAGAATCAAAGCAAAACTTGAACAGTTTACTTCAAATTATACACGGGCTTCAGACCCAGTAATACTTCTAAGGGCTTGTGAACGATTCTCGCTGCAATCACCGCGTGTCAGATTACAGAAAAATAAGACATCTGACTAAATCATTCAAGACTCCAAGTTCCGATTGCTCTGAGCAAATACGGTAGCCGAAACTGGCAACAGAAGCGTAGTAAAACAATA
This sequence comes from Plumapathes pennacea, assembly GCA_964036295.1. Classification (NCBI taxonomy): domain Eukaryota; kingdom Metazoa; phylum Cnidaria; class Anthozoa; order Antipatharia; family Myriopathidae; genus Plumapathes; species Plumapathes pennacea. The sequence goes on along the minus strand of OZ038465.1, from coordinate 7,510,863 downwards.
CTTCAAGGGAAAATGATCAGCATACAGATTTTAATACATTCTTGAAGTGATCGAGTTACAAAATATATATTTGTCACGGTGATTGTTCGATTTCCACTGACTAACCTTTGTTGCTTGTCCTTTCTAAATAAGTATCTGAGTTTAACACAAAACGGCGTCTGAAGCTCCCGATTTGCTTTCAAGCGCTGTTCCCTTTGCGGAGTTGTCTGTGTTACCCGCTTCTGTTCATGTCGCTTTTGGTCGGCATTCATGCGCTGTTGTCTTAACTTGCGGAGTCTTCTCTTCGGCCCGCTTTTTCTCCTGAAGTTTCCGATTTGCGTTCAAGTGCTGTTCTCTTTGCGGAGTTGTCTGCGTTACCCGTTTCCGTTCATGTCGCTTTCGATCGGCATTCATGCGTTGTTGTTCGCTCGTTTCACGATTTCGCCTTGCTCGTGCCTGTTCCCTTCTCATTTGAAGACGAGCTTCGCGAGACTGTTGTGTTTCAAGTTTTTCAGTTTTTAAGTTTTCCATTTTCGTGAACGCAGCTTCGATATATTGTTGCTTCGTTCAAATCTAAATGCTTCGTTCAAATCTAATTTCTCTTATTTCGGAGTAAAACAACATTGCTGAGTAAAACTACAGGCCAGGGCACACGTGATCGATCCGGCCTTTCTTATTGGTTAGCAGGGTAACCGCGCCTAAAGTCGTACGACAGACTGACTGACAAACTGACAGACAACGTTAAATTTCGAGATGGCGACAGGCTTGGAGTCCCCAAGTAGGCGGTATAATATTACTGCATTAGTGTCGTGAGTATTTCCCTCACTTCGTTCGGGGATCACACAGTATAGAGAACTTGGCTTTTGACACCTTGCTTAAATGAAACCTGATTAAACTATAAATTTAACATTACAACACTCATACACTTGGTTCTTAAAGGTTGAGCGACTCTGCATTTTGAGCTTTGAAGCGAAACGGTTACCCACCGAGTAAATCTGAGTAATGCGTGACTTGTCTTTTTGACAGTTTGACTCGAACACTTAATTCTAATCAGAGGCCACGATTAATCCAGCCTTCGCTTCAATACTAGTCTGTCTTGTTTTTTAAATGAATGCATTTCACTTCTATCAGGCTTTCGAGTATTCGTGCTTTGTAACAAATATATAAAATTGAAAGAGAGGAATGTAACACGATACATGTTTAAAATATTATTGCGGTTTTGTTCAGTGTGTTCAGTCCATTTGTGACTGCAAACTTAATACTCGGAACTATTTCGGTGTATTTTTCAGCTCTGGTATACAATGACCATTGCGAAACAAAGGCTACATGATCGAATGAAAGAAACACTTCAACAGGCAATGTGCGATAAGAAGAAGAATTTTATGAGGCAACAGATGTCATGTACAGAGTAAAGCATAAATCGCCATTGTTTTGCGGCTAAAGCTCATCGTAGCTTTGGTTTCCGTTTTCGGCCTGTTTCCTTCTCAGAAGTATTTCGTGTCGCCACAGAAAGTTTCGTCGGGACTAAATATTTAGCGGCGACAGAGATATTTGCAATCCCCCAGCGGTATCCATCAAACATCTGTTTACGGCTATTCTTGAAGCCTCAGCGGTGAACTAAAAAACGCAAGCCAAAATTTTTCCCTAACATCCAGTTTATCAGTGCGTGTTCCACAAAGCCAAACGGTGTTGAGTTTGGATCAAATGCAGTTAACTTTTACACACAAGTACCGAGCAATTCACTGCCCACACTCGAGTTGTTTAACGAAGTCAATTACGTCATTGCATATGACGTGATAATCTGAACCAATCACCGTGTGCAGATTCGTAACCCAGAAAACTAACATGACGAAAAAGACACGCCGTGTGATTTTAAGCTCGACGGGCCACGCCCGCGAGCAATAATTGGAAATCTTGTCTATTATCATGGGCACGTTAATATAGGCATTCTCGTCTTTTAGCATGGCAATCAACATTTAGTGCTTCTCTATTCTGTAAACATTACAGCATTTCTTAAGTTCCTAAGACGGGTTGGTAGATTGTTCCATAATTTCACTCGTAGATAGAGATAAGTCGATTACTTCGTTACTTACCATCACTATCTCGGGGACTGGCCTACCAAAGCAAGATACCATGTCGCTGTATCTGCATGGATACGCGAAACGTTTGAGCAAAATACAGAGGCCCTCCATGCCGTCACATACCGTTCCTTGGTAGCACTTAAATACCTCGAAACTTGAAGAGCTTCATCCAGCAAAGGAATGTTATTCTTCTCGAAGCGAAATTCAGTCTTGCATTCTGCACTGTCTTTTTCATCCCTTATAAAACCTTCTATAGCTCTTGTATGGGTACAACAAATTTCCGGACGAGTTTATACCGTATTAACATAAAGAACTCGGTTTCGTCGATCAAGCCCTGGTCGAAGGTAAGTAGTAACGCTTTCAGTGAAATCATGATTTCAAGAAGAAGCTAAAAAGCTATCGCTGATGTTATCGGATCTTAATGTCGATTTCCCGCTTCCAGGTCGCGGTCTAGTTCCAGTCCCTTCTCGGTCACGACGTTGGCGTTGCCGTCGGCGTTGTTGTATCTTGAACTCCCTACTAGGTCGGCGACGGCAACGCGAGGAACCAGGAAAAATGTCCCTCCACATTTCTATGTCTTTGTTACTTTGGCTATTCTTAGGTTGCTCAATTTGTTCTGTTTTTGCCGAAGTTCTATTGCTTTAGTCGTCTCTTACTAAGAAGAACGACTGTTGTAATTTCTCGAAATGTTGTCCACGTCCTTACAACAACGTGAAAAAAGAAGCATTTGAAGTCGCACGCGAGCGCACGACGGCCCTGAGATTAGATCATTTTCAGTTATTCACGTGCTCCTTTCGTCTTCTGCAATTATTGCTCGTGGCCAAGCAGACGAGCTTAGGTTTGGAGAGTGTGTCTTTATCTTCGTCATATATTTTTTTTTCTGGGTTACGAATCAGCACACGGTGATTGGTTCACATTGCCACGTGATATGCGATGACGTAAGGTGACTTCGTGAACAACTTGAGATGTTGGGCGCCGCGATTGAATTGAAACGATTCCGTGTAAAGTTAGCTATATCCCATCCAAACTCTACACCGTTTGGTTCTGTGGAACATGCACGAATAAACTGGATTCCAAGGAACAATTTTTGGCTTGCGTTCATAAGTTCATCGTCATAACCGTAAACAAATGTTTGATGGATTCGATTATACTTAATGGATATCGCTACGGATTGCAAATAACCCTGTCGCCGCTAATAATATAGCCCCGACGAACTTTCTGTGGCGACACGAAGTACCTCTGGGAAGATACCAGGCCAAAAACGGACATCGAAGCCATGACGAACTTTAGCCGTAACCAATGATGATTTTAATATGCTTTACACTGTACAATGACATCTGTTGCCTCGTACATACTGTAGCTGTTTTGTAAAGTTTGTTCGCCGAAAGTATAACCGTTTTTGTGACGAAAAATATCCATTCTCGCCGTTTAAGACTCCACAAAACGCTGCTCTGTGGATATTTCACATGTTTTGCTGCGCGCGAGCGTGACAGTTGTCAAAATGCTTCGGCTTATCGTACAGTGCCTGTTGAAATATTTCTTCCATTCGATCATGTAGCCTTTGTATCACAGTAATAATTGTATACTAGAAATGAAAAATACACCGAAATAGTCCAAAGCACTGAGTTTGTTAGTCGCAAAAGACTGAACTCGCTGTGAACAAACCCGCATTAAAATTGTAAAGGCCTGTGCAAACGAACGCAACATGTTGGCACAACATCGCCTAACATTGTTGGGCACAACATGTTGCGATCGTTTGTACACCATGTTGGGCGATGTTGCATGATGTTGGCACATGTTGTGTGAAGTTTGAAATCATTCAAACTTTGCGCCCAACATCTGCCAACATTTCTTTTGTCCTCGTGGTCAGTGAAGCACATCGCAACATGTTGCGTTCGTTTGGACGGGTTTGCGCAACATTGTTGGCCTCACGCTTGCGCACGGAATGCTCTGTCAATTCGGTAACCATGGGGACTTAATCGTTTCAAACAAGATGGCGGAAAGTGAAGTGCTCGTTGAAGGCCGTTTCAGCCGCAAATAAGGATAAAGTGGTCGGAGCAGGAAGTTGACGAGCAAATCCATATGCTCGAAGAGAGTCTGTTTTCAAAAAGGAGTACCGCAACCTCTACGTGCACACTTGAGCGTTTTAGTTTGATTGAACTCTTCCAGAAGGGCAGTAATTAAGATGCATTTCCGCGCTTTCCATCGTCTGTGTTGATCGGTCGCTATATTATAGACACATACGGTTTTGCAAAAGCATTTGGGTTAATATCGATCCCAGATCCCCTTTCGGATTAGTTTCACGCAACATTGCCCAACATGTTGCGATCGTTTGAACACCCTCGGCCAACATCGCACAACATTCAGCCACCAATGTTGGGCGATGTTGTGCCAACATGTTGCGTTCGTTTGCACAGGCCTTAACAAGTCTAGTGTTACATTCCTCGCTTTCAATTTGATATTTGTTACGGAGCGGGAATACTCGAAAGCCTCATAGAAGAAACGCATTCAGTAAAAAAAAATGTACATAAGTATTGAAGCGAAGGCCAGATTATAGTGGCCTCTGATTAAGAAAAAGTGTTCGAAGAATCGACTGTGCATAAAAAGAAAAGTCACGCATTACTCTTTTCTGGCTGGTTGACCTTTCACTCCTTAGCTCAAAATGCCTAGTCGCTCAACCTTTAAGAAGCAAGTGGAGGCAAGTGTAGTGTTGTAATGACAATTTATAGTGGTTTCATTTGAGCAAGGTGTCAAAAGTCAAATTTTCTATACTGTATGATATTTTTCTGGTGAGAAACTGCAAGTCTTTTTTGGGAGACTCGCTCTTGTCCCTTCCCTTTTAGTTTCTTCTGGTCTCGACCCCACCCACGCCACGAGCTCACTGGCAACAAGTCTTGTTTCTATTGTTCCACCGACGTTGCCGTTGCCGTTGCCGTTCCCTCTGATCGTCTGAAAAACTAGCTAGTGGGACAATCGGGGCGATCGAAGCGATCATATGGAAACACAGTCACCGGCGATTCCGGCGATCGGGACGATCGAAGCGATTGCCGTCGCAAGGATTGCCGCACTTCTATCTCAGATGATCGGGGCAATAGAAATGCTTGTAATGAAAACCAACTAGGACGATCGAGACGATCATTTAGAAACCTCTGGGCGGTCGCAGCGATTCCGGCGATCGGGGCGATCGAAGCCATCATATGGAAACCACTGGCTTTAAAGTACCTAATGTTTCAGCAGCGAGTTTTATTTTTTCCATTGTAAATTTTTCTTGTACTTTGTTTTCAAAAGGTGGAAAATGTAGTTGGCTCTTCTCGTAAGGTGCATTTGTAAATAAAATATGTAGAATTAACAAGCTGTGATTAAGAAATTCTTTGTGCTAACGTTTTTGTATTACGCCATACAGTATGTTGAGGTGTTGTTAAACCACCATGAGTGAAACTAAATCCAAAAGATATTATCGTGTGGACAGTTTGTTAGTAAGTGTTCAAGTATAGTTTCCTTTTTTGTTTGTTTGTTTGTTTTTTATACCGCAAATGCCCTATTAACAAGCCCTCCTCAATAAGGCCTTTGGTGCTTTTATTGTTCTCGTGTTTGAAACCCCTCATTCATACACTCGCACTCGTTTATAAAATATAACCTAAACACATTTAAAGACAATAGGTCTGATTAATGTCGCAATCATGAATTATTTAAGAAATATATAACGCGTCACCGTGGTTGTTCGACCAGCGTAGTAGTGATGGAAGTCAGTCAGCGTTATTACATATGCGCGTTCGATTGCGTCTATAGAGTGGTAAAGTGTGACGCATTCATTTTGCAACATTTCCCATTCGGACCTCTAAACCACATCATGCGATATACACAGCTGCTACAAAAACGTGTGCAAAATTTTAAATCGCTAACGGAAGTTTAAATTTCTAGATTGTCCCAAACCAAACTCTCTTATTTAGCGTCAGTTCCAAATCAAAGGAACTGACATCAAATAAGATGGTTTAGTATAAAGCAATTTGAACTTCAAAAACCCATATCCCAAAAAGCTATATTTTTGTGTGTGATCTTTTTTCAGATATGCTATTCGGAAGAATTGTGCAAAATCCATTACTTCAGAAAAATCTTTTTGTGACATGATCACTTTACCACTCTATTCCGGAATAGGAATACCTAAAACTTTATTTGTTTTCAAAAATGTTGAAAACTATCATGCTGGCTTTAGAACTGCTGACAATGAATATCTACCCAAGTGAGCTCCAAACCAAAGAATAGACCCATGCCATCATACATGCCCTAAAATCAATCTGGAAATTAAGTTAATCAAAGTGGCAAGACATACTACTGTACCTCAACTTGGACTTGATGAGCACTCGTTCCAGTGAATTTATAGTGAATGACGTCGACGGTTCCGTCCCCTCCAATGTCACTCCTCTGGTCTGGGGAAGTATGCAGTTTACTGTGCTCCTTTCCATACAAGAAACTGTTGCATAGTCGAAAAGACCATACTTTATTGCACTTGCCATATTATCTGTCCAGCCGCCCCTCAGCTGTAGCTTGTTGATAAGTTTTGACAAAAGGATCCCCCAGCCTGTCTGTCTCAGTTTACGCCGCATGTACTCCTCCTGATCACTTGCCATCCACTGCAAGAGTTGCCAACACTCTGTGTAGTATGTTTGGCTTGCGCGAGGTCCCAAATTCTGAATGTCAGCACACATGGTAACTGGCTGGTCAAACATGGTAGTATTAACCAATCCTTTCACAGCATCTTGCAAGGGGGACAAGACTTCAGGTGGACCAGAAAATAAATCTAAAAAAATAACAAAGAATTTGCATAGATTTCCATTAACAAAACATGTGAGAGAGTTATTTAAACTGTACACACTATTGATTTGTCAGACCAGACGACCTTAAAATATGTTATGTTCTAAATTTACCCACCACGATATCCATGCTCAAAGAAAAATCCTACACCTTCCAGTTCTCCAAACAGGTCATGCAAGGCACAGGTGATAACTCTGTGCTCTTCATCTTTGTATTCCTGTAACATTGTTGGCAGCCAAGCATCACTCAGACTAAAATAAATAAATGAAAGTAATATTTGTTAAGGACTGTTAAGCTAACAGCAGTAAATGACTAAACAAAGACATGTTACACTGTAATTGCTTGTTATTAAATCATCTAGACTTTTGTCTACCCCCATTAGCCAGCGTTCGTTTGCGGAGAAAAAGCTTGTTAGGGTATAGAAATGGGGCAAGGGAACCCTTCCCCTTCCCCCTCTGCAGCTTTTGAATTCCCCCATTCTTACTCCCAAACAAACGTTTTCAGCACGAACAAGTTTTTGTCAAGAACGCCTGCATTACAGGCTACCATTATAATATGCCATCTAATATCAATAATATTAATAATCACATAATACTAGGCCTGGCCTGTTGCAGCTTCACTTACAAAGAGTCAGATGGTTCAGTTTGAATAATTTTGGCCACTTGTTAAGAGTAAACATTTTTACACTTGGCAGTAAATCTCTAGGGGACATATATATGCTTATTTGAATTCACATAGTTTTGTGAGCAAAAGCAATAGTATTGTGTAGGGTGTATGAGAAACCACGTGTCTGTTTCACATTCTCAACCCAAAAATACCAGCTCAGCTGTACAATCATGGTCTGCAGTAAAATGCGAATTAACACATGCAAAACCTCTGTGAGTTGCAAAGAAACACATATATTTTGTTAAATTTTATACTTTTATCAATGCTTGCTCAGCTTGGATGAACCCTTTGGGTAACCTGACTCTCCACAGAAAGTTTGACTGAATTTATACCTGATTAAAAAAGCTAATTTGCATTTTCCAGATTGATAAATACAGAAAATTAACAGAACTCTGAACAGGAATAAGTACAGGTATATTATTTTATAAATATTTTATAATAATAAACAAATTATAGCCATATTCATTGTTTTCTTTTTTGGTATTGCTATCATTAACATTGACACTCACATTGCAGAAGAAAAACACAATTCATCTGCAGACTCCAGGGTATATGCCTTCACCACCACATCAGGGCCTGTGAGAGGATCATGATCAGATCCTTTCAAAAGGGCCCTTTTTGTAATCTCCATTAACTTAGTGAATAACTCGTTTGTGACTTTAACACAAAAAGAGGGCAGAACTGGACCTGCAGGGCGTCTAAAAGACAAATATTCAAGATCTTCATCTGACAAAGATCCTGACTTGATCCAGTATTTTTGTTTTATACAGAAAAACACATCTATAATCTTTTGGCGAGTTGTATCTGGCAGGTGGAGAAAAATTTTTCCTCTATCATCCTCAGACAGATGTTTTAACAGCTCCTCTGTTAATCCTTGATAATTTACATATCTCTGATGACATAAGCCCTTTTTTGCAGTTATAATTTCATCAAATTCATCCAAGAGCAATTTTGTAATAGCTAGCACAATGTCGCACACTTTGGCCATAAGAAAAAGGGCCCGTAGTTCTGAAAACAGTTCAATTTCAGCTTTGTTAAACCAACCATAAATCTCAATACAACAGTCTTTCCCACTTGGGTTCCAAGTCATTGGTCCTGCAGTCTCACTGTGTAATTTCAGTGGGGGATCACAAGAAGGTCTTGTACTCTGTAAATGGTTTGGATCTTTTAAACTGTGTTCTCTAACATGGGTTTTGCATTTACTAATGATCTGACAGATGAGGAACTGTATGCACTTGATGATGTTGGTTTTTCCTGATCCGTTTGGTCCAACAATAAGTGTATTCCCATTGGTCAGGTCCAGGTCAACATCCTTTAGATTGAGGAAGTTGTTTATCTTTACTCTTGTGAACTTCATGCCAAATATATGTGAAAAGTAACTGCTGTAAAAGAATCACCAAAATGAGAGAATAACATAATTAGCACATAATCCTTTTTGTGCAGGAGTCAAACTTGGGGAGTTTTACAAGCAAAAGATTGCAAGAATTCCTTTGCATTAATTCTTTATATATATTAAACAAGACTCCCTCTTCTTTGCTTTGATAAAGCCCTGGCTAACATTTGAAACATCTGCAGCCAACACCACAGGCAGCCCAGGCTGAATACTGTATGTCATGGTACGTAATTATAGATTCATCACAGATCAGTAAGAAATGTATAAGAGATTTTAGTTGGTTGCTGAACTAATTAAAGATGCAGTAGACAAATATTATTAATATTAACCCTTTCACTCCCAAGCTCAAAATACAGATTCTCCCACCCTTTTCAAAGAAAACATATGAGTGATGTAGTGAGAATTGAGAGCTAAATCAGTTTCCATCTGAGTACAATATCAAGTGGCAAATTCTCCATACTGTATCATATGGAGGGGAATATGGAAGTTGATAACTTTAGGGAACAAAAGGGTTAAGCTAAACCTACCTATCTTATTTCTGTGTTTATTTTCTTGCTGATGCAATAATTTGAAAATGTAATCAGTGCCCTTCACTTAAGGTATCAGGAGATGTTCAGGACATGCTCGCAGAAGACTGTAGTGATAGCATGCATTTTATACAAGGAAGCTCTATGAAGCTAGTGTCTTCTTGTGGCTTAATAAACACACTCAGGAACATATCTTTGTTTCAAAAATTTCAAGTGTACGCCAAGTTTTAGAGATTATTATACAAATTAACATGGCCCCAAATGGCAAGTTCCTAGTCAATACATGACTACTTGCCATGTCAAATCACACACGCAAAATTTGTGTTTTGCCAGATATCACGTTGACGAGTGATGACAGGTCGCAACAGGGTGCTATTTTGATCAAAATTTGTCTTCGAGCCAGTTTCTAATGAAAAAAAAAAAAACAACAGAAAATCAGGACAGCAAATTCGAGCAGATGTATTGAAAATAGATCACAATACAGAAAAAAACATTTTGGACACATTTACACTGAAATGTCTCTGATACCTTAAACAATATTGCACTAAAATTAGCAATTTAAACTGGCTAGACTGCAAAACAGTCCTTCTTTGTGCAAAGAAAATTGAGCAAGTGAAGGCAAATGCACGTGGTCTGGGAAGAATGAGACTGTTATGCAATCCAACTTCCTTGCATAACGCTCTTACCCAGACTGTGTGCATTCGCTTTGCACTTCCTTGATTATCTTAGTGCGAAGAAGGAACTGTTTTGAGCCTATAAACTGGCTGAAAACTGTGCCAGCCAACTGCCAGATTAAAGTATCACATGCCCCCCCCCCCCCCCCCCAAACATGCCATACATGTTTTAATTTTTTTACTTGATAAAAATCATGAAACATTGGTATACAACATATCAAAATGTTTGTTGCAAATCAGCACATTGATTCTTGGTGGTAGTTGCCATGGATATTGATCTTGGGGAACCTATTGCACAATCAACGATCTCATAAATTATATTTATTATATAGACACGAGTGTTTTACTGGAAAATATACCGTGCGTAAAATCCATACGAAACTACATCCGGGACCCGAGTGGCGTATTTTCCATATCCTCACTAGTGAGGATATCGTTGGAATCATTTCTCGCTTTTGCACGGTTGTTTGTGCAATTTCTCGTAAAACACTCATGTCTAATATAATACTCATGTCTAATATAATAAAAAGAAAATTACACGGCGGTTTGAAGATATGGATTTTGTTTTCTCGTGGTAAAAACAATATTTTACTCACTTGCAAAACGCTCGTTTGTAAAATATTGTTTTTACCACTCGAAAATAAAATTCATATCTTCGCGCTGCCGTGTAATATCCTCTATATATTATTTTCTACTTAATGTCCCCAGTGTTGTATCCAGGATTTCAAAACTGGGGGTCCTTTGGACCCCTCTTCCAAACTTTAGGGGTCCAAGTGGGATTTTGTGGGGTCTAGCTAATCAATATCCATTCTAAAATATAAATATTCATGGTGCATCTTTACTCACATTGTTTTTATTTGTACCAAACAACTAACAAGTTATTGGGACATTTTGATGTTCCTGCCACATTTTCTTCTCTTCTGAGGAGCTTTTCTGCTAAAAGTATTATATTGATGTCTGCCATGCGCACAAACATAATTATGCAAATCTGAACTGAAGTCTTTGTGTCACAAATTTCACTACGCTATGCCTAAAATTGACAGCTTGATTTTCAGTTGATGTGCAAGACTACAATAATTATTGTTCTAAGATTTGTATGCGGACAAATTTCATGGTGACTGATAAAAGTGTGCACACCGCGATAAACTGATTCGCTCAAAAACAGCCAGTGATTTACAATAACACTTGATTGAATATTCGGGAGTCACACTCGTGTTCCATGATTTCAATCTTAAGAAATCGTACAACTTTTTTTGTGTCGTATGCGACAAAAAACCAAATCGCAGTTTGATATTTGATTTGTGTCGTAAGTGAAAGTTGTAACATATAAGTCGGGCTTTACCGTTATCAGTGGTGAAGGATCAGCTTTGGCTTTCCAATTAGTGGGTTGCATTCCAAAAAGAATCGCTTGTCAATTAATTTTTTGAGTGTGTCTAAGCGAATGCACCTGCTTGAGTTTTTTGCATCCAAATTGAGATTTGTGCCTCCCAGGACGAAATGACGCGCTCTGGATACAACACTGTGTCCCTCAATTTTAAACTGATTGGAATGAAACCAATGGCACATAAAAGAGTTAATGGGGGTCTACAAAAGCGTGTCTCAGAATTTTAAAACTTTGCTTCAAACTTTCTTTTATGAACTATTTAATGTAAATTGTGAAAATTTCTTACATGGTAAAAATTCAAAAAAGTCAAAAAGGTTTCTATAAATCAAAATTAAAAAAATCTGAGACACATTTTTAGACCCCCATAGGCCCTTTCATACGCCATTGGTTTTGTTCCAATCAGGTAAATACTGACTAGGAACATTAAGTCAAAAAATATGAAAAACCTGTGACGTCAATGATTGCACAAATTAACGTTTGCCATATTTTGGTATCAATGACAGACATTGTTAAAAGAAGCTAGACAATTTAATAACAGTTTGATATGTAACATGCCTATGTTTAGTCAATTAAAGCCATAAAAATCTGCTGGAAGGTGGTCCTTGGGGGGGGGGGGGGGTGGGGGGTGTTATATATTAACTGAAGGAAAATACACAGAAAACAGACGATACTCCAATACTGTACATGTAGTACATAGAGATTACTTCATGGAAAGTGCGCGCGTACGGTTTTTATTCACGAGTTGTGAAGTATCATAAAACGAACGAGCGAGGCTTTGCGAGCGAGTGAGTTTTATGATATGGAACAACGAGTGAATAAAAACTGTACAAAGCACTTTCCATGATGTTTTCTGTTTATTATATACATACTGAGACATTTATCATGGGACCGGGAAACCCTTTAACAGTAGTGAAAAATCGTCGTTCGCAGCTTGTGATTGGACGAACGATTTTTTTCACGTGTGAAAAGCGTCGTTCGCGGCCTCTCATTGGCTAGAACTCATTTGCGTACGAAATTTTATGATATGGCTTTTTCGTGAGTATGTCTCAGTATGTATATAATAAAGTGGGATCCCATTAATACAGCCACCAACGGGTAAAAAAAATACTGGTCGTATTAACTGGTTGTTTCAAAACATTAAGTTCTCCAGCTCTCCTACTCTTACTTGAGACTTTAAATAGCAAACAAATTAACTTTCAACCGGTTTGAAATAAGCTAGGAGCTTCAACTGGCATCTCCTGAGTTCAAGCCAATGCTGTTGTGTTTGATAAGTTACTTTGGAGAGTTTGTTTGCTGGTTTTGAATTCCACTTTGACTCCAGAAAAGTTAAAAAAAAGTTAAGTCAATTACATGTCACTTTTAATAATGCGTCATTGTTCCCCAAGTTTTATTTTCTTTGTCAATTATTAGCCTTTAAGAATATGCAATTTGTTTCAGTGGTCGTACTAACAGGGTGAATTTATAAAGGGAAAAGTCCATCAGGATTTCAAAAAGTGGTTGTTGGTCACATTAGCAGGGCTATCGGATTAACAGGGTTTTCTGATAAGAAAATGACTGGGCATTTGGTTGGGACAAAAAGATGTGGTCATAATAACAAGGTGGTTGTATTAATGGGGGGGGGGGGGGGGGGTCAAATAGCGTGGTTCCACTGTATGGCTCTCAGAAACGTACTAGGCAACAATGAAGCCGGATAATTTCCTCTATGACATTTATTTTCTCAGTATTCACAAAGCTTATTCACTGCTGGTTATACACATGACAGTTTCCAGTAGGATTCACATCCCTCACAACCTTCTCTGGGTTGTAAAGCAATATTGAATCCCACTTGGTATTGATGCATGAAGTGACAAGCAAATCAGAGCATGGTACATACAAACTGGAGTCAATTCTTCTGCTTGCAATCAGTTTGGTTTCAGGAATGGCAGAATCAATTCCCATTGCTTGGCTGGCACAGTTCCAGCCTTAAAAATATCCTACAACTATCTGTCTACATTTTTAGCTCAGCAACCTACTAAAATCTTCAGTTTATTTCCTTGAATGTACAAATTGTACTCTGGCATTATGCTAATTACCATGACGCCCGGATCCTGGGCACTTTACTTCTGGTATTGTACTTCAAAATTCATACACCCCTTCCCTTCATGTCCCAATAAAGACTGTACTCCAGACGAGCAGCTGCAGAATACCCTGCCACTTCAGGAATTTTGATATATCAACATATTCTTTAAAAGAACGAGGCATTCGAACAATAGTGGTCAGAAGTGGTAGGGTATTCTGCATGTAAGTTACTAATATGTAAAGACATAATACATACCTCTCTTAATTCCTCTGAGCGAGGAATCGTAGGTTAGTTCGCCAAGCTTCGAGTTTCGGACGCCACATTGGATGATGTCACCGACACACGAGCCCGCGAGACTCCAATCACGTACCCAGACCCTCCGTTGTCTTACGCGCATGCCCGGAGAAGGCTGTATTTCCATTGAATAACCTCTTCACTACAATAACCTTTGCGACATTTCGTTCGAGCACGACTTTCGTTTTGCCCCCAGTCAAAGTAGTTTTGCCCCCAATTCAAGGTAGTAAAGATACCGTAAAATTCCGGTATTAGCCCGGGGGGGGGGGGGGGGGGGGGGGGGGGGGGGAGGGGGGGCTTATAATGGGACGGGCTTATTTTCGGAGGGAATTTTGCGTTTCAAAATATGCTGGGCTTATAATTGGAGGGAAAATTGTGTCCGCAATTTTTCCATGTGCAAATGATAATATTGGGGCGTTAACTAAACATTCGTGACAACTTAAATTTCTCTGAACATGCCAACTTCAAACACAACAGCAACAAACTTTATTGAAAATGGACTACCGTACATAAATGTCATACCGTACTAAGTTTATAGTTAACACGGTACACGGTAGTTCAAAGTTCATAGAAATCTAACGTGTGAATCTGAGGCGAGTGAGGAGTGCGCTACGTAAACGACAATAAACTTAATAAAAAAAAGCTTAACCGTAATGGTACCGGTATGTATAATTTGCTTTGGTATATTTTGTATTTGAGGGCAAATCCCAAATATAAGCCCCGGGGGACTTATATTCGGAGAAGCTTATTGTAGGAAGGCTTTTTGCGCTTCGACTTTGAAAGGCTTACATTTGGAGGGGGCTTATTTTCGGAATTTTACGTTATGGCAAAACGTGTCCCAAGAACGCGTCCGACCCCAGCCAGTCTCTACGACTCAGCCAGGGCGTGCCAACTTTTAACATACTTTATGCCCTCGACACTTACTTTTCTTTCCCTCATTGGCTGGAAATGCTGCGAAACCAATATTTGGGACCAGTCCTAAACGCATAATAGCAAACGCAAAACCAAAGAAATCGGCGCACAATAATTTTTGACAATCATCCGAAAATCGCTCCAAGTGCATCATGTCTTATTTTTCTACTCTATCTAAGTACGTTTGGCTAAATTCTATGAAAGATTCAAATAAATCAAATTAAAAGTTTCAGGCA
This sequence comes from Plumapathes pennacea, assembly GCA_964036295.1. Taxonomy (NCBI): domain Eukaryota; kingdom Metazoa; phylum Cnidaria; class Anthozoa; order Antipatharia; family Myriopathidae; genus Plumapathes; species Plumapathes pennacea. The sequence continues at coordinate 7,495,846 of OZ038465.1, read as the reverse complement.
AAGTACATGATGCCTAATCGTGCAGCTAAATTATAACTAAAAGTACTAAAGAACCTTCCTCTGACTTTACGTCGAACTTGAAACTGCAACTTGACCTAAAGCTGCAACTGAACCCATAGCTAAATCTGGACCTAAAACTGCAAGTGAACTAAAACCTGCAACTAGACTTGAGGCTGCAAATCTGCACTTGAAGCTGCAACTGGACTTCAGGCTGCAACTAGACCTAAGGCTGCAACTGGACTTGAAGCTACAACTGGACTTGAGGCTACAACTGGACTTGAGGCTGCAAGTCTGGAATTGAGGCTGCAACTGGACTTGAGGCTGAAACTAGACTTGAAGCTGCAACTGGACTCGAGGCTGCAGTTGGACTTGAGGCTGCAACTGGACCTAAGGCTGCAAATAGATTCGAAGCCAGCTGCAACTGGACTTAAGGCTGCAAGTCTGGACTTGAAGCTAAAACTGGACTTCAGGTTGCAACTGGACTTGAGGCTGCAAGTCTGGACTTGAAGCTGCAACTGGACTTCAGGCTGCAATTGGACTTGAGGCTGCAATTGGACTTGAAGCTAAAACTGGACTTGAGGCTGCAACTGGACTTGAAGCTAAAACTGGACTTGAAGCTAAAACTGGACTTGAGGCTGCAACTGGACTTGAGGTTGCAACTGAAGTTGAAGCTAAAATTGGACTTGAGGCTGGAACTGGACTTGAGGCTGCAACTGGACTTGAGGCCGCAACTGAATTTGGGGCTGGCTGGAACTGGACTTGAAGACCAATGCAACTGAAGCTGCAGCTGGACTTTAAGCTGGAGCTAGACTTAAAGCTGCGACTGGACTTGAGGCTGAAACTAGACTTGAGCCTGCAAATCTGCACTTGAAGCTACAACTGGACTTGAGGCTGCAAGTCTGGAATTGAGGCTGCAACTGGACTTGAGGCTGAAACTAGACTTGAAGCTGCAACTGGACTCGAGGCTGCAATTGGACTTGGCTGCAACTGGACTTAAGGCTGCAAGTCTGGACTTGAGGCTGCAACTGGACTTGAGGCTGCAAGTCTGGACTTGAAGCTGCAACTGGACTTCAGGCTGCAACTGGACTTGAGGCTGCAAGTCTGGACTTGAAGCTGCAACTGGACTTGAGGCTGCAATTGGACTTGAAGCTAAAACTGGACTTGAGGCTGCAACTGGACTTGAAGCTAAAACTGTACTTGAAGCTAAAACTGGACTTGAAGCTAAAACTGGACTTGAGGCTACAAGTCTGGACTTGAAGCTGCAACTGGACTTCAGGCTGCAATTGGACTTGAAGCTAAAACTGGACTTGAGGCTGCAACTGGACTTGAAGCTAAAACTGGACTTGAAGCTAAAACTGGACTTGAGGCTGCAACTGGACTTGAGGCTGCAACTGGACTTGAGGCCGCAACTGAGTTTGGGGCTGGCTGGAACTGGACTTGAAGAACTGAAGCTGCAGCTGGACTTTAAGCTGGAGCTAGACTTAAAGCTGCGACTGGACTTGAAGACGCGTCTGGACTCCAAGCTGTATCCGGGTTTGAAACTACACCTGGGCCTAAAGCTGCATCTGGAGTTGAAGATACAGCCAGACGTACCAAGAAAAATGTTTCCACCCACCACAATGAAGCTTGCGTTTGATGCGTTGCGACAGTACCTTATCATGTATTTGGAGCTTTCCGTCTCGGTTTTCTCCTATTTGGTCTTCTTCTCTTATACGATAGCCTCCCAGAAACCGCCATCCTCTAAGAGTTTCTTCCTTTGTTCGGCAGTTTTACAGATGTCTGCATCTTTAAGATCACTTCCACAACCAAATGTCTCGATTTAGGATTGCACTTCATTGAACATTTTTGTAATCAAGGTTGCAACTTCAAAGACGTTCCACGCTTTGTTTAGCTTTGACGTCTGATATAACACAATGGCACAGGGAATTATTGTCTTGTCACATCGGGAGAGGCCCATTGATCCCTTTCAAAAAATTCGGGAGATTCTTGGAGCTCCTTTATCACGTCGGTTTTTGTCACTGTGTTCCAATTAAAATTCTAAAAACATTTTTATAATTAAATGGCAGCCTTAACTTGCCCGTGTCATCTTCTACAAGATAAGAACCACTTGCAAAGGGCATTTTCGCCACATCCGGTTGCATTTCAACGTTAACAAATCTTTTGCTGATGTGCTTATCCTTTAGGAGAGTAGATTTGATGCACGTACTTGATGTCGACCTTCCAGCTCTGGTTCTTGTAGACAAGTTCGACTTGGTACTTGTACGGTTTACTTGTATGGTTTGGTTTCTATCGCTAAACACAGGAATAAGGACTTGGCCACTGTGTTCCACTAATAAACTTAAACTTGAAGTTACAAATGTGCAGGATCAGTTTCACCAGGAATCCAGTAATCTTGGTTCGAGTTTTCAGGTGGCTATCGATGAAGCGAAGCAGTGACAGTCAACAAACAATAACAGGGAACAAAACAATCCACTTAAGAAACAAGACGAGAAAAGAAACATGCATCTGCAGTACTAGTCGTCAGCAGCACTGCACAGCATTCTTAAGAAGCATCTGTCACCTTTTAGTTTTTCCTCTTTCCATTATACTGGCATTTCCCCTGCCATTCCTTTGAGAAATGCCAAAACTGCTTTAGAGGACTGGGAGCTGCGTGTGGACTTGCAGCTGAAACCGGATCTGATGCTGCACTCGGACCTGAAGCTGCACCCGGACCTGCTGCACCCGGACCTGAAGCTGCACCCGGACCTGAAGCTGCACTCGGACCTGAAGCTGCACCCGGACCTGAAGCTGCACCCGGACCTGAAGCTGCACCTGGACCTGAAGCTGCACCCGGACCTGAAGCTGTACCCGGACCTGAAGCTGCACACAAACTTGAATCTGCATTGAGACCTGAAGCTGCATGTGGACTTGCAAGTGCACTCGGACTTGAATCTGCATCAAGACTAACCTTGACCACTTTTACAAGCGTCTCCCAAGGAAATTTTTTCCATGCACCTTTATGAAGCTTGGTCTTTATACCCTGCCAGAACTCTCTGTCTCGACTTGCTGGTTCCTTGGTCTTTTTAAGAGTCTCCAAGAAGCCGCCAATTTCTAAGAATTCAGCTTGTGCACTTTTACAGAAGACTGCATCTTCAAGTGTACCCTCCTTCCACACCCAAATGCCATGTTTCTGTAATAATATTCGGGCTTCACCAACGACCTCTTCCGCGTGCACTTTACTAAACATTTCTGAAATTTCTGTTGCAATTTCAGAAGACTTCTCAGACTTTGCTAGCCCCGAACATAACTTTGAACTCTGCCAATCTCCTAGCTTCCATTCTTCGTCTTGTTTAGCAGCGATTGTGTCAAGGTCCAACACAATGGCACAAGGGATCTCCATGTCTGCAGATGCATTGTACGCTGTTATGACCTTGTCACATCCTCCAGGGGCGAGGATATCCCATTGATCACTATCAAAAACTTTAGAAGCTTCTTGGAGCTCGATCTTGACACTTGCGCTTGCTGCTGTGGTTTCACGAGCCTTCTCTAACAGGACATTCTTTAGTGCTGTAAGGACAGCCTTGTCCGTGTCGCCCTCTACAAGATAATGCCCTTCTGTGAAAAGCATTTTCCGCATGTCTGGTTGCATTAGTATGCCAACAATGCCATTGTTAAAGCGTACTTCCTTTGGAGAAGTTGATTGTGCAGAGGGTGGAGTTGCACCTGATAAATGTGAGGTTTCTTTCTCTTGCTGGGACTGCTGCTCTTCTCCCATGGTTCCTTCAACTCTTGCCTCATTTTCTGAAAAGAGCTTATTGAGATCATAGTCATCTCCTTCTTCAAGACTTTCTTCAACTGATTCCAAATTCGATGAAGGTAACGACCCCGAAGAGGGAGCTGCAGCTGAGGCTTCAAGGGATTCGTCTGGTCGGGAAGGCTTCTGCTTCTCTCTTGCTGAGTCATCAGTAAGTTTGAGCGAACTAAAACCTCCTTCCTTAAAAGACAGGCGGTACAAGGAACTCAGTGACTGTCTGCTGATGAACTCCACCGAGTGAGTAATCACTACACATACTGGGTCTGGCTGACGCAGAGTCTGGATCCAGCGACTCAACTGTGCCTGCTGAGGGGGGTGGAGACAGTGTCCAGGTTCATCCAGGAAAACAGTATCAGCTCCAGACAGATGGATGGTACACAACACCATCAGGATCTCGATTTCTCCTCTGCTTAGGCTTGATAACGAACCTTCGAACCTGCAGGGTGATTTTTCATTCCACATCGTTCTTGTCAGCATCACATGCAGCCCACCACTCCAGGACGATGCTTTCTTTGACACTTCTTCAACAATGGTGTTGCTCAAAGGATGATCGATCTCAGCGAGAGCAGCCAGCGCTTGACCTAGCGCTTTCAACTCCTTTGATGACTTTTCTCTGTTGGTCTGCACCAGTTCCCGCTTCTTTTGCCGCACATCGATTTCTATGCCACAAAATGATACCATGCCTTGTTTTACTTTATTAAACTGTCCTTGTGCCCAACTATCTTCACTGTATGGAAACAGAACAATAGAATAACGTATTTACTAGGAATAACCGATGGTGAATCCATAATTATAGTCAATCCGGCCTGTATACGCGCGCACAAATTTAAAGCCGTCACTGGCATCAATCACCCACGGCTTTTTATGAAGAAGCCTAGCCACTTTAGTTAATGAGTGTGTTCACATCGCACTGGCCACGAGTGGTCATGTCTCAATATTTTCAAACAACACTGTCTCTAGAACCATTCGGACAAGGAGACATATGTGAGTATCGTATTTCTAGTAATAACCAAATCCCGGTATGATCAACAGCCACATAAGTTATGTATGAGTGAATTCCAACAGTGATCATCCCCACCACACGACGTGTTCGAGGTACCAAAGGACCAGGAACTGATCAATCTCTCATCTCATCTCTTCTTCTCTTAAAAACTAGGCGTGCGCGCCTTTACATGTACATCAAGCGAAAGTAACCAATAAGGAGAACTACTAACTTGGACTTTCAGAGTTTACGAGTACGTAGAAGATGCTAAACGTGCAAAAAGTGACGCCTACCGAGACTGGCGTGTCCGCTACAACTGGCTGTTAAAATAATAAAGTCTTAAAGGCTACTAGAAATACGATAATCGTAGATACCCCCTCGCCCTGGCATTGTTTGGACTATTACTTTGGTACTGCTCAACAAGAACAGCCTTTGTTTTATCGAAGTTTTGACGCAATCATTTATTCGAAGGTGCTGCACGCAAAGAAAGGAGAAAAAGAATGGCGTGTGTTATATTTTTGCGTTGAAAAAAGATTCGATTGAGTGACACCGTACGTATTTCTCACTGCCGGACACATTCTCAAGCTTGTACAGTGTATTGTGAAGTTGGTCGGCCGCCGTTGTACGGGAAAAAAGGAACACTGATTTTCCAGTTTTGAATTCATAGGCGGTACAATATACTAGGCGTCCTGTGCGATTTTCTTTTTACTTTGGACTGCATGCGCTGGACTTAGGCATGCTCAAATTGTTTTGTATGTGAACCCGCTCAAAAAAGCATGATTTTTCCCAGAATCAAATCAAAACTTGAAGGGTTTACTTTGAATTATACACGGGCTTCAAATGTAGTCATACTTCCAAGGGCCGTTGTGAACGATTCTCGGTGCAATCAACGCGTGTCAGATCACAGCTTTTCTCGAATAGAAAGTTACAGTTCCAACCCGACAAATTATTGGATCTTGAAAGAAAGGGTTTCGAATGACACAAACCCCGACGGGAAAGGTTATCTTACACGAAGCATTTGCAAAACGTTTCGATTATAAGTTCTCAGTAATTATTGTTTACCACTTACAGATCACACGGGAGGAACGTGATCAATTTGCTTTTTGCATTTCACATGGATGCCGTCATAACTAAAATCGGAAAATGGCGTGGAACGTTCAAATGGAATGTGGAAATCTATTCGAATCGTACCAACTTGAAAAACAAACTACTTTTTTAGACAATCTGTTTTTTAGCGAATTTTTTGGTTGTACGATGAAGGCATGTGGGAGTGCCAAACCGAATTTCCCCTAAATGGATAAAAACTACCTCTAAGTCCCTCTTGAGCATTTCATGAACCTCATTTCACTAAAAAAATAAGAGAATGCGCTGAAACACAAAACTCGAAGTGGCCTGAAGCAACTTTCGGTACACGATTGCCTACCGGGTACTACATTTTTGCCACGTTATTAGAGGTATTAACAACTAATTTCATCTCAGTTTCACCTATCATTATAGTAGAACTCCGCTATCTCTAACACCCAACCAACACTCTACAGGGGGAAATTTCTACCAAGTTTATTTCCGAGGGAAATCGGATCCTGTTCGAGATTACCGAGTTCGAGATAGCGGTGTTCTACTGCATTTTGTTCAATTAATTTACTCATGCGACAATTATCTGCTACTTGTTTCGTGAAAAGATTCTCCGGCAGTCTGAGTTACAAAGAAACATGTACCAAATTTAAGATAGCAGCCTGTTCAGCAGCCTGTTCGAAATCGAACAGAAACGAGAAAAATATAACTAACGCCGTTGACACCTATTTGCTTCATGGTGTAGAGTACAGAACAAGGTGATTCAGCTCCAGCACAGCAATTCAAAGAAATTCAGCTTTGGTAGAAAACAGGGCCGTAAGTAATTTTTTCGGAATTTGACTGTCTATTTCTCCCGGGGAAATGAATCAGCTGATACGAGGGAAAACTAATCGCTGTGGCCGCTCGGAGAGGTACCAGTACTAAAGGCAAAGGAGATTAACTAACGTGATTGGTACCAGTAGCAGGTGGATATAGTAATAATAACTCTAGATAGTATTAAAATTACACTGTGAAGTTGATCTAAATAATGGAGTGAGTAAATACTAAATACTAAATATTACCCGAAATATAACCCATAAAAGTTATAGGAAAATAGTGGAAATCTCTTCCGTAACACAGCACCCCTCTGATCTTAACTATTATGTTGTCCATCTACTATAGAACAAGGTGATTCAGTTTCAGCATAGCAATTTGAAGAACTTGTTAGAAAACAGGCCGTGAAGAAGAAAAAATAAAAAGAAGCACTTTAGGCGATCTTTAACTACATGGTAAATGTTTCGAACTCTCTGTGTGGTCGGTCTTCTTGATAATACGTCATAATTCATTTCCCTGGGAAAAATAGACAATCAAATTCCGAAAAAATTACTTACGGCCCTGTTTTCTAACAGAGCTGAAGTTCTTCAAACTGCTGTGCTGGAACTGAATCACCTTGTGCTGTGTTATACAGTAGATGTACAACACTGTAGTTAAGATCAGGGGGTTGCTGATTCATTTTCCCGGGAGAAATAGACAATCAAATTCCGAAAAAATTACTTTACTTTGCGGCCCGGTTTTCTAGCACAGATGGAATTCTTTAAATTGCTGTGCTGGATCGAAATCACCTTGATCTGTACTCTATATTACAAAGCAATTAAGTTTCAACAGCTATACTTTCATTTTTATTGATTTTGTTTAATTTCGAATAGGCTGCTGAACAGGCTGCTAACTTCACTTTGATGAAACATGTCCTACAATATTAAAACGGCGGATTCCCTGCTTACCTCAACTTTGATGTAACGATCAGTTGGTCCAGTGACTTCATGGTGAGGACCAAGCCACCCTGCTCCATCGCTCCCTCTCTGTTTTGTGGAAGTATAAAGCTCGCTGTGCTCTCTGTTAGGCAACGTGCTGCTGCAAACTGGAGGAAGGCCTTTTTTCCTGTCCTTCCCCATTCTTTCTGATTCAGCCTTTTCAAACATCTTGAAAGTTCAGCACCCCAAGCTGTTTCTCTCAGCATGCCACGAAACTTATCATTATTGAGTAGCCAGTCGTTATCTCTAGGTATGGGTACTAAGGGTTGACTTGGATCTTCGCAGCCAGGGACATAAGAGCCACCCAAAACAATGGCACATACAATTGATGAGCTGTCATTACACCTGGTTTCAAGGAGTTCTTTAAAAGAACTTTCCAAGGGTTTTGAAACAATTTCCCCAGAATCTACATTAGGAGAGAAATAGAAAAAAAAAACATTGATCAGCATACACTTGACTGATATGTCAGTTCGAACAAATCATACAATTTGTCAAATTGAAGGTGTTAAATTTGAAGAAATTAAAATGTTCTCCATAGACCCATCCAGGGATTTGAATGCATGATGGGTAATCAGGGCAAGACTAAAGAAACATACGGGGGGGGGGGGGGGGTCACTCCCATATTTAGTCATATAGGTATGTGCTGCCCCAAAGGGTATCATTTTCAGCATTTTAGTCTGAAATAGGGAATCAATTTTGAGCCTTTGGCCTGGAATAGGGTCGGAGATTTTGATTTTGAAAACTGACGAAAATCGCACATTTTCGTCTGAAGTAGGGTCAAAAACCGCAAATTTAGGTTTGAAATAGGGTAAGGGTTTTTTAATCCAGGGCGGCAAACTCCCACCTAAAATATTGAGGAGTACCCCCCTTCCCGGAAACTTGGCGGCGACCCGTGCGAGAAGTCTAATAATCTAATCTTCATTTGACCCATGTTTTTTTGTACAATTCTCATTTACATTGTAATGATGTTGTTGGCAGGAGATCCCAGCAAGTTTTCTTAAACTTTTCTACGGGAATCCCCGTTACACCTTTGTTTTACTTATCTGAGTTTATCCGTTAATAACATGGCAATAATAGTGCTCAATATAATGATAATTTTAAAAAGTTATGTAAAAGTAATTAAGACAGTAAGAATTTTTCTAATTAAGTGCTGAGTAAAATTAGTTTTATTTTCCCTTCAAATATAAAATAAGATTTAGATTTTTTTGCCTCGTCAGGTAGATTGTTCGATATCTTGCTACCAATTGCTATAATCAAGTGAGAATTTCCCATAATTTGTTCTATGATATTTTGAGTAGTTTCATTGCTGATATTGTGTAGATGATTGTTTTGTAAAAAGCAATATTGTTCTCTGTGAATACATAAAAAACTTATCAAAAATGTGTTTAATTCAAGTGCTAATACTTTTAGTTCCTTAAATATAGGTTTAAATTCTAGTAATTTTGAGAACGTCACAATAGAACGGCATAATTACTTCCCCATACAATGTTACAATATGTAAAATATGGGTATATCATTGTAAAGTAAATATTTCTTATAGAACTTATTGTCTAAATAGTGTCATAATTTGGCTATGATGCCTGATAGCTTTGATATCTTGTCACAGTCGAACCTCTATTAAGCGGTCGTTTATCAAGGTTAAGGAACTAGACCTCTATTTAGCGGGCACCTTCGTTAAGCGGACACGGTCACTGTTTAGGTTCCCCAGTTGGCTGGTTTTATTGTATATCACCATGCGATATGACACGACGATAAGCCAGGCATCTTCAGTTCGCTCTACCAGCTGATCAAATACAACATATAATCAGTGTAATAATGCCATTATTATATGGCACTGATACTACGCAGGCTACAATTGATTAATTTACGGACCGTAAATTGATTTTTTATATGATTGGTCAATTTTATCGGTCCATACCTTACGTACGGACCGCAAAATCAGTTTGCACGTGTGGATCGCAAATGATTACTCGAAAAGTTGCTATGGGAAGTTTAAACGTTCCGGATACTCAATGTTAAGTTATGATGATCGGGTAATTTCGTCTACATTATTGTATGTGTAAAAAACTTATTCAAAAGAATAACAATAACTGAGCTACAAAGCAGTTTCTTCTGGAAAAAGGTAAGACTGCAGTTTTTTAAAAGCTCGGGCAAAACGAGGACACTTTGTGGCGGCAACATTGTTGCGCTCAGCGTGGACACAAACTTGTGTCCGCAACAAATGTTTCGCGTGTGGCAAAACGGGGCAACATTTGCGAAACATGCGCGCGCGAGCAATGTTGCCACCACAATGTGTCCTCCTTTCGCAAGGCCTTTAAGCTGGTGTTACACTGGTCGATTTGCAACGCCAATTTGCTCTAAATTTGCGCAACGGCGTTGCAAGTTTTTGAATTGCTTTCAAAAACTTGCAACGCGTTGCAGCACTGCAAACATCGCGAAAAATCGTTCGCAATGGGGTGTTACACCTGAAAGATTTTTAGCGCAACATCGTATCGTTGCAAATCGACCAGTTTAACATCACCTTTAGTGAGCAAGCAACCGCTCGAGGGCGAGTTTGTTCACTGAATAAAGTTCATTGCGGTGTCGTTGTTTGACACACGCTATCGACCATTCCATTCAGCTCAGGAAAACACTTGGGATTTATTTAGGCAGTTGGTTCGACAGATGCTTTTTTTCTTTCAAGATTTTAAAATCGGTAGAACTGTTAAGCGTTCATCCATGTCCAATACTGTCAACTTGTAACGACTCGTAAAAGTCAGTTGTCCATTCGTACGAATCATACGAACTGCATAATGAATTCAGGAGTCGTAAAAAAGGAGATTCGATCCGTACGAATCGTATAATGTATTCACGGGACGTAAAGAAATATTGTCCATCCGTGCGGATCGTGCGGATCGAAGAACTGGCATCTCATTATATGACACTTACGGTCAACTGAATGGCCCGAGTCTGTCGATCCGTACGAATCGTCTAATATATCCACGACTCGTTGTCGATCCGTGAATGTCATTATGATGTATGACTACTACTTTTATGATGAATTTCTTTCAGTGGATGAATGTTCATCATTCTGTTAAAGACTCCACGCGCAAGGAAGAATGAGTATTCCGCGTTCTACCAAAGACAATGCGCGAAACGAAAGCCATTATAATGCGCTAAAAGGAATGGGGGAAAACTACACGCCAAATACAGAAGGAAGAATGAGTATTCCGCGTTCTACAAAAAGATTCCACGCGAAATACACAAAGAATGAATATTCCGCGTTCTCCTAAAGACAGTGCGCGAAACGAAAGCCGTTATAATGCGCTGAGAGAAAACGCCACGCCAAATACACAAGGAAGAATGAGTATTCCGCGTTCTACAAAAGACAGTGAGCGAAGCGAAAGCCGTTATAACGCGCTAATAACAATGGGTGAAAACTCCACGCCAAATACACAAAAGAAAATGAGTATTCAGCGTTCTACTAAAGACAGTGCGCGAAACGAAAGCCGTTATAAAGCGCTAAAAGCATTGGGTGAAAACTCCACGTCAAATACAAAAGGGAATATGAGTATTCCGCGTTCTCCTAAAGACCACGCGCGAAACGAAAGCCGTCATAGTGCGCTAAAAGCAACGGTCAATACTCCACGCCAAATTCACAAGAATGAAGAATGAGTATTCATTGTTGACCTTACACACATTGCGCGAAACGAAAGCCGTACTGCGCGAAAAGCAATGGTCCTGCTGTCAGATATTGTAAACTTACTTCTACTGCATAATAGATGTTATTATAAGCAATATCATGAGTACCGTCTTTAATGCGGATGCGCCCAAAATGTTACATTCCAATAGCCCATGATCAGTCAAGACAAAAGTATTTTCCAACAAATGCCAACATAAATTAAAGTCAGTCACGCCTGGTTCCGTCCATGTAAAGAGTTCTCTTCCATAACAAATCATAATAAAACCACTCATGTGCCTTCCTTTTCGAATTCTTTACGATGAACTCCAGTTGTCTTTCTCTCTTCAGTGCTTTCCTGCGTTTGTGGTCTCTCGCCCACTCTTGCGTTGTCATTATCCATTTCCTTATCAAACTTGATTTGAGCCATTCCCGATGAAAAATAGCGCAATCTTAAAACTCTGCGCGTCCGTCAGAGATTTCCTCCAAAAGTCTCTCTGAACCCAGAGCGGCCACAAGGTAAATTTTAAAAATGCATCTCCGTTCAATAACTTAAATAATGCCCTTCTCTCTTTCACGACTTCCGCGCGGGTCATGAGTCTTTATAATACGATGTCACAAAACACCATGGACGAGGACATCTGTTTTCTTTTTTCAATTCAAGTAGAATCACAACAGTCGGTTTATTCAATAAATCAGATTGGTTGCTTAAAATGTTTATTGTTGGAACCCATGGTAACAACAACAATAGAACCTCGCCATCTCCAACTCTCACGGGGAGCCAAAAATAGTTAGGATAAGTTATGATTCTACGAGATTTTTTCAACACTCCGCATTTTCCACAAAAATTACATAAGACTCCGCATTTTCCATAACTTACGTCACACTCCTCATTTTCCATACTCCGCATTTCTCATCCAACCAATTGGCATTCACGTCTTCACTAAGCGGCATAAACAATGACTTTAATTTACTGCCAATCCACCACTTTAATATGCCGCTTCAATCATTATTTATCGTCCCAAAATTCGCACCTCTATTTCACTTCGGATTAACCATTGTTTTCTTCAACGTTATTATCCAATCAAATTCTAATCTACAAATTCCCAAATTCCCTAATTCCCAAATTCTAATCTACAAATTATTATTTCGGTAAAGTGCAGGCACGCCTACCACTACACTTCACTCCGCCTCTCTTCAGTGGAAAGCTTTTGAAATGGCGAACCGTATGCAAGTCCTGGACAGCGATTTGAATCAAAGCAGCAAGGCAGCTGTAAGCTCGCGAATTTGTAAAAAGTACTTTTGCGGGAGTGGGTATTTAATAGAATTGGCTCAAGGTCACATCGTAAAAATTGCTCAATTTTAGGTATGTGGAAGTTCGCATCCGTTTCCGCTGGCCTCCACTTTTGCTGAACCGCGTATTCGATTTAGTCTCAGTTTTGAAAACCCTCATTTACGAGGCGGCAGAGGGTGAAAATTATAAAACTTCGACGCTCGAAATGGGAGAATTTAAAATTCTTCACCGAGTCCAAATCTTTGAACCGGAAGGAGACCTTCCGGAGTCGCACTGAAAAAGGTCTATCCGTGACTTCATTACTCATGTCATGCACAGCTTATGTTCAACATCTATATATTCATCAGAGGCCATGATAATCCAGCCTGGGCTGCATTCAAGCAAAATACGTGCTTAAAGAAAACACGCCTTTCTTCTTTTGGCTGAGTTTCAAGTCGAATAAGTTTAAATGAAATTTGATAACTTGTTGACATTGCTTACGGTTTTGGTCAAATTCATTTTCAAATTCCCCACGTGAAAAAACTCGAGTGTCCCTAATGCTATTCACGAATCGACAACGACCCGTGAATACATTAGACGATTCGTACGATTCGTACGGATCGACAAGCTGCCCTGCTATCGAAAGTTCCTTTGGAAAATACTGCATCTCTAATGATATTCACGAAACGACAACGATCCGTGAATACATTAGACGATTCGTACGATTCGTACGGATCGACAAGCTGCCTTGGCCATCGAAATTCCCCACGTGAAAAAACTCTAAGTGTCCCTAATGATATTCACGAATCGACAACGACCCGTGAATACATTAGACGATTCGTACGATCCGTACGGATCGACAACTCAGTTTTACGAGTCGATACAAGTCGACAGTATTGGACAACCGAAAGGAGTACTCCTTGGGGCCTTGATTTATGTTTACCGAAAGATCTAAAACCATATAATAAATACCTTATTAACCTCGTTTGCTTGGTCCGTACCGTACGGTACATACCGCGCACTCGGTTGATAAGATGTATTTATTGGGCAACACACATAAAATTCCTCTTCTGCCAGCTTCTGCTCCAGTCAGCCACAAAGTAATTTTAATTAATTTTAATATTATAAAGTAATTTTAATATTATATAATTTTATTATATAATTTTAATTTTAATATTAAAATAATTAATTAACTGTCGGCAGACCTTTGCTAAACGGTCAACCTCTATTAGATGGTCAGTTGGCTATCCCCGAAGGTCGTGACCACTTAATAGAGGTTTGACTGTAGTTATAGTATAATATTGATATGAGTCTTTCATGTCATTTGTTCATCAATATTCTAATACCAAGAAATTTTGTTCATTTAACCTGCTCTAAATCTCGGTTTAAAAGTGAAATCGCTCACAATCTAGAACCACTGAAAGCTTGCAAATGATAATGAAGTGCTCTGAAGTTCCGCCAATCAGAAAAACGAACGTATATATGCAGTTATTTGCCCTGACTAGGCGTCTATTGCACTCACCTGAGTTTTTAATGCAAAACTTTGCATGTTTAGACAGTTTGGTACCGAAGATTTCCGCCAAAGCTTTAAAGATAGCATTGTATTCTCTATCTCTCTCAGATTCAGCTGGTAACCATGCACCATCTAAACTGGAATATATAACAATAACTTACAATAAGTATAAATAGCATTAGTATATACTACACAAGTGAATAGTGCTTTTCGCGCGCTCTGATTGGCTCCTCAATCTCGGAATATCAAGTACTATTCACCCCCACTTCGGCGAATAATATTGTTAAATAATTGTTGCTATATACTTCCGGTTAATCGCCTTATTTGGAATTGCCTTATTTGGTATTAAAGCATGCCCTTGATAAAATGGCGTCTTTGAGTAAGGATGTCAACATGATGTCAGCAGTGGTTTCGACCCATTCTGTACGGACAGAGTTGTCGTAGAGAAAAAATAGAAGAGTCACCATCTAGAGAAAAGTTCCTCAAGTGAATCGTAAGTGATAATGGCGAGTAAAGGAACGTCAAGCGGCGAAGAAGTCACAGCGCCAGCTCAAGCACATGGTCGGTTCGTGCCGTCGAACTTTCCAGTCCCGAGTGCTATGGTGTGCCGTGGAGATGTAGTCACAAACTGGGAATTTTTCAGACTGCAGTGGGAAGATTATGAAGTCGCTACTGGCCTGAACGAGTAAAGTGCCAAGGTCAGGCTTGCGTCGCTGCGTTCAATGATGGGGAAGGAATGTTTACAGATTTTCATGAATCTTCACTTGACACCTGAACAGCGCAGAAACGTGAACAGTTGCCTCGATGCAATCGAAGCACATTTCAAGCCCCAGAAAAATGTGGTCTACGAGAGGTTACTGTTTTTGCACTCAAGCGTCGGACGAAAACTTCGATGCGTATTTGCAAAATTACGGAAACTCGCGGCAACGTGCAATTTTGGCAGCTTGACTGATGAAATGATCAGAGGTCGACTTCTGAGGGATCACAGCTTGTCCCTGCTTAAAGCCGTGGACCTGGGTAGAGCCAGTGAAATCGCCAAGGAACAGTTGCACAAGCTGGAAAAAGGCAACAAAAAGACAAGTGAAGAGGTGAACTTCGTAAAGAGCAAACACACCCAACGGCCAAAAAGAAGAGTTGCTGCCCCACAGCTTGCAAGGAGCAAAGTGCCCAACATGAGAGGAGAAGCAAAATCTTCAGGACGACGGTGCAAGTTTTCTGGCAAGAACCAAACACACAACAGGAAAGAAGATTGTCCGGCATATGGTCAGGAATGTCGCAGTTGTCACAAGAAGAATCATTTTGCCACTGTATGCATTGCCAGGTTGAAATTGCGAGTAAATGTCGTTGAAGAAGAAGATTACGACTCAGAGGAGTATGACTCAGAGGATTACGACTCAGATCTGTCGCTACTGACAATAGAGACAGTTTCAGCAGTGACAGGAAATGGCAGACAACTACTTGCAAAGCTGAGCTTTTGTGTGCAATACTGTGAACAAACCAACCAGAAAGTACCAGTGGTGTGCCAGTTACACACAGGTGCATCATGCAATGTCATCAGCTACTGTGACTTGGCAATATTGATGCAGGTTGGGGAGCCCCAACTTGAGAGAAGCCAAGTCAAATTGAAAATGTTTGACGGATCAACCCTGAAGCCCATAGGAGAAACTCTCCTAAGGGTTGAACACAGAGAAAAGCAGCAATCTCTGAAATTCCAAGTGGTCGCTGAAAGTGCAAACAAACTCCTTCTGTCAGCTGAAGCTTGCGAAGACCTGGGTTTGTTAAAGCTGGACATTGAGATACACAATATACAAAGTTTCACAGAACCCTTAACAGAGAAATACATTTTGACCAAATAAAAAGATGTGTTTGAGGGACTAGGCCACATAGGTGATGCAACTTTTGTAACTGATGAGAATGTGCGTCCAGTACAACATGCATTCAGACGGGTCCCCGTAGCTCTGAGAAAGGAAGTCAAAGTTAAGCTGTCAGATCTTGAAGCGAAAGGAATTGTGAAAAAAGTTACTGAACCAACCGAATGGATTAGCAGCATGGTGATCGTGGCAAAGCCTGTGAAACTCAGAATTTGCCTCGACTCCAGGGACCTGAACAAAGCCCTCCTATGGCTGAAATATCTGATGCCCACCCTGGAAGAACTACTGCCACGCCTAAGTAAGGCCAAAGTATTTACAATGCTGGATGCCAAAGATGGTTTCTACCAGATCGGCCTCGACAAGGAGAGCAGCAGAAAGACCATCTTTTGGACTCCCTTTAGCAGGTATCACTACCTACGCCTGCCTTTCGTAGCCCCTGAGGAGTTTGAATGCAAACTCCATGAGAAACTGGATGACCTTCCAGGAGTAGTTATCATTCGAGATGATGTGCTTATCACAGGGCACGAAGAAACATATGAAGAGGCTGTAAAGGATCACGACGAGAACCTTGTAAGACTGTTTGACAGAGCAAAACAAGTTAGTCTGAAACTGAACAAAACACAGATGAAGCTGAGGAAGACAGAGGTGGACTTCATGGGCCATGCTGTCATCAAGGATGGTCTGAAGCCAGACCCCAACAAGATCAAGGCAGTAGAAGAGATGCCGAGGCCGACATGCAAGAAAGAAACACTAAGCCTTCTGGAATTTGTCAACTACTTGTCCAAATTCCTGCCACGACTTTCAGAAGTCGCTCAGCCCATCCGTGATCTGACCCGAAAGGATGCGCGATTCATGTGGTCACCATGTGGTTTCATGTGGAAAATATTTACATATCTAACATGCCATATAACATTTGCCACTTTGTTGTTTCATAAAAATATTGTAAATAAAAGCATAAGTATGGCCTATTTGGGGTTTATTTATTTTATCCCTTTATGGAATGATAGACATTTAGGTACAGTACATAGTGACTTAAAAGAACTATAATATAATAAGTCAAGCATTGCTGTTTACATTGACCAGGACTTTTTCAACATAATATTTAAGAATCCACACTAACTGAACAGCCTTATCAAAATTATTCACACATTTAGATATTTGTTAGCCAAATTGTCAAACAAAGGAAAAACACTTACACATCAACAGAAAACTCCAGTTCGCCAGAATCCTGTGTTTTTGCCTTCAGCTCCACGTGATGACATTGACCTCCAGAAGGACTCTTATCTTTCAACAGGGCCTTTGTAATGCCATTAGCGAAATCAGTAACCAGCTCAGACACACCTACATCATCCACTAATGAATGCAAGTTCGCCTCAACAGGAAAATCCGTATAGCATTCAGAACCGCGCTCCACAAATTCCAAAATATGGTCAAAAATTTGTTTTGTAAGTTTTTCTGGTAAAGAATTTATTGCCTCACTCACTTTTTTAATGTACCCTGCATCATCTTTATAACCAAAATCAGGTTTGGAAGGAGACCCTAAGTTCTGCCACATGACATGATCTTTTTTGAGATCCCAAAGAAATCCTATTATTGCAAAAATATAATTACAAGCTTCAGCCACAAGAAAAAGAACCCTCAGTCTAGAGAACAACTTAAAATCAGCTTGATTGAAGCAGGCATGTACTTCAATACAGCACTCCTTGTTTGGATTCCATATTTCTTGTAACTTTTCATATTGATCAGCACTGTGGTGTTGCTGGTTTCCACAATACTTTTCTAGTATCTTCTCCACAAGAAACTGAACACACTTTGTGATGTTTGTTTTTCCAGATCCATTTGGTCCAACTATAAGTGTGTTACCATTATTCAGGTCTACATTGACATTCTCCAAGTTGAAGAAGTTCTGAATCTTTATCTTTGTAAACTTCATGCCCTTTTAACGTATTAAGACACCTGTCAAAACATCAAGCAAGAAATCAGCAATCGAGGAGCATGCTTTTAAATTACAAAATATTTGTCTGCAGGGCCCTCATTTTAAAGTGGTTGCATCAAACAATTTTAAAAAGGGTTCTAATGCCTCGATAAATTTCTTCTGGCAATCTCACCGAACAATCCAAACAATTTACAGCTTCTATGATTTGGTCAATCATCTCCAGTGCATTGTCAACATCTAGGGTCTCAGAAGGGTGTAAAAGACTGGAGCAGACTTCTTCAATTTTTTCTATCGCTAGCTTTCGAAGATCATTGAGATGACCATCGGCCGCCATGTTGGATTGACGGTCTGGGTCCCAGGTTTGCTTGGCCACATAAGCCGCAGGTTGTCACCAGACTGCTGAATAAACGGGGCTCCATTTTATGAAACGGACGCTCCATTTTCTAAATCATTGTCATCATTTTCAAAACTGGTAACATCATTTTATGAAATATTCTGAGCATTTAGTAAATGTTACCCACCATTTTATAAACTGAGGGCACCATTTTACAAAATCAAACAGGACTGAATATTGGCGGTAACGGCACCTCATAGTTTGTTCACATGCAGAAGCTTTTGTCACGCTGTTTTCGGATAAAAAATTTGACGATAGCTTTTGTTTACGTGTGTAATCAACAAGGTATTCAGATTCGCTTGAACGAGTTCAAAAAGAAGCCGCCATGAACAAAGGGACAAATACCCTGGGTGCCAGAGGTTCCTCGCTCTCGGCAGTATGATTGTGTGGGCCGCAAGAGGCTGAGGACTTGGTTCCGCCTCGTCCTCAGCCTCTCGCGGCCCACGCAATCACGCTGCCAAGGGCGAGGAACCTCTGGCACCCAGAGAAATCCTTTTGAACAAAATATTATATGTACACATATCACACAGATAAATATATTAATAACTTCTCTTACCATGGGATAAAAAAGAAATCAATTTCTAGCCTGATCAGTTTACATGATGACCTGTATATACAGTATAATCTCATTGATTTTTATTCTCTGACAAACTAACAAACATCCATTTTTTATGTACACATTTGTCAAGAATTCTACATCTTCTCTTCTTTTAGCCTCCACAAACTGCTGGGCCTCTCCATTGCCTCGTTCTACAATAATTTACATTATAATTTATATTATAATTTATGGGTGGACGGGTATTCTATATTTGCTCCACAAAAATTATCTGATGAACTTGAGTTGCCAGGATTTAAAGTATGGATGCACAAAGAATAGAGAGGCCATATTTAGGAAACTGGGATTCCATTAATAGCTGAATCTCTGCACAGTGGCCTCGTGAAGTTATAAGTAAAAATCAACAACAATCCATTCCTTCGCCAAGTGAAAGAAAATAAAATTGATCTGCCTTTCATTCGAGGATTTCATGCACTGTTTCATTTAACGTACATAATTCCCACTCAAATGATTATAAAGTCAAAACACTCGGCGAATATTGATCCGATCACCACCTCGTTCA
This sequence comes from Plumapathes pennacea, assembly GCA_964036295.1. Lineage (NCBI taxonomy): Eukaryota > Metazoa > Cnidaria > Anthozoa > Antipatharia > Myriopathidae > Plumapathes > Plumapathes pennacea. Next base: position 7,476,447 of record OZ038465.1, on the reverse strand, counting down.
ACACAAATAGACAATCCAAAAGGCACGAGTATGTCATGATAACACGACGGTATTGATCAAGACAGATATTTACAGTACCTTAACACGACAAAGTCCTGGCCATCCTGTGTATCTTTCACTAAAAGTGGGTTCTCGAAATCAAATAGTGAGTGGATTTCATCACCGCCCTTGTGCACGACTCTTGGAGCGACTGACAGAGCTGACAAACGCATTGCGCATGTTGGTGACGTCATCAGTCCGTCCGCTATTTTAATTCACCAACCTTCGAAAGTTTACATTTTTGCATTAAAGCCTGAGAGCTTGGCTCACCTGGTGAGTTGCTCGGAGAGCAGGAGATCTGTACAGTGGGTGGGTTTTATCAACATTATCTGAAGAGGCTTTGCTGCTACGGCACTAGCGAGTCCCAGGTCGGTAGAATGGCAAGGACGCTCCAATGCAGTCAAATACGGAATGAAATCTTCCTGGGATTGGCTTCTGGTGTAATGTTTTTAAGTTCCTCTCTGGGACAAGAGCAACGAGTATCCCTCCGTCGTAATTCGTCCCAGTGGTGACGGCAAACTACTGGATCATTTTCTCGGAGCCCAGAACCTTTGGCCAGTCCTTCTGACAAGGAGTAGAACTTTCCTTTTCATTGCTCTGCTTGACCAGTCCTTTCGCCTTGAGTATATTGTCCTTTTATACCATCTACGACTTTCACGGTACGCAGCAGTACCAAGGACGAATTCATTTGCAATTTTCACCACGGGTGCAAGGAGGAAAGTGGTAGGTGCAAAAGCTCAGGAAGAGAAAAACTATTGAACTGCAAACTCTAAAAATTTGTAGCTTAACTTTTGCTTCTGCGTCTTAACTTTTTTAAAAAACCCCGCCGGAAGTTGTGTTTCGTACATAATTCAAAAATACAAAGGGATTCAGTGGAGCGGACACCCGCGCCAGTTTCCGCTGGAAACAGTTTGGCTGCGCGGCCGCGCATGCACAGAGCGTTTGTCAGCTCGGCGAAGCGACTAGCTCATATTCGTTTCCAGACTCTCTTCTGCCAGGGGGAGAGACTGGGAGCAATGCAACCTCGTTCCCAGGCTCTTTCGTCTCCCGGGCCACGCCCCCGAAGAAAGACCCTGGTTCAGGCTGGTCACGTGCATCGCTAACAAAAATAAATTGCTGGGAGGGGTCCCTTTATTAAATGAATTTGTCGTGCTGTGCGTTTGTCGAAATCTAAACGAGGCTGGAACAAACGACACATACGCCATGTTCTTTAGCAGTCTTCATTACACTATTGTTAATAGCAGCTACTGGAACAAAATTCTCAAGCCGAAACAAGTTAAGTGCTTGGAAGCAATTTATTCTGGAAGAGATACTGTCGCTGTGCTGCCAACGGGATACGGAAAGTCTATAATTTTTCATCTCCTTCCAGAACTTTTGTTCGACAAAATTAACTGTGAAAAATCGCCAAACTCCCTCCCGATTCACCCGGTTGTTGTTGTCGTTTCGCCGTTAAACGCGCTAATCAGCGATCAGATAAGGAGGAGCACGCAAGGAAAAGTTAAAGCCACCATCCTCAACGTTAAAAAGAAAGCAAATAGTGATGACTTGCAGCTGGATTCTGGCAGCAAGGATTCGTCTTCGCTGAAAGATGCGAAATACGATCTCGTCTTCACGCATCCTGAAGCCGTTTTGTCTTGCAAAGATGGAGCAGAACTTTTTCAAAGCCCACCATATTTTGTTTTTCCTTGTGCTTGAATACTACGCAAAACAGGATGTTGCCTCACGAATTTTCCATCACATAAACATTCATTTTGAGTGCAATTTGAGTAAAATCGAAGAATAATCTTCAAAGCAAGAAGTTAAATATTCTTGGTGCGCAGCCATGCGTCGCATTAGACCGCGAAATTCAAAATGTATTTTGGCAGCCAAAAGCAAAGTTTCGTTTTAGAACTCCACATTGAAGTTACCCGCATGTCTTTACGTTTAGGTATACTTTTAGTCGCCAAGCTGCAGAGAAATTGTATTATGGGCAGCGCGACTTCTAAACGCTGCAGGCGCACGTGCGATTCAGCAAACATTATGCAAATTTGGTGTCGAAAGCGGCGAGGCCAAAATGTTTCGTTCCCTAGTGGACAGAGTAGAGCAAATTTTCGACTTAACGGCCCCTCCCTCGGTTTCTTTTTTTGCAACCGGCCAGATTCTGGCCGACACGTGACCAGCCTGAACCAGGGTCTTTCTTCGGGGGCGTGGCCCGGGAGACGAAAGAGCCTGGGAACGAGGTTGGGAGCAATGCAGCTCTCTCTCTCACGCGCCTTAAAATGTACAAAAAAAGAACACATGAAACTAATTCAAAGCAGCCTCTACGTTACCTTCATTTTCGTTTCATTGTTGTAGTGAATTATTGCCACGGACTACTATGCAACCAATTTACAAACTGAGCTCGCTGTCCGACGACCCCCTTCACAGATGGATTGAACACGTGCTGACCTGTGCCACGCCCGAATTATATATTATGCGGCGCAGAATAAATATTGCAGGCAAGCTTCCGTTGTTAGAGATTTCTTTTTCTTTCCTTTTTTTTTTTTTTTTTGAGAATACCTGATACATTTTTCAAGAAGGGCTTGTTCGAACCTATTTTTCCCACGCACTTCAGCACATACACCTGAAAATTCTAGTACAATAAAGTAGCGCATATATGTTAGATTAAGACTTGTCTTGAAATGCACACTGTTCTTCCTTTTCAAAATGTTCTAGTGCAGCATGTCACGTCCCTCCCTAAGTAAGTTTGCGCAGCGCACATCTCTTGGCTTCATATGGAACTTCCCTTTCTAAAAATCTAGATCCATGCTGAGGCTTAATAGCTTTGTTTTCTATGTTTATTTCATTATCATTTCCAAAAAAAAAAAAAAAAAAAAAAACCTGCATACAAAAGGATTTATCCAATGCTACCAGTGTAAAATAAACTGAAATGGTACCCTGAAATATATCACGCTTAATAAACCAAGGTGGTTAAAACGCGCTCGAAAGCAGCCGAAAATTAAATTGGACAACAATATTTCATAGTGTAGTGCGTCACATTTAAACTATATAAGCACCTAAAGCAAAGATTAAAATTCTAGCAGCAGTGATCTCTTATATTTCTCCTACATTAGTATTAATATACATACCCTAGGTACGAAGCGAAATGACGAGAACAAATCAGTCTTGGCAAACAAATGCATAACTGGGCCACAAACTCATCTCATTCACCATTCACACTAAATGTTGGCCTGTCCAGTTAGAATAGGAAATCAACACTGTGCTCTATTCGGAATAAGACCAAACGTAATTACAGCGCCAATCAAAAGGCTGTGAGAAAACACTTTCGATCAACAAAAAGCTAACGTAAATTGCGATTGGCTTTACTTTTAAGAAGACACCAATCAGCCTGCAAGCAAAAACCTTGCTTTTCTTTCCCAAATTGGCTAAAAAAAAGACCCAAAACTCCTTTTGAAGAAATTCAAAAGCGTAGTTAGCAACCACTGCACGATTACTTTCGACAGTCATCCGAAAACCTCTCTAGTTAATCATACTCTCTTTATCCTTATCTTCTATTACACTGACTAAATTCGTTTGGCTAAAATCTATAAAATACTATCACCCGTCAATTTGCAGGAAATGTAAACAATGCCCAAAACTATTAAAATCACTGTATGAAATAAAATACGCATGATCTTAGTCTTTTTACAGCTGAACAAAACCTAAAAGCACCGAAGTTTCGTCCAAATGACAGTTTGAATAAATTTACGTCATACGTTCTACTTTAGTCGTTACTTTACTTCAGTCACACTCGTCAAAATGTCCGAGATTGCACAAGTATTACTGGGAGAAAGGCGATCTCTTTAAACCACGGTTTCACACTTTGCTTAGTTCAGTCCAAATTAGCAAAAATAAAAACCTTATTCACTTGAAAAGATGAGGAAGGGTTATCATCTTACCCCTCGGCGGAGTCAAATAAATGTTTTCAGTTAATGGCTTTGTACTGACATTTCTTCATAAATTCATATAACTCCTGAAAATGACTTCCTTCTGCATCTAGACACACCTCCATCACTTTCAGGAGTGTCTCCCAGGGAAGTTTCGTCCATCCACCACCGTGAAGCTTTCGTTTTAAGCGGTCCCACGAAATCTTGTCGAGATTTACAGCTGCTGGAATCTCCTCTTGTGGAGAAGCCTGGGACTGAGCCTGCGACGCAAGCGGTTCAGACGCGAATTTCTTGGAAGGGGTTGCACCACTGTCTGTCCTGCCAGCTGTTCGCTTGCTTCCCTTTTCACAGAAATTGTCGTGTTGGTTCAAACGCTGCTTGCAGTTCTTGATTCGGTCAATCAGGGACTGCAGCTCGTTAGTCACGCGCTGTGAGGGATCTTCGCAGATTCTGTCACGGGCAGAATCCAGTTCGCAATGGAGCTCGTCCATCAGTGACTCCAGAGGTACCAGCACGTTCCTGTTGTAGTTTGTTAAAGCATCTTCCACTGATATCGTACCTCGATCTGGATTTCCTCTGACAGAGCAAGATCTAGCGAAGCTTTCCCCCAAAGCCTCCATCAAGTCGTCCATTTCCTTGAGTTTTTCTCTCTTCGCTGGGCTGTCACAAACTTCGGATTCGAGGTCACCCTTCCACACCCAGATTCCATGCTTTTGCAGGATCTTTCGGGACTCATCCTGCGGGGTTTGGCCCTGTGTAAAGCCTGTACTAAACATGTTTTCAATCTCGTTTAGTACAGTTCCTGCAACCTCAAGAGAGTTCCTTTGGTTTGTTAGCGCCCTGTAGAGCATTGACTTCTTCCACGTGTCGGAACTCAAAGGTTCCACTCTAGTGCCAGTCTTCACCGTGATTGTGTCGGCATCCAACACAAGAGCACACGGTATCTTCAGCTCTGCAGATGCTTTGTAGGCTTTCATCGCGTTTCCACATCCTCCAAGTGCAAGTATGTCCCACCGATCCAGTTTAAGAGCTTCCATGGTTTGCGGTTTAGAAAGCAAGCCTTTGCTGTCTTGTTTGTCACGTGCTTTCTTTGACATGTGGTGCCTCATCGCTGACAGGACAAGCTTGTCCGATTCACCCTCCACGAAGTAGACCCCACTCGCGAAAAACATTTTGCGCATGTCTGGACGCATCAGCTCACCGATTATTTCTTTGCTCAAGGTGACGTTTGGTTGTGTCAAGGTCTCCGATGACGGACAGACTTCCATTGGGATAGCCTGTGGCTGCTCTTCTCCTGTAAACTCGACTTTCAATTTGAACGCGGTGAATCCTCTGCCCGTTGAAGCCATGTGGTACAGGGAACGCAGAGAATTGTGGTTGATTAACTCCGCAGAGTGGGTGATCACCACACAAACCGGGTCTGGATACTGTAGAGTCTCGATCCAGCACCTCAGCTGGGCCTGCTGAGAGGGGTGGAGAGAGTGCCCTGGTTCATCCAGGAAAACAGTATCACCTCCTGACAGGTGGATGGCACACAACACCATCAGTACCTCCATCTCTCCTCCGCTCAGTTCTGATAAGAGCATTCTTTGCGTGTATGATGACTCTTCATTGTGCAGCGTTCGTGTCAGAACAACATGCAAGTCCCCGCACCAGGAGGGTGCATTTCGCATCATTTCATGTGCGATGTCACTCAAATTGTGACCTAGCTCATACAGCGCAGCTCTGTCTTTGGCATCAAGTTTTTTCAGAACTCTTTTAACTTTCTTGGCCTCTTTCTCGTTGCTTGGCACTGCACCCTCCTTCTTTTGCAGAACCTGGATTTTTCCGCCACAAAATAACTTCATGCCATCTTTCACTTTCTTGAACTGCTGTTGTATTAATACATCTTCACTGTGTAAAGCAGAAACACAAGAGTTATTTAAACTAAGTATATAATGTATAATTTATACACTAGTAGAGCATATGCATGAAAGGTTCGTAAAATAACTGTGAGAAAACTACACTTAGTGTTCCATTTCAGTTATTTTTGTTCACACGATACCCAAAACCGTTCTGGAAACGGTTTTGAAGCGATCTCGGTTAACGCGTTCGATGTCCGTGTGAACGACGCATGCGTTTTTAGAACCGCTTCACTTTGGAACGGTTAAAGATGTGAGCTCGGAACGGTTCTGAGCTTGGATCGTTCCTGGATCACTAACTTCTTTCTCGATCTTTACATTACAATCTTCTTGTCCGGTGAAGGAATACTGCAAAGCTGATTTCCAGCACAGCCCGAAAAGCACCGTCTCTTTTTGTAAAAACATATCCGGTGTTCTTGGAGACTCTTCTTCTTTGTCTTAATAACTTGAGGCTTAACAGAGTCAAAACGGACAAACCGTCGGCCGTGTTTGCGGCGTTTCTAGAACGCATTATAAAATTTCGTGAATGCACCTTCGCTTGAATGGGGACAAAATGTATTTCCTGCAAAGAGGTCAATCTACCGTCTAAATACAATACAATAAATTCTATTTACACATGGGATTAAAACGATGGCGCTCGTGGAGTTGTGCCGTAGCTCCATGCAAGATCATGTTAGTCTCCATACCATATTTAAATACTACTACTACTACTACTACTAATAATAATAGTAATAATAATAATAATAATAATAATAATAATAATAATAATAATAAATAAGAACTAGAATAGTGCATTATTTTTTATTGAGGGTTACACTTATATCTGAAAAGATCACATACCGACATACTCATGGCCCTCAGCAAAAAAGGAAACTAAACAAAAGTTAAAAGCAAACAGTCCCCCCCCCCCCTCCCCCTTACCCAAGATCGTATTACAAGCGTCCAGTCACGAGCACGGCAAAGAAGGGGTGAGACAGGGCGACCTAACACGTGATGGGCATAAATATGTGAGCTGAAAACTAGCAAATCAGTTACTGGTAGATGAGCCGACTTGCTTCTGACACTGAAGTTTTAGTGCAGAGCACGCGAGTTTCTCCCCGAATATGTCGAAATTGCCCCGTAACAGTATGGCTCAGAATGTTGAAACTCGTACTCCGAAATTTATAAATCAAAATGTGATCATACACGCGTTGCAGTGCCACTATTGGCTGTCCATCATTGGATTTAATAATGGTTTGATGCTCGAGGGGAAACGTGAACTTCGAGGAAACAGATACTGTCCAAGGACAAATATCCGTGTTTATGACCCATCAAATATTTCCTCCCGTGCGTGATTGGTGGAATCGTGACACGTGACCGAATAACCTCCGCCTGGCGAGCTATCGCTGTTTAGAGACAATATCCAAACGCAGTTTTGTATATGACCACCGAGGAGGACATCAATTCGTTTGTCGAAAAAGCAGTTCTAGAAAGCACCAAAAAGCTTCATAGTCCTTGCGCCATTAATTGCGCTGCGAGAGGAAATAGTTGAAGGATAACAGAGACAATAAACTACTTTTGGCTTCGGAAATATGCACGGATAATTGTCCTTGAACATTATCTGTTCCTCGAAGCTCACAGTTGCCCTCGAGCTTCGCTCTCGCGCAACTGTTCGCTTCTCGGAACAGATAATATCCTCGGACAATTATCCGTGCATATTTCCTCGCCAAAAGTAGTTTGTTGTTTATATATCTGATCGTAGTTTATTGTCTTTATTATCCTTCTAACAGCAAAAAGTAATGGCACGGGGATTGTGAAGCTTTTTAATGCTTTCTGGAACTGCTTTTTCGGCCAATGAATTGATGTCCTCCTCTGTAGCCATATAGTAATGTTTTAGTGACTACATAAATAAAACTGTGTTCGGATATTGTCAATCAACAGGGTTATCGAATAATATCGTCCGCTCGGTCACGTGTCACGATTCAACCAATTACGTGCGAGAGGAAATATTTCACGGATCATAAAAGGCCATACCTCAGTTTGGACTTGATCAGGAGTTGCTCCACCGAATGCAAGGTGACATAGTGCTCATCATGTTCTAGTGCTACATTTCTCATCTGTGGAAGTATACAATTTACTGTGCTCTTTTGGAGACAGACTTTTGCTGAGAACTGCAAAAAGGTTCTCTTGTTCATCGGTGCGATAGAATCCTGTCCACCTTGGTTTAGCTTCGTCATACATTTTGAATAGATAATCCCCCAGTCTGTAGACTGCAGCATGTCAAGCAGCCTTTCGTCACCAACCACCCACCCAGTATACCCTTCTCTCCAATCACAATAAGCCAATTGTTCTTTGGGTGCATCTCCAGACGTCACGATTACTTTGAGATTCTCGTGACTGGTTCCAAACAAGCCTTGAATAGCCTCATTAAGGGGTGCATATGCAGAAGAGGGCAAATGTAAATCTGAAGAACAAAATAGAAAGGAGCAGATGAGACTTCCATCAGCGATATTCATATCAGTTTCAAAACTTAATATACACTTCAAAAGGAAGCGTAAAAGTACATGTAAAATACACTATAGGGCCCAATTATTGTTTTAGGTTTTGTGGCATTATCACAAATAATGATGTAAATGCTCTATTATGAGTATTATTTTTTGGACAAAAAAAAAAAAAAATCGTAAAACACTCGTGTCTAATATAATAAAAAGAAAATTACGCGGCGGCTTGAAGATATGGATTTTATTTTCTCGTGGTAAAAACCATATTTTACCACTCGAAAATAAAATTTCCTTTCTTCGCGCCGCCGTGTAATATCCTCTCTCTCTCTCTCTCTCTCTCTCTCTCTCTATATATATATATATATATATATGCATTGCTTTGTTTAAAAAATCGGCCCATTGGCTTCAATCCATTTGATCACTGCTCGCTTTTAGCGTAAACCGCTTGGACAAAGCAGTTAAAATTTTCTGCCTCCTTGTTTCTAAGTGGCACTTAGGGGGAGGGGGACCAATTCCGCGGAGGGGGGACCATATCCGCGGGGGGCTGTCGTACCGATATCATGTAAACACCCCCCGAAAGTGTTCAAAATATACTTGTCACGTGAATGCAAATATAATGGTCTTGTCAAGAATATTCTACTGCTCTGCGGCAATAGTGTACTTCAAAACCTATGGTCTCTTGACTGCCTCGGAATTAATGATTGGTTGCTCACCAGGCGAGTGTCGGATGATGAACTGTACTCCTTCCATGTGGCCAAAAACTTCACACAAAGTATTGCAAATCTCTGTCTGCTCCTCCTCAGCGTAACTGGTTACAGGCAGCCAAGCATCCTCCTTGCTGTAGTGAAAAATAAACAAAAAGTTTGCACATGCAACTTTGCTCATATATGAGGCCTGCATCTACAATGCTACATCTACAAGTTTTGCTCATAAAACACTGTCGTTAAACATAAGCTCGGGCAAGCAACAGGAAAAAACCATAGCTGCACCCACAGGAATAGTACACACTTTTATATTCTGAGGCTCTTCTTCAATCATAACAACACACCAAGTTTAGTGACTAAATTACCCTAAAGGAAGTACTGCAGAATCATTGTAACAACCATTTTGTGTCGATCCAGGCTCTTCACACGGACCTCGCTTGATGGTATAATAAATCAGCTGGGCCCGGTTTTTCAAAGCACGATTAGGCTAATCCTGGATTAGGTCTAAACTTTCATGTCATTTATATGCCTGAAAATGTGAAGGTTTCGTCAACAACAACTTCTTTTATGCGTTTTTAAGCTGGAACAAGCTTTTTAATCCATCTTCGAGCAAAAGTGTGCAGTTTGTTGGCAGAGGGGTCGAGAGAAAGAATTTCGTTAATCCTGGATTAGCTTAATCGGCTTTCGAAAAACCGGGCACTGAACGATAACAACCAAGCGAAACTCTTGAGGTGGAATGAAAACACACAAACAAGTGTTAAATACTCACACATCAATGGAGTATTTCAGGTCATGAACATTCTTCTGAGCGCAGGCCTTCAATACCACGTCAGGGCCTTTACGCCGAGGTTTTTCTTTGCAATCTGACAAAGCCAACCCTGTGATCTCCAGCAACTTTGGGAACAACTTGTTGGTGACTTCAACAACCAGAGAAGTCACACAAGGACTGTTAAACGCTATTCGACTACTGTTATTTAGGTTATGTCGAAGCGTGCAATAGTTGCTATCGCGATCACTCAACAAAGATAAATTACTCATCACATTCAAAGTTCTTTCAGGCAAGCCAAGCTGTAGATTTCTCCCAAGCTGCGCTATTCCCTCAGCGCTTACCGAGTCGTAATTCCCACGGAACTTCTCACGAGCCTGATTATAAATCTTAGCCACAAAATATTGTGTTAAATAATAAACAAGATCAATCACATCAGCCATCAAAAATAGGACCCTGAGCTCTGAGAACAATTCGACTTCAACTTTGTTGAACTTGGCATCAATTTCCATGAGAGAGCTTACATTTAGATTCCGAATCTTTGATTCCGTAACATAAAGTGGTTCGCTCAATTCTCTGTTTTGTAGAACTAATTTACGACGTGGTTGCTGTGTAATCAGAATCGTTTGTTCTTGGCTGAGAATTTGATTCACAAGATGGTGAATACACTTTATGATATTTGTTTTTCCTGATCCATTTGGTCCAACAATAAGTGTATTTCCAATGGTCAGGTCCAGATGAACATTCTCCAAGTTATAGAAGTTGTTGATTCTGACTTCTGTAAACTTCATGTTAAACCAACCTGTTGAGAAAAACAAATATATGTACGTATTTACCCCGTCCTTCCCTAAAAGCAAGCAAGCAAACAAAATAATGTGAATCTTCGGTTCCACCTTCTAGTCCTGTCTAAGTTCTTGTCAGACAAATAATCGATTCTGTATAATCACCAGTTAATTGTCCATAGTTCATCCCTTCATTCCTACTTTTGTTGCTAATAACAAGGCAGAGGATTTCTGAAAAACACGGGGCGGTTTTTGTGTGTGCTACTCTTGGAATGCGTTACCCTGCTAACAGAGCCTCTGAGCCCGGGGGGGGGGGGGGGGGGGTACTCAAAGGACTTTTTTACGGGGAGGCTCCGCCCGGACTGACAACCCCTTACCCTTTAAAATACCATCCTGGGGGCAAAATCGGGACCCTTTTATATAACTCCAGTACAAATGCACCCCTTTTTTATACCTTTCATGCGTCCGGCAGACGATTCCACGGCAGGGTGCTTCCCTCTTTTAACAAGGCGGAGTTTCCGGTCTTCCGCCGTTTTTTTTCCCCGGTTTTTCCTGGAGTTTTTCGTACCCCTTTAAAATACCAAAATTATTTCCTCACTCCACCCTTTTTATTGACCCTTTAAAATACCTAAAAGACGTCATTTTCCTATACCCTTTTTTATACCTCGATCGTAAAAATACACCCCTTTCGGGCGGAGCCTCCCCGTATAGCCGATCATAGGGAGTACCCCCCCCCCCCCCCCCGGGCCTCTGAGTAAACGTCGGAAACTCTGCAACCAATAACCAACAACCAACTCTGCCAACAACCAACAACCCTTGCGCGAGATGGCATGATGCAATATTTTGTCTGCACTACTTGCTCCCGATAAAGCTGAGAAACTTACATCAATATTGATCAAGAGTGTAAAACTCACTACTCTGACCCTACAACGGAGCAGCCCTGACCATAAGGTGAGACAAGTGGAGTAAAGTCGCCTGCTGCCAAGCCGCGTCTCGTCAAGGCTGCAGAAAGTTTCTTGTTTTCTGGAGAAGCAAAGGCAGGAAATGATTTCTGTACTGTGGACACGAAGATGCTGTCAAACCTATATGTCCATGGTTTCAACATAGCCTCTTGTGGGTCACAGATGACGGTTGTTGTCAGTCATCCAAATGGACATGTTAATATTGTAAGAAGCCAATTCCACAAACAAATTCCACTCTCGCAATACGATCCTGAAGGGAAAGAATGCTCGCAGTCTATGGATGAGGAAGTACATACTTAAATTTTCACTTGTTCAGCGGCTTGCTCCATCGGGAAACCCCCGAAAATAGAAACCAATCAAAATCTGATATGCACATGACGTAATGGTATAAGCGTAAGAACCAATCAGGAAAATTTCCGTACAGTCCAGCCCGGAACACGATTACCAAGACTGGTAGCACGCTCTCCATGTAACATTTACGAAAAATCATACACTCAAGTACATTTTGGGCAATATCTTAACGTCCTCAAGAGTTACGGAACTAATTTTTGCACTGAAGCTAGAATACTAGTATATGTTGAGAATGATGTGGAAACCTTTTAGTAAAGTTGTTTAGGATTCTTTAAACCTGGACGTAATCTCTAATCAAAGCAGCGGTGCCGCTCAAAGCTCGCCCATTCTTGTTGGTCGATAGGGTTCACATGGTTTTTGTTTAAAATTTTATTTTGCTTTTATAGTTAGTGAGGCATTATTCATATAACAGAATCTGCTCAAAATTGTGCAGAAAGCACTCTTTAGTTGAACCCAGAAACTTCCAAAGAAGAATCTTTTTGTACATTGGACACCTAGATTAGGTTCACTATGTTTCAACTGTTCCATTGGTGACAAATAATTGTGTTCAAAGCCAGGATTGCAGTCATGATGCTGTAAATAGTGCAGTACAAAATAATATAAATCAAAATGATAATACTGTTTGTGCAGTTAGTTGCTCAAACAAGAAAGATTGTGATTCTTCAGCTGTTGAGGAGTGAAAAGCTTATTTGAGAGATTATAAAAGAAAGCAAAGAATGGATCAACAATATCTTGCTAAAGATAAGCTAATGAGAATGCACATGAAACAGAAAAAGTAATCCCAAAGTAAAACAAAAAGAAGATAAAGCTAAGAAAATATACAGAGAAGCAAACCCAGATTATGTGAAAGAAAAAGAGAGACAGGCCAAAAAAGGAAAAGGACCCAGATTTTGTTAAAGAAAAAGAGACAAGCCAAAAAAATACAAAGGCAAAAAAATCCACAATTAGTGAGACTAAAAGAAAAACAGACGAAGCAAAAACAAAGAGTAAACAAATTAAAAACCATTGAGGGTCTTATTAAGCAACTTCATGAAAATATTAAATGTGGACCTGAGTTATGTGTACTTGCTGTGATCAACTTTGGTACAAAGCTGGTGTGATTAGATGTCATGAACATTCATTCAACTCAGATCTTAATGCATCAATCAAACTTTGTATCACTGGGGAAGAAAGTGTGAACAATTCTGAATGGATTTGTAGAACTTGTCATCAAAACATCAAAGCTGGTAAGATGCCAAGTTGTGCAAAGGCCAATAAAATGACATTCCCACATAAGCCACATAAAGCCTTAATTTTTATGTTTCGTATTTGGCCGCTGCTTACACAGATAAACATATTTGCAAACCTTAATCTTGCTCTTATTTACAAGCTTTACGTGCCTCGTTAGACAGTGATTGGCACGGGTTTCATGCCTTTTACAACATTCGGCAAGAGCAGACGACTTGGGAACAAATTTACTTATGTAGCGACGTACCTTACGCCGCACGTGTTTGCTCTTTCGCAAAAGCCTTCGAACTTTGCGTAATGGAATACGCGACGGTTCTTTTCTCTCGCTTCCGATTAGTTTTACCCTTCCACGTAAAATGTTAACGCGACCTTCCGTCAAGCACTTCACGTTCAGATGTTTCTACCGCAACACAATCCTTGCCATTCGATCTGGCGACGTGATAGCTTGTGTCAATCACAGCTGTAGAAGCACCCTCGTTTAACGCCTGGTCTTTGTTTACAAAACAGCACAATGTCTGCGTTTCATGATCACAGCATTTCATTAATTTCAGTGTCGCTCAATCGCGGTATATTTTCGTAATCACAGCACAATCCCTACATTCGTAGAAACACCCAGGCCTAATGGCCAAACAAACTTCGAATGCTTGACAACCATGACAAACAAGAAATTCCACATGAAGCTTCGACGTCTTCTGTTTTAACGAACTGCGTAACACGACCATGCCCAAATTTGGAAACTGACAAGTTCCTTCTTTGGAAATTCCTTATTTGGAAGTCCATTGTTGACACAGAAGCCTGGAAGGACAGCGTGACAACTTCAAGCTCGCCTTCACTTCGTGAGGCGAGCTTAAAAATCATGTGAATTTTAGATGTAACGCGTAACACTTTGCGACCATACGGAGAAGTAAAACATGGATTGCAGCCACAAAAAAACTACTAACGAAGGCCCCGTTGGCAGGAATTCTTGAAAAATGTACTATAAATGAACTAGCAAAGTTACAATGTTCTTTCTGTCTTTGTAACTCCGTAACACTAACTTTTGTCCTTGCTACCCTCGTGTAACGCTTGTGTAACGCTCCTATGTTTCGACGGGCGCTTTCGACACATTCGAAGTAGTAAAAAACTCTTTAAACAAGCTATGAAGGAAATATTTCACACACTAAACACAGCTGTCAAGATGTAACTATTACCGAAAGATCAGTTTTCAGCTGTCTTTTGTAAGCGAGAAATAAGGGTATGCGTCAGAATAACATAAACATCAAGTTTCATTTTCGCGGAAATGGCGTACGTAAACAAAGCCTTGTGTTCGGCGATATCTCGCCTTCTGTTTATTCTAAACTTTCCGATTCTGTATAATCGTACAATACCTCAATCCAGTTGTTTTTTTTTCGAAGAGTCTTCGAAGTTTGCGTAAAGGAATATGCAACGGTTCTCTGGTCGAGTCGCTTCTGAATATAAATCGACTTTTTTTACCCTCACCACTCCGTTTAAATAGTAACGCGAGCGTTCGTCAAACATTTCAAGTTCACAAGCTGCTGTTGCACCCTCATTCAGTGGCTGGTTTTCGTTTAAAAACAACGCAATGGCTGCACTTTATGATAACAGTATAGCCATACAGTTTGACTATTAATTTCAGTGTCGTGTCCGCGTTCAACGGCGTTATATTTTCGTGCCTTGATAATCACAATGTAATCTACATTCGCGGAAACTTTAGGCTCAGTGGTCAAACAAACTTCGAATGCATGACCACCAGACAAATGACAACGAGTTCCAGAAAAGTTCCCGCACAAAAACGTACTTGGAGAACTGCTATTATAACGTATAACACGATCAAGCCCAGATTTGGAATTGACAAGTTTCTTATTTGGAAGTTCATTGTTGACACAGAAGGCTGGAAGGACACCGCGACTGCTTTAAGCTCGCCCCACTTCGTGGGCGACCTTAAAAATGACTTAAAAACTTCTAAAATTGACTAAGAAGCAACAAAATGTGATAATTACTTCAAATTTGACCAATTATAGTGGTTTGAGTAACATATAGAAAATCTCGTGAAATTTCCCAATGTTACACAAATGTTCATAGAGATTGTGCTACAAGTCCAACGCTAAAACACACTTTTCCTTTCGAGCAACGAAAGGGAAGGCTGTACACAGGCGAGGATCATAAAGACAATAAACTACTTTTGTCGAGAAAGTATGCACGGATATTTGTGCTATTTGTCCGAGGATATTATCTGTTCCGAGAAGTGTTCTATATTTAAAGTGCACATAAGCCTTCAGAGGATACATTTTTATACGAAATTAGGAAGTAATCTAAGCAACTTATGCCCAAAAGAAAGCCCTTCCGAAGCGTTCTTATATTTTTTTTCGCCCGGTAAACATGCGAAAAAGTGCCATTTTGACTTCCGGTTTAGATTTGTCCGCGTAAGATGATTGATCAAGGGCCTGGGCTGTGACGTCAGAGGAGTGGCGTCTCGACTCGTCCGAACAGAGTTTTCACCGGTTTTACTCCGAAATGCCTTATAGATGTGTTGTTGGAGGCTGCTCCTGGGAGCCAGATCATAAGCAAGGATTCGCATTTTATATGATTCAGTTTCCGAATGACCAAAGAGGTGAAGCGAGGAAGCGAAAGAGAAATGGTCCAGTTTGTCAAGGCCAAACGTGTGAAATGGGAGCTGACGATCAATTCCGGTTCTGCTCAGCTTATTTCAAACCAGATGATTTTGACATTGCATGGAATTGACAATAACGAATTGCACAATCTCGACTTGGACCTGGTAAAGGACAATCTCGGTATTGTAGTACAAAGTTGATAAGAAGGGGAAAGATTGACCGAGTAATCGTCGGGTCCCACAATTTGTCGACGGGTAGTAATAAGTAATTATATTTAATCCAAAATATATTCAGCTGTGGAAAGTTTGTTACCTTTTCTATCGTAGGTATCGAATATCAAATGAGCAAACCATCGCGTTCGCCGGAGGTTTATGGTCGATGAGGTCAACACTGCGACACTGCAATTCATGTTTGAAACCGAACGAAAGATGGTTTTTCGGCTAGATTTTTCTAGGGCTATAGTCGACCGTGTGCCGGATTTGTGGCACATATTTACTCAAACAACTTGGTTTCCACATCGCCGAAGTTAGACGACGGCCGCAGAAGTTGGAAATTTTTGGCAAACTCCGAAAGGAGTCGTTCTGACTGTTGACAGTCGCCTGTTGATACACCGCGGCGAAAGCAAAATCCTCCAAACGGTGAAGAAGGGCGCCACAAACCGCAATTAAAGTGTAATACTTTATTGTCTACCCGTACAGGGAAGTTTAGAATGACTGTTTTTGTACATTCCAGGAGTTTTCAGAAGAGCCGCGCTCTCTCGAAGTCAAATATAACTGACCGTGGTCAACTGCCGTGACGAATTACGCAACTGCTCTCAGTCGAAATCCCGAGCGAGAGTTATCGTGAGACATCCGCAGAATCTCAATGCTTGTGAATGCCGATGCTGCCGTAGCACATCAACATTGCAATTCCCACACGAACACCTAAAATATGAGTAAAACACAGAGAAGCAATTACAGATGTACCACGTAAACAAATCCAAAACTCGGACATATTTTACGCTTACCAACTACTGGCTCCAAAATGTTCTTCCGAGCGATCTTGCAGTGTTATGGTTCTTGTTCTTTTCCCTCCCTTTCCTTTCTGTTACGCTTCATGCCATTCTTGGTCAGCAAGTAGCTCTTGTCAGCGCACGGGTTGGACTTCATAGTGGATATCGTACAGTATACACGCGGAATCAATGTAATATAGTTCAGATATCAGATATACCGCTTTCTTCATCGCTTCTAGAGCTCGCCATTGCCGTAAGAGTCCAAAAACACGGGTAAACAGCGAGAAAAACGTACACAAACCTGATAAATAAGAGCTATGAAGAGGTGCCGAGCCGAAACGCGCCACTCCTCTGACGTCACAGGTCCCAGTCTCCTACATTGCGCGGTCTTTTTATATTTCCGATTTCAAACGCGTGAAAAAAATATAAGAACGCTTCGGAAAGGCTTTCTTTTGGGCATAAGTTGCTTAGATTACTTCCTAGTTTCGTATAAAAATGTATCCTCTGAAGGCTTATGTGCACTTTAAGAAATATATAACACGTCACCGTGAAATGTAGCCTCATCTAAACACGCGGGAAGTTGGGAGAACACGAGAGTAGCGTAAGGAAACCACGAGGCCGCCTATATTTCACGGGAACGCGTTTAGTTTCTTTTATCCCCGAACGAAGTGAGGGAAATATTTACGACGCTATTGCATCATAGTCGGCTCATTTGAAGACTCCAAGCGCGTCGCCATCTCGAAATCTAATGTTCGTGTGTTTGTTTGTGTGTTTGTGTGTTTGTGCGATGCGACCTTTTTAGGCCAGGTGCCTAAGGCAATGTCCAAATAAGGCTATCGACGCGTCACCGCCATGTTTTTAAGAAAGATTTGAACAAAGCAATAATTGTACGTAACTGCGCTCACGAAAATGAATTTGAAAACTAGAAAACTTGAAACAGAACGGTCTCGCGAAGTTCGTCTTCAAAAGAGAAGGGAACAGGCACTTCAAGAGCAAAAGCGGACCGAAGAAAAGACTCCGCAGAGAAAACAGCGCATGAATGCCGATCGAAAGCGACATGAAGAGAAGCGGGTAACACAGACAACTCCGCAAAGAGAACAGCGCTTGAAAGCGAATCGAGACCTTCAGGAGAAAAAGCGGGCCGAAAAGAAGACTCCGCAAAGACAACAGCGCATGAATGCCGACCAAAAGCGACATGAACAGAAGCGGGTAACACAGACAACTCCGCAAAGGGAACAGCGCTTGAAAGGAAATCGGGAGCTTCAGACGCCGTTTTGTGTTAAACTCAGATACTTATTTAGAAAGGACAAGCAACAAAGGTTAGTCAGTGGAAATCGAACAATCACCGTGACAAATATATTCTATCCCGTATAGATTGTAACTCGGTCACTTCAAGAATGTATTAAAATCTTTATGCTGATCATTTTCCTTCGAAGTATTGTTTTACTACGCTTCTGTCGCCAGTTTCGGCTACCGTATTTGCTCAGAGCAATCGGAACTTGGAGCCTTGAATGATTTAGTCAGATGTCTTATTTTTCTGTAATCTGACACGCGGTGATTGCAGCGAGAATCGTTCACAAGCCCTTAGAAGTATTACTGGGTCTGAAGCCCGTGTATAATTTGAAGTAAACTGTTCAAGTTTTGCTTTGATTCTGGGAGAAATCTTGCTGTTTTGAGTGGGTTCACATGCAAAACAATTCGAGCCTATTAAATATGCATGCCTGAGTCTGGTGAATGCCTTCCAGAGTAAAATCAAATCGCACAGGAAGCCTATTTAATTGTACTGCCTATGAATTCAAAATTAGAAAATCAGTGTTCCTTTTTTACCAATTTCAAACTTTGAGTATTAAATTTTGAGAACGTGCTTGGCAGACTGTATGAATTAATTTGACGTGCCGACCGTGGGAAATACGTACTTCGTCACGCAATCGATTCTTTTTTCAACGCAAAAGTATAACACACCATTCTTTTTCTCCTTCCTTTGCGTGTAGCACTTGAGTTCGAAGAAAAGATTGAGACGTCATTTCGGTAAAACAAAGGCTACTCTTGTTGGGAGTTACCAAAGTAAAAGTCCCATCAATGGCAGAGTGAGGGGGTTTCTACGATTATCGTATTTCTAGTAAAATAATTAGTCAAGTAAAATACATCGCGTATCGCGTCTACGTGTAATATATAAACAATAAACTACTTTGGCGAGGAAATACGCACGGATAATTGTCCTTGGACAATTATCCGTGCATATTTCCGAAGCCAAAAGTAGTTTATTGTCTTTAGTATCCTTCAACTGTTTTCCTCTCGCAGCGCAAATAACGGCGCAAGGACTGTGAAGCTTTTTGGTGCTTTCTGGAACTGCTTTTTCGACCAATAAATTGATGTCCTCCTCGGTAGTCATCTCGTAATGGTTTTTTGTGATTAATATATGAAACTGTGTTCGGATATTTTCAATAAACAGCGATAGTTCGCCACTGGCGGGGTTATTCGCTGATAACGTCCGCTTACGAGCGGACGTTATTCGGTCACGTGTCACGATCCCACCAATCCCGCGCGGGAGGAAACATTTGATGGGTTATAAACTCTCATTTTACACGGTTACTTAGCCAATCAGAACGCGCGTAGTATCAGTTATTTTATAATAAGATATCTGAGGTCTCTGAGGCTTGAAAGGGAAATCATAGACCAGGTCCGTTGTCAAAAGGTTGTCATCACAGTAACTATAAAATGTATGGATCAGACGGATGGGCGGTCGGGACGAAAATGCCTCGCGGAGGTGGTCGTTTATACCACGTTTATACGTTGGCGGAACTACTTTGTGTGTCATTGTTTGTCAGTCTCCATTACTTGGCATTCTTTCCATAATAGACTTTATTATATGGCTCACCAGTCCATGATGGAAATGGAGCATTTTGATTGGTTCGTTAGAGGTCCAAATTTTCTTGTACGGACCCGGCAGATGGACCCGCCGCTACGTCACAGTTTCATTTGTTTGTCAAAAGTTTCACACACGAGGTTGTGCAGTTCTTTGAACCAAAGCGGTGCAACAAGAATTTGTAAAGGAGATAAGTCCATTTCACGGGGAAAACGTTCAGCTTACAAGCTTATAATGTGTTTAGTAAGAAATGATATGTACTTAGGATTATAATAGTTTATATACAGTGGACTTAATCTTCAAAGGACTGTAATTACTTTCTAATTCCATCTACTTCAGTATAAAATAAGAAATGATATGCATTTAATATGTAGTATTTAATATTTAATATGTAGTTTACAATATGCTTAGTTCAACCTACTCTTTATAGGAATGTTAGTTCTGTTGTTGTTGCTGGTTTATATTTAATTTAATTTAATTTAATTTGCTATTTGTTATTGTAATTGTATTTGCTGAGTGCGTCACCTCTTCGATGAAACATTTAATTCTCTGTTGACCCCAAGCCATTTAAGCCACTGGCTTTGGCCCTACTTCTTTATGTAAATCTTTGTGTGTCATCTAATGAATAAATGAAATGAAAATGAGAGGAAGATTCGACCTGTATTGTCGGTGTTTGTGGCATCGTGAACGGCAGATTAGCTCGTTGTCTAAAAACTCGGATGGTTTAACGTGGAAGGAAAACAAAGTGATCGGCCCAAGAATGTGAACAGCTACCGTGAACGAATCTGAGAAGATACAATGTTTGTCGGACACTGTTTTGTGATCGTGGCGCCGCCAGCAGTAGCTGTGCTGTAAAACACTGCAAGTATGGATTTCACAATGAATGAAAGCCGTTTCATTTCAAAATTATCCAAGATTTTACGGAGTTTATGTTTATCTTTACTGTGATGGACAAATACTCTACGAGAATTAAGCCGTCGAGAGATCGGTAAGTTTTGATTTTTACGGGAGGCCATTGAGATATTGAATTTTCTTCAGCCTTGAATGTTTTCTTTAAGTGCCTGTGTGATGATAAATGCATTCGAAAAAATAGAATTACGTTTACTGTTTTGAGCTGCAAAGCACCTGTTTATTTTCAAACAAGGAAAACTTGAAAAGTCGAAAGAAAGCTAAACTTTCACGTTTGTCATTGTGACGGGTTTACTGAGTGACTTTGTCGCTGTAGATACGGCTTGCACTTAAAAATCGTATTCAACTCAAATCATACAGTAAATTAGCTGCTTCTTTCTCTCAAGTATTTCGAGTTGAGGAAATTGGAGAGCTACATCACTACGAATCAATTTTTAAATAGTTGAAACACAGGCGGCCCAAGCTGATTGACTGTGTGACGTCACGGTCGGGTTTTATAAGCAAATGTATGGGATATTTTAGTCGATCGATAACTCGAAAAATATTGCGAGAATAAAGCTTAGACTTCCTAACCTTGTTGTTGTGGTGGTTTTCTTGCTGCTGTAGCGATTTCAGCGTGTTTCGCTGAATTTTTCCTCTCTAACAGAAAGAATTTCAAGGTTGGCAACTCGGTCGATCTGGCATCCAGAATGGCTCCAGAAAAGTCTCTCAAATGCGGCCTTTCAACCTCCGTATGGCCACAAAACCCAGACATATATCGAGTTGAATCCTTTTCCCATAAGACTGTCGCAAAAACATTTCGAAAACGCCAGTTGATTCCGAAGAAATTGCCGAAATCGGCCGTCAAAATGGTTTCTGACAAGCCGTGTGACCCACTGGCGTTTAATTTGAATTTCATGTCGAGCTCTGATTCGCTGCCTCTTTCGCATGCTAATCAATTTACCGCGACACAAAGTTTTCCCGCGTTTCATACCGCTGACTCCACCCCACAATGCCTAGCGATGCGCTGGCCATGTGATTGCGTCATTGTTTACAACGTGTGCGGAACCAGATCAAATAAATGATTGTTTTGCAGATGATCCAACTTGCAAAAGATTTTACACGATCGCTTAGAGGAAGATTGAGTCCAGTGATGTTTGAAATAACCAAACGACTGGAGCAAGCGCATCAGGCCTCCAACCCGCGCGAACATCGCGAAGAAGAGCACCGGAAAGCGGGAAGAGATGCGGAGAAGACTTTCGTTGCCGAACTGTATTCAAAGTCCGGTCTAGACAGCTCTTCAGTGTTCTGTGGCCTGAGAATCCCAGACGAATACAGATCCAGGAAGAGAGAGATAGACGTAGTCCTGGTCGCTGGCCATGGAATCTTTTGTATCGAGATCAAGAATTGGAGAGGCCGTGTGACTTGCAGTGAAGATGGATCAACTTGGGTTCAAACGAAGCGAAGACACCTGTCAAAAGAGAAATTTGCGCCTGATCAAATTGAGCACGACAATGCTGTCGCGGAGATAAAGAAGAAAGCCGTGTTACTCAGAGATCACCTTTGTCGAAGTCAAGTGTTCATATCAGAAAAGTTGATTCAAAGCCGAGTTGTCTTTGTAAACAAAAACATTGAACTGGACGAGAAGATCGCGAACGATCTCTCAGTGGTGAGGCCGGAAGACTGCGAGGCGTTTATCGCTAGTTTCCATCGGAGTTACTTAGCTTCTTTACAAGAAGCAGTTGTGCCTTCTTTGTTCACAAGGCAGTTGTCCTTTTCGCAAATGAACCAAGCAAGAACTGCGCTCGCCTCCATTGGCACATGGGACGTTGTGGAGCTTCACGGTGGCAAAAGACTTTATGGCGACTTCAGAGATTGCCAGGGCGTCTCGTTGGACCGCCAGAAGACCGAGGCTTTAGAGTTTTCGCATCAGAGAAGTCGTGCATTTGGGTTGATCTGGGCTGTAGTCGGTTACTCTCCAATGGTGTCTGTGTCACTGCTAGAGAGGGGAGGGACGGGGTGGCTTTGGAACAGCTATGTTGCTTCGGTCAAGATTCCGTATAACACGGACTTGGTGTTTCGGATCTCTGGTGACGAAGTAGACTCTAAAGTCCCAGTTAATGACATTGATAGGGTTATCATCAGCATCTAGATGGTTTTGGGGATATGGTGTGATGGTCATGAGACCCCACTGTTGTAGGGATAGAAGCTGTCCACTATACACGCTAGCCAATTTTTCCTCGGGAATCTGTCAACATATTATTTTATTGTGCCCAGTGCCTGACATGCAAATGCAACTGGTTGTTGCACAAATCCCTGACAATTTTATACTGTACATATTTACGGAAGCATTGTAAAAAGGAAATGATTGAAGTAATTTTTTTGTGCCCCTTTCAAAGTTGTGCTTTACAAAATGTACTAATGGCACCTACAGGACATGTCAGCTATCTTCAATTTAATGGTTATGTTTAACACAGTGAAACTTCAACTAAATATCATCAGTATTGCAGTGTGAACTGGTGTGCTACAATTTACAGCATTGTTGAAATTTGTGTGTATCAAAAGAAAAGTCTATAATATTGTTTATGTGCTTACCAATAATATTACAGAAGCTGGTTGGCACAACTGGAATCCCAAGCATTTTCCCTGAAATTTATTCTGAGAGTTATGAATGACTTTCTATCAACAGGGTGTTATATAGATTCTGTACTTTTGTGTCTTACTATACTAAACCTGTATAACATTACTGGCATTCTTGTCCAAGTCTCAATTTATTTATAAAATGTCATAAAGACTAAAGAGTGTATAAGAGAGCTTAAGCAGTTTTGTGTAATATGCAAACATGAATCATAGTGAAAATAGGGAAATATACAAAGGGCAGATAACCTATGAATGATCTATACTACTGGTATTTACATGTTCATCACTGAGTACATAGAGGTTTCCTGTGATAAACTCTGTGTTTTATTTTTATTGCTAAAGAAACTCAACTTGTTACCAAGTGGTTTAACAATGGCAACCCAAATGGCTGCTAAAAATTTTTGTTTGAGGTTAGGGACTTTTTTTCATCTCCCAGAAACATGTGCAAACAGTGTGAAGAACTGGGCATTTGATAGCTTGTTCAGATCAGACTACAAATAAAAAGAGGTTATTACACGGGAAGGAGTGCAATACAGCGGAGTATTTTTACGAGACGAGTAAAAATACAGCCGTATTGCATGACTTTTCGTGTAATAAATTGTTTATTATACGACAAATGAAGCAGGGCAAACGTTCTCGCTGCGCGCAAAATGGAACAAAAAAATGATGCGTTTGTAAACGTTGCTTGTGAAAATTGATCACGTAAGCTAATAAACCAGTTGATCTGGTTCCTGACAAGTGCAATGTGCTCCCATCTTTGCACTCGTTTTGGCCTGTATTTGCACTCGAAAATGTGAAGTTGTGTAATAATTATTAATATATCACTACTAATCATACACTTTGTAATATTTTGGTAGAATTTGTTTAGGAGTGAAAGGGATAAGTCATTGCTGAAAATCGAAAACAATCTTAAAACTAGGAAGATTTAGACATCCTTTAAAATCTGCATTTGTTCTTTTAGATGTAAAATCTAATATTTTCAAAGTAACATAAACAAGCCGTGCAACATGTGCTTTATTTCTTTAATGGCAGCTACCTACTGTACTCTAGCTTTTAATTATTCCTTGCATGAAAATTGATCATCGGTCCTCTTGCATTTCTCCAAACCCATGAGAAAAACACCCGCATGGTCTGGTTCTCCCCCTCAGCATTCAGCACACCAGCCTTCAAGCTTTTCCATGCAGCAATAGGACTCAGGAACAGCATCCAGTAGAACACTGTGTCACAGACAAAACTGGGCATGACTCGCCAGAGAACCATGTGAAGCATCCCGTTTAACACCGCCTGATTGGTACTTGTTGCAATTATGCCTGGTAATTGCCTAAAATATTGAAAACAATCATTCATCAACACATCTTAAATCAAATGTCACCTGCAAGCTGCTCTGAACAGTCAAAGAAAGATTTCAACAGAAGCTTCAGACTTTTTTCTAGGCATTTACACTAGGTTACTTCTGCCACTTCAATATTCTTCTCGCAGATGCCACCTGAACACAATTTAGAAAGGAGGTTAAGGCCAGGGGTCTACCCTGCGCACTTGGTTGCAAAGGTCTGGAGCTTAGACAGATGGGGGTGGAGGTGGGGCAGATAGATACAGTTGATATTTTGGACTTCTTCCATCCCCCCTCCCCTCCCCTCCCCCAATGACATTAACCCTTTCACTCCTGAGAGTAATCAAATTCAATATTTTCTCTTTTGTTCTCTCACCAGAGAATCATGATGTAGTGTGGAGAATTTATCACTTGATAGTTTGCTCAGATGAAAGCTGATTGGACTATTAATTCTCACTACACCACTCATACATTATTTTACTTCTGAGATGGATTTCAGGATTGAAAAGGTTAATCAGAAAATTAATCTAGGAACACAGTTTATACTGCACTAACCTCCATCCACCAAGCAAGAGCCACTTGAGTTTTGTACCTTCTGCTAGTGTCATGAGAGCACAATAAATGATGACAACGCTGGCCACCCACTGGTTTAAATGCATCCATGAGAAAGCAAATTGTCCAATCACATAATATGGCACAAGAATCACCTGCACAAAAAACCCCACGTAATCCATAGTGGAAATACCTTCCTGCCAAAATAGAGTGATACATTATAATGAGAGCTATACAATCATGTACCTCGGTCCCAGAGGTTTTCTAAATCTTCCGAATGGCAATGCTGCTCAATTTTCGCCGCTCTGAGGATTTGAAAACCTCTGGGACCACACGTGGTCTTCTCGAATGGCTGGGCAGCAAGTAATAGACATAATGTTAAACTCACATGTGAGTATGGTATTGTGAGTGAGTGTGACCACACCTTGTAAGCGACCACCTAACCTACATGTACAGAAGTGTCAATATTGGTTTCTCAGTCAAATTACAAGTACTGAAACCACCACTGTGCTATCAGATATTGGTTGTGGCTCAAAGTTGGACCACAGGAGATCATATTTTTAGACCCCCTTTTGATGGTGACAAATTCCAGTGACCTGGTTGCTTCGGGAGGTTCCACTGCACATAACTATATGGTAGACAGCAGCTTTGGTCATCGCCACTTAACTGTACCTTGAAAATCCCTGCATCTGTGGATGCATTGTCTGGTTCACTTGCATGCTTTAGCAAGGGGTAAAAAAGTGCCTCGTAGTCAAACAAAAACATGTAGATTATAGTAGCTCGTGGAAACTCTCGCAGGCCCACCAGGTAGAAGATTGAATCAACTGGGTACATAGCCTGGTTGAGAAATATATAATTTATTAGCTGTGGAAGTGAAACAAAGTTTGGCCAACTCAGTCAACTGTCTGACACCAAATACATGCTGTATATAACTGACTGACTACACTGTAGCTGTATGAAAAAAGAATCCTGCACATTTTTGTCTACTGTTAGTACTAACATCATTAGACTATTACTGCAGTATGTCTGCTGTTGATTTGAAATGTCTTAGATCTTAGACTTTTTAATCCATGGGCCTAATTTTTGTACAGAAAACATGTGATTGACACACAGTACTTTAAAGATCAACAAAATATCAGTGGATTTCAATATTGGCAGAAATGCATAACAAATACACTGGGGGAGTTGGTGAGGGTTATTCATTTTTGCTACTTTAAATGATTACACTATATTTTCCTAGCAAAAAAAAAAGTATTTTTGACTTCTTTACTCCTTTGGGACAGCAAATGTTCAAATTGGACAAGATTGCACAAAAAGAAAAAAAAGAAAAAAAGAAAAAAAGGTTAGGCAACTCACAATAAATATTATTTTCTTTATTACTGATAGAAAACCACTGATGGAATCATGCAATCTTACCTTATATTCCCAAAAGTCTGCAGGTGGTTTAACTTCATGTGTACCAATCTTGAGTGTCTCAAGTTCATTCAAGATTACCTTACGGTGATATGACACATTGATACTAAAAGGTGGTTCTTGAAGATCACTCTCAGTTAATGTTACAAGTGCTCGGCCATCAATACCAGCTTCAAAGAAGCGCACATCATAATCTCCCTTGGCCCAGGAGCCCAGACTGCCAACCCACTCTGACACATTTTGAGGTGTCCAGTTTATGATGTGATTTGTCATCAGAGAAACATTTCCTGGTGATGATGTC
This sequence comes from Plumapathes pennacea, assembly GCA_964036295.1. Lineage (NCBI taxonomy): Eukaryota > Metazoa > Cnidaria > Anthozoa > Antipatharia > Myriopathidae > Plumapathes > Plumapathes pennacea. Next base: position 7,449,737 of record OZ038465.1, on the reverse strand, counting down.
AAGCTGAGGAGTTCGTATATAAGCTGCAAGGAAGTCAGAGCACAATATTACAATAAATATATATTATGAAAGCTGCACTAGTTATGCTTCTCAAAGGATCAAATTATACAGGAATAAATCATTCCTTTGGTTATAATGTACAGTGTATGGCACAGCTGCACAGTCCAGTCACAGTGATAAAGACAGTGTTCCAATATAAATTCTGCTGCCAATATTACTGTACAGTGTAGTATAAAGTTAGTTTTGTCGAGCTCATGAGTAAATCTATTAACCCTTTCACTCCTGAGAGCGATCAACTTCATTTTTCTCCTTCAGTTTCTCTCCAGAGATATATGATACAGTATGGAGAATTTGCCACTTGATAGTTCACTCAGACGAAAGCTGATTGGCTAATCAATTCTTACTATATCACTCATACATTTTCTTTTTGGATACTAAGGAGAATTTGTATTCTGAGCGCAGGAGTGAAAGGGTTAAAAAAGCTTGTCAAAAATTTTAACAGTCAAGTTTCAAATGCAGATGAAGTGGATGACGTAGACGGGACCGGACATTGTCCAACCTTAACCCTCATCATACTTACAGATAAATGAAATGGCAGAGAAATGGCTTAAAGATAATTATAAACTGGTCTCAACTCAAAACTTACCAGTGTTATTCCCACAGCAGAAAACATGAATCCTACAGTTTTGAGCCACATATTTCCTTGGTTATCAGGAGCCAAACCTGATCTTCTTTTACTAATCTTTTTGCCATATGCCTCAAACCTGGACATGATCCTTTGGTAGTCACTATTATTTTGAAGTATTGAATGTTGTCGCTGAGAAATTTCGATGGGGAACAGTGAATGTATGGTTTTTCTGTAAATTAAAATATTATAATAAGAAGTTACCAAAATGTTAATTAAGTTGTACTACATATTATTTAAATGATTTATCTGTCTATTAGTATACAGTTTAAGCACTAAATGTCAGGAATATGATTGTAATTCAGTGGGACAAAATGGAAAAAAAAAAAGAAAAAAACTAAAGAAATGCATTTTTAGTGGTTTCCAACAATCCACAAATAATATTAGCAATTAGATTCATCATTAAAATCCAAAGACACTACCAAATTTAAACAGTTGGCAAATTAAAACAACAAAAGAAATTTACTGTCACCCAATGTTTGTAAATCATGATTATTGCTCCAGTAATTATACTGTTCAACTTACTTTGCGGGTTATTGTAGAGTATCATTAATTCTGCACACGGTACTCTACCATTTGGAGATTTGTTTTTACCTAAGAATGATGTTTACACTGGGAAAGCCCTGCCATGGTTGTCTGCACTCTGGACAAGTTGTATTCTTGGACGATATCCACCAACGTGCGAGACAAAGTCTACAGAAGCTGTGTCCACAGTTCAGAGTGGTGGGATCCACCATCAGCTCATAACAACAGCTGCATTGAAAATCCTGTTCTGTTGGCCCAGAACTTGCCATAATTGCTTCCTCTTCTTCCATGGTGATATAAAATACGTTCCGTTCTTTGGGGGAAGTTAATTATCACGAATAGTATGTATCAGACAACATTCTAAACTATCTATCATATCACACAGACTCTTCAGGTTCGGTATAATGATGACCGATCGAGCTCGTGGGATTACAACCATACCAGACAACAATATTACGGACAATACTGTAGTTCCGTTAAAACTAAAGTCCCTTCACATGATATTCTTGATTAAAAATCAGAAATGGAATAGAGTAAAAAATAGAAATGGCACAAAAACAATGATGAGCGAAATTATGCGCCCAAGATTCTAGTTGATTATAAACAACTTTTTCCGAGGCCTCCTACGGAACTATGTATTATTTTCTTGATATATTTGTCGAAGAAGTAGTGTATTAAGTACCACTGCTTTCTGTAATAATTATAAAAAGAATGCGTGCCAAAGATAGTAAATTTTCAAATCAAACCGATCCACGTACTGTATGATCTAACTACATGTACCAACTCATCTGCTGCTTGTAGCAAGTTCGACTGATAAAACCTCGATTAAATCTAACTTACCTGAATAATAATGCACTTGATCAACTAGACATAAATAAATGGTCCCCTGGTTATCCTGTAGCAGTCATCTTCGCCCTGTAGGATAAAAATAAGCGAACAAACAGCGAACGGCTTGTTTGCCTGGCAGTGAGCAAGCAAACTTCTGTGGTGCAGTTTTGCAGGTCAGCGGAAATACGTGTCAACAGTTTCCCCTGGGTAGGGAGGGGAGGGGGAGAAGTCGGTACTCGTGACGCTTAGCCTGCGTGTAGACGAGGGCGGTATGAGAAGTAAACACGCAAGCCCCTGTCAACTCCAAGTATTTCGGAAACTTTCGAAGTTTATAGTCTGAAACGGGACCCCCTTTTTTTTGCCATTGACTATAAGAGTCGCCAAAAACGGTTGGCGAAAAGGAGATTCGCATTGGCAATAGTAGTCTTTCTACGGGTTCACTGAGGCTATAGTTACGTCGTATTCTTTTATATACCATTTTTTTCGAAAATCAGCCATTTGTTGCGTACATGATCGAGGTTTTCCTATGAGTACGGAGTGTGGAAAATGAGGAAAATGCGATTTGTAGGGAAAAGGGAACCCTCTATAAATTTGTCTTCAGACAATAGCTGTGGACATTTTGTTACGTTTCTTCTGGATTTATTCTTCCAAGTGGTATATATATCTTTTTGATACATGACGGAATGGTGCATGCCTGTAATATGCAAGAATCTGCTTGCTGTGGCTGCTTTGAGAGGTTACCGGAGGATCAGAAACGGAGGCTTCTTTTTCCAAACACCGATTTATTAATTCGAAAGCTAGAGTTACAAGTTGTCAACTATGAAACGCTAGATCATAACGTCACAACTTGACTATGGAGTAGGAGATGTTCAATAACATAGCACTAAGGAAAAACCTTAACTTTGGCTTTTTAAACTTATTTATCGCATACGGAATAACCTAAATATAAGAGTAGTGATAAAGTGTTAAACGGTAAAAACTAGTATTAAAATTAGACTGTGCTGTTGATCTAAATAATCGAGTGAGTAAATAACAAATACTAAATATTACCCAAAATATAACCCATAAAAGTTATAGTAAGATAGTAGAAATCTCTTCCGTAACACCTGATAATGAATGTCTAAATATTAAACGATAATACCTACAAAACCTCTGGCGCTTTTGTCTATAGAAATGTTTTCGTTGGAAAACCAGCGAATTTAGTATTCAGTCAAACCTGTATTTTAATATAAAGAGGGAACACCCTTTATTGGCGGATAGTTGTCAAAGTCCCGAAAATCTATTCCCAGTAAGATACTGTGAGTCTGCCTATATTAAGCGGTCACTTCACAATTCCAGTCACCAAGAGTGTCTGCTTATTACAGGTTTGACTGTAGCTATACGAAATCACACTATACTCTTGCACTCTCGGATTGGCCAAGAAGCTGCTTGCAAATTGCCGTCAACCTGCAACGAGGGCGGCGCTATAAATTAGACACAAAACAAAAGCTATTATAATCAATCCGAAAACCGTCCTCTTGATGTGGCTCATTTCAACCCACGGCGTCGATGTGCAGATTACGCTCAAAAAGTAAAATTAGGTCTTCCTCATCGTCTTTTATCATGATTTCCAACAAGAAAGACTTTCCTGGACTCGCAAATTCTTCATTGCAAGTTAGACAGAACTCGAAATCATTTCCATCAAGGACCTCACATGCATGCTTCAACTGATGCCCGAGATGCGCCTTGAAGAGCTTGGAACTACTCGTGCAAATAGTTGTCGCCCATATTGGACATTTCGCTGTATCAAAAACTCGACCAAGGCTAACCGATAGTTCCTGCGGCTCCTTCGTTCCTGTGGAGTCCTTCGTATTCCCCATCAAAAGGAAAGTGCCATCTTTAAGAACTTGATCCCAGTTGGCTGGGGTCGTGACATCAAATGGTTCCCAGTTAAATAGAATCAAGCCCTCTGGGAACAGTGTACTGACGGCAGGTTGCCTTTTACTAAACAAGGCGTCGAGAAACTCTTGCTTTGAGGACGGTTTTCCCAAATCCACTGCCGAGACACGATCACTTTCAAGAGGGAGGGAGTCCGCTTGGAGCTTTTTTCTGCTGACAGGAAAATTAAGGAAAGATCGCTGACAAAGTTGATGACTTCCCCCCCCGCGCCTCCATCCTCCTCGCTATGGCCAGACAAGCGGAGTTCGAAGCTTGGGTAGTGAAGCGTTCTCGCTTTAATGTTTTTGGTTTGTTCTTGTTCACGTATTCGTGTGCATACTTTCTTAAACGCGAACCAAATCGCTGACCACGATAGTTTGGGTGAACACGAAAGGCCCGAAAAGCACATGTAGCACCTCCATCGATGCCGAAGACGATCGCGCAAAGGCCAACGAGTTTGCTGCCAAACTGAGCGACGAAAATCAGTCGATTCTGGTCCTGGAGCCATTGATGGAAACGCGAAGGTAGATAATCATATCCACCATACAATCCTTCAGACATCTCCAGGACTCCTTGATAATCTTCTGTGGAGGCCAGGCGAACATTGAATTCGGTCATGTTTACTCGTTGTGCAATGGAGTGCCCCCACCGATAGATGAATTAGTATGCATGTATATTGTAAATCAAGACATGGTTCAATTGACACTGTCAGAGAAAATCGATCATGCGTTCTACAGATTTTGTCATTTGAACCACATGACCAGTTTTCGATTACTGGGGAAATGTGTTGCGCAAAAAAAAAAAAAAAAAAAAAAAAAAAAGAAGAACACGTGCCGTGAACTTCGCACATGCATTTTACTGTGAAGTGGGCATCGATTGAAATATTCGTCCAACTTGGTAGCCTAAATGGGGTGTTACGCTGGTCGATTTGCAACGATACAATGTTGAGCTAAAAATCGTTGAGGTGTAACACCCCATCGCGAGCGAATTTTCGCGATGTTTGCAGTGCTGCAACGCGTTGCAAGTTTTGAAAACGATTTAAAAATTTGCAACACCGCTGCGTGGCGGACAAAAAAAAAAACTTATTTATCCCGAGGAAGAAAGGCCCAAAGGAAAACCAGAACTGTTTTCAAATGTTAACTTTAATAAAAAATAATATTTGCTTTAAACATGTATTATTAGACTTCTGAAGTTGCCTCACTGGCTTATCAGCTACCCAGGAGTGCCAAATTTTTGTTTAAAATCTCCCGCGCTTTTTTCATCACGGTTGTCTCCAACCGACGCTGTAGACTTTCAGTAACAGTCAGTTGATCAAATATCAATATATAAGTAAATTCCAAATAACCCAAATTCTTAACTGTACAACAAACCCAGGGCAAGACCCTGGGTTAGCTGAGGAAATAAAATATTTGGTTTTTCTTTCTTGGCTACTATTTAATTAGAATTTAGCAAGACTTCGGTTTCAGCCGGTTTTTTGCATGATCAGCGAAAAGTCAAATCCCTTTTAACGGACACCCCTTTAAAACGGACACATCTCTAAGACAGACACCCCGTAGGAGCGGTCCCTGCCGTTTCTTCAGTCAATTACTATAACTGAACTCCTATAAGACGGACACCTCTCTAAAATGGACAGTTGGAGCTGGTCCCGAGGGTGTCCGTCTCAGAGAGAGTCTCAGTCTGCAAGTTTAAACGTGCACATGTTTGAGTTTGTACGTCCATACAGTAGCAACCTAATAATCATCTCACAAGTTTTTTTTTCTCGTCAGTAAGGGCTTGCCGCAGTCGCTTTAAATATTCAGTTAAAAGAACTTTGGTCTTCTCGATTTTCATATCATTCATTGGTACTGGTGGGTTCTTTGCTTTTACTGTGCTTAAAGTTCTTTGACTCCTCTAGCTTTGAATAGATCTCAGCAAACAGTCTCTTGTATTCTCCCTGTTTCTGACTGGACGCCTGCTGACCACAAGATTTGACCTCGGGCTCAGTACAGACCTGAATCGCCTTCTGTACGGTGGGAATCGACGGAAGATCCCTCAGTACTCCATCTTTCCGACACTTATTCAACAAGCTGTCATATTTAAAGACAAGTTCGTGGTATTGACTATCCAGCTCTGACAGGAACGAAGGAGTGCTTGGACTTACGCATTTTGCATCACCGAATGGACTTAGAACTTCAATTTCACCTTGATCCGAGGATTCGCTTGGTGGGCGGGCAAGAGGATCGTTTTGTAAAAGCACGTACGATTCATCTTCGAGTACCTCAGTGGCGTCCGTTCGATCCACCGACGAACTGTCAATACTTTTGTCAAGCTTGGATTCTTCAGACTGCCATTTCCGACGTGCAAACTGTTCCATTTCATTCTCTAGTTGTCGATTTTCCTGGATCAGGTCCGTCATTTCCAATTCCAGATCCTCGCGTTTCCGCTTTTCCATGGAGTGCTGAGCTTTCAGGTTGGAGATCCTCTCGTTCAACAGTTCGATGTCGTTTTCTAGAGTGTCCTTATGGTGCCCATGGATGTTCACTTGGTTTACTGAGGCCGGGTCTTCAAATTCACCGTCCAAGGAAGGGAAAGTCGTCGCCACCTCGCGCTGTAACTTCATCCTCTCAGTTTTGAGTTCATCGATTTCTTGTTGGTAATCCTCGCATTTAGCCTCCAGAGCCTCGATCGTTTCCGATAAAACCCCGTAGCGTCTCTTCATGCTGGCAGTTTCACTCTGGAGTTTATCGTTTGTTGTTTGTAATTCCAGGGCCGTTGCCTCCAACTGCTCATACGCCTTCACTCGACTTTCGTTCACCACCCGCAGCGTTTCTAGCTGTTTTGAAAGGAACTTTGGAAAGAGAATAAAGTCCCATTTAATAATAGCGTTTAGCAAAACAAATTGCAAATTCCCTGAATGTTTACAACTCCTACCAATAAGGCGCCGGTTTTTCACGGCGACGCAAACACAACCGCAAGCATAGGAGTCCCTTATGTCCGACATACTGGTTTCTGCGGACTTTTACCAGCATATTCGACGTGTCCGTCTGAAACTAAATATCCTCGCAGTCTACTTTTCTCTGACACTTTTTTTTTAATGAGATATCAATATAGGAAATTGATAAAATAACATTATTTCAAGAACTCGGGCCATTCTTTTCATCAGTCCAAAATCGACTTAACAAGACAAATAACGGCCAAAAGATACAAGGGGGTTTAGCCTGTGCCTAAATCAGATCCATCAACAATGGTATCTGACTGCCAGATTAAAAACTAAACCTCAATTTATACGTCACTAACAGCTGACTAAACATACCTCATTTTTCAAGGCTTGTTCCTCAAGGTATTGATGTGAGGACTTTAACAAAACCTCCAGCTCCTTGTTCCGTTCTAGCAGTTTCTTCCCAATCTGTGCGGCAAGTTCCAAGTCTAGAATGAAAGAAAAACATTTATGAAAAACTGTCGCTCGCTTCTTCAGTTGCCACATAACAAATAAAACCAACAATATCCGTTTGTGTTCGCCTGATCTCACCGGTCTCGTGCCATCGATTATCGCATTCATTACAGCAACACGTAGAATACAGAGGACTGTCCATTCCGGCAGAAGAATTCTTCTGGACTCAAAAGTCGTTAAAAAGTTTAACAACGAACGCCCAAAGCTCCATGGAACTACTATTTCTTACACTTGACGCGATCAGTTTCGAGCCAATCAGAGCCACGCGCGTCTTTTTCACGGTAACACACACACGACCTGTGACATAACCAGTTGACTTGGTGACAGGTGGATGCATTAAGTATGACAACAACGTAAGTGACTAAATGAACCTGCGACAACGAAGAAAACAATTGCTCGCTTTCTTTCTCGAACGTCCCCCCCCCCCCCCCCAAAAAAAAAAAAAAAAAGAAAGAAAAAAAGAAAAGAAATTGTTTTCAGGTATTGTGGACGAGAAAAAATACACAGAGAAGAACGCGAAGGCAAAACTTTGTTCAACGAGTAGTTAACGTGTGCGCGCGGTAAGAGCATCCTCAGAGTACTGAAGTATATATGTGCAGCCGTCTGAAGAGAAAAGCTCGCGGTCCAGTACCTATGCATATAATAAAGTTAAGGGGCCGTTAACACTTAGCTCGCTAAAATGAGATCGATTCGATATTGGAGCCCAGACCATATTGGCGCGCGTTCGTATTTGTTGAAGAACCACTTGGGCCCTGTTGTCCATGTGGAGAAAATTTGACTCGTGGCCCGAGACACTTAAGTCAGCCTACGTTTGCAGTCAATTCTCTCTAAGGCGGACACCTCTCTAAGGCAGAAACTAAATGCTAGTCCCGAAGGTGTCCACCTTAGAGAGAGAGAGAGAGAGAGTTCACTATTTATAAATCGAAGCGAGCCGTTTACGTTACGTTACGTCTAGGCTTTCTTGCAATTTATATAGAAATGTATATGAATAGTTGGCGTACTCAAGGTCACTTGGGTCCCCAGGACAACTTTTTTCCACCTAAGCAACGGGGCCTCAAATCGATCTGGGACTGATCACACTCGGCTCGGGGTGGGGAGAGTATGTCCCGGGTCTAAGAACCTTTACACTATTTCAAACCAAAATGTGCACTTCTTTTTACCTTATTTCAGACCTGTATACCAAAATTTGCACCCTATTTCAGAACAAATACTAAAATCTCCTACCCTTTTCCAGACCAAAGACTCAAAATCGATACCCTATTTCAGACTAAAATGTTGAAGATGATACCTTTTGGGGCGGTACATATCTACAGTATATGCTAGTACCCGGGCCCTATGGCGGGCAGATGAACAACAAAATTCTCGTATTTACCGTCTTCTACCTCAAATAAACTGAATTCGTACGAGTCAAACAAGCTTTTGTTTTCTGCATTTTTCTTTAACTTTCCTGTAAACACTCAGAAGATAGCCCATTTTAATATTGAAACTAACATTTTCGACAAATATCTGATTAACATGAGGCTAGATGTGTCAGCCAAGATAAAAATGACAAGTAGCTTGTTCGTTTCGGTAACCACTTCAACGTCCATAAAAAGGCGAAGTAAATTTCGATTTGTTCTATTGTTTTTGCATGGGATCAACCGTAAAACTGAACCACGAAGTCTCAAAGTCTTGCCCAAGTCAAAACGATTTAAGAATGGTCACTCCACTTTTTATAAAGTCTAAACACTGATCTCCAGAGGGATGGTGAAAGCCAGATGCTTCCCATATTTAGATAGTATACCAAGATATCAAACCACAAGAGGAATGCTTGCTGATAAAAGCCTAAGATTTGGGCGCCAGCAACAAGGGCCTATTAACGTGAAACTGCACAATACTTCAATAATAATAATAATAATAATAATAATAATAATAATAATAATAATAATAATAATAATAATAATAATAATAATAATAATAATAATAATAATAGTAATAATAATAATAATAATAATAATAATAATAATAATAATAATAATAATAATAAAATACACCGCCATAAGCTAGAAATACCGCCAATCAAGATAGTACACATGACCCTATAAATATCCAAGCGTATATCGTACATGTTATTCAGTTATATTGGACGATTTCAAGTCTGATGAAAATTGAAGAGAAAAAGCGAAAATAATGGGGAATTGAGCTGGAACTTGTAAAGAAAGGATTTTCCTCACGCCATAATTCTGGAACATTCGCCACTTGGTCGACGTCACCCTGGCAATGACAACGTTCCCTAACGTACTTTCTAACCGAGGCAATGCAGGCTTTTAGTGTTGCTGTATCCTCTATAAGTCGCTTTTACCAAATATCATGTTGCAACTATCGGTAATTTTGATTAAATAAATTGTTATTTACGGTTAAAAATGTGGTTCAAAATAAATATTGTCATTAATATCATGTAAGATAGCAAATATATTTAAACTCAGTTGAAAATATAAGAATTCGAAGAATTTCTATATGTTGCCCATTTTTAACTTTGAACAGGAAGACGTCCAGAAAAACCGCAAGCAACAACTCAGGAACGCGATTTTTGAAGTCTCAATCAAGGGACGAGTTTAGAAACCTTATGAAATGCCAATACGATTTATCTTCGTCAGCCATTCTCACTCACTCCCCATAAGGCCGATCATAGGGAGTGCCCCACCCATCATCCCCTGGAGGCCCTCCATTCCAAAAGAATTTGAGAAAACTAATGTCAATGAATACACACAAGACAGGTCAAACATTGGTTTTTATGCAAATTTTGCTGGCCCACCCAAAGGGGGGGGGGGGGGGGGGGGGGGGGGTAGTCATGGGGAATTTACTCATTCCTCAAAACTCTACTTCAGATTTATCATTATACGCTGTGATTTTTCGACCCTATTTCAGACCTGTCACCCATAATTCCCCCCTATATCAGTCCGTAAGACCAAATAGCAAACAAAAGAGACAAATCTATATAGCCCATTTCAGACTGAAGTGCATAAAAATGGCACCCTTTGGGGCAGCACATACTTATATAGCTTATGGGGGGAGTACCCCAGCCCCACCCCTTTAAACCCAAAATCCTTTCCACCTTGGCTACGTTCTTGCCAATGTAATAACATAATATGGATAAACCGGGGGGGGGGGGGGGGGGGGGTAACTTTGCTTAAATTCAAGATATACGCAGGAATACTACTTAAAATAGGGTCTGTCATGTGGTGTCAGAAGTTTTCTTTTGAAAGTTAAGCTAACCTTGTACTGTAAGTGTCTGTAAATATTATTAATGTTGCCAAGCCAATGTCAATAAATCTCTCTATTTATAAGTATCAGTATCAATTATCACAGTTTATGACTGCCATTACATTTAATGAAAAGCAGTGCAACTTTCTGATAACCTCCTGGTTAAAAGGGTTAATTGGGGCACTTTCAACATTTTGTTCACAAATGTAGTCAGTACAAGGTGGCTAAATTGCATGGATGCATTTTTTGTTTAAAAATATTTCTATTTCATTGCTTATATGGAAACAGAAACCAGAACATTGAAAACAACCCAATTTTGGCTGTGTTAGCTTTCAAATCAATGCATTTTTATCATAAAATTCAATCACTTTTGTGTGGGTGGGAGATGAAAACACATTGAGTTCAAACTGAAAACTCATGCAGCCCCAAAACAATATTAATATTCATGTCATGTACTGTAATATTTATGTCAACCATTGTCAGTGATAAATAAAACAGCAAACCACACAATATGGAATGCCATAATGGTTTCCCAAGGGCAAAATGGAATGCAATCTTTATCACTATGACAAAATAATGTACATCAAATTAACAAACCCAAGACATACTGGCAACAAATTAAAATATTCAGTGCCAAACTGTCTTTGCTTTGTAAATTTGATTGAGATCATTATACCAGATCATCTCTGTAAAGCTTTTAAAATTCAAAAAAGTGATTTTCTTCATCCACTAAAAATACAGTATTAAAAAATCACCATAAATATATGGAAAGTTGACGGAAATAAAAATTTTATGAGAACACGCCAGAGATGAATTGCACAGAAAAATTTTTTTTTTGTTCTCCTTGCAAAACAAACACCAATCAAGCAATGTGTCCATGTAAACAGTGCTTTGTTTATTCTTTGTTTTTAGTCCAAATAAAGGAATGAAGTTACAGGCGATAAGAATACGGACTCAGGACTATAAAACCCAGCACTAAAATATTCAACAAATCTTCACACATTCCCAGACTGGCGGATATATGGGCGAGTGAACACGAAACGGAAACGAGTCTCAAGTCGAAGATTTATACCAAAGGAAGAATTCCCCTTCGATTTGGACGAAGAAAGTTTTCTGGGACATATTGCTGAAACATTTTTCACGCTTCAGCGAACGAGCTTAGAATATAAGCCCGACCCAATATAAAGAGTGAAGACAAGTTGGTACTATTTTGAAAGCGTAGAATTTGCCATTAACAAGCGAGAGAAGAGAAAAGAAAACAGGAGGGCAAGACCACACAATCGTTTGTTTGTATGAGCATGTCGGATCGACCGGCCATCCTTCATCACTTCATTGTTTCGGTTTTTATGGCTCGTCGTCTCGTAAATATCCTTCGAGACATATGTCGAAATCGAACGAAGAAAGGAAAATACACGGAGGAGAAAATTACGTAAGGATAGATCAAACTACTTGAGAAACTGAAATTCGCGAAGAACATCAATATAAAACAAAACTCACCTGAACAAACGTGCGACCGGTCTTTGTGTTCCATTCCGTCGCTGAAAACCTCTACACTATACCGAGAATTCATGCTTTTGTCTCCATGAAATCTGCGGAAACTACAAGCGACGCAAAAGCTCACAAATCCAGCCGTCACCCTGTCTACTCTCGGAGCGTTCCCAAACCAAAATACAAATCTGCCGTGTGCATGCAAGCGAGGCTGTGCTTTCGCCACGTCATTTCAAAATGCGTCATTTGCATAAAACGGGAGTGGGCCTCAGAAAGTCGCCAAAGGGAGTGTGCCGCTCGACTCTCAAAATCCTTACCCTATTTCCGGCTAAACAAGACAACTTTTCGACCTTGTTTCAGACCTATATTTCAGAACTTTCCTATTTTCAGACATGAATACCATGTTTGCCCAATTTTCACTACCTTTGTCTCTTAGCCTGAACTCTATTCCAGACCAAAGAGGTCTAAAATGCTAAAATGCTTAAAACTAAAATGCTTAAAGTTATATCCTTTGTACATACGGTACATACCCCGAAATGGCTTATATAAGGGAGGTCCCTTCCCCCTACCTTCCCTCCTCCGGGTTAATTTGCTTTTCCAGTTAGTTCTGTATAAAGGCAACATTGATTTTAGAAACTTCACGCAAACCTGCTGGATTTTCTCGAGTGTCGCAAGAGTCTGAATTCGCCGATTTGAGCGTTATTCCAAGTCTAATCAAAATCACAATGCAAACAGGCCTATGCAAATACTTAAAATGAAATTACGCGTTTTTAATTGTGACTGAACACTGATAATTTGATTTCACCACAGGTGGTCCGTTTGCTGACAGTCGGAGGAGCCAGTGCGACAGGAGTCGGACCATGCAAAAATCAGTAAGTAATCAGAGTAATGGCCATATAGTATCTTAATGCCCATTTTGCAGGCAGCATGTCTGAAAACCATGAAGAGTGAGACCAGTTTATAACTGGTAAACCTGGATCCTGGAGTATACATAAAGAAGGACAGAACGAATACAAGGGAACATATGCTGCCCGGCGGGGGTGTTGCTGATGCATAAAGATATGGATTTTTTTTTAGAGATTCGGCCACACAACTACTGTACAAGCCAATCTACTGTACTCAGTAAACTGGTTTGGCCATAGGCAGCCGGCCAAGCTTCTGGGGAGGTATATATATATATAGCCGCAGCCGGCCAATTGCGTAACTCAAGATTATATGAAAATGTATGGGGGTTTTAATGATCACAAAGAATGATAGAATTTGATAATAAGCCTCAAATAAACGTATTATAACTGTTAGTTGTGGTCTCTTCTGTCCCTTGTGCTGATTTAAATCCGATGCGGCCACTAATAATAGTGGTCGAAATGTGTTTAACACCGCCGGGAATTTCGCCCAACAGAATGGCCGTAAGCCGCATAAATTAACACCAGGAACACAGGAGACCACCACTAACATGTAGAGGACGTTTGTTTCGAGTTTCATTGTCGAATTCTCTAATCTTTAGTTTGCGGCAACAACTGTAGATCCTACGGAAGGCCTGCGATTTCTCCAGGTAGCGCACCTGAATCGCAAATTACTTTATAATAGTTTCTGGTTTGTTGAAGGCGTTTCTCACATCCTCTGTGATTGATGGCGTACTCATAGTTATTTGGTTTTGGATTTCGACAGTCATTCGGGAACCACTTTACCAACGGAGCTTTATATTCAGAAGTACAAGACGCTGCAGTTCTTCAGTTTAGGTCAGGTGAGGGCAAAAAGGTCTTTAGTGCTGCACAGCCAAAGTGGCCGTGAGTACCAGATAAGACCACACTTAATTTCTATCGCTAGTTTAAAACTATTGGTTAAATAATACTATTTGAAACAGCTGACAAAAAGAGTAACTGTCGCTGACTGAAAGAACTGCGATCCCAAAAAGATTTTCCGGATTTGGTCCGTCTACTTGTAAAGTCCGTATAAGCTATTTAGCCTAAGATCAGGACTGACCCAAAATTACATTACTGCAAGACATGCATTGGTCCTGATAAGCACTTCGACCTTCAGTTGGCACTTTTCCTTTTTGTATCCGAAACATTCAACGCAGTTTAGCCAATTGCCATTCATTAGAATAATGATTCCGAAATATTCCGCATAGAAAGATTCACACGAACGGTTAGTTTGACGGGCTTGAGAGTATTTGACACAGCGGGCCTCGTGTATCGTCTCCACCACAAGAAAATCCATTCTTTTCTTCTGGTTTGGCTAAAAATATGTTTTCGTCACTACAGTGTCATTCTTGTTTTCTTGAAGCAATCCAGAATATTCTGGCAACTCAGAGGTCAAAAGCGGGAAGGTGTTGATGCCGATCAATTGCCACCGCCGGATTCGCCGAGTGTTACATTCATGATCCTCACAGAAAAGGTTGTACTTTGTGGCACCGTAAACTGCATCCTAGATGTTCGAAATAGACTTCAAAAAATAAGAAAAAATCAGGGGAAAAAAATATTTAAAGTCACTCGTATTTTATGGGGGTCCCGCTAGGGACAATTTCGCAATAGGACTTATGGTTCCCAAACAAACATATATACACGTGTTTATTATTCCGGTTTTTCTTATTCTAGAATAGTCCTAAACACACGCGCCCTTAATAACATTTCATTTCAGTAGTCTTAATTGCTTTCCAGTGACGTGTTAAAGTCCAATTTTCATTACGTCTCAATGTCAACTTTAAGTGCATGGGAAAAAAGCACTTTAGCCCAGTCGACCAAAGAGTGATCCCAGAGTGCGGCCACAGTTTATGACAACTAGCACCCAGCATACGAAGTGGAGGTAGAAGTAAACGCTGCGGCTTGCAGGACTGAGAAAGCCGTACGTATTCTCATTTTCTATTGCCCTTAGCCCAGACAATTTCGTCCAGACGTCAAGGCTACTTGAGAAACAGTTTATCGCAAATTAAGCAACTGTCCAAAAAGCGAAAAATATTAGTTATTTTTTTGTTACTATACCGTACAAATTTGTCTTGTTGCTTATTTAGGATTGTGTGTATGTGGACGTGATTTTTTTTTATCATTTCGTTCAGTATATATCAAACCCTTTCCCTGTCGCTCAATTTGTCGTACTGTGTTATGTATAGACGTTGTCACTAGCCATCAATAGTTACTGTTTAATTTTCGCACGACGCAGAGAAAGCTTTGGCGTAACTGCGCTTTCAAAGTTAGCGGATTTTGGGATTGAGCGCTAATATTAATCCAAAGTCTCCGGCCACCTTTTTTGGAGAGAGAGACTGCGGGAGATGCAAGCAAAGAATGCGAGTTGATGTTTTCCCTTCAAACCATCTTTGTCATGCCCTTGAACACTATCCATGCATGCAAGTATACTGAAACGAAAACAAAAAGACAAAAAAGAATACGAAACACCCAATCTTGTGAGATACCTGATGTGCAAATTATATAGATATGTATATAAAAAGGTCTGATGGTTTCCATATAGTGGAACAACCGCCAACACTGTCCTATCCCACAGAGTCATTGTACCAGAAGTGTGCCGTGTATTTTTTAATTTGTCAATTATTTGTGCGCGGCTCAATGGCGGCAAACCGGCGAGAGGTCAATGACGGTACGGGATTGATAACCTCTTGCAATTAAGGGGCCGCAATGATAAGCGGTAAAACAGCGAGAAGGCTCCGCTGCACTACAGATGTTGCAGAACTAACAAGAAAGGCGTTTTTGAAAACATCTAACATAATATTTCATCAAACGAAAAATACGAATTTGGTATACGCACTCATAAAAATACTCGATGTACTGCAGACACTCCAAAATCGAATTTGCTCAGCCTCGTCAGCTGCTTCCGTAATCTATAGCAAAATATCTCTATTAACAACGCAATTTAATTTTGCATTTCTACAGTATGTTAATTAGTTTTATTGGATCATCTCACCTACGCAATGATTTAAGTGTTGCATGGAAGATTCGTATATAGTGACTTCCGCCAAGTTGCGTCAGTAAAAGCAAATAGACGTGTTAGGGCCATATTGAACTTAGGCACAAAAAAGTTTATATTTGTTCTTCCTTCCTTCTTTTTGCTATGTTTACTTAGAATCTATCTTTGTATGGGCCACTATCAAAAGTCTGTCGGCAAAGTGGAAGACAAAAATAATGCATTTACAGCCTCATATATCTTTGTGCTACATTTGGCCGAATTCATTTTGAGAGTTGAGCTTTGTTCATGTTTTTGTCATGATGGTGCAAAATTTGGGATACAGGTCTGCAATATAGGCTAAGAAAAAACGTACATTTTCTGCTGAAAAAGGGACCCAAACTTATGAGGATTCCCCCCCCCCCCCCCTTCCCCCCCTCGTCCCCAAGCCAGCATGGGGCCTGTACACAAAGTTTCATAAAATTTACTATGAACTCAGTATAATGTTTACACTGTATCTGTCTAGTCGGCCTTGTGATGCATCTTTACCCAATTTTAAATTCCGCTACCGGTAATAGATAATACAGCAGATTTAGCGGTGCCAATGAAAACTGGCACACTTTGCCAATTTTACATTACTTGGACTTCAGTTAGTAAAAAGTTTTGCTACATAAAATGTGTGTATAAGTGAACGAAAAATCGCTTCTCATGCTTAAAACTACGACAAAACTAAAAGTTTAGATTCCGGGTCGTTTATCGTGCTTCGAACAACCGAGCCTTGACATAGAAGTATTAATCAGTTTATCTCTTTCCGGCCTTTTCCGGTCCCGTGTATTCAGGCACAAAGAACAAAACAAAAACAGTGCAGACAAACTAGGAGCAGACCAAGCGTTTCCCACGGTAATCGGAACAAGTGGCGAGAAGACGTCACTAATCATAAAAGCTGCGTAAAGATCATCCATATAAAGGCCAAGCTAGGCTATCCGCGAAGTAGTTACAAACAGATCATTGCAGTTACCCGGTGGGCTTCTATTTAGCATTCTATTCACTATGGGAAATAACACCAATCTTTTAACCAAGCACAAAGGTAAGGCCAAGACACACAAAACCAACTCGTACCGCGTACACGAGACAAACCTATCAGGTTAAAAACATATACTTCATTGCAGTAAACGCATCACGAGATTTAAATGTCGTTTTGCCAAACCTTAATACTCCAGAATATGTGAAATAGCCCCAACAGTTGCTTGTTTTTGGGTAAATCTCAGCTTGATTTGAATGTGAACTTCTTCACTTTGGATTCGCAACAACTGTGGCGGAAACATCTCAGGGTCAGCCAAAACCAAAGATTTCACAGGATTAGGCACAGACAAAACACTTTATTCATATTACTTCACAAAATACGTTACAGAAAACACTGCACCGCTGGTAGGACAACCTAATTGAGGCGGGAGAGTTATGTACTAACGCTGTTTCTCTGTCTTCGCAGGATCACTACTTGCAGACAACAAAGAACGGAACTAGAACCCAGTCTCATGGCCACCAACTCAAACTCGTCCAACCTCACTAGCACCAGTCTCTCCAGGACGGAGCCAGAGGTCGTTTCGACGATTCGAATAGTGATCAGCGCCGCGATCTGCGCCACTGGAATTATGGGTAACATTTTGGTCCTGATAATAACCGCCTGCTTGCGTAAATCCAAAACAGCAGTCAATTATTACATTCTTAATTTGGCTGCGGCAGACATCGGCGTTCTTGCCATATGCTATCCTTTGACCCTAGTCAAGGCAGAAGACCCATTACAGTGGCCCCTGGGCAGGGTGGTATGCGAAGTGCTCTACCCTCTCTCGGATATCTTTTACGGTGTCTCCATTGGCTCGATCGTTGCCATAGCAATCGACAGGTACAGGGCGATCGTGTGTAACGTACAGCCCGGCCGTATTTTAAAAGCAGCCAAGTGGGTCATGCTATGTACTTGGATCGTGGCCTTCTTGGGTATAGTCCTTCCACTGTATTTCGTCATGAAGTACTTAAACAATGCGGATAAACGCACCGTCGATTGCACTCCGGTTTGGCCCAGTCTGCTGACTCTAAAGCTGTACTTCATTTCTCTCACCGTACTTTGGTACGTTCTACCGCTGGTCGTGATATTGTGGGCTTACAGAAAAATCGCACAGAGGATTTGCACCAGCAAATCTCTCCACAAGAGTATGAGGGATATGTGCGGCAGCCGGCAACAACGAAACGCGATGCGCAAAGTCAGCGCTTCTAACACCAAGGCTTTAAAGATCCTGGTACCAGTGGTAATGTTGTTCGTCTTCACGATGCTGCCATTTCACGTGTTTAGACTCATGTATATTTTCCTGGAGCTGAAAACGTATAAATACAAGTGGGTCGTGTATAACATCTGCACGGTTCTGTTGCTGACCAATAGCGCGGCGAACCCGATTATTTATTCGTTGGTGAGCGAGGAGTTCAAGCAGCAATTCAAGGCCATCTTATGTCTTAATTGGGGGGTGTTGAAAAGTCTGCGCAGCGAAAAGCAGTCGACAAAGAAGGAAGCGGCGACGATTCAGGCATCTTCTCAGTGGTCTCTGCCAATTTCACAGCGAAAAACTTTACAGACGCCCGTTTAGGAACACTTGGACACGGGTTGTCATACAGACCCTAGCTCGGGGAATGACTTTGTTGCTGACACCCGCGGCAATAGGCCTATTGACTTTTCATACCTGAATTTTGATACCTGTCAACTTGAGTGAGGTGACAGCTTAATATAGAGCTGGCCGTTTATAAAGGAATACTTCATCTACCGCTAAATACAGTATGAGAACCACCGCATACAAGTAATACAAGGGGAGGAAGTGAAGGGGAGGGGACTCAAAAACAGTTTGTTCGGGTAGTAATATACCGACGAATTTCGTTATTTGCCCGAAATGTACTATAAACGATTTTTTTCGTTATTTACTAAACCCAGTGCATAGTGTATACCCACATATCACTATATACAAATTATATATACATGGGGGGACAATTTTTCGTCTATACACTGGGTCGAGTAAATCATGAAAAATCGTTAAATGTTATATTTTCGCGCAAATCACAAATTCGTGATGATCTGATCAACCGTTCTTTCGAACCAGAAGACATTCAGCGCGCATGTGGTTGTTTTTGTCAAAGTATGTAATTTAAAGCAAGTGTTAACACATTTTGTACGAGATTGTCGATTGTAAATATGTGTTAAGCATAACTTTCACTTAAGGAAGTAAACGGTTCACGACTCGGAGCCACTATATTACAGTTTGTGACAAACAAATAGAGCTAGAATGGACTGTCTACAATTTCTGAGATGAAAATGATAGACCACCCGTGGGGAAACCCCCTTACTGAGATTTTCATTTCAGTTTCACCCACTGAACCCTTTCGCTCCCAAGAGTGATCAGTTTCTAATTTCTCCTTTAGTTTTCTAACCTGAGATATATCATTCAGAATGGAGAATTTGAGGTTTGATAGCTTGCTCAGGTGAAATCTGATCAAATTATCAATAACCACTACATCACTAGCGCATCATTTTCTGAAATGGTTGGGAGAATTTGCATTATGAGCTCAGAGGTGAAAAAGTTAATTCTTAAATAATTAAGGCTGGTTCACACGGGTACAGCAAGCACAAGCACAAACGCAAACGCAAACGCAAGCGCAAGAGAATGGAAAAGTTTTCATTCTCTTGCGCTTGCGTTTGCGCTTGCTTTACCGTGTGAACCAGCCTTTATACGTTAATTCTCAGCTTTTTTCGGGATCACTTCGAAAGTGCCTAAAAAGTACGTCGGTTCCTCATTGTCATTACCCGAAAGTCCCGTCCTACAAGGGAATTTGCGTCATACGGAAGGAGATCAAATTTATCAATTTCAATTTCTGGTCCACTTCACTGTAAAGTGTATGCATTCGATAACGAATTGTTTTTTAAGGCCGATTTTGTGAAGTAAGCGGAGACGGAGAAGGAGACGGAGACGTAAGACATTTGCGCGTGTGAAAATTAGCGAACGGAGACGGAAGCGGAGAAGGAAGCGGTGAAGGAAGCAGAACGGAAGGTTTTCTTTTTCTTGCGTCTCCGTACGCTAAAAATAGCATCTCCTTCCTTCTCCGCTTCCGTCTCCGTTCGCTAATTTTCACACGCGCGCAAGTGTCTTTACGTCTCCGTCTCCTTCTCCGTCTCCGCTTACTTCACTCGGTGAAAATCGGCCTTTAGTGACTCAGCCAAACAACAAAGTACAACAGGGCCTTCCCGAGAAATCAGCTCTTTTTGCATCGTCGGATTGACTGATTAATTTTTTTTGGAAATTTATGAGCACTATTAGTTTCGTTTCGAAAATTATCATACTCTATGAGCGTACGAAAACGAAGGTCTTAACCCGCCCATCAAACCAATCAGGAAACCATTGTTAAGTTACGAACCTATAATCAACTTCCAGCGCTGAAACTAACTTCCGCATGCACTTGATATATAAAGGGCTGGCAGATCAAGGGATGTAAGATGTACGACAGCTGCGTTGAAGTCTTTATACTCCACTGATGAAAAGTCTGTGAATCACTTCCTGAGTCAGCCCTGATGAAAGGTAGGTCGGTTTGTCTGTTCTGTGGATATTTATGTTCATCGTAGAGTCGCTCGTTAATGGACTCCAACAAATGAAATCAATAAAACATTGTTATCATCAAGGTGTACTCGCCGCATAAATCGCAATTGCAATGAAGGCACGAGGAGCTAAGGCCAAAAGGAAATTTCAGTACTCTAGTTGCGATTATATTTCAAGCAGAGGATACGTTTCACTGAAACCCCAAGAACATTTATCATTTGGACAGGGAACAAACTGGGGTCTGCCAAAACGACATTTCTTTATTTCTTTGCTTTACTTTCTTGCTCTCTTCTCCTGGTTTTGTGTTTTATTCGTTGATTGAGGAACACGACATACAGTATTATAAAGGGTGTGCGCTCTCCACGGAACGGTGTAGTTTCGCTGGACATTCTCGGAGATCTTATCTGCATGTTTTTCTTATTCTGCAGGGTTTTGTTTCATACTCAAACTGTGCAGTTGATTTTATTGGTGATTTTTTACTTTTACTTTATAATGGCATTACCAGTTATTTATAGGTCTTTCGGTCACTAAAGGCAAACCGGACGTAAATCGAAAAGTCGAAAGTTACTAAAGGGTCGTCGATTAAGGGGTCCCCGCTTGACGTGAAATAGACATTATTTATAAGTTAACTGTTTATACTTAAAAATGTTTCTTTTAAAACTAATGGTTCCCATACCAGATTTAGAGTAACATTTGTATCATCCTTTTCAGAATATTACACTTGGTTATAACATCGGCTCACACCATTATGGAGAAAATAAGTTCTCTAATGAACTTCCTGAAAATCGCAGAGGCCAAAGAATACAAGGCACTCCAGGGGAACATACACGCACACCTTGGTTACCATTATCACATCCTTGGCCAGTACGACCAGGCTCTAAAACATCACGAAGTGGACCTGAATATCGCAAAACAGATTGGGGACAAGGCAGGAGAAGGACGTGCTTCTAGAAACATTGGAAACTCTTATCATTTACTCGGCCAGTACGACAAGGCTATAAAGTATCATGAAATACACCTGAATATCGCAAAACAGATTGGGGACAAAGCAGGAGAAGGACGTGCTTATGGAAACCTTGGGAACTGTTATCGTTCACTCGGCCAGTACGACAAGTCTATAAAGTATCATGAAATGGACCTGAATATCGCAAAACAGATTGGGGACAAGGCAGGAGAAGGACGTGCTTATGGAAACCTTGGGAACTGTTATCATTCACTCGGCCAGTACGACAAGGCTATAAAGTATCATAAAATGCACCTGAATATCGTAAAACAGATTGGGGACAAAGCAGGAGAAGGACGTGCTTATGGAAACCTTGGGAACTGTTATCGTTCACTCGGCCAGTACGACAAGGCTATAAAGTATCATGAAATGGACCTGAATATCGCAAAACAGATTGGGGACAAGGCAGGAGAAGGACGTGCTTATGGAAACCTTGGGAACTGTTATCATTCACTCGGCCAGTACGACAAGGCTATAAAGTATCATGAAATGCACCTGAATATCGCAAAACAGATTGGGGACAGGGCAGGAGAAGGACGTGCTTATGGAAACCTTGGGAACTGTTATCATTCACTCGGCCAGTACGACAAGGCTATAAAGTATCATGAAATGGACCTGAATATCGCAAAACAGATTGGGGACAAGGCAGGAGAAGGACGTGCTTATGGAAACCTTGGGAACTGTTATCATTTACTCGGCCAGTACGACAAGGCTATAAAGTATCATGAAATGCACCTGAATATCGCAAAACAGTTTGGGGACAAGCCAGGAGAAGGACGTGCTTATGCAAACCTTGGGAACTGTTATCATTTACTCGGCCAGTACGACAAGGCTATAAAGTATCATGAAATGGACTTGAATATCGCAAAACAGATTGGGGACAAGGCAGGAGAAGGACGTGCTTATGGAAACCTTGGCATATGTTATGGTCCACTCGGCCAATACGACAAGGCTATAAAGTATTTTGAAATGGACCTGAATATCGCAAAACAGATTGGGGACAAGGCAGGAGAAGGAAGTGCTTATGGAAACCTTGGGAACTGTTATCATTCACTCGGCCAGTACGACAAGGCTATAAAGTATCATGAAATGGATCTGAATATCGCAAAACAGATTGGGGACAAGGCAGGAGAAGGACGTGCTTATGGAAACCTTGGGAACTGTTATCATTTACTCGGCCAGTACGACAAGGCTATAAAGTATCATGAAATGCACCTGAATATCGCAAAACAGTTTGGGGACAAGCCAGGAGAAGGACGTGCTTATGCAAACCTTGGGAACTGTTATCATTTACTCGGCCAGTACGACAAGGCTATAAAGTATCATGAAATGGACTTGAATATCGCAAAACAGATTGGGGACAAGGCAGGAGAAGGAAGTGCTTATGCAAACCTTGGGAGCTGCTATCATTCACTCGGCCAGTACGACAAGGCTATAAAGTATCATGAAATGCACCTGAATATCGCAAAACAGATTGGGGACAAGGCAGGAGAAGGACGTGCTTATGCAAACCTTGGGAACTGTTATCATTCACTCGGCCAGTACGACAAGGCTATAAAGTATCATGAAATGGACCTGAATATCGCAAAACAGATTGGGGACAAGGCAGGAGAAGGACGTGCTTATGGAAACCTTGGGAACTGTTATCGTTCACTCGGCCAGTACGACAAGGCTATAAAGTATCATGAAATGCACCTGAATATCGCAAAACAGTGTGGGGACAAGGCAGGAGAAGGACGTGCTTATGCAAACCTTGGGAGCTGTTATGGTTTACTCGGCCAGTACGACAAGGCTATAAAGTATCATGAAATAGACCTGAATATCGCAAAACAGATTGGGGACAAGGCAGGAGAAGGATGTGCTTATGGAAACCTTGGAAGCTGTTATCATTTACTCGGCCAGTACGACAAGGGTGTAAAGTATCATGAAATGCACCTGAATATCGCAAAACAGATTGGGGACAAGGCAGGAGAAGGACGTGCTTATGGAAACCTTGGAAGCTGTTATCGTTCACTCCGCCAGTACGACAAGGCTATAAAGTATCATGAAATGCACCTGAATATCGCAAAACAGTTTGGGGACAAGGCAGGAGAAGGACGTGCTGATGCAAACCTTGGGAACTGTTATCATTCACTCGGCCAGTACGACAAGGCTATAAAGTATCATGAAATGGACCTGAATATCGCAAAACAAATTGGGGACAAGGCAGGAGAAGGACGTGCTTATGGAAACCTTGGGAGGTGTTATCGTTTACTCGGCCAGTACGAGAAGGCTATAAAGTGTCATGAAATGGACCTGAATATCGTAAAACAGATTGGGGACAAGGCAGGAGAAGGACGTGCTTATAGAAACCTTGGGTGCTGTTATCCTTTACTCGGCCAGTACGACAAGGCTATAAAGTATCATGAAATGGACCTGAATATCGCAAAACAGATTGGGGACAAGGCAGGAGAAGGATGTGCTTATGCAAACCTTGGGTGCTGTTATCATTTACTCGGCCAGTACGACAAGGCTATAAAGTATCATGAAATGGACTTGAATATCGCAAAACAGATTGGGGACAAGGCAGGAGAAGGATGTGCTTATGCAAACCTTGGGAACTGTTATCATTCACTCGGCCAGTACGACAAGGCTATAAAGTATCATGAAATGGACCTGAATATCGCAAAACAAATTGGGGACAAGGCAGGAGAAGGACGTGCTTATGGAAACCTTGGGAACTGTTATCGTTCACTCGGCCAGTACGACCAGGCTATAAAGTATCATGAAATGGACCTGAATATCGCAAAACAGTGTGGGGACAAGGCAGGAGAAGGACGTGCTTATGCAAACCTTGGGAACTGTTATCATTCACTCGGCCAGTACGACAAGGCTATAAAGTATCATGAAATGGACTTGAATATCGCAAAACAGTGTGGGGACAAGGCAGGAGAAGGACGTGCTTATGCAAACCTTGGGAACTGTTATCATTCACTCGGCCAGTACGACCAGGCTATAAAGTATCATGAAATGGACCTGAATATCGCAAAACAGTTTGGGGACAAGGCAGGAGAAGGACGTGCTTATGGAAACCTTGGGAACTGTTATCATTCACTCGGCCAGTACGACAAGGCTATAAAGTATCATGAAATACACCTGAATATCGCAAAACAGTGTGGGGACAAGGCAGGAGAAGGATGTGCTTATGGAAACCTTGGGAACTGTTATCATTCACTCGGCCAGTACGACGAGGCTATAAAGTATCATGAAATGGACTTGAATATCGCAAAACAGTGTGGGGACAAGGCAGGAGAAGGATGTGCTTATGCAAACCTTGGGAACTGTTATCATTCACTCGGCCAGTACGACCAGGCTATAAAGTATCATGAAATGGACCTGAATATCGCAAAACAGTTTGGGGACAAGGCAGGAGAAGGACGTGCTTATGGAAACCTTGGGAACTGTTATCATTCACTCGGCCAGTACGACAAGGCTATAAAGTATCATGAAATACACCTGAATATCGCAAAACAGATTGGGGACAAGGCAGGAGAAGGACGTGCTTATGGAAACCTTGGAAGCTGTTATCGTTCACTCCGCCAGTACGACAAGGCTATAAAGTATCATGAAATGCACCTGAATATCGCAAAACAGTTTGGGGACAAGGCAGGAGAAGGACGTGCTGATGCAAACCTTGGGAACTGTTATCATTCACTCGGCCAGTACGACAAGGCTATAAAGTATCATGAAATGGACCTGAATATCGCAAAACAAATTGGGGACAAGGCAGGAGAAGGACGTGCTTATGGAAACCTTGGGAGGTGTTATCGTTTACTCGGCCAGTACGAGAAGGCTATAAAGTGTCATGAAATGGACCTGAATATCGTAAAACAGATTGGGGACAAGGCAGGAGAAGGACGTGCTTATAGAAACCTTGGGTGCTGTTATCCTTTACTCGGCCAGTACGACAAGGCTATAAAGTATCATGAAATGGACCTGAATATCGCAAAACAGATTGGGGACAAGGCAGGAGAAGGATGTGCTTATGCAAACCTTGGGTGCTGTTATCATTTACTCGGCCAGTACGACAAGGCTATAAAGTATCATGAAATGGACTTGAATATCGCAAAACAGATTGGGGACAAGGCAGGAGAAGGATGTGCTTATGCAAACCTTGGGAACTGTTATCATTCACTCGGCCAGTACGACAAGGCTATAAAGTATCATGAAATGGACCTGAATATCGCAAAACAAATTGGGGACAAGGCAGGAGAAGGACGTGCTTATGGAAACCTTGGGAACTTTTATCGTTCACTCGGCCAGTACGACCAGGCTATAAAGTATCATGAAATGCACCTGAATATCGCAAAACAGTGTGGGGACAAGGCAGGAGAAGGACGTGCTTATGCAAACCTTGGGAACTGTTATCATTCACTCGGCCAGTACGACAAGGCTATAAAGTATCATGAAATGGACTTGAATATCGCAAAACAGTGTGGGGACAAGGCAGGAGAAGGACGTGCTTATGCAAACCTTGGGAACTGTTATCATTCACTCGGCCAGTACGACCAGGCTATAAAGTATCATGAAATGGACCTGAATATCGCAAAACAGTTTGGGGACAAGGCAGGAGAAGGACGTGCTTATGCAAACCTTGGGAACTGTTATCATTCACTCGGCCAGTACGACAAGGCTATAAAGTATCATGAAATACACCTGAATATCGCAAAACAGTGTGGGGACAAGGCAGGAGAAGGATGTGCTTATGGAAACCTTGGGAACTGTTATCATTCACTCGGCCAGTACGACAAGGCTATAAAGTATCATGAAATGGACTTGAATATCGCAAAACAGTGTGGGGACAAGGCAGGAGAAGGATGTGCTTATGCAAACCTTGGGAACTGTTATCATTCACTCGGCCAGTACGACCAGGCTATAAAGTATCATGAAATGCACCTGAATATCGCAAAACAGTTTGGGGACAAGGCAGGAGAAGGACGTGCTTATGGAAACCTTGGGAACTGTTATCATTCACTCGGCCAGTACGACAAGGCTATAAAGTATCATGAAATACACCTGAATATCGCAAAACAGATTGGGGACAAGGCAGAAGGACGTGCTTATGGAAACCTTGGGAACTGTTATTATTCACTCGGCCAGTACGACAAGGCTATAAAGTATCATGAAATGCACCGGAATATCGCAAAACAGATTGGGGACAAGGCAGGAGAAGGACGTGCTTATGGAAACCTTGGGAACTGTTATCATTCACTCGGCCAGTACGACAAGGCTATAAAGTATCATGAAATGGACCTGAATATCGCAAAACAAATTGGGGGCAAGGCAGGAGAAGGACGTGCTTATGCAAACCTTGGGAACTGTTATCATTCACTCGGCCAGTACGACAAGGCTATAAAGTATCATGAAATGCACCTGAATATCGCAAAACAGATTGGGAACAAGGCAGGAAAAGGACGTGCTTATGGAAACCTTGGGAGCTGTTATGGTTTACTCGGCCAGTACGACAAGGCTAAAAATTATCATGAAATGGACCTGAATATCGCAAAACAGATTGGGGACAAGGCAGGAGAAGGATGTGCTTATGGAAACATTGGGAGATGTTATCATTTACTCAGCCAGTACGACAAGGCTATAAAGTATCATGAAATACACCTGAATATCGCAAAACAGATTGGGGACAAGGCAGGAGAAGGACATGGTTATGGAAACCTTGGCATATGTTATGGTTTACTCGGCCAGTACGACAAGGCTATAAAGTATCATGAAATGCACCTGAATATCGCAAAACAGATTGGGGACAAGGCAGGAGAAGGACGTGCTTATGGAAGCCTTGGGAACTGTTATCATTCACTCGGCCAGTACGACAAGGCTATAAAGTATCATGAAATGCACCTGAATATCGCAAAACAGATTGGGGGCAAGGCAGGAGAAGGATGTGCTTATGGAAACCTTGGGTGCTGTTATCATTTACTCGGCCAGTACGACAAGGGTGTAAATTATCATGAAATGCACCTGAATATCGCAAAACAGATTGAAGACAAGGCAGGAGAAGGATGTGCTTATGGAAACCTTGGCTGCTGTTATCGTTCACTCGGCCAGTACGACAAGGGTATAAAGTATCATGAAATGCACCTGAATATCGCAAAACAGATTGGGGACAAGGCAGTAGAAGGAGGTGCTTATGGAAACCTTGGGAGCTTTTATGGTTTACTCGGCCAGTACGACAAGGGTATAAAGTATCGTGAAATGCACCTGAATATCGCAAAACAGATTGGGGACAAGGCAGGAGAAGGAAGTGCTTATGCAAACCTTGGGAACTCCTATATTTTACTCCGCCAGTACGACAAGGCTATAGAACATTTTAGACGGTGCTTAAGTAATGCAAAACAGAGTAGAATAAAAAGATTGGAAGCATTTGCTTATCTTAGCCTTGCTAAATGTTGTGTGGTCATACAGGAGTATGAAAACGGGGGATGTGCATGTGAAGAGGCGTTGAAATGTTTCGAGACATTATTTGAGGATGTCGGGAAGAAAGATCTGGTAAAGATCTCATTCATCGATACTTTCATTATGGCCTACAAACTGATAATCACAATTCTTCTCCTCCAAGACAAAAATGAAGAAGCTCTCGTTATTGCTGAAAGGGGACGCTCGAAAGCTTTGGCACAACTTATGCTTACCAGTCATCGTATCTGGTGTGCTGACGTCCTTAAAAGCAAATGTTTGGACCTGAGTGAAATTCTTGAGGTGGTCAAAGCCCTGAGTGATACAGTCCTTTTCTATGGACTCAGCGTGGACGATTTCATCATTAGGTGGGTGATAGAGCCAGGTGGAAATGTCCAGACGCAAGTTACTGCAGATGCCCCACTGAGAGTTCAGAAAAATCCGCCAGAGGACAGTCTACTTTCAAAACTTGCGAATCTAGACTCACTGATCAAGAAGGCCATGGGTTTACTAAGATCAGGTTGCACCATTGAGTGTGAAGACCGCTCATTATCGTTTCTCTATCGAGAAGAAGTTTCAAAACAGGCTGAGAACGATACCAGACTCGTAATGCAGTACTTAGCAATGCCTTCAGTTTGGTCTAGTTTACAACTATCTGGAGATCAAGCTCGCCCTCTCGATACTTCTCAAACTGACCAAAAACCAACTGAAACGCCGTCTAGCAGTGAGGCAGCAACTGCAGGTTCAAACAAAGAAGCGGAGCTGAACAGTGTGCTAAAAGAACTGCATCAGAATCTTCTTAACCCAGTACTTCAGTTTTTAAAAGAATCATCCGTTGTCATCGTGCCCGACGGCCCTATCGCTTTGGTTCCATTCGCTGCTCTGATGGACGAAAACGGACGCTACGTGGTAGAGACCTTGCGAATAAGACTGGTTCCCTCGTTAGCAACAGCAAAGACGATATTAGAGCATCCGCCGGACGAAGAAGGTGTAGCCCGTCCCTTGATCATAGGAGATCCAAATGTTGGTTACGTCAGGAAAGGAGAGGAGAAGATTCCTGCACCAAGATTACCAAATGCAAATTTGGAAGCTCAAGCAATTGCTGCTCACATTAACGGCGAGCTTTTCACTGGGAGGCAGGCGACCAAAACAAAATTCCTGGAAAAATTTGAAAATGCCAATTTAATCCACATTGCAGCTCATGGAGATAGTGAGAGAGGAGAGATCTTGTTTGCGCCAAGTCCTGGGACAAGGAGAACAAAGGAGAATGTCATGTTGACGATATCCGATCTTGAGGGCAAGCACATGAGGGCATCACTGGTTGTGCTCAGTTGTTGTCACAGCGGCCGTGGAGAAGTCAGAGGCGAAGGAGTAATCGGCATCGCTCGGGCGTTCCTCGGAGCTGGAGCTCGGGCAGTTCTCATGTCGCTCTGGGCAATTAGCGACAAGGCCACCGTGTTCTTCATGAAGGAGTTCTACGAGCATCTGACTAAAGGAGAAAGAGCAAGTGAAGCACTCCATAACGCCATGACAGCCATGAGAGGGGACACGAGGTTCCATCATCCCCGTTACTGGGCTCCCTTTGTCCTGATCGGTGGCGATGTCGTTCCTTTCCGTAAGTCATGAGACCACAATAAAGTGCTGTATAACTTAACCCTTTTACTCCCAAGAGTGATCAACTTCAATTTTCTCCTTCAATCTCTCATTTGCAATATATGACACCGTATGTGGAATTTGCCACGTGATAGTCTGCTCAGTTGAAAGCTGATTGCACATTCAATTCTCACCACATCACTTATACATTTTCTTCTTCCTGGGATGGGAGAATCTGAATTTTGAGCTTGGGAGTGAAAAGGTTATCAAATAACCAGTGCAAACACGAAGAAGTATCGACTTTCTTTTGTGAAAGAAGGAGCTACCTAACACTAATTGGGCCGATTATTGTTAGATGAAGCTTCTGTGATGTATTATTTGCAAAATATTTTTGTACTCCGTTATAGTTTTTCAGTTCAATTTACAACTGAGCTATGGTACTTTAGACAATTATTGTCAATCCAGAACATTACAAACATTATTATGTTAACAACTAATGATTCACACTCAGC
Organism: Plumapathes pennacea; assembly: GCA_964036295.1. Taxonomy (NCBI): domain Eukaryota; kingdom Metazoa; phylum Cnidaria; class Anthozoa; order Antipatharia; family Myriopathidae; genus Plumapathes; species Plumapathes pennacea. The sequence goes on along the minus strand of OZ038465.1, from coordinate 7,419,547 downwards.
CATCTATGCCTTACTTAGGGTCCCAGTTCAGGCGGCAAACTTTTCATGTTCCGAAAGCGATGCCCATCAGCTCAAACAGTGGCTTTTGCTCGGTTGCATTAAGTTCGGGTCATGGAAAGTTCGGCGTCTTAACTTTTGAGTAGACTGCGACCAGTCCCTCCTTTTCCCGCCAAAATCATATTACGGGAGCCCACAAGTGCGGCCCCATTCTCCACGCGCCATACTCTTTCGCGCTCACGACTATAGGCTTCCTCAATACGATCCTGGAGGGAAACAGAGGGACATTTTCAGGGTTCAAACTGAGACATGGGCACAAAAGTTTCATGACTTGAACACGTTTTCCTAATATCCATGACTCTTCCAAGCCTGGAATTTCGTGGCTTTCCGTGACCATGTGAACCCTGCTATCTCTTTAGAATGAAGTTTGACACTAGATTACATTATTTTGATTTTACATTTACTTGCATAACTTTCCCATTTTGTCGCGAGACGTTTTTTAGTCCGCTATTACAGGATTACAAGTGTTGGCTGTCTTTGTATAGTGTAAAAATCCCCCACCTACCCCACCCCCTGTACAATAGTACCCACGTGATTGTCTACTCCGTCGTAACCTGACTTTTGATACCTGTCAACTTAAGTGAGGTTTCAAGTGAGCTGTATTGAATACTAATACTGACAACAACTATCGTAAGTGTTCTATGGACTCTATTTAGCCCAACTTTTAGTTTCAGTTCGACTGCGGCCAGGTGGCCGTGGCCGCCTAATAGAGCTGGCCGTTTATAGAGGAATAATCTACAGTAAATTACTGAAAATATTTTTGGAATTTTGACAAGTGGCCGTTTCATAGCAGATTTGACTGTATATTCCTTAGGGATGTGGAAATAATGTACATAGATTACGCAATAAAAGACCAGCAAAGAAACTTGTAAGTAATAGAGGAATCCCCAAGTGAAGACACAGAATAATCTACAGTTCGAAGGTGACAATCGGGTTCGGAATGACGCAGTTTTCAATCTTGACTTGGGCCATTTGCGACAACTTCGCTTTACATGTACGAAACACTGATGGCAATAAGACTAAGCCACCAGCGGTGAAAACGTTTATGGTGAAAAGAATGAAAAACCAGAAACTTTAAAAATCACATATCATAAATGAGAAATTTACTTCTTTGCACAATTTATACATGTATTTTAAATTTGTACAATATGGATCAAAATAGTTGAAGATATACTTGTTTGGCTACCATAGATCGCACTTCAATGAAGACAAGTACCCTTCACTTTTAGCTCAGAGGAGTTCTTACTCTCACACGTCCCTCGCACCCACTGCAACAACGCTCGCTGAAGAGATCATTACTTAGCTCTGTTAGTGGAAAGTGCGGATTTAGGCTTGACTTGAAATAGCGTACAGCACATGCAAAATACTTTTCATTCGCCAGACACCCGTATCAATAAAGCTACTACCGAGTAAATAATGATTTTCTATAAACTTATATTTTCCGTTTTCAAAAATGTATCCGTCCACACTACAGCGAACTCTCTCTAAGTGGACACCTCTTTCGGCGACGATCCAGGCATCTTCTCAGTGGTCTCTGCCAATTTCACAGCGAAAAACTTTGCAGACGCCCGTTTAGGAACAATTGGACACGAGTTGTCATACAGACCCTAGCTCGGGGAGTGACTTTGTTGCTGACACCCGCGGCAATAGGCCTATTGACTTTTCATACCTGAACTTTGATACCTGTCAACTTGAGCGGGGTGACAGCTTAATATAGAGCTGGCCGTTTATAAAGGAATACTTCATCTACCGCTAAATACAGTGTTAGAACCACCGCATACAAGTAATACAATGGGGGGAGGGAGTGAGGGGGGGGGGGGGGGGGGGACTCAAAAACAGTTTGTTCGGGTAGTAATATACCGAATAATTTCGTTATTTGCCCGAAATGTACTATAAACGATTTTTTTCGTTATTTACTAAACCCAGTGCATAGTGTATACCCACATATCACTATATACAAATTATATATACATGGGGGAACGATTTTTCGTCTATACACTGGGTCGAGTAAATCACGAAAAATCGTATATGTTACATTTCGCGCAAATCATAAAATTCGTGATGATCTGATCAACCGTTCTTTCGAACCAGAAGACATTCAGCGCGCATGTGGTTGTTTTTGTCAAAGTATGTAATTTAAAGCAAGTGTTAACACATTTTGTACGAGGTTGTCGACTGTAAAGTGTGTTAAGTATAACTTTCACTTAAGGAAGTAAACGGTTCACGACTCAAAAATTAGGAGCCACTATATTACAGTTGTGGCAAACAAATAGAGCTAGAATGGACTGTCTACAATTTCTGAGATAAAAATGATAGACCACCCGTGGGGAAACCCCCTTACTGAGTAATTTTCATTTCAGTTTCACCCACTGAACCCTTTCGCTCCCAAGAGTGATCAGTTTCCAATTTCTCCTTTAGTTTGCTAACCTGAGATATATCATTCGGAATGGAGATTTTGAGGTTTGATAGCTTGCTCAGGTGAAATCTGATCAAATTATCAATAACCACTACATCACTAGCGCATCATTTTCTTAAATGGTTGGGAGAATTTGCATTATGAGCTCAGAGGTGAAAAAGGTAATTCTTAAATAATTAAGGCTGGTTCACACGGGTAAAGCAAGCACAAGCGCAAACGCAAACGCAAGCGCAAGCGACCGGTTCACACGATAAAAATTGTAAAGCAAGCGCAAGCGCAAGAGAATGGAAAAGTTTTCATTCTCTTGCGCTTGCGTTTGCGCTTGCTTTACCGTGTGAACCAGCCTTTATACGTTAATTCTCAGTTTTTTTCGGGATCACTTCGAAAGTGCCTAAAAAGTACGTCGGTTCCTCATTGTCATTACCCGAAAGTCCCGTCCTACAAGGGAATTTGCGTCATACGGAAGGAGATCAAATTTATCAATTTCAATTTCTTGTCCACTTCACTGTAAAGTGTATGCAGTCGATAATGAATTGTTTTTTAAGGCCGATTTTCACTAGTGAAGTAAGCGGAGACGGAGACGGAGAAGGAGACGGAGACGTAAGACACTTGCGCGCGTGTGAAAATTAGCGAACGGAGACGAAAGCGGAGAAGGAAGCGGTGAAGGAAGCAGAACGGAAGGTTTTCTTTTTCTTGCGTCTCCGTACGCTAAAAATAGCATCTCCTTCCTTCTCCGCTTCCGTCTCCGTTCGCTAATTTTCACACGCGCGCAAGTGTCTTTACGTCTCCGTCTCCGCTTACTTCACTCGGTGAAAATCGGCCTTTAGTGACTCAGCCAAACAACAAAGTAAAACAGGGCCTTCCCGAGAAATCAGCTCTTTTTGCATCGTCGGATTGACTGATTAATTTTTTTTTTGGAAATTTATGAGCACTATTAGTTTCGTTTCGAAAATTATCATACTCTATGAGCGTACGAAAACGAAGGTCTTAACCCGCCCATCAAACCAATCAGGAAACCATTGTTAAGTTACGAACCTATAATCAACTTCCAGCGCTGAAACTAACTTCCGCATGCACTTGATATATAAAGGGCTGGCAGATCAAGGGATGTAAGACGTACGACAGCTGTGTTGAAGGCTTTATACTCCACTGATGAAAAGTCTGTGAATCACTTCCTGAGTCAGCCCTGATGAAAGGTAGGTCGGTTTGTCTGTTCTGTGGATATTTATGTTCATCGTAGAGTCGCTCGTTAATGGACTCCAACAAATGAAATCAATAAAACATTGTTATCATCAAGGTGTACTCGCCGCATAAATCGCAATTGCAATGAAGGCACGAGGAGCTAAGGCCAAAAGAAAATTTCAGTGCTCTAGTTGCGATTATATTTCAAGCAGAGGATACGTTTCACTGAAACCCCAAGAACATTTATCATTTGGACAGGGAACAAACTGGGGTCTGCCAAAACGACATTTCTTTATTTCTTTGCTTTACTTTCTTGCTCTCTTCTCCTGGTTTTGTGTTTTATTCGTTGATTGAGGAACACGACATACAGTATTATAAAGGGTGTGCGCTCTCCACGGAACGGTGTAGTTTCGCTGGACATTCTCGGAGATCTTATCTGCATGTTTTTCTTATTCTGCAGGGTTTTGTTTCATACTCAAACTGTGCAGTTGATTTTATTGGTGATTTTTTACTTTTACTTTATAATGGCATTACCAGTTATTTATAGGTCTTTCGGTCACTAAAAGCAAACCGGACGTAAATCGAAAAGTCGAAAGTTACTAAAGGGTCGTCGATTAAGGGGTCCCCGCTTGACGTGAAATAGACATTATTTATAAGTTAACTGTTTATACTTAAAAATGTTTCTTTTAAAACTAATGGTTCCCATACCCGATTTAGAGTAACATTTGTATCATCCTTTTCAGAATATTACACTTGGTTATAACATCGGCTCACACCATTATGGAGAAAATAAGTTCTCTAATGAACTTCCTGAAAATCGCAGAGGCCAAAGAATTAGACGAGGCACTCCAGGGGAACATACACGCTTACCTTGGTTGCCATTATCGCATCCTTGGCCAGTACGACAAGGCTATAAAACATCACGAAGTGGACCTGAATATCGCAAAGCAGATTGGGGACAAGGCAGGAGAAGGACGTGCTTATGGAAACCTTGGCGTATGTTATGGTTCACTCAGCCAGTACGACAAGGCTATAAAGTATCATGAAATGCACCTGAATATCGCAAAACAGATTGGGGACAAGGCAGGAGAAGGACGTGCTTATGGAAACCTTGGCATGTGGTATGGTTCACTCAGCCAGTACGACAAGGCTATAAAGTATCTTGAAATAGACCTGAATATCGCAAAACAGATTCGGGACAAAGCAGGAGAAGGACCTGCTTATGGAAACCTTGGGAACTGTTATCATTTACTCGGCCAGTACGACAAGGCTATGAAGTATCATGAAATGCACCTGAATATCGCAAAACAGATTCGGGACAAAGCAGGAGAAGGACGTGCTTATGGAAACCTTGGGAGCTGTTATCATTCACTCGACCAGTACGACAAGGCTATAAAGTATCATGAAATGCACCTGAATATCGCAAAACAGATTGGGGACAAGGCAGGAGAAGGAAGTGCTTATGGAAACCTTGGGAGCTGTTATAACTTACTCGACCAATACGACAAGGCTATAAAGTATCATGAAATACACCTGAATATCGCAAAACAGATTGGGGACAAGGCAGGAGAAGGAAGTGCTTATGGAAACCTTGGGAGCTGTTATCATTTACTCGGCCAGTACGACAAGGGTGTAAAGTATTGTGAAATGCGCCTGAATATCGCAAAACAGATTGGGGACAAGGCAGGAGAAGGACTTGCTTATGGAAACCTTGGGAGCTGTTATCATTCACTCAGCCAGTACGACAAGGCTATAAGGTATCATGAAATACACCTGAATATCGCAAAACAGATTGGGGACAAGGCAGGAGAAGGACATGCTTATGGAAACCTTGGGAGCTGTTATGATTCACTCGGCCAGTACGACAAGGCTATAAAGTATCATGAAATGCACCTGAATATCGCAAAACAGATTGGGGACAAGGCAGGAGAAGGACATGCTTATGGAAACCCTGGGAACTGTTATCGTTTACTCGGCCAGTACGACAAGGCTATAAAGTATCATGAAATGCACCTGAATATCGCAAAACAGATTGGGGACAAGGCAGGAGAAGGACATGCTTATGGAAACCTTGGGAACTGTTATGATTCACTCGGCCAGTACGACAAGGCTATAAAGTATCATGAAATACACCTGAATATCGCAAAACAGATTGGGGACAAGGCAGGAGAAGGACATGCTTATGGAAACCTTGGGAACTGTTATCATTCACTCGGCCAGTACGACCAGGCTATAAAGTATCATGAAATGCACCTGAATATCGCAAAACAGATTGGGGACAAGGCAGGAGAAGGACGTGCTTATGCAAACCTTGGGAACTGTTATCATTCACTCGGCCAGTACGACAAGGGTGTAAAGTATCATGAAATGTGCCTGAATATCGCAAAACAGATTGGGAACAAGGCAGGAGAAGGACATGCTTATGGAAACCTTGGGGGCTGCTATATTTTACTCCGCCAGTACGACAAGGCTATAGAATATTTTAGACGGTGCTTAAGTAATGCAAAACAGAGTAGAATAAAAAGATTGGAAGCATGTGCTTATCTTAACCTTGCTGAATGTTATATGGTCATACAGGAGTATGAAAACGGGGAATGTGCATGTGAAGAGGCGTTGAAATGTATCGAGACATTATTTGAGGATGTCGGGAAGAAAGATCTGGTAAAGATCTCATTCATCGATATTTTCATTGAGGCCTACAAACTGATGATCACAATTCTTCTCCACCAAGACAAAAATGAAGAAGCTCTCGTTATTGCTGAAAGGGGACGCTCGAAAGCCTTGGCACAACTTATGCTTACCAGTCATTGTATCCGGTGTGTTGACGTCCTTAAAAGCAAATGTTTGGACCTGAGTGAAATTCTTGAGGTGGTCAAAGCCCTGAGTGATACAGTCCTTTTCTATGGACTCAGCGTGGGCGATGTCATTATTAGGTGGGTGATACAGCCAGGTGGAAATGTCCAGACGCAAGTTACTGCAGATGCTCCACTGCAACTTCAGAAAAATCCGCCAGAGGACAGTCTACTTTCAAAACTTGCGAATCTAGACTCATTGATCAAGAAGGCCATGGGTTTACTAAGATCAGGTTGCACCATTGAGTGTGAAGACCGCTCGTTATCGTTTCTTTATCGAGAAGAAGTTTCAAAACAGGCTGAGAACGATACCAGACTCGTAATGCACTACTTAGCAATGCCTTCAGTTTGGTCTAGTTTACAACTATCTGGAGATCAAGGTCGCCCTCTCGATACTTCTCAAACTGACCAAAAACCAACTGAAACGCCGTCTAGCAGTGAGGCAGCAACTGCAGGCTCAGACAAAGAAGCGGAGCTGAACAGTGTGCTAAAAGAACTGCACCAGAATCTTCTTAACCCAGTGCTTCAGTTTTTAAAAGAATCATCCGTTGTCATCGTGCCCGACGGCCCTATCGCTTTGGTTCCATTCGCTGCTCTGATGGACGAAAACGGACGCTACGTGGTAGAGACCTTGCGAATAAGACTGGTTCCCTCGTTAGCAACAGCAAAGACGATCTTAGAGCATCCGCCGGACGAAGAAGGTGCAGCCCGTCCTTTGATCATAGGAGATCCAAATGTTGGTTACGTCAGGGACGGAGAGGAGAAGATTCCTGCACCGAGATTACCAAATGCAAAGTTGGAAGCTCAAGCAATTGCTGCTCACATTAACGGCGAGCTTTTCACTGGGAGGCAGGCGACCAAAATAAAATTCCTGGAAAAATTTGAAAGTGCCAATTTAATCCACATTGCAGCTCATGGAGATAGTGAGAGAGGAGAGATCTTGTTTGCGCCAAGTCCTGGTACAAGTAGAACAAAGGAGAATGTCATGTTGACGATATCCGATCTTGAAGGCAGGCAGATGAGGGCATCACTGGTTGTGCTCAGTTGTTGTTACAGCGGCCGTGGAGAAGTCAAGGGCGAAGGAGTAATCGGCATCGCTCGGGCGTTCCTCGGAGCTGGAGCTCGGGCAGTTCTCGCGTCACTCTGGGCGATTACCGACGCGGCCACCGTGTTCTTCATGAAGGAGTTCTACGAGCATCTGACTGAAGGAGAAAGAGCAAGTGAAGCACTCCATAACGCCATGACAGCCATGAGAGGGGACACGAGGTACCATCATCCCCGTTACTGGGCTCCCTTTGTCCTGATCGGTGGCGATGTCGTTCCTTTCCGTAAGTCATGAGACCACAATAAAGTGCTGTATGACTTAAAGTGCCTATAAACCTTCAGACGCTATGTTTTTATATGAAAGTAGGAAGTAATCTAAACAACTTATGGCCAAAGAAACTCCGCTCCGAAGCGTTTTTATATATTTTTCCGCCGGCAAACATGCGATTTTGACCGCCATTTTGAATCTGACCGCGCAAAGTTTTTCGATCGAGAGCCTGGGTTATGACGTCAGAGGAGGACTCGTTTCTTGTCAAACAAAACTTTCACACAGATTTTGCAGTTGGCGAGGTGAGAATTTTGCCTCATAGATGTGTTGTCAAGAAAAACGTAATTAAGGGAAAAAAACAACTAAGGCAAAGAGACGCCAAAGCGATGCCAGTCCCTTCTCTGACGTCACAGACCCAGTCTCCCATGTCGCTCGGTCAAGATTTCGGAATTCTGAATTCAACCGCGTGAAAAAAGTATAAGAACGCTTCGGAACGGAGTTTCTTTGAGTATAAGTTGCTTAGATCACTTCCTACTTTCATATAAAAACGTAACGTCTGAAGGTTTATAGGCACTTTAACCCTTTTACTCCCAAGAGTGATCAACTTCAATGTTCTCCTTCAATCTCTCATTTGCAATATATGACACCGTATGTGGAATTTGCCACGTGATAGTCTGCTCAGTTGAAAGCTGATTGCACATTCAATTCTCACCACATCACTTATACATTTTCTTCTTCCTGGGTTGGGAGAATCTGAATTTTGAGCTTGGGAGTGAAAAGGTTATCAAATAACCAGTGCAAACACGAAGAAGTATCGACTTTCTTTTGTGAAAGAAGGAGCTACCCAACACTAATTGGGCCGATCATCGTTAGATGAAGCTTCTGTGATGTATTACTTGCAAAATATTTTTTGTACTCCGTTATAGTTTTTCAGTTCAATTTACAACTGAGTTATGATACTTTAGACAATTGTCAATCCAGAACATTACAAAACATTATTAAGTTAACAACTAATGATTCACACTCAGCCATCTATGCCTTACTTAGGGTCCCAGTTCAGGCGGCAAACTTTTCATGATCCGAAAGCGATACATATCAGCTCAAACAGTGGCTTTTGCTCAGTCGCATTAAGTTCGGGTCATGGAAAGTTCGGCGTCTTAACTTTTGAGTAGACTGAGACCGGTCCCTCCTTTTCCCGCCAAAATCACATTACGGGAGCCCACAAGTGCGGCCCCATTCTCTTCCGCGCTCACGACTATAGGCTTCCACAATACGATCCTGGAGGGAAATAGAGGGACATTTTCAGGGTTCACACAGAGACATGGGCACAAAAAATTCATGACCTGAACACGTTTTCCTAATATCCATGACTCTTCCAAGCCTGGAATTTCGTGGCTTTCCGTGACCATGTGAACCCTGCTATCTCTTTAGAATGAAGTTTGACACTAGATTACATTATTTTGATTTTACATTTACTTGCATAACTTTCCCATTTTGTCGCGAGACGTTTTTTAGTCCGCTATTACAGGATTGCAAGTGTTGGCTGTCTTTGTATAGTGCAAAAACCCCCCACCTACCCCACCCCCTGTACAATAGTACCCACGTGATTGTCTACTCCGTCGTAACCTGAATTTTGATACCTGTCAACTTGAGTGAGGTTTCAAGTGAGCTGTATTGAATACTAATACTGACAACAACTATCGTAAGTGTTCTATGGACTCTATTTAGCCCAAGTTTTAGTTTCAGTTCGACTGCGGCCAGGTGGCCGTGGCCGCCTAATAGAGCTGGCCGTTTATACAGGAATAATCTACAGTAAATTACTGAGAATATTTTTGGAATTTTGACAAGTGGCCGTTTCATAGCAGATTTGACTGTATATTCCTTAGGGATGTGGGAAATAATGTATATAGATTACGCAATAAAATACTGGCAAAGAAACTTGTAAGTACTAGAGGCCATTTGCGACAACTTCGCTTTACATGTACGAAACACTGATGGCAATAAGACTAAGCCACCAGCTGTGAAAACGTTTATGGTGAAAAGAATGAAAAACCAGAAACTTTAAAAATCACATATCATAAAAGAGAAATTTACTTCTTTGCACAATTTATACATGTATTTTAAATTTGTACAATATGGATCAAAATAGTTAAAGATATACTGGGTTTGGCTACCATAGATCGCACTTCAATGAAGACAAGTACCCTTCACTTTTAGCTCAGAGGAGTTCTTACTCTCACACGTCCCTCGAACCCAATGCAACAACGCTCGCTGAAGAGATCATTATGCTTAGCTCTGTTAGTGTAAAGTGCGGATTTAGGCTTGACCTGAAATAGCGTACAGCACATGCAAAATACTTTTCATTCGCCAGACACCCGTATCAATAAAGCTACTACCGAGTAAATAACGATTTTCTATAAACTTGTGTTTTCCGTTTTCAAAAATGTATCCGTCCACACTACAGCGAACTCTCTGAGTGGACACCTCTTTAGGGCGGACAGCACGCAGATTTCATCCTTGCCAATTTTCACTTGTTTCTCTGTAACGGACACTAAATCTAGTCCCGAGAGTGTCCCCCCTTAAAGAGAGCTCACTGTATAGCGTTTTCGAATCACGTGATCATCGTGACATCAGCGTTCTCGAAAAGCTACATTTTCGGGTGCCCACACGAGGAGAAAATGTCCACTTCGAAAAGTTCCATTTTCGATGACTGTATTTACAGTTTACGCGTGGCCGAACCGCTAAGAAAAAAAAAGCGTTTTCAATCGAAAACGGATATACGTGTGAGCGTTATGATGTTATGTTACTGACTTGATATTTCTACAATCTTTGATCTCAATAACACCTGTTGCCCCTTGTGATACCTGCATGATGATGATGACCATCTATAAGCGGCCACTCCACTGTGAGGGCAAGTCAAAGTTCGCTGCGTCTGGTTTTTTTGGTTTAGTATTCAGTGAGTGCCCACTCGTTTTCCGTTATGAATGCATCAATGACTTCTTTCATTGCCAGGTTGGGAATCAGCTGCTCTGGTTTCAGATCTGTTCTAGTCACAGGATCAAAATGTCCTACACGCTGTAAACAAAGCAAACCCAATAAAGTTTTCGACTGACTGCCAAAAGTACAGTAGTTTAAACAACTACAATCAACACTCTCCAAGACGCGGTCACCATCGGGACCAGATCCAACTGTCCGTTTTATAGAGGTGTCCGTCTAGAGAGTTTAGTTAGAGTGAATGACTGAGGAAACTGTAGGGACTGCTCCAGCTAACAGGTGTCCGTCTTAAAGGGGTGTTCGTTACAATATTATTGGTCTAAACAAGTTTGGCAGCATTCTTGGCCAATCAAAAGCAAAAGTGCGATCTGGCCATGCAAGAAAGCAAGAGAATGAGGTGCATTCTATTGGTATGAGCTTCTTAGACTGAAAGTAAAACTCGATAATTGGCAAATATACATGTACATGAACAAGTAAATGCTTGCTTTAGTTTTATGAAAATCAATGAAATACTCTAAACATTTGTTCCAAAGAATGGAGTAAGAACTTTGCTGTTACCTGAAGATGTTCCTCTATATGTTTACGATCATATCTGCCTCATGTCAAGGTTGACAATACATGTAAAATGATTAACAGGTAAATGTAAAACTGCCATAGAACATATTGTATGATAAAACAACTAAAACTGTCCCCATGCACACTTTTGTGAAAACCAGTTATATCTGTTGACAGTTCTGCATGCATGGGGGCAAAGCAAACTAACACATTATGGATTGAACAAAGGATACGTGATTCCACTGGGGGTGGTGACAGGGTCTTTCATGATCTCAAAGCTGATTCTTCCACACAAGTGGTCTGGGACTTCTCTCTTCTGTTGTTGTGATAAAGAGGGAGTAACAAAAGAAGTGTGTGATCAGAAATTGAAATACAAACAATAAACCACTTTTGGCAAGGAAATAAAAAATGCTATTTGTCTGAGGATATTATCTGTTCTGAAAAATGAACAGTTTGCTGACGGCAAAGCTTAAGCTGATGTTATTGGTTCATGTGTCGTAATTCCACCAATCACATATGAGAAAAAAATATTTGAATGTGAAGGTGAGGTTACAAAAAATGCAAAGAGAAAGATGTGGTGAAGTAATATAAGTATAGGAATGGAAAGTATAAAAGGGTTTAAAGAGAGTTTGAAGGGTGAAGAAAGTGAATAAAAGAAGCTACAGACTAACAAATAATATTATGAACCCCTGTAAAATAAGAGTGTAAGATAAACAAACTAATAAATTCATCTTCTGGCTTCTTACAAGTTACATGTAGGTTACTTTATAACATAGGTTTAAAACAGCACAGACTATTATTTTTGTGTCATTAGAACAAGGACAATCATTTAATAACTAGAATGTTATAGTTGCATAACTAACAAAACTTATTAATAGTAAAATTACCTTTCTTCTTTCATCTATCTGAGCAAAGAGCTTGTTTAACTCTGACATTCGTTTGTCCTATAAAGAATACAGTCAGGTGCCATAAAAAGTTGGAATAAGATATTATTGGAATCATCCCTTAGAGAGTTATGAATCAATTCCCAAGAGATTGAAATATATGGTTTCATTTTGTGGATACCAGAGACATGTCAAACACATGCATATTTTGATGCTGTAGCTTTCCAGGGCAAACTAAATTGAACTGCTATAAGTTCCATTGATGAGTTCAGAAAAGTCTGTGAAGTTTGTGTTCCATCACAGGCAGCCCAATCTTGTTGTGAGATATGGCTAGGTTTTATTTTTTGGACATAAAACAATTACTCAACTTATCTTTAGTTATTCCCTGTGTTGTTTTATTTGTCCTGTGCCCAATTTGGGGATGATCAGAGCAATATTTTGAGTGATATTTTCTCCAGTGATGGTCCCTCAAACCACCACCAGATGAAATATCGTTCAGAATACTGCTCCAATCGGGCAAGTAGATTTTTCTGACAACTTGATTAGAAGAAAGCTGCCTGAACAGTTTACTCAGCTGCTAATAAAAACCCTCTTACACAAAGGTATTCTGAGTTCTCCAAGTCTTCTGTTAAGCCTTTATTCCTGCTTTCAGCAATTTTCCTGCAACCAAAGTAATGCAACTTGTTTGAGACTAATACATAATTTTGTGGATAAAAATTAAAGCTAGTAATGAGTGAAGTAACTAAGTGCAAATGCAAACAACTGGGAACCACACAATAAAATTTGTGAAGCAATTGACCAGTGCTCGACATTAAGGTTTTAGGTTGGTTGACCTTTGGACTGTAGATTGAATTCAAGAAATAGAAAGTTTCATAGTTTCTGATTGCCTGGCCCAGAATTTACCTGCCTGACCAAAAGTTTTGGTTGCCCCAGGCAAGTGGGCAACCGTTAATGTTGAGCGCTGAAGTGCAAATTCAAATGCAAGACAACAAAAACGTTTCCATTCCTTGTGCTTTATTAGCTTGTTTTACTTGAATGTGTGAAGCAGCCTCAATGCAGGTACCTTCAAAGTGTTACTTACCTATTTTTATCATCCAAAATCAGTTTATTTAAGTATGTTTGCAGTTCGATTTCTTGGCTAATTCTCCTCTCTTCTGCAGCATTGAATTTCTGTCAAAAACAAAACAAAACAATACAATATATTAGAGTACTGTATAAACAGATCTCATGATACCAATATATCAAGCACAGATGAATCGCATGTGTGTGATTTATCATGTACCAGTATATCATTATATCACAGATAAAGAGGTTCGTCTTCTTGGTATAAAAGTACCACTGCTTTAGGAAACACTTTGACAGGAGATTATCAAGATGTTCTATATAGTCTTTTGATATAGAGAATGTTTCTCTAACCTTTTTTCTTGCAAGCCGCAAATTGAATGCTATATCATCCCCAAAGTTGAGTTTTTGTTCCCTTGCAAGGTCGTATGCTGTGTCAAAAAGGAAAATTTTGTCAGTCACACAAAGTGTTTGTACTGTACATAAACAAGTATAACTAATATGTATGAGTTATATATATATTATCTTGTGAAAGGTGTTGAGTCAAACCTAAAAACACAAAAGTTGAATTCAAAAGTTTACTGTACAAAGTTTAGTGAAACTGGCACAGGGCTAGAAATCCTTCTGGGTGCTAGCTCATGACTAATGTAAACAGTGTTTAACCCTTTCCCTCCTGAGCTCATAATAAAAATTCTCCCAACCATTCAAGAAGAGAGTGCATGAGCAATGTAGTGAGAATTGCTGGGCCAGTCAGCTTTCATCTGGGCAAACTATAAAGTAGCAATTTCTCCATACTGTATGATATATCTCTCCTGACAAACTGAAGGAGAAAATTGAAGTTGGTCACTCTCAGAAGTGAAAGGGTTAAGCCCTACACACTTACCTCTTTTGAGAGAGGCAACAGCTTCATCATAACACTCTTGTTCCATCAGGGCCTGCCCTTGAAAGAAGTGACCTTTGACACTAGTTGCGTCTATTTCCAGAGCTCGTCGGCAGTCAGTTATGACCAGTACCCACTTCTTTAGTTTCAAGTGGCATAGAGCTCTGTTTGTAAAGTATGTGGGTACAGTAGGGTTTTTGATCTAGAGAAGACAAGTTACAACACCGGCAGGTTAGTCTTATTGGTGGGTAAAACTGAAGGCAAACTTCTTACTATAATAAATGGGCAAGTGAATATGGTTGAGTGCCAATATGCTTAGGTATATTAGAGATGGGAAGGTACAATGGAGGCCAGATTTTTGAACCAAAAAAATGACCAGAATGTAGTTTGACATAAACAAGAATGCTAGGGCATGCTTCTTATCAACCCTAAAAAAAAGCCCTGCCAAAATCTTGTGAGCCAAAAAAGGACCACCAGAAAATTTCAACCCAAAAAATGAGCAAAAATCACAAATTTCAAACCCAGAAAAGACAGTTGAACCTCCCAGCCATTAAATATACTTGAGTACCCCCCCAGAAAATAGTAAGTGATTTCTTGCTTGGATTCAACTGAATCAGACCAGGAATGGGCCATTTCTATGCTACTTGTAACACTAGATAAATTGAATATTTTAAAGTCATATTTTGTAGAATTAAAAACTAGCAATAAGTAAAAATTTGAATTGATTGTAAAAATACGAATATTTGTGGAAAATAGGACACCCTAACAACGACAAAACTTAAATTATATGAAAAGTTGTGTTGATCTCCCAAAAAAAACTATCTCTGGTACGATCAACGACATAAAAAGTTATAGATATATTAATATTGAACAAATAATTCCCTGTAACAAAAATTTACAGAGAAAAACATGTACAGTAGGTACTTCTTTGCCTACTGAATCTCTAATCATACTAATGTTGTACACCACGATCCAAAGTAATAACACAAAATGTGTGGACATGGTCGAGTGACAGCTCGAAGTGACGCAACAACTTAACTCACGATAGCTTTAGTGTAGCACTGAGCAGCGTCATCGTACTGTTTTGCACTAAAAAGACGATTCCCTTGTTCCTTTAGATCAACAGCACTCATGCCAAGTAAACAGAACGTGCTCGTCTATCCTGGAGATAAATAAATAAATAAAACACCAAACAAAAATCCTCTCATTCAAGTCTAGCGTGTTCGAAAGCGCATGTTCGTTGATGGAATACCGCTGAATGAGGGGAACCAGGTTTAACGAGAGGACCTGAAACCTAGTTTACGAACCGCGGCAAAACGTCTGCGCATGCGTTGGTTTTTTAACTTCCGGTTACCCCATTAAGCTGGCCCACCCCACCTCCCGGGTCTCAAACCTCTTAGTTGACTTTATTGTGAAGTCCGCGCCAAATTCTACAAAAAGGTAAAGTACAAGAGCATGAATTTTGCGGGATCAGTAAAATGTCGG
Organism: Plumapathes pennacea; assembly: GCA_964036295.1. Lineage (NCBI taxonomy): Eukaryota > Metazoa > Cnidaria > Anthozoa > Antipatharia > Myriopathidae > Plumapathes > Plumapathes pennacea. The sequence continues at coordinate 7,403,868 of OZ038465.1, read as the reverse complement.
GCAAGCGAACACATTTGTTAACGTTTCTGCCAACTTGATCAGGCAGGGAAGTCTATATCAATTCTAAATTTGAACCAATCTCAATTCTTTACAGCGAGGGTGGTGCAACACCCTCGAACGTGCTTGGTGCATATATCCTTCTAATTTCACGGACGTTTTTTTCACCATTCCAAAGAAAACGATGTTTAAATGCACTAAGCACGAGCTATCAATGGTCAGTTAATCGTCGTGACTTCCCTATTCTCCCAACATGCAGATACAGCCGCTACATACCAGAGCGCCTCCGAATGAGACCCTCCTCTCCCGTCCCCCACCCTCCAGTTAACCATAAACAACTCCTTCCAGAAAAACAAAAACAAAGAACAACAACAACAAACAGAACATGATTCGCCTGACACGAACCGTTTTATTTGGAATAAGCAAAGCGCTACTTCGAACAGCAAAACGTACAGTCCGTAAACTCAAGCACCTATGCGACTGCATCTGAATAATCTCCTGGGAACCAAAAGTACACGCCTAAAGATCATTGGTTAATAAAATAAACTTGATTTAGCTTGGCGAGGAGACGGCACTTGATGCGACAACATGATCGTTCTCTACTTCATTTGGGCCATTCTGTTGAGCGCGCTGCCCGCTCTGAACCAATCCAGTTGTGGATCGTTCATGGTGTGTTTCAGCTCGATCTTGTCCGTGCTGCCGTCCGCGTGCTTGATCTCACAGTCCACTGGCTGAGAAGTGAAACATACAGACGCAAACGTTATAGGTAACCTTCATGTCTGCATCCTGATTGGCCGAAAGATCGGAGCAGCAAGTCTGATTGGTTAAAGTTGCCCAAGTCCTTGAACCAATCACAGAGCACCAAACGTGAAACCAATCAGTGACATAACAAGACATTTCTGAGATGCCTGTTGCCTCTGTTTCAAAACGAGGCCCAGAGCGCAACCTCAGTAAGTTGCAAGGTTTCGCACAAAACAAAAAGGAATCAATGGTCTATTAGTTTTGACAGTCAACGGGAAAACACAAGTGCGGGAACAGAAAAAAGGGAACAAAAAGAGGGGGCGACAGACAGCCAGCAGTGCTAATAACGCTCAAGTGTCACAGAACATGAGCACGTACCTTGCCGGGGGCCAGGTCTTTCAACCCTAGCAGGGAAATCTTGTCTGTCGGCTGGATCTTGTCGTAATCAGCTGGATCAGAGAAGGTCAGGGGCAACAAGCCTGAGATGAAAGATTAAAAGTCAGAAACCAAAGTTCACCGGATGACATGTAACGATACCAATTCAACTAACCTTGCTTCTTGAGGTTTGTTTCTAAAAGAGAGAAAAAGAATAAGATGAATAACAAACGCAATAGAAAAATCTCTAGGAGAGGCGAGGAAAAGTCTGAACGTCTTTTAGCATTCACATTTCACCGGAGTGGCCGTATTAACGAGGTAAATTTATAAAGGAATAGCCAGTCGGGATTAAGAAAACTAGTGTCCGTTGGCCGTGTTAACGAGGTGGCCAGATTAACGGGGTTTTCAAAGAAAAGAAAAGAAAGAAAGAAGAAAAACGAAAAAGAAAAAATGTGGCCGCAATAACAAGAGGTCAACTGGATTGTCGGGCCTTCCATGGCTCCCCCACTCTTCTCCCCACGCGACCACTCTGCTCACCATGAATACGTGCGAAACTTTTGACAATGATGGCTCGTCCTCCCAGGTGTCTGGGTTCCAGCGCGGCGTGCTCTCTGCTGCTGCCCTCGCCATAATTCTCGTCTCCAACGACACACCACTTTAAACCGTTCGCCTACAAACAATCAACACGACTGGACCATTATTTACACGTTATATTCGTGTACACACAATCACCAAAGACAAAGGCAGAAAAATCCAGGCTACAAACAAAGCTTGTTACGGACTTAAATGCATCCAGAGATTTCAGCTGTTACAATCCCCCATCCTTCCCACCACGGACTTTCTAGCGTGGGTACAAATTCATGGTATGGAAATTTCACCCTTTATACCAGTCTTTTCCAATTACAATTTTACGGTTTAATGAAAATCCTCCACCCCCCCACCCCCCCCCCCCCCCCCCCCACCCCAACCAGGGAACCATATCTCACATTGTTTGACAGATGGAATTGAACTGTCCTGAATTGAACTGACCTTGTAGTCCCGCGCTGTTTCCGGAACACCGCCAAATTCCCCTGTCCGCTGGTTTTTCACTTTGTTCACCTCCCCGTTTTCGGAATTGACGGCTCTGGGGGAAACAGTAAGCTATTGTCACAATCATGCGCAGTTCTCGAGGCTCAAATCTCCTGGTAGGTCACCACTTCTTTGGTCATCTGTAAGTATTACGATATCTATCGGGAAGTGTGGGTGTCGGAAACTGAGTGATACGTGTGAGTGAGTGAGTGAGTGATGCGACGGAAATAATTGCATTATTTTGATTTGTGAGTCAGAATGAGTGTACCTTTGTAGTCTATCTAATGTGTCAACTAATCGTCTTGAACAAATAAGTAATCATGGGCGCGGCCTTTTAAGGGAGATTTTGTAATTAAATCTAATGTGATTAGAGATAGTTGAGCGAGAGCACTGTAGAAGCTTTTGAGACCAAGAGAGTAAAATACAATGATTGTGATAATCGTGACCGTGTGGGTTTTCTACCTCGTGTTCCCCACATGGGTGACGAGACTGTTAAATTTAATTCTGTTGCTCGTTGGACAAATTTGATTTCCCCTTTTGGTGTTACAAGCATCGCACACAGACGCGATGACGTCATGACTCACCCAATAAACATGTTGTTAGAGATATTGTCCAAGTGTCCACGATACTTGAGCCACGGACCAGCGGCGCTAAAAAGAAAGCAGAGACAAGTCAGTGTTCGTGCAATGTCACGGCTGCCAGTAGAAAATCAGGAAAGAGAAAGTTAAAACAAAGAGAACAGGTGTCCAGGATACACATAAGTAGCTACCTGATGTGGTCTGTCGTGCATTTACCTTTCACCTGAAAAACAACACACGCCGCACACAAAAGAATAACATGAGCACTGAACAATCCACATACCGACCACTTATAGGCCATTGACCACACACAGATCATACTGACTACATGCCAACCACTTATTAACCACAAACCGACCACTTATCGACCACTTATAGGCCATTGACCACACACTGACTACATACCAACCAATCATTGACCACATACCGACCACTTATCGACCACATACCGACCATTTATAGGCCATTGACCACACACTGACCATACCGACTACATACCAACCACTTATTGACCACAAACCCAACATTTATCGACCACATGCCAACCACTTACCGATCATTTACATACCATTACATACATGCTGACCACGTCACAGACCAGTACAACATGAATAATTACCGAAGTGAATAAAGTTGTCATTGGTGTGCTCTTGTGAATGAACAAGTCGGTTTACCTTCATGAGAAGCGTCATATCCTCCAAGTCTTTGCCATCCCATTGGTCGAATGGCGTTAGAAGCTGAAGGCGGTTGCTGTGGACGAATTAAAAGTCTCCGTTTTTAGCCCCTGTAACACCTGTTTGCACCCTCCGCTATAAAACCGTCTGAATCCGAAAGTAGAGCCGACTAAAGGTACATGGCGCAACATCACTGGCAATATTACACAGGAGATGATCACACGGTGCAATTACTTGCACGCAAATTGTTGACGAAGAAGCTATTTTAACGTCGTGCACTATTGCATGCAACATAGCGCACAAAGTCTGACCAAGAAACGCCTGCCTAAGTGTGAGATGCTGTACCTTTCCGGGTTCACATCTACAGCTACTGACGATCCGTCTGAAGGCGGAGGCTGCAAAACCAAACAGAATGTGCTCAGTCAAACAATGCCGCATCTCTAGCAATAACCACGAAAGGATCCTGCTGCAAAGAGAAAACTTTTCTTCTGGAATCACTCTGCAGACCAACTGCCCGCAGTGTTCATTGACAAGCAAATATAATGTGCAGGCATTAAAAGTTAAAGAAAGAAAACACTATATATAAACGCCATATAAATACATCATCATCAAAACACGCACCTGATAAGTGTCCTCACCCGGGTCAAACCCCTACAGTGACGTACAAGATACAAACACCGCCATTAGAAGCAAAACATGCAAATAACACAATCTGAAACAACTTGTTCTCACTCTTTCAATGTTCTTAGTACAGTAGAACACCGCTAACTCGAACTCTCCGCTATCTCGAACCAAAACCCATTCCCCTTGGATTTTCCTTTCAGTCATTTTCTATCGGCTAACTTAAACTCCTGCTAATCCGAACTATTTCTCGTTTCCCTTGAGAGTTCGAGTTAGCCGGGATCTACTGTACTTGTATTTTGGCTGCCTTTAAGATACGACGGTGAAAGGAACTTATCCAGGAACTACAGAGAAGTTACTTGTCCAAATTTGGAATGTTAGTTGCCCGTTCATTGTCCGCATAAAGTTGAGAATCCCCCGCAGTCGGCTCACCTTGCTGGGCAGTTCGTCACCATACGGAGTTTCCAACTTGAACCTCTCACCTGGCAAACAAAAACACAACAAATGCTCTAGATGAAATTCGGCATATTTGATGATCTTACCGACCACTTACAGAAAATCATCATCGATATCTTACGTTACCGACCATATACGGCCGAACCGCCAGCTGACCACGTTACCGATCACATGACCGTTTTTTATACAGTGGCAGAGTGCGATAAAAAATCTAAACTCCAACAATGTACAGGCCCAATGATCTACAGATCCGACAATCTAAAGATATGGATCTAAATCCCCGGTGGCATTTATCGGCTCTTGCTGCGCTTTTGTTGAGACAAAATTTAGATGAATTAGAACTTACTGTAACGTGTACTTCAATCTGTTTAAATTAGTGGTCAGCTTCCTGGGAGTAGGCTTGAAACTCTACTTGCCAGCAGGGTTGTCAGGGATTTTAAAGAAAAGTTTTGGCTTGCGTTTAGCGTCAGAAAAATCTATTAACCCGAGGCGAGCGGATACGGCCTTCGACACGCCGTGCTACAGTAACACGGAAAGGGTGGCTTCATTTACAAACATTTTTTTGGCGTGGAAGAAAACTATGTTTGCGAACCGCACAGTGGTCTTACCATTTGCTCCTGTCAATTCATCAGTTTCTGGGTTAAAACCCAAGTCTCCAGCAATAGATAATGCGGTCACCATCTAAAGAAGAGAGTGGAAAGAATAACGTCTTAAGCCTAAGCTTATAAATTAATGCAACCGACATGTCCTGATCAGGATGTACGGACTCAATGAGTTAAGAGAACTTAAAAGTCTAACCAGTTTCGAGACTCAAATTTGATTTTCACAATATTCGTTGCCAGCAGAGTGCCGTTCACTTTTGAAAATGTCGACGTCATCTTCGTTAAAAGTGCAAACGAGGCCATATTTCAGGCAAACTGCCATTTTTTTTCGTAGGTCAGTTGTCACGCTGTCAGGACAGTGTGAGAGAACCCGAAGCAACTTCTCGTACTTGGGAAGCTTAGCGAAAACAATGCCGAATTTACAACTTTTCAAGTATGAACAGCGCTCTGGTGCTGATGGATGCCTAATGAGTCGCTACCATACTTCAAGAATCTGTCGTTTTTCTCTGAATGTTTAGTTAACTATCCAGTGTAGTGCGAACGGGCCCTATTTCAAGTTTTATTCGATGAGCAAACTTATAACAATTTATATCTTAAAAAAATGACTGCAAAAGCCTATTACTTAGGTGCCTGTCGCCTCTGTTTTAAAACGAGGTCTATTGCGAATCCATGAAAATTAGTATTATTTCGTTTTCATGCAAATTAAACTCATCTTTCGCACTAGGTCTCGTTTTGAAACAGAGTCGACAAGCATCTTGGGAATTGCCTGATCATCTGACCTCTGGTGACGCCACAAATGCATGTGTCTGGGGGTTGGCATCGTTGCGTCCAGTGAAGTTTCGGTTATATGACGTCACAATAGTGTTTGCCTCCCCCTTCTTGATGTCTTGTCTGACAGAGAAAACGAAACAAAATTTAATTCACTACCAAGCCAAGCCGGGTGTTTTTTTAAATTTTACATGAGTATTGGGTTTGACCTCTCAGCTTTCCCGCATACGAGCCTCATCTCCCGTTCTTCCACATACATTTTGCCCGAAGTATTTGTAAAGACCGAGGCGCTTGTGCGCGCCATTTCTTCCGCAAAATCTCCGCCTCACAAAGCCCTAAAGGACGGGTTGTTATTTAGTTCTAGGAGCAGTCGCTGTGATCGTTTCCAGACTAGTGTAGAGACTGTTCTCATGCATTTCAGACAATATTGTTGTAGATCTTTCACACCGTTCACGTGCTTTGAGTTGACTGGCGGAGTGTGCAGACAGAGTTTTTTCGGCCCACCTTGGCCTAGTGGGATCCAGGCCCCCCAGCCTGTATTGACGTCTCTTGACGTCTCTGTAGTGAACTTTAGTAAACTGAGCTGGGAGGAATATCAATATAATACACCAAAGAGTGAAATAACTGTAGTTATACCTGTTCCACTGACCAATGCAGGGTCCACATGCATTTGCCAGAACAGTACCTCCAAATTCTCTCAAAGGCTCAGCCTGCAAAACAATAGGAGAGTATGACTAACATTGTACTATGAGGGTCCCCAGTACCGATTTTCCCATCAATCCAGTATCCCGATAAATTTGAATTTGTCAAATCCTGATCCTAATCATCCAAGCATAATTCTGTGATTGAAACGAAAGTTTTTGCTTCAACGGCTCGTTTCCAAGGGAGGATTTCAGAGGATCTAGAGGTCAAATCTACTCAATAAGAACGGATATGTGCATTAGACATTATAACAACACGATTTAGTGACCTTCTGGTCAAAAAATCTCAAAAACGAAATCGGCCTCAAAAGTCACATAAGACGGTCTTCTTTTCACCTCTTCAATTTTGTGATTGAAACGAAAGTTTTTGCTTCACGGGTACTGTATCAAACAGTAATAAACTAAATTGTCCACAAACTGGTGTATCAACTAGGTGTTGATGAGGGTAATGGAACGCCGTAAAAGAGACAATAGCTGACGTTTCGAGCGCTAGCCCTTCGTCAGAGCGACGAAGGGCTAGCGCTCGAAACGTCAGCTGTTGTCTCTTTTACGGCGTTCCATTACCCTCATCAACTCCTAGTTGATACACCCCAGTTTGTCTTCCGCCACGCCGACGCAGTCAACCTAGTTCTCTTAAGAGCTGGTATTACATAAATTGTCCACAGTCAAGAGAAAAACTTACAATTCCATCCCTCTCAATAGTGGCACGGATCTGTTCTGAACCAGGAGTGACAGTGAAAAGTGACCTGTAAGCAAAGTGCAAAGAATGAAAAATTTTGATTTTTAAATATCGGTAACGAAGATGGTTACATCTAACGAACTTTTGACTAACCTGGACTTGATGCCGTGCTGTAGGGCCTGCTTTGCTACACTGGCTGCTCTGGTCATGTCTTCATAACTACTGTTGGTACAGCTGCCAATTAAGCCTTGAGAACAGATAATAAAGTCCACTGTGAGTTAAAAAAGTTACAGGGTAACAAGTTTGAAATCTCTTTACTTGCCGCAAACGTAAGGTCCTCTCTAACCCCAGAGTTAAAGACTGGTTTATTATGTATAATGCAAGCACAAGCATAAGTGCAAGCATAAGCACAGCACAAGGGAGCAACAGTGGCAACAAAAGCATAAGTGTAAGGATCAAACACATCCGTTCTTTATGTTTATGCATTCTTTATGGTGACCACTAGTACACTCTTGTGCTATGCTTATGCTTGCGCTTCTGCTTCTGCTTGTGTCATGCATGTAAACCAGGCTTAAGCCATGTACTACAAAATGAGAGTAAGTCTTGAAATAGCAAGCATGAGAGTGCTTGAAAAGCCAAGGTTTTGTGTCCAATTAAAGACCTGAGACCTCAGCAACAGAGAAGCCAATGTTTACAACTCACTGACTGAAAAATTATTTGGTAAAAACAGTCAAGAAAAGAGTCATGCAAGAATTATCATGAAGGCAAAACTTGACTGGAACACTTTACAATACAGGGCCCAGTTTTTCAAAGCATGATTAGGCTAATCCTGGATTAGGTGTAAACTTCCTTGTCATTTATAAGCCTAAAAACGCGAAAGTTTCGTCCACAACAACTTTCTTGATAACGTTGTAAGCTGGAACAAGCTTTTTTAAATCCATCTTCAAACAAAATCCTGCAGTAAATTGGTAGAGAGGTCGAGAGAAAGGATTTTGTTAATCCTGGATTGGCTTAATTGACTTTCGAAAAACCGGGCCCAGTTGTCCAGACATCTGTGCTGACAGTAGTTCTAAACTCCCAAATGCAACTGTACAGTAGTTCCTGGACTCCCATCTAGTTATTGAGTGTCCTGTTTTAAAACTTCAAACACACACCAACTCTGATGTCCATAGGCCACTTGTTTTCTTTGGCTGTCTGTCCCAGTTTGGAGATAGGGTGAGCCAAGTCAGGAGTAAAGGGTCCATTAACGTGGGGCTCCAGCTGGATGTGTTAAGAACAAACACTGGTTTGGTTTTCATCTAAAAATGTACAGTACTAATACATAGGACTGTAGTGTAAATTTAATATTATTTTTATCCCATGATATCAGAGTGAGAAATTTTGATCAGAGTGTGTCAGTCATCCTCAAAAGTTCTCTAGACCCCTGTTTACATGACACCTGAAACTTTTCTGAGAATGGTTCCAGAACTTGTCCAGGGACAGAAGTCCACTGAAATGGTTTCAGGCCTGAGTTGCGTTCACACACAAAATACAGTAGTAACCCAGGAACAGATCCAAGCTCAGAACCATTCTGAGATCACATCTTTATCAGTTCCAAATTGGACGGTTCTGAAAATATCTGTGTTGTCCACATGGACAAGGAAACGTGCCAAGATCATTTCAAAACTCTTTCGAGTGTTGTGTGAACAGAGGTTTGTACATACTATTGTGAGCACACTGTGGATAGCACCCACCTCACTGAGGTTGATCTCAATGACTTGGTCATAATCAGCTCCCTCATCAGCCTGCAGAAGGGGTGCATGTTTATTGGCCAGGTCTGCAACTCCTTCTCGTCCTGTGGCTCTCAGGTAAGATTCCATCCTGCTGTTGTAGGGGAACACGGATGTGGTCGCACCGATTTCTGCACCCATGTTACAGATTGTACCCATGCCTTTGAAGTGATGGGAAAAAGTTATGTGAGCACCACTGAACACTGTTGTTGATGAGGAATAGATATGAGGTGTGATCATGATCAAATACCTCTTTGTTACAGCTAATTCATGTTAGCAATGACGAAGTACATTATTTTGTCATTTGTGAAAATAACAATTCCTGTTTGTGACAGAGTTTATAAGCAACCATAAACATATAATCCATCATCTTTTGTTCATGCAGTAAACACAGCATTGTCAACACTGTTATTTTCTTTAGACATCACATTGGTGTCCTCCATCATATGGACACTTTTCCAAAATGGATACTAATTTCTGGCCCTTTGGTGTCAGTATTAGAGAGGTTTGGCTGTATAATGGTGATAAATATTAGTGTTAGAATGAAAATTGCAAAAACCTGTATATGTATGATGATGTAACAATGTACACAAATAACCAAATCTATTTTAGTGTATTATCTCACCCACCTGTACAAGAAATTGAGTCAACTCCAGGACCAAAGTACTCCACAATGGCTCCTGTGCCACCTTTCACCGTCAAGATACCTGCCACCTTGAGAATCACATCTTGAAAGGAGATAGAAAAGGCAGTGTAAAATAATATTTCACATGTATGGTACAGTACAGGACTACATGTACATGACTAATGGAAGTGCTTTCTCCTGGGGGGAGGGGGGCTACTGTCTACCAGTATTTTAGTTCTTTACTATAAGTGAACTTTACTGCACTTAAAAGTTTAGAAAACGACACAACTACTTGAACAATGAGCAGAGCACATGATTACCCTAATGAACACAGTACCTTTAGGTGCAGTCCATCCTTTCAGTTGTCCAGTCAACTTAACACCAATCACCTGAAGAGACAATAGTTATCACATGGTGAAGCAGTGGTTAGTGAGATTTTCGGGAACAATAAACTTAGCAAAGCTTGCTCTTTCACTTTAAACTATCTTGAATACCCCAACCTGCCTGAACAACATGTACTGTATGAGTAGTGTTGGGAAAATTGGTAGTCCGACCAACTTAAACCCAAGCAAAATATTACCATTTGAAAGGGGCAGCTTGCTTTTATTTATGGGGGTTTCAGTTGGAGGACAAATGGAGAAACAAGTCCAAGTGAAAACAGAATACACTAGAATGGTATAAACTATTGTGATATGCTATGGAAATTGAGGTGTGTTCTTCTCTACACTACCTTTGGACACTTAAGCTCCCAGGGCATGTTAGCCATCACATCTACAGCATCAGCACCTCCAACACCAATACAAACACCTCCCAGGCCTCCTGTAATAGATTTAGCAACATGCACACATGATTGTTGTCTTCAGAGTTCACAGTGCTAACATTCTTCAAAGAAATTGAATCATATAATCCACAATACACTCAGAGGGGTAGATACATAAGAAAAATCAGACCATTTTTCAGATTTGCTGAAGATGTGAGCTTCAAGGAATGTCTGGAGGCATAGTCCTCGCTCTCTCCAAGGTTGGGAATTACAGTACCAGATGTATATATCTTTATGTAAACCGGTGGGAAATAGTCTAGATCTACCCCTGACACTAGGCTACAAAGCAGTCCCTTCTTTTAATTCTAATAAGTGAGGGACTTTGGTGCACAGGAGGGGACCAAAGTGGGATGCAAGAAACTAGGGGGCTGTTTTTTGGTCTAATGCAACACACTGACCTCCATTTGGGGTATGGCTATCAGTCCCAATGAGGAGCACCCCAGGAAAAGCATAATTTTCCAGGACAATTTGATGTATGATTCCACTGCCTGGCTTCCAGAAGCCAACACCATACTTAGCAGAGGCTGTGGCCAGGAAATTGTACACTTCTTGATTGATGTCCTTTGCTCTGGCCAGATCTTCGCTTCCCCCAGTCTTGGCTTCGATCAAGTGATCACAGTGGATTGTGCTGGGAACTGCAACCTGAACAAAGCAGGCAAGAGGAAATTTCATATTTGATTGAATTATGAACAACTTGCTTGTAAAGGAATAATAACATTACTAGCGGGACCCCCGTAAAATACGGGGATCGAATTTCTTCACTATACTGTGTTCAAGTACAAACCTCTTTGAGCATTTACCATTCAACCGTATTCGACTCGTCAAACCACCGAATGATCGACATCAAACTCTCTCTGTAGCACTCGGTGAATCGCCGATCGATCGACATTCGAAATCTCCCCGTTTTTAGAAACTCTTTCTTTCTTTTCTCCTTTTTGAATTCAATTTCGAGCATCTCAAACGCAGTTTACCACGTCAAAATACAAATTTCCCTGTAGTGCATGTACCACTCGACCGTACTCGACTCGTCGAACCACCGATCGTCTGACATCCAAACCTTCCCGTTTTTCGAACATGCGGCAGCATTACCCCGACATCCAGACACCTGAAATTCTTTTTCTAAACTCAAAACGGAATTCTCACCTTCAGTAATCGCGTCCTCAACTTGGTTGAAAGGGTACAATCGAGAAGATTTCTGGCTTGCTTGTCCCGGCGATTCAATTCGAATTGATGGTATAGTAATTATGACTAACAAGTACGCGAGCATTAATGTGGCATCAGAAATTCAAACCACGCATTATCTAATTACCGGTTTAATTGTTACGTCACCAATCGAAATTAACAATTTGTTACACACACACACACACACACACACACATGAGCCGCGGTCAGCGGTTGCTTAGCGTATTATTATATAGAGATAATTCCTAATGCTTAAGAAATGGACAATAATTTACAGTGTAGTATCCACCTACCTTAGGTAAACCACTTGAAATAAACTGAAGCATGGCCATCTAAAAACAAAAAAATAAAGGTAAAAAAATATTAAAGAATGCCACAGATCCCGTAAACTGGCATCAGTCAATTAGCAGGGCCTATCGTAAAGCAGCCAGCTTCATCAAACCTGAGCAGTAGCATCCTGCATAGCAACACGATCAGGCCTTAACCTCAGGTATGACTCTCCACGCTCAATGTCCTGCATAAGGAGAAGACAATATGCAAATTATTGTTGGGACAGTTTGCTACTTGCCAGTAAGGGTAGTAAAATATATACATAATTATATTTAATAGGTTGACAGTGTTAAGTATGTCCTCAGACAAAGAAACCTGGCCTCAGTGACATAACTCGTAGGTGTGTAACATCATTTTAGATTTATGTGACAGAAAATAACCACAAAAGAATAGAAGTAAGTGGATGTAATAAGTCAACTCCCTCTAACAGATACCCCTCTAAGGTGGACAGCTCTCTAAGATGGACACCTGGTAGGAGTGGTCCCTGCCCTTTCTTCAATCATTTTGAACTAAATTCTCTGTAAGATGGACACACCTCTATAATGGGCAGTTGGAGCTGGTTCAGAGGGTGTCATCTTAAAGGAATTTGACTATGCTAACAATAAGTGGTAATACTGTAAGTGAGAGTTTGAAGGCCATTTCACACTGGACGTGTCATGACACGCTGTAACTGCATGCGACACGCTGTAACTGCATGCGACAACGCGACAAAATTAGATCCCGGTCATTCCTTCAATCCAATTCACACTGGACGCGGCACAACATTCGCTATGTTGCGCCGCATCCGGTGTGAATCAGATTGAAGGAATGACCGGGATCTAATTTTGTCGCGTTGTCGCATGCAGTTACAGCGTGTCGCGATGCGTCCAGTGTGAAATGGCCTTGAGAAGGAGGTATATCATAAGACACTGAAATACCTGATTCTTTGGATCATCCAAATGAGAATAGACTATCTTCTCTGATAATGTCATTGGGCGGTTCAATCTGGGATTGAAATATACTGATGTCATATTATCATAGCATCACAGTTCACAGAACAGGAATAACTACATGGCTCCCTGTATTAGTATATGTAATAGGACTACATGCTGTCCAATTTGAAAATGGTTGGACAAGAAAACTTCTGAGAACTGCCAATTTGGCAGCAAGTAGTCATGTTATGTGTTAGCTATACTGTACACAAGGAACTAAATAATAATTGCTGTTGTATTGACATATACTGACATATATTGTATTTTTTAGACTGCCCACCTAATCCCTAATTGGACAGTTTGAAAAATTAAGAAGTAATACAGTAGTTGCTTGTATGGGATTTAGAGTGTACAACATAATTATAATAATATAAAATACAAGGACTGTGTAAGCGTTTACCTGTCTCTAACAATCTTCAAGTTATCCTCATACTGTTGATAGTTTAAGAACTTGTCCTGGTCAAATTTGCTCATGGCCACCTTAATAAAAATAATTCAAAAATTAAACCAGACAAGTACACTTGCAAAACATCATCATGTACAATATGATGTGCAGCTCGTATGTACTAGGGTATGCCATGTTTCAAGGTGTTACCAGACCTTCTGAGCTGCCACTGCTGTGGTTGAAAGCAGACGACCTGTGCATGCTGCCCTCGCAAACAGCACAACCTAAAAATAGAAAATATTTTATGAGAATCAGAAAGGTCTAATATTAGCCACGCTATACAAATAATCAGAAGCACTTGAATCAACAAGTATAGTACGTTCTGGACTTCGACCTCGTGCATTAAGCGAAATTATCGCTCAAGAAGTACATGTATCTGGCACTTTATATCATAATTTACGTATGATAGTTATCAAAGTAATCTGGCCGAAAGGTCTTGTTCAGAGTTTTAACAGGACAATTGCCTTGTAATACACAAAGAAGTATGTTACGCCGCCATACAAATGTACAAGCACAACAACCAAACAAAACGAACTTGATACTTACAGATTTTGGGTCAATTTTTGTCTTTTTGCACTTAATAACCAACATACCTGTCTGCTGAACACTCGTTGCATCTTCAATTGCCAATATTTGGGTCGAAAGAGGGACAAGTCTAGCCTCAAAATGCGTTCACTGACACAGTTCAGAGGAAACCCAAAGTCGCATGACGAAAACAATGAAATCCGCAGACACCAAACACCGTGGGCGAAAATGGGGCGAAACTCAAAAAATCGCCGAGACATTTTTCCATACGCAACATTTGTTTACGGTATGACGATGAACTACAACTGTCAAGTGTTATAACTTTGTGTTAGTAAAGATTCATTATATTTTTGAGTTGAAAAGTAAGCCACCTTTACCTATGATCTGTCGATCCCAGCTTCCCGGGGGCGGGGGATTTACACAGCAGCGTTGTCCTGGATGTGGGGCCCCAAATAATTCTCACTACATCACGCATACATTTTCTTTTGAACTGACTTTGGAAAATCTGAATTATGAACTTGGGTGTAAAAAGGTCAAGGACACGAATGAAGATTTGCGCCACAAGTGTAAAGATACCAACTGTGCGTGCAGCGGGTGAAAAGAGAAGAGAACAGCCAAAGGAATGCTCAGACAAATTTTATTGCTAACACGAAGAAAAAGAGACAAAAAAAAGACCAACCCATTTTCAGGGCCGGCAACGCGAGAACATCACACACACAAAAAAACACATGTACACATTAAAATACTACGTTTCTCATTGTCCATTTTGCCTTCTTGTCTATCTCCGCTCACACGGGCTCTCCGCTATTCAAGAGTCCGGGCGGCAGGAAGGTCGTCATTGAAGGGCTCACCAGACCGTTCTCACCTGTCTGAGGATCCCCGTCGGGCTGGGCCCCGCTCGGGAAAGACCACACGCTAGGTGCCTGAACAAAGTTGCTCCCTAGTAACGGCTGAGTTGTGCTCCAGAGATGTGACGGGGCTGCTGGCGCTTGGCCCCACTGCATGCCGGGAGTGCTCGCGGCCGCTTTCGACGTCTCGCTGGTGGGGTCTGGCGAAGGCTTCATGTTAGGAACTTGGGATTGACTTTGAGTGACGTCACCCGGCCCAGTCCCTAAGGAGTTGGGAAATGACCACTGGTTTCCAGGAGCGTTGGTGGGCACTGCGCCTGCGCTCCAGTCCATTGTCTGCTCGAAGAAACTCCCGATGTCACCGTCCGTGGCGAAGTCGGCCATGAGTGTTGAGCCCGCTATCGTGCGTCCGTTCAAAGCAGCGCGTGCTTCGCTGGCCTGTTCCTTATGGCCGTAGCGGATCAAGCTGTTGCCGTGTCGGAGATTCAACTGGAACGTCAAGAGAGGTCCGTAATTCTGGCACAGGGTGCGCAGGCCAGTTGGGTCGACCTGAAAAAGAGTTGAACATAAATAAGAATTTAGGGCCGTGATCACAAAACTTTCATTTACCTCCCGCTTAGAACTGTTGTCGGTTCACATTTTTAGCGATGCGCGCGCAAGTCTGGGGCCGGATTCACAAAACTTGCATACGAACGAAAATGTTCGTAAGTGTAATTTACTCACCCTTGGGTTGAGATTGCGCAGTACAAGCCAGGTTGACATGGGGTTATTGAGGTTCTGCTGTCCACTGGACAGTATCGCCCCGGCTGCCCGACCGTTGCCGTTTGGTCCTGACGCAGACACGGCCACTTTCTCCTGTGCGCTGGGAATGGGCTGGTTAGCCGACCAAGAACTCATCACAAGAGTTGGTCGCTTAGGTAACTCCGATGCAGGGTTAGGCGTTCCCGTGGCAACAGCAGCAGTGCTGGCCACAGGAGCAGCTGTAGATGAAGCGGCAGCCTTCGGTGTTGCCCATGATTGGTGTGCGGGGTTCAACTGCTGAGAGCCTTCACGGCCGCCCCAGCCATTCCCGCTATTCGCAAAGTCAAACCTACTGAACTGGAGTTCATTCTGGTTGCCGCTTCCTCCTGCACTTTGTCCAGGACCACCGATTAAACTCCTTAACCACATGGGCGGGTCATCGCCGAACAGGGGCGACTCTGGAAAACTGTTCTCACTGCTAAGACCCGGGGGAGGCCGGACCACGGCTCCCGGGCTCGCGACAGGCTTACTTGCATTCTGTCCACTACCCGCAGTATCTTTGTCATCAGGAGTTTGCCAGGCTGATGTGCCGAGTGGAAGCCCGAACAAAGGCTGACCACCCGCTGGGTTGCCTGCGAACTTCGCGTCGGTTGATTCTGTTGACAAGTTCCCAGATGAATTGGTCGGAAAAGAAGCCGCCAAGGAGGCATTTGGAACTTGTGAAGGTTTATTCCACGCTGTTGGAACAGCATTAGGAGCATTTCCAACAGCTTCTTGTTGAGCAAAGTCTTTAGCAAATGCTTCATCTTTGTTTTCTCTCCTTGGAGCCGGGCGCCATGGCACGCCGGGTTTAAACTCGGGCGGGTCGGCAGATAATTTCGGCCCAGCATCCACGCCCCACCTGCTGGACACGGGATCAGAAATGCGATTGCGCGGAGAGAGACCGTTGCCACTCGGCGGAGACTCCGTTGGAGCATTAGCGTTGGTGGAAATCGTAGCTGGAGAAGTGAACGCACTTGGTTGCGCTGAACTGGCTTCTAATTTCAACCCTGAAGTAGTGTGCGGAGCTGAGCCGTCTGTGGTAGAGACAGCGCTCGGGGCGCTACTGCTCACGGCTGGCTGGTCTTGAAGGAGCGGTTGTTTCCACTGCTGTAAGCGTGATTGTGGCGCTGGGGATGCCTGCTTGCTGCGTTCGTCAGCTGCACTGGCAGGCACACTCGACGCATCTGCTGCTTGAAGTTTGGGCGCTTCATTAGCCTTACCCTGATGTCCTTCGCTAGTTCCCTTGTCAGGGACAGGTTGCTTAGGAACGCCTTTCTGGGCTTGCTGCTGCTGCTGTTGCTGTTGTTGGGGTCCTGGAAAACGCCCAGCAAAGTTCGGCTGCAGGACTTGCTGTTGCATCTGCGCGATCATGAGCGCGATTTGTTGTTGCTGCTGGTAGAGCTGTTGCTGACTCGCCATGCCGGGTTTTCCGAGGTGTACGGACTGCGCGGCTAGACGCTGCTGTACCATCTGAAGCTGGGCGATCTGACTCAACAGCGCAAGCTGCTGCTGCGAGAACGGCGGCTGAAGCAGTCCTCCCTGGGCCATACGCATTTGCTGTAGATGAAGCTGCTGCTGCTGCAGCTGAAGTAGAGGATGTGCCGCCATACCAGGCCGCAAAGGTGTCGGAACTCCGGGTATGAGAGCTTGTACATTCGCAGGACTTCCTTTCCTGTGGCTCGGTGGTAGGTGAGTAGGAGGGTTTGTCATCCCTGCTTTTGCCGTCTGTTGAAGTTGCGCTTGGTCCGTTGCTCCGCTACTACTCGGCATTTCAGGGTGAGTTGTTTGAGGAGTGTTAAAACTATCTTTCTTTCTAGCGTCTCTTTCCTGTGATTGATTCATGACTAGTTTATCTAGTGAGGAGTCATTAGAGTTCTCTGAAGAGACGTCTGTTTGTCTGAGTTCAGCTCTGACCTGCTGTGTTGGGTCAATTTGTTGTTGTTGGTGGTGTTGCTGCATCTGCTGCTGTAGTCTCCTTCGCTGTTTGCGGTTTAGTTTGCTTTGACTGTGTTGCTGCTGCAGCTGTTGTAATCGTGCGGCCTCGGCAGGGTCGGGTTCCTCAGATCCTCCGGTTGACAGCTGTGGTGCATTTGTGGCTTCGTTCAGGGCCATGGACAACAGGTCTCCTGCAACATAATAGTACAGTTGAAATATCGAACACGCATTATCGACACAACTCTTTTTATGACACCGGTTTTTTGCCTTCCGTCCACACTAAAACGGAGCCGGCTTTCAAAAACGGTTCCTAAAGCAGAGACTCTAGAAAATGGATACGTTTTCTAAATGCAAACGAATTAGTTTGGGCGGCGACTTCGAAAACGGAGTATTAGTGTGGACGGGCAAAAACGGAGGTTTTTGAAACGCATGAAACGCATTTTGTAGTGTGGACGTAACCCAAGTCAAAGATGATCAATTTCCAAAGAGGCGGGGTTTCCCTCTATATAGCAGGTCCTTGTTTAGGGCCGAACCTTTGGGTTTTGAGTACGTGGCGCCACACAAATCGGTATCAAAAACGTACTGCAGTGCAGCGCACTCCGGGACATCAAAATATTCAAATCAGATCATGACTCACCTACAGCACTCTCAATATTCATGTGGTTGTTCTTCAGGGCTTTCTCCGCGTCCTCTTGCTGCAAATACAAACGAAATTGTCTACTGAAGTCCTTATTACCGTTAACCCTTTCACTCCCAAGTTCAAAATGCAGATTCTTTCAACCTTTTAAGGGTAAAATGTATGAGTAATGTAGTGAGAATGGATAGTTTAATCAGCTTTCATCTTAGCAAGGTATTAAAAGCCAAGTTCTCCCTACTTTATCATATGTTTCATGTCCTTACACGTCCTTGTATGTCCTTACTGTTTATGATACGCCAAATCGTTGATCTCGGCGGCGTAATATCGGTCACGCAATGATGCCCTACATGGCTTCACGCGGGCTTTTACCAGGCAAGAAGCGCTCACCTTAAAACCCATGTCTAGCAGCTGCTTCAGGGATCTGCTCATCCAAGCATTGGTGTCATTAGCAGGAAGAGGCTTCGGAGCCTACAAGGAACATAAGCAAGAATACAAACCTCAGTCATGCATTGTAACATAAAAGAAGGTGCTCTGGCGTTTGGTGTACGAAGTTGAAGGCTATAGAGAGAAATAAACAGCTACGCAAGAGAGACAGAATCACATAAATAGCAGGAAAAGGGAAACAAGAGGGGAACACAGAAAGGAAGAAAACACCATTGCCAAACGGCATCTCACTTGCCTATCGGGTTTTGCTTTTGCTCCTGATTGGCCAAGAATGTCGTTAAACTTGTTTGAACCAATCAAAAAGTGTAGCAAATGCAAAGCCAAAGCACGTACACAATAAATAAGTACTTTCGACAAAGCGCTTTATGCGTGCTCGATAAATCTATTCCGTTGTAAACGCCTGGCACTACCAAGCTCAAAATGCAGATTCTCCAACCTTTTAAGAGCAAAATGTATGAATACTGTAGTAGGAATTGATAGTTTAATCAGCTTTCATCTTCGCAAGGTATCAAAAGCCAAGTTCTCCCTGCTGTATCATATGTTTCTGGTGAGAAACTGAGGGAGAAAATTGAAGTTGATCACTCTTGGAAGTCAAAGGGATTAACACCTGGCACTCCTTGACAAACTTACTTACCCTGTTTCTCTTTGCTGAAGCAGTCGTCCAGCCATCACCCGATCCTTCAGAACACTCATCAGGCTCTCTTGAGTCCTGACCCCACTCAGAGTTATCAGACCCTGAAACATCAGAGTTCTGTAGCCATTGAGACACTTTGTCATCAGACTTAAGTTCACGCGTTACACTTTTGCTTGCCGCACTACTCGATGCATTGTCCCAACACGACACTCCAGTAACGTCTGCTGAAGGCTCCCAGTTTGATGAACCATCAGAAACGTCTCCCCATCCAGATGTTCTGGATATTTTCTTCGCATCAACTTTGCTTTCCACAGGTTTTTTCACACCTGAAGTCCCAGCACTGTCTGGCTGTTTCCAGCCCGATCCACTACACGTTGAACTCGCAGAGCATTCTGTATTTAACGATGGCTCCATCCAACCTGAGTTTGTCTCAGCTGGGGTGCCACCCCAAGATGACACAGAAACTATGTTTGAAACATCACCAGAGGCCGGGACATCAGTCTTTGGCCCCTTACCAGGAGTTTTATTCCACTTAGGAATCTCTGCTTTACTAGAGTTCAAAGAACAACTTTTATCTACGCCAGAGTTGTTGGTTTTCTCCGACTTGGCTTGGTCTTCACCGTGCGCCGAGCTACTGTCTTTCGAGTTTAAATTTGAGTCCCAGTTTGACGAAGCTCCAATCAAACCCCCCAGCACCCCGCACGAAACGCCGCCAAAGCCACTCAAGTTCACGTTCTCATTGGCTGCCTCGGCAGCATCAATCGCTTTGTCAATCGAATCATCACAGGCAATGTCCCAGTTCTCGCCTGTGGCAGGGTACACACTCGACTGCCATTTGGAATTGTTCGAGCTCTTGTTATTTGAAGTAGTTTGTGGAAAAGAGGCTAAGCCCGAGGAGTTAGATAACACAGAGGTCCTTGGTGAAGAATACGAAGAGTTCTTGCCCTTTTCAGGGCTAGCAGACACAACAGAAGTAGACTTAATTGCATTTGTGACGGCACCTTTGGGGTTAACCATTGGCCAAGAGTCTTTGTCACTATCATCGACAACCACTTTGTCCCACGTTCCTTCCTTGTTGCCCCACTGTCGGTCCTCAACACCCCATTTCTCAGTATCGTCCCATGTTTCTAGAGAGTTACCCCAGCCCGTTCCTTTTGCCGCTGGGGCAGTCGCCCACCCACCATCGTCACCTTGCTCGATGATTCCTGCAAATTCCTTCGACGCAAAGCGATTGGGGTCTTTCTTTTTGCCAACTGTGTAGAGAACGTTAGCATGGTACACATCAGTAAAATGTGAGCACATTGTACTGGTCGGTAACGGGGTCAGCACGTGGCCGGTATGCTGTTAGTAGATAGTTTAAAATTGCCGTTTTCCGCAGCCTTAAACCTCAAACCGCAAGAAGTCACACGTCACGTCTGCCGTTGCCTGTGAACAGGCTCTCTCTTCTACAGCCGCGCGGAGTCTGGGGAAGACGTTGGTCCCTCCCCGCCAAACTCTCTCCCAGACTTCGCGCGGCCCTAAGAGAGAGAGCCTCTTCACCCTTCGTCAGAGCAAAGAGTAACACTCAAACGCCAGCCAACACTTTCAATTATGACGGCATTCAGCACATGTATAAGCCGACGCGGGCCAAAATTAGTTCTCACAGGGACTAATATTGCAAAGTAGTCTTCCAGGCTCTCTTCAATTTGCAGTGCAGTGCGAGACAAGTTGCGGAATAAATTGTTCGTGTAACACGCCCTTCTTTGCAATAATCATTTGTCTCATAGCGAAAAATTGCAAGAAAAGTTATAGTAGAGTAGGACACCCTTCTACTTTTCTTAACGTTGCGTGAAAGTTGTAAAGAAAGTTGAGAGCATCTGACGCCCCACAAAATGCTTTGCTACCATTGCAAGTTTCGGTGCCTTGTCTTAGAAAGACCTTTACTTGCAGCTTCCACCTTTTGTTGTATTGTTCTTACCTGCAGGCTGTGGTTTGGCCTGAGCCTTCACCGGTGTTTGTTGAACTTGTGATTGCACTTGAGAAGGTGCTGGTTGTACCATTTGTGATTGAATCTGTGTATGCTGTTGTTGTTGTTGTTGTTGTTGTTGTTGTTGTTGTTTCATTTTCTTCTGAAACCTTGGTGGGATTTCTCGAGGGTACTGCTGCTGGTCTGTTCTCACTTGTTGTGTTCTCTTGTTATTCTGCTTCAAAATTGAACAAAATACATGTAGTCAGGTATCCAAATTAATGGTTGGAATCAGCCTTGGTGTAGCCTGCGTACATGTAGCTGGCGGTTTAATTAATGGACGCGGGTAAAACACAGTCTCCCCTATTTCCAGATGAAAGATGGCGGCGTTGCGACCGAATGTGTGTTAGCCAGCTGCGCAGGATAATCTTAGTGTAATTTGATTGTTGCACGGTGCCGCCATCTTGGATTCAAAGCGAGGCTAACCTGGCGCAAAATTCGCCAGACATGCAACAGGAGAGTTTCCTATCGCTCTAAAGCACCAAAGCGTCTACAGAGAAGATGCACATGTTTCATTTTGGGAGTTACATGCACAAATTTCGAAGGTAACCTTCTCAGTTATGCCAGGACAGCTTCGTTTTGAAGCTCTTGCCAGTTCCCGTGCAAGTATGTAGCCAATCTTCCTTCATTTCTCCAGAACTTCTAACTGTAGCACATTCCTTACCTGGTTCTTAGCAGCCTTGAGCTGTTCTTCTTTCTCTGTAGAGTAAAATCAGTAAAACAAAGATTTAAGAGTGCTCAGCAGTACAGTACATAGTCAGCAATGCGGTATTATTCGCTGTAGCTTAATATGGAGAAATTGGCAACCTGATTGGGACTATCAATCTATTTGTTTAAGGACGTTCGTGTGAATTGTTTATGCACACATTTTCTGCGCATGTGTAAACAGTGGATGACGCAATGCAACGTCATGCACGCGCGGTGCAGATGTTAAAAAACATGGTTCTCGGATACTATTCGTCAAAATAATCTCTTATAAGTCTGGTGACCCCTGCTTTTCTTTTAGTAGGTAGGTTTCTTCGCCGATCCTCTAGATAATACCAAAAAATAAAACAATTCTGAACGTCAGAAACTTTTTAAAAATCCATTTTTCTACTCCAGCGGACGCTAAAAAATTGGTCACGGAAGCCTTCAAGAAGCCGTAAAAATGGCTATCGACGCCTTATCGGGCCTCAGAAATAGTCTTAAACTGGAAAATGTACCCATTAAGTTCAATTTCGATCATTGCCGATGTTCGAAAGGCATTTTTTCTGCTCATAGACAATAATTGATACCGACGACGACTGGAATGACCAAATTTGGCAATTTATGACACCGATTAAATCCAAAATGAGCCTGGTGACTCCCGATTCTTTTTGCATTTCATGAATCAGTTTATGATAATTTAACTATTGCAGAAATTTGAAAAAATTCTGAACGTTAGAAGATTTTGGCGCAAACGTCCTTAAGGCAGGTTCTCCTTACAGCACGACCACAACTCTGGCAAGAATGAAAGTGTGACCACCTGCTGCAATTTATGACTTGAAACAGCAATGTATGTACTAGAGCCGTTTTCGGATGACTGTCGAAAACCAAAACCAAAGTAATCACACAGGCCAATCACAAAGACTGAGAGAAAACAGTTCAGCCAATTGGAAGCCAAAGTAATTCACGTTTGGTCTTGCGTTTGGTTTTACTTTCCAATCAGCAATGCGAGTACACGCCATCGCTTGCGTGAGAAGTGTTTGGTTTTGGTTTTGGTTTTGTTCCTGATTGGTTGAGAATGCTGCCAAACTTGTGTGGACCAATCCGAAAGCGTAGCAAACGCAAAACCAAAGCAAGCACACAATTACTTTCGACAGTCATCCGAAAACCGCTCTATACATAACTGATGTCACTGGCATGTAAATAAAAGAATCATTCAAACTACCTTAACAATATGTTACTTATATTGCTACTTATATTATTATTAATATTATTCTTATGTACATTCATTTTGCATAGTTTGTAAATCATGTACCTGCTTCTTTCTATGTACACAATTGCACCCACATATTGTTACAGAAAACAGAGAACAACATATAAAGCAAATGGAGTGACCATACCTTTTGCAGCTTGCTGAGCAGCCTGATGAATAACACAAAAATAATGAAAGTCACAAAAAAAACCCAGATGGTCACTACATATTCACAAAACACAAGTGCTATTCACATGGCATGCATACAATTTTGGCTGTCATCAAGCTTATGACCGTCATTTTCATGCAAAAATGTATGTACAAATCAGTCAGCAGAGACTATTCAAAAACTAAAGAAAAAGCTTTCCATTAATTT
This sequence comes from Plumapathes pennacea, assembly GCA_964036295.1. NCBI lineage: Eukaryota > Metazoa > Cnidaria > Anthozoa > Antipatharia > Myriopathidae > Plumapathes > Plumapathes pennacea. The sequence goes on along the minus strand of OZ038465.1, from coordinate 7,380,343 downwards.
TGTGAATACATGCACTGTACTAACACGAGGTAATGTAGCATTAATTAATGCCATCACTTGCAAACAATATCCCTTTGTACGAATGCTTCTTGATATGGTGCGTGGTGTCCACATTTGGATCACAAGAGTAAGTCTTGACTTTTTTCTCACAATGGTATAGAAAATTGGTTTATATCAATAATATTTACTCATTATTTGTACTGTACATGAAGACCTAGCACACAGAATAGGATCCAAAACTACAACTTTTATTGATCTACCTTTTTAGCAGCTTTCTCTTTGTCTGCCTTTTCTTTTTCTGCTTTTCGTCTTTTTTCCTCCTCTTCCTTACGCCGCCGTTCTTCTTCCTGCTGTCGTCTCCTCTTCTCTTCCTTCTCTTGCTCAAGCTTTTGCTGTCGTTCACGCTCCTTCTGTTCCCTGCAAATCAGAAAATGTACACAAAACTAGTACAGAAACTAAGAAGCCCAATTTGAGCTAATGATCTATGATTCAAGAAGAAAATGCTATTGCTTGAATTTCAGAGGAGTAGGTCAAAAGACAAATTATACAATGCAGGTACAAAAAATTTTAGTCCTGTGATTCTTGCTGCTGTTATCACTGTAATGAGGTGTGTACTGATGTTTATTACACGACTTCACATTTTCGAGTGCAAATACGGGCCAAAACGAGTGCAAAGATGGGAGCGTATTGCACTCGTCAGGAACCAGATCAACTTTCGCCTGAAGCAGGCTCAAAAAAATAAAACCGACTCGTAAAAATACTCCGCTGTATTGCACTCCTTCCCATGTAATAACCTCTTTGTATTTGTTTGATTTTGGTCAAAGCTACCGTATTGTGGTGTAGGTAGTACTGTTGGTGCTGGATTTGAGTTGCTAAATCAGGGAATATCTTAAAGCCAGGTTTGTAAAATAAGAACTTACCTTTCTCTCCTTTTCCGTTCCTCATTCTGGGCTTTGATTCTTTCTTCTTCTTGTCTCTTTTGTTTCTCAATCTCAAGCTGGAAAGGAAGAGTGCAGTCCAGTTATTGTGTGTGTGTCTGAGGTTTTGAATCTGCTCAGTATATTTCTTCCTCCTTTTCTCTCCTCCTTGAATTGTGATGAGGTTTTGGAGAGGGCAAAGCCATGCATTGTACTGTACTTACACATGTTCTTGAATATACAGTACTTAGCTATTTACTAAATTATTGCTACATTGCAGTAAATCATATACATGTGTAGTTACATTAACAATGCTCTATACCTGTTTCCTTTGTTTATCTTTCTCCTCCTCTTCTTTCCTCTTCTCTCCAAGTTCCATTGCAATCTGTTCCATTTCCTGAGGAAGAGCAACATAAACTTTGACTGTCAGGGACGACATTTTCAACAGAATTGCATCTGATGTACTGCAGGCTGATTTATCTCCATGTTCCCCTTACAGTATCATAAAAGTCTGTATAGTACATCTTCTTAAAAACAAAAACAAATCACATGAATTTTCTCCAGTTGATTTTAATTATTATTAACCTTTTCTCTCCGCCTTTGTTCAGCTAAAAGTTGTTTCTTGCTCTTTGGCTTGGGCTATTAGAAGGGAAAGTATAAAAATCATTAAATAAATAAGACTAACAAATACTGTATATTACATGGAGTTACAGTGTAGAGAGTACAATACATGATAAAAAAATCAGACCTATCTAATCAAACCATTTGGAGGAAATATAAATGTCCTTATGGCATCATCACTTCTAACAAATCACCTTAAATCTTGTTTACCTTAGCAACTGGAACAGGTGTTTTCCCCTTCTTATTAGTCTGCTACAAACAAACAAACAAAAACCTTCAGTACTTGTAACATACATTATTTTAAAGATTTCTCCACAGTAAGGTGTGCAGCAAATTCAAAATACTCTCTGAATACCTTCTTTGAAGGATCTCTTCTCATATCTTCTTTATGCTGGAATAGTTTTGTCTTGAGCTCTATTAGCTGATAAAGCAGAGAAGAGGGTTAATGCTTTGAATGCAAAACACTGCTTTTGTAATAAACAAAATTAAACATGCATGGCATGCAGCTATGCATTGCAACACTTGTGCAAGATTCACTCCTATTTAGCAAAAATTCACTTATAAACAACAGTTTTGAGCTCAACATTGGAGTGGCCTTACACATGTCACATGCCTGGGTGAACTTTAGGAAGCAGTGTTGTATCCAGAGTGCGTCATTGCGTCCTGGGACGCACAAATCTCAATTTGGACGCAAAAAATTCCAGCAAGTGCGTCCGCTTGGACGCACTCGAAAAATTAATTGACAAGCGACTCTTTTTGGAACGCGACCCGCTAAACGGAAACCCGATGCTGATCCTTCACCACTGATAGCACGTCGGTAAAGTCCGATTTACGCGTTGCAACTTTCGCTTACGACACGAATAAAAAATCACTCCGTGATTTGGTTTTCTGTCGCATACGACACGAAAAAAGTGGTACAATTTCTAAGGGTTAAATCCCAGAATGCGAGTGTGACTGAAAAAATATTCGATCAAATGTTACTGTAAACCACTGGCTTTTTGAGCGGCTCAGTTTATCGCGACGTGCACACCTTTTATCGATCACGACGACACCACTTTTAATATGACAAACGGTCGAAATCTGTCTGCATACAAATCTTAAAACATTGACCTGTAGTCTTGCACATTGACTGAAAATCAAGCTGTCAAATTTTCGTGTAGCGTGGTGAAATTTGATAACCCAAAGAATTGAGTTCAGATTTGCATAAATATGTTTTGTGCGTATGGCGGACGTCATTAAAATACTTTTAGAAGAAAACCTCCTTGAAAGAGAACAAAATGTGGCAGGAATATAAAAAATGTCCTGTCGGCTTGTTATTTGTTTGGTATAAAAATAAGCAATGTAATAATGACGCGCCACGAATATTAATATTAAAAATGAATATTAATTAGTTGGACCCCACAAAATCCTATTTGGACCCCTAAATTTTGGAAGAGGGGGTCCAAAGGACCCCCAGTTTTGAAATCCTGGATACAACACTGAGGAAGTTACAGTACTTTTACAGTAGGCACCAAGCTGGTGTAAAACTTTGTGATAAAAAGTTTTGAGTGATAAAAAGTATGAGTTTTGAATGCTGTGGAGACACATGTAGTTCATTAACATTATGCCAATTTGATGTCCAAAGAGGTGGGGCTTTCCCTTTTGTATTGCTGGGATCATATTCACAAAACTTGCATACAAATGTTCATAGGTATGACTATGCACACTACCTTGTGCAAGCCAGTTGTACAAGTCATGCTTACTGTACGAACATCTTCCTTTATATGCAAGTTTTGTGAATACTGCCCCAGGTTCTTGTTTGAAGTGTAAGCTTCACAGCAATGATACTGAAGTGACCAGGCCACTTGCTTCTGATGTCAAAAAAAGATTTCAGAAATCAAAAGATGGGTAACTGTTCTTGCAAAAGCCAATTTACAACATCTTGAAAAACCTTACCTTTCCTTCTTCAAAGTTTGCGGGGACATGTTTTCCTTCTTGCTTTCGATTCTGGGAGAAAAAAGGACTAGTGATCTAATCTGTCTAATTTTACATATTAAATTATAGCACAATGACTTCTGCATCCTCAATAATTAAAAAAAAAAATTGGGAAAAAGGTGAAAGTGAGAGGAAAAAGGATTTCATCAAATTTACCTTCACAATCTCTAAAATATTATCCAGGTCTCTTTCCCCATCAATGTCCTCCTCATCCTCATTTTCTTGGTACCTAATGAATGTCAAAATAGAATACAAGATCAAACCAACTTTTCCTCCCTAAAAATACTGTATGTCCCAGAATACTATTTTGCTTTTTCTCTTTGTTTAGAAACACAACCTTTTATTCTCTCTATTGGTTCAAGGTATGACATCAGTGTCACACTTTTTGGTAAAAGTCATCATCATGGAGATGAATGGGCTGTCACTTTCCAGTTTCTTATTTTTTGTTTACCATCAACACCTGTGATAATTCTCATACAGTAAACTTTGTATTTCACCATAAGAACCAAGTACACCATTAATCCCAGAGGCTGTATGAAACATTTTCAACCAATCAGAAGCCAAAGTAATCAGCATTTGGTTATACTTTGAAGAAGAAACCAATCAGCAGTACAAGAACGCCATCACCACTTGTATTCTTGTGTGAGAATATTGCGATCAGGTTTTGAATTTGCTCTTGATTGGCCAACAATGCTGCTAAACTTGTTTGAACCAATCATAGCAATCACACAAAAAAGGCACTATTGTGCATGTCTGCAGGAATTATAGCATCTGACTAACCTCAGATCATAGTCATTATCACCAGCTGAGGAACATGGATGTTGCTTTGACCCACAGAAGTGTAAAAAGAACTTAGAAGAACAGTTTGCACCATCTGCAATGAACATCATAATAGTGTTAAGCAAAGAAGTATGAATCCTATTAACACCACTTATTCAGGCCTGGTATCCTGTTTGATGTCCCACAATGACATGCGTAACTATTGCAGGTGAAGCTTCAAACTAAGGTAGATTTATCTGTAAGGTAGCAATATTGGTTTTCATAAAACCATAACCAGGTTCTAAGCCAAACAATAAGTACCAATATTTGTCATGTATCACTGAAAGCAATATCAACCAAATCATGACGCAAAAATAAATTATCTTGTCTATAGTGTACAAACATTTACTACAAGTAAATTGCACAGCTAGGACAGTGAATAATCAATGTGTACTGAACTGGGTTTATCATGGTCCTGATCACTAAGAATGGGGTACAGTATCTGCTCTGACTGTGAATAATCCCATATCAAGAGACCAGATATTGTGATGTACAGTAGATATCACAGATGGCCAACATTGAAAACAGCAAAAATGTGCAGGAATACATGCCGTTACACCAGCTGTTTGCCCAGGTGTTGGTTATCTTATTTAGAATATACATGTATCAGCTATAGTGGTCATGGAAATTTTTGTACGGGTTTACAGTGTAATACACATGGGCATTTTAAGAGTCAAATGAAAACCTACTGTAACACTGTTGGAACTGTATCGGGGTATACAAAAAACACTTTCATAGTACTGTCACTTCTCCCCAGCCAAGAAAATGATCATTGAAAATGCTTATTTATGAGACCCTCACAAAGGACATTACCGCTTTGTGAAGTTAATTCCTTTATGACTTTTCAATACTTCAAACAAATCTCAGATAAAAGTGGGATATCAGTACCCAGCAGATGTTCAACATATCTCATATCAACTCATAAAACTATGTCAGTACCTTATAAATCATTTGCCTGAAAAAAAAAAATAGTGCAAACATTTTGGCAAGAAAAATGTTGCTAGAAGTTCATTTTAGTGTACTGAAAAAACATAATTAAAAGGTCAATTTGTTACATAAATTGGTATGGATCACTGACACAATCAAGGCAATATTGTTTAGCCTTAGTACTTAGACTTAGATATAGTGTGAATGAAACCCCAGAACACAATGTGTCTCAATATGGTTTGTACTTTTTTAAAAACAATTTCCTATTCTAAGGTTGGAAAGTGCGATCATAGAATCGGCTCAGTTAAACAACAATAACGATGTCGTGATGTCGTGCTGGTAATTCGATCGACTGCTTATTTGAATTAATAAACTTTGAAACATCAAGGGTTCGAACAATTTATACAATACCTTCTTTCCAGCCAAAGATATCTCTCAGAAATTCAAAGAAAACCTGTTAAGAGGAAACACAATTAAGCCATTGGCCGAGATTTCCAAAGACGGAAGCTAGACATATAATAAAGTTTTCAGGTTTCGAGGTGTTGAATTCCAATTATTCAAGACAAAAAAAAAAGGAGCTTTTTGTACTCACCAAATCACAATCCTGCCGGACAGGGTCATAACCTGGAAATTAAAATGAACTTTTAGTGTCCAGCGTCAAAACCAAAAGCGCAACTCTGGTTCGTGACAACAGAAACCACACGACGAAAAATCCAGATTCGAGCTAAAACTTACGACGTTCGTAGCTCATGAAGAGTACATATACTTTTTTAGCTTAGGTTTGGACTCACCCACTGAAAGACTTTCAAAAGCTTTGCTCACTTCCTCAAACCGTTTTCCCCCAGAATCGCTCTGGTTCTGTAGAACAACGTTACGCGTTTAGGAAAGATAAGATACAAGGACATATAAATAAGAACTCAAACCCGGGAACACTTCAACGGTATTTATCGTACAATTCCACAACACTTCCTGTCCTCTTAAGGGTTCTATAGAGTAGCAAATTATGAACTGTGTGCGGACAACAAGGTACTGTACCTTGTCCGGGTGGCACTGCAAAGCAAGTCGCTTGTATGCTTTCTTGATTTCATCTGGAAGATTCAAACAGAAGCAAAGTAAACAAAACTCACTTAAATGGTAGCCTGCATGAATTGGTCTTATGCTAAGTACTGCAAATATCAGCATCGAGTAACCAAATCTTTTCATAACAAGCATCACAAGCTCACTCGGAAGTTGAACACGATTCCAAACATAGACAGAACATACATTCTGAAGAGCCGTTCTCAATTCCCAGAATCCTGAAACACTCCCTCTTGTCTTCCTTTGGCATTCTGTTGTGTTTCTTCTCATGTATACACCTCAAATCCACATCAAAACTGACAATTTCTCTTTCTTCTTTCCTTCGAAACGCAAATCCAAGATGGCGATATCTACAGATGACGTCACGTGCGTGCTGCTGGTAATCCCACAGTGCTCTAGGAGGCTGGTGGTCCATTTTTGGCCGCCGCCCCACCCGACAGCGGCACAAGGTCGAAATTTGTCAAAAACAGAAAGTGAGAAACAAAATAGAGGAAGTAAGCTTTCAGTGCAGTCACGCACCGTATTCGGCACACTGGCATTCGACGCGGAGTTTTACTGAGCTTTTTCAGCAACATTGCATGTTTCATCTTCTTGTCTTGGTTGTTTCAATCCTCCTCATTGTCATTCTAGGCCCTTTTTTTTTTACGTGGCGCGAAGATATATCTATCTTTTGGGGTGTGCAGGTGACAGAGGTAATCATATGGGAGGGGTGGGTACCATATGGTGTTTTAGCTAAAAGCCTGCGATAGCATTCGCTGACCAAAGCAGGTGGCCAATCACAGATCGCGCGGCATGAGCTCACACCGCACAAGATGGCGTCTCACGCGAGCACGTCGACCAGGCGGAAAGGCAAGGCAGAATTTATGTCCAAAATCTAATTCTCACCGTCACGACATTCATTTGAACGTGTTAATTTATGTTCTAGGAGATCGAGGAAATCAAAACTATTTTCGCCGAGATCAGCCTTGGGGGTACGTGAGAATATGTGCCATTAATTTTATTGCGTGTTGTTGGCAGCGTGCATGCATCAAGAAATTTTCTTGTGTTTAACAAATGCTGGAGTTCAAACTGCCCACGACGCCCTCAGTTTCCTCTCAAACGTTGGTAGACAGTATTTCTTCACAATATCTCATTTCTGGTGTTACAGACACCGAACTAAGTTGCTCGGACACTCTGTTACCGACTGATTACCGATGGAAGTAAATAATGCATTTTTCGGTCGCCAGATGCATACCCTAAGGGTACGACTTCTCATTCAGTTTTGCAGGCAGTAGATTAGTCCTTGTGTATAGATATGATATCTGAAACAGGATGAAATAACCCACTGATTACACAAAACGAAGGAGAATTAAATAGGCGATGCCCGCTTGTCAGCAACTATTGGTAGCTTCACTTGAGATCGCTTTGCAAAGTTCTGCGGTTGATGTTGGTAGTTTTGCTGTACTTTCAAAGCCCCCCTCGATCTGGGTTCCCTGGATCACATGCCATGAATGGGAGTCCATATTCTGCAAGAAGAAGGGATCAACAGCATCAACAACAACAGCACCAGCGACAACAGCAGCAGCAACAACCGCAGTATCGACAACAACACTATCAGCCACAACAAACAGGCCTGTCAGATCATGAGCAGTATAGAGAGTACCTACAGTCAAGTAAGTGTGGTACCCTTGGGTATTGCCATTTCTCAGATGTCTGTTGCCTGGTTTGAAAGCAAGGCCCAGTGCAAAACCTTTTATATGAAAATTTAGTATGATTTTCATGAAAGTGAACATGCAAGTAACAACAGTTACTCAGGAAATCTTTCCAGGTTTTTCAGGGAGTCCTCCAACTAGATCTATACCAGTACTGTTACAATCCTCCAACTCCTGCGAACCTGTTTACACAAGGGCTGGGCATTTTGCATGAGAAAAAGTAAAATTACCATGATACAAACTCACACTCTGGACATTTATACATAAAACTGTTTTCTGCATACTTAAAGAAAAGTTTATAAATACCAAAGGTGATTACATTGTATTTTGTTTGATTGCAGCATGGGACAAAATCTACAAACAGGGTAATCTTTATGCATTAATGATAATAGGAATAACTGCTAATAAAAACTGGTTGTTGGCACATTGTGTTAATCAGATCCACAGCAAGTGATTAAGCATAAGAATTTTCAGTTGTTTCAGGCCAAAGCACATACTACACTGGAAGGGCCCACTCTCCGACGAACGAACTTCGAGGTACAGTACATCAAACACAGTTTGTTTATTTGTGGAGTTTGATCTTGCAAAGCTTTCAGTGTAGATGGTTGTGAGGAAGTTTCTCAGTACAAGACTATGGCCCAGAAGAAGTCAAATTTAAGAATGACATGGCCAGCTACAAAATGCACATTCTTATCTACAATCTTGGACAAAATGTTGAGACACTGCATCTCAGTTCAGTGCCTTCCCCTCCTCCCTCTTCAGATGTTGAAGAACTGCTATGGACACAGAAAGGAGGGCAAAGGGAGGTTACAGTACATGTTTTTTGTCGAGAGAGGATACAATATTCATTGATTTGCAGTGAGTCTTAACAGATTTTGTCCAAAATTGTAGCCTACAAAATAATACAACCCTTTCTCACCAGGTGACCAACTTTTTTCCCTTTTAGATTTTGTGCCTGTCAATCTTGATGAATGCATTGCCCAAGCACACCAGCAAGACAAGCCTGGACAATAAATAGAGTCCAAGGTGAAACATAAATACCATGAGACAGTCTGTGCCAGAGGTTCCTCACTCTCGGCAGCTCTGGCTGTGTGGGCCACAAGCCTCACCCCCAGCCCACCTCAGCTTCGCCTCTCGTGGCCCATGCAGCCAGAGCTGCTGAGAGCAAGAAACCTCTGGCACCCAGGGTAGTATACTCTTAACCACACACAAGAAAGATCACTGAAAGACGCAATGAGATTTGATTACCTTAGATATGTCACCAACAACAGTCTTCCTGGAGACTACTCTAACCCAGACTGTCACAGCCAACCTACTGTTCACACTCCTGGGTTTAAACCATTTGCCACTTCTACATCTTTGTCATGTTAATTTATCAATGCTACTATATGACTATTGATAAATTAACCACTAATATAGAATTTGTTCCAAATATTTCATGTATGTTAATATAACAAACAGAACATTACAGTACATGTCTCCTTGGAGATACACACTTTGCTATCTCACTTGCTTGTACTCATCACACTTTTGTGTTGAATCCATTGTAGTATTCTCAAAATATGATATGTACACAACACAACACAGTATCAGTAAGATGTGCTTGGCCATATATAGAGGATATTACACGGCGGTGCACAGATATGAATTTTATTTTCGAGTGCTAAAATATTGTTTTTACCACGAGAAAATAAGATCCATATCTTCAAGCTGCCATGTAATTTTCTTTTTATTATATTAGACACGAGTGTTTTATGAGAAATTGCACAAACAACCGTGCAAAAGTGGGAAATAATGCCAACGATATCCTCACTAGTGAGGATATGGAAAATACACCACTCAGGTCCCGGATGCAGTTTTGTATGGATTTTACACACGGTATATTTTACAGTAAAACACTTGTGTCTATATAATAAATAGGTGATATCACATATGGTACATGATTTCTCTGTAATATTGCACTTTTCATATTTACATGAGGCCATGAGAAAGATACAATACAGTAGGGGGAGCTGTGATGAAAGGAAGGGCTTTGGGTGGTCTCACTAAACCTGCTGTAATCTAAAACAAGAAACATTTATTTATATTTTTCAGGTTCCCTTTTTACCTTCTGAATATCAAAACATTATCGACGATGCCAAGTGCTTGATTCCTCCTCTCAAACCATGTAGTAGATACCAAATGATGCAAGTCCCTGCACTAAAAAAATCTCAATCAGTGAACCAGGCTTTCAAAGTTGCTGGCAACTTGGTGTCAATATCTTTCCAAATTTTAGATTTCATCAAAGGAAATCATTTATTAGATGCGTAGTATAATTTAAAATATTTCAACATGCATTTTACAGTACCTTAGTCAAATTCTCAAGATGTACATTGCTGTGGTCAATCAATGCCTATATTATCCTCCCTACAGGAAAACTTGTGTATTACTATTTATTTTATGCCCCCCACTGAAGAAAAAACTGACTTACTAAATATGAATAAAGGCGTAAATTTTAACAGAATAATAATTATTATTGGTGTGGTCATCTTTGTCTGGTAGTTACTGATGTCTGCAGTTTTCTACTCAGTTACAAATTAATCAATTTTCAGCAAAAGCCTGAACCAACCATGTACAATACATGTTTTGTAGGATGCCACCAATATTGCATACAGCTGCAATACGTGAATCACTCTCAGCTACAGTATCCACCACTTCCCCCAACAGCTTGGAACTTCTCAGTGTGGCTAGCAATTCCCCATTCCTACACAAACCAACTTAACCTTATTTTCAAAAAAGAGCCAAGACCGGAACACACCCCCCCCCCCCCCCCCCCCTCCCAAAAAAAAAAAAAAAAAAAAAAGGAAATAAATAAAATAGTAATAATTTCTCCGCATAAAAAAATATAGTAAAAAAACATCAAGAAAGTGCGAGATGAGAAACCACCCTGTCCCACCCTGCATTGTTTTACATAAAATCGAGAACGCTAGGGTACGCTTTTTATCAACTCTAAAGCGAAAAAAGCGAAAATATCTAACTCAAAAAGGGCGTCAAATCGCTAATTTCAAGCCCCAAAAAGGGCAGATGCGGCAGCCCGAGGACCCGGAACAGTTTATTATTAGGATAAAAACGGTTTTCATCCCGTATTATCCAGTTTCTTGACGTTATAGAGTATTTTGGGGTGAAAACGATTTAGGCTCCCCTGTGGCAAGGTTCGACTGGTCGAAGTTTCAGGCAATTTAGACCGGATTCATTACACCAAACAGTCAATTTGCAAACTTGTGTTACCTGCGCTGGATGCTTAAAAAGCTGAAGCAACTTCCTGAAGTCTATGGCTGTTAAACGGCGCAAGTTCAAGAGGCCGAACGGCCGTGCGTTCAACCGCGGGGCTTAGTTCAATAAATGACTTTCTTTCTGCGCAAATTCTGGCGCTTTAAAAAGTATTGGGTAACTTGCAAAAAGGAGAAAGGACAGGCACCGATCACCTAAGTTCTTGTTAACCATCAATAATTCTCTTAACACTACTCAAAACACTTTATTCAGCGCTAGCTGGGAAAATTTCGGTACTGTTCGAGGGCAGCTCATCTGGCGAGATCTGACGCAGCCACACGATATCTGCGCTGTCACTTCTGCGAACTTTATTTATTTAGCTCTATATCAGGTAATCACGCTGTTGCTACCTGGACATCGCTGGTCTATCAAAAATAAGAAATTACAAAAATACAACATTTACAGCTTCATACTAAGAGAGCTTTACATTTTACAGCTTTGTATGTCTGTACCGAATTCTGGATTGCGATTCCGCGTACACCTTTGTATGCACGCGTTGAATTTTGGACTAAGTTTAATACCCCGGTCTAGTTACATAGTTTACATTGGATCACCGAAGAATGAGAACCGACATCCTTCGAGGTTTCTTCTTTATAAAGAACACTGATGTCGGCTGTACACTGGCGGTGAGTCCTTCGCATGCATCGTAGCCCGTGTATGCACGGCTAAACAGTATCTGAGAAAAAAGGTCTGTTATGAGCACCAGAGAATCACTTTTGTCTTAAAATCTTCACGCTATGCGGCGATTACAAATTTAACCCCTAACCCCAGCTTATCCTGGGTCTTGTTCTGACTTTTCCCGCACACTCTTTGAAGGAGCTAATACTAAGCGGGTAGGTGAGAAAGGCCCTTTGCATTAGGCTGGTCACAGGGCCCTTGCGGCCCAGCAACTTATTCCACACAAATCTTCTTAATATTTCTGAACTTAAAAAGACTGCCAAATTATATCTGCAAATGCTGTGAGCCTGAAATTTTGCCTTACTGCATTTTTTTTTTTTTTTTTTTTTTTTTTTCACGTTCTTTCCATTTCTGGCACCTAAAAAGAAGCCTGAAGTGATGAATTTCAATGAAAAATAGTATTCAATTAAATCCTTTGTACATTACAGACGTCAAGCAAAAGTTATACTATAGAGAAAAACGTATACAAGTAGCTGTTATTGATTTTACCTGTGAGATGTCAAGGCTTCTTTCCGACTGTCTTGTCCTCTTCTTTGTTCTTGGACACTGAAAGGCAAAACACAGGACAGTCAGTGACACTATCATTCTATGTTCCGCAGTTCAAGAACATGAGACTCATCACGTCTTAGTTATCACAATGAGTGATGATGACATGGCGATGACGTCAAATCCAAATTCATCGCAAAAAGACGAGTTCCAATTCTTGTTCGTCAATATTGTGCTTCCTTCTTTTTTGTCATAGTTGATGAAGAAAAGACTTAACGTAGGACTTTAGCTGCGCGCATTTTTAGCAAACTCCGCCACTCGTCGAAATTGATGGGACAAGAAATAGGTCAACTTTCGCACCAAATTCAGCTTAGCGATGCCGACAGAAAACTCTTGAAACTCACCACTAAATAAAGGGATTGAAGTGCCCCCCAGGTTACTTACCTGCTGTTTGATACAAGGCCACACGAGAGGCTACACTTCCTATACTGTTACTATCAATCTGCAAGAAAAATAAACGTCGCTATAGTTATGAATAGACGACGAAATCCTCTGATAGCTACTTCATATATGGTACACTATTATGTCCAAATTGAATGTAATACCCACTAACCCTTTAACCCTTTGACTCCCAAGAGTGATCAAGTCCAATTTTCTCCTTCAGTTTCGGCAGCACAAATATATCACACAGTAAAGAGAACTTGGCTTTTGATACCTTGCTCAGTCGATAGCTGATTAAACTACCAATTCTCATTACACTTCTTATACATTTTCCTCTTAAAAAGTTTGGAGAAACTGCATTTTGAACTTGGGAGTGAAAGGGTTAAATTTGGGACCGCTGCAACGTTTTGTCGATAGTCATCATCATGATACAGTTCTAGTGTAAGTTGTACGTCTTACTTACTTTGGAAGATTGCCGCGCAATCTGCCACTTGCTTTCGCCCCTTGGAAAAGTTTTGGATTTTTCAGAGCCCCCTGGCTTCTGTTGACCTCTTCTGTACGAGGGCTGTGGATCGGACATCCTGGAATCGGAAAAAACTTTCCGGAGGGGTTCCTTAGTCGACGCGGGCGATGCCGCGGGTTGAGAGGTTCCTTTGTTGAAGGAGTATCCTGATGGGTAGACCTCGGACATGGGACGACGAGATTCTGAAGAGGGAGAGATAGCAATGAATGGTCTCGAAAAGATTAAGATGACGCTAAAACACGAAAAAACGCGAGTTCAAACTTGAAGTCGACGAGGACCACCCTCGCCAGTGCGTGCGCATGTTCTGAGTTTAAACACTTGCGTTGACTTGAATCGACTGCATGGCGACTCTGTTTGGCAAAGGCTTAGATTAAAAATCCGCTTGACTGCTTACTGATTGAAGGACAAGTGTACAACGACGCAAAGCACAATAACATACGGTGCTGTAAAGCACAGATCTCAAGATGGCCGAGGAAGAAATCGTAATTGCTTGTGTTTTTGCTTGCGTTGTCCTGGTCTACACATACGACACAACGCAAGCACAGGCCGCGACCAAAGAAAACTATTTCTTCTTCTATTTTATCCCCGGCCTCACGGATAAAATCCGCTATCGGATTTAGTCCCCCGCAGATGAAGTTCGCGTTAAGGAGAATTTACGAAATATCACGCAGCAAGAACGGGTATGTCTCACCGAACGGTTTCTTCTGTTCCTCAGAAGCCTTGCTTGTGGTGTTCATCTCACTATTCAAGTCTTCCAGCTGCTTCTTGAGCTCCTCGACAGAATCCTTCAGGGCTGCATTGTCGGCGCCCTGTTCCTCGAGAGAAGCCTTGAGCGTCGCGTTCTCGGCGCTCTGCTCCTCAAGCTTTCGTTTGTACTCTCCGTCCAATCCCTGTCCGCCAGAATCGGACCTCGGTCTCGATCGTTCAAGTTCTCGAATGCGACGTCTGTAGTCGCGCACCTCGTCCGTGTGGCTTTGCAACTCTTGCTGCAGCCTCTCCCGAAGCTTCCTCATCTCCTCACTGTGCCTTCGTTTCTTGACATTAAGCAAAGATTCTAGTTCTTCAATTCTAAGTTCACGCTCTCGGAGCTTTTCCCGCTCCTTTTTAGGGTCTTTAGTAGGTAGACTAACTTCCGACGCTACGTCAGCAACAGATTTCACCTTGCTCAACTTTTCTATTTCCTTCTCGTGCCTGTTCTTTATTTCTTCCATCGTCCTTTCGCGCTCTTCTTTCAGGTCTTCCAACTCTTTGCCGTGCTCTAACTTCAACTCTTCGATTACGTCCTCCAGGCTTTTGATGTTATACTTCAGTTTCTCCACATTCTGCACGCTTTCTTTGTGAAACTTGTCCTTATACATTTCTATCTCGGCCAGGAGAACGTTCTCCCTCTTCTCCGTGTTCAGCTCGCATTCCTCGATCTCAAGCCTCAAGCTTTCGTTTTCAGACGCCAACTCCGCGGCATCCCCGACATCTCCTTTCTTTTCTTTTTCTCTTTCGACGGCCTCTCTGTACATGTTCACCTCTTTCTGATGCTTGCTCTCCATGGCTTCCATCTCTTTCTGCATCCTATAGATCTTCATGCTCATGTCTTCGTTCCGTCGCAGACCAAACATCACCGCCGCGTCAGATTTTTGTTTTGTCTTTTCCGCTTCTTCTTTCTCGACGGAAATCTCTTTCTTTAGTGCCTTGTTCTTCTCCTCCAGCTCTCCGATTTTCTGTCTTGCTTCCTGTACACGCAGTTGTTATGAAAAAGAAGTATTAAAAAGTCGATCGAACTAATATTATGTTATTCTCCCACAAGTTTTTAATACTTTACTAGTCAGCATTCACCTAAACAATTCGCCCAATTTCATTTTTGATTCTACTTTTAATAAAACATAAATTCTATACTTTCAACTCCTTACCATTAATATACTCCCCTATCCCCCACGGACGTCATATTGAATGACGTCACTGACATTCGCAGACGTTTTACCAGCTGTCCGTGTAACGCAATCTCGTACCTAGACCCTCACACTGTCTTAGTCATAAGACAGCGGAAGAGTCTGGATACGACATTGCGTGTGACGTACCTCTAAAGAGAGCTGCACGCCGGCCTGGGAGATGGTGTCCATGACTGTGTTGTTGTCCGGCTGTGCGGGCACGGGTGAGCTGTTACCGCTGCGCGCCGCTTGAATGGCCACTAGCATGTCCACCTTTAGCTGGTTCACCTCGTCTCCGTGCTCCTCTTCTTTTCTGGACAGTTCGTCGGCAAACTCGTCGCGCATGTCTGCTAATTCGGCCTCGAGTTCGTTGATTCTCTTGTGAAGTTTGGCCGTGTCCTGGAGAGAGAAAGAGAGTTTGCGAGTGAGTTAAGGACTCAAGGCTGAAACATCGTGTTCGTCGTTACCGCCGTTGTCGACCACCACCTCGTCATCATCATTGGCATGGTCGTCATTATCATCAACACCTTCATCATCATCATCGTCATCATCGTCACCATCACCATCATCATCATCGTCATCGTCATCGTCATCGTCATCGTCATCATCATCATCATCATCATCATCATCGTCATCATCATCGTCATCATCATCATCATCATTATCATCAGTATCATCATCATCAGTATCATCATTATCATCAATCATTATCGTCATCCTCTTCCTCATCATCATCATCATCATTAACATCATCATCATCATAATCATTATCGTCATCACCATCACCATCATTGTAATCTTAATCGTCGTCATCGTCATGTTGATCGCTTATAAAGAAGAGCACTGAACACTGAACACTCGCCCCTGTCTCCACGCTCACCTCTACTCCCGTGATGGTGATGAGTCCTCGGTTGATCCTGATCTCCTCCAGCTGCTTCTCGTGCTCTTGCTTCTGCTGCGTCAGCTTCGCTTCGTATTGAGACTTTGTCTTCTCTAGCTCCCGCTGTAGTTCACGTGCGCGCCTCGGGCTCGCGTCCTCCTCGGCATCAGAGTCGAGTTTGTATTTCTCTGATCTGATGGCTTGGATGACGGTCATCATGTCTTCACGTGTCTGCTCAATCTCACGCTGTTGTTTATCCTGGAAAGATGTTTAAAAAAAAAATCCAGTTTGTACAAGCTACTGCGAGGTTTGAAGGCGATAACACTTTTAGCTATCCTTTCGACATTCAATCCTTTACATCTTGGCTTAGGTATGAATTAGAAATGACCAGCACCCTTTCACACCCAAGCTCAAAATGCTTAAAATTTAATGAAGAAAATGTAAGAGCGATACAGTGACAGTTGATAGTTTAGTCAGATTTCATCTGAGCAAGTTATAAAAAGTCAAGTTCTCCTTTCTGTATGATATATTTCTAGTGGGAAACTGAAGGAGAAAACTGAAGTTGATCACTCTTACTACACGCCGTGAATAGTATGTTGGCTGCAGTCTTCAGTTTTCTCTTTCAGTTTCTCACCAGAGATATATAATACAATATGGAGAACTTGGCTTTCGAAACCTTGTTCAGATGAAAGCTGACTAAACTATCAGTTCTCACTACATCACTCGTACATTTTCTTCTTAAAGGCGAGGAGAATCTGCATTTTGAGCTGGGGGATGAAAGGGTTAACTCACCCTCTCTGCTTTGATCTCCTCGTTGTACTTTCTACTGAGCTCCTCCATCTCGCCCTCCAGCTCTCTGATTCTCGCCTTCAGCTGCGGCACATTGCCGGTGGAGTCCTCGGTTGGTTTGGTGGCTTGCGAGGCCTGTAGTACAACAGCCATGTCCGCCTTAAGCTGCTCGAGCTCCTCGGCGTGTTCGTTTTTCAGCATCTCAATCTCTTCTAAGTACTTCTGGTTCATGCCCTCCATCTCTGTCTGTAGTTGGACCACTTCTGTTTGCAGGCCGTCACCGCTATCACTGCTGCGCTTCAACTTGGCCATGTCTCGATCGTGACTCGCCTTCAGGTGCTCCATGTGCGTCTCGTACCTTCAAGAACATCGTCATCAACCTCAATACACTTCTGGGCCCGGTTTTTCGAAAGTCGATTAAGCTAATCCAGGATTAATGAAATTCTTTCTCTCAACCTCTCTGCCAATAAACTGCTTGGTTTTGTTCGAAGATGGATTAGAAAGCTTGTTCCACCTTAAAACGTTGTCAAGAAAGTCGTTGTGTACGAAACTTATTCATTATTAACGTATTCATTCATTAATCAGTTCCAGTTGTTACCACACTTGCAGCTTATGTCGTAGAAAATGCATCGAACTCTAACTCATACTTGAGTATCGAGTCCTTAGTATTGAGTTTCTGGGCCGTCTTGAGGTTTTACAAGCGCTACACTGAACAACAGAACTTGAATCCAGTTTCGTGCAATGCCCGCGGGGTCGAAAATCGTGTTTCCACGGTGAACCCTTCAATAGGGTTCTCGTATACAGCTTTTTCAAATCAAAATTCAAGGACTTCTGAAGGCCAATTGTCATAATCTCAAGAACTTAGAAATTACCTGTTGTCCCGAGTATAAAATGTTAATCATTATTTGACATTTTCTTAACTGACTGCATCTGCACAGTTTTCTCCTGTGCCGGTCCTGCATTGCGTGCTACATGAAGTACGTTTCACCAGTTCACACTTACCGTTCCACCATAAGCCTCATGTCCGCCTCCCATTCTTGTATGCTACTGTTTGTCTCCTCTTGAAGATTCAAATGAGCGCTGCTTTCTAGTATGGCTTCATTTCGATCTTGCTCCAGCTTCTTATAGTGCGCTTTGAGCTGTTCTATCTCCTCCTGGTGTGCAGCCTTCAGTTCACTGATGTCGGACTGCAGTGTGATAACTCGCGATGTCAACCTGAGCTTCAGCTCGTCCGCCTCCGTGTTGGCCGCTCCTGAGATACTCAGAGAGTCCTCGTTCATTCTCTGTACCTCCGCCTCAAACGACTGCCTTTCGGCCTCTAACTTCTTATTAAATTCAGCCTCTTGTTCCTTGAGTTCGTTCTTAAGTGCGCTGATTTGCGCTGTCTGAGCATCGAGCTGTCTTTGACTGGAGATTAATTTTGCCTCGAGATCTTCTCTTTGACGGCTTCCATCTGGTCTATCAGAGCTCAGGCTTTCGATCTTGGCGTGAAGTTCGCTTGTCTTGCTTCGCTCATCGAGAAGTTTCTCTTGGAGCTGGCGGACAGTGTTTCTCTCCTCGTTGACAGCAGCCTCTAGCTCCTTGGTGTACGTGGTGGAGAGTTCAACACTATCCAATACATTGATCTTTTCCTTGTCCAGTTCCTTCGCCTTGGAAGTTATAACCTCTCTCGCTTCGTTTAGCTCCACTTCCCGCCGGTTCAGACTGCTCTCGACTTCTTCTATCCACTGCACGGTCTCCCCCTCTTGTTTCAACCTGCGTGATAATTCTTCCGCAAGTTCCACAACTTTTTGCTCGCTTGCCTTTAATTTCGAGTTACTTCTCTGAATATCTTCTTCGTACTTTTCTATCTTCTCCACAGCATCTACAAGTTTCTTTTCCATCCCATCTAGTCTTTCAAGACTCAGGTCTCCATTTTCTTTTGCACTCCTAGTTTGCAGCCCCGAAGTTATCGGTTTCTGTTTAATGTCAAACTCAGCAGCAGCAAGTTTTTTCTTGTAATCTTGAACTTCTTCTTCCATAAAGCGCAACTTGTTTTCCAGCTCTTGGACGTATTCATCTGTGTCGGATTTTCTTTGCGACTTAAAAATATTCAACTCGGTTTGATATTCACTAATTTCGTCCTCAGCATCACGAAGGCGTTGTTCGTACTCACTCAATACTTCCTCCTTTTCGATTAGTTTTGTTTCCAGTTCTTCCACCTGGCTATGGTCCACCTGAGTTTTAAACTCTCTCACAGTTTCCTCGAGTTCCTTTTCCTTTTCTCCGAGTTTTGTTTTCACCTCCTCGAGCGATTCTTCGACATTTTGCAACTGTCGCTCAAGATCTCGAATGTACTTTTGGTTCTCCGTGCGACCCTTCCCGAAATTACTCAAGTCTGATTCATACTTTTCCCTGAGCGCTTCTACTTGCTCTTCTCTCTGTAAAAGCTTCTGTTCTAATTTCTTCGCGAGTTCTAATTCCTCCACCTTATTTTTATCAGCTGGTTCGTTCAAAGCTTCAGTCAGTTTTAGCTTCAAAGAAGTTATCTTTTCCGTTGCAATGGACAGCTCTTCCTCTAGCCCAGCTATCTTTTCCTCAAAATCAGTACTTTCTTCGTCTCTTGTTTCGTTCTCTTGCTGTAGAATAATCTCTTTCTCGACACTCTCATTCAACTCGTTTTCTACAGTCTGCAGCCGCTCATCCAATCCTCTGTTCTTCTCGCTTAAATCAGAGTTCATGTCACTGAGATATCTGATGTCCTTTTTCAAAGATCCAATCTCGCTGTCCTTTCTCTTAAGCAAATCTGTCAGCTCATCACACTTCGCAACTTGTAACTCATGTTTTAAAGAGTTTCTCTCTTCCCGCAAGCGGTTTATTTCCGTATTTGTCGATTCTAAAACAGCTTGATTTTCATTCAGCATAGATTCTTTTTCGTTAACCTGCGATTCCATCAACTTTAGGGCGGTCTTAAGTTCCGTGAGCTCGTTTCTCAGGTCATCGCTCTGATCGGAAGCCTCCTCGGGGAAGAACTCTAGTCCAGCCTCGGCCATCTCAGCCTTGACAGGGATCACAGACTCAACAGCGGTCTTCTCTTTAGCCTGATCTAGAAGCTTCACAACTTCTTTGGACAACCCCATCTTCCGTCTCTCTTCGTGCAGTTTCTCTAACTCAGACAGCGCTCTCTCGTTGTTCGCCTGAAGCTTCACTCGCTCCTCTTTCTCGTACTCGAGCTCCAGCTTCAGATTCACAAGTTCGTTATCCCTTTCGCTCAGCCTCTTCTCGTTCTGGCCCAGTTTCATCTCGAGCTCCTGAAGCAGCGACCTGGTATACTTGGCAACTTTAGAACGACTCTCGTTTGCTTTCTCCAGCTCCTTGCCCTTGATCGTCAACTCCCGCTCGTTTTGTTTGAATTTCTGCATGAGGAACGACAACTTCGTCTCCAAGTCCCTCGTCTGGTCACCCTCACGGTCGTCGCCATTTGTCTGACTTCGCTCAGTAAACCTTCTGTGACTCGCAGGATCGTCGTGCTCGCTTCCTTTTCCTCTGTTTGTGGAAGCGTCTTGTTTCAGACTGCCCAGTTCACTCTTCAAAGACTCTATATTTGCCTTGTGGATGCTAATAATGCTGTCAGCCTGTTGGAGATCTGACTTCGCTTCCAATAGTTCTTTCCCCGTGGCAAACATCTTTCCTTTTTGTTGCTTTAAGTTTTTCTCCGCCTCTTCCAGCTCCTTCTTAAGTCCTTTGATATTGGTTTTGGCTTCTTGGAGTTCTCGTTCCTGGAAAATAACAGCCTTTTGATAATCTTTGCACTGACAGTGCTTTTTCTCCAGCTCTTTCAACTGATGGTTTTTCGACTTCAGTTCCTGTTCGAGAATGTGCGCGGACTCCGCTTGACGCGCATAATGACCACTTTGCTCGCTCAACTTCTTGTTCTCCTCTTTCAGCTTCTCCAGTTGTGACTTCAGGGATTCCACCTAAAAAGAAAAGAAAGAAACGTTACGACTTTACAACGTTTGAGATAGAGGTGGTTACCATAAACTGAGAAATGCTGGTCCATCTAAGGCCATCTCACACGAGGCAATCGTTTCCCTGCAACTTATCTCGCAAACGCGGCATGACAACAACAGTGCGAGACCAGTTGCAAAGTACATGTCACACGTTGCAACAAGACCACGCAACGCTTTGAGTTCAACTTTTCCTGCATCTTGTCTCGCATTTATAATTATTATTATTATTATTATTATTATTATTATTATTATTTATTTATTTATTTATTTATTTATTTTTGCTGCGTTGCAAGTTGCAAAGAGTTAGGAAGTGTCGCACGCGCAATTTCTTCAATTCCTTCAATCTGCAAATTCCCCGTAATATCCTAATTTTGTCGTGTGATTGCTTTGGTTTCCCGTTAATGGCAAAGCAACAACTGCTTGCTGCGACCTGCTCGCGTTTTCTTCAACATAGTCAAAGGGGCCTACCTACGACATCTACGCACGCGCAGATGTTCGGATGTATTACATAGGCAACTCAAAAAATGGAATACATTTGCGTAATATTTTGTGTGAAATTCGATGTTCGAAAAGTGTTCTATTACATTAACAATGACTGCACATACAGAAGCATGTTCCTCATCTATGCCGATTCTCTGGGAGCGGGGGATGGTTGTACGAGGTAGCGTCACCGATCTTCCTAAAGAAGTTTTCCCAGAACTTGGTACATAACCAGTATCAGAACCCAAAGCTGAAGTGAAAAAGTAGAAACAATTCACAAATTAGAAACAGTACAGGGCTATAAACAGAAGTCTATGCAACTAAAAGGTAAACAAGAGTCAGCACATACTACAGGGCTTTTATGATGGCAACACAGCAATATTTAATGACAATGCATATTCTGATAATGATGATAATACTGGGATGATGATTGTGATAATGAAGGATAATTATAGTAATAGTAATACTAATAACAATCATAATGGCAGATATAATGAAAGTAATGATGGCAATAGTGGAACTGCGATTATAGATATTTGAGTAGGGCCACATTTTGTTTGGGTCTATTCTGGAATAGGAATATCTAAAAATAGCCTAAACAGTTGCTTGTTTTGGGGAACTTTTATTCCAGATTGCATTGGCTACCTTCACCCCAGCATTGCAGACAACTGCATCTAAAGTCATTTCAGCTCAAAATCATAAACTAACTAAGATAAAATAAAACAAAACAAAAAATAGAAATAGAAATAGAAATAGAAATAGAAATAATCATAATATTAGTATCACTATCTTTGTACCAGTTATCAGTACACTATATAATAATAATAATAATAATAACTAGCGGAACCCCCGTAAAATACGGGGATCGGATTTCTTTTTTCCTAATATTTTTTCTCTTTTTTTTTCGTTTTGAATTCCATTTTGAGCATCTCGAACGCAGTTTGCAGTGTCCAAGTACAAACCTCTGTAGTGCTATAATAATAATAATAATAATAATAATAATAATAATAATTGTAAAGATATAGTCAGCAGTTTCTGTAAAAGCATGCTAGAGTGGGGTGTTTGGGTCACAGGGATCAGAGGAACAACCTTACAGCAAATTCTGCTGACAACCACAACAACAGCTATACTTTGGTTTTGGTGTATAATATCAATCACCATCACAATAATACTGCAGAAATAATCAACAATGACTCACCTGAAGACTGGACAGTCCCTGGCTCGCTGGAACTGCTAGATGGTCTACTGGTTCTACGTGAAGGAAGAGGCTGGGCTGCTTGGACAAAAGGCTTGAGCACACGTGACCAGTTGTCCATCTCAAGACGGTTCTCGGCTTTAAAGAACAGTGTTGAATCAGGGAACTTGAGCCCTGTAGAAAATGGTTCTCCCGTGTCATACTCTCCCACAAACATGCCCCCACATGTGTCCAGGTTGACAAAGCCTTCCAGGACATCTCCTGACCTGTCCTGAGAAGCAGCAACAAGAAAATTGATAATTAGAACTCAATATAAAGATACACAGGCCTATTCTCCACACCTTTGCTGAACAAAATACAGTAACATCCCCGTTATAAGCTCACCCACTTCTCCCTTCCACTCGCCACTTCATAATACCAGGGCAAATAAAGTTTGAATGGGGCAGTATCCTCATTTTAACTGACTAAAAGAATGGTCATTGTTTGAACAATAAAGCTGACACAAGACATGGTTCCTGTACATGTGTATGCATTTCCAAATATTTTGCCCATACCAGCTATATAAGTCCACTCAAAACCCCTTGCAAAGTTATATGAGCCCAGAGCTTGCAGAACTTTTAAGACTGTAGCTTTTTGGTGATGTATAGGACCCTTTCAATCTTTTAAACCATTGCAACCACTTTGGAGGACAGAACAGAAATTTTCTTTTCCAGGAATATGGAGGCCTAGTTTGGCTACATTCATCCTTCGCTCCCTAGCTCAAAATGCAGATCCTCTCAGTTTTTTAAGGAAAACTGTATGAGTGGTGTAGTGAGAATAATTATTATTAGAGCCGTTTTCGGATGACTGTCGAAAACCAAAACCAAAGTAATCACACAGTCCAATCACAGAGACTGAGAGAAAACAGTTCAGCCAATTGGAAGCCAAAGTAATTCACGTTTGGTCTTGCGTTTGGTTTTACTTTCCAATCAGCAGTGCGAGTACACGCCATTGCTTGCGTGAGAAGTGTTTGGTTTTGGTTTTGGTTTTGTTCCTGATTGGCTGAGCATGCTGACAAACTCGTGTGGACCAATCCGAAAGTGAAGCAAACGCAAAACCAAAGCAATCACACAATTACTTTCGACAGTCATCCAAAAACCACTCTATACAATCAATTATTGATTGTTCGATCAATTTTCAGCTTTAAAGATAATAATTATTTATTCTGGCAAAAAATTGACATAAATAAACCAAAGTTGCTAGGGATCTATACAGCTGTCACAAACTTGCTTGAACTATGCAATTTTGATAATCACTCTCTTGCTTTGCAGTGGTCTAAACTGTAACAATATTGTTCAAAGTGATGTTTATGTAAGCTCAGCATATATGAGCAGTAGATATAGAACATCACATATAGTAGAGCTCATCCCAGGTACAAAGGATACAGACACAGCACTCAAAATAAAATCAGAGCTTCATCACACAATACAAACCCATGACCACCAATGTGGAGACATTCTACCACTGAGCTATGAAGCTTAATGGGCCCCAACAAATCCATCTACTGGTCACATGATACAACCAAAGTGTCTCAGCAGCATCATAGAGGTCATGGGTTCAAACCTCTGCTTTTTTTTTTTTTTTTTTTTTGCATCACATGATTCTATAATCATGTTTTTCAGTATTAGGAGCCCTCTTACCACAGTTATTCACATCACCAGATATATTCAATCCACCAGCTTCAGGACCCCCAAAAAGTTGAAAAGCAATACAATATACTAGGCAACCATTTTTCAATTGACTTACTTGAGAAGATGATTCATTTCATTTTGCTGACATACTACATGCACTTATCTATTTTGCGTGTGTATACATGTTTCCATATGTAAACAAAACAGTACTTCAAAGGCCAAGAGCGTTTCTTTAAATTCTCTGACATCTAGATCACTGTCTTTATCAGGTTTACGTACATGGCTAAAAAATATGGTAGCTGCTCAGGTGATTCTGCAATATTCCTGCTGCATGGATATTAAGAATTTAGCCTCCTCTCTAAAATATCTTTGTTGTAATTCAGCAAATCAGACAAACAATAGAATAACATTAATTTATCTCTGACTGCAGCTTAACATGGAAGGAATTTTTTAACAAAGATAACACTGTAAAGCTGTGTGCAACACCACAAGAATCTGTAATTACTGTGTATTAGTATTTGCAATAATAAGATCACTGTCAGTTTGTTTAGGTAAATGATCAGTAAAAATCTATCCACAATATCTTTTTCAGGACATTTATAGATTTTAGTAGTTTCTTCTGAAATATGCCATAAATCTTTGCAATGCACGACCAAAATAAACAGTGACACCTATTGAATTGTGAATTTAATTACTCAAGAGGTTGGAAATATGGATTAAAACACAGT
Source organism: Plumapathes pennacea (assembly GCA_964036295.1). Classification (NCBI taxonomy): domain Eukaryota; kingdom Metazoa; phylum Cnidaria; class Anthozoa; order Antipatharia; family Myriopathidae; genus Plumapathes; species Plumapathes pennacea. The sequence goes on along the minus strand of OZ038465.1, from coordinate 7,355,227 downwards.
AAATTATGCAGTTTTATCGCATGCTATTCAAAACACCCACCCTAATTTACATTGTACACCTTCCATTTGTTTACGCTTTTACAAACAAATTAGGTTGTTCATTGGCTAGGTAAAGAGACCGTTTTATTCGCACTTTTTGTGTGGTAAAGTCATTATCCTCTCGCAGCGGAAACATCACAATTAAGTTGCGAATCTGCCGACATTAGGGCAAAGAAACTAACTAATTGAGACCACCCACAAGTCAGCGAAAGGGAGTACAAGACTTTAATAAACTGCAAAATACAACTTTGGTTACAAAAAATACCCTCAGCCGAGGCTGGTTTTGGGAAAAGTTTTTTATCGAGTTGTTGCGGCTTTGTCAACGTCTTGGTGACATCACACGCGTGTATTAATATACTACAAAAGATCTTCATTTCACCCCAATATCGCCAAAATATCAAGTCAGAAGAGTCCTCGACAATACAGAAGAAAACACTTAACAGTAGCGTTCATAAACGCGAGAAATAATTAAGCATTTCCCGTGCAAACTGAAACCGTGATATCGCAAACAGAGTGTGAAAACCCCCAAGATACTGGGGAACGCAAAGCACGGATGAGAAGCTGCTTCGCACTCATGATAAATGTACTTCAAGGCAGTTATGGAATCTTGAGTGCAACAATTTACCCCCTAACACACGTAATATACCTTGCCCCTTCAAAGCAGACACTGTGTTTCACTGCACGAATACTTCAACTGCCACAAATAGCAGCCTTTGTTCTCCTTAAAAATGTTTAAGTCCTGTCAGATTAGAATGCAGTATTTTATAAAGTGTACGGGGTATATTGCCACGAAATAGCTCAGCAAATATTTGCAGACGGTGAGTAAATTTCATGATAAAAATTTTAGGATTGCGGTGTTGTCAAAAACGACACGAGCTCGCTAATGCAGGTTGATCGCAACACTGGACCACGGAAGGCGCCAGTTCATCGATTCTCTCAAGGCTTTTAACCCAGTGCTTGAAAGCAGAGGGTCAACAGGCAACCCATTACCTCCAATCCCTCAAAACAACACACATAAGACAACCATTAGCTGTCTGTGATCGAGCAGGTGAAAATACTTACGTTCTGTTCATCGTATGAGAAATATTCCACTGTCCCCGTTGAATCCAACACTATCCAACGCTTATTCCATCTCTGACAAAAACACGACAAGCCAAAGAATAAGTGAAATGAGTGATCTTAACTTCTCACACGCCATAAAGTTTCTCTGAGCACGTACCAAACGATTGTCGTTTCCTTTTTGTACAGCGACAGTCAGTGCTCCCGACTTAACCACGGTCCTTAATCTGCTAACCTGAAGCCCACAACAATAAAAGAAAGTATCAACATACAGTTTCCTTACGCAACATTTGTCTATTCAGAGATCTTTTCGTGACAAACTTAAGCCTGCTAGCTATAAATCAAAATGCTGGCCTACCCTTGCTCCCGAACCCTTCCTTGTAAGTCCATGGCCGAGAGATTCTTGGCTCGATGCAGGTTTTCCATGGGAATCCTTCAACTTATTACAGTTCTGACATCTATCCTTGTTCAAGCGACTGGGCTCGAAGTTTCTGCAAGCAGCTCGCAGACCATCGGCCATGGCTTGTGCACTAGCCCACAGACGTGTTTACCAAACAATAAATCATGCTTTTCGCCTGGACCTACTTCGTGTCTAGTCCGATGGCAAAGACCCACGGTAAAATTTCAGGCCAATTACATCAGCCTGAAAGACTCTAAATGCTAAAATTATGAAATTCAAATTGCTCCTTCAGCGACGCCCAGCATTTATGTGTACATCGTTTAACACGCGCATGCGTCGAGGCACCCTGCCTTTCCCTCCCCTACAGGGGTCAAAATGGGATGGCTGTCACGCTAACTTCAAATAGTCACGGTATGCCTTGCGTGCAGCGTGAATTGGTGGCTCCATTATCGGCAATCACAGCAGTTTAGTGACTCCCTGATGTTGGCTGAATTGTGTCAATCATATATTTTAAATTTTCCAAGGGGAAGAAATATAACGATGTGGGGGTGGGGTGGGTGAGTGTATGGGTGATATAAGCAAAAAGTGTAGTTCATTGTGGCCTTAATTTTGTACAAAATGTACAAACAAATGTATACAAAGAAACTCAATCTAGAGATGAATACCTGAAATTTCCCAAGGAGATTACCTCATGCAATAACCATACAATTTTCAAGCTATCACAGGTTGGAAGACCAATGATTGATTTCCCTAGACATCAAAACTAATAATAAAAGAATTAAAAACTTGTGCTTTTTAAAAATGAAACAAAACAAAACAAAATATACTAAGATATACAAAAATTCATTTTTTTTAATAAATTTCATAAAATGTGAACATTTCAGCCAGTGATTAATTTACATACTAGCTCATTGGAAATATCGCAGTCAGTATTAAATATTATGTTACATTTTGGTTTAAGTATATAATTACAAAAATCAATATTCATTAGGGCTTCCTCAAAAAGAACCCTATTTTTCAACAAGTATGGATTCTTTTGTCAGAGGTTGTTAAGCAATATTTTTAATCAAGTATTGCTCAGAAGACTGGGTACTAGACCAATCCCTGTGTAATAAGCTCTAAAAAATTATCATACTATATTCAGAAAATTTTGCCACAGGTCTTTTGCACAGACTTGGATGTAACAGAGGGGAAAATGTTCTTCTGTACAAACTGACTAACACTTATTGTAGCTTAGTCTAAACTGGTGGCTCTTGCAGTGGAAACTTCGTTGTGTTCAAAGAAACACCCACACATTTTAAGCAAAGTACATTATTCATATTCAATCTATTATACACCTACAGCCTCCCCTCACTCACCCCCCCCCCCCCCATCCATATTGTCCCACCCTCTTCCCTCCCCACACATTCCATCTATCCTTATACACAATTTTTTGTGATCAAAATTTGTTTGCTGGTTGCCAAAATTAATTTATCACAATGCTACAGGTTTGACTTGGTACAAATGTGTATAAACAGCATAGAAGTGGCACCATGCTCCTGAAGCACAAAACAAGTGCCATATAGCATGTGCAAAGGGAATCCGACCATCAGACTTGAAGAAAGCAACACCACTAACATAGAATGCTCCTCCAAGTGCCACATCAAACAGTCCTGTTGTGTCATTCTGCAAAACAGAAAATATTTTCTATGGTTAATTATCTACTCCTGAAAACATGGCCCCTGCCCCATCATCCTAGAATATTGCTTTCCTTTCACTGTCTAACTAAACATACATAGAGGATATTACACTGCGGCGCAAAGATATGAATTTTATTTTCGAGTGGTAAAAATGCAATATTTTACGAATGAGCGCTTCATGAGTGAGTAAAATATTGTTTTTACCATGAGAAAATAAAATCCATATCTTCAAGCCACCATGTAATTTTCTTTTCATTATATTAGACATGAGTGTTTTATGAGAAATTGCACAAACAACCGTGCAAAAGCGGGAAATGGTGCCAAAGATATCCTCACTATGGAAAATACGCCACTTGGGTCCCGGATGTAGTTTCATATGGATTTTACACAAGGTATATTTTCCAGTAAAACACTCATGTCTATATAATAAAGTAGACAATGTTACTTCTGATCTGGGAAATTTTGTGGACCCTCTCCTCAAGTTCAGTGCTCATCTAATTGGCATTGAACTTGTCAGGTAACAGTACTGTAGAGCTAAAATAATTATATGCATTGCTATAACCCTAAATCAGATTGTTTATTTGTTGCAATAATTATTATATTGAATTCTCTTATACATTACCCCTAAAACCTAGGATGATGATGTTAATTTCAAACTGTATCATGAATATACCCTGAACAGCTCAATATAAAATTATATCAAGCTAGTGCAACAAATAAAAAGAAAACAGCTGATTATTTTTCTGTTCACTTACAGCAGCAAACACAAGTGGGAGTGATGGGAAGATTCCAATCATTAGGTATAGCATTGTTTCAATAGTCTTATACCTGCAAACAAACAAAATGAACACATAAATGTGTGATAATTAGTTATCAAGTAACATACCATTCAAATCATGTCTACTGTAATATGTAACTTTATTTTATACAGCTGGTTGAGGGAACACCATGCATAAAGACTCATGTATAAGCTGCAACCTGAGTTTGGGTCAGTTTGAAATTGAGTAAAAATCCATACTTGGGACAAAATCTACAAACTGGTATAAAATGACATATCCCCATACTGTTCATGGAACATGTAGTTATAAAGTGTGCCAAGGACAGCAAGACACCAGAGAGCTCGAGACATAAAAGTCCCCCATTGGCCAAGATCACGGAGCATCATCCTGAAAAGTGTAACACCATACTTGTTACTAAGTGCAGTTCTTTTTATGTAAAATACTGCAGAAAATGCTGCAAATTAATAATTAAAATAATGCTGTTTCGTACTAATAAAAATAATATTATTTATATCTATGGACCTACCAGGGCATGTAAGATGCAGCTATGAAGAAATAGATAATTCCACGGTCACAAAGGTGGAGAAAATACTTCAGGATCCTGATACAGACAGAATAGAGTAAATATGATAAAAATCAAATCATGACGAAAAAACATCTGCTGATGCCATAATATTTTACTTACTGTATCTCATCTCATTACCAATAATTGGTGCTATTTGACCAATCATGTGTGTCATTATAGAACACAATTAACAGAAAGCAACTGGCAACATACAAAAGGAAAAGAGCATGCAAGTAGTATGTTGAACCCCAGTAACATTGGTACCTTACATGTCTAATTTGCCAAACCAATGAAACCATAACCAGAAACCTTAAACCCTATTCTTAAAAGTGTTATGGGCCTGAATTTTTTACTGTTAGTGTTATGCAGACTCCCCATCTTTATGGTAAGGGTTCCGTCTGTTTTTTAGACATGACGCTGGAAATGAGGCTGCACAAAAAAATGACAATACAGGTATGTCTTTCCAAGTTGCATCAATTCCTTACCTAAACTTTTTAAACAAACACACAATGTGAAACATAGCTGATATAGCAAATACAAGGACAAATGCTACTCCATAAATCCAGGCAATTGATCCATGGGTTGAACTCTTTGTAAAGGAAGCTTGTTGAAGCATATTCACTGCAATGAGTGCTGGAATCACAAAAACCTACAGGAAGAAGAAGTGAGGACTCTGTAACATTACAGTGGAACCTCCCTGAGTGACCACCTGCCATAAGTGAGTCCACCTTCTATAAGCGACCACTCACCAAATGACTGATTGGTCCCTCAGTGAAATATTACTATTAGTGAAACCTCTCGTAGAATGACCACCTCCCTTAAGTGACTACTTAATGCAGAATGAAGGGTAGCCACTTACTGGAGGTTCCACTGTAGAAGAAACCATTTTCAGACTGTTTAGTGGGATTTATCTGTATTCCAAAATAATTTTTCACCCATTACCAAATATCAAAAATCTGCTGCCCTAATTCGTGATGTAATACTATAGGTACTTGAAAACAATATACTCATACCAAATATGTGGCTTCATGTAATAATATGGGAGTACCCCCCCCCCCCCCCCCCCCCCCCCCCCCGAAGCACCTGCTGGGATTGATCAAACTGAGCATTTTTCTGAGCTTGCTAAATCCTGGAAATTGTTCTGGAGGCCAGTACTCACCCCATGAGTAACAATGTTTGCAATCTGTTCCACCAGTGTTGGTTCGTACGACTCATTCTTCTTGGCAGGGGGGTTCATGCAGCTAGTGATAATAATTTTTTAAGAAGAAAACCACAGATTGTCAATTCGTTCGAAACGATTTTGAGCGAAAAACTGGGTCATCACACAATCATGAACTACTAAACGCATCAATTGTTTACAAAGTTTTACCTTGAACAACCAAAACCCATGTCTACGAAGAGATAGCTAAAGATGGGCCCCGAAAGTCGAGATCGATCAGAGGAGAATTACAATCAGTGAGGTCGAAGAGGTCGCGGCTCAAAGTCGGGTATTTACGGAAAAATCCGACCGTATGACGTTTTTCCGATTATCGTTTCGACGATCTGCTACTCAGAACCTCAGCCCTTCAAAGCGAGGCAGGCTGGCATCGTCCTCAGGACCATCCGCGTGAGAGTGAAGGGAGAAGCCTGCCTTGTCACAAACTGAAGGTATTTAAAGCTAGGCATAAACTTGGCTATATAATTAGCTGGTGGAACAAGCAGCTTGATTTTGATGGAAATTGCTCGATAGTGATACGTCAATCGATTCGTCTGTGACAGTGCTTTACAACCGTGGAACGCTTGTCGTGTCGTTGTCCCAGGTCGTCATGGGCTGGTTGATTTCTGTAACCACACCTGTTGTTTGAGATAATCATATAATCATAATGCAGTTTTAAACTGTTCAGAGCTTTAACTGCGGGTGCATGGTAGCCATCTTGAATTTGCACGGTTCCCTCCCCGCCGCATTTCCGGGGCTTTGTCGAGAGAGAGAGAGAGATGGTAATGATCTAAATCAAGTTGAGCCTTTTTCAGAGTTGTCTCTTGTACTGTACATGTCAAAAATTATACCCCATTTTATTACCCTGTTTCTGACTAAAACGCTTCAAAACCATTTTCAAACCAATCAGTAACTCATGTCTGCTGACTGTGTGGCCAGTTTTATACCCCCTGGAAGGGGTTGTTTGAAACCATTCTAATACATTGTCCCCTCAACCCTTTGTAGCTGGTATAGCTGGTATTAATTATGTACACATTGACTGTGAAATTATCCTAGAAATTCACTCACATATTATTTATGGTTTGTTTTCAGGAATTGCCAAAGCATGTCAAAGCTGGTCAAGTTTTACTGTGCCTCATTCTGCCCTTTTGCTCAAAGGGCTTGGATTGCACTTCTGATGAAAAAAGTGGACTTTCAGTACATAGAGCAAGACCCCTATAACAAGAGCCCTGAATGGCTGGCCATCAACCCCCGAGGACTTGTGCCAGTTATCATTCACAATGGCAAGACGATCTATGAGAGTGCTGTGTGTTTGGAATATATAGAGGATGTGTGGGCAGAGGAACCAAGTCTGTTTCCTAAAGACCCCTATGGCAAAGCTTATGACCGCATTTGGGGGGATTTTGTTGCAAAGAAGCTTATTCCCTCATACTACAGTTGTCTTGTAAAACAGCAGGAGGAAGAGCAGAGTTTGGCCAAGCAACAAATCCTGGATAGCCTGATTGAGTTCTCCAGAGCAATGGATGAAACTGGTCCATTCTTTCATGGCAACTGCCTTGGTTATGCAGACATCATGTTTGCACCTTGGGCAGTGAGAATACCCATTGCTCTGAAGCATTATCGTGATTTTGATGTACCAAGGAGCCCAGAATATGAGAGGTATCACAAGTGGCTTGATGCAGTACAAGCTCACCCTGCAGTAGTGGAGACATCTCAGGCACCACAGGACATATTGAATACATATCAGAAGTATGCCTCTAATACTGCCACTTCAGAGGTTGCACAAGCTATCCGCACAGGGAAAGCACTGCCCTAGTTAGCTGAAACAAGATTAAGGGTGCATTTGGCTGGGTATATTCTGGAATAGGAAAGCTAAAATGACCCAAAGTTTTGCTTGTTCTAGAGGGGAGATTTTGTTTGAAATAAAACAATAATAGTAACTATTATTATACTTAAACAACTGTTGTTTAAGTATTGTTTTAAAAACCCCATGCTTGCATGTTGAACAGCTCTCAATCAGCTCCAAGCCACCATACATGTGAGAAAGTGTTCCAGCCCAGACGTCAGCATCTGTTGGGGTTGAGCAGAAACAGGTGAAGCAAACGTAAACATCTAACACATTGAAGTGGGAATCAACTGTGTTGTTCAAGTGTGTAAAATTCTGAGCAGTGTCAATCTTACAGAGGGCGATAGAGATTAAAAGATCAGAAGAAAAAATGTACTTTTTTTCAGCCCCCGTTGTCAGCCCTGGGGGGGGGGGGGGGGGGGGGGAGAGAGAGGGGGCACCACGATATCGATGTAAACATCTTGGATACAGCTTCAGAATTTTTGTATTTTTGAAATTACAACATAAACAATAGAGTAACGTAATAGAAATTTTATGGGTGCCAGTTTCCCGGGGGTGGGACTCCCATATAAAAAAGGACGGGCCTGCCCGTCGTACCGTTTAGGGGTCAAAATTACGGTTTCGGTACCGCTAAGGGTGCTCTACATCAAACTCTGACATTTTTATGTGACGTGGTACCGTTTAGGGGTCGGGTGTCAGTCGAATGAACTATTTTTGTTTGAAAACAGCAAGAGATAAAGTGCTTGATGATATCCTCTTTATAGCAATTAAAGGCATGGCGAAACTTTAAATTCTTGGCATGCTTTTATTGGTACCTTTTAGGGGTCAAAGTAAGCTCGAGTCACGCCCGTTTTAGTACCTCTTAGGGGTCAAAACAAAAATTCCCGACGAGCATCCCCGTCATTTTACGTGGGAGTCCCCCCCCCCCCCCCCCCGGGGGGTGCCAGTTAAGGTCTGTATGGTCCTCCCCCGAACACTTCCCCTCTCCCTCACGCTTGCAGTCCACGTTGTCGGCGTTTGTTGTCGATAATCTGAGTAAACCTGGTAAGTTATCGGTTCGTCTGGAACCTATAAGGCCCTTCCTTGCAGAAACCGGACCGGTGTCCTAGCGGATTCTATCCCCCTCTCGCGGATTTTATCCCCCCTAACTCACACTCGACAGCGAATGTCTTGAAATTTATCATGTAGTTGGGTGCAAAGTACATTAGAGACTTGAAACAAAGATTGTTTTTTAACAACAGGCATAGCCGTACGCCATTCCCTTTGACGGTCGGTCGGGGTCGTGGCTGGTCGGCCACACACACATCGATTTCTAAAGCTCTCACAGGTTTGAACCTTTTCACTTGACTCATTGTTATTTTCGAAAGCAGATACGCGGCTGGGTTTCAATTCAATTCCTTTGAAGCGTTGAAAACGTTTAATTAGGCCGGCGACTTCGATCCATTCGAAGTGTTAAACGCCTTTATAACAATTTAGGCCCGTTTCAAACGTCGCGCCACTGCCGTGCCGAACTCAATGCAAATGAGCAAAATCCTTTGTTTGGGCTAATTTGCATTGAGTTCGGCACGGCAGTAGCGCGACGTTTGAAACGGGCCTTAGTTTAAAAGTTGTTAGAACAACAACAGTTTCAGTTTACGGAACTCGGAACTTGTCTTTCTTGTCGAAGCGTTAACGGTCCGTCGTGGTCGTGGCTGGTCGGCCACGGTCGGCCATAATAGTCAGCCACACAGGCATCAATTTATTTCACTATACACCCTTGTAAAGTTCCACTCAGATATCAAGAGAGTTTAGCTACCCCTTCAGCAGAGTGGATCAATTGTTATTTTGTGCAGATGATTCTCATGTCTGTTTATCAAATCTTTGCCTCACATAGAGACTTGAAACAAACACTTGTTTGAGGGCTTAAATCCAAAGAAGATATACCGCAAGGTTTTGTTGAAACGATAAACGGAAGGCTTCGATCCATTCGAAGTGTAATCGCCTTTATAACAAAAGGCGGTTTTAAGAAAATCTTCAATTCAATTCAATTCAATTCAATTCGTTATGGTGAAGCTTTGAAAACGTTCAATTAGTGGTTTGGATCCCAATTTGAAATCATAGTAAGCGGCTCGATCCATCAATGACTCTGGCTAAAAGGGCAGTTTTCTATCACGTTTCGCATTTCCCGCGATCGAGAGCAATGACGGGGGTATAAAATCCGCGGGGATAAAATCCGCGAGAGAGGATGAAATCCGCTAGCGGATTCTATCCGGGGGGGGGGGGGGGGGGGGGATAAAATCCGCTATGACACCGGACTGAACACTAACATATTAGGGACGTTTTTTACTCTATACAGGATAGGGTTTTGAGCCGTTGCAAAAACGGCCTATCCGGTACAGTGTAAACACGAAAAGATCGGTCCGGAGCGACTTTGGCCGAAAAACCTATCCGGTACAGTGTAAACACAAGGCCAGTGTGAACATCTTTGTCACAATCAGTTAATGCAAATCGGAGCGTTTTCCTATCCGATACGGGTCCGTACCACTTTCAGAAGCTAGCTGCAATCAGTGACAAAAGTCTTGGGACACTCGCACAGTTTCAGTAATTTCTCTACTGTTTCAGTTGAAAGACAACCCCCCTCCCCCCTTTCAATGTTGAAGTGGCCTGAACTTGTTTTCCCAAACACACGCAACATTGTACAGAGGGGAGGGGGGAGAAAAATGGTTTCGCGCCTTTCAGTACGTTTAGTCAATGACTTTTGTCTGAGATACATCAATTTTTGAAAGTGTCCCAAGAACTTGTGTCACTGATTGTAGCTACAAAAGTGTAGGTGTTGGGCGAAAAATCGTCGTTAAAAATCGTCTCGTGTAACATCACCTTTAAAGACAAACGAAGGTGGTCGCTTACGAGAGGTTCCACTGTATTTGATTCAAACAACAGTGGCCAACAAACTACAGGCATCCGTTTTTAATCAAAGTCTTGTTTTCGCTTAAAAAACCTGTCAAGGACGTGGCCTTTTTTTTATCAGCAAACTCCCATCTTGAGGCGCAGTGTGATCGTTTTATCCACGACCAAGTTTTGAAAAAAAATCAACTTAGTAACCAGTTAAAACATATTTTCTGTGCACGAAAAGAAATAGGTTTGAGTGGACTGGACAAACACAACCTGTTAGATTCCTACGAGAAGCAATTGTTCCAGCGGGTGTGACACTTGACCTAATTGATTTGTGCGAGAAGCCGCGAAGCCGGCGCATTTACATGACAGTATGGGAGGAGAGGAGGGGGGATCATATTTACGGAATTTACGGCATGGGTGAATTATTTTCAAATTTTTGGAGCTTGCTGACCCATAACTAAATGCAACCTCTGGATCTATTTAATAACTTACTAAACGAAAACCAAGTATGTATAAAAATATATAGAGCCGTTTTCCGATGAGTGTCGAAAGTAATCGTGTGATTGCTTTGGTTTTGCGTTTGCTACGCTTTCCAAAAGCAAAACCTGGTTGCGATATTCTCACGCAAGAAAGCAAGTGGCGATCGCGTGTTCTCGCACTGCTGATTGGTTTTCGTTTTGGGTTTCGTTTTGCTCGGACTTCTAATTGGTCTGATGTGTTTTTGCTCGCCTCATTAATGAGCTCTGTGATTGCTTTGGTTTTGGTTTTCGACAGTCATCCGAAAACCGCTCTATATGCAGTAGTTGACACTTCCATCTCAAGTGTAAGGTTGAAGAATCTCACAACGAGAGCCTATCGAACTCAAACTGGTGTTTCCTTTTTGCTGTTAACCCGTCGTAGCTTTGGGTGAGAAGATATTTGTACATGAACAGGTGGCTTTTTGGAATTCGGGTGCGAATTCACGAGATCTAATGTAATGTTTAACTCTTCACCTTGGGAGGACAATTTGATGCAGAGGCACCATCGAAGGAAATACCATGAAGAAATTCATTGCGTCCATGTTTATACATATTCTTACATGTTTGCGAGCGGTTACAGAGGCTAGCAGTTGTGCTAACATGGCATCTGTCCAATCAACTGATTGCGAAGACCCGAAATTCTTTGTGAACAGCCACAAAATCTTGACAAATCGACCAATAATAGGTGAGAAACGTATCTTAGTTTATCAGTGTTCTTATTTCATCTCGTACAGATTAATACGCAACAAGCTGAGTTCACTTTGTCATTTTTCAACTTTTACATTGAAAAAGCATTGCAACATTTGTAATGTTTACCCAAACCCAGATCAGGTGCATGTCAATATTTTGACCACTGTTCTTCGAAGAACTAATGAAAATAATGTAACTGTGGAATAGATTTTTAAAAAGGCTAATTAATCAACACATTTTTTTCTAATTCCTTGTCGTCTTCTTCATTCTTTCCCTTCAGGCGTTCTCACCCTAGAAACTGACAATAATGTTACTCAATTCGGGAAGCAGTATATGTCCGCTAACTATGTCAAATTTCTAGAGTCAGCTGGCGCACGAGTGGCCCCAATCTTGTATCCTTTATACGACTTCTTTTTGTAATACTGCTTTAGTCTTCTGAAAAGCATCTTATTGTCACAGTTATTTTTCAACAGAGAAAAATTTTATTTTAGCACCCTTAACTCTGGTATGAGCGTGAACTCGACAATGGAAGAAACAGAGAAAATATTCCGCTCCCTGAATGGGTGAGAAGAGTTTTGTGTTTGTGAGCTCAGAATTTTCTTCTGATAGTAAGCTCCGTTTCCCTGTGCTTAAATAAACCTTGGCCTGCAGGTGCCCGTCAATATGTCATAAAAAACGTAGTGAACTAACTCACACCCGATTCGATCTGTGGAGTCTCTTGTGAGTAGTTAATTGTTTGCTGACTCTGCGCCAGTAGTGAACGAAACTTGCCAGCATTTGCACTGTTTGCACACTCAACGACCTGCTGATTAGAAAAACTAAATGATCACAAGGACGAGAACTTCAATGTATGAATGCACTCCATTGAGCCCTTCTTGACAATAGCATTCTAGTGCTGAGTGCATGTATGTGTGTAATGTGCGCATGTGTATGCTTTACCACATGTGAACGGGTGCTTTTCATTTAACCATCGGTCATTCCGGAATTTTCGAAAAAAGGCCACAATTTCCGAAAATTCTTAACTGAACGAAAACGTTCTGTTCCGTTTGGTTCCGTTCGGTTTTCTTGTCCAAATGGAAAGTGCTCCATGTCTTAATTTTCTGATTGCAGGGCTGTATTACCAGGAGGTCACGTGAAACTGAACGTATCACGTTACACAGCCGTGGGAAAGAAACTCGTTGAGCTCGCACGGGAGGTAGGCAAGACACAGATACTATCATACAGACAGAAAACACAAGGCATAGGCAGACAAGAGACAACTATTCTTTGCAACATACTCTTTTTAGTGCTATAGATACGCTGTCACAGACGCAAACTTAAAAATGCAGAGACACGGAAAGAAACAAAGTCAGACCCACATAAGTTAGACACCGCGGAAATGCGTTTTCAGTGACGTCACTTCTGTTGGTCAACATTCGTCACCATTTTTATGTAACTAATTTTTCTTGTGTACAACTTAGGAAATGCATTGAACTAACTCCCTAGTATTGAGTTTTTAATTCTCGAGGCTTTTCGAAAATTACACACTTTGATTCCACAGTTTGGTGCAATAGAGCTGTTTTCGGATGACTGTCGAAAGTAATCGTATGATTGCTTTGGTTTTGCGTTTGCTTCGCTTTCGGATTGGTCCACACGAGTTTGTCAGCATGCTCAGCCAATCAGGAACAAAACCAAAACCAAAACCAAACACTTCTCACGCAAGCGATGGCGTGTACTCGCACTGCTGATTGGAGAGTAAAACCAAACGCAAGACCAAACACAAATTACTTTGGCTTCCAATTGGCTGAACTGTTTTCTCTCAGTCTCTGTGATTGGCTTGTGTGATTACTTTGGTTTTGGTTTTCGACAGTCATCCGAAAACGGCTCTAACGACTGACTCAATAATGATAAAGTGACGGCATGTGGCCGAAAAATGGTAGATGAAGGGCAAAGATACTAGTACAAGTAGAGAAAGATATAAATATTATATCTAAGATATAAGAAGATAGAAAAATATTATTCTTTGATCACATTTCAGGCCAACTCAAAGGGCGACGTGTTCCCTATCTGGGGGGAATGTATGGGATTTGAGCTGGTTGCTTTTGTAGTGAGCGGCGCAAACCTCTGCAAGAAACGGTTCGACTGGTCACTTCTTAATCTCACTGATGCGCTGAACGTTCTTCTGGCACAAACGCTGCCTTCAGGTTAGGAAGCTCAGAACACAAATTCTCCCAACCATAAAATAAAAAAAATGTATGAGTTATAAAATGAGAATTTGTCTTAATCAGCTATAATTTGAACAAGATTTCAAATAGTTTTCCTTAGTTTATAATATACATGTATCTCTGGTGAGATACTCAAAAGAGAATATTGGTCACTCTTTTAGGGTTAAGACTGCCGTATCCCCGCAGCCCGCTATTCGCAAAAATCTCATTATTGGGATCAAGAAATAACGCGTTCCGCAACTACTCAGCAATTATATTTCCTAACTCCATTTTAGTGGCAAAATGAAATCATTATAACTTGCTCATAATTCTTGTTATCATACTCAGATTATAAAAGTTCAACATTATTGGGATCCGCGCCCGCACATGTTGTGCGTTACCTCACAAAAGCCACTGGTCACAACAATCACAAGTTTGGCATCACACCACAGTTAAGTATAATAGTCACTTAAGCCGTTTTTAGCCGCATGCCTCTAGTAAGGTGCAGATTTCAAAAACAAAACAACAAACACCCCCCCCCCCCCCCCCCCCCCCCAATGGCTTTAAACCATTAGTCAAATTGACTCGGTAGCAAAGATATCTTGCAGCCTCGAGGCTGAATCGCACAAACTAAAAGTAAAAACTAATGCGTGCATGCAATATTTGTCAATATAGGTCTTCAACAGCAATCAGAAGCTAAGAGATTACTTTAGGATAGTTACCACGAGCTTCGACAGAAAAAATGTAGAATTTATTTCTACACTGGAAGGTATTACACATTGCATTTACAAGGGATAATACAGTATATTGAGCGACAAACGAAACGTTACACTAGAAACTTAGTTAACTATTTTGATCATTTTCAATAAAAATTCAGCAAATATTTCGTGCCGTTCCCCGATTGATTCAAGGGCGACTTTTGCCATACGATCTATAGTTTGATATGTATTGAAAACCCTAATAATCCATTTATGTCATAGTTTAAACATGTAACGTTTCTTTTGTCGCTCAGTTTGTATAAATGTATGTCATACATGTGATACATGATTTATCCAGATGTAATACGGTTTTTGTATACGTATGGCTCTTCATTGCAGGTTTTGTTATATTGTGGACATAAATACTAACACGCCGGACACTAATACTGGACACTAATACACACACGTCAATACACAGCCTATATTACTTGTGTTGTGCTGTGATGCACCTCACGCTTATACATCCGTAGGTTGTTTTTCCACATCGCTTTTTTCTCTCTTTTTTTGCTGAATCGTAGGGAGACACCAGCCCGTGTTTTTGTTCCAGTGGCATCCGGTAAAGCAAATTTTCGAATGGTCAACTGAAAAGGAGTACGTCCACACACAAGAAAATGTGGTTGTCGGCCAGTATTTTTCCAACCTCTTTGTTAACCAAGGCAAGTTTTCTAAATCTTTTATAAAAGTTGTCAGTTAAGCAAACCCAATACTATTAGGGCAATTTAATTTGTGTTTATATACAACTGGAAATTTTGGTGTGCCCAGGTTGCAAGTACTCTGAACTGCTAAGGAATTATTCACTGATTGGTATTAGTTATTCACGAAAAATAACGTCTACCAAACTTTTATAACGGGTGGTTTGTTTCTGACAGGTGCGACCGAAATCCTTTGCAGGTTTTAGGCTCTTTACTCGATTCAAACAATAAAACTTTCTTATAGCTTAAAAATGTCTTTCCAAAAAAAATTCATTATTTCCTGGCCTTAATTTACAAAAAAAAAAAAAAAAAAAAGAAAAAGAAAAAAAAAAAAGAAAGAAAAAAAAAACAACATTATACGAATTTCCAATGTAGCCGTACAAATAATCCATGGCAAGATTTCTTAGACTTCTTTTTTTCTTCGTTTTTCAGCTCGGCTTAGTGGTCACCGTTTTGCAAACGAGAAGGAAGAGAAAGCGGCACTCATTTACAACTATTCTCCTGTATACACTGGTGATATCGTTGGAGCGCTTCAGACTTACTTTTGGTGATTTTTCTGGAGGAAGAGTTCCAAGAGTCCAGCAACGCTCCATGTAACAACCGCAAGCTCGATCGTTACTAGTTTGGTCACGTGGCACTGTGACGTACTTCCCTGTGGAAGAAACCTGCCAGTTATGAGACATTGGTTTTATTCTCCGATGTTCAGGAGTATATACCAATTTTTCTTGAATGTGGAAGGGCTGGTGAACGAAGTCATAATCAAAGTATTGGGACGCGTTCTTTTGGGACTACAATATTTTGTCTATTCCTATCCCAAATAAACGGTAATCTGTTCTTTTGGGACCTATTCTGATTCCGGAATTCTGCTTCCGATAGCAAAATTGACGGAATACAGGTTAATTTGGAATGGATACAATAGCCGGTAATCGTGTTCTTTTGGTATTTCTTTTTTGCCGTATTCTGTCACGTCAGCTATTCTGTTTTTGGAATAGCGCAAAGTCTCTCCTTTGGGAACTGGTATTTTGTGTATTCCGTTATTTCTATTCCGGAATACGAATAGACGGAATAGAGTCAAAAAAAAAAAAAAAAAAAAATGCACCCTTGTCGTGGCGTGCATGGTTTAGTCATTCCTCGAAGAATATGTGAGATTACACCGAATCAGTCCTCCTCTTATAGATATTGTTTTTACATTCAGTCTTTACTTCATAGGTTTTTCACGAGTGAATAAAAGCCGTGTTGTTGCATCGGCAGTAAATGTCTCAGTGTTTTTTGTTTTTTTTCTGCGTTTCCTTCATAAAACATCCGTAGCAACATTTCTCTGTTCCGCTCCCAGCCTAGGCTCAGTCTCCAGCCGTCCGCGGTGTTTCGGCGCCCGCGATCCTCCCTGACAGCTCTGTCTGGATTGTTGGTTTTTGTTCATGGTGGTGTCCGTTGGTTCGACAGGAACTCCCACGAGTGCTGTTAGTTCAGCTCTGATGTCTCGTTTCATCAGTGCATAGATCACTGGATTGATGGCCGAGTTGAGCAACACGAACAATCTGGACGCCATTATCATGTCACCGGAGGTCTTGACCAGTTTGAAGGAGTAACACAGATATCTGTAGGCCGAGAGGCTCCAGCATGCCACGAAAAACACCAAAATCAAGCCATACACCCTCAGACTTGTCATCGCCTCTCGTTTGGACTTCACAATGCTCCGAATATTCCCATGTTGCCCAGAGGTGATCGCAAAGGAACGAATAACGCGGCGCTGTCTCCGCATTACAAGCGTAATATGCAGGTAGGCCAGCAACATCAAAACACAACCAAAAATCAGACCGATGGTTTGGATGGCCTGAAACATCCTGTCAGCAGTATCTCTGAACTCAGGGCTGCTGTGTTGCCACGCCAAGGGAATAAAGGCGGGGACACCTGGCACAATCCATGCGCAGAGAACCAAGCGGGTACGAACTCGAGCGGTTTTGAACAAAGAGTATTTGTGTGGGATAACGACTGCAACATAGCGGTCCACAGTTATGGCAAAGAGATTTCCAACAGAGACAAAGAAAAACAGCAGTGATGTTATTGCTATTAAGTTCCAGTTGCATTTGAAGTTCGTAAAATAGCAGATGGTTGCGGCCGGTGTCAAGGCAATTCCTATCAGCAAGTCAGCCACAGCTAACGACAGGGTGAGCCAGTTAGTTGTAGTGTGTAGGCGTCTGCGGGTCAGGATGAGGTAAATGATAATCGAGTTTCCGACGACGATCAGGACTGCTATCACACAACGAATACTCCAGTACCAGAAAGCCGGGCCTCCTCGGGGGGATCCCTGAGTACTGTTTAGCGCGTGGGACGAGTTTATAATCGGAGACATAACGGAGTGTCACCAAAACTTGTATCTCGATTGTGCCTATGATAACCAACAGAAAAAACTGATATGATTTTCACGAAGAATTCAATACTATGCATATTTCGGGGTGCCTTTTGCCTCAATCTGTTTCATAACAAGTCTTTTTCACACTCATGCGGAGTAGCTAAATATTTTTTACTTCCCGAATACTTATAGTGTAAATTTGGAGTCTCAAAACACTATAGCTATAAGTGGATGGCTTTGAAGTAACAAAGAGTTTCGCTCACAGAACGACGACGTGGCTTGATACCTTTTGAGCTGAACATTTTCCGGCCAAACTTTTAGCTGGTAATTGACCGGATCAAAACCCTGCCATAGAGTATGGATTGTTGACAGAGAAAGAGAGAAATTTGTTATCCTGGCTTAGCTAAAGGACTCAGGAAGATGAAATCCATACAAATTAAAGTCTTTCTGAATTTTGACGGCGAATAGGGAGAAGTCTAGTCGGGGAAAATATCTAGTCTAGTTGAAAAATACTTAGATACTTTCTTTCAGTGTCATGGTGTCGGCAGGTGCACTATAATGCTTAAAATGTCACCAAAATGTCTGCACGAAAATGCACGAAAATTAAATGTTTAATTCCCGCGATGTACTGATACCGTATAGCGCGCAAGTAAACCACAACCTGACAGCCAGTTACTCTGTAATCCCGTCCAACTAAACGGTCACAGCAAAGGACGGAATTCTGTTCAGTCGAACCTCTGCAATATTCAACTGAGGCAATGATACATACAATGATACACAATGATAATGTCTTAAACTCAAAATTCTATGTCTCCAAACAAGCTCCAGTTTTGAAGTCATTGTCATTTTAATGTAGAAAAAAGAGAAAGAAGATATAGAGAAAGACCCGAGTGCCGTACCGAGGATCGTCTGCTTTTTGCCGCGTGAAAATTTCGTTGGCAAAAAGAGGACACATTGTGGCGGCAACATTGTGTCCTTCGCTGTTCCAGGGTGGCAAAACGTGTTGCCACATTGTTGCACTTGGTGAGGACACAACAAATGTTTGTGAGGTTTTTGTGACATTTTTTGTATCCAAGACACAAACTTGTGTCCGCAACAAATGTTTCGCGCGCGGCAAAACGGGGCAACATTTGAGAAACATGCGCGCGCTAGCAGTGTTGCCGCCACAATGTGTCCTCGTTTTGCCAGGCCTTAAGTCTCCGCTTAAAAACAATGCACGTTTTTTTTTTCCTGTTTGCCCGGGAACAGAAAACGCAGCGCTTTGAAAACGCCACGCACTTTTGCCGGTTTTTTTGTCGATATGTTTTAATGACCGAATTTGACCGTTGGGTGATAACGCATCAAAACTGAAACGCACGGCACGTCGAGGTAAATTTTACTTGAAGCTTTGGCTACGCTTGACATTTCAAACACGTCCTGTAATTCTGTAGCCTGTTATATGCGACTACATTATTTTCTGGGGAGTCATAGTAGAGTTCTACCAAGAAAAAGCAATGGTTACTGAATTAGAGGTCCAATTAAAATGAGAATTTATTCGTCAAAAGGTTCAAACAGTAGTCTTACTGTAACGGCAAATTACTATCGTCCCGGCAAACTTTTCGAGGAACTATATAGCAAGCTACAAAACCCGCATATAGTTTGAACTTTCTCGTTATACGAATGATTGCTTCTGGATTGCGTTGGTTTTTTGTTATTCATTGCATTTTAGTTTCGTATAGTTTCTTTTAATTTACGCTTGTGTATCCTGCATCGTTTGCCTTTCTTTACCTTTTTCTTTGAAAACTTTAGTTCAAGATTGAGTTGCTATCTGCCTGGTTAAACTCTTAGGAAGATCAAGTCATACACTCACCTTGGTCAGTATCCAACTCGTCCGCGAACCTGCAGGAGAATATGATGGCTGACGTTTCCACCACAAGTTTGCTTTAGTATATACAGCTTGTCACGATCGTGATCAAATTAAAATACCAGTTATCAATTGCAGCTATACATATCACGTTTAAAGTTAGCTGGATCACAATTTGACTTCAATTTGCATCTGGAAAGAAATATCTCGTGTCTGGACTGCTTTCATTCTCTTCGATGAATATGATTTTAATTTAACTTTGATTGCCAAGGACGCACATATACATCCTCAAACACGCCATTCAACGCGACCAAGAACAGGGTAATCTATTCTCAATCTCTTTTCAACCGACGTCCTTGTCGATACTTGACGTCACATAACATTTATAGTACGATAACGACTTACTTTGCTAGAGTTCCAGAAATGAGCGGCCCCCTTATTTTTATGCTTCCTTCTAGAATTGCTCGTATCAGTGAGCCGGAATTTTGAGTTGGAGTGGATGAGAAGTACAGGTTGATCGAGTGATCGATGAGTCTTCAAATTACATTTCAATTTCGTTATCTTGACGCGACAAAAACAATCTTACTTGCTATACAAATACAATAAAATATTCAAAGCAAATCGAGAAGCAGCTGACAGAGCGAGGAAGTGTACACCCACAATACACTTAAATTTGGTAGAAAAAGATGTCAGTTGTTAAATTAAAAAAAGGTTTTATAATTTCATTGTTGAAGTATCGCTTATGCAAATGCAGTTGAAGTCAGGTTCAGGAACAGCAGACGTCAGGTTCAATGTGAGTATTTGTGCAGCCAGCACAGGTGCTTGGGTGGCTTCATTATTTAAACTTGAAAAAAAAACGAAACAAGAACCGGGTAACGGCGAAAAAGCAGAGTACAGCACACTCAGGATATGACAACACAAATCTTTTTACCAAATAACAAGGCAATGTAACATACGAGCAAAGCAGAACACCATACAACACAGCATAGGACAACACGCGCACACACACACACACACAAAAGCGAAACAAAGACAGAATAACAAAGCAACACACGATAACATACAAGCAAAGTAGAGCACCATGCAACACAAAAACATCGCGGCAGAGAAGAGCACCATGCAACATAGTACAGAATAACACAACACAACAGAAAAAGAAAACACATAACATCATAACACAATGAAAGTGTCGCGGCAGAGAAGTGTACCATGCAACACAGTACAGAATAACACAACACAACAGAAAAAGAAAACACATAACATCATAACACAATGAAAGTGTCGCGGCAGAGAAGTGTACCATGCAACACAGCACACAAATCACGAGCGTCTGTTTAATTATCTTCATAACGTTGGCAGCCACAGTTTTTGGTTTTCACGTTTTACATACAAATATTAATAACGAAGGCGTTAATGGGCTTACTGTCTATCCGTTTTGACATGAAAAGGCAAGAATCTATTGAGATGGGAACTACAAGTCAACTAAAATTAAACACTCATGTCATATGGCGTTTAGCTCACACCCACCGCCTTTCAATCCATTAACCACTCGACTTCTAATTCCGTACGTTTAAATAGAAAGCTTGGTAGTACGAGTTCAGTGTGTGACTCAGAACGAATTTCATCCCACACAAGTTTCCTCGTTCGCTACTATCAAACTGCCATGGATGACAAATAACCCTGAATCCAAAAACGGTGGCTGCAAAGGCTAGTCCGCGGTAAATTGTTGATATTTTTTTGTGAGTTCCTAAGCGTCTTGGCCGCTCTCTGCAAAAAAAAAAAAAAAAAAAAAAAAAAAAAAAAAAAAAAAAAAAAAAGAAAGTAATATCATAATTATTAAAGGGCCTTCTCAAAGGCCACAGTCCATTGCGCGCCGAAATCCTCTAACCTCGTTTCGCTGGCCCCAAAGGCCCGTTTCGTTTTTATATATATATATATAAGGGGACAACAGCAAAACACACTTACACACAGCTCCCTACGACGACGACAACAACAACAACAACAACAACAACAACAACAACAACAACAACAACAACAACAACAACAGACAGACAAAAAGACAAAATTAAGTTCACCTTTTTCTTCGCCATCTCCGTCGTCTTCATCGTCGCTGTCTTCTTCGTCGCTCGTCTCAAATGTGCTGTCCGGAATGTCGTAAATACGTATGACACCCTACGCATAGAGAGAGGACAAAATGTGTTAATGGTAACCAACTGATGCAGCTTAACAAACAGCAAGATTAAACGGGCCCTCTTAACTAATTTAATGTTTACGTTTTATACATCTAGAAATGTGAAAAAACCTTCCGGCTGAATTTGGTTCCCAACACGAAAAATCGTTATAAAACAAAAGAAAAACAGGCAAGTGCACTTTTAGGTGAAAAGAAACTAGTTCTGCTCAAACGAGTCGGATAGAAGTGGACTGCAATTCAACTTTCGGGGGCCCTAAATTGGTGGGTTAAGACCAATTTTCGTCGTAAAATGTTTAGCATTCTTCGAAGATAAGTTTTTCAGTAAACTTCTCCTCAACTGAACAATTTCCTCCCGCGTTGTTCTTCGAAAAGTGCCGTTTGACTTGGTAATCAGCGTCAAATTGCCTATCCTTTCACTTTTAGGTTGGTTTTTTATTGAGAATTCATGAACTTTTCAAGGACTAATGTCTAAATTCAAGGACTTTACGAGGCATCATACAAATTCAAAGACTTTTTAAGAAAAACAGTCAAGCTCTACTCTAGGGCTTTTGAAGATTGTACAAACTGTTTTTAATGATTACGTAAACTTAAACCCTAACCTTTATTGGATCCTTGAGAATAAGATACTTTCCATCCGGGAGTTTCATACACGTGTCTATGATACAGCGCATGATGCCCCAACAGTTGTCCATATTGAGAGCGATCTGGGAGGCAAATTCCTTTGGACGGAACTGCTGAGTTCCCAGGATTGAATGCTTGGACGAGTCAAGGTAGTTTACACGTGATACGTAGCTGAAACAAGAGATTGTCATAAAATCTGTCCGCACTTTGAAACGCAAAAGGAGAACGAAATAAAGGACAGAATGGACGATGACTACAGGTCGAGAGGGAAAGAAAGAAGAGCAGGTACACTGTAATGATGGATGGATGGATGGATGGATGGAGCAAACGAGGGATTAGACGAAGGAAAGGCAGAAAAGAAGAAACGAGAATTGAGCAGCTAAAATGGTGGAATAGACTATCAAAACAAGAAGGTAGCAGAATACGTACGACACTGCAGTTAAAACTCACCCGATCTTGAGGTACTCTGAGCCGGCCAGGACAGCACTAGCCGTCCACTTGGCCAGTTTGCAGCTGTTGTTCTTCAACTCGGTGGCGAGTACAGCACCGCGCTGGGAGTCCAGCTTTTGACGCCACTCTACGCCGCCAGCCTGTGATAGTTTAAGTAAAGTCTCGATGAGAGTCCAGCGAACGAAGGCAAAACAATACTAACTTCGCAGAAGACAGTGCAAGGCGTAAGTGGAAACATGTCACGTACAATTAACACGTGAAATTTAGCCGTCGTCGTGCCCTCGTGCGACTTTTCGTCATAACGTGTGAAGGTAAACAATACTAACTTAGCAGAAGACAGGCAGTGTGTCCCTGTGGTTAGGGCGCCGGACTTGAAATCCGGAGGTCCCAGGTTCAAGTCCCGCTCTGACCACTAGCTGAATTTGCAACACAGTAGTCACGGCTCAAATCCTCGGCCACACTATGTGAATAGCCAACTGGTTAGCCTCCGACCAGTTGGGATTCTTAACGAATTTGCGTCCAGTTTATGATATTTCGTTTAATAAAGTGATTGATTGATTGATTGATTGATTGATTATTTATTTTATTTATTTATAGTAGAACCCCGCTATCTCAAACTTTCAAGGGAAGCGAGAAATAGTTCGAGATAGTAGGAGATCGAGATAGCAAGGTTCTACCACGGGAAATTTCTATCAAGTTCATTTCCGAGGAAATCGGACTCTGTTCGAGATAGCGTGGAGTTCGAGATAACCAAGTTGGAGATAGCGGGTTCTGCCGTAGTTTAACAGATCTTGATGAAAAATCTCACATTAAAAACAAACACACGGATGAAACTAAAGCAACCAAGAACAAGTACAGACCCTGGGATCCCACTCATTCAGCGTTTTGACGTTGATGAACGTGGTTTCTCCACTGGGACCCTGCATGACTGCATCGTGCTCACAGCGCACAATCAGCTCAATCCCATCGCCCAGATTCCACTTCCGGTACCTAGCGGGACAAGCAGCCAAAACAGCACTTAGTGATACGACGTTAGTTAAAGAATCTCCCTCTACCAAAGTGCTTTGCGCGCCGTTTCATCCGGGAACATGCATTTGACAAAGACACTCGTATCTTCTACACTTGAGATAAAACACAAGGTGTGAAAACTCGAATGAAAGCTGTTGACGAATACATGTACTTTCAGTTGGCATTGTCTGTTTTGCAATGCCTCTAAGGAGCAACTACAGAATATCCCGCACCTGTCATCACAGTTTCTGAGCGCTTTGCAGAACGAGGAAAAAGACAAAAGGTTTCGTGGTTTTTGAGATAAGATGCGGCGTATTCTGTAGTTCTCGAAAAGATAATTGGAAAGAAGTGTCTGCTCTCTATTCTTACGCTGCGCTTTGGTGTTCTGGCTATGAAGCCGTCATGTATCTACCGTATGTGAAGCATCCACTTTGCTCTCTTTTCACCCACCTGTATGCCACTGAAGCTACCCCACTGTCATCCTCTTCCACAAATGGATTGGATTCTTTGAACGCAAACGCCTTGCCGTCTCTCCTCAGCACTTGCTGAGAGAAGTTCTGGTTGACAAACGTAGCCTCTAGAGCCAAGTTTGTAGGCGAGTTGATCCCTGCACCCTCGTCAAATGTCACATCATTGGCAGTCTCACTTACAGTGAGCAGGTCTGAATTGATACAGGAAAGAGTAAATAGAGTGAGAAACGGAGGGAAGTACTGTACTTTGGACATACTGTACTGTAGACAGTAACAAACTCACCAAATTCTGAATCATCCCGCTTGTCAAAAAACAGCTTAGAACCCACACGCTGAAAAGAAACACAATTTACATTGATTCCAAGTACTGTAGCACAGCATGTCTTCAGTGCTCGGAAAAAAAAAAAAAAAAAAAAAAAAATCCAGGTCGTCCGCATTCTAAATGTCGGACCACCAAGCTCGAGAAATTGGTTGTCCGGATTATTTTTTGGTCTACACAACTAGAACGACTTTGAACCAAACCCACGCACGCACAGTAAAATTGTCTAAATGGCGTAAGAATAAATATGCACCAGATATGTTTTGTTTTATTTACATACTACCGCTAAGAGGTGCTTCTGAACGTAAATTTACGTTGGTTCACATGTCCCTATAAGCCATTCAAAAAAATTAGGAATTTATTTTTGTTTGTTTTTCCAACGACTAGACAAAAACGCAAGTACTGTTTTTTTGTTTTTTTTTTTTGGGGGGGGGGGGGGGGGGGGGAGTTTTTTAGGTTGCCAATTTGACACAAAACCAGTCGTAAAAGTCGTCTCGGACGACTGGACGACCGCTAATTTCGATCGCTATGTCTTTGCAATAAAAAAAAACTTGAGTTTGATGTCTGTACACATTTTTCCAGCCCTACAGAATGACCAGTCTAGATTTGAACAGAATAAGACATATGTAGTTTGTCTAGTGAACTCACTTGCACAACCACATCCCAGGAATAAATGGAACGAGTACTTGTCATCAAGGTTGCAATAATTGCATCAGTGGCAAACACATTCCCCTTGGAGAGCAGCTGTGATAACACAGAGATAACACAATGATACTGTTAGAAGTTCTCCATTTGTTAGACTGTTAGAGTTTCCTCATTCAAGCAATACAAAGGGGGAGGGGGGCTACGGTATCACCTCATTTCGTTTTCAATGCTGAACTTTATTTAGAGTGTATTTCTTTGGGAGAATCCAAATCCGGACTTCTAGATCCAAAAACAATTTTTTTTTCTTTATGCAGCACTAAATTGCATCATTTTTCTCAAAGGGATTGGTTGCTCAAGGGACAATTTGGTTGTCCTAGCGCGTTTTGGGTTGTGGAAAACTATTGCATTAATTTCGAACCCCGTAAGTTAGTTTATTCATTAAATCAATATTG
Organism: Plumapathes pennacea; assembly: GCA_964036295.1. Classification (NCBI taxonomy): domain Eukaryota; kingdom Metazoa; phylum Cnidaria; class Anthozoa; order Antipatharia; family Myriopathidae; genus Plumapathes; species Plumapathes pennacea. The sequence goes on along the minus strand of OZ038465.1, from coordinate 7,329,598 downwards.
ATAAAGTAATATTACAGGTGACCAAATGACATCTTGCACAAATTCTGTGAATAGTCCCTCATCAAAAATAACCTGCTGTACACAAGTCTATCTGGGGTAACGATCATCTTCTTCTACCAAAAAAAAAACATTGTAACATCACTGCTGAAAAAGTATTTTTAAACCTTCAGCCAACATAGCATACAAATTACAGTGCAACCAGGCATTCACCTCTATCCCCCCACAAAAGTAAAGGTAAAGTTATTCTATTTGACGTCGGTAGTTCTGTTAGCTGTTAAGGTTGTTATCAATGGAAGCTGATGGTACACCCTTTACCACCCCGTTTCTGTCATTGCTCAGTTTTAAGAGTATTTAAAGCTCAAGCTACATGGATCAGAGAGGAGTCAAAACAGACGTTGGGGTCACAGACGGTCGAACCGTAAACCTCTTGCTCAGAAGGCTGTGAACTAACTGACCAAGCCATGCCTGCTCCATGTACATGTACTATGCAATAAAATAGTTTAAAAATGAAAACAGCACTAGGACGTCCACAGAGTGAGACTGTACAAACCTTTCGAATAATGGGATCATCTGTGGTGGTGACTTTGTGAAAGATCCTGTTCACACCACCTAAAGGCACCTCATTCTTGGTAGTCACACGGTCATATGCTTTATCATAGTACTCCAGTTTACCACATTGAAACCTAACAGAGGAGAATAAATGAATGAATGAATGAATAACTTTTTTAAAGTGTCAAAAATCCTTTAGCATTGCCACTAACTGGAGGTGGTCACTATACAATAATAATACTTTAATAATACATTTAACACTGTAGTGAACTTATACGTGAGTGTGTACATACAGGTCTTCAGGTGCATCAATGTTTGGCAAGTTCAGTTTTGAGAGCCGAGGGAAATCCATTTCACCATCGTCAAGCACTTTCCACTCCTCCCGAACGGTTACAGATGCTGCACGCTTGACATAATTCTGCAGCACAAACCAGATAGAAGGGGGGAAAAAAAGAAACAAACAAAAACAAGAACAAAAGAAACAGGGCTTACGTGGCATACAAGTACAGTATGGTAGCACAATATACATGAAAATGGTATAAATACAGTATAAGTTCCTGAAATTATTATGGGACTGTACAACACTATGTGACCCTCTTTTTGCAAAGGAATGACCAGGTACAGTACTTAATATGGCCAGCTTAGCAGCACTACTGGCCAGTCAGGAACAAAAGCATAGCCCATTTGCAATCTCCTCACATAAGCAAGATGTTCCCACAGCGTTTTCTCATACTGTTGATTGTTTTTCTCTTCAAAGTAAAATAAATCACATTTTATTTTGTCTTCAAGGCCTGGTTTTTCAAAGAGTGGACAGTGCTATTCACAGGATAAATCGCTATCCAGTGGAAAAGTGATAACATTTTACCGTAAGCTTACTTATTTCATCAACTGGGTAGTGATATATGCCGCGGATAGCGCTATCCGCTCTTTGAACAACTGGGCCCAGGTTTGTTGATTGTTCTTCTTACAGCCTTTGTGATTAGTGCTGTAATATTTTGTTTTGACTTTACAACAGTTACCTAAAAACTGCTTGACAAAATAAACTGTATACTGTACAGAGCTATATAGTACAACCTAAGACCAGGGGTTAATAAGATACCACAATCAACAAGAAATTTTAAAATGCCATGGTACCTGTAAAAGCTAAGTACAACAAAACCCCCTAGTGATGTCATGAGCATGAATATAAATGATTGTTAATAAATACTCACAATTTGCTTCCTGTCATTCCAATGTCCACGGCCATATTGATTTCTCTGCATCTTACGTGAAGCCTTTGTACGATTGCCTTGGTTCTTAGACATGCTCTGAAAAGATGTTTGGTAACGGCCACCTGACTGATAGCGACCTCCTGACTGAAAACGGCCTCCCCTTTGTCCTCTCTAAAGAAAGAAAGCAACACAATAAATTCTGCAAGGTACTCTAAGCTTACAATAATTTATTATCAATATTATCACCCCTCAACATGACAGCTTCTCTGGTAGTGTTACTGGGTTGAGGCATCGAGTGTCAACGTGCTTGATAACAACACTGAACTTTGTTGTCTGGTTTATTTGTAGTCGAAATACTAATAAATAATGCAAAATACAAACCCAAAACAGGACGAATTGACAACTATTTATAGTAGAATACTTCCAAAAATCTGTGAGGAATCAGTATGAAGGATCCATACTGTAAACAGTCACAAAACAAGCAAAATTGACAAAGGCAATGTAAACTAATGGCAAATTAGATAAAAATCTGACAAAGAAAAACTAATAAAACTGTGCTTATGAAAAGGAGGTAAATTCTGCTGACAGTGCATAACAAAACAGAAGCATGACTGGACACTTGACTGAATACAAACAAAAGGAAACAAAAGCAGATAACTACACCTGTAACACTGATGTTACAGTAGATGACCTCACCCTTCTCGTCATTATGGTCACCATCAGACTCTCTATCATCACAACCTCCATCACTGTCAACACCACCACCATCACTGTCATTAACCTCTACTGAATTACCAGAATATACCTAACCTGGAATCTGTTCCTGTTTCTCTGATAAGCAGGCTTCTGTGGCCTTGATGTGTCCACCAGTTGAAATGATGATTCATCCTCGTCATGGTAGTATGAGAACTGGTTTCCAGCTCCAAATTGGGACTGGTACTTATCTAAATATCAAATACGTGTACATTGAAACTGAACATGTGCTATATTCTGTAATGTTGTTAGGTTATTGTTGACTTGTACCAATGAACTTCCACCAGCTCTGTTGGTTTAACGTCAGTGTCCCTTTGGAATTTAATGTACATTGAACATGTTGTCCTACCCAACAAAAAAATAACAGGATGTTTGGGATGCTTAAAGAAGTTAATCGATATCAAAAATCAAACACCATGGCTGGTAGTAGGATGTATCCTTGTGCAGATGTACTAAAATACTACAAATTTCACATACTGAACTTGTCTCAGAACTTACTCATGTATCTGCGGTCCTGGTAAGTTCCACCCGTCCAGTCAGACACCTGGGACAACCACACACACACACAAAAAAAAACTATAATTAAATAGAATTTTAAAGGAAAACCATCCTTTCTAAAGTAACTTTTTAAAATTAATTAAATAATGCTGTAACAGTTCTGAAATACAAACAAATCAAATGAGTTTGGAAGGTACCTTATGTGCCATTCCAACGAGTGACACCCCCCCCCCCCCCCCCCCCCCACCTGCATTAACGACGTTTTGGATGGTATAAGTATGATGCAATTATAAGTCTAGAAAATTTAGGTATATGGTAGTGTAATGCACATACATTTATCTGCATGTATGGTAACTGATCGCATTTCATAAGTGATAAAGTCAAAATAATAGTTTCAGAAATACTCTATAATCATGTTAAACGTTCATATTCTTCCAGAACTAATACAACGATTTGGGGATCATGTTTGAGAACGCCTCGTCTGTTTTTAACAGTGGATCTTACTGAAAACGGGTCAATTTAGAACGATAAAATACAGCAGTTTGGAGTTTTTTCGTTCTAAAATGTACATGTATGAAACCCGTTCTTGATAAAAACTTCCTTTACAAGACTCCTTACTTTTTGGCGATGATACTAGGTGATCTTATCGTTCTAAATCAAATTTCGACAACGTACCTTGCCAATTCGGTCTCCTTTCGAGAAAGGTTGGTACGGGATGTCCTTAAAAGCGTTTGGTACGGCACAAGGACCCCATCCATCATGATTATCTTCAATTACCGGTGGGATAAAGTGTGCTTTGCCCGAACTTTGTGGCCGGTCTTCTTCTGATACATCCGCCATCATGGATTTTTCTTTCTCCTTCACGTGGCCTTCATGCAGTAGCCGCTGCCCACTCAGATGTAGGCGCAGACGAAGTCGCCATGCCGAAACGTTTATCATTATTTTATTTTGTTATTGTTTTTTCTATTGTTATACGGATGATGCTGCAATATGTTACTTTCAAAGATAATACAATTTAATCTATTTAAATAATTTGTGAAAAACAAAACGCAAGTCAGTGCGGACTGCCTCGCCAAAGTGACGACAGCAATAACGTTTAGTCAGTTACCGAAAGTCAGGCCTTCAAAGGTAAGCACTTTAAAATACTTTTTATACTTATACAGTTACTCTAAATTCCCCTGAATTACTACATATATGTATTTGCTTGCAGAGTTTGTTTAAAATCTGTTTTTACGGCAAACAGATCTTCGACTTTTGGCAAATGCGTCACTGAGTACGGCGTCGTGTTTTAATCCGTATAACCTTGCTATTCATGCGGGATTCTTCCTAAACTCCAGAGTATGCGCAGTTTAAGCCATTTATCCGAATACCCTGCCCCGTTTCAGCAAAGTTGGTATATTCTATTATCTTCATCATAACTTTTTGTTCGGAAATTATACGCACCCAGAGTTAATCCTGTTCATAACAAATTGTGAACATTCATGGAATACGGTGAGTCCAAATGTCACAACTTCGGCATGTCAGTTGTCTGAAATATCAGGATAATTATTTTTTCCTTGGTGATTGCTAGCTTTTGTAGTACCGAAGGATGCTTTGAACGTTTTTTCCTTCTGCGGTATAGGGCAAGATGAATCATGTGACATCGAAAGGAGAAAGTATTTCACGAGCGGCATGAAAACCTTGTGCCGATAAAATTGTTAAACTATAGCATTTTAAAGCGAGGTAAGATGCTGTATTCAAAATGGAATCGTAACTTTATTTTGCATACTCAAAAGAATCCCGTACGAATAGCAAATACAAGTCGTCAAAAATTTTAAGTGTCGCGAAGTGAGTCGTTCGCATAGTATGCAGAGACTGAGCAAATTCGTGACTCAAATCACGGCGCTCAAAAAGATCGCTTAATGCATCTAAACAAGCATATATTATTTGGATCGGCAATAGTATGCAATTTAATAGAAATTTAACAAAAATTCTGGACTCGGGTACGAATACTGAAGTCGCCGTTTAATCAAACAGTTATAAAAGCTCACTTCCAGAAAACAGGGGTAAATATTCGGTAGGCAAATTGGAAAGGGTTACTGGGTAAATAAATTAAATGAAGGGGCTAGCCAGTTGTTTTCGGAATTGCTCAAAATCCTACTGATAATCGATCTGTGGATGATGTCCCTGCATATGTAAACTATTTAAACGTCAAAAAATCCATCGTAAGCATTTGAAAAAGGAGGCAGAAGCGCTGAACTACCGGTTTCCATGTCCTTTATAGGGCTGCCAAAAGTATGAGATAAGTAAAACAATAAATTGGGGCCTAGATGGGGGGATCTGCATAACACTTAACAATAAAAAAATTAGGCCCATAACACTTAACAGTAAACCCCATCTAAGCCCTCTTGTCTTGTCCCCGAACGAAGTGAGGGAAATAATCACGACGCTAATGCAGCAAAATCGTATCATTTGAAAACTCCAAGCGTGTCGCCATCTCGAAATTTAATGTTCGTGTGTGTGTGGGGTACGACTCGTCCCCAGGGCCATCCGCGTCGAGCGACCACTGCGAGGTTACATCGGCAGCTTAACTGTAAACCGCCATTTTCTTAGTGACATGCGGTAGCTGTAAGAGTACGAACGGAAGTGATTTTGTACAATAAGATGCAGATACAAGGCCAAGCAGTTCGACGGACGGCTGTAATTTGCCCGGATATTTTGCCGGTGTATGGGAGGCAAGCTTACTAGCCGTGAAACGGATTCTTAAAGGCACAACTGGTCGACCTGAACACAATCCCAGACGCCAGTACTGTGTTAAAACGCAGACACTTCTTCAGAAAGAAATAGCAAAATACAGTTGGTGGAAATCGAACAATCATCGTGGCAAATTTCACCTTTTACAATAACAGGAATGTAGTTTTCAGAATCCAAGTTTGACAAGATGACGACACACAATACAATGGAAAGTGGAATTTTCGTACTGTATAAGGACTGCTCTATACACTGTACTTTGAAATCATTGAAGACGTAAACAATGGTGTTTTGGGTTTTGTTTCCTTTGCTGGAAAAGAGCTAAAGCTATGGCTTTCAGGAACCGGTAAGTTTTGAAAATTTACATCAATTAACGTACAACGCTTTTGTTAAATGACGGTCGTGTTATCATTATGGTATTTCAACAATTGCCGTATATTTTGTCGTTTGATGCCCCGGGAACTGTGATGAAGGCAAAGTAGGATTATACTGTGATCTTTTCGCTAGTTTTCAAAGCTATTTCAGAGTGCCTTCGTGCAAGATTGTGTCATCCGATTCCTGACATATTTGCATAATTTCACTGACAGTCTGACACATGCTGTGAAGTTTTGTCGCCGCGTTTGTTGGCACACTGTATTCAAGGATAAAATGTAACCGGGTTAAAATGCTTTTGCTTTTTGAAGGCTATTAAAGTAGAAAATATCCGGCCACTGCTTTCCAAATTAAACAATTACAGTCTATTGTATATTATTGTCTACTAGCGGGACCCCGTAAGATACTCGCTCAACACAATCGAACTTTGTATTATTTAGTGACCGGGTTTGCTCGCTCAATACAATCGGACCTTGTATTATTTAGTGACTTGATTTCTTTTTTCTGTCAAAGATTTTAAAATCGTCAAACGCAGTTTGAAAAGTTGTGTTCAAAATTGAATACCTGCCAAAATTCACACGGTCCCGAGACTTCGAAAGCGTGTAAACAAGCGACTCGCTTTGACGGCTCTAAATTTTGTCACACTCGAAGAAGCGTATTAAACTTATGAAGTAAAAAAAAAAAAAAAAAAAAAAAAAAAAAATTCGGTGTCCAAGATCGACTTTGCTTGGCTTTCAAGCCTCGGGAGTATTCTGTAGTTGCCTGTAAATGTTGTCTCAGCGAATTTTGAAGTTCAGCTTAGTGTCTACGAAAATTGCAGACTGTGCACGTTGTCTGAACTAAACCAGACTGCCGTGCGAAAAAGATTTTTTTTAGCGGCCGACTGGTGACGTCGCTACACAGCCGTGGTTTGCAAAAAAATTTTTAAATAATCTCCGAACCGAAAATAAACAAGAATCCCGCTTTCCGAAAACCCACTACTGAGCGAGGGGATATCTGCGATTATCGTATTTCTAGTTTTATTTAGTATCTTGTAACACTTAACTGTATTTTTAAGCTCGCCTCACGAAGTGAAGGCGAGCTTGAAGTTGTCACGGTGTCCTTCCAGGCTTCTGTGTCAACAATGGACTTCCAAATAAGGAATTTCCAAAGAAGGAACTTGTCAGTTTCCAAATTTGGGCATGGTCGTGTTACGCAGTTCGTTCAAACAGAAGACGTCGAAAGCTTCATGTGGAATTTCTTGTTTGTCATGGTTGTCAAGCATTCGAAGTTTGTTTGGCCATTAGGCCTGGGTGTTTCTACGAATGTAGGGATTGAGCTGTGATTACGAAAATATACCGCGATTGAGCGACACTGAAATTAATGAAATGCTGTGATCACTGTTTTGTAAACAAAGACCAGGCGTTAAACGAGGGTGCTTCTACAGCTGTGATTGACACAAGCTATCACGTCGCCAGATCGAATGGCAAGGATTGTGTTGCGGTAGAAACATCTGAACGTGAAATGCTTGACGGACGGTCGCGTTACCATTTTACGTGGAAGGGTAAGACTAATCGGAAGCGAGCGAGAGAACCGTCGCGTATTCCATTACGCAAAGTTCGAAGGCTTTTGCGAAAGAGCAAACGCGTGCGGCGTAAGGTACGTCGCTACATAAGTAAATTTGTTCCCAAGTCGTCTGCTCTTGCCGAATGTTGTAAAAAGCATGAAACCCGTGCCAATCACTGTCTAACGAGGCACGTAAAGCTTGTAAATAAGAGCAAGATTAAGGTTCGCAAATATGTTCATCTGTGTAAGCAGCGGCCCAATACGAAACATAAAAATTAAGGCTTTATGTGGCTTATGTGGGAATGTCATTTTATTGGCCTTTGCACAACTTGGCATCTTACCAGCTTTGATGTTTTGATGACAAGTTCTACAAATCCATTCAGAATTGTTCACACTTTCTTCCCCAGTGATACAAAGTTTGACTGATGCATTAAGATCTGAGTTGAATGAATGTTCATGACATCTAATCACACCAGCTTTGTACCAAAGTTGATCACAGCAAGTACACATAACTCAGGTCCACATTTAATATTTTCATGAAGTTGCTTAATAAGACCCTCAATGGTTTTTAATTTGTTTACTCTTTGTTTTTGCTTCGTCTGTTTTTCTTTTAGTCTCACTAATTGTGGATTTTTTTGCCTTTGTATTTTTTTTGGCTTGTCTCTTTTTCTTTAACAAAATCTGGGTCCTTTTCCCTTTTTCTTTTTTGGGCCTGTCTCTTTTTCTTTCACATAATCTGGGTTTGCTTCTCTGTATATTTTCTTAGCTTTATCTTCTTTTTGTTTTACTTTGGGATTACTTTTTCTGTTTCATGTGCATTCTCATTAGCTTATCTTTAGCAAGATATTGTTGATCCATTCTTTGCTTTCTTTTATAATCTCTCAAATAAGCTTTTCATTCCTCAACAGCTGAAGAATCACAATCTTTGTTGTTTGAGCAACTAACTGCACAAACAGTATTATCATTTTGATTTATATTATTTTGTACTGCACTATTTACAGCATCATGACTGCAATCCTGGCTTTGAACACAATTATTTGTCACCAATGGAACAGTTGAAACATAGTGAACCTAATCTAGGTGTCCAATGTACAAAAAGATTCTTCTTTGGAAGTTTCTGGGTTCAACTAAAGAGTGCTTTCTGCACAATTTTGAGCAGATTCTGTTATATGAATAATGTCTCACTAACTATAAAAGCAAAATAAAATTTTAAACAAAAACCATGTGAACCCTATCGACCAACAAGAATGGGCGAGCTTAGAGCGGCAACGCTGCTTTGATTTCTACATAACACTTAACATTAATTTTTTTTGGCTTCATAACACTTAACAGTATAAAAAAATCAGGCCCATAACACTTAACAGTAAACCCATCTAGGCCCTCTTGTCTTGTTTTATTTAGTATCTAGCAGTTGTAACACTTAAATGAATTTTTTTACATAACACTTAACATTAATATTTTTGGCTTCATAACACTTAACAGTAAACCCCATCTAAGCCCTCTTAAATGGCTCAAATGTTCAACATCTAATCAGATCCAATTAGGATGTTTGCTAAATCAGTAAAACAGGTGCGTTTTAAAAGTTTACGTTTTCATAATTGATTACAAATATCAATGCGTTCACAGGAACACGAATATACGAGGTGTACAATAACCAGATTTTGTTGCTTCTTCAAGTGGACTAAAAGAAATCACAAGGCCATGCCGTCGAAATGTGCGTTCGCGACATACTTACTTCTTTACTAGTGTTTCTATATTTAAAGGGGTACTTTGACCAAAATCGGACCACTTTGAAATACTATTTTAACCACTTTAAATGAAAGTGTATGGTATGAATAGCAAAATGTCCCAAAAACTTTTTTTTCAGATGTAAGACTCTCGAGATATATTAATTCAAAGGAGGCTAAAACGCCTGTCCGCCATGTTGGCCGTGAATAAATATTTCGGGCCAGCGGTTTACCATTCTGACGTCATCTTACCAACGAGACGCGGACTTCACAAACATTTCTTTGCAAATGTCTTCGAGTGAGAGCGAACTTTCATTGATAATTTCGTCGAATTCTTCTATTTTATCGACTCACGAGTCATTATTAGATGTTTGACATGTACATTCAAGTGTAGAAGGCAGTACGTTTGCGTACGACGACAGTCTTTGAAGCAGCTGCCACGGAAGAAGAACTAGCGGTGTGCGTCGAGCAAGTCACAGTCGAAGAAGAACAAGAAGCCGAATTCAAGAAAAGATTCAGCCGAGAAGTAAATTTTGGAACGTGGTAAGACCATTATTAATGTCGCTTGAGAACTCGGAAATTTACGAAGACGGTAGCGCTCAAATTACTGCAAAATCAACATGAACTTTTCGATTCTGTCAAAACATTTCAATTCTATTAAAACATCGAAGAACTAGCGGCGTACGTCGAGCAAGTCACGGTCGAAGAAGAAGCCGAATTCAAGAAAAGATTCAGCCGAGAAGTAAATTTTGGAACGTGGTAAGATCATTATTAATTTTAACACACTTCAGAACTCGGAAATTTACGAAGTCAGTAGCACACAAACTACTGCAAAATCAACATGAACTTTTTGATTCTATCAAATTATTGAAGGATCTAGTAAATGCATGGGTTTTAATGTAAAGTGAAATTCATAGATCGTATACAATGCCACTATTTTGAATAAATACAATTACGTTGATTTGACATGCCGACTGTTGTGTGATTCCGCCCGGCGTTGTGTCTATATGAAAAGCCGCCGTCTAGTTAACTTGACCGTTTTATTAAGCTACAACAATCACACTGAAACACCGCCTTTTTGTATTCACTAACGCTTGTAATAGTATGGTTTTTAGTTGCATCAGTCCGAAAAATGCTTCAAATTTACTCGAATGGACTTATAACAAGTTGTCACGCCGCTACAGCGTGCGATGTGCGATGAAAACGAAAGTCCAGTTCTTGCAATTTCTGCTAAGCGAAACATCTAAGAAAGCAGTTTGATGACAGTTTGCAAATTTTGGGACTCTTAGACTGCTCAAACTTCGAAAAAATTCCCTCGTCAAGACTTACGACGATCTCTTGCACTTTCGCCTCGATCTTTAGTTGCTTTCCAAATTGTGAGGACTGATCCTGGAATCAGTCTGCTGGAGAAAACCTTCTTGGTGGAGCCTTGAGAAACAGCTCTCTTCGAAATGCTTTGAGCAGACAGAGAACCGATCACCAGGATTGAAGTTCTTGCGATGAAGTAGCACAAACCGTTCTTCCACATCGCGCACAGCGCTTTATTATTGAGCGAAACGTGAAGGGAAATGCCCTCTTTCGGGTTGGACTTGCTGTCGCAGCCCTGCACTACACACCTACCTGGCATGTTGTGCAGTTTTGTTTGAAAATTCCAAATTCTACTTCGATTTCGATCAAGAATTACACGCGCTCTTCTGCAAAACTTCATACTTCCCTTATAGTTGTGATACTTTGCGTTGGTAAGATGACGTCACGCCGGTCTCTCCAATCCCCACTCGGAATTATCGATTTATTCACGGCTCAAGAAAAACAGAGGTCAAAAAGTGGCACTTCCAAAAATAATTTCGGCAAACGGTTTGGTAGGATTGTTAGTGGTGTGCTAAAGATTGTTTTTGACTGTTTTTAATTGAATTTAAGTGATGGTCCGATTTTGGTCAAAGTACCCCTTTAAATTTATAATCGTTTCACATATTCAACAAAAGCATAGTGTACCCTTGGAAACTGGAGTCGTGTGCGAGTCCTTTTAAGTCCAGTTAACCAATTGTTCTCGTCCGTGACTTCTTAAAATCAACTCCAAGTCTTCTCGATATACCGAAGGCCCGTCGAAACAAAATTCCATGAAACTACCTTTAGTTTTACGGAGTACAGCAACCTTAAAAGGGGTTCCACTTTCGGCATATACTCCTTGCACAGAATTATACTTTCCTCCGAGTCTAGTCCATTCTTGGGAAAACTTAGTGAAGTAGCGTTTGGTAACAGCTTTTGTGACCTGGTGCGAAAATGCGTTGTTCATTCACTCACGTGCAAATCAAACTCATCTGCGCCAGGCCTCATCCTTGTGGGGCCGGGGTAGAGAAAGGGAGACCTGGGAACAGGGAGGCCGAAATGGCCCAATGACATGTGTCAGTTTCCAATCAGTGAAAAGCGTCAAAAACAGATAAGCATCTTTTTCCTCTCTGTCGCCTCAATTTTCAGTCACATCGCTGTCATTTTCTTTGTTGATTATATCAGAGAGCACGAGAAAATGTTTTGCCAAAGACACTGGGCTCGAACTCAGTCTTGAGTCTCAGTCAGCTGACCAGATGCGCAGGCACAGAAATCGAGCAAACAATGAACTGTCAATCAAATGTCAAATTGAAGGTCACCGAACCCTCGTCAGCTAATTGTTGCCAGACTCTTGATGAAGCACATCCAAACAAATTCAAGGATTGTGGCGACAGCAGCGGCTTCTGAGCGAACTGGATTGTTTTTCTGTGGCAAAGGACGGTACGCCTGTTTTAAAGAATAACGTAACACGTAGATGATCATCCAAATTTTTAGAAACTTTCACCGTCACACGCGGGCTCACACGCCAGGTTTCGAAACTATTTTTCACAGGAATTTATTATGCGTTAAGTCAAAGACTACGTAGTGAAACACACAAAAGAGATAATCCTGAATAGGCTGAATACGAAACAAAAGTGTTCAACTTACATTTGTTCTGCAAACAGCGGGATAGAGCGGACCACTAACAGGCGAGGGTCAGAAATGCTCATACGAAAATTGAGCCCTCTCAGCTGTGCGTGACCAAACCGGCGCATCGATCCTGCAGCCCAAATAGCTGCCAAATAGTCCCAAATATTTAAGAATCGAATTCACAATCCTGCAGCGGGCAGGTAAATACTTATACTGCATATTATTGTTGTTATTATCATTATTGTGTGAATTTGGGGTTGTACATGTTGTGGCTTGTGAAATACAAGCTGACGACGTAGTTTAGGAGTGGTCTAAGTCGTTACAGATTTCCGGTTTTTAGTTGTCGCTAATGGGATCGATATAGGGCCCGGGTCAAACGCCGTACTTCACGTGAGTCGAATTCAGTGCAAATTAGCTTAAACAAAAGTGAAGTGCGAACCCTGACGTAAGAATTAGGCGGACTCGGTATTTCTGGACACCCAGTGTGAGAGGATGGAAGGCGTAGGGGACACTGCCTCCTGTTATTCCCGTAATTTAGACAACTCAAAGAAAAATAATCTACAATCTACTAATAGTGACGCAACGTACTAAAATAATTAATTTAATCAATTAATCAAACAAGCAATCAACAAGGTTTGGTTCGAACACGGAAGTTGGGTAGATACTGGATGCGTCTGCCGTCTCGTCGAACATTCAATTTTTCTAACGGAGTGATAAAGTTCTGATAGCGCACGATAGTACTTCAACTTGGAGAAGGGGTTACCAAGTGAGACTTTCATATAATTTCCCGTTGGTTTTGCTTTGCAGATCCCAAAAGGCCCTCATATGATGGTACACAAGGACGTCATCGTGATTGGGGCCGGTTGGTCAGGCCTGATCGCTTGCAAGTGCATGCTAGAAGAAGGACTTTCTGCCGTGTGTCTGGAAAAGCGTGACACTATCGGTGGAATATGGTGTTACTCAGACGACCCTAATATCGTCACGGTCATGCAAAATACCAAATGCACTTCATCATCCTCCGTGACAGAGATGTCTGATTTCCCGATGCCTGATGAGATCGGCATGTTCCCCAAACAGAGTGACGTGTTTGACTATTTGACATCTTACTGCGACGCCTTCAAGCTGTGGCCGCACATCTTCCTGGATCACGGAGTCAAGAATGTGGAGAAGAGAGAGGATACGTGGGAAGTACAATGTGAGAATGGAGAGGTTAGTCAGGATACAGCCTTGGCCGAACAAGCCGCAAGTCGATGCAAACTTGAGCAAGTTTCGTTGGATTTTTGCGCGAAAAAAAGAAAATTAAAAAATGCCGCGAAAATGTGAAGCATTTTATTGGTTGTAACGCTTCCTAACAACAGAGAAACTTGCGTTGACTTGCATTGACTTGTGTTGGGTGGCCAAACAATGTAAAACTTCGTCTACTTTACATGAATGTTCAAATTCGATGTAATTCACTGCAAGTCAATGCAAATCCGTGCAATTGGGTGGCTAAACGGTCCGCGAGAGTTTGAAAACTTGCATTGACTTGCGGCGAGAGGGAAATACACAAACCAGTGAGAAAAAAACACAGTCAAGATAAAAGGTGTAGACAGAGTAGATCAGTTTGGCTTGAGCTGTTCAACTTGCGGCCTAACCGTTTGACCTTGGTTGCCTTTTTGAACAGGTCTTTACCAGCAAACACTTGATTGTTAGCACAGGAGCAGCACAAAGATCAGTGCGCGACCTGGAACAAACCGTGTTGAAGGACTTCCAAGGCAAGATGTATCACTCATCTGAACTGAAACACTTCGTTCCAGAACACAAAGGCAAGAAAGTCCTAGTGGTTGGAGGAGGAGAAACCGCGAGTGATATCGTGGAAGAGTGGAGCGGACACGTGGAGAAGATTGTATGGAGCATACCGCGTGGGATGCACTTCTTCCGCAAGTATGCCAAACTTCTTCCTCATCGACACGCTCAGGCCCTGGATAAAGCTTCGTCCAGAGTGATGAAGTTCATTGCCCCGTTCACCAGGAGTAAGCCAGGTAATAGAGTAATCAATAGTAAGTTGGTTTTGATTGTCTGGGTTAGAGTAGTCTCCAGAAAGACTGTTGTTGGTGACTGACGTTCCGACTCCCTGAATGGAAGTCATCTTCAGAGTCAAGTGAAGAGGCTTCGGCAGATGGCGGTATTTATGCTTCAAAATGCTGTCAAATTCGATATAATGAATGCTGCGAGCTTAAAATGTTGCATTTCTACATGTTTTTTCACGCTCTTTCCATTTCTGGCACTCAAAAAGCCTGGAGTGATACATTTTCAGTCACGTGGTGGATTTTGGTCATATGACCAGTCTGATGCAAAGGGCCTATTCGGATCCAGTTCAGAAAAAAGCCCATGATCTTTTGCACGTGCACTCTTATCTTGCAGTGAAACAGGGATTGTTTTGTACGAGTTTGTAGTGTATCTGAGACAAATATTCTTTTTCTTCGAGTCCGCGCTTTTTGGGCGCTGATTGGCTGAGTAGTGAACGTCACAAGGATATGAGCCATGCTTAATATCTTCTAATTTTGACCTTTTTTAAAAATTCAACAGGCCTCTCTTGGATTTGCAAATGGTCCACTGGCGGTTCACTTCTCGCTTACCAAGGCCATGGCGTCTCGGAATGGAAAAACGACGCTGCTTTCTTCCGCTTTTTCATTAACAAGAATGGGCATGTACTTGATCTGGTCGACTATGTTCATGTCATTCCTAAAGGTGCTATCTGTCGGACAGACGACAAGAAAGTATTCTTTAACGACGGCACTGAAGAAGAGGTTGATATAATTATCCAGTGCACGGGATACAGTCCCGAGTTTTCTTTCCTTCCTGGGGATTTTGCTCACGTCCCTCTCTGTGACAACTTCAAGTTCGTTTTCAATACCGACGACCCCTCGCTGGCTTTCGTCGGCTATGCTCGGCCAGTTGTCGGGTCCATTCCGGGCATGGCAGAGATCCAAGCTCGATGGGTTGGCAAGGTATTCAGTGGTAAGTTTACGTTGCCGCCCAGGGAAGAGCTTCGCAAAGAAACAGGAGATGATAAGCAGTTTTGGCGACGCTACTTCAAGCATAGTTCACATCGTCTGAACACTCTGGTAGAAGCATACACTTACCTCGATGACATTGGCAAGCGGTGCGGCATATATCCCGATTATTGGTCTCTGTTCAAAAGTAATCCCAAAGGAGCTCTTCTGGCGCTGTTCGCTCCCTATAGCGGATGCTCGTTTCGTCTCAACGAACCCAAATACCGACAGTGGGCGTTGGACCACCTTCGTAAGCATGCTTCAGACACCCTGTCCCCCTCGCACTTGCTGCTGATCGCGTTCCTGAGACTGATTTGGTTCGACTGGTGGCTCAATGTCATTTCGTCCATTAAATACCAGATCCAAGTGAGCAGATGGTGGAAAAGTATGAGAGATAGCTGGCCGATTCGCTATATGGATTGGGTTTGGCAAGCGCCTAAAAGATGGCTATTTGACAACAAGACGCGTGCGTAATAGACATATGGACCTGGGTCAATGCCGAACACGGAGGCAAAGACTTTTTTTTTCGTGTTTTATGGTTTATGTTACTAGTTTCTTCAGTGTCTATAGTTTTTTGTTCTTTCTTTCGGGATTAAGACTAATATGGACTTGCCTTGGGTTGTTCAAAACTTGATTAGCTAAGCCAGAGTTAACTTCTTTGTCTTTGTCTTTTCTCGCCAGTGTCCTTGGCTTGTGAAATACTATAGTGTTTTCATCTGACATTATAATCAAAGTCATAAAATCTAAACCGCTTATTCTACAAAGCCGTTCTTTTAATATGTTCTTCTTTATACCAACAAGACTGGATGTTGGCAATGAGCTCATTCGAGACTAGATCCCCTACACATTAATCAAAGCAGCAATGCTGCTGTAAGGTCGGCTTTCTTTCTAATTGGCAGACTTTGTCTTACATTTCAAAATAAAATCAGTTTTCAATTCAATTTAGTACAAAAAAACCAAAAACTCTTTGGGAAAAATTGGGAACGTAATCCCCAACCATGCAAATGCAGACACACACAGTCCTTGGAAGACAGGACATAACTGATTAGCTGATAAAGGTTTACTCTGAGAAGTTCGACAGCTGAGATGAATTTATGTTCTTTGTTACTGCACTTCATTTAGTTCCGCCGAATATAAATATACTTAGTACATGTTGATGAACAACTGCATCTCATTGGCTGCCAAGCGATACGCTCACTCGCGCACTTTATATTGCACTCTATACAATGCATCACTTGAGTGAACGCACAATGCGCACGCAATAACATACAACTGTCTTGCAACCAGAAAGCACGAAGCACTAGGCCACTAGTCTAGTCCACATTTTTCCCCCGTTTTCAAAAACTTCTCAGTCCACACAATAGCGTTTTCGATTCGTGTTTGCATGTCAACACGAAAGCGAATTGAAGCGTTAACTGTGATATTGGACGGCTAATTTACATTCTGAAATCATTTTCCTCATTCCGATTAATCTTCAGTGTAAGAAACAATTGTTTTTCGAGACGCGTCACAGCGTCACTCATCGACACTGATCGTGGAAGTGTGCAATTAAAAGCATTCACGCAGCAGAGCAGCTCTCTTCTGGTAAGCAGTGCTTTCACATCTATCTTCCATAATAGTTTGTATTGCAGTATAAAGGTGGTGTTACACTGGTCAATTTGCAACGATACGATGTTGCGCTAAAAATTGTTCTGGTGCAACACCCCTTTGCGAACGATTTTTCGCGATGTTTGCAGTGCTGCAACGCGTTGCAAGTTTCTGAAAGCGATTCATAAACTTGCAACACCGTTGCGCGAATTTGGAGCAAATCGGCGTTGCAAATCGACCAGTGTAACACCAGTTTAACCTCCAGTATGTGAGCACCCTTCGTTCGCCCGCTCACGGGAATTTCTCACCTATGTGATATCAGCTCTGAGCCACAACCAGTGTCAAATAATGCAGTTTTAGTGAGTGAATAACACCTTGAGTTTTAAAAAAATTAAATACATTACATATCCGGTTTCTGCAAGGAAGGGGCTTAGCGACTGACTTGGTTGTATAAGAGTCTACAGGTCCTCAGCTTCTGACGTTCGTGTTGCACAATAATATTTTGTTTCTGCAAGAGAGTTAGTCCTTACGTAGAAAATTGCTCGGCTTTGGGAGCATAGAGTGTTCGCTTACCGGAGGTAAAAAACAACAGAAAAACTCAAATGGTCGCTATAGCTAAATGGTCGCTTACGAGAGGTTTCACAAGTCGAAAGATTAGAGCCCAGTTGCAGAAGACGATAACGCCCGGGACTAGGTTTAGCACGAGTGATTTAATTTCCATCGTTATTAACGCCAAGCCCAGGGCGTTATCATTATTTTATGCAACCGGGCCCAGGTTGTTTCCATCCGAATCGGTCAAATATCATTGATCTGGAGATGAAACCATTTAAAATGAAATTTCGAAATAGCGGCAGTATTCCCGTTCCACAAAGAAACATCGATAAAGGGTTGAATTCGAGGAATGATCAATAATTTTAAGTTAAAGTTTAATCACTGCCTGACTCATAGTCACTTTTAAGATCACGTTATATCCATCCGTGGACTTTACTGACGTATTTTAATGCTTTCACCCAAATAAGGCACAACCGGACGAGCAAATACCTGGCCCTGATGAGCAAATACATTGCCCCATGAGCAAATACGCAACCTTGAATAATAATTAGCCGTAAATTGAATTGATGCGAGTGAGAAATACATATAGATATACGAAAATTACGGCCCAACCCTGGCCATAACCCTAATCCTAACCCTAACTCTAACCACTATAATCCAAACACTGTTTATCCAGTTGCAAAGTTACGGCTAATTATTATTCAATGTCACGAATTTGCTCGTGCGCCACGTATTAAGGGCTGATTATTATTCAAGGTTGCGTATTTGCTCATTGGGGCAATGTATTTGCTCATCAGGGCCAGGTATTTGCTCGTCCGGTTGTTCCATATATGGAATACGTACTACAACTACAGATGCTTCTAGTCAAGTGTGAATAATTTCGCATCACCTGACATGATCAGGCGATATGAGGTCACGCCAATGTATCTCGACGGAGCTTGAATATGAACAAAACTTGAAGATATTAGAAATCGGCAACTGAATCGGGTGGGACAACAAACTCAACTCACGATGTCTATCGCAACTGACTAAACCTAGCCGTTTTGATTTGATTTTCCCAAGCTACCTGGCGGGTAGGGCATGTAAGCAGTGTGTATCAAACAAACCGAGTGATCCGCACAGTTAACCCTTTCACTCCTGAGTGTGATCAACTTCAATTTTCTCCTTCAGTCTCTCGCCAGAGATATATAATCAGTATGGAGAATTTGCCATTTGATAGTTTGCTCAGGCGAAAGCTGATTGGCCTATCAATTCTCACTGCATCACTCACACATTTTCTTCTTGAATAGTTAGGAGAATTCGTATTCTGAGCTCAGGAGTAAAAGGGTTAAAATACTATGATTTGCTAATGAATTGTGTGCTACTTCAGTATGACACAAGTACTCATTAGCTCTCGTATTTAACTGATATTCAGGTAAAGCCCTCTTTAGAATGGTACACAGGGATGTCATCGTGATTGGGGCCGGTTGGTCAGGCCTGATCGCTTGCAAGTGCATGCTAGAAGAAGGACTTTCTGCCGTGTGTCTGGAAAAGCGTGACACTATCGGTGGAATATGGTGTTACTCAGACGACCCTGATATCGTCACGGTCATGCAGAATACCAAATGCACTTCATCATCCTCCGTGACAGAGATGTCTGATTTCCCGATGCCTGATGATATCGGCATGTTCCCCAAACAGAGTGACGTGTTTGACTATTTGGCATCTTACTGCGACGCCTTCAAGCTGTGGCCGCACATCTTCCTGGATCACGGAGTCAAGAATGTGGAGAAGAGAGAGGATACGTGGGAAGTAGAATGCGAGAATGGACAGGTTAGTGAGCATAAGAGAGAGAGAGAGAGCGAAAAAGACTGGCCTCAATGAGAAAGACCACAATCAAGATGAAAGAAGCAGACACTAGACAGACTTGATTTGACTTGACTTTGGTCAACAGTGGTGTGCGAAATAGTTTCAAACAGATAGAAAATGGCTAAATATACTGTAAAGCGAGACAAAAGCACACTACAAGGCTGGACAGCCAGTCTGAGGCATAGAGATGGCAAAGGGGAATAAGACAGGAATAAAAATATAGGAAGGAAGGAAGGAAACGTAAAAAAAAAAAAAAAAAAAAAAAAAAAACAGAGTAATTTAGAACTGGCTTTGCTTTGAACAATAGACCAATCAGCAATGTGCGAGAAACCGCCACTTGCTTATTGGAGTGAACAGGTCACATTCAGGTTTTGCCTTTGTTTTGCTCATGATTGGCCAGGAATGTTGCCAAATCTGATTTAGACCAATCCAAAAGGACCATCTGTATTTATAGTACGTATTCCATATATGGAACAACCGGACGAGCAAATACCTGGCCCTGATGAGCAAATGCATTGCCCCAATGAGCAAATACGCAACCTTGAATAATAATCAGCCATAAATACGTGGCGCAAGAGCAAATTCGTGGTATTTGCTCGTCCGGTTGTGCCTTATAAGGAATACGTACTATATATACCTATCAAAAGGACAGCAAACGTATTCCTCTAAAGTCAAATCATGCAATAATCTTCGACAATCATCCACAAACTGCTCTACTGATGCCTTTTGCATATCCATGTTACCTTACACACAGGTCTTTATGAGCAAGTACTTGATTGTAAGCACGGGTGTGCATCAGAAGCCAGTGCGTGACCTGGAACAAACAGTGTTGAAGGACTTCCAAGGCAAGATGTATCACTCATCTGAACTGAAACACTTCGTTCCAGAACACAAAGGGAAGAGAGTCATGGTGGTTGGAGGAGGAGAAACCGCGAGTGATATTGTGGAAGAGTGGAGCGGACACGTGGAGAAGATTGTGTGGAGCATACCACGCGGCATGCATTTCTTCCGCAAGTATGCCAAACTTCTTCCTAATCGCCGGCCACAAGCCCTGGACAAAGCTTCGTCCAGAGTGATCAAGTTCATTACACCGTACACCAAGAGTAAGCCAGGTAGTAAAAAAGTAGTATCTTGCAAACACCCCAAGTTATTTGTTCTTCATACGAATATTGCGACTCACTATCAGTAGTATAGGTGATTTTTAACGCGAACATAACAACCCCTCTCCCCCTTTTCAATGCCGTAAGTAGCGACATGTTGACCGTTGTGGACACTTGGCATTGGAGTCGAACACATTGAAAGAAGGGGATGGAGGGAGCATCCTACTCAACCCGCTCTCTCCTCCCTGGGCAGTTGTAGTAGGACGCACGGTTACTAAAGTTAACTAGTTAGAGCCTGTTAGAACCGGTTAGGAGCGCAAGGGGTTCGGAGTAGAGCACGCTCCGTGAGATAATTAAAGCGTTTGAGTTATTCCCTGGTCTTCGGTTCCCTTCACACAGTGGGGGAGAGGGGGGAGGGGGGAGGGGGAGGGGGAGCCTAAAAACGTGGATGGGGAGATAGAGGTTATATAACATTTTTCAGCAAAAAAGAAACAGTTCATTGAATTGGGGAGTGTCTCAACAGGCTTTCTTTTTTTTTGTCACATTGTAGATTCTCACTTGCAGCCGTGTAACTCGCTTATTTCACCTTGCAGGCCTCGCCTGGGTTTGCAAATGGTCCACCTGCGGCTCTCTTCTCGCTTATCAGGGTCATGGCATCCCCGAGTGGAGAAACGACGCGGATTTCTTCCACTTCTTCATCAACAAGAACGGTCATATTCTGGATCTGGTCGACTATGTTCATGTCATTCCCAAAGGAGCCATCCGAGAGGCAGACAACAAGACAATCTTCTTTAGCGACGGCACTGAAGAGGAGGTGGACATCATCATCCAGTGCACTGGATATAACCCCGGGTTTCCCTTCCTTCCCGAAAACTTTGCAAAAGTTCCCATTTGTGACAACTTCAAGTTGGTCTTCAATGCCGATGACACCTCGCTGGCTTTCGTCGGCTACGCTCGCCCAATCGTCGGCTCCATTCCGGGTCTGGCGGAGGTCCAGGCACGATGGGTAGGAAAGGTCTTCAGTGGCCAATTTCCTTTACAAGCCAAAGAAGACCTTTGCGAAGAAATAGCAAGAGACAAACTGTTTTGGCGAGATTACTTCAAGAATACTTCGCATCGATTGGGCACTCTGGTGGAGGCGTACACGTACGGAGAAGATATTGCTGACCGGTGCGGCATTAATCCTAGTTACTGGTCCCTGTTTAAAAGCGACCCCAAGGGAGCACTGTTGGCTCTTTTCGCTCCATACTGTGGGAGCTCGAGTCGTCTCAATGAGCCTGAACATCGACAGAAGGCCTTAGCCACTCTTGAGAAGCATGCTAGCGGCTGCCTTGGTCTCTCGGCCTTGCTTCTGGTCGCGTTCTTGAGGCTGATTTGGTTCGACTGGTGGCTGGATAACATTTCGTCCATTAAGTACCATATTCAAATCAGCAACTGGTGGAAGAGTGTCCGAGATTACAAAGTAATCCGCTACATGGATTGGGTGTGGCAGATGCCCAAGAGATGGTTGTTTGACGACAAAACGAGAGCATAACGGAAATAGTCTGACGGCCGGACGGCTACGAAATTTACCAATTAGGTGTGCAAAAGGGTTCAGAAAATCGTATATTTTGGTCTGAATAAGGTTAGACTTTTGGTAACTGTGTCGCACATCCCCACCCACGAGTCTGAGGAGTATTGACCAATGCAAGACTACTGTATAACAAAGACATTTAAAGTAGCACCATTTTTAGGCTTTACAAGTATCTGTACAAACTATGAATTAAAGCTTTGAAGATGACACCAGGGCAGTTAGCTTGACATGGTCATCATTTCCCCAATTAAATAGGTAAGGGTAAATCATGTAAAGATAAACATAAGCTTTGAAGATGACGCCAGGGCAAAAGTGCTGGAGTGCATGATTGTTTTTGGTCTTTAGAAGATTTGTGTTGTCAATGTACTGGCAGGTCAGTTAGCTTGACATGGTCCTCATTTCCACAACTAAATAAGTAGGGTACATCATGTAAAAATAAACATAAGTTCTTCAGGCTTCAGTATACTTCCATGGGCATCATTCATATACAGTATTTGTGTTCTAACTTTGTAACAGTATTCAGTTTGGCTTCTTGCTCATTTACCCTGGATCTTGATCTTTGGGAAGCTCTTCTCGATATCCCAGCCTTCCAAAGTCTTCTTTAGCCATGAGCTCCCTGGATCACAAGAGGATATATACACACATGCATCTGGATCAAACTGAAACTCTATGAACACTAAAAAAAGCATTGCAAAACCCCACGTTTATTCAAGCAAGTCAGCTTCAGGCTGAGAGTCTAGGCCACACTTGGAACAGGGGTAGACCTTTCAGAGGGTGGGGTGGGGGACAGATTGGTAAGCTAAACTTTACAGCTGAGTCGCAGTGACATCTGTTTCTAGTTATTTTATGCAAAAAGAAAAAAGTGAGAAAATATGCGAGCCTCCAATTTGAGCCTATCATGTGGAGCAGCTGTATCAGCAGGCTAGAGAATAGTATGAGTTCATGGAAAATTGGCATGAGTTCACAAGGCCAGGAGATAAGAGAGTTGGCAGGACTGTACTTTGTCTACTTGGTTCAAAGGGCACATAAACTGCATATACATTTGTTTTTCTGATCGGTGGAACTTTGGAGCACTTCAAATTGCCATTTGCAAGCTTTCAGTGGTTCTAGACTGTGATCAATTTCACTATTAAACAGAGACTTGTCGCACGCACCGCTTTATTTCTTTAATATGACTGTACTGTACCTGTCCATTCGGCACTGCAGGTATCTCTTAGACTCTGTGCGGCACAGTGAGTTATCATTCCTATTATCCTTTAAACATCTCATGTACTGCACCATGAAAGCTTTGCACTCTCCTGAATAATGAAGAGAGACTGAGTCATATTCAGGATTCTGCCACAAGTGTGAGCAAGCCGGATGTATTCTGTCCAGATACTGTACACTCAGATTTAGTTTCGCCCGTATTGCGCTGAGACCAAAAATAACACAAACGAATTGCAAGCAAATGGCACTAAGGATCTCACCATTATGATCAAGTGGAAAGCTTCCTTTATCCGGAGGTTTTGCCTGAAATATCTTCCTTCCAGCCGGGTTCATGGCGATTCAAGCCGCCATATTTGTTGTCGTGGGCCGCAATGCTAAATGGGATATTCACAACTAACCAATAAATATAGATGATGTAAAAGTCTATAATTTATAACAGCAAGTTTCATTGGTCGACGAACTACTTCCTGCAAGCAGACAAGTTGGTCACATGCTTGGAAGAAAATGGCCAGCTCTGAAACGAGAAGCAATATTGGTTGAGAAAAGCGCACCAAACCTGCACCTTTATATGCAAAAGACAAAGGAAACATAAGGATGAATGTCAGTCAAAGCAATTCCTTTGGAAATGGCCTTCTGTTTGCGGGTTTCAACCAAGATCAAGGTAAAGGAAAAGGCTTGCTCGCTGAGCCCACGTTGCTTGGCGTATGATCTTATATGCTCGTGTTATTGTTCTCAATTCAAGGATGCTTTGCTTGTGGCATGGAGAATGGTTTCCGCATTTACAACTGTGATCCACTGAAAGAGAAAGAACGTCAAGGTATGCATAGTAATGTATGCTGGTACACTATCGTGTCATGTGTCACATCCGGTTCGAATTGTAATCCTTGAATGTCGTAAGTGAAATATTTGTCCGCGTTTGTTTCGACATTGATGTAACTATTGCAGTCTTACTGAAGTATTTTATTCCAGACTTTTCAGACGGTGGAGTTGCTTATATTGAGATGCTTTTCCGTTGCAATTATCTCGCACTTGTGGGAGGGGGCCGAAACCCCAAGTATCCAGCAAATAAAGGTACGCCACGCGATGTCTCCTGGAATTTTTCAGTCTGAAAGTGTTTGTCTGGAAGTCAAACTGCAACTTGCACATCAGAACCCCTCCAAGGCTATCAACAACTTTGGAAGCACTTTTTATCCCACTTGTCAACCGTTGTTTACAGAAATAGTCATGCACTGTAAGACTATATTTTTATCCACCTTTTGTATGACATGTATTGTCGAAGTTTGTGTGAGTGTTTTAGTGAGAATTGATTCTTTGTTTGGGTTTCATGTGAGTAATAATAATATTACTAATAATATTGCAATTATTAAATTGTGTCTCTGGTGAGAAAATATGCACAACATATTTGAAAGTGAAAGTTCTGAAGTTGTCACACTCAGATTGGTCTTGTCACCACACAGTGGTTGTGCTGAATGAAAATTGAGAAAAATGTCTGGCACAACCAGCACGCACAAAGATGATGTCAGTGAATACAGAACATTGTGCAGGAATAATAATGATAAATAAATCACTATATTTTACAGTAAGTCTCAGTGTATTTAGCACTGCCGTGCTAATTGGGGAGACTTGATTGACTTGATTTGTTAAGAATCCCAACTAGTTGGAAGCTAACCAGTAAGCTATTTACATTGTGTAGCCAAGGATTTGAACTCAGGGCTACCGTGTTTCAAAGCTGTGGTCAGAGCGGGACTTGAACCTGGGACCTCCGGATTTTAAGTCTGGCACCCTAACCACTCGGCCACACTGCCTCCCAATAACTGTACATGAAAAGCAGTTTTGTGGTACAGAGCTGTACAGCTCAAGTATGGCTTTCAGTTTTCAACTGTTCTTTGTGGTAATTATTAATAATTATTGTAAAGAAGTTGCATTGGTCAGAAAGATTCCTTCTGTTGTTAGTAAAGTCAGTAGCATGGTTCTTGTCATGTGTTATTTGTTTGCTGTTTTAGTGATGGTCTGGGATGACCTCAAGAAAAAGTGTGTCATTGAATTGGACTTTTCCAGTGAAGTAAGGGCAGTGAAACTTCGAAGAGACAGGTGAACATTGTAGTACAGTATTTGTCTGGCTGTTGTAATAATATTTTTCTTCATTTTATTAGTGAGATGTCTGCATCCATCAGTAAGTTGGTGCTAACTATAACAATATTAATAATTACAGTATTTTTTTTTTAATTTCTATTTCAGAATTGTGGTTGTGTTGGATAATCTAATAAAGGTGTTTACATTCACACAAAACCCTCAGCAACTCCATGTATTTGAAACTGCTCACAACCCCAAAGGCAAGGTGGTATTCCTAATAGACCATTTTCTCAAGGTTGCACGAGCATCCAAGCTTGATGGGCCACAACTTTCGATGTGAGATTGTTTAGCGAGCACTCATTTGTGAACGTTGTAGAATACGGCTTTAAAACTCAAGATAGCCTTCCTAACTCAAATAAGAGCGCAGCATGAAGCATTAATTTACATCAAGGCCGAACACAGTTCGCCGAGAAATAAAGCTAAAAGTTGAATTTGAAAGTCTTGGCCCGTCAAACTTGGATGCGCACGCAACCTTGAGAAAATGGCCTATTGGCATTATTCAGTACACATGTATCACCAAGTGGACTATGGAACCTTGGAGGGGAGGTGACAAGGGGGCTTAAACAACAAAAATTCTAAGACAGAACTGACTAATTGACAACAGTACCACCCAAGATAAGGTGACGCCAGCAACTGCAGGATAGTGGGGTTCCACCAAAGGGAATTTCTACTGAGTTCATTTCCAAGGGAAATCAGATTCTGTTCAAGACAGTGGGGAGTTCGAGATAACTGTGTTTGAGACTGTGGGGTTCTACTGTATATATCTACAACTACTATATATTTATTATATAGACACGAGTATTTTACTGGAAAATATACCGTGCGTAAAATCCATACAAAACTACATCCGGGACCCGAGTGGCGTATTTTCCATATCCTCACCAGTGAGGATATCGTTGGCATTATTTCTCGCTTTTGCACGGTTGTTTGTGCAATTTCTTGTAAAACACTCGTGTCTATTATTATAAAAAGAAAATTACACAGCGGCTTGAAGATATGGATTTTATTTTCTTGTGGTAAAAACAATATTTTACTCACTTGTGAAGCCCTCGTTCGTAAAATATTGTTTTTACCACTCGAAAATAAAATTCATATCTTCGTGCCGCCATGTAATATCCTCTATATACTACATGTGCCCATCTGTGTGTCCAATGCTCTTTCCTAGGCTCCCTCAATGATATTGTGCTAAGCCCATTCACCTCCCCCCCTCCCCCCCCCCCCCCCCCCCCCCCCACCCCCCAACGGTTTGCCTTTCCCACATGAATGGCAGATTTTCTAATGTAGTAGCTTTGAACTTTGTCCAGGTCTTTGCGTCCTTTGTCCCAGTAGTAACAACTCACTCCTAGCTTTTCCTGCACGGAAGACTGGACATGTTCAAATAGTTGACCTGGCAAACACAGAGCGGGTGCCTGTGGAGATCTCAGCTCATGAAGCCTCACTGAGCTGTATTGCCATGAATCTACAGGGAACTCGACTGGCTACAGCGTCAGAAAAAGTAAGAGCCAAGTGCACGTACATGTAGTGTATAGACTGTTTCCTGCATGGTACAGTACCCTCCACTCTAGATTGTGCCAGTCCCTCCTTTTCAGGCCAAAGATCATGTGGGCAAGTGAAAAATGAACACGTTTGCGAATTGGAGGAGACCTCGAGTTTCATTGTGTGTTTCTGTCCTCAGGGAACTCTCATAAGAGTGTTTGACACCAGCAGTGGAGTTCAGCTCCATGAACTTAGAAGAGGCTCAGGCAGTGCTAATATTTACTGGTATGGATCTTTTCACCCTTGTTATTTACCAGTTTACACCAGTAATAAAGAACTTCGCACTTACCAAACTTAACTTTTTGTACATGTAAGTAGACATGGCTGCAAGGAAAGCAGATGCACTAATCATTGAGGGGGTAATTACATGAGACCGGTACAGCTTCATATTGCTCTCCTTATGAATCTTTGTTTCTTTTTACATGAGGCTGACTTGAAAAATCAAGTCAGAGTAGAGCTCCCTGATGCAACTGAGTCAGACTGGTCTGAATCAATGCTGGTGTAATTCAACTGAAAGTTGATTGAGGTACTGGAACGCCATAAGAGTTACTCAGTAGCTATGGCATTCCAGTACCTTGATCAACTCTCAGTTGATACACCAGCGTTTTTATCACCACGCTGACGCAGTTAATCTAGTTCTCTTAAGAGCTGGTACCTCCCTGGTCTGGCAGATTGGTTTGGCAGTTTTTTTCCATCTAATCACTCCCGGAGTGAGTTAAACTGGTCTGAGGCAAGTGTTTGAAGTGGTCCCATGTGAACAGAAACAAGGGCTTGTATGGAGACAGATCCAAAGTTGTACCGGGCTGAGCTCATACCAGTCTGTTGTAATCACTAATGCTTTTTTCAAACTTCTTCCAAGTGATGACTCCATCTTGATCTGAATTTGAACTGGTATGAGTTAGTACTGGTCTCATGTACTGTAATCACCACCAAAGTTAAAATTCACCTTGTTCCTGCCACAGTATCAACTTCAATCATGACTCAGAGCTGCTGTGTGTGTCCAGCGATCATGGTACTGTCCACATTTTTGCCGTTGAAGACCCCAAGAAAAATAAGCAATCCAGGTTAGTGTTTCAGTATTATTATAACACCAGCTTACAGTATAGAGCCATTTTCCAAAGCAAGAGATGTGTTATACAGTAAGGAGAATTTGGCTTTTGATAGCTTGCTCAGGTGAAAGAGTTAACTAAGCTCACCATGTACTGTACTTTATGGTTCTGACATGTTTTATTCTTTCTGTCAGCCTTGCATCTGCCCACTTTCTCCCCAAATACTTCAGTTCAAAGTGGAGTTTCTCACGCTTTCAAGTTCCTGGTGAACCTCACTGTGTTTGTGCATTTGGCAGCGAAAAGAACACCGTTGTAGGTAAGGTACAGTAATCCTTTGAATTTTCAAGGAGTTTTACAAGAAATGCAAGACGTTTTATACAGCTTGTGCGGTCTCAATGCTCGACTGTCAAGCATCAAATGAGCTTTACAGCTTGTAACAACTGACTAAAGGTTGTTTGTGTTAGTCTGTCAAAATATGATGAAACATCTCTCTCTCTCTCTCTCTCTCTCTCTCTCCAAGTACTTTGATTGACTACTACAACATGTACAGTATATACATGTGCTACTGATACAAGATCAAGTGGGAAACTGCAAATTTGGGTGATGAAAATATTCATACCAAATTTCAGTCAATCTTTATGCCACATCTTGGAATTTGTCGTTGACTTATTTCATCTGATGAAGTCAGTTCAACTGCTCACTGTAATTTGCTTTGGGTTGTCGACTTCCGTTCGTTAAAGCTTCAACCCAAGTCCTCTTGTTGATTTCAATGTAGCTAAACATTCTTCGGTACCATCACTCTCCAGTGACCCACTACACCAGCCCAATTGCGGTGTGATCCACGTGTCTTTCACGTGTATTTTACGTGTCTTTCAAGTTTCTTTCATGTGTCTTTCACGTGTTTTGCACGTGCCTGTACAGGGATTAATACGGATTTTCATCCTTTTCTGCAGCGGCTCAACATTTTACCATATTATCATTTCTTTTGTTTTAAGCTATTTGTGCTGACGGAAGCTACTACAAATTCGCCTTCAATCCCAAGGGGGAGTGTTCACGAGATGCGTATGCTCAATTCCTACAAATGACGGACGGGGACTAAGTACAACAAATGTCACGTGATCTTAGTGGATATCTAAACCAACTGCGTCGTGTAAGGCTCACTGAAGCTGGACAAAACGACCGGCGACGCCAAAAGACCGGGACGCCAGATAATTTAGGTGATGGTTGGGAATCCCAGGCGAAGCGATCACAGTCTAAAGTGAAGCACCACAGTATGAACTGAGTTTTTAGGGAAAAGTACAACATGTACTAGCGACTTTTGTACTTTTTTTTGACACATCTGCCATCGTCTAGAGATCATTTATTGTCTCGTGCGAGGCTGGGCATTCGCAGGAAGCTCTAACTGGGCCCAATGTCGGCTTAACAAGATTTGAAGAGATGTATGGAATTTTGACTGGCCGATTGCACTTAACTGTAAAGTTAGATCACTAATGCACCATGGAATGTCAGAATATTAATGCTACTAGTTTACATATACATTTTCATATACATTTTCCTGTTTATATAGAACTGTTTCATAAAGGCATGTCATGAATGAAACACATCAAAGTTCGACATCTTGTAAATTTTGAGTGTTGCAAAGATGTGTATGTGGAAAGTAAATAGGTACTGAACTTGATTAAGAAAACTTTCACCCTCATTTACTGTTGTCTTTTCATGTATTTACATTTCCTTTCCCATAAACGACGGGATCAGTTTCACGACGCATCTCACATGGAAAATGATGCGCTTTGCGGTGTGAATTACGAGCTTGGTGATAATATTCCTTTTTTTTTTCTCTGTTTATTGAGGTATTCTTCGGTTTCAGTCAACACTTCTTAGAAAATAATTAAAATAACACCTTTCTGTACAGTAGGTAGATTTTCAATAGTACTGATATCCGGAAGGAAGTTTTCCGGCGACAGTTTTCTTGAAATTGAACTACTCATCAAACTGACCCTTTCTTTGTCCAAATTGAATTTTCATGCTAAAGAACTGATTGAGATTTTTTTCTGTTTATATAGAACTCTTCCACAAACAAAGGCCTGTTCTCTGTTTTACGGGGTTTTACAGCATTGTTGCGTTAGTGAATGAAATTATGAGTATGAATTGGAGGCACATACCAAAATTGGAAATCTTGCACATAATTTGATTGTTGTAAAGATGTGTATGAGAAAAGACATCTGGACTTTCTGGCCTCGCTTTGCATACTAACAACTTTGCTTTAATTAAAGATACACCGTTAAAATTGCACAAATTGTTTATTTTAAATATGACCTATCTTGTGGTGCCGGATGTTTTCTTTAGATTTAGAAACAGTTTTTCTAACTGCATGTAAATAGTTCCTGTACGTGCCGTCCTTATGAAAATCGGCTGTAACAATATACGCAGGTGTTTTAAAATTTCTATTTATTGGAGTCAACGCCCATTTGACGAGCGGATCAAGCTCTGGCCAGATTGAAGGACACGTTTTCGTTAACTCTTGGTTGTTTTAAAATCGCAGTCGAGTAACCTCACCGTAATGAATGCTTCCGTTAACACCGATGGACCAATTCCTACCACATGGTGCATGGCTTTTGCGCTGGAGGGATTATTAATCGTTCTTGGGAACTTGCTGACTTTAGTCGTTTTCTGGAGACGGAAACAAATCCTGAAGCGAACGACTTACTTCCTTATCAACCTGGCAATGGCCGACTCCATCGTCGGACTTTCCACCCTACTTTTCAGTGGGTCCGTCATACTTTCAAACGAAGTACACTTCAGGGCGCCTTCTCTGAATATGACATTTTCTCGAATCAACTTGATCTCAATTGCTGCATCGGTACTTTCGCTGGCATGCATCGCACTGGAGAGAGTGTTTGCTTTTGTGAGACCACTTGAACATCGAACAACCAAGACACGGTATTATTACTACGCTGTTGGTTTTGTCTGGTGTATGGCTCTACTGATGTGCGCCTTCGCCATGCTAGGCGTGCACGTTTTTGACTTTCCAAAGCTGGGAGTCTACATATCGGTGTTCGTTTATGGAACTTGTTTAGCTGTCATTTCCATTTCCTATGTCGTCATTTGGTGGGCAATCTCTCAGCGGCCTGCACCAGAAGTCCTGCAGAGAAAACAGAACAGGAAAGTCGCCGTTACTCTTTCTGCTATAACGTTCCTGTCTCTCGTAACATTTATTCCGGGCCAAATATGTCTGATGTTAGAAGAGCGCGGCAATTTTCACTATGTAGGCGGCGTTGCTTGGGTGCTTGTGTATGTCAACTCTTTGGTAAATCCGTTCGTCTACGTCTTGAACATGCCAGAATTTCGCCGGGAGGTGGTTATGCTTCTCGGTTGTAAGAAACGTTACCCAGAACGCCCAGACGTAAAGAGTACATCAAGTAATGTGCAAGGATTGACATTGAAATCCACACATGACATAGAGCTGAATTAGCAACCATTTCCATCCGAGTTGTTTGAGAAGAATAGTGTCTTTTTTCTTGATTTATAACGTTTTTTTTTTTTCGTGTTGGAAATCAAGATCAGTCGTGGACATTTTTTACGCATTTCCAGATGTACCGACATACAGTAAGCGTACTTGTATAGTATCTAGTTTAGAAACGAACATGCATGGTTAAGCAACAAGTTGTTCCGGCCTTTTTAAACGCGAAAACAACCAGAAAAAAAGTTAAATTTGTTTAAACAACAGCGCTAAAAATTGACTGAACACTGCAAAAATGCCGAAATTCGGTAACTGCAGAGGAATGCCTGAGAAGCGAGCGCGTGGCTGTATATATAAACAATAAACTACTATAGTATACTAGTTTATTGCCTTTATTATACTTCAAATATTTCCTCTCGCAGCGCAAATAACGGCGCGGAAACTGTGAAACTTTTTAGTGCTTTCTGGAACTGCTTTTTCGACCAATAAATTGATGTCCTCCTCAGTAGTCGTCTTGTAATGATTTTTGTGATTAAATATATATATATATATATATATATATATATATATATATATATATATATATATATATATATATATATATATATATATATATATATATATATATATATATATATATATATATATATATATATATATATATATATATATATATATATATATATATATATATATATATATATATATATATATATATATATATATATATATATATATATATATATATATATATATATATATATATATATATATATATATATATATATATATATTTATATAGGATATTACACGGCGGCGCGAAGATATGAATTTTATTTTCGAGTGGTAAAAACAATATTTTACGAACGAGCGCTTCGCGAGTGAGTAAAATATTGTTTTTACCACGAGAAAATAAAATCCATATCTTCAAGCCGCCGTGTAATTTTCTTTTTATTATATTAGACACGAGTGTTTTACGAGAAATTGCACAAACAACCGTGCAAAAACGAGAATTGATGCCAACGATATCCTCACTAGTGAGGATATGGAAAATACGCCACTCGGGTCCCGGATGTAATGGATTTTACGCACGGTATATTTTCCAGTAAAACACTCGTGTCTATATAATAAATATATTTATTTAGATGCACGAAGATTTTGCTGTGCAAAGATGTGTTTCTTTACAAAAGTAAGAAGAGTTCAAACTGAACTACTCTGGATCATGTAGAGAAGGGCACGATACTACTTTCAGCGCTGTGGAGAATTTCATTAATCTTTGTTCAACTCGTGAAAAATTTATAAACTTTAAATTGGAACATTGTTGACATTTCACTAAAAGTTCATCGTATATTTTAAGGAAAATGTTCAATATTCTTAATCATCATTCTGCTATAAGCTATTTATTGTGGGATCATAGGTTTTTTTGGCATCAGTAGACTGTTGGGGGAGTTTGTCTTGAAAAGAGCAAAAAAGGAATTGTATTGACAGGTTATGCGATAAATCCCCCTGTCCCAAAGATCTATGTCAGTGAAAACTAAAGTAATCTGAAAATAAAATTTAAATTTTTTGTGTTTTATTCTATTAAACAACACGTTTTTCTAGTGGCCGTTTCTTAGCCGTGAAGAGGCAAAGGATCCTAGTGAGGAGTTAAGAAATATACCTGCAGTGACGTATTCACTGAGGGAGGGGTAGGTGGAAGTGTCATGACAACGAAATGCTATGTTTGAAGGGAAAGCGTGTTTTAAGTGTATAACATCAGCACTATCTCGAGTGATGGTTTAAAATATTGGGACATTTTTATTTTCATTTTATGTTAAATTTACTTCCTTCCCTTACCAATGTAGTTCTTTCATTTTCTTTTGTTCTTTTATATGATATATATTTTCAATTATTGATAACTTACTTGTTATCGGGTGCCTTAGATCTTTGTTACTAGTTTATTCCCTTATTCATTTCCACTAGTTTAATTCGTGTGATAGCAGCAGGGTTCTTAAACTGTAGTTTTTCTCATTCTATTACCGACCAGTTCGTAAAAGCACAATTTCCGTTCTCTAGTAATTAGTTTTTTGTTTATCTTTTCATATGAGAACAGGAAAGTAATTTCCTCTGAAGAATGGTAGGAATTAACACCGGGAATACACGACTTATTTTTTCGTAGATATACAAATGCTTCTTCAAGATCTTTAGCCAAATTTCCCAGAAGAAATAGAAACGTTATCTTTAATAGATAGGACGAGTACTGCCATCAGAAAATCGTGGCATGGAGCCAAGTCACTTTATGCCCCTGTGTTTGTCCTGGTTTCCTTTTATTGCAAAACACTTTGCGGAATAATTTACACGCAGGTGTTTTAACATTGACATCATATATTAATAGTAACGCCCTTTTGGTTTAGAGGATGAAAGTCCCGTCGGTTTGAACTGAAACCGTTAACTGTTGCTTGTTGAACTGAAACGCCAGCTGCTTTATACTCACAATGACCGATTCGAAGAACATCAATATAAGCTCGTTCTTAATTCCCACGAAATTGTGTGTGGTTTATGGACTGGAGGCTGTATTCATCCTTCTTGGGAACTCGCTGACAATGCTCGTTTTCTGGAGGCGAAAGCACATCCTCAAGCGAACCACCTACTTCGTTATCAACTTGGCAGTGGCCGATTCCATCGTTGGTCTTTCCACCATCGCTAACGCTGCGGTCAACGCCGTTTCAAATGAAACCTACTTTGAGGTAATGCGCACTGTGCGCGTGCTTCTTTGTCAAGTGAATTTCATTTGTGTTGCTGCATCGATACTTTCACTGGCGTGCATTGCACTGGAGAGAGTGTTTGCTTTTGTGAGACCAATCGAACATCGAACAACCAAGACACGGTATTACCGCTATGTTGTTGGTTTTGTCTGGTTTACGGCTGTGCTGTTTTGCGCTTTCTCCACAATGGGTGTGGTCGTTTTTGACTTTCCAATGCTGGGGGTCTACATATCGGTGTTCGTTTATGGAACTTGTTTATTTGTCATTTCCATTTCTTATGTCGTCATTTGGTGGACAATCTCTAAACGGCCTGCACTAGAAGTCCTGCAGAGAAAACAGAACAGGAAAATCGCCGCTACTCTTTCTGCTATAACGTTCGTGTCTCTCGTAACATTTATTCCGGGCCAGGTATGTCTTATGATCTTTGCAGTTTTCGACTCCATCTCTTATGGGGCAGCCCTCTTTGCTTGGGTGCTTGTGTATGGCAACTCTTTGGTAAATCCGTTTGTTTACGTTTTGAACATGCCAGCATTTCGCCGCGGGGTAATTCTGCTTCTCGGTTGTAAGACACGTTTCCAAGAACGCCCAGACGTAAAGAGTACATCAAAGAATGTGCAAGGAGTGACTTTGGCGAAATTCAGTAACAAATCTTCAAACATGTGATGGAGCTGGAGTTACACGTTGTAAAAACCGTTTCATTGCCTGAGCGCTGAACGGCTATACTAATACACACTCGTTAATAATCTAAGGTTGAAACCAGGATAGTCTGCACTATCGAAGGCTTGTATAAACTTGTAACAAACATGTAATTATTTAGATCGTCTGCACAACTATACAACAAAGTTATACGCCATTAAACTAACTGGAACTGAAACAAACGTGTTTCAGGGGAAATGGCACAAGCTCAAAGATCCTCTATGAACAATGATTTTCCAATAATCGAGAACTGACAACCAAGACGAAAAGGCGAAGCATGATGAAGGGTCTATTCATAGGCACACGGACTGTGTAAATTGGTGATTATATAGATTAAATTGAAATATCAATCGTAAACGTGGGTGTACCAGGCTTTTCTGTTTGTTTTAGTTCATACATGATCGTTGGCAATCCCGTTAAATTTAAATTTAATTTAAGTTTTAAATATATTAAATTACTTTTTTGTAAATGAAATAAAGTTTTCTTGCGGCACCAGCTTGATCTTCCTTATGACCGTTTTCTTTTCATGAGTTCTGCGTTCCTTATTTTTCCGCAAACACACCAGGCCGACAACCTGTGTTCTTCGTCAGAAGTCCCATTTTGTTTTCAGCGAGTGTATTTTTATGAAACAGTTACATACGAAGAGTTTTTAAAAGTCCTTTAAAAAGCATGGTTTTATGAAAGATTGTTGGGAACTGAGGTCCAGTTCAAACGTTGAACTTTTCATGTGCCAACTCAATCCAAGCAAAGTCCATTGTTTCCGCTTATTTCCCCACTAATATCATGCATACAATAATTTCTGCATTCTGATTGACTGAGCGCACGTCAATTTATCCCAAACAGTGTAAAAATGTGTAATTAACAGTGCAGAAATGTGAAATTAACAGTGCAGAAACTTGAAATTGAAAATTGCCGATAACTGGCGCGCGTATTTGCGGCAAAGCCAAACAACAGAAAGTTTCCGATTCTGTTTCGAGAAAACAAAGTTCTTGAGACACTTGTGAATTGTAGCGAAATTGAAAAAAGATTGCTCGACGAAAATTATTGTATGCATGTTATTAACAAGTAATCACATGATTTCGAGTGCAATTTTAAATAAATAAGCACTCGTAAAGTTTTCAAAGACCACAAATTGCACTCGCGCGGCGCTCGTGCAATTTTGTGGTCTTTGAAAATTTACTCGTGCTCATTTATTCCAAATTGCACTCGAAATCATGCGATTACCTATACAAATCATAATTTCATAATAGAAATATGCATGTCCACTATCCACAGTGATTTTCAGCCCAAACTGATGACTATTTACAGAGAAACCCTTGTTTACAAGATTGGCAGAAATGTTCATTAAAATATGCTATTTTTTAGAAGAAAGCATGGGCTCTAGGCTTTGCATTTTTTCGGAAAATGCTCATTTTGGCCTAATTTCAGAATCGCACGAAACTTTCAGGGAACCTACCTGGGACTATAACGAACCTGTCCTTGTGCAATTTTTCGATATTTTAGACAGCCGGGCGCGAGAAATAAGAGGATATCATCGACCAACACTTTACGCTTTTTAAACAAAGAAGGTTCAAACTATGCGTTGTTTTCTTGCTATATCTTCACAAATCATGATTTCATAATAAAATCCATAATTCAGTGCACAGAACTTTGCATGTCAACTATCCACAGTGATTTTCAAACTGATAATTATTTGTAGAGAAATCCTTGTTACAAGGTGGCAGAGTTTTTCGTTAAATTCCGCCATTTTTGGGGAAGAAAGCTATAGCCTTATCCCAGATTAACGCTAGTCGGCTTTCGAAAACCCGGTTCCTGTATATAAACGGCTTGGATCTTTTACCGCTCTGTTGTCCTTTCGAAGTGAATTGTGGGCACTGTCATTTTATGCTGCTATAAAATGTAGAATTATTAACACATTCGTATTTTTACCCGGGTTCTAAACCCATATACTACCTAGCTGCTTTGTGAGTAAATCATTGTTTAGTATTTCATCTCTTTTACGTCACTTTTATGGTAAGGGAACTATGTGAGAACAAAATTCAGCCATGCAAGGGCTAAGTCCTAATATGTCAGAAGTTAATCATTCATTACAGTCGACACAAGACCGCCTGTCGGACATATCGCCTAAAGCGACTGCTCTGAAGCCCATACACAAACGGGTTGACGCTGGAGTTGAGACAGCTGAGAAGCACTGTGGCACGGTAGAACACCGATCCATACTCGTGATCAGGAATTGTAAAAGCTAAGATGTACGAGAAAAGAATTGGCAGCCAGCAAACAGCATAGATCACTGTTACTGTTATAGCAACTTTGGTTGCTCTTTGTCGCGCCAGCAGGATCCCTCTGCGATGAGTAACCAAGCTCTTGGAGTCTTTTATCCACAAATGGTTTACCACTGTTGTGTACAGGATGATCATCAACGTAATGGGCACGACACCCGCTGCCATGAACCACACTATGCCATACACCACTGGCAATAGTGGTTGCTCGGGCCATTCTTCCACGCAGAAGTCGATGTCTTTGTCGTACTTCATGATAAAGAATAGGGGTACGTTCAAAATGAGTGCAAACAGCCAGGACGTTACGATGAACGCTTTCCAACCGTTTCCCTTAGGCCTTCCCCAGACTTTGTACGGGTGCAGGACGACGTGGCGGCGTTCAAACGCGATCACAACGAGACAGAATATGGAAGCGGCACCACCGATCCAAATGAAGTTACCGCCCGTCACAAATCTGCACATCTGATCGCCGAGATCCCCGTCCGGGTGGGTGAAGGTACCATGGAAGACATATCGAGGTAACACA
The DNA here is from genome assembly GCA_964036295.1 of Plumapathes pennacea. NCBI lineage: Eukaryota > Metazoa > Cnidaria > Anthozoa > Antipatharia > Myriopathidae > Plumapathes > Plumapathes pennacea. The sequence continues at coordinate 7,291,934 of OZ038465.1, read as the reverse complement.
AACACCGCTAATAACATGTCTGCTACGGCCAGATTTACAAGGAGTTTGTCTAAAGAGGAGCGATGAAGCCTGAAACGCTTATGTAAGATGATAAAACAGACCAACGAGTTGCCGAGAATATCTGCGAATACCAGTAAAGCAAAGGCCACGCTGAGAGCAATTTCTGAGAGCAGTACCATAATTCTTCAGTTGTCCTTCCTTTTCCTGCGCCGTCGATTAAAGTAAAATGGGGTTTCTTTGCCCTATGCAGCTGCTTCATACAATGTGGCTACTTAAGGTTCTGTCAAGAAAAGCAAACAGAAATCACCCGATTATGCAACTAATGGAGTAGTGGGATTTAATTAAATAAACACGCATGAAATTTATTTTTTTCAGATACCAGTAAATGAACGCAAAGGGGAAATTTGAACAACTTGTCTTTAAGTGCTTTGTCAGAATTGAACATGACTAATTATCAACTGCACTCGACAACGACGCGAAATACAGCTATTAAAATGTTCTCGTTGAGAGCTTTCATTTGAGAGGTCACACCTTAAGGTTTTCTTTAATAGTTCAGGATTTGGACTCTCTTGGTTGGGATATCAAATCGATTTTTGGAAGCCATATGATTAGAATGAGCAAAATCGTACTGTCATTTGAATCGGTGCTTACAAAATAGTGACTTCAATACTCGAAGAGAGAACTTTGGTAAATGATATGTGAAACTTTGACGTTTTAAAATTTGAATAATTGAATAATGATACTGGCAGGTATTGAATTGAGTAAAGACAATGGATTGCACTACAAATTTTAATTCTTTTGACTACTACAAAACTGCATTCATTTAGTTTCCTATAGAGTCAAAATCGGCGGAGATAAACGAAAAGCTTAAGTCGGAAAGTGACCTCATTTTAATTCCATGCAGAGATTTTCGTCAAAAAAAAAAAAACAAAAAAAAACAAGCAAACGTGCAAATGTTGAAAACGAAAGCTTTTAAATTAAACTTTACGTTTTTAAAATCATTTGGCACACTCACATAGTCCTTTATTTTCACGATGATAGGAGGAACGCGGAATAAATGTCAGTTATAAAAATTTAAGTGTTAAATTTTGCTTGTCTTCAGTTAACACTGAAATTCGAGGAGTATTGCTCTACGTATACGAAATAAACATTGATGCGAGCTATAAATGCGTAGATCCTGAAGTCCAAAATGATTGAAAAGTTGGGATTGTTTGCAGAGTGTGTGCTCAATAAAAGACGTTGATCCGGTTTGGTGTTTATGTGTATAAACACATTAGTCTGGTATAACGTCAGAATATTTTCAATTTGTCATTGCTGCAGGAAAATCGTGAACTTTTAAAGTCTCTGCTTTAAAAATATTTCATTTTTTTTCGTACTGCACCGGGATATCCCGTAGAGTCCAACCATGAGAATTTTTTACGAGCTAAGTCAATGTACTAACTTTGACGTCCTCCATAAGATAGCACAGATTTTACTCAAAATTTAGCTCTTTTGAATTGCCGATTGTTTGATTTATTGATTACGGTCGATCCCATTTTCCAAAGAAAACGCGGACTTTCATCTCTTAGTAGTGCCGATAATATTTTACCTTGAGTTGATTTGATTGGGAGTGCCGCGTAGAATTTGGCCAAGGTTCTAACGTTGGCCATTCCAGACCGAAAATTTAGCCAAGACATAACTTACTTTGTGTGTTCCTCCTGCTGTTATTTAGTTTAACTCTAATTGGATCTTTCTAAAAGTCGCGTTATGACGTCACACGCCTTTGTGTAAGTTTATGGAGGAAGAGTGGAAATGGCAATATAAACGAACAGGCCACCACTTTCATAATCATGCACAGTAACAAATAGTCCGTTTATACTGCTCCTATAAACGAGTGTCTGTCAAGTAAATCTCTATGTGGAACTTGCTTTTGCTTCTGCACATAGAGCGCTTTTTGGATGTCTGTAGAAAACCAAAACCAAAACAATCACGGAGCCAATCAATGAGGCGAGCAAAAACACATCAGACCAATTAGAAGTACGAACAAAACTAAAACCAAGTAATTACGAGAACACGCCATCGCCACTTGCTTTCTTGCGTGAGAATATCGCAACCAGGTTTTGCTTTTGAAAAACACAAATGTGAGATCTGGCTTCAAAGAAAAACTAAAGAATGGATTCAAAGTTCTAGTCATAGTTTTCAGTCAGTAGTAACACGATATATTTATGAGTAGTAGTTTTGCCCCAAACCGCATTTACGAAAAAAAAAATCCTGATAGCTTGGAAACCTGGGCCCAGTTGCATAAAATATTAACGCTCGGAACTAGGCGTTTATAACAATGGAAATTAATATATTTCTATTGTTATTTACGCCAGGTTCCGGGCGTTAATCTTTTATGCAACTGGACCCTGGCCTGGCTAAAAGCTGTGACTCCACGCAGACGCGCGAAAGGTCAGAGGGAGCTTGGGTTTGATTTGAACTTTTCTATCGCGTTGCCCGCCACACCGATTGTCCGTGGAATATATTTAAGGGGCCCTCTCACCACAGTCCTTTGCGTGCCGAAACCGTAGGGGCCCGAAACTGAGTTGAAAGACGAATAGCAATCCACTTCCATCCAACTCGTTTGAGCAGAAGATTAGTTTCTTTTGACCTAAAAAGTGCTTCTTGCCTATTTTTCTTATTAGTAGATATATTAGGTTTTTCCCGGTATGTCCGACGTCTTTGCCGCACTAAATTTCTCTGTTATTTGCTATGAAATAAATAAGACTATCTTCTGGAAAGCTAGTACTTTGGAAAACTAGTTTTTGACTGCACCGGCGTGGAGATGACGTAAGACAAATCGACTAAGGGAAGATGTGTGAAAACTGGTCGTGTTAAGAAGTTTGATCCGAGACTTCGAGCTTTGGCTCCCCGGGGGGAGGGGGGTACTCCCTATGATTGGCTATACGGGGAGGCTCCGCCCGAAAGGGGTGTATTTTTACGATTGAGGTATAAAAAAGGGTATAGGAAAATGACGTTTTTTAGGTATTTTAAAGGGTCAATAAAAAGGGTGGAGTGAGGAAATAATTTTGGTGTTTTAAAGGGGTACGAAAAACGCCAGGAAAAACCGGGGAAAAAAAACGGCGGAAGACCGGAAACTCCGCCTTGTTAAAAGAGGGAAGCACCCCGCCGTGGAATCGTCTGCCGGACACATCAAAGGTATAAAAAAAGGGGTGCATTTGTACTGGAGGTATATAAAAGGGTCCCGATTTTGCCCCCAGGATGGTACTTTAAAGGGTAAGGGGTTGACAGTCCGGGCGGAGCCTCCCCGTACAAAAGTCCTTTGAGTACCCCCCCCCCCCCCCCCCCGGGGTTGGCTCTTTGTCGGAGCAAGCAACATTTGCATCTGTCATCTGTCAGAGTGTGAAAGCTGCTTCAAAAATGAGGTATGTGCATTCTTACCAACATAATTAGTGTTACTGTGGTAGAATCAATCAAGTCTGTTCAATCAAATGCTAGTACCATGACTTCTTTTCTGCGACAGAACAGACTAATTAATGTCGTATAATAGATGACCTAAAAGCAGCAAAAATATCTCCCAGCTAGTCATGTTTCATGACCTTGTCATTTAGGCGATTATACCATCACTTCCTTGTTTGTTTCCTCTTTCGTTTTTGTAGTTAGAAATTATTTTATGTTAATTAGGCATTTAAGTGATCTACAAACGCACAAATTGTCATTAAGTCCACTGATTAGAGCGACAATGAAACCATATTGTGAAAGGCCCATTTTGGCGATAGAACGACTGTCTTATCCTCGATTAAGAATGATGATAATTTATAGTTGCGGACACTTAATTCTATTTTCAAACGAACAATAATTCATAATAAAGAGTGAAAACAACTTTTCGTTAAAAATCGGCAGTCAATGTTTCGAGTGATTTCGTTTCATCTGTTCGTTGCCCTTAAAAATTTATTAGAAAGTGCATCACCTTTCAATCACCCTGCAGATATATATTAAATATGTGAATACATTCAAAATGTACACATGAGTTTTCCATAAAAAAGTTTGTACTTTGTGGACTTTGCGAGAAATAGCTACGATACCTTGTGAAGTAGTCAAATCGTGTACTGACTTGCTATGGTCATATCAAGAGAAATGTTTTCTTTGTCAGTGTCGACTATTGCGTTACACAACTCTCAGTCTGCAAATTCTGTTCAGTCTGTTAAGTGCATCGACTGAATGCATCGACTGATAAATGCAGATGGTCATCCGCTCTATTCATTAGTTATTAAGTATTTATTAGTGCGAGGGATAATGACCTTTTATTCACTCGATAGATAATGTAACGAACACTCATCATTGTGTTGCGTTTAGTTATTACAGTACAGTACATGTTTGGATCTATTGACTCACAACTCAGATATCTTTGGAACATACGTTTAGCACAATGCTTGACTATTACTGTGATAGCCTTTCCTTTTTGTATAGCCTTCGTGCATACGTGTACTTTAGACTTGCGAGAAAGATTGCTGTCGCTCGCAGCATTCAGACCGTTTGTGATTAAATTAAGTGTTCTGTTAGTGACCTGTGAGTTTATTCTACTCCGTGCCCTCGGCAAGCGTTATATTAATCATAAAGGCGACTCGATGACATGTTATCTCATGGCAAAATATTTGGCTGTCATATGAAGCTGTTTTATGCGCCCACAATACAACGGGTCAGTTTACGCATGCGTATAATGTTGATAATTAAAACCATATGGCGTCTTTTGGTTTGGATTACACATCTTTTGTTCAGTATAAAAGGTGATAATCTCTGGATAATTTACTGAGCTTTGTGGATATATATTTCAACGGCTTCCAAACGGTCGTGATGCAAAATTTCATATCCGTGATAAATCCGCGATTTGTAAATCGAGTCGTCTTTCAATCCAATAAATGCACAATTGAAACTGCACTACTTTGTAGAGGTCAGGGCAGGTCGTCGTGAAGATAAATATGTCAGATGTTGAAATGCCGGAAGCATGTGACAGGGAGGTTGTAAATTCGCAGAGAAAGCGAACGGCTGTCACCTCTAAAATTTCGACACAGGATTTTGTACATAGGATTCACTCGATCGCAAGTCCAGAATTGCAGTGAAAAAATAGAGCCTGTATTAATGCTTACTTGAATCGCCTGTGTCTCTGACGTCTCTGGTGGGATTTTGAGAAGCCGTAACTAAAAAATAGCACGCCAAGGGGAGCCTTCGATTTCCGACTGTCTCAGCTCGAAGCCCAATAAACACGTCCGGTGTAGTGGGAAAAAATGCCCCCCAATATTTTGCCTCCCCGGGCATTTCATCCCAGGCGAATTTCCGCCCAGGCAAAAATGCTCTAGCTAAAGTTTCCCCCTGGGCTAAAATGCCCGGCGTTCAGAAAGGTCGTTTCAATAGTTGCTAATAACTCTAGCCAAACAAGGATACTTAAATACAAACAAAGGCATATTCAAAAAGGTTAGCACAATACCAGGACTCTTCTAAGGCGTCATAAAAGAGAATTATTCAGTTGCGCCAAAATGTGACACCGATTCCGGACTTTCTTATCTTACTCCACAGGGAGCGTGCACCTTCCGTGACGTGCGTCACGCTGGTTGACCACGGCGTCTGTTTTTAAACAGACGCCCTCCTCAAACGGAAGGGGAGGGCCAATGGAGAGAAAAGAAAACACGCAAAAAAAAAAAAAAAAAAAAAATATTGAACTCATTCTTTCCCTTCCATTTCGAGAACTTTGAAATTCAGGTTTGCGGTTTGCTTTGAAACTTTTCTAAAATAAATTGTGGGCTGTCTGCGATTTCTCTGTCATTGATTGTCTTGGCATTTCCGAGGGCAAAGCCTTTGTCATCTTCGACAGCAAATTTCAAATTGCTGTTTTGATGGTCTTTCGGACAAGCTATTATTTAAAAAGTTCGTTCTTTTATTTTGTCTAATCATATTGTAACCAACACTGATCACCGTGTTGCATTTAGTTAGTGATTACAATACAGTACTTGTCTGAATCTATTGAGTCACAACTCAGATATCTTTGGAATATCCGTTTAGTACAATACTTGATTATTATTGTGAACTAGCCTTTCTTTATTGTTTCGCTTATTTGTATAGCCTTTGTTCTACTGTATGACTGTACGTGTACTTTAGACTTGTGAAGGGGATTTCTGAGGTTCCTTGTAGCGTTCAGACCGTTTGTAATTAAAGTGTTATGTTAGTGACCTGTGAGTTCGTTCTGCTCCGTGCCCTCGGCAAGCGTTACAAATGTGCGCCGTTTTGGACAATCTGGCTTTCGCCTATGATAAGTCAATTGTATCCGACATGATATGTCAAGTTACAATTGCTAATCAAAGTACGATAATCATATTAAGGGTCGCAACTTGTGCTTTTCCCACTTAACTGGAAATGTATTTCAACAAAGACCAAATAAATATTTGCCGTTGTATTTAGAAACAAACGACTTCAATGACATTCTGTACAGGGTAAAGTTTGAACGTGAAATATTAACGTTTGGAGTACCTGTTTCTCGTCCACCACTGAATAATTAGTGTATCCGGCTGTCAAGTTACTAAACCCAATTGAAAAGGTAAAAGTGTACTATTAGAAGCACAACGTGGGTAAGCTATTATTCGATACAGTATTAGTTGAAAAGTTCCCAGATCGCTGAACTGAAATGTCTTCCGAGAGAGACCTCTCCGTCCGCCCACCTCACCCCTCCGAAACAGTTCATCAAAGAGACCGCAGGTCACGCAGCACTTGACAGTATGAATTGATTACATCCAGATGTCTGGCTAGAGTTCACTGCTCTGAATTTGATCGTTTTAGTATCGTATGTTTACGCACGGACGAGCTGCGCACGGATTTGTTGATCAGAATTACCTGTGACTCGAAATCGATGATTTTGCGAAAGGGGGGCATTTTTGCCCAGAGAGGGCCTTTTTGCCTGGACAAAAACGCCCGGGGAGGCATTTTTACCTGGGCAAAAAAGCCCGGGGAGGCATTTTTGCCAGGGGGGCAAAAAAGACTCTTACACCGGAATGGTCAGAACTCCATAAGATTCTACCAAACACATCCGTCGATAAATTCTCTGTCGATATTTTGTCCACTATATTTAAAAACTCCGACAATAAACTGCCAAGAAATTATTATATAATACGCATCTTGATGTTGATCAAAAACTATAACCCGCGTAGTTCTTCATCTAATGGACGTTTTCTCGTTGCTGTAGAAGGATTGCTAGTCACCAAATCCAGTTTCTTTGGTTTCCAGTTTCTTGGTTTTCCGCCTTCTCCGAACGTGTTTGGTCGGGATATTCATGAACAAACGAAGCGAAAATCAAAAGCAAAACCACCACAAGCGCAATATGGTTCAAAGCATGATTCGAGACCAGCATCTTCAACTGTTTTTTAAAAGTGACAGACTGAAAATTTCGAGTTTGACGACGAAAAACCCACCAAAATACGCATAAATGCCTGAACTATTCGAATCCGCGCGGGGATTTGATCTAGCATGCATGGCGCAAAAGATATGCCGCCGTAAAGCGGGGACAGTGGGCTCAGAAGCGGCCGAATAAGAGGATTAGTTAAGGAACGGAGTGACAATTTTAACTCTAAGTGACATGGGTTTTTTTCGGATTACAACCTCCAAAAGCACATCAAAATGAAGATAAAGCCTTCAAGTTTCAGGAACCGTGCGAGTATTTTGACATAACGGCAGAACTTTAAAGAAATAGACCAGTCATTTTTCTTATATTTGCGGGAGCGGAAATGGCGACGCGACAGGGGGCGCGGTCATTCGATACAGAGTATTTCTTCACAAATTTTTTGCCATGAAAACAGTATTAGTTTCTAACTTTTACTTTAATTCCGACAAAACGATTTCAGCCGAGAAGAAGGCACCGCATGGAAAGGACAACTATTGCTGGGTCGCTCGTAGCGTTCAGACCGTTTGTGATTAAAGTGTTCTGTTAGTGGCCTGTGAGTTTATTCTAGGAAAAGACAACGCACATCATGATTGTATAAATTTTGTACTTTGCAAATTTTTCAAGAAATAGCTACGATACCTTGTGAAGTAATCAAAGTGTGTCCCGACTTGCTGGTTATAATAACAAGAGAAGTGCTTTCTTCGGCAATGTCGACTACAGCTTTATAATACAGCTCTCAGTCTGCGAATTCTGTTCAGCCTCTTGAGTTGTAAAACTTCAACTGTATTATCCTACATGTTTCGTCTGTCTATCGCAGACTTTATGAAGGAGTTTTACATTGGTTACAACTGATGCCTGTTATATACTCACTGTCTGTACGTCACAGCTTTTTACCGGATGGGTGTATGGGAAACAGAAACTACGTAAACAGTTTAAAAAAAGAACTGGGCCCGGTCTTTCAAGCACGATTAGCCTAATCTTGGATTAATCGTGGATGTCTACAACAACTTCCTTCATAACATTTTAAGTTTATTGGTTGAAAGGTTGAGAGAAAGAATTTGCTTAATCGGCTTTCGAACAACCGGGCCCTGTTTTGTTGATGAGCTCATCAAGCCAAAAATATACATGACTACAGCTGGAGAATACGCTTTTACACAAATCTAATTGTCTTCTTATCACAGAGGTACCAAAACCCGTAATTTTGACCCCTAAGAGGTACGACGAGCATCCCCGTCCTTTTTTATAAAGGAGTCCTGCCGCCTCTTTTCGCCTGAACAAGCTGCAAGTCATTGCGTGCATGCCGTGACGTGAATGGGTGATCTTCCGCATTTTTGTGAAAACAAGCATGTTGTTGATCAAAGCAACACGCAAGCCGATCCATGTTTTCCCTTATGCTCAAAACCCAGGCGGACGCAAATTGCTCGCAAACTCATGTTGAACAGCATCGGGGGGAATTTGTTTCGCAACGGTCATTGTATACCAGGAATGAAAATACACCAAATGGGTTTGCAGTCACGGTGATGGACACTTATTTCTAATCAGAGGCCACCATTAATGCAGCCTTCGCTTCAATACTTATGTGTTTTCTTTTATTAACTGAATACGTTTCTTCTACCAGGCTTTCGAGTATTCGTGCTCCGTAAAAAATGTAAAATTGAAAGCGAGGAATGTAACACAAAACATGTTAACAATATTATTGCGGTTTTGTTCACAGTGTGTTCAGTCCATCGCCGTGAATGCAAACCCATTTGGTGTATTTTTCATTTCTGGTATACAATGACCGTTGCGAAACAAATGCTACATGACCGAATGAAAGAAACATTTCAACAGGCAATGTACGATAAGCAGAAACATTTTATGAGGCAATAGATGTCATGCACAGTGTAAAGCATAAATCGCCATTGTTTTACGGCTAAAGCTCATCGTAGCTTTGGTTTCCGTTTTCGGCCTGTTACCTTCCCAGAAGTATTTAGTATCGCCACAGAAAGTGTGGGCGGGACTAAATAATTAGCGGCGACAGAGATTTTGCATCCCCCAGCGGTATCCACGAACATTTGTTTACGGCGGCTATTCTCAAAGCTTCCGCGGTGAACGTCTTATAAACGCAAGCCAAAATCGTTCCCTAAAATCCAGTTTATCCGTGCATGTTCCACAGAGCCAAACGGTGTTGAGTTTGGATGGGATGCAGTTAACTTTTACATCATCGTATATCACGTGATAATATGAACCAATCACCGTGTGCTGATTTTCGACCCACAAAAAAACGGAAAAAAAGAAAGAATTTCCTTTTTTAAGCTCGCGGGGGCGTAATACTCCTTTCAAAAGAACAATATTTCACAAGAGGGAAAAAACCTTTACTTTAAAAATCAGTCAAGTTTACAATCGCACTTTACCTTGGTGTTTAAAATGAGTCTGTTTCTTCTGTTGTTGACCATCAAATATTTATTAGTGGGTGGGATAATTACCTTTTAAATTATCACATTTGTTATACAAAGTGTGCTTGTTTAAAGACCTTCACGAAAAGCATCTGTAGACAATGAGGCCTTCCTTCGTAATTATCATCATTGAGTCAAGTATTTATTAGTGCGTGGAATAATTTCCTACTAGAAATACGATAATCGCAGATACCCCCTCACTCTGCCATTGATGGGACTTTTACTTTGGTAACTCCCAACAAGAGTAGCCTTTGTTTTACCGAAATGTTGACTCAATCTTTTCTTCGAACTCAAGTGCTACACGCAAAGGAAGGAGAAAAAGAATGGTGTGTGTTTTACTTTTGCGTTGAAAACAGAATCGATTGCGTGACGAAGTACGTATTTCCCACGGTCGGCACGTCAAATTAATTCATACAGTCTGCCAAGCACGTTCTCAAAATTTAATACTCAAAGTTTGAAGTTGGTCGGCCGTCGTAGTACGGGAAAAAAGGAACACTGATTTTCCAATTTTGAATTCATAGGCAGTACAATTAAATAGGCTTCCTGTGCGATTTTTTTTTTACTCTGGATTGCATGCACCAGACTCAGGCATGCATATTTAATAGGCTCGAATTGTTTTGTATGTGAACCCACTCAAAACAGCAAGATTTCTCCCAGAATCAAAGCAAAACTTGAACAATTTACTTCAAATTATACACGGGCTTCAGACCCAGTAATACTTCTAAGGGCTTGTGAACGATTCTCGCTGCAATCACCGCGTGTCAGATTACAGAAAAATAAGACATCTGACTAAATCATTCAAGACTCCAAGTTCCGATTGCTCTGAGCGAATACGGTAGCCGAAACTGGCGACAGAAGCGTAGTAAAACAATACTTCGAGGGAAAATGATCAGCATACAGATTTTAATACATTCTTGAAGTGATCGAGTTACAAGCTATACGGGATAGAATATATTTGTCACGGTGATTGTTCGATTTCCACTGACTAACCTTTGTTGCTTGTCCTTTCTAAATAAGTATCTGAGTTTAACACAAAACGGCGTCTGAAGCTCCCGATTTGTTTTCAAGCGCTGTTCCCTTTGCGGAGTTGTCTGTGTTACCCGCTTCTGTTCATGTCGCTTTTGGTCGGCATTCATGCGCTGTTGTCTTTGCGGAGTCTTTTCTTCAGCCCGCTTTTTCTCCTGAAGGTCCCGATTCGCTTTCAAGCGCTGTTCTTTTTGCGGAGTTGCCTGTGTTGCCCGCTTCTGTTCTTGTCGCTTTTGGTCGGCATTCATGCGCTGTTGTCTTTGCGGAATCTTCTCTTCGGCCCGCTTTTTCTCCTGAAGTTTCCGATTTGCTTTCAAGCGCTGTTCTCTTTGCGGAGTTGTCTGCGTTACCCGCTTCTGTTCATGTCGCTTTCGATCGGCATTCATGCGCTGTTTTCTTTGCGGAGTGGTTGCTTCGGCACGCTTCTGTTTATGATACTGTCGATCATAACAGGATTGTCGCCTTTTCTCGAGACGAATTTGGCGTTGTTCGCTCGTTTCACGATTTCGCCTTGCTCGTGCCTGTTCCCTTCTCATTTGAAGACGAGCTTCGCGAGACTGTTGTGTTTCAAGTTTTTCAGTTTTTAAGTTTTCCATTTTCGTGAACGCAGCTTCGATATATTGTTGCTTCGTTCAAATCTAAATGCTTCGTTCAAATCTAATTTCTCTTATTTCGGAGTAAAACAACATTGCTGAGTAAAACTACAGGCCAGGGCACACGTGATCGATCCGGCCTTTCTTATTGGTTAGCAGGGTAACCGCGCCTAAAGTCGTACGACAGACTGACTGACAAACTGACAGACAACGTTAAATTTCGAGATGGCGACAGGCTTGGAGTCCCCAAGTAGGCGGTATAATATTACTGCATTAGTGTCGTGAGTATTTCCCTCACTTCGTTCGGGGATTAATCATCCGACAGATAATCTGTTTTCACTTCAAAAGGAAGGACTGTTGTACTCGTGTGGGTCCTTGTGAAACTGAGACTGTACGAAGAATTTTAGCGCGTCCTGTTTTGTGTATTCTTTCAAACTTTGTATAGAAATTGCTCTTCTTAACTGATAAATTTCGTTTCATTTTACATCATTGGTCTTTGTGAACTGAGTGTTAATTGAGCCATTTTTAGAGAAAGAGGGTTAGTTAATTTCTTTTGGTTTAAAGAGCAATCACTTTATGAAATATTGCGTGGAGCATGTTTTTATTGTGAAATAAGAGCTCTTGTCCTTGCATCACTCATAAAAACCAGGTTGAAGTTTTCTGTATTTTAAATTCATTTGTTTGTCATATTTTTGTGTGGTAGAAATGAACCATGCAATGATGAATTGCAACAAAGTAATTCATACTCATAGCTGTAGGGGTATATGATGTTTGACAACTGTTTGTGCAAAAGACTGCTTATGCTAGCAAACACTAGAAATTCACGAGCTTAAACAGTCTAGGCAGTTTATTGAACTTGTTTTTTCGCTTAATCTACAAAGCACATTTTGAGGCCGACGTGAATTTTTTATAGGCTGTGAAATTTCTATTAATTTTCTTTGTATGTGCTGACTTGTTATCTTCCTTACTACCATTTTAATGTTAACACATCCTCAATCTTTTTACTTGCTAATTAGTTTTCTCAGTCGAATAATGGAAAGAGTCGATTCACAAATGTTCGATCATTTACTAACGAATGTATTTGTGGTTTGTTCGTATGATGATTGTAGACTGAACGAGGACTGAATTCAACTCTTGTGCTAACATCTAACAATGAATTTGTGAAGAGTTTTCAAAAATTGAATGTACGTCGACAGCTGTAGTGCAGCATATAATTTTTGTATTCACCTCCGTTTTTTGTGCAGTCTTGAATTTGTACATGACGTCATAAAAGTTCGCAAAGCGGTAATAAGGCATTGTTGTTTTTGTCGAGTATTAAGTCCCTGTGCCAATTGTTTGTGGGAGAGTGAAGTTATATGAGACGAGAGAGTGAGAAGTAGTGATACGTGAAGAAAGAGAGGTGGTGCGACGTGTACATATGATATAACTATGAGCAAAGTTAAATCAAATTCCATGTTTACAATAACCGAGTAAAGTTGGTGAAAATTCACGTGAAAATATATCATTTGCACTTAATAGCAAACTCAAAGAAAAGATATGATATTGCTATACCTTTGTAAACAATAACACGAGACCCGTGCAAACATGATATTTTGCCTATATTGTTTGCTTAATTATATGCGCAAGAAAAATTACAGTATGTACCATATTTTAAAGTATAGCAAACCATGAGTAAATTCAAAGTTTACAGCAATAAGTTTGCCCCCAAGTATAATTAAAGCAAATATTTAGCAATTTTCATATTTACCATGGTTCAGCAAATGTGATGTCTATCAGTTGAAAATATGAACTTTGGATTGGGTTTACTTCCCTTTGCATGTAATATTTACAGCGATATGTTTGCCCCCAAATAAAATTAAAGCAAATGTTTAGCAACTCTCATATTTGCCATGGTTCAGCAAATGTGATGTTTATCAGTTGAAAATATGAACTTTGGATTGGGTTTACTTCCCTTTGCAGGACTAGAAAATTTATGTGTTTACGAACTAAATGTAATATTTACAGCAATATGTTTGCCTCCAAGTAAAATTGTAGCAAATGTTTAGCAACTTTCCTATTTTTTTTGCTGTTGTTCAGCAAATGTGATGTTTATCAGTTGAAAATATGAACTTTGGATTAGGTTTACTTCCCTTTTGCAGGGCTAGCAAATTTATATATTCACTGCAGTTTTGCCTCGTGCGCAAAATTTGTGCAAATTTAGACCTCTGGATTTACAGTATTTTTACTATCCAAGGTTCTTAGCAGAAAACTACCCTAATAGTTCCACTATACATTTGAGACTTTTCCAAGAGTGAGTATTTCTGCAAAAGTTTTACATTGCGAATTTGACCTAACCACTGATAATTCATGGCATCTGCTGAAGTCTCTGCTTTAAAAGTATTTCATTTTTTTTCGTACTGCATCGAGATATCCCGTAGAGTCCAACCATGAGAAGCTTTTACGAGCTAAGTCAATGTACTAACTTTGACGTCCTCCATAAGATAGCACAGATTTTACTCAAAATTTAACTCTTCTGAATTGCCGATTGCTTGATTTATTGATTACGGTCGATCCCGTTTTCCAAAGAAAACGCGGACTTTCATCCCTTAGTAGTGCCGATAATATTTTACCTTGAGTTGATTTGATTGGGAGTGCCGCGTAGACTTTGGCCAAGGTTCTAACGTTAGCCATTCCAGACCGAAAATTTAGCCAAGACATAACTTACCTTGTGTTTCCTCCTGCTGTTATTTAGTTTAACTCTAATTGGATCTTTCTAATAGTCGCGTTATGACGTCACACGCCTTCGTGTACGTTTATGGAGGAAGAGTGGAAATGGCAATATAAACGAACAGGCCACCACTTTCATAATCATGCACAGCAGCAAATAGTCCGTTCCTATAAACGAATGTCTGTCAAGTAAATCTCTATGTTGAACTTGGTTTTGCTTCTCCACATAGAGCGCTTTTCGGATGTCTGTAGAAAACCAAAACCAAAGCAATCACGGAGCCAATCAATGAGGCGAGCAAAAACACATCAGACCAATTAGAAGTACGAGCAAAACTAAAACCAAGTAATTACTATTGGTTTTACTGTCCAATCACCAGTACGAGAACACGCCATCGCCACTTGCTTTCTTGCGTGAGAATATCGCAACCAGTTTTTGCTTTTGAAAAACACAAATGTGAGATCTGGCTTCAAAGAAAAACTAAAGAATGGGTTCAAAGCTCTATTCATAGTTTTCAGTCAGTAGTATAACACGATATATTTATGAGTAGTAGTTTGGCTCCAAACCGCATTTACGAAAAAAAAAAAAAAAATCCTGATAGCTTGGAAACCTGGCCTGGCTAAAAGCTGTGACTCCGCGCAGACACGCGAAAGGTCAGAGGGAGCTTGGGTTTGATTTGAACTTTTCTATCGCATTGCCCGCCACACCGATTGTCCGTGGAATATATTTAAGGGGCCCTCTCACCACAGTCCTTTGCGCGCCGAAACCGCCATTTTTGTAGGGCCCCGAAACTGAGTTGAAAGACGAATAGCAATCCACTTCCATCCAATTCGTTTGAGCAGAAGATTAGTTTCTTTTGACCTAAAAGTGCTTCTTGCCTATTTTTCTTATTAGTAGATATATTAGGCTTTTCCCGGTATGTCCGACGTCTTTGCCGCACTAAATTTCTCTGTTGTTTGCTATGAAATAAATAAGACTATCCTCTGGAAAGCTAGTACTTTGGAAAACTAGTTTTTGACTGCACCGGCGTGGAGAAGACGTAAGACAAATCGACTAAGGGAAGATGTGTGAAAACTGGTCGTATTAAGAAGTTTGAGCCGAGACTTCGACCGTTGGCTCTTCGTCGGAGCAAGCAACATTTGCATCTGTCATCTGTCAGAGTGTGAAAGCTGCTTCAAAACTGTGGTATGTGCATTCTTACCAACATAATTAGTGTTATCATGGTAGAATCAATCAAAGTCTGTTCAATCAAATGCTAGTACCATGACTTCTTTTCTGCGACAGAACAGACTAATTAATGTCGTATAACAGATGACCTAAAAGCAGCAAAAATATCTCCCAGCTAGTCATGTTTCATGACCTTGTCATTTAGGCGATTATACCATCACTTCCTTGTTTGTTTCCTCTTTCGTTTTTGTAGTTAGAAATTCTTTTATGTTAATTAGACATTTAAGTGATCTACAAACGCACAAGTTGTCATTAAGTCCACTGATTTGAGCGACAATGAAACCATATTGTGAAAGGCCCATTTTGGCGATACAACGATTGTCTTATCCTCGATTAAGAATGATAATAATTTATAGTTGCGGACATGAAACCACGCCCTTACTGACATGCATTACTCTATTAATACCGTTTAGGTTGCGCTCGCCAACGTAACTGAAGCCTTGCGGATTAAGTCTGAATTCACCCACCCCAACTTCTCTCTCTCTGTCTCTGTCTCTGTCTTTCTCCCTTTCTATCGCTTCTTCTCACATACAAGACACCAGAAATTAACAGCTTGTCACATTGCGTTTATGGCGTCGGATTGAGATTAATTAACCTACCATTGACGTCATCAAAATCATTTTTCCAAATGAACTTCAATATAAGCCTTGATGTGCATGGGAATATGACCCAAATTACAGTGGTTTGGTAAATTATTAGTTATTTTTACTATCCAAGGTTCTTAGCAGAAAACTACTTTAATAGTTCCACTATACATTTGAGACTCTTCCAAGAGTGAATAATTCTGCAAAAGTTTTACATTGCAAATTTGACCTACCATTGATAATTCATGGCATCTGCTGACGTTTCAATTTTTAATTTTTAATTTTTAATTTCCTCTTTCCGCGCCCACATTGTAGTGACCATGCGCTTGCCATTATCACCTGTCACTCGATGTAATTGCGCCGAATAATTCGTGATATATCTGCTCTTTTTCCTCTGTAAGCGATTACCTCGGAAGGATCTCAAGAGAAACGACAAAGAAACGAGGCACGAACTCACCGTGGTAAGCTGCTTTATGTAACGTGAATATCCGGTCGCATCATTAGATATGCAATGAGCGATAAAAAACGGTCGAGAACCTGAATGGTTAGATTTATGGCTTACTATACTTGCTTTATTGCTCATAACTTGAAGCGTTAGTCGAATGTCGGGTAGGGCAAATCAACTGAAGTATGATTTTAGTTCATATACGATTGATCACCGTATTCCGTAGGGCAGGGGTAGCAATATTGGTAAACAGTGTCATTCAAAAACGTTCGAACTGTATGCCATAAGCTGGTTGAAAGCATTATTTTGTTTGCAAACTAAGTGTACGGCATCCAGATTCCAACGTCTTCATTCATACGTCAATAGACTAGTGTTTATGTCAAGTCGCACTTGGAGCAACCAACGCGTGCAATATATTTTGTGGAACGCTTATACTATAAAAAGTGAAAATACAACTCCTTTTGCATAAATGTAAAATATACATGCATGTACGTTTTGAGTTTCTGTCAGTGAGTTGATTTCTTTTCACGACAGAGTACTAGATTCTAAACAGTGCAAAAAGCCAATTTAACTCAACCGCCAAGACTCTTCCATTGCGCAACTCGACTTCCTCTATCAAATAGAACCTAAAGGATTTTTTTTTTGATTCTTAAATTTGATATACGTAAAGAGAAAACATATATAACCGGCTGCGAAAGGGCTAAGTCAGAATTAACATCTTGTTGAGTCGTGTCGTGTATGACTTCATATTGTGTCATCGATCTAGGTCACCGCGCCCAGAGTACTTTATCATTAAAAGCCATCCGCTGTAATAAGAGATTTGACAAACTATCGTGTTTAAAGACGAGCTACTGTCTCGTGAAAATCAATTTCTGTTGTGAAGATTGTCTCTTTTCGGATAAAATCTGCATAACAAAGACAAGAGAGAAATGCGCTGGAAGTTCTATTCAGAGTTTCTATTATGAAAACCGAATTTGGCGTTAGAACTGGGCCCAAAGCCTAGCAGTCTTATAATCCCGCGAATTCGTTACACAACTTAGTGACGTATCTCTTGGAAAGTGTGCATCTGCACAAGTCGTACTGAAACTAAAATCAATTTGGCTCACCCGGATGAGTCACAATAGACGGCAAAACAACTGATACATCAAGGCCCAAACCATACCGTCCTGTCTGTATCCGTTTTTCGAGTAACAGATTTACTGCAGAATATTTCAGGTGTATTAGTCGCTTTTTCTAGCTGGTTTCTTAACGGGTAATTGTATTATTCGTGACGCATAAAAACGAGAAAATTGTGCACGGTTGTCAGTATGTTAAAAAGCCGGATTTATTTGTTTGTGTGGACCTTATTTTAAAGCAAAAAAAATACAAATTATTCGATAAAAGCACTAAACTACTAAATTTTCTGCTAAATTAAAACAGAAAAAAAGAAAAGACATTATACAGAAGTCTTGAAATACTTGGCTGCGTACCACTTTGGGTACTCTTGTACACTGAATTGAGAATTTAGTTTGCCAATAAAATAAAATCTGTATATTACAGCCAAAATCGATGGATGTTTTGTGAGTAAGACGAGGAAGTGTCTCTGAACAACTGTCACTTTGTAATCAAACTGTACAATGTAGACCGTGCAAGACAAAAGGAATGACTGAAAATAAATTGGTTGGATTCAAAACGAATTGCAAAGTGTATGGCACTTTCATCTCCGCCTAACTAAAACTTATTTGCGACTGACACTTTAATTTCCAATATAACAACCCTTGCGTTTGACAAAACCTTAATACAGCACGACAATGACACGTTGGCTATTTCCTGTGATAACTAGTGTTAGTCCACTGTGGCTTGACAAGTTAAACAATAGGTTTTATAGACGGAAACAGATTCACAAGGGCGCGCTAAAAGCCGTGACAATTCAACTATGCATAGTAATAAACGCTATAAGTGGCAATCTTCGTCATTAAAAATACTTCTTTTATTGCTTTTATACGAAGGACTGACTTTCAAAACGTCAGCCTGCCATGTTCATATATTTCATTGTAAGTTGTTAGCATACCCCAATCAACCTGCTGAATGTGACAATTGAATAAACATCCACTTTCACAATTGTGCAATTTGTAAGACTTTGCGAAATCACGTTTCGAACTCAATTTGACCACCTTGGTGTATAGTTGTCATCTAAGCTAAATAGACAGAGAATAAATTAAGTAAACTCATAATAAAATCAAACGTGGGTTTGCATATACACAATAGGGCAAAACAGGTGAACCAAACAAATACAGCTCATTCATTATGGATTTGTCCTAAACGAAATGAAAAAAACAATAGGGTTCATTGGGCGCAGCAAAAGAAGGAAATCAAATGACACAAAGATTTCTTCAAAGCCTGGCACTGAAAATATTCCGTTGTGTGGTTTGTACGACAGTGCTTCAGGGCTTCGTATCTTGGACGCAAAGATTAATTTATGAGGTACGCATTACTTTATTAATTCATCATTTCGACCAAGCGTTGCTTTAAGACAAAGTATACTGAGCTACGACGTCGACTGAAGTCAGTGCATGTATGTATTGGTTATTATTTGCCTTCACTAGAAGTCAGTACATTTACTGGACGTTATTCGTCTTTTAATAGAAGCTGCTAGTTCATGCACATCATATATATAAAGTCAGTTATGTATGTGTTGGGCATTACTCTATATTTTTTGTTCAACTAGCGTCCGGCCTTTTTCTTTTAACATGTTCAAGGTGAAAGGCTGGCCTGGTCAGTGGAAACCCTCATTTATACACTATTATTTGATGCTTGAAACACCCAGTGCTTGTTAGGAAGGTCTGGATCTCCTCAATTCTTTTTCTTCTTGATTTTCTTTGCCTGTCTTTTTTTTTTTTTTTTTTTTTTTCTATCAATTCCTTTGTTACTATTTCGCTCGGAACGACAAATATGGTAATTCAGGATTATCAGTCTTAATAGTTTTTTTGTTGTAATGGTTTGTTTTTTGGCTATCTATAATAAAACCTTACATGAAGCAAAATAAGTGAAACCCGCCTGTAATATACCATTTGCTGTCTTTGTTTCAAAACGTGACCCAGTTCGGAAACTCTCTTATAAGAAATGAATTTGATTTCCTTGAAAATGGATCCCTTTCACCTCCAGGCTCAAAATTTAGATTTTCTCCACATTTTAACAGAAACGGTATAAGTCATGTAGTGAGAATTGGTAGTTTAATCAGTTTCTATCTGAGTGAAATATCAAGAGCTGGTGATAAACTGAAAGAGAAAATTGAAATTGATCACTCTTGGGAGTGAAAGGATTAACACATCCCTTTTTTTCTTTTTGTAATTTTTTTTCAGTGTAATAATGACTGACAACCCAAGCATTTACGACCACATCAAGCTGATCGTGTGTGCCTTTACACTGTTTGTCGGAGCAATAGGCAACAGCCTTGTCCTGTTCATCGTGAGCCGACTAAAACGTAAAATGACGGTGCATGACGTATTCATCTCAAACCTGGCCGCGGCTGATCTTGTGCTTGTCGTTAACTACATGCCCCTATACATCGCCATGTATCTCAACGCGCTTTCGGTCTCCCCCATCATCTGTCACGTGATTATCCCGGTCGTAACGACCGCATTTATTGCCAGCATATTCACGATCGCTTCCATGGCCATTCAACGATGCCGAGTCATAACTAATCCCTGGAAACGAAAGATGTCTCGAGGACGAGCAATAGCCTGGGCTGCAGTGAACTGGGTACTAGCGTTGATCGTCACTTTGCCTTATATGGTGGTGAACAGACCAAAGGAAGAGTCGTGTGTTGAGGACTGGCAAACCCATGACCTCAAGCGAGCTTACACCGTTGGCTTGGTGACACTGCAATACGCCTTGCCTTTACTGATAACAGCGGCTTGTTACGTCAGAATGGCAGTGTTTCTGCGGAATTCCCGAATTCAGCGAACTTTGAATGGCAGTTCGCGGAAAATCATTACGGCCAGAAAAAGAAGAGAAAATTGGCTTATTTTCAAAACTGTCGCTGTTATCGTGGTCGCGTTTGCTCTGTTCCTGTTACCTGCACAAGTCGTGTGGGTTTTAACAGACTTTGCCGACGTCCTCCATGAGACGTGGTTTGCACGCTTTAAGTTTGCGGCCAATATCTTGGCCACATTTCACAGCTGTTTGAACCCTCTCATTTATGGAACAGTAAACAAGCACTTTCGTCAAGAGTACGCAAACTGTTTGGCGTCCCTGTGTGTGGGTGGGGGCACCAGTGGCTGTCGTTGTCACGGGCGACGAAAAAATGGCAGCGGCACCTTAAGCGGTGGGTCCGGAGAGCAAACCATCGAGTTCCCCGCTTCTAGACAAGAAGTAACTAATTGTAGCAGAAAAGTTTTTCTGTAACAATGCAAGTCAGCGCCAGGATATAAGCCAAGCAATTCAAGAGAATACTCTAGTTGATAAGAAATGACCTCAAGCGAGCTTACACCGCTGGCTTGGTGACACAGCAATACGCCTTGCCTTTACTGATAACAGCGGTTTGTTACGTCAGAATGGCAGTGCCATATATTTTACGATCAATCTGGTTCCCTTCTTATATTAACAGTTTCAACCAACGAGGGAAATGGAAGACCTCGGTTATATACATTGCAACTCTTTTATGATAAATCCGATTTATTGGCTGATTATCTGGTTGATTGATTGATTGATTGATTGATTGATTGTTTGATTGACTGATTGACTGATTAAACTATCAGGCCATCAATCTCACCATTCAATATACCTTTTCCCCGGCATTGATTGTAATCACTACCCCATCAAATAATATCGACCAACAAGTTATTGACACAAATGTTCGTTTATCTGGGAAGCAAATGCCAATAAAATAAGTTGAAAACGTATATATTTCTTTGATTTACTGTATTTCCAAAATAGTTTATATGAATTCAGATAAATAACAAAGCCAACAGCTCAGATCACAGTGCTCCACTGACTGAAAATTTTTCGTCTAGTCACGGCGACATACTAAGTACATTCTTGATACGGAAATTTGCACTTTCCCGGATGCTTTAGTTGGCGGGGACTGGTGACAAGCCCTCGCATGCGTGAGCCGCCTGTTGTGCCAGCGGCATCTCGTAGCAAAACAAAATGGCGGACAAATCAAGAATGAAGAGGAGACGCTCAAGCTTCGAAAAATACACAAAGCGAAAGCTGCCAATAGAGGACTACGAAAAAGAAATAGTAAAAGCAATTAAGCGCAATGATTTTCTGGTCATTGTTGGAGAGACAGGAAGTGGTAAAACCACACAGCTCCCGCAGTTTTTGCACAGAGCTGGATTTACATCCAGTGGCGGGAGGATCGGTGTAACACAGCCAAGGCGGATTGCTGCGATTTCTGTCGCTACACGAGTGTGTGAAGAAATGAGCTGTACCCTAGGAGGTGATGTAACCACATAGTCTTGTTTTACTTTAGTTGTAAATTGTGTTGATTGCTTTGAAATTTGAATGAAGTAATGAGAGCTGTCTCAGTGTATCAATGCATGAGTACGATGTCTATATAATGTATATAGACACACGTGTAGTAAACTGTGTTAATTTGATCTCAATCCAAAGTACGAAGTGGTGGTAGTCTACACATGGTGTAACCTTTTTATTAGGAAGCAGTTAATCGCTACATCTCCCATGCACGTAGTTCATAAATTGAAAGAAAAGAAAGAAGCAACACCTGCTGTAACGATGGCTTGTGCCGATATGGCACAGCGTCAGGGTGTGTCCTTGATTACAGTGAAAACTTTCATCTTACTTCTGACACCATGTAGTAAACTGAAAACTTGCTGAGGTTGTCATCCCTGGACAGTTGAAGTTGTTGGGTAGGAAGTGTACAGTATATTAAATTTTAAAACTTAGTTTTTTTCTGTGAAGGCACTGTTGGTTACCAAGTGAGGTTTGATGACTGCACCAGTGACAGAACAGTTATCAAATACATGACAGATGGATGCTTGTTGAGAGAGTTCCTGGATGATGCTGAACTTAAAAAATATGAAGTAGTAATACTGGATGAAGCACATGAGAGAAGTCTAGACACGGTAGGTGAGAACACACACACACACAGATCATTAAACAATGCTTTTTTTACATCTGCAAATGTGTAGAAAAGCAAAGGCTGATTTTATAGGTTTCTATTGTGAAAAAAGAATTGATGGCAAAATAATTGCTGGGTTGTCAATGTGCATTTCTTTTGATTTTTGGCGCCTTGGAAATGGGGGATCAAGGATTTTGGCACCAAGAACAATCAGAGTTAAACCTCTCCTGACATTTCTTAGTCAGCTTTAACTGTACAGTAGTTCGATAAATATGGAGAAATTAACATCTATTCTGTGCTTTGGTTCATGTTTGTCAAAATTCATTTTTCCTTACTCCTCAATCTTGTTTGCAGTAGCTACATTCCACACCAAAATTAGTTGAAACACATTTAAAAACATAGAAAATTACAACTAAAATAGTTGTATTATTCAAAGCCATGCCTTCCTTCTTCATTGCTCAACAATGTTGTACTGACCATCAGGACTGTAAATCATGAGGGTGGTGGAGGCCCTGGCTTGATATAAAACAGTTTTGAATATATTCAAAATAACAAAAAGTATTATATTAAATTACTCGACTAAATCTAACCCTAAAACCAACCACAATCCTATCCCAAAAATGATATATTTCAAGTCTACAAGGCCCACATAGAAAACTCTCATACTGTAGTACACCACATTTGAGGAGGAAACAAGATAGCAGTGAATACAGAGTGTTTTAACCATTTTTGCTGGGATTGTTTGGGCCTGTATAATGTAGGTTTGGGGCTGATCATTCGATTATTGTAGAAAAAAGTATCAGGGTCAGTTAAATTGCAATATTATATAATTATATATATATATAATTTTTTTCTTATTTTTTCTTATCTATTTACTGTACTTATTGTTTGACATTGAATTCTATTTAGGATATCCTGTTTGGCCTTGTAAAACAGTTATTTCTTACCAGCAATGCCAAGGAACAACATCAGAACCAGCAGCAGAGACCACCAAAAATTGTTGTGATGTCAGCCACACTTAACCATCAAAAGTTTTCAGATTTCCTTGGTGATTGCCCCATATTTGAGATCCCTGGGCGCTGTTTTCCTGTCAAGGAGGTGTACTCTGATTACATTGGTGTCAAGGATTTGAAAACACCCAGCTATGTAAACAAGGCAAGTACTGTGTACCAATATTATTGATTTCCTTGATGGTAATGCCCCATTTAGAAAGAAATATTAGTTGTCTACATTTTATAGGTGGTGTGGTCAGACTGACTTCAAATTTCAGTACTTGGTTGATGGTTAACATATTAATATGTTCCATACACACATGCAAAATTTTTGCCATCATAAGCAAACAAAACATTTCAGAGTACAAATTCTTCCAAGCCTGATTGCACAATACAGTCAAACTTATAATATAATATTGTCTTTGGGTTATGTGAATGAGCTGCCCTTTTCCTAAAAAAAAGCATCAACTTCAGTCAAGCAAAAAGGAGTGGGTAAAGCTAGTGGGGTAAATGACCCTACCCCACCCCACACTGCAGGCAGCTTCTGTGACATACAGAATTACATGTACATGTGTTCATCAGTTGGGAGAAAAGCTGGTTCATTGACTGTCATACAACAACCGAAACAATTTAATTGTAATTGAGTTCATCAAGCACTTGATTATTACTTTATCACTCAGGAACACTAAATGTGTCTTTTTTTTTTGCTAAAGACTGTGGACATAGTAATGTCTATTCACCTGGAGTCCCCCCCTGGTGATGTACTTGTTTTCCTCACTGGTCAGGAGGAGATTGAACACACTTGTGACAAGCTGTTTGAGAGAGCTGAGCAGATTGACTACAGACATGATGTTCACTCCAGAGAAGTGGAGGCGATTCTAATCCTCCCCCTGTATGGCTCCATGACAACAGGTATATGGCCACCCCGTGATTAGGGCAACCTTTTGCTGCCTTGTTCCTCTGTCCATTCTAAACTTAAAAATGTGGTGATTATGTCACTCATCAGTTTAAAAGAGGTGGGGGGGGGGGGGGGGAGTATAGTGCGTCCATCCACACCCCCCTCCCCCATCGGAATTCGTCTGACTCTTTAGTCGTTCCGTCAGAGTAGCAGACGCGGATTAATTTAAATTCGTCTGCTCTGTTTTCCGTGTTTTTACAATACGCGGTACTCGTCTGTAATGCAAAAAGGATCACTGAGATACTTCATTTGACATTTTGTGCACTTTCTCGTTCTAGGCTACGAACATCGAAAGTTTTTAAAGATGTTTCAAAATCCTACAGATCCGGCGTTTTTAGTGTCGAAAAGGCCGACTTTTGCGGTGCGATTGTAGCTTACCCATATTAACTGACAGACTCGCGAGGGTTGTCACGCAATACTTGTCAGCTTTTAAAGCTTGCATAACGGAACACTCGTCAGAAGTCACGTCACTTAATCATCCAGCAGTCATCAGAAGTGAGTCCAGCTCTAAGGCGTGAGCAAGCCTCACAAGCAAGCAAGTGGGAATGAAGGACATTTTCAAAATAAAGTCTGATATATAGAGGATATTACACGGCGGCGCGAAGATATGAATTTTATTTTCGAGTGGTAAAACAATATTTTACGAACGAGCGCTTCGCGAGTGAGTAAAATATTGTTTTTTCCACGAGAAAATAAAATCTATATCTTCAAGCCGCCGTGTAATTTTCTTTTTATTATATTAGACACGAGTTTTTTTACGAGAAATTGCACAAACAACTGTGCAAAAGCGGGAAATGATGCCAACGATATCCTCACTAGTGAGAATATGGAAAATACGCCACTCGGGTCCCGGATGTAGTTTCGTATGGATTTTACGCGGGGTATATTTTCCAGTAAAACACTCGTGTCTATATAATAAATGTTATTATGCGTTGCAGATCTACAGAAACGAGTCTTTGAGCCGGCGCGGTCATCTATTAGGAAAGTTGTTGTGGCAACCAACATTGCAGCGACTTCCCTCACCATCGAAGGCATAAGGTAATAGTGCAGAAAGGAAGAAATTAGTATACGTAATCATATGAGTGGGAGTGCAATTTTAATTAAAATGATTTACATCACAAGTAGGCGAGTGCAATTTGGTACAATTTTCAAACATCACTGACGAGTGATGTAAATCATTTTAAAATATTACACGAGCAATTCATATGAATACTTGTTTATCATGTGACCATAAAAAGTTCGTTGAGACTCAACATTCTAACAAAATCATCTCATTTTGAACACGCACGCTATTGTCACGGTTGACAACTAACTCTCGTTGACCCGTGGAAACTTACAGAAAACGCACCGTAACGTAACGTAGCGTAAGTTGTGCTTAGTGCAATATTAATGGTCTTGAATTGCACTCAGTGCAAATTTGTCGGACGACAAAGCCCACGAAATGGTTTGCCCAACGCTTCTTGTGGCCTTTTTTGTGGCTTCTTTTTCTTATAATTCGCGTCTTTTAGGAGAAACCAGTGGTGTCGACGATGACTTCCCGTAAATGACAGCTGTTTATTTTTTATTTTTAAGTTTTTTTATGGATGCTGTTTTCATTGGACCATATTGCGCGGTTCATTAAGATTTTGCTAATTCCTTATACCTCACACAGCGAAATAAATAAGGAAAAAGTAGCGGAACTGAAATCGCCATCTGCTTCTCAACTGTTGGTTTGTTCGTTTATTGTTTTATTAGTTTTGTTTATTGTTTTTTTGTTTTCGGTTTGGTGTTTTTTATTTATTGTTGTTTTGCGGATTTCACTGAAAATGCAGCTTTTTTGGCGTTAAGTTTATGATAACGGTGATTCCCTATTATTCTTATGATACGACTGGCGTTCTCTTGATGCTGCAAGACATTTTTTAATACAACAGCCACCTTTCTTTTCCAGGCAAGGCAGGTGTGTAAGCGACCCAATTTTTCATTGGTTGCTCGTATGTTATTCCCGGTGGGATATACTTCATTTCCGCACTATTCATGGCTTTTGAGAAAAATATCAAGGAAGAGTTCAAGACAGCATCATTACGAAATGTTCATCCTTATCTCACTCCTGAACTTTCACTATCACTGAACTCAAAGTTTACCGATCAAATTCAGTTCTGGTCCAAACATAATTTTTCAGTAACTGTTTAGTTTGCATAACTGTTTGGCGTTGTTTTAGTTGGCGTTCAAACTGAGCAGTGGGTGCTAATGGTTTCCGGTCAATTTTTCAAATTTTAAATCTAAAATGGCCGTATTGTTTGATCCTGCATCCTGAATGTACAGTTCTGTTGATTAGCTCGTGGAAAGCACCTTGTGTAAGGGTGGCGGGTTGCAAAAATAGATCGCTGAAAACAAGCGAGGCTGTCAGGATTTGCTTTACAGAAACTACAAGGCTTGCCAAGTTGTACCTCCCTAGCTGTTTCAAGAATGAGTAACGTGGAAGTAAAAGAATCCCTCGCCGCAATCATCGCTAAAGCAGTGACGTTAGTTCTGTCGATTTCAGTCGGAGCATTGGGAAATATCACTGTCATGGTGATCGTGTGGAAAGACTCTCGTATGCATACGCCGCGTAATGTAATCTTGTTCAGCTCCGCCGTGGCCGACCTGGTTCTGTCCTGTGTAGTCATGCCTCCCAATTTCATCTCCCTAGTCTACAGCAGGTGGATATTTGGCGATGTCATCTGCCACGCAACAGCGTTGTTGTCGGCAGTTTTCGCCAGGGTAACAATCCTGACTATTACGTCGGTTGCGTTTGAGAAATTCCGGTTCTTGAGGACGGAACGATTCCCGTACCTGACCAGACGAATGTTGAGCTTCATAGTGGCCCTCGTGTGGTGCGTGCCGTGCCTGTTTGGAGTGTGTTACATCTTCTTTCTTGGGGAGATCGCAGACTATGAAGACCCGCGAGGCAACTGCTACTTCGTCTTGTTAGATCCGCTACGTTTTAACTCCGTGCTGCTCATAGGTGTCGAGGTGGCGGTGTTTGTATGCTTTCCGCTGCTCAGTCTAGCCTTCTTTTTCTGGCAAATCTGCAGGAACTCTCCGTGGCCGGGTGGAGTGGTGGATTCACCGCATTTTGTGCGGCAGTGCCTGGAAGGGAGAAGTTTGCTGCACCGACACTCCGTCCGTTCGTTACTCCTCTTCTCTGCCATCTCCCTGGTCCTCGTCTACCCGTACTTGATCACGCAATTTGTACACGACGCTCTTCTGAGTGATGAACGAGGCGGAGGAGTGCCCATCTCCGCCAAGACAGCAACACTTTGGTTCTTCTGGCTGCAGTGCGCTTTGAAACCGGTCATTTATCTCTTCAATAACGAGAAAAGCTACAGATTCCTCCAGAGGCAGTGGCAGCACTTGTACAAGTGCTGGTCGCGCAATAAAGTGCGCCCTTTGGAGGCGCAGTTTTGGCGCGGACGCGTGCGCGGTGAGGGAGTGGTGATCATTAGCCGAGCACGGCACGAAAGATCATCGAGCTCCCGACGGAAATACGAACATAGCAGCAGCGTGGGGCGAGGAACGCCGAATGCACGAGGACCTTTTGATCGCCACGCGTGGGTGGTGCCCAGGCCTTCACAGCCATCTTCTTGGAGCTCATTTCAAGTTGATGTCGCTGTCTTTGCCTAACTGCAAAACTGATTTAAGATCGGAGATTTTTTAAGTTAGCAAACTTTAGCCTTAAAACATGAAAAACAACCACTCTCATCTCACAGAGAACATTTAAAGCCAGGCTGTGACGCATGACTGCAAAGAGAAAAACTTTCCAAAAATAACGTGGATCATTGTCATTTTTATTCTCGTTTCTGATTGACTCCTGACCGTGATCAGTAAAGGCTGGTTCGCACGAATTAAACAAGTGCCAACGTGCGCTACTGGTTCGACCTTACATGGTAAAATTTGTGTGAATGTGTGACGTGTTTATTGCAGTCTTAAATTTCAGTCAAACCTGTATTAAGCGACCCTGCATTAAGCAGATAGTTTACAAGTTTCCGAAAATTTAATCAGGAAGATAATGTAAACTCTACCTCTATGTTGAAATTAAATGTTTTTGCACTTTAAACTTGGACTAAGAAACTTTTCTATCGTGTTACAGAAGTCGGTTATCACACTTGTTGTGTCACCAGCTACTGTCTATTTTATAAATTATTTTAAACGCCAGTGCAGTAGACAAAATTTTGACACCAAGGGAAAGGAGGAGTTAGTATTACCCAGGATAAACAGAAATTTTGGCAAACATACTTTCAGGTTTAGTAATGCAAAGGAATATAATTCACTGCCAAAAGACAAAGAACCTGAAAGCAAGGCAAAACGAGGACACATTGTGTCCTTAGATGTTTCCAGGGTGGCAAAACGTGCGACAACATTGTTCCGCTCAGAGCGGACACACATTTTGTGTCCGCAATAATACTGTTTCGCGCGTGGCAAAACGGGGCAACATCTGCAAAAATTGTTTGCGCAATAGCAATGTTGCTGCAACAATGTGTCCTCGTTTTCGATTTGCAACGACGATTTGCAACGCCGCGATTTGCTCCAAACTCACGCAACGGTGTTGCAAGTATTTGAATCGCTTTCAAAAGCTTGCAACGTTTTACAGCACTGCAAACATTGCGAAAAATCGTTCGCAATGGGGTGTTGCATCTCACGATTCTTAGCGCAACATTGTATCGTTGCAAATCGACCAGTGTAACACCACCTTAACGCTGGATAATCGTCGTTCTTATGCGTTCTTTATTTCTTTTTTTTTTTTTTTTTTTTTTTTGTGTTGTTTCTTGCAAGGTATGTCGTGGACTGTGGTTTTGTGAAGCAACTCTCGTACAATGCGCGTACTGGTCTGGACTCACTTAACGTTGTGCTCGTCTCGAGGTAAGACTTTGCCATTTTTCACTCGATCATCCCACAAAGTCGCAAGAAAAAGTCGATGCACGTGCGTGTATTAACATTTCTCTCCGTCACGAGCAGTCAAGAAATCAAATATCTGGGCAGACAAGGGAAGGTTTCTAGCAATAAGACCACTTAGTGTATAAAAGCTTCGTGCGTACACGTGCAAACCGCCCAGTATAATACTGCATGATATTTTTTATTAATGGAGCCTCTGCCGGCAATTCTCGCAATTCATATACAGATTAGCTGTACTACGTACAGTATAAATAATATTATATACACATCTTTTAAAAAGGGAAGGGAAGTCCACGGCAGGATTATACGTACGTGGGATTTTATTTTAGCTCCATCCCCTCTCAGGTCTGAAGCAGTACAGAGGGCCGGCAGAGCCGGACGAACCGCCCCTGGGAAGTGTTACCGCCTCTACACCCGGTATCGTTTGTTGTTTTATGTATGCATTTAGTCCAAAGACGACCACAACTGCTATTGAGCCTAAGAAACGTCTACTTCCTGAACTACCCAATAAAACTTGGAAGTGTGACATCAGTCACACATCAATGTTAATGTATTTCGTAACTGTTTTTGAATTCTAATACCAATGTCTTTGTTGTTGAATGTTTTTGACATTTTCAACCCTTTCATTGCTATAAGAAGAAGTTGACTTAATCTACGAAGCGCTCAATTTCTGAACTATCCAATGAAACCTAAAGGTATATCCACCGAAACGAGAGCTCTCAATGAGTACATTGTAATAGCAGCGTTCACTTCCAACTCCTGAACTGTCAAATGAAACCTCTCAATGAGTACATTCTAATAACAGTGTTCTCTTCCAACTCCTGAACTTTCAAATGAAACCTCTCAATGAGTACATTCTAAAAACAGTGTTCTCTTCCAACTCCTGAAGTGTCAAATGAAACCTCTCAATGAGTACATTCTAATAACAGTGTTCACGTTGTTCTTGCATGAGCGCAGTTCAATTATTTATTTTATATTTAGAAAGAGAAACATATCGTTTAGCTTTTGTTTTGGTTGTAAGTATTGAGTGTTTGTTTGTTTTGTTCAGCGAGGTTTTCGAATCGTCCATGGTAGAAGACACAGTTCCAGAAATTCAGCGTACAAGCCTGGCTCGTGTGGTATTACACTTGAAGTCCATGGGAATTCACGATGTCTTAGGGTAAGAAAGGAAAACAATATAACATTATAACATTATAACACGGACCTAGCGCAGGGCCCAGTTGTTCAAAGCACGATTAGGGTAATCCTGGATTAGGGAAGAAACGTTTTGTCATTTTAAGTCTGGAGACTAGAAGGTTTTGCTTAGAACTCAGCGTTCCTGATAAGTTTGGAGATCAAAGAAACTTTTTATTGGTCTTTGAACAAACCCTTTCAGTTTGTTATCCAAGAGGATAAAGGAAATAATTTGGTTAATCCTGGATTAGCTTAATCGGGTTTTGAAC
Organism: Plumapathes pennacea; assembly: GCA_964036295.1. Taxonomy (NCBI): domain Eukaryota; kingdom Metazoa; phylum Cnidaria; class Anthozoa; order Antipatharia; family Myriopathidae; genus Plumapathes; species Plumapathes pennacea. Next base: position 7,261,148 of record OZ038465.1, on the reverse strand, counting down.
ATTCGGGGCCCTTTTAGTTAGTTCTGGGCTATTTTTATTGAGGAATTTTGAACCGGCAACCGGGCCTTCATTAAACTATAGAGTGGAACCAGTACGTGCTCCTATTGACTGTCGTTTTACAGTTCTCTTGGTTTTTTATGCTTACTTTTGATTTTGCTTAGGTTTAGCTTTGACCTTGTAAGGGGGAAGGGAGCTTATTTTAAAATTTGGCCTGCAGAGGGGGAGGTTTTCTATTCCGCTCGGGGGATTGGAAAACATCTTTGACCAGGGTAGGGAGGGGGCGGCTTATTAGAGCATTTACGGTATTTAAAATTGTTACTTCTTGCGTTTGCTCAGGTTCCAGTACATCGATCCACCAGAAGAGAAAATGATCCTGGAGTCCTTGAGACAACTTTACTTCTTCGAAGCTTTAGACAGGTAAGATGCTCAACTAGACTTACATGGACATAGACAGACACCTTGTTGTACTGCACATTATTGCAGCACTTAAATTGGATTTATTAATTTATTTTCTCTTTACAGAGAAGGACACTTAACAACTCTCGGTCGACGCATGATTGAGTTCCCGCTCACACCAGGCCTCTCTAGAGCTGTTATACACTCGGGAGATCTCAGTTGCGAGGAGCTGGTACTACCAGTTGCTGCCATGTTGTCTGTAGAAAACGTGTTCACTAATCCTGGCGGGAAAAAGGCGTCAAAATTGGCATCGCAGGCTCACAGAGATTTGGCGGACGCAGCGGGAGGAACAAACGACTTTGCTACTTTGTTGTATATTTACAAACAGTGTCACTCAAGGTAAGCGGTTATGACCTTAGAAAAACTGCCATAGCATTAAAACTGACGAAAATCGTTATGGTGATGGTGTGGTAGAGTGGTTTTTGGATGACCGGCGAAGGTGATCGATTTAAATACGAAGCTTGATTGTACTGTGTGTTTATGGAGGTTTTTGAAAAGTGACTCGAAATCTGCAAATAAAAGGAGATAGTTAAGCTTACAGCGGCATCACTGCTTTGATTTTTAGTTCACAACCAAGCCGGTGGTGTCGGGATCATTACGTTCACTGGAGAGCATTGAAAATGGCGTCAAATGTTTGTCAGCAGTTGGAAGGGATACTGCGTAGGCAGGTAAGTGAACACCACTCCATTCAAGGCCTGACGAGTATGCTACCACTTTACCACCATCGCTACCACCACCACCACCACCAACGCAGCTACTACAAATACCAGTACGACAGCAACTACTACTACTACTGCTACTACTATACCGTAGAATTCCGAAAGTAACGTTTATTTTGGGACCTTCTATTAAGTCCCGAAAGTAACGGCCCCTCCGAAAGTAGCGGTCCTCCCCGAAAGTAACGGTTGGATAAAAAATGTCACAGTGACGTCTCCAAAACAAAATACCGTACCGTAACCAGACTGAGGAACGGCCTGAGTGCAGGACATCGAAGGAAGCGTTGTACTCAACCGATTATGACTACCGTTGAAATAAAGCGTCATAAACGCTTCTACTTTGGTTAGTATACCGTATAGTATGAATACAAAGTTTTTGTCTAGTGAATTTATACCCACCATGTAATCTGAGCAAATGTAATAATTTTTTGTGTATAATGGCGAATAAATGATGACAATTTTATCAACGTTAATCCTATCATGGTTACGCTCCCATTTTGTGTGAGACGGCTGCTCATTTACAAACGTTTTTTAACTCCCCGAGAGTAACGGCTACCCGAATGTAACGGCCCCTTAGGCCTGCTGAATCCGAAAGTAACGGGGGCCGTTACTTTCGGAATTCTACGGTATTACTACTACCACTGGCAAATGGTTTGAACCCAGGAGTGTGAACAGTAGGTTGGTTGTGATCGTCCGGGTTAGAGTAGTCTCCAGAAAGACTGTTGTTGGTGACTGACGTTTCGACTACCTGAGCGGAAGTCATCTTCAGAGTCAAGTGAAAAGTATTCGTCAGATGGCGGTATATATGTCTCTGGTTGTAGAAGTGATTGGTCCGTTATGTCGGCCTATGGTTGGTCGAGTCGGCTTGGTTGTGTTTCGTTATTGGTCAGTTGATGTTCTTTTGTCCTGTTGATTAGTCTATTGTTCGTTCGGTTGCGTTTGATGTCATCTATCAGTCGTTTGTAAGGTTCCGGTAATTGTTGGCATCTGTTGACTGGTTTCCGTTCTAAGTTTTCACTTGACTCTGAAGATGACTTCCGCTCATGGTAGTGGTCAACTCGAAAGCTGCATAGCTACTTTGACCACTACGCACATCCATCTCAACATATCTAATAATAGTATTTTCTCTCTTTTTTTTTTCTGTAACATGTTCCTACTTAATTGTAAAAGAAAAAAAGAAAAAATAGTGCAAAATAAAATGAATGAATGAATAGTCGAAACGTCAGTCACCAACAACAGTCTTTCTGGAGACTACTCTAACCCGCAATCACAACCAACCTACTACTACTACTGTTACTACTTCTATTACTATTGTTACTACTACTACTGTTAGAGTGATTTCAATAAACCCGTGAAACAGATACTAGACTATTAGAGACTATTAGAGACACGTACACACTCCAAGTAGATGTCAGACTATACGGCAATGGACTGTGTATTTGCCATCGGAAATTCTTCTCAAAAACCCCCTACACAAACTCACAGTAAACTAGACTCTTGCCCATATAATGTTAGGAAACAATGTGGGCACTTGATTGGCGTGTTGAGCTGTGCGAGAGGAGCCTAGAATTGTCATTTTCCGCGTAATTTGCAAAACTAATGAGCCTGCATGCACTACTGGCATTTAGTCGGTGAAAGGACAAGAAATTGCCTTGAGATGACGTCGACTCGCATGTTTTTAGTGACGTTCCGTAGATATGCCTTCAATATATTTGTATCGACGCGGACATTAGCACTCGCTAGCTGTCGGATCGCGGCCACTTCGGATATTCAATTTCCCAATATCGCGACATTTTGTTTCGAATCAAAGATATAGACAAATACTCTCTACTAGATACTAGTACACCCTCACTAATAAAAACTGTTTCACGGGTTTATTGAAATCACTCTACTACTTCTATTACTATTGTTACTACTACTACTGTTACTACTTCTATTACTATTGTTACTACTACTACTATTACTCACACTATACACTATACAGCTACTTGCTAACTATTCTACGTGTAATTTACGATAAGACTTGCCGATTTTCAGGTTGAAAAGCACCCTCCTGGGAAACGAAGCTCAGTGGCATCGGAGCAGGGTTCACGGGAGCTGTTGAGACGAGCTTTGTGTGGAGGATTCTTCTGTAATGTGGCGCGCAGGTGAGCCGACGGATACACAGGCCAGCAAACTCTCAAACAAGAATCTGCCAGCACGCCTTTAGGCCTGTTGCAACCGTCAAATTTCATATTAGTCGAATACCATCTAAACTAGCTGAAACAATAGCTTTTTCTCATTTGCATACTCGACTCATGTGAAGTTCGACGTTGGAAACAGGCCTCAGTGTTAGCTTCACTTGATAAACGTTCTGCTCAGGAATTTTTGCCAGACGTTTTTGCATTACATTTTGTGGAAAGGAAAACAGTCTTTTCTGGGAAAGGTTTTTGGAAAATGACGTATATCTCAGCTACTAAGGGATGTTTATTACATACATTTTCACCCCGAAAAGATGCTTATTTGTTAAACCTGTTAAGCTTCGATTTTGAGCAAGATTTGGATTTTGCTTATGTTAGACTTACGAATCTGAGGTTCCTCTTGGGCAACGATGTACCACAAAATTTGGTTTAAACTGGCCCGCCTTGAAACCCAAATATCCACTTGCACACTAGGCAGTTGATTTAACAATAAATTCTCCTATTTATCAGCCAGAACGTCTGTTCATAAATGGTAAGAGGGTTTCATGCAAGTAGGACGGAACGGGCGAGATCTAGTGTAGCTGGTTCCTGCCGCATGCATTCTTCTGAACCATGCGCATTTTCTATTTGCAGGCACATGTCTGGGAAGAGTTTTCGGACTATGGACGGTCATGCTACAGGAGTTTTCATCCACCCCGCGTCCGCAGTAAGTAACCTACTGTCCTTGGCACTCGTTTTACTGCCCCTTAGGTAACGGTCATGCAACAGCCTGTTTTTTTTTTTTTTTTTTTCTGAGGCACTCTTTAGGGTGTTTTATCTTTAGTTATTGTCACGCTTGTACGCGTTTGCCAAGGAAACGGTCACGTCATATGATCCAGTACCGTAGTGACTTTCACGATTTTTAAAAATTGATCAAGATCATGCGCACCAGGAAATGGCACTTTTTACTCCTCATGTAAACGAGTGTCTATCAAACCAATATCTCTGCTGAGCTTGGTTTTGTGTCTATATAATTGCGTCATAGCCCTAGAATAAGTTATACCCTCTGTCCGCCACGTTTTATTGTCTGGTGACCCGCCAGAAAATCTGCGCTTCGCGAACTGCGCATGATTGCGAAAGTGGCTTGCACGTTTCTGGAAGACATTTACAACACCTCAGGAAATCTTTGACCCTTTTACTCCTGAGGGTGATCAACTTGAACTTTCTCCCTCAATTTCTCACCAGATATATATCATGCAGTATTGAGAACTTATTTTTTGGTCAAATGAAAGCTGATTAAACTATCAACTCAAAAGTTACGAGAGTCTACATTTTGAGCTTGGGAGTGAAATGACGAGGTTTTTTGTCAATTTGTTTCAGTTGTTTGGTTGCGAGGATAGTTTGGATTGGATCATATTTCACGACATCATCTGGACGTCGAAGATTTACGTCAGGACAGTGTGTCCAGTAGGTTTTTTAGCTCGCGAATTCCACTTTGTGGGATTTGCGAGGTATAGTAATCACTTTCCTTCCCTACCTCCCTACCTCCCTACTTCCCTACTTCCCTACTTCCCTATTCCCTCTGTTGTCAACAATGGATTTCCAAATAAAGCAGTTGCGGTTTTCCAAATTTGGGCATGATGAAGGCGCGCAACAGGGTGTGTCGAACAACGCAGTTTAAAAGCAAGATGTTGTCGTAGTTGTTGCGACCATATTTTTGTTCGGAACGTGTTCTCATTTTGAAGTTTTGTCATGCGTTCGAAGTTTGTTTGGCCATTGATTCTGAACTTGGTTGTGTTTCACTCTACTGTGTTTTGCGTTGTTATTGTGACCGTTTGGCCCGGTGCCATGAAGGTCAAATAATCAGTGGCACCGATGGCGTTATCGCAAACAAATTTGAAGCCGTTGGTTTAGTATCCGCCAAAATTTCTGTAGTGACAGTAAATACGGCTTAGAAGATACTAGGCCGGAAAGATATTGAATCTCGGCCAAAAATATCCATTTCCGGTGAATGTTTACAAGTTCATACAGTATGCAAATTATCAGGTGTTTCAATTCTTGGTTTGCATGTCACGTCATAAAAAGCCATCTCAAAAGTAACGTATCCTATAAGTCTAATACACTGATATGTTCAGGACTATCATGCCTTAAGACTTAAAGCAAAATTCTGAGTCGATACAAAATATCTATCGGGAGCTATGGACGTTTGAATACCGTGACAACAAAGCCGTGTACACGCGCGCGGCCGACTAAAATCGGTCCTTCACGCAACATTTTAAAGTTAGAACTGCGAAAGATGTGAAGTAACTAAACATCAAGCTGAGTCACAGATCAACTTCATTTTGTGTTCCGAGTTCGACTAACATGGCGGCCGCATACAAACTCTTATCAAATTTCCAAAAAACAAATTGCCCCTGCTTCGCCAAATGAAGCCTAGACAATCCAAAATTGGCATCTGGACTATTTCAGGTCTTTTTAGTTCTAGAGTCAAAAAGGTACAATCTGTTATTTTGAAGGGTGCTGCGATCGCGTGACCCGTGAAAACCGCGTCGATAAATCTTTTCTCTCAATTATTATATAACACTTTTTTAAGCCCGCGTGAATTGAACCAGTTCTATTAAATAGCTACTTCCGCAAAATGAAGTCCTTTTACAAATTCGCGAGCTTACAGCTGCCTTGCTGCTTTGATTTTTATGTTTACATAACACGTTTAACAGTTTTACTTCTACTTTCATAACTATCATTATTATTGTTACTTAACATCACTCACTATTATTATACTGCTGCTGCTTTCTTTTCTTTTTCTCTTATTCCTCTTTCGAATTTGTTTCTTCGCTTTTTCGCTTTTTTCTTTTCACTGTCAAAACAGTTTCCATTCTTTTGTCGTAAGCTGATTATGATCATATTATCATATACACCTAATATTATATACTCACCATACTGCACACTATATTATGAAACTGTTTTGTTACTGCACATTTAGATTCGGTATGAGTGGGTGAAAGATCTCCTGCCCAGACTCCATGAAGTCGATGTGTACTCTCTGTCAGGCTGGGCTGAGGGGAAACTGGAGGCGAGAAATAAGCAAGGAAAAACGAAGCACGACTGTGACGAAGAGGAAAACCCAAAGAAAGGTAGATGCTCTCTTACCAGTTTTATTCTGTAAAACGTACTACTACATTCCTCCCTTTTTTCCCTCCCCCTTTTAAAGATTCTTCAAGCTAATGCTACTTCAGATGTATTACAACTTGAATTTGTTTAAAATTTCAGGTAGTGAGGTTGACTTCTTCTTTTTTAGCTCGTAATCTATCTTGTTATGTCCATGTGCTTGTTCACGCAGCAGCTCTTGTCTGTATCTTAGTTCCATGTCTGTACTTTGACTTTTGACTTTTGACTTTTGATTTTATTTAGCGATTCCCTCTCCCTTCCTCCCTCCCTCCTAAAACCGAAAGTTGAAATATGCGCCCGGGGCGCTTATGCGAGGAAATACGGCATATAACCTTTGTTGTTTTAGTATTAGTTTTTGATTATTTTTTTCAAACGGACTGTAAAACTTCTGTTCAACAGACGTGAGCGACGAAGCAGCCAAGTCTTCTCAGAAACGCAACACGGAAGTTTCCCTTGCGGCGGCAAAAGAACGCTTTCTGTTGAGGAAAAAGGCGCGACATGAGGGAAAGAGCTCTTGACAATTGGAATCCAAGGTGCGACAATCGTGTTGTGTTGTGTGATATGGATAACACCAAAGAATGCGTCGCCTCTTCTGATCGGAAGTAGACATTGGCTTTGGCTTGTTGTGTCCTCTCCGTTGTTTTTGTCACCAGTTCTTTGTGGTACTCGCTTTCACCTTCAGTGGAATGGAATGATAACACGTTCATTAATTTCTTGCCATCGACATGTTTTCAATACGATATAGCAGATAATACAATCAGCTCGAACCTTCCATCTTAGTTGTGGTTCACGCCGGACGATCCCAGCGAGCACATGCGGGCTTTCTACTCTTAAGTCCGTAAATATAAACGTCCCCCCCCCCCCCAGAATTCGATGTCTCTTCCACTGGTTGTATCGAAAACAAAGAGACCCAAAGTTGTGCGGTTCACGATGAGCCAAGTTGAAAGCCAGCGAGCCCTCCCGGGAGGGTGCCAGCCGCCAAAAATGCGTAAAACATCACCAGCACAGACGCCTTTAAACTCGCTGTTTATTGGCTTATTGGCTCGCTGACTCGTACAACAAGTCAGGGTGCGAGCCAGAGTGCACAACAATATTGTATCCTATTGCAACTTTTTACATCCTTGAAACTATACAAAAAGATAGAACATTCTTATTGCCACATGTCACTTGTTTTCCTATCATGCAATATGTACCATGTGCGAGGTTTCGATTTGATCGGTACATAACGTACAATTCAATCGCCCACATCTCAAGCTCGCGGGGCCACGGCCGTCAGTGTGTTAAAGTTTCAAGATATTTTAAAAACCTTGTACGATCGAATGAAATCCCCACACATTCTCTTATCAAGCCCACCTGTATTTAGCAGACATTTGTAAGTCGACTCAATCAGATGCAATCAATTATTCTAATACATTGTAAAGTTTACCCATATTTATTGGGGGACGCTGACACCCTTTGTACAGTCCAAATGGGTAATTTTTATTGTTTTTGAACAGACAGTTTCCACGCCGAACGTCGAAAGAGGACAAAATGCAATGATATTTTGATAGCTTTACGCTGTGGTGACCGCCATCACATTGCGCCCGCGATCACCCCCAGCGCTTGGGCCGCCTGTGGTCACATACATCACACAAAACAAACAAAATTAATCGGTTAATATACCCCGGGAGAGCGGCGTTGCTGCACTGAATAAATTTACGATTGTTTGACTATTTACTTAGTATATTTTAGCTTTGTAACGAAAGTACTGAATTCCGACGTAGTCATAGCGGCAGGAAACTCAAACTCAGCCCATTTGACAACAGTTATCATCAAAAACAAAGCCGTAAGCCGATGATCACAGATAATACGTTGAAGTCACTTCCAAACGCAGCGCTGCTTTGAGCTTGTTGTGCATGAAACATGATCGTTTGGTTGTGATATATTGATAACTGGTGAAAGGGCTTCCCGTGTTGATGCCGTGTTTTCCTGCCTCAAATCCAAACGGATTCTGGAATCAGAAGGTAAGTCCCTGTTTACTAAGTGACACCGCCGCTTGTCTAGCAGTCGACACACCAAACGACAGTTCTGGGTCACAGAACTCTTTGTTCGGCGTCAAACCATGCAGACAACCTCGGCATCTTTCGTTTGGGTCACGTTCTGGACCTTTCTACGGTTGAATATCGAAAACTCCTTTGTTTGCGGACGGCCATTTGTCCGGGCCTATCTCTGTTAAGAAGATTTTTTTTTGTTACATTTTATACCAATGCCCTTCTTTGTTCGTGGTTAATAGTCTAATAAAGCAAGACATTACTTTGGTATCAAAACGAATCCCATTGATACAGTCCTCGGCAATTCGAAAACGTGGTCGTAACTAGAGCTGGTCGCTTACGAGAATGGGCTCTCGTCTCTCGTCCAGTTAGTAATTCCCAAAAGTGGTCGCGGTCGCTTTACGAGAGCTTTTAATTACAAAGTTTGAGTGACAATTCAAACGGGGTATCACAATGACTTTGTAACCCAAAGTTGGGGTACAATTTCTGGCCACGTATCTGATGAGACTGAAATAGAAACTTGCAGTGGGTCACTTGTGAAAAAGGTTAACTTAGCCAAAACATCTCTCTCTTCCCTACAGTGCCATGGAAGCCGCCATGATGCGTCGGGCACCTTCCGCCGGTAGAAGAAACCACCGCACCATGTCCAACACCACGGCCAGCTCCCTGGACGATGCGATGTCGCTCAGTTCGAGTTTCTCAGGCTCAACATTGAAGCGGGCCTCACATGGCCCAAGAGCCTCCAGTGTCGGTGACTATTCGGCCATCCGAGCGGCTGGCGGAGTTCCCCGAATAAAGCACGGGCGCAGTCGTCAGAAAAGTTCGGTTTTGTCGAGTGAAACCGGAGGTATAGTGACGGAATTGTCGTCAGCCCGTGGTAGCCGCAAGACCAGTATTTACTCGCTCAGCAGTTTGGCCGAAGTCGGCGTGAAAATCCGTCGGCGAAAAAAGAGCACTCTTGATTCGTGGGGACGAAAACGAACGCCCGGAGAGACGCAATACTTTGACAAGGTAAGTGTTCTGGCTACAGTAAAAGAGGAGTAATGGTTTAGCTTTTTTTCGCCAGTCATTATAACTCGCTCTGTAGGAAGCTTGCCGACCATTCACAGGTTTGCTTTCCCTGGCAGGACAATCCCTGCCTCCTACATGAAGTACATTCTCCTTGCGTGCGTTCATGCGCGTGCGTTTGGTTTGCGTCACGTGTGCATCTGTTCGTGCGTGTTTCTGTGTTCGCTTTTGGCGTATGCTCGTCTCGCCTTGCGTGTGCTCTGCGCGCGACTGTTTGCGTGTAGTTTTGTCCGTCTCTTCGGGTGCAGGATTGTATTTAAAAGTACAAATAGTCCATGGCGAATTAATTTGTTTATAATTAATTATTATAGTTAATTATTATTATTATTATCATTGACCTCTTATTCTTGGGGCCCTGTTCGGCATTCGATCACGAATGTAATCTTACTTGGAAACGCATGGCCATTTACGCGTACATATACCTCGTGAATCTTTCAGCTGCTTGGGGTTTGAAGTTGCAGTACGAAATTGCCCGTCCTGAGTTCTGATGAACGCTTTCAATTGATGATAAAAATTAATGTTCTTCTTTCAAACTCTGAGCATAGTACAACGCGGAGAACTTGGGCAGTTGATCCTAACATAAAATCTCTTTAGAGCGGTCTGCGATTGACTTTTGTAAAATTCAAAGAAACTACAGCTCCAATCAAAACCTGTAGGGACCAACATTTTTAACCAACTTGAAGTAACGTAGTTAGGGAAGGAAACATCCAATAACTGACCATTTCCCCACTAACTCAAAGCGAGACCCAGTGCGAAACACTTCTTATAAAAATTTTTATATTTATGCAAATCAAACTCGTCCTTCATTGCACTGAACCTTCAACTTATTCTGTCCACAGCATCTTCCGCCGATAGAATTGTTCCGTCGTGTGGTCCGCCTTACTGAGATGATCGCCTCACTATGTCTGTACAAGTTTGAAAAGTAAGATCTATGTTTCTTCTCATTCCTGCCCGTGTGTTTGCTTGTTTTCGTGTTTGCTTTGTAATCTGCTCGTGTCGTACTCGTGTTTATTCGGGTCTTATTCGTTTAATGCACGATAACCTACTGTTATCCATTTGTGCTCTACTTGGGACTATTCTTCTGTTCACTCCATGAAACTCCGTGATTGGCAAAGAGTCTTGGTTCAACCAGTGCAGAACAATCACAACTGTTTTCAACAGTTAATCGCAAACTGCTCTATGTTAGTTACTTAGATCACTGTGTGACTCTGTGCGTGTTAGTTGTGTGACTCTGTACGTGTTTGTTGCGTGACTGCGTGCGTGTATTTGTTCACAGGGAAAACGAGGAGGAGGATTTACCACACACGGTGTTCACCCAGTACATCAACGAAGAGGAGAATCAGATGAAGGGAGAGCTCGCCTTCGACGCTTCATTTTTCAAAGCTAACAGAAAGGTTGGTATCAGTTGTATCTGCTATAGTGCTGTGTTGCTGTTGTTGTTGCTGTTGTTTTTGTTGCTGCTGTTGTTGTTGTTGTCGTTGTTGCTGTTGTTGTTGTTGTTGTTGTTGTGGTTGTTGTTGTTGTTGTTGTTGTTGTTGTTGTTGTTGTTGTTGTTGTTGCTGCTGTTGTTGTTGTTGTCGTTGTTGTTGTTGCTGTTGTTGTTGTTGTGTTGTTGTTGTTGTTGTTGTTGTTGTTGTTGTTGCTGTCGTTGTTGTTGTTGCTGTCGTTGTTGTTGTTGTTGTCGTTGTTGCTGTTGTTGTTGTTGTTGTTGTGGTTGTTGTTGTTGTTGTTGTTGTTGTTGTTGCTGTTGTTGTTGTTGTTGTTGTTGCTGTTGTTGTTGTTGTTGTTGTTGTTGTTGTTGTTGTCGTTGTTGCTGTTGTTGTTGTTGTTGTTGTGGTTGTTGTTGTTGTTGTTGCTGTTGTTGCTGCGTTGTTGTTGTTGTTGCTGCTGCTGCTGCTGCTGTTGTTGTTGTTGTTGTTTTCGTTGCTGTTGTTACTGTTGTTAATGCGCAGCACGTTGTATTCATTAGAACAAATATAAACAGTTTTCGTATATTATTCTTTTAACAGATGCGTGTTTCTGCGGAAGTGAAAAGTACACTATTAATGCCACCGGAACAGAGGACGGAGCAACAGCTGGCTAAGGTGAATGCGGGCCCAATATTTACAACGAAAACTAATCAAAACGCACGACGTAAACTATGATTCTGTTTTAACAAAGAAAGACTAATAAAACAAGCTTTAACTTGGCATTTATTGTTGTGACTTCCAGGTGCTATTCTCCTTGAGGTCGATTCGCGCGTTTGCAGAGTATCCTCAAAGAATTCAACAGAAGCTCGTTAAAGTGGGATGGCTGGAGACGTGAGTTCACTACTTCGTGATGCCGCGATGCGGAGATTCACTGTCTAAACTTTACACTCCTTAGCACGTAACGCAAATTCTCCCAATTTTTCAAGAAGGATAAGTATAGGTGATGTAGTGAGAATGTATTTCAATCAGCTTTCATGTGAGAATCCTAGTTATCAAGTAGTTCCTCCATACTGTATGAAATGTCTCATCGAGAGAAAATTGAAGCTGGTCACTCTCAGGAGTGAAAGGGTTAACCCTCAAAAAAGAACTGTGCTCGGCATAAAAGCAAAAATAGTGATCGGGTGAAGCCGCCATTTCAAAATTCATTTTGTGACCCGGGAAAGAACGCCCGACAGACGGAACGCGTATTATTGTATATATATGAGGAGAATTTGGCATTTGTTAGTTCGCTCAAACAAAAGTTGATTAAGTTGCTAAATCTCTCTAAGTCATGTTCCACTTTGATGGTTGGGAGAATGTGTATTGTGAGCTCAAGGGTTAAGACCGACGGTATTGGTCTTAAAGGCCGGGGAAGGAGGATTCAAGGGTTAAGACCGACGGTACTGGTCTTAAAGGCCGGGGAAGGAGGATTCAAGGGTTAAGACCGACGGTACTGGTCTTAAAGGCCGGGGAAGGAGGATTCAAGGGTTAAGACCGACGGTACTGGTCTTAAAGGCCGGGGAAGGAGGATTCAAGGGTTAAGACCGACGGTACTGGTCTTAAAGGCCGGGGAAGGGGGATTCAAGGGTTAAGACCGACGGTACTGGTCTTAAAGGCCGGGGAAGGAGGATTCAAGGGTTAAGACCGACGGTACTGGTCTTAAAGGCCGGGGAAGGAGGATTCGAGGGTTAAGACCGACGGTACTGGTCTTAAAGGCCGGGGAAGGAGGATTCAAGGGTTAAGACCGACGGTACTGGTCTTAAAGGGGGAAGGAGGAAGGGAATGGGTTTTCCCACACAAAAAAAGCTTAGAGGGTGTTTCCAAGTCCCATCTTAACACCAACCACAAAACCGTATTAAGGGAACTTTGTCGATGTTTCCCTGATTTTGTTCTGTGTCCTAGGCACCAGACCAAAAGAGCGATCCTGAGGCAAGGCCAAATCCCCCAGGCCTTTTACTTTGTTCTCTCCGGCTCTGGTGAGTAAAAGATGTAGACCCTGAATAGCTGACAACAGTTAATCTGTTTTGAGTAATGAATAGTGTTAAAACACTATTAGAAGCACATTCTGCCAGCTGGTTAGCCGGTCAGTTATTTGTCTGATAACAGAACATACCTATGTGATCTATACGACGATTGTCGTTTAGTTGTTGCTGGTCGTAATGCCTGATCCTTGGAAAAAAACGCTCATAGACTGCGAAACGTCCCTCCTTAGTTTTCCCACTAAGATTGTGCAAGCAAACGCCAAAGGGTCAAGGCGCGAAAGAGTTGGCAGAGCGCGCACAAAACGGGATTCGATCCTTTTTCCGCGTTTTCCGCGCTTGGGCTGGGCTCCCGCAGTAACTTCTGGAGGGAAAGGAGGGTCTGTTTGCCGTTGAACGCTCAAAATACAAGTAATGCAAACATTCATCTTGAGCATTGACGCATTTTGTGTGGGCAGGATACTGTATATTAAGAAGTATCGAGTATCAAATGACTTTTTCTTTCTGCCCGTTGTACAAGCACCTGAAATCCTCTTAAAATTTCATGACGTGCGGTAATACACTCTTTCTGTCTTTTTCAAGGTTAGTTACCAAATGTTTTAGCTAAATTCGACAGGGTGTATATTTGTTCGTTCACCCGGACTGTAACGGTCTGTTTCGATGGAGACAGTTGTTCTTACAGGGGAAGAACCGTTTTTTAGAGGTGATTTGATTTACCTTGGATATCTACAACAAGCAATAAAAGGACCTTCAATTGAGGTGGCTAGGACTTCCCTTAACGGTATCGTTATTTTATCCAAGCTATAACACAAATAATACTAAACGAACTCTTGTCACTTCTTCTTCTTCTTCTTCTTCTTCTTCAACAGCTGTGGTGACCGTTATGGAAAAACACGAGCAGTTTGCAAGAACTGTTCACTTCTTGAGACGCGGCGAAAGCTTTGGGGTGAGTTATAGATTGATTTAGTAATAACACTTCATTTATACATAGTACCGCAGTGCCACACCGAATTCATTTAACTACTGCCAGGTTGGAACTGTGGTTCTAGAATATCTTCTTATGTCATAGAAATATTATATCGAAAATTATGGAAGTCTTTTGGCAAACTTGTAGAATAAGTGATGGTTAAGGTGGTGTTACACTTGTCGATTTGCAACGATACGGTGTTGCGCTAAAACTCGTTCAGCGATTTAAAAACTTACACACCGTTGCGTAAATTTGGAGTGTCGTTGCAAATCGATCAGTGTAACACCAGCTTTAGTTGCTTGAAATTCTTGTTAGTAATACCAAGTGCTCAAAGCTTTGTAGTGATTATTACAGCTCGACACAGGATTTTCTATTGATTACCTTTCTCGTGATTCCCAGGAACTCGCCATAGTTCACGACACTCTGCGCCAGGCTACCGTCATCTCGCGCGAGGCAATCGAACTGTTGGTGATTTCCCGCGAGGTAAGCCGCTTATTTTCTTACACATGTGCAATTCCGACAAAATTCAAACACGAATTTACCTCTACTAATATTAATAATGCGCCAATACCGCAATACTCTGTACCGGTATGAAAAAGAAAGTTCAGCATGGTGAAGAGGAGGAGCACGAGTGAAATGAAGTGAAAAAGAAGAAGAGCCGAATTGAAGAAGTAAAAATGTCGTGTAAAACACTGAAATGTCGTGACTATTACAGCCGATAAAAATGAAAGCACTGCGTACGGAATGTTGCACACAAATGCGCGCTCGCACTACCTAAAAGTTACATTAGCTTTAACTACAATTACAATATATGTATTATAATATGGCTCTGGAGAGTTATCGAGCAGTACCACGCTGACTGCCCTGCAGACCTGCCAATGGCTCCGTTTGTCTGTCTGTCTGTCTTACTGTGTGCTGCCGTTCTGTGTTTACCTGCGTCTGCGTTTCTTGTTTCTGTCCCCCCCCTCCTCCCCGTTGTCTCTTTATTTCCATTTGTTTATCTTACGTCTCTCTGTATGTCTGCCGTTTATAAATTGTTTACCTCTTTGTATTCCTCCGTATGTTTGTCTGTCTGTTTGACTGTCTTTCTCTGTGTGTCTTTTTGTGAGTTATCTGTCTGTCTGTTCACTTGTCACTGTTCACTGTATGTCTGCCGTTTAATCTTTTTGTATTCCTCTTATGTTTGTCTGACTATTTATCTCTATCTGTCTGGTAAGGCTGTCTCGTTATCTTTCTGTCTGCCGATCAGACTGTCTCATTATCTTTCTGTCTGCCTATCAGACTGTCTCGTGATCTTTCTGTCTGCCTGTCAGACTGACTTTTCTGTCCGTCTTTTTTGTCACTCAGTCTGTCTAACCTGCGCTGCTTCTCGTCTTTCCGCACCCCTCCCCCCACCCCTCCACTGCATTCTACACCGAACTCCCGAGGCTTTCTACGGCTCTGGGGTTTTACCACCTCGACACTTGATGGAACTTCACCCAGTACTCCGCTCCAGCTACAGAGTTTCGAAGTGAAGTCGCGCATACCAGACAAACATACACCGCCTGAAATATGCGACGAACGACCTTCCTCTGCAATTCGCGCAGAGCTTTTCCCAGGCTACCCTCGCGGCCACGGTCTCGCTTGTTCTTTTTGAGTGCCCAACAGTAAAATGCAGTGGACGCCCGCCATATTATGCGTCTCCTACATTCCCGTTTCATTACAATGAACTGAGCTATCGTACCACAACCCGCAGCTTGCTCGCGTTGGTTTTGTTTCGTCTGTCCGACCTGTTGTCTGTCTGTCTGCCTCTATCTGTTACGCTTGTCAGTCAAGACATCAGTCTGTCTGGGTTTGTCTGTCTGTATATCGGTATCTGCATGTATCACTCTCTCTCTCTCTCTCTCTCTCTCTCTCTCTCTCTCTTCCTGCGTCTCTCTTCTCTTTCTCTCTTTCTCTTCCTTTTTTCTCGCTTTCTCTTATCTTCCTTTAGTTAGCTGTCAGTCAATGCATGTCTGATCATCTGATTTATCTGTCCTTTGCATTTTTCTGTGCTATTCACTGCTCTGCCTGTCCGCCCGTTTGTCTGGTTCTCTAGCTCTTTCTCGTTTTGTTTCTGGCTCTATATCGATTTATTAATCTTTACATTGGCCTCTCTGCCTTCCAAGCTCTTTCTCTATTTGCCAGTCAGTTAATTTATTTTTAGCCTGCACTAACCGCGTCCGAACTAAACACCGGTATAACAGTGTCTAGTTCGAATGCAGCGCAGGCTATTTATTTCTGGCCATCTATCGATCTCTTGTTAATAACATTAACCTATATCTACCTGTCAGTATGTTGTTCTCTATCTGACTGTCTACCTCTTTTATTCTTTTTACCTTCCAGTCAACATATCCCTCGCCATTTTTATCAATGTATTTCAGTAGTTCTATCCTTTATCCTTTATGCTCTTGAGAGGACCTTAATTCGACTGATTATATTTCCGAGGGTCTGTTTGAATGTTCAACATTCAAGCAGACCCACGGAAATATAATCAGTCGAATTAAGGTCCTCTCAAGAGCATAAAGGATAAAGGATAGAACTACTGAAATGGTTTACCTTTGTCTGTTTACCTGCAGGTCATTGTGTGTTGAATGTTTGTCTGTCTTCCCCTCTGTTTATCTGTTTATTTGTCCTTGTCTCACGAACCAACTCACTATTTCTCTATATTTTTGTTTTCGTGTTTGTTTTTTTTTTTTTTTTTGCTCTGCCTGTCAGTCAACCTATTGTAGTACATTTGTCTGCTAGTTTGTCCATCAATATTTGCATGTTTATATTTTGCTGTTTCACCTGTCTGCTGTTTGTTTGTCTGTCTGTACTTCTGAGCACAGGAAGCAGTTAGGAATCTGACAGAGCAGTCAGCATGGTGGTGCTAAATACTCACAGCCGCTCATCACATATTCCGGAATCTTACTCTTGCAACGTTGAGAATTATTATAACTATAAATTAACGCAACAATGATCTTAGTCGATTAATAAGAGTGAACTTCGAAACAAGATATTGGCTCTGCGACCCATCCGTTCCGAATTGCGATTTTAAATCAAAGCGTGAAAATGCCTTGTTTCTGGTCAAGAGCTGTTGAGGTTTTAACAACTAAAAATGCGTTAAGGCTACAGGATTTTGTACTGAGTTTTGAAGCTTGTTTTCGCTTTTGTGCGCGAATTTTCCGTTCCGTCACAGTACGCCGATTCAACTTGCATCCATAGATCCATAGAAACTTGCTGCAGCGAATTCGTTGAAAATCAGAACACCTGACCTGACCACCTCAGTAGCTTGTCCTGTCCGCAGATCACTTCTTCTTTGTCGACTTTGCCGCCCTTCTTCACGGCCGTGTTTTTACCACCCACAAAAGCCTCTGATTGGCTGTAACCAACTGCCAACTGGCTAACGCTACAAACGAACGCTCAGCGACAGGAAAAATACTCGTAACCGTTGTTCAACCACAAATTTGAATCCTTTGTGACGTACTTTGTCCGCGCGCTTCTCGAATGAAATGTTAGAGCCCAGACCTCCCTCGCCAAATCGTGCTGCCTCGCTCTGTGTGGAGCAAAGTTATTGAGGCGTTTATTTTTCCCTTCTCGGCTTCCTGTTTTACCACGAAAATTTAACATTACTGACACTCTAGACCCTAACACGCGGCGGAAGGATCCATTTTACCCCCAATCCTTCAAATTTAAGTGCATCAAATATGAAACCAGTGCATTTTTTGTCACCCATCCTTTAGTTCTTTTGTCACACATGCGCAGTACCCGAACACCATCAGTCAGTCTGTAAGATGTTTTCTGTAAACCCAGGAGTGATCAACTTCGGATTTCTCTCTCAGTCTCTCGCAAGAGATATATCATACAGTTGGGAGAACTTGGTTTTTGATAGTTACTCTTTCCTCCTGAACGGTTGGGAGAACCTGTAAGACAGATTGAGAAAGTTCAGGTTGGCTCTTTACTCCACATTTACGACACTGCGTGTTTTTGTTGTTGTTGTTGTTGTTGTTGTTTGTTGTTTTTTTTGTTTGTTTGTTTTTTTCTCCTATCATAGGACTTTGTTGATATCTTCATGCTGGCCGGTGGAATAAAAAACATCAACGATCCAGACCATCAGAAATTCATCAGGTGACGATACGCAATTACGTTGGTTCTTTTATCAAGATACATACTGTCCGATCCCGTCATTGTAATCAAGCAAGCCTTGGGGCTCTTGGTTATTACGCGTGAAAACTTTTCACAATCCCATTCTTCTAAGTAGCAATGTTGAATCGTCAATCACACTAATCGCAATTGATGAGATTTCTGAACAACACTGATCGGGAGAGAGAGACATTGCAAGAAACTTTGTCAACTTCTGAAATTTCTTCCATTCTTATACTTTCTGTTTCAGGGGTATTGAGTTTTTGAAAGGATGGCCGCTCCATTTGATGGCCAGTAATTCCAAGAAATGTATGTTCCATTTCTTCAGGTGAGTTTTCCATTTAATTTAAACTGATTTACTTTGTACAGTAATTTCCAGTGGTGCTCTCTATCTTCCCGGACTTCATGCACCTTTAATAACAACAACAAAAATCATTACTTACAGCTCTGTCGACTCGTATCAACCTGAATTTAATCATAGATCAGCCACTTCTTACACTTTAAACTACGTAAATATGTTTAAGGTATATGTTTAAATTATCGGCCGTCTATTTAACACCAGAAAGAGGATTAAACTGACACCTTAATTATTTCTTACCCTCTATTTTGTAGTGTTTTATTCCGACCAGAATTAGTACATTGCGTCTTTTAGTGTATTTTATAGCGTAAAACACGAACTATGTCTCGTCGAGTGCTCGTCTGATTGGTTTATTCTTTAGGAGTGGCTCTGTTCTAGTTCGGGACAGCAATCATTCCGATTGGATCTACATTGTGAAGTCGGTAGGTCACTTACTGTTGTGAATGGATAATGGTCAGAAGGGAAGGCGGGAAAGTGGTGGTGACTGTCGTTATTGTTATTGTGGTGGTGATATATAGTGGTAGTGGTACTGATTGTAATGTTGGTCGTGATCGCATCGCAAAATTGGGAAACCAGTGTAAAACATTCAGACATTCAGACATCGCTTTTGCTTGCCGGCGGCCTTTTGGTACTGCTATACAACAGATCACTGTCAGATAACAACCGAGCACCACACCCTTGTTTCTCATCTTAGGGAAGTTGTCAAGTTCTGAAGAAGCTCCGAGACGTCAAATCTCGACTCATAGAACACAAAGACAGGGTGGTTGGATTCGAAAATGGTATCCATCATTTTCTCTTGCTTCTTCGTTTGTTTGTCTAGTTTTCGTATATTGTTTGTGTATTTGTTTTTAGCCTCTCTTTTTGCACCTATCTTCTTTCTCTTTTCTTCCTCTTCTTTCCGTTCTATTCTCACTTCTTCCCCACCCAACAGCCTTCTCCTCTCTACTAACTTTTTACTTACTAGTTACTTTCTTTCTTCCGTTTTTACGAGGCAATTCCTTTCTGTCTGTTTTAGTCTTTTTTTTTTCCCTTGGCTGTCCATCTGTCTGTTAGTTCCTTACTGTACTTCCCTTAGCCTGTGGATACACTCCGCGTCCCATTGGGGTGCCTGCACTTGAGCCGCGCGAGAGAAACTGGCTCAAGTCAGAGGTGCCCCGATGGGAGGCGGAGTGCATTCGCAGGCTGGTACTTCTTTGCCTTCTCTTCCCTCTCCCTCCCCTCCTCGTTTGCATTTTGCCACATCTCGCTCATGCTTATCTCACAGTTTCAATTATTTTCTAGTGAAAAGCATGGTTCCCAAAGCACTTTCAAGATCCAGGCTGGATCGTGTCCGCGCCAAGTTGTCCGTGGTCATGTTGCTTCTCCCAAAACTGCAAATGAAAAGCCCAACTTTGCCTCCTGACAGCGAAGACGGCGACAATCTCACCGAACACAAGGACGAGGAGAGTGTGATCGACAAAGTCGCGGCTGCGCAGAATGTTTTAACTGCCCTACGAAGCTCAAGTGACCTTATTAAACGACTGCGTTCCGAAGAAGAGGCGGATAATGTTCGGAGCTTTTCGTCGGGTAATCGGAGACGCGTCGGTATTGTACACAAAGCCTCCCATGTGAAGTTTGTAAACAGCCAAATAAAGAGGCCTGTGTCTACCTCCAGCGATTTGTCCTCGCACGTGGATAGGAAAAGCAGTGATCAGGCGTGGACGGCAAATGAAGATTATCATGATCTTCGTCAAAGACGTTTAACACCCGAATCGGTCGATTCGTCGAAAACTCAACGACAATTTTTGCCAAATATCGAAGCCAAGGTATGTTGCTGCTGTTGACCTGTGTGTGTGAGTGGTTCCATTGCTAAGTATATGTGACCCATATTATACACCAACATAAAGGTTGCCAACAAGAATGCACATTGCAAATATGAAAACCAAATGTATGAGCATTGCTAGGACAATTGATAGCATGAACCAAGTCAAAGACGGATCGCGTGCCATTTTCTCTATACTGAGCTACGTGTTGTTCAAATGTCTCGATAGGAGTAATTGGCCTCTGGTCAGTCTTGGGGCTAAAAGGGTAAACAGGTATACAAACTTGGTCTTCTTCTGCCTCGAACACAGCTCGTTGCTTGTTCACTATTTGTTGGTTCTCACCCTTTGGAGCTGCTAATTTCGTCTCTATAGGCTCCTTGTCTCAGCCCAGTCTCATCTGAAGGGAATACGACTGTCTCTCACCCGCAGAATGACAGCAGTACCACCACGTCCAGGAAGCGTTCGTCAACAGTCTCCAGACCGGGAAAGCGTGGTCACCCAAGAACAAAGTCTGTTAATCTTGGCGATGAAGGTAAATGTTCACATCACTGTAAAAGTATAGCTTTTTGTCTCTAAATAAAAGTATTGACAAACAGAATCAAGTACAAATTTGAGCTTCGGTGCCCAGTTTTATCTCCTTGATTATATAAGTTTGTGGACGTGTAGATCAGTAGGCCATTTCCGAGGTGCATGTTGCCTCTCTTTTAGAGTTTTCACTTTCATACAAGTCAAACTCATAAAAAAAGGTTTCGGCATTGCACTCGAGCGTTTTATAATTGAATCCGCTGCTCGCGCTGAAGGTGCACGCAGGCGCAATTCTAATTCAGATATTCTACATTTTTGCAAAAATAGCTTTCACGTAGTGTGACATCGCAACTTTTATATAGTCGTAAAACCAGCTCAACGTTAGTGATACGTACTTCATGGAACACAATCAATCAAAAAGCTTTTTTGCAAAGTGTCGGAAAGTTGTGTGTGTCATTACGATTACAAAGAAACGAAAAGCTGTTTGCAAAAAGCGTAAAAGTATTCATGTTTTACTTTTCTTGTTACAAGACGAGGAAGAGACAAAGATGCCGATGCAAAAGATTTCCGTGATCGACGAAGGAGAGTTAAAGCAGGTGAGGTTACATATGTTCGCTCTGTAATCCCTTACTAGGTCCTGTTTATGTGGATAAACGTTGTCCCGAGGCCTACCTATACAACCAACTCTCTCTTAGCGGGCACCCCCGTAAGATGGGCACCTCTTTAAGACGGACACCTGGTAGGAGCTGTCCCTACCGTCTCTTCAGTCAGTTACTCTTAACTCTCTTTAACACGGACACCTCTCTAAAACGTACAGTTGTAGCTGATCCCGAGGGTGTCTGTCTTAAAGAGGGAGTTGCCTCTGCCTCTTGGACAAGTTGTAGTTTCATTTTTTATTTAAACGACTCGTTTTGATTTATAAAGAAATGCCTTGCGTGAATAGTCAGCGCGCCCAGGGATATTCGGAGAAAAGTGTATCGGGTCCCCAGGACATGAACAGGGTCTTAATGTTCACCTTACATATAAACGGATTTTTTTCCTTCGCAGAATGAAGTGACAATTACCGAAGCAGATTTACATCCAGCATTTGTACAGGTGGCTCTTCTTTCCAAGGGCGACAGCTTTGTGAGTACCACTGCCACAAAAAAATAAAGCCTATTTAGTCCACATAAAGTTAAACTATAAGTAATCAAAAAGTAATAAATGGAATTAATGGAAACTAGTACTTTAAAGAACCAGTTTTTGGCTACGTCGGCGTGGAGAAAGACGTCTTTCTGTAAAAATTGGACGCCGTTAAAATATTTTGAGCTGACGTTTCGACCGCTAGTCTTTCGTTGGAACAAAGAATTATATCCTTTGGTCAGCAATGGGTACTTACAAACACGTAGAGCGAGATTTGGTGACCAATTTACCTCTTCACGTGTAAACCGAGTCTTACGTGCTTATTAATGCTGATGTTGACATTCCAGGGTATAGCGTCCATGTTGTTTGAGGACCAACCCAGTCTGAGCTTGGTACGTATTAAGCTTTATAAAATAACTATGATACTACGCGCGCCCTGATTGGCTAAATAACCGTGTTAGATGAGAGTTTATAAAATAACTATGATACTACGCGCGCCCTGATTGGCTAAATAACCATGTTAGATGAGAGTATATTACACGCTGACGCGATATACGCGATGTTTTTTACTTGACTAATTATTTTATAAAAGAAATATATAACGCGTCACCGTGTAATATCGCCTAATCTAAACACTTGGGAAGTTGGGAGAACACTCGGGTAGCGCCGGAAACCTCTCGGCGGCCTCGTGGTTTCCTTACGCTACTCTCGTGTTCTCCCAACTTCCCGTGTGTTTAGATGATGCTATATTACACGGTGACGCGTTATATATTTCTTAATTCTTGTATATGTTCCTTTTTGTTACCGTCGCTCGGTTTCGTTGTTCTTGTTTGAGCTGTAGTGGTCGTAGCCATTATCGTAATTTTTGTTGCCGAGGTTTCTAAGGGAAAGTTCATTTATTGAAACTTGAAGCATGAAATTTTAGCAGCCCCCCTTGCCCCCCCCCCCCCCCACTCCCCCCCCCTCACTTGTCACCTCCCTTGTCATAATAAATTAACTTTCCCTAATGCACTGTATTCTGCTTTGTCCGTGCCTAGGTTAGCAAAGGCGCTGAGTGTATCATGATATCTAAAAAGTTCTACCTGGCCCACTGCACAGACGCGATGAAACGGCGTCTCTTGACCACGGTAAACTTAAATGTCAGAGTAGTACATATGCTCCAATAATACACTAACTTTCATCCTTTTTATTTTCCCGCAGTTGTTGTACTGTTGTTACTGGTTTTATTTTTTGTGTTCTTTTTTTTTCAACGGCGTAATGCCGCATATCTCTAGAGTAACCGTAGGCTTGTGAGTGCGACAAACAGAGCGAAATCCAAACTGTTTGAAGAAAGACGCCGCTTACTGGGCAAGAGACCACTTGTTCAAAATTCGAATTTTCCTCAACCTGACTTGTTTAACAAACTGCAAGGTTTTATAATCAAAGACTACCCATAAAGCTTGTTCAGTCGCCTTCCCATTTTCAGGGCTGAAGACGACAACTGAATAATTTAGACCTTTTAGGATGACGGCAGTAATTGTGCTTGGTACAGGGCCCGGTTTTTCGAAAGTCGATTAAGCTAATCCAGGATTAACGAAATTCTTTCTCTCGACCTCTCTCCCAATAAACTGCAGAGTTTTGTTCGAAGATGGATTAGTAAGCTTGTTCCAGCTTAAAACGTTATCAAGAAAGTCGTTTTGGACGAAACTTTCACGTTTTCAGACTTATAAATGACAAGAAAGTTTAGACCTAATCCAGGATTAGCCTAATCGTGCTTTGAAAAACTGGGCCCAGGACTTCCAAGTCCCGCGATTAGTGTTTTGGGGAAGTTTATTCCAATTGTCACACGACGCAATTTTCCCTGCAGCTTGTATGTGGGACAAGTTGCAGAGTACTGTCACACGTCACAAAAAGTTGCAAAAAGTAGAAGACTGGCCAACTTTAATTTTACTCCTGCAATTTGTTTCGCAATTTATCGTTGCGTTGCAAGTTGTACAGAGGGGGATGTCACACGCGGAATTTCTTCTGCAACTTGATTTGTGTCAATTTCTTCTGCAACTTAATTTGTGTCAATTTCTTCTGCAACTTGATTTGTGTCAATTTCTTCTGCAACTTAATTTGTGTCAATTTCTTCTGCAACTTGATTTGTGTCAATTTCTTCTGCAACTTGATTTGTGTCAATTTCTTCTGCAACTTAATTTGTGTCAATTTCTTCTGCAACTTGATTTGTGTCAATTTCTTCTGCAACTTAATTTGTGTCAATTTCTTCTGCAACTTGATTTGTGTCAATTTCTTCTGCAACTTAATTTGTGTCAATTTCTTCTGCAACTTAATTTGTGTCAATTTCTTCTGCAACTTGATTTGTGTCAATTTCTTCTGCAACTTAATTTGTGTCAATTTCTTCTGCAACTTGATTTGTGCCAATTTCTTCTGCAACTTAACATGGTGAAAACTCATTACTATCTTTCGAGAAACGCGTTGGGGGTTTCCTTGATTATAGTAATTGTGTGATCAGTTTAATTCTTGGAATTGGTTGAATTCCGTGCTAAGGCCTCTTAATTTTTGGCGGGTTTTCTTTACGACTGAAAAATTGCTTCAGTGTAACTGGAGGGTCGCTTTCATTAATATTTACATATGTCGTAGGAGAGGCCGTACCCTGATGAAGAAGCTTTACAGCGGAGCCTGCAGGACAAAGTTAACTGGGAAGCGTACAAACGCAAAACAATGAAGGGCCTGGTGCGAGAGCTTCCCACGGCGCGGAGAAGGGAGATCAGTTTACAGACCCATCAAAAGTGTAAACGAGATATGAGTTTGACTCAGGACTTGAAAGATGCACTGAAAAAAATGAAAAAGGGGCCTGATGAAGACTAGTCCTCAGAAATCAAGATAAGGATGTGTTCTCAGTTATATAATTTTAAAACATTGCCTGTTGAAAGTTACCAAAAGCCCTTACTCGTAATCCTTCACGCGCCTTCGACCTTCACGAAGCAAGTCTAAACTGTGTTAGATTTCAATCCGATTCAGCAACCCATCCTGTATTGCAAGCACTAGACGTGCTTCGGAAACACACGCGAACGAACAACAGCATGGCCGAAGGTTCTTCACTTGCTCGATTTTTTACATTGCCTGAACTATGTCAAAAAGTTTCAAAATTGTGGATTGCGTTTGAGGAATCTTGACACGAGAAATCATGTTTCTGAGTTTGACCGATCAAGGTTTTTTTTCATTTTGTTCTGAGTTAATATTTAATATTTAATGTGACTTTTCCGAATAATCACTCAGGTCAGCTTTAAATTCTTTCACGGCGTTTAGCTTTCACACATCGACCCTTAGTCGATTCTTTATACACCAAATCATAGGATTGCTGGCTGGAACAGTTCTATTGCCAATTGTTTTTTCCTGTTGCTTGCCCGTCACACATGATAACTTTGCCGTCTCTAAATTTAGCAATTTCTAAGACGAATCATTGTGATATTGATCGCAGCCCTAATTGTGAGAACCACGGGGCCCCAAAGATGAGTACACAAGTCGATAGTTTATTTATTAGCTTAGGCGAGGGGGGTAGAAAAAAGACAAAAAAAAATTAAACAAAAGTTAAGACAAAAGTTAGGGATCTAAGAATCTAAACAGCAGAAACAATACTGATATGAAGTATTCCCCCATTCACTGTTTTCTGGATTCGTTAAATGATATGAATCTGAAAAAAGCGATGACGTTATGAAGATAGAAACAATGAAATATCAAACCTTAAAATATCTCTGATTTAATTTCCGCGAAGATTGGCTGCGTTTTTGACTTTTATTAAAGCGTTTTCATTTTACCTGCGTTAGTTTTGATGTTTTCAAGGATTTAGCTGCGAGCTTCCGGATCATATACCGCGTGTTTACCCTCGACCCATACATTTGATATCAGCTTCACACATGATACGGGTCAGTTTTCAACGCTACAATATAATTAATCTGTTATTGTTTCTGTTGTTTTGGCTATATTTTTTCCCCTGACTATGCCTCGTTTCCTAATCGGTGTTAGTCACTGCACGTAACTTGTGAGAATTAGAAATTAAATGTTGATCATTTACGAGAATCGCTCAAATCAAATATTCAAATTTAATCCACCACAAGCTGTTGAACTTGACCTTTTTCAATTCAGGACGAAAACGCGGATAATCGCGAAAGGTGTCAGTTTACCATGGATGTATTTTGAAAATGATCAATGACTTTAATTCAGCAAATAAGTAAACGCTTATTACTTTACGAAAACTATTTCTAAATTACTGATAATAATTGCAAAACTTTGCGTGACAATGTTTTAATTGAAATTTCATTTTAGTGCGATGTCGATTTCGTGGATTCAAAAACACCTTGTAAAAATTAGTGCAACCAGAATATCTGTGTGCACAAAGTTCAAGGGGAACTTTTGTGTTTGCTTTTGTCAACTTCCATTTCAGGATCTTTCCTTTTTAATTACAGATTACAAACAGATGGTGTGAAATATCCACAAATCGTGCGTAAGTCACGTTTCTCGCCAAACCGGAGGAAACTCTCCCGATGTGAAAGCATGCTTGTAAATTTGTAAATCTATTGTTCAATTATCCACGGTCATCTATCACAGGAAGAAATTATCAGTTTGAAATCCGAAAAAGTCGAGGGCAGGTATTTAGAAAGGAAGAGCTGTTTTGAAGTGTTTGTTTTGTGGCGCCGCGTAGACACGTTAATAATGCAGCCTTGACATGTTATTTACTTCTCCCCCTTTGAAGATAAGTAAACATTGTCATGACTTGCACGTCGTAGTTTTTCGTCCCAAACCTGTCGAGAAAATTTCGCGATCGCGACGTGCCCTCCGCCCAGTTTTATCGTGATAAAGAAATTCATTCGAGAGAAAAACATCAACAGGATTTTATTTTCAAACTTCAACACTTATTTGTTTTTAATACGAACAAGAAGTGAGGTCACCAGTACCGACAGGTCCTCTCTTTATTATTTTTATTTTTTGCTCTGAATTTTCCACGTGTAGGAAGCATGATTCGCCGCAAGTCAGGCGCGTGACTTCATCTGAATTCAAAGATCTATATCATTGGTGGCCACAGGTTTCCCGCTCCAATATGAGTGTCTGTACGTCAGTCACCAGACTTTCAGTTTTCGCTTCTGTTTGAATGCGGTATAAAGTTCTTTGAACTCATCGACTTTGCAAACTGCTCGGGCTCACATATTGTGTTATTTTCAACAATTTGCACTTTGTAAGCCACTGAGCTGAAAAGGAGTCAGTATTACTTGCTCCTGTATCGGGCGCGTGAACTTTCACTTCATAGGGCTTGTTCCATTCATTCATCGTCCGCTCCTCCTTTTACCTCTGTTCATGCAGAAACGCTGCACAAAATATACGGAAAACGGTGTCGAGAAGGACCACGATCCCGCCAATTCTTTGCATAGGGTTCTGCCTCCATGTCATTTCCTCGTTCAGCTCATCGCCAATACGGGCAATCTCTCGAGCGACAAGTCTGATAGTATTTTTGCGCTCAACGTGTAAGTTGCAAAGCTCGGCTGAGTCAAACTGTGAACCATCTCTGACTGCGTCCTCCATTAGCTCTGTATCCGCCATGGCTTCTTCGTGTTTCGTCCTGCGGGTGCAATGTAACAACAGCAAGTTAACAGCTAGTTTCACAGTCTCCTCAGATATAGGTCACCCTGGAGAGCTCTTAGTACCAGACGAAACATTCTTTGTGAATCCTCGTTTCAAGCCTAGCAGGCAAGGCAGGCCTATTCAACTGCAGGCAAGAACTAGCCATCAACTGTTTGTGGACGCTAATCACTGACCTAGCAGGGCTTTTCCAGTTCGAAGATGCAACGTTGATTTAAATTACTCGCCGCTATCCGATTGTAAGAATGAAAGTGTTTGTAATAATTCATTTTGACATAAACTAAAATTACAGTGTCCTCAATATTCCCTCAATATTCTGATTGTCACAAACGCAAAAACCATAAATAACATTTTTATAGCTGAGAGCCGTATTTTAGTCAGAGGTGAATTCAGTTCGTTTTCTGATACTTCGCTGAATTTTACAGTATACCGAAGAAACATCCGAAAATAGCAGTCAACACAAAACCATAACGTTGTCGACATCGCACGAACCACTGGCGACGCATGAATTTCGAAACTAAAATAGCTTCTTCCCGGCTTCACCTACCCAACGTTTATTCGAATTTGTAATACAATACCAGCACAGAAGAACAGGTTTTGTTTTGTGCTTGAATGTACTATCAATATTTTAAACGAACGAAGACTTCTATACCAACCTTTATAAAATATTCTCCGCGAGAATTGACTTTTTTTTGTCTTCGCTTCTACTGCACCTCCAACCATCTACGAACCCTTCTGATGAATTCAGTATTTTCACTTTCGCTGCATTCTATTGTTTGCCTAATTAGCCGTTTCGCGTCTTTCTCCAGGGCTCTTGGCGCCGTTCTGGTTCGAAATGAAAACAATACCGAGACAAGGGGCATACTGAGCCCGCCAAGTTGTCGCCCAATATCCCGCTCCATGTTCTACCTCATGATTGCCACGAGAAACGGTTACTAGAACAATATCATATCCTACTTTGACATTTGTCTGAACATGTTTTATGAAAGAGTGATAACTGGAGAGAAGTATTAGCACTCTGTGACAATCTTAAGCACAGACTTGAAAAAAAAAAAACTTTTTCGTTGACAGTTATCAAAAAAACTGGGTAAACGTCGATATGCGTTTTTAGTAGCTGATGCAGTTTTCACAATAAAAAAGTTACCTGTAAATGTTGTAAAGCTACATCGATCATATATTCTGTCAAATTTAACGCTAGGCTTCCGCTAGGATTTTTTTAAAAGAAGCAATATCGACCTACTTGCGGTTTATTGGTGTGTCACAACCAGCAGGTTCTGTATTTAACTGGGAGAAGAGAGAAAATTTTCTGTGATCTGAAACATTGTTACGTGTTTAGGCACGATCTCTTAAGGTTATCTAGGCATGTTTTTTGTTAAGTGTGTATACATAGTCCTACCGTACATCGACTGTGCACAAGCCCTGTCGAAAATGCTGACTCGGCAATCATCTTGATTAATTATTCACAATTTCCGTATGTTGTTCAATCCTTGCCTGATTTTCTAATATGTGTATTCAAAACAACCGCACAAAACATGTCGCTTTTCAACTATCCGACTACCACACAAAGGATCATTTCGACAACCGCCTATATAAGGAATATTGCTCTTCAATATCGCATGGCACAGTGAAAAGGAGTTTTCATATTCAAAGCTAAAGTGGGCAACCAAACATCGGACAAACTTTATGAAAGAGCCCTTTCTGATATTTCTTAATTACTTTCAAAACGATTTCGGCTAAATATATATATTCGCTTTGTAAGGCCGCGGTGAAAATGCATTACTTACGGGGTCTGTGTTTTCGGCGGCTTGAATAATAGCACGCCCTTTCATTCTAACAGAAGCAGAAACTTAATACATAATCACTTTACTGACCAGGTTCTCTGTTGAACCTTTTCAAATGAATGACTTTTTCATTTATAACTGTGGTACTGTGCTCGCGTATAAATGTGTACTTTCCACAACGACTACATTTGCCACATTTCGCAGTCTGTTTTAACCATAAACCGGTCGTCCTGTCCCACTGCAAAACACTTACCTTAAATCCGTCTCTATCAGGAAACAGCTTGCCCAGAAATGCGCAAGAACTAAGGAGCCATGAGTGTAAGCCCGCTTTCATGTGTTGACAACACTTTGATCGGTGGTCTCGAGGAACAATAATACCTTTTGTGTGCGACACAACCAGCGGAACAAGTACAGACACATACCGCTTTGGTGCATGAGAAATCACTGAACTTTGACCCATGTGAACATATGGTTTGTTCCCGCGCGTCGTTTGCAGGTAGAGCGCGGATAAACGATGTGAAATCGCACGACAAAAAAAAAAAAAAAAAAAAGTTTATTCAATCAGTAAAATTCGCGCCAGCTTGTGATCTTGGGCCGCGCTCATGAGAGGAACGTACAAAATGTCGGTGCAATTTCGCGCTCGAAAACGGATGTTTTGAAACCTGAGCAGGTTCTTTTATTATTAATAAGTGCGGATTACAAAAAAGCGATTTGCAGTTGCATTACTGATAAGATCTGACTCCCATCATCCATAAACGTTTGAAGTCCATAAGGTAAAATGACGGTTTATAGCAATGGGTCTATACAGTGAAATACTGTGCACTGGGGGATCGTTTCGACATACTTAGAGTAAATAGGATAGCCTGAAATTTGATCAACGACAGAACAAGAACAAGAAGACAATAGTTCAAATCAGCTTATTTAAACCCACAAGTATGATGTATGCAATGTTGAATTTACCAACCTGCCCACAAGAAAATCGAACCCAAAGAACACATAATCACCACTCGTGATTTTGTCTGGTATAATAGCGTTTGTTTTGGTATTTGGTCTAAAATAGGATGAAAATCCTGGGATATAGGTCTGGAATAGCTTGGGAATGGAAAATCGTATATTTTGGCCGAACGGATTCCCAAGTCGAGCCAACTCAAGCCAAGTTTGCAAAATCACAGAACTTGCATGCGGGTGGCCAAACGGTACTCACCTATAAAGTCGAGTCAAGTCGCAAGGAAACAATTCAAATGCACTAACAAAGCTGACGCGATTACCTTGGCTTTACTTGGCTTTGGGTGGTCAAAACTAGTCTGTAAGGTGGGTTATAAAGCAAGGGCCTTCAAACGATGAAAAACTTGGCTCAAGTTGTGTGAAAGTTTGAGCTCAATTAAACTTGAGCCATCTCGAGCCAACTCGCAAAGTTGGCATGAGTTGGCAGTACCGTTTGGCCAGAGCTTAACCTTGGACGCAGATATGGGCCAATGAATTCCTTTGGCAGATGACCAGAATGCGGCTTCGGATTGGAGCAATGCCCTTCCTATACGGAAGACAGGTGGAGCGAGAAATCCTCGTGGACACCGGAGTTCTGTGATCTTCGTTTTTTATGCATACACTTCACAAATCCTCTAGACTGCGAGCATTCCCTCCTCTTCCCTTCAGTCGCTAGCGCGGAATAGTATGCCATACTCTCCTGCCTGTGCTCTAGGGAGTGCTCACAGTCTACGAATCCCCGAGTCCATTGCCAGGTTTTTAGGTCATGTGACAACATGTCAGTTTGCAAAATGGCTCGTGAGTTGGTGGGAACGCTTTCCATCCGGGCTCGAAAACGGGATGTAGAGAGTTTCTTGAGGGAATATGGCGGAATCAGAGAACTTAGTCTAAACGATGGAAGCGGCTTTGTGGTAAGTACATGTTTGATTAATCATTTTTTAGTATTCGTTCGATGGTTTAGCGCCAATAATTAAATCACATCGCACCTCGTACAGGAATTTGACGACCTCAGAGATGCGGAAAAAGTTTTGGAGGATTTGAACGGGAAGATCCTTCTTGGAGAACGGTATGTTTGCTAAAATCTCGGGCCTTCGAGATTATGTGGTGTGCACTCATTTCAAGGTTCATTCGTTGCGTGTCGTCGAATTTATATAATATGCGGGAAAATATGTATATAAACAATTTAGTCGATCCCGTTAAATGTTAATAACGTGTATTTAGAACTAAAAAGTTATACAGAGAAATTTGACAACACTTAATGGCTAGGCAAAATTGACAAGTTCTGCAGATATGTATATTAAGCATGATCACGCGAATTCCTTTCATTTTCTTTGTTTCTAATTTATTAACAAATTTACAATCTTTGAATATATAAATAATTATGATGACATTAATTTATAGAAATATGCTTGCATAAAAATATTAGTGTTTTGTTGGAGCTTCTGGATAATCTTTAAGAGATTGAACAATAACTAAATTCACTGTCTTTCTTTTTTTTTTTTTTTTTTTCATCAGTGCATCATCAGAGTCTGAAAGAGATCAACTACCAAACTTTGGAGCTGGAAGAGGAAAAGGAAGAAGGTAAGTTGAATTTTAGAAAATCCATGTAGAATGAAAAGCACTAAAAAACCTACAATTTGTGAACTGAATGGACTGGGGGAATCCCCCTTAAAAAAAGGCTTTATAGAAATAATCATTGTTTACCAACATTTCTTTTGTTATTGTAATTTTGCAAACCAGGAAACAAAAGAACTATTTGTTTTAACAGCCAATAGATCTCTGGTTGGCACATTAATAACAATAGGTGACGTCAGCGTGATCATCACTATTCTGTTTAATTTTCATGTGCTATTTTACTCAATTTTCCATACAGTGCAGTGATTTATCTCTTATTTGAGGTAAGAAGTGAAGAGAACTCAATAGTGTTTATGCCATGAAGTTTAAGGATAAATCATTTTGAGTATAATTTGTATGTTTGTTCTCTTTGTAGGTTTGGTGCCCTTCGATTTGTGCAAACTGGACACCGTGTGGTAGTAGAAAACTTGACAACACGCACAAACTGGAAGGTAATTATACGATGTACATATATAGTGCATCCAATTTTATTTACAAGAAAATTCTCTGTAGCTTCCACTGCCAGATCAAATTTATCAACCATTACATTTAATGTAATAGTCAACCTGATCTTTTGCATTTATGCATGGTCATATCATTCGATCTCCGGAATTTGTATTTTCTTCGTCTCCCTCTTTACCATTGAGTCACATTTTATTCAACATGTTATGGCAATTTGTAATATTATATAGAATTTTTATAGTTTACTGCACAAGGAAAGCTGATTTGACTCTCAGTTCTCACTACTATTACTCATGCATTTTAATTCTTCTAACAATGCTGAGAGAATCCTTTTTTAAGATTGCAAGGCAGTAAAAGGGTCAATGCATTATGGCCCAGGAGTATCAGAATTTAAATCCCTCTAACTGTTAATGACTGTACAGCATATTGCCGGGACCTCAACAAGTGTGCAGTTGTTAAAAAAGCAATATAAATTCAGTAAATTTATTGGTCTTGTGATGTTTGTTTAACTCTTGAAATATAGGATCTCAAGGACTACTTTCGGAAGGCAGGGAATGTGACATATACTGATGTGCATAAGAAGGGAATTGGTAAAGGGTAAGATGGATAATATTTTTTACTGGACAATTACTACATATCCTTCATGCATTAGCCTGAGAGGAGGAAGAGAGGAGTGGGGCACTCCCTATGATTATAGGGAGGCTCCACCCAAAAGGGGTCCATTTTCAAGCCTTCGGAGAGGAGGAGAAAAATGATAATCAGTTAGAGAGTGGCTGTAGAAAGAAACAAATTTTATTGCCACTCAGGGTAATTAGAGGACAACATCACTTATGCCAAGTTATTGGATGCATCCTTCCTGATCGAAGGTGTAAAAAGTAGGGGAGAGACTTTTGCTAGCTTTAATCTGTCAAAAATATTATTGCTTTGCTTCAAAGGGTTGTGGAGTTCTCCACTAGAGATGGTGTATTAACAGCCATCAAGACACTAAATGAAACAGAGCTGGATGGAAGGAAGATAAAACTTACTGATGTGAGTTGGGGTGGTCATTTTTATAGTTTGGTTTTATGTTACTTGTAACTATATTTTACATACTATTAGTAATCCATTTTTGAAATAATTAGCAATAAACAAGTTCAAATCTTGCAAATTTAAATATTTAAAATAATAAATTTATCCTGGGATTATAATTATTTACAGTCCCGGTTTATAGTAAACCATTGTGTCTGAATTCTTTTGTATTAGAACAGCAACATTGATTCTAATTTCCTTTAATTTCCAACTACTGTGGGAGGGGAGAGTGAAGTACTGAGCTCCTTATAAGTCTGGTGGGAGTGTGCTGCCTGCACGATGCTCCATTGAAATTGATGTAACATATGATTTGTGCACTTAGGAAAAGAAGTATGTGTATTCATCACCTTCAAAGAGATCGCCCACAAAGAGGTTGCATTCCCCGTCAAGATCAAATTCTCATTCACCAAAGAAGAAGCAACTTATTACCCATTCTTATTCACTGAGGAGGCGCCCCCGTTCCAGCTCACCAAAGGCAGGAACATCTGTTAAGGCCAAGCTGCAGAAAATCAAGACCAGGTGAGGTTTTCCTCTTATAGATGGTATTTTTTAACCAAGTGGTATGGGAAGTCAGAAATATTGATATTTGAACCAGGATTTTTTTTTTGGGTTGAAAGATTTTGGCAGAGACATAGCTTTTCATAGGATTGATAAAAAGTATTTATGTCAAATAATGTTGTAGGCTTGTCCAAAACAAAGAAAATAAAATGTAAAACTCTGGTACAGGAGAAGACATGCATGTGCAAGGTTAATATTAGTTATGCTACTTGCTTATTCTGTCAGTAAATATATAGAGGATATTACACGGCGGCGCAAAGATATGAATTTTATTTTTGAGTGGTAAAAACAATATTTTACGAATGAGCGCTTTGCGAGTGAGTAAAATATTGTTTTTACCACGAGAAAATAAAATCCATATCTTCAAGCCGCCGTGTAATTTTCTTTTTATTATATTAGACACGAGTGTTTTACGAGAAATTGCACAAACAACCGTGCAAAAGCGGGAAATGATGCCAACGATATCCTCACTAGTGAAGATATGGAAAATACGCCACTTGGGTCCCGGATGTAGTTTCGTATGGACGGTATATTTTCCAGTAAAACACTCGTGTCTATATAATAAATATGAATTTTTTTTTATTACTTAATACAGGTCTGCATATATTTTGATTTGAAATAGGATAGGGGTTTTGATAACCGGGTGGCACACTCCCACCCACAAGGAGTCCTCCCCACCCGACCTCCATTATTAAATAATTTTATCAATGTAATATTTTAATTTTCTGTTGTAGTTCCAAACGTCAGTCACAGTCTAGGTTACTTCCAAGGTTGACAAGTCAAACATCAAGGAAACAATCACACTCCAATGTGAGTTCAAAGTTGCATTCTTGGTCAAGGTCTCTCTCACGTTCGAGCAAAAGGAAAGACACAAGTTCAAGGGCAGAGAAGTGCAGTTGAGGATTAGGAGCAGGAGCTGGTGATTTTAACTTCTGAAAGATTTTCAGAGTCATCTTTCATGTCTTAGTACTTTCATTCCTGAGCCATCAATTTCACTTTTCTCTTCTCTTCTTTTTTTTTTTTACATTCTTGAGATCATCACAGACTTATTATTTTTATCAACATACAATTTGAGCATTATGAGGATTTTTCAAATGAATGTTGATTGAACAACTCATTATAATCATTAATCATAAATAGTATGAATTTTATATGTTTAACTTCTTGAATTGTCACTGGATATTTAATGGCTCAGTAATGAAACTACGGACAGCAGTTATAAACTGTCGGTACCTTCAAGGAATACTTCGACCTTATTATGGTGTAAAATAATGAGCCACTTACGGTTTGTATGTGCCTTTTTGATCCAACAAATTAATATTTTACTGTAACAGTTATAAAATGACTGTCTTCTAAAATTTATTTTCATGTGGGTATAACCTACCAGGACCGTTAATATGTGCATGGATAGATTTTATAGGTCTGCAGTTAAATTATTTTTCATGTACCTATTTTTATTGAACATTATATAGGCTTCATAGTTCGGTGGTACAGCGTTGCACCAGTATCACAGAGGCCATGGGATCGAACCTTGTTCAAGTCTCAAGAACTTTAAACTGTTTATCACTTTTACTAAGGTTCACTGTCCAAAGTTCCATAATCATGCAGGAACATAATCAGATTTCCATTGTAGTAAGAAAAGGTTTTAGATATTTTTGTATTGAACAATATTAAAATGAAACATGAAAATAAATAATATTATTTAGAGATTGAGGTCAATATTGTGTATTATAAGTTAGTATAGTACCCGGTGTAGTGTAAACTAGGAATACAATTATCCCAATATATATGTGGCAAGCCATGCTGGTTTATCAAAATAGACTATACTGGGAAGAAACAAAGTGTTTGTGCCAACCGTTCTACCAACAGGTTATTTCACCGGGAGTTAGAAATTTTCAAAGTCCTTGGATTAAGAAAAAAAAAAAAAAAAAAAAAAAAAAATCACTTTGGTACTAGAATACAGGAAAGTATTTTAGCGAAGCCTTGCATATAGTGTTCTGTATTTCAGATTTCCTTAACCGACTTAACGGTTAATCTTGGCTGGCCGAAAAACAGGGTACGGCTTAGCGGAGCCTCTCCCATTCAAAAGATGTATCAAACATAAACCAAAGTAATCGCACGATAGTCTTTCGACAGTAGTGAAAATGCTCCATGTCTTGCTGGTTTTGAGTGTCGACATTTGGTACCCCAGTCGCTTTTTTCTTCTTCTTCTTTTTTTTTTTTTTGTTTTTTTTTGTTTTTGTTTTGTTTTCCTCTTCTTTTTTTATTGGCCATGCACATTTTGACTCATAAAAACATTTAGAACACAAAATATGAGAAAAAAAAAAAAAAAAAGAAAGAAAAAAGAAAACAGAAAAAAGAAAAAATACAGCCACCCGGGGTGTGCCATGCGCATACCACGCCCTTTATTGTGTGCATGGCATCACTAAGATAACCGCTGACTGTTGGAATAGCGGGTGCTTGCTTCCTTTCGCACGAAGGAACGAACTGAAGCGACACTGAGGCTTATTTTCTTAGCAAAAGATGTCGTCGTCCCGTGTGTTCATTGGAAGGCTATCTAGTAGCGCAAGAGAAAGTGATGTAGAAAGTTTTCTTCGAGGATACGGGCGAATAAGGGACGTGAGTCTCAAAAGAGGCTACGGCTTTGTGGTGAGAACACTATTGTTCATGATACGAGTGACTCCGACGCCATCTTGAATTATTTGTTACCTCACGGTGAGATTCTCTCTGGAACTGGACGATGTTTTATGTCGTTATTTTCAGGAATTTGACGACTACCGAGATGCCGAGGACGCCATTGACGATCTGAACGGAAAGTCCCTTCTTGGAGAAAAGTACGTTGTGCACACCACATTTCCGGCTTGGGCCGCGTGGTCAGAAAATTCTGACTTTTGACTCAAGTGTTGTTGTTTGTGTTGAAGTTTCGTTTTGATCGGCGCATAAGCATGAGGGAAAAAAAAGCATTTCCATTCCGTATGCTTATGTCCTGTCAACTGGTCATACAGTGCATATAACTTACTGCATTCAGCTTGACTGCGAAACCAGCTTGGGGGTCATCATCATCACATCACTTCTTAGTCTTCTAGACAAACAGAAGTTATAAACTGATACGGAATTGGGAAAGGTTTAGTACTCAAGTCAAATGCTCAATTCAAAGTAATTTTGAACTTCTCTTTGCAAGCTTGACTTAACAGAAATTTTCATTTGCGCAGATGGCTTCTCAATATCAATGTGTTAGTGTATTTATCAGTAGTGATTAAAGTTTATGATGCTTCATTTCAGAGTGTTGCTAGAAATGGCCAGAGGCCGAAGACGTGGCGGTGGTTTTGGTGGTGGTGGCGGTGGAAGAGGAGACAGAGGAGATAGAGGAGGGGGATACAGGGGTGACGGAGGAAGGAAGTATGTTGGAACAGCCACTTGTTAGTTGTGTTGCAATTATTGCAGTGGGTCACAAAATATTATCTCAATTTATTTATACTGTAAAGCCAAATATTATGTGATTGGCCTAATTTACACTATCCAGGAGGAATGTATTATCTGCCTTGTTGAGCTAAGAAATATAGCCAAATTTGTTAATCGGGATGAATCAGGTGGATGAGTTGTCCTTAGAATTAGATTTGGCCATTGCTTAGGTTTTGCATTTGCTGTGCTTTTGGATTGGTTCAAAAAAGTTTGGAGGTCATAAAGACATGATGGTGTTTCCTTGCACCACTGCAACTGTACGTATATCAAACAATGTTTTTTTATGCTTACTGTATGATATGTATTCCTGGTTCAAGGCTGAAAGATAAATTTGAATTTGTTCACTCAGGAGTGAAACTGAAAAAATATTGTGCATAACATGGGAGGAGGAAGGTTTTTCATGAAACTTTATTTCGCAGGTATGGTGCTCCAGTGAGAACACAATACCGGGTTATTGTGGAGAACATGTCTGGTCGCACTAGCTGGCAGGTATGTACATGTAGTGTATAGTATCATTATGCTTTGTCTTGTTTGATACTATGTGTATTTCACAAGACAAGGTCAAGTTACAGTAGTGCAATACATAAATTACCAAAATTTTGTAAAGTTGATAAAATAATGTAAATGTTGCTGTTTCTTATGGATGTGAGTTTAGAATTCAAGCCAGAGTACTGTAGGTCTTACTTTACTGGTAAGTTTAACTACAATGTAAAGTCAGTCTTGGAACTCTGTTTGTGAACCTGATAATAGTGAACGGAAAATACCCATTTTTAAAATGTGTGTTTCATGTTTCCAGGGCTCTAGCGAGTAAGGGCTTGATATGTGATTAGCAAACGTTGCACACGCCTGTAACGAGGGTCTCCTTTTGTGTCTTTGACTTGAGCTGGTTCTGAGAGTACTAAGAGGATTGCTTGTGAGAGCACTTGCTTGCTCTAAAGAGGGAGTAGAAAGGTTTCCTTGGGTGACTGTAATGAGCCATGCGCAAGAAGTCTTCTGTAGTCGTGCTAAATTGCCAAATTGCCTAAGAGTGGTTCTGTTGATTTATACCATGTAACAAACAGGTAAGAGGGTTTGTCTGTTTGACAATCAGTCAAAGGCACTGTATGTACATGTAAAAAGATCAAAAGAGTCAGGCGATCTTGTGGCCCATTATAGATGAAGTATTGGTTCCTGTCCGGAGTGGTTTTACTAGAGCAGTGTGTCACCTTTAATAATTTATAATTAATTACTTATTCATGGGGTGCTGACTTTCTCCAGAGAGCACTTTGAAGGTCAGCCAATGAAGCATTGTGGGCATTGCACTGTCTTTATATGGAATATGTCTGAGAATACAGGGTGTACACACTGAGTTTAACCCTTTCACTCCCACGAGTGATCAACTTCGATTTTCTCCTTCAGTTTTTCACCAGAAATATAGCATACAGTATAGAGAACTTGGCTTTTGATACCTTGATAAGTTGAGAGCTGATTAAACTAGGAATTCACATTACTCATACATTTTCCTTCTTAAAAGGTTGAGAGAATCTCCATTTTGAGCTTGGGAGTGAAAGGGTTTAATATGCCTGCCACCAATACAGTAGCATATTACATTTTATTCTCATCAAACAAACAGCAAATCCATATGTTAAAAAAAAAGTTTGTAGGAAGCGTTTCACATGTTTGGCCTACAGCGCTGCAATCACTTTGCATGGCTAATTTTAATGTATGTTTTTTCTCTCATGATGGGCTCATTTTGTGTAATAAAAATGACTTTTTGCTTATTAGGGGCAACATATTTGCATTTTGGTTTATACAGTGTAGTTCTTGAAATGGTGATGTAGCTAAATCTTACTTGGTCTGTCCACAATAATATTGGTGTGAAATAATGGACCAGCTATTGCAGATTTGAGGTAGCTTAAGCTGACTTTACTCTTTCTCTCGCAATCCAGGATCTGAAAGATTACCTGCGCCAGGCGGGAAATGTGACTTACGCTGATGCTCACAAGAAGAGGGTTGGTGAAGGGTGAGAGATAATGATTGAAAACTATCTAGTCTCACTACCAGCACATCAATCATACTGTACATGCAGTATCCTTCGTGAATGATTGGGGGAAATGTAGTTGCGAGCTTGGGAGATAAAATGTGCATCTCCTTTCCATACAAAAATGACAGGTGATCTCTTACTGTACTTGGGTTCAAGCCCCCCCCCCCCCCCACTAGGGATATTGTGTCCACAATTGTAGATCTTGGGTAAAGTTAAAACTAAAAAAGGATGATTTTCAAGAGCTTAGACAGAGCAGACAGTTGAACAAAGCGACAGATGGTGCAACTGAATCTGCATATGATGATAACTTCACGACGGTCTCCTTATGCTGTACTGCATATGATGAAGAAAAGTGAGTTAGTGGTATTCTGATGTAGATTGTCAGTGACTTGCACAGTATGACTTCCATACATGCAGTTGGTTTTCCTTTTACCACCCAACCACAAAAAGCCGATTATTTTGGCTCAACAGATACAGCATCACTGATACTGCTACTACATTGCATTTACTTGTTTACAGGAGATTTAATTAATACTGATTTGTTTCCTCAAAGGGTGGCAGAGTTCTCAAGCAGCAGTGAGATGACAAGAGCTATAAAGGAGCTGGATGACACAGAACTGGGAGGAAGACGTATCCGAGTCAGTGAGGTACAGTGAGGATCTTACAGTAAGCTAAGTTTGGTTGGTTGTGGCTGTTCAAGTGAGAGTTGATGTTTCAACTACTGCACATATACAGACCTGAGTAAAAGTTATCTTCAGAGGCGAGTGAAGAGGTTGCATCAAATGATGGTATTCACTGTACTCATGCAGTACAGTGAATGTAGTTCTGTATGTCCATGCTCAGGCAGTTGAAATGTCAGTCATGAACTGCAGTCTTCCTGCAGACTACTCTCACCCGGACGATCACAACCAACCAACTGTTCAGACCTGGATTCAAACCATTTGCACTGTTAAATGTTATCACTGTATTCAAAGACTTGGTATGTGTATGTGAATGGTATGCTGTAAGTGTTGGAAACATTCCTTGTTTTACATAAATATTGTTCCTTTGGGTGACATCCAGGACAAGGAACACATGTATTCTCCACCACTGAGAGGCAGCCACGGAGGGAGGGGTCATTCACGATCCAGATCCCGATCCCGTTCTCGCTCCCGTTCACCAAGAAGACGATCCCGTTCCTATTCACCAAAGGCAAGGTCTCCAAGAACAAGGTCTCCAAAGGGAAGATCCCCAAAGGCTCACTCAAGGTAAGTGCACACAAAAAGTAATGGTGACTTTCTACTTATTATTTAGCTGCTGTATAGGCCATTTTTACATGGTGCAACTTTAGCTGTTGCATGTTTTTTTTTTTTTTTTTTTTTTTTGTTATGTTTTTACATTACAGTACTGCACAAATTACATCGCCTGGTATAAATCAACCCTTGGTTACATTCTACATCTGTCGCATACACCACAAAAAGAATGAATGATTTTTGTGACATACTAGTACATGTATATTACAGTCTATGCTACAGTATGTATTTCATGTCATAAGAAAATCAAGATGTGGTAGACATGTATTTTAATTTCAGCTTGGACTACAGTAGTCATGTCCATATCCTGCCATAAATATGAACCACCACAGATAATATTACAAGTTTTATTTTCCAGCTGAAAATAAGACTATTTTCATTTGTCCCACATCATTGTTTTACTCACTTCAAAGTTTCCTTGATAACTAAAAAGAATGCCACAGTCTTCATTAGCCATCTTGAAAATTTACAGGCATTGCATAGTGTGTAGTGTTTACAGTTCTACAGTAGAGTAGATATCAAAACAACATTACTATTCTCTCATAGATCCAGAAGTCGTTCAGGTTCTTGGTCTCCTAAAAGGCAAAAACCACAGAGGACACCGTCTCGATCCCGTTCCCGATCTCGATCCCAGTCCCCTGCCAACTCTCGGCCAAGAGAGCGTAACTCCCGGTCCCAGTCTCCAGAAAGTCGAGATGAGTGATAGCAGAAAGCATGTCAACACTGGGGTGCAAGTTTAATCAAACTCAGGTGTTCAGACATTTTGCTGTAGTTAAGAGAGTACAGTAGATTGAGTTCTTGTTGATACATTCCGATACTGTAAGCACTGATTCTTCTGTTATCTCACTGTCATAATGGGAGGAAAATATACAGTACAGTACTGTAGTATACACTGTTGTTAGTTAGTTGTACTATTAGTAGCTTTTTTGTGCACTTGGGCCTGGTTGTTTAAAGCACGATTTAGGCTACAGTAATCCTGGGTTACTGTAGGTCTAAACTTTGTTGTTGTTTTTGCTGACAAAACGACTTTCTTACCAGATTTTGAGCTATGATAGAACAAGTTTTTTTAGTAAGTCTTTGAGCAAAACTGCAGTTTGCTGGTGAAAAGCATGAGACAAAAAATCTGATTAATCCTGGGTTAGCTTAGCTGAGCTTTCAACAACTAGGCAAGTTGATGCTTGCTTCAATGTGTTAGATTTATACCGTAGTTTTGTTTCACCTTATTTCTGCACAGCAACATACAGTAACACCACCAACACTTTCTCACATAACAGTCCAATTCTTTCAAGGCATTCCCATGCTTGACACACTCCATTGCCAGCTGTAAGTCACCTTTTTATACATGAAACAGGCTTGGTGCCTTTGGACTTTTTCTCCAAATGAGACTCTTTACTTTAGTCTCTTTAGTCTTTTGCGATCCCAGGTATTTTTACTAAAAGATTGGAAGACATTTGTGTGATTAACGATCTAAACAGGTCCTGGTTGTTCAAGCTGAGTCTAAACTTGTCATTTTTGAGCTTGAAAGTAAGCTTACAAAAAGACTTGACAGAGAAAACTTTTTTGGTTGATTTGTGATCAAACATCTGCAGTCCATTGGCCAAAAGTATGAAAGAAAGAGTTTGACTAACTTGTCAAACTTTGAATAACCGGGCCCTGGACAACAATCTAAGTC
The DNA here is from genome assembly GCA_964036295.1 of Plumapathes pennacea. Taxonomy (NCBI): domain Eukaryota; kingdom Metazoa; phylum Cnidaria; class Anthozoa; order Antipatharia; family Myriopathidae; genus Plumapathes; species Plumapathes pennacea. Next base: position 7,218,675 of record OZ038465.1, on the reverse strand, counting down.
ACTGTTAACCCTTTTGCTCCCAAGCTCAAAATGCAGATTCTCTCAACCTTTAAGAAGAAAAATGTATGAGTGATGTAGTGAGAATTGATAGTTTAATCTTTCAACTAGGCAAGGTATTGAAAGCCAAGCTCTCCTTACCATATATTCGATTTTCAGTGAGAAACTGAGGGATAAGCTGAAGTTGATCAAAGACTTCTTCTTAAGAAAAGCATGAGAAACAAAAGTGTTGTCCACCTATCACCAAGACACCAAAACCAAACTTTGAGAAAGTCTATCTTGGGAGTGAAAAGGTTAAAATCTTTGTTAATATTTTTATCCGGATGTTAACTTATTTCAAGTATGAAGGGTGACTGACCTTATCTCACTGCTAAAGTTTGACTTTGAGCAGTTTTTCCATTGATTGTGAAGCAGAGATTGTGCAAGGATGGGCAAGTCTGTTACTTCCCCCACCATTTTAACTCATTCATGCACATCCTGCATTTGGAGGAACTGTTCAGAATCAATTGCAAAGTGGCTGTCTTGTGTAGAGTCTAAGGACTAATTTGTGGTATTGTCTTTGACTTGAAAGTGTTTCATGACTCACAAGTTGCGTGTAGTTTTTAGTATAGCATGAAGTAGTTTTGTGTGACTTCTCTTTATTATGCTGTCTAGGACGTCTAGCTATGGTGTTGGAAGACAAGTGTCCTTCAATTTGAAATAAAGTTCACGTTATTAGTTTATCTTGGTTGTATGAATTATTGCTCAGAGTACTACCGAACACTTGGGTAATTTGGGGGAGATTATTTGCGCTCGGGAATGGGCGCGGCCTCGCGCGGCATGGTTCGAGCTGTTTTCTATGGCCAGCGGTAAACTCGCGTCCAGCTTCTTGGGGTGTGACGGGGCCGTCACGTGAGGAGTGTATATTGAGTTTTAACATGAAGCTGGTGTTGAAGAGTTCGTGGAAAGCGCATCGAGTCCGAAAAGGTAAGAAAATCTGGAAATACGGAGGAAGTGTGGAATATCATGAGAAGACATGTGAGTAAAAATAGTTGCATGATCGTAGTGCTGATCGACCAGACAGTCGACTTGCATGCATGGCTCCTCATGTGCCATAGCGATACTACGTGTGATGGCACCTTTAGTTAACCAGACATCTATTAGTTCTTTACACAAAGCGATCTTTTGAAATCGTGGTTGGCACCTTAGCATTACAATTGCAATGTTTTTAAACACGAAGGATCGCTGCTGCAAATGACAGAGCAGTCTTTCGAAAATGACCACCGATGACCCTTATGTTGGTGAAAGGTTGTTCTGAATAGGACCTCCAATGGACTTCGCATTTTATATTTATTCAGGTGAAATCCGGCATTCTCAACACGTGGTTGTGACATATTATACTAATTCTTAGGTTGCATGTGACTTCATGAGGGCCATCATGTTGGATGAACTTTGACTGAAAGATTGCTCAGTAGCTTCTATGTGAGTGACTCCAACATGAATGACTTTGTATTCTGAATCCCCAAACCCAAGAATAAGCTGTCAACCGAAAACAAAAAAGTAGAGTCTGGGTCAATGTGTGTATGGAGGGGACAGGAGGGGAGGGGGGTTTGGGCTGGCACTGGGGGACCTTGGCCCCCAGTCTGCCAGAAATGAATTGGCATCTTTTACAGTATTTGTTAGCTGGGAACATATTAGGTGTGGCTACTTAGGGCAGTTTTCCCATGGTAAAAAATGGCCATTTTGCCAGCAAGCAATAAGTAAGTCATAAGAGAACAGTAGTCGTGCAGCTCAGCAACCGGAAATTAATGCGTATGAGTAAGGTCCAATGAGAGTGGAAAGGTGTAAACTCTGAGGGGATAACCTTGAGTAGAACAATGAATACTTGTGAGGTTTCAATAATATTCTAGTGTGCAATTAATTTATATTGTATCAATATTATTTAACTTTGAAACAGTGATCTGTTGCAACATCCCAAAATGATGTCCAAATTTCAAAATAAGCAAAATCTACTGTACAACCCTATTTCAGACCAAAGGGACAAAACCTGTATTAACATATTTCAAGCTAAAATGATTGATATGATGTATGGTAATGCTTGAAAACAATATTTTTGGAGTGGCATATGTTTATATGGCTATATATAGGTGGCAGAAGCAGGTGCTATGCCTGATCTGTTCTTAATTTTTTGGATAAACCTGTTACTGTAGCTGCAGACAAGACTTTTATGTCACATTGTCAAGGTGAGAAGGATTGCGAGCACCTAAATCACCAAGCATAATTTTTGAGCTAACACTTGAAATGGCACAGCATGAGTTCACCATTATCAAGCTACAGTATATCATTCAGTAGTGTGCTAGTACATAATCTCACTCTCTTTCAAATGAGGCATTCCATTTTGAAATAGTTTCTTTATTTTTCTTTCTCTCTTCCTCTTATTTACTTTATCAAGTGTTTAATTAATACACTTTAAAATATACTTTTTTGTGTAAATAATTATTGTGTGACAGCCCATACATTGTGGGCATTGTTCACTTTATAGCTGAATATTGGGTACTGGTGGCCTTAGTACATCGGTGGCGTGGTTATAAATATTTGAGCAAGTAAGCCTGATTTATTCCTCGACATTCGAGTTCATGTTTTACATATATATGTGCTGCGTACGGAAACTTGCTTGGTGTGGCTGGCGTACAGTCTTGTATATGGTGCAGCTAAGCTATATATATATTGAGGCACCGGTTTTATATTGTTATACTGTTAATCATACAACAACATGTCCCACTACCAAAAGCATCAACATCAACAGGATATCCAGGTGAACGAAGCTTCCTTTACCTGAAACGGGAGATTGAGAATATAACTTGAAAATTCTGAGCATGACCACTAATTGACTACCTTGTGACATGAAATTTTCGCGGGAGTTTAATTTTGCCGATTGCCGATTTTTTGCGTTTCGCAGGAACAGATTGTCGCGAATTTGGATTTCAGGCTTTTCTGTTGGGAACACATTTTCTCGGATCTCGGGCAAGTTCCTGCCGAAGAAGGTTGTAATATTGTTTGCGGTCAATTTAATTTAAATTCAGTAGTCTAAATAAATGGAATAAATTTTTTGCGAACATTTATTTCGCAGAAGCTCATTTTTACGGATCTAATTTTCGCGGATCGGTGGAAAATCCGCAAAAAATTAGATCCGCGAAATTATCATGCCACACGGTATCCTCTCATGTCTAGCTGACCAAATTAATCAAAATTTAGTGTATGGTAAATCAACCTAAAGTTAGTATGGGGAATCTGAACGCTATAGAAGTAAGCGTTGGTAATTGTGAACAAGTTGAACTGTCGGTATGTGGTCGGTAACGTGGTCGGTACGTGATCGGTAAGTAGTCGGGTATGCCCTTCATCGGAGCAAAGTGCTTGTGGTTGCATTGTTTCTCATGATAATTCTTTCTTAAGTTATGATGTGCACACTTACTTGGAGATGGTTTCATGGTAACTGGAGGCTCTTCGGGTATTGGCACTGAAAAGAGAAGGAGAAAAAAATTAAACTCCAGTCAAATTAATTAAAGAACTTATTGTGAGAGAGATAAACAGATAAACAGCATGAAAAAAGATTCAATAAAGGATCAACGTACTGCACTCGCTGCTTGGAGAGAACTCCTTCAGTTCTTCTGGAGAATTCTTAACAATGTAGTCAAAGGTTGCAGAAGGTAATTCCGTTTGCTCAGCTGTAAAGAGATATATATACATTCAGTTAATTAATCTTATCCCCTCCCAAATTAGTGCAGTCTTAAGAAATTCTAGGGAGAGGTGACTAGATCATAGTACGAAAAAATAGTAGCAAACGTTTGTAGATATAGGAAGAAAATCGAGTGCGAGATAATAAGCAGCGGATCTCACGACACAACACTAGCACGTCACGGAACAGTACGCGCACGTAGCGCCTCTGCATAGCGAAACGCAACAATGCATGGCGAACACAGAAGGGAAGAAAATAGAGCCGTTTTTGCTTTTGCTCCTGATTGGCCGAGAACCAGAGCAATCACACGATTACTTTGTTTAGGTTAAGCACAACCACTAGAGAAGACAACACAATAGCATGTCGGACAAGCGAGCTCAGAAAATTTATAAATAGCTGTTACGTAATATACTGACGGAAAATTGAGAAAGCGAGAGAATGCGACAAAGGTGGAAGTGAAGAAGGGAATACAGTGACCATGAAAAGATCGAACAGATAATCAAAAGTCAAGCAAAAGGAACATGCACGAAAGGGTAAATAACCGGCTTTGTTTCCGACACCAGGGCCCGGTTTTTCAAAGCACGATTAGGCTAATCCTGGATTAGGTCTAAACTTTCTTGTCTTTTTTTTAGCCTGAAAACGTGAAAGTTTCGTCCACAACGACTTTCTTGATAAAGTTTTAAGCTGGAACAAGCTTTCTAATCCATCTTCGAACAAAACCCAGCAGTTTATTGGCAGAGAGGTCGAGAGAAAGAATTTCGTTAATCCTGGATTAGCTTAATCGACTTTCGAAAAACCGGGCCCAGGTTATAAAATACTATATCGCTTACCTATTCCAACGATCCCAAACTTAACCTGTAGGCATTTGTCGTTATGCTGTCCTCTCGCCGTGCGGACATACGTTATGCGCCAAGTTGGGATGAACAAAGCAGAAGCGATGCGACGGACGAACGTTTTCCTATGAAAATAATAGTTTACCTTCCACTCAATCCAAATTTGTATTCAGCAAGGTGTGACTGTGGAGTCAAGTGTTGCGTTTGGATTAAATGTGCTGTGATGTGTCGCACTGATTTGGTTGTCAAGCTCGAAATGCAGGTTCTCCCAAACTTTTAAGACTAAGAGGCACAAGTGATGTAGTGAGAATTGTTAGTCTAATCAGGTGTCATTTGAGCCAAGTTATCCATACTGTATGATGTGTTTCTGGCGAGAGCTGAAGGAGAACACTGACGTTAATCACTCTTGGGACTAAAAGGATGAATGTAGCTAACATGTTAGTACATGCTAGTTTTTAGTGCACTTTTGTGACGCCACAAGCTTACTTGTCAAACTCAGGTTTTGCAATAAACTCCAACGTCTTTTCCGTGTACAGCGAGGGTTCCGGTACTGTGTTACCGCAAGCCAATCGAGACTTCCCAGCATCCTCCGCGTGCACGACCACTCCTCGTCCGACAACTGTAACAAGAAACAAAGGGATGGGTAAGTCTTTCTGTTGCTTATAAAGCTGCTTTTTGTCGAAAAAGGAAATGACCAAAAGCCAAAACGGTGATGAACTAAGTAAATCACAGCAAAGAACCAACTTACTTGAACTCTCGCCAAATAAGGAAAGATCCATATCTGTGTAATATTTTGGGCCCATACCGATGTTGTACAGACCGTGTTTGCCGGACAAGTCCCCAACCTCACAGCGAAGCATGTTTGTCGGAGAACAGGCTTTTTGATAACTATCCTACAACAGAAAATAAGTATGAGAGTAAGTTAGAGCTTGTTGCAATGAAATCACTGCGATAGAAAGAAGCTTTCTAGTTCTGCACAAGAGAAATTCTGTTATCCAGTTGCCAGCGTAGATTGTGTGACGTGAAGGACGCAAATGCAGCTCACAACTCACTATTTCATTTCATTTTATTTTATTTTAGTTTGTTTTGTTTTAACTCACTATTTCATTTTATATTATTTTGTTATTTCATTATTTCATGGCTTTGCCAATGTAATGCCAGCGGCGTCCTCAGACAAAGCTAATACAGTCGCTTCAAACGTCGAGAGGTTTTAGCGATACAGTTTGTTGTTGTTGCACTACCTACTCTCATTCGTAAAGACCAAGATTGTTCAGTAAACACTTCAAAAATAATGCATAGAAAACACTGTGTGTTTGGCGGACAGAAACTGAACACGCTTTTATCAACTGGGCATGTGTAGTAGTAAGTAGGTGGGGTCTGCCGTTGATCCGATTGCCTGCACATGCATCATAGATCTAAACGGAACACTCACTTCGAGGTTCACGTTGTAAGGGTTAAAGTGTCCGTGCATGCTCGCACATCGCTTCGTATTGACCATCGCGTCGTCCAAAAAAGGCTTCACGTGTATATGCCACTTGTGATGCATGCTCTGTGGTGAATAGACAAAAAAAGAGGCTCTTTAGACATTTGACTCCTAAGCTCGCAAACTCCTCATTCGATAACTGAAATCCTTTCCTTGATCCATCGTTAAAGCTACTATACTTACTACTTGAGACGCATTTTTATACTTCATGTCTGCATAGATCATAGTATTGGAAGGGGTCGCATTTCTCTCCTCTGTGCTCATGTATTGATCCTGCATAAGAAATGAGCGTGTTAAAATATTTATGAGTCTCGTTAGAAGAATGCCACAAAATATACTGGGATCAACGAAAAGAAGAGGAGGGGTAATGTGGAGTGGGGACCGGGACATGAAATATTGTCTGCTATCTGTAATGCTTAGGGATACTAAGCCTTTATTACATGTCGCCTTAACTAGATCCTTCATACTTGATATTTGTCGTCTGGTGTTGTACTATTTTAAGCATGCTTTCATGCGCTATAACTAATACATATCTTATAATTGCAACTTCTCTTCGGCATGGTACTGTAGTCTCTAAATTCCCAATGTGAAGATAAATCAGCGTCTCTCGTAATGCCCCAACATGAAGGTTCATTACAACAGCAAAAGCCTACACTTACGATGAGAATCATTCCAAACACTGACGGCCCTTTAAATTCTGTCCTCGTCTTCATGAAGAACGTTGTCTTGCGTTCGAAGTCAGGCTCCAAGTTGGCACACACGTGTCGCTTGTTTCCGTCCGTTTTCATTCCATGGATCACGATACAGCGCCCCATGACGCTTCTGTAGCTGAACAGGGGAAGGTTATAGTCCACGTGTTGCTTCTCGTACGTCACCATGTTCATAAACGAGCCGTATTTTCCACTTAGGTCGCCAACCTCGTACTGGTCATCAGTTCCTGTGATGTAGTTAAAAAACAAAAGTCAGTGATGTTATCGCAAGATTTTAGTGCTGACAACGGAAGATGCACGTAAATACAGCTCCAAGCAATAAATAGATTAAGACAAGGCCACTTTCCCGCCCTACTGCGGTATATTTTTAGATGAAGCCTATCTCATATAACCTGCTTACGACATGTGTTTTGGCTACCACGAATGTCCAGTGTTTTAAAACATGTTCTGGCAAAATACTTGAACTTTTTTGTTCTCATTATGTTAGCAAAACTTGCACATTAGCTCTTGTTCTTTTGTTTGTTTGTTTTTTAAATTGTGAATATGCAATTTGAAAGCCAAAAATACTCGGTGCTGCGTTTACCTGTACCAGCAGGTGGACTCTGGGAACTTATTACTCCATAAGGATTAAAGTGGCCCCCTGCTACTTCTGCTGAGCACGCCGTGTCTCCCTCCATGTGCTTGTGCGGTGGATTTGGGTGCTCATGAACGTGATAGCCCTGGACATATCTATTCAGGTTGATGAGCTTTATATCCACTGTAGTGTAGTCAAACGGTGACGCCTGGGTGAACCTGATGAATCCATCGATCCCCTTGTCTGCGCCAGCTCGGAATGTTGCTACTACTTTCTTCGGTTGAACTATGGTAATCTTTGCGCAGGCTATGTCTCCCTCCTCCGCGGTGTAAAACACCAAGGAATGTCCTAAGACACTTTTCGATCCCTTGAGTGGCAAATTGCTGTCCGTGAAGACTCTTTTGGCCGAGGGTTGTGCTTCGGTGGGGGTTGCGATCGAGGCCTTGATCTCTCCGTGTTTTCTGCTCAAATCTCCCACAGAACAGCTCTTGTGATTGGTGCCATTGCAATTCTCGTTTTCACTGATGGAATAAGGATTATAAGTTTCAATGTTTGACTTGCACTGTCCAGAGGAGCTACCAAAGGTGTCTTCCATCATGGCTGCGCCAATCCTCCACTTTAGTGTCCCGTTAGTCATCTTAGCAACGCGAAAGATGTTTACGAAGACAAAAGTGTCCGATTGTTCGTCTAGCTGGCGGAAGTACACAACTCCTGCTACTGGAGAGTTGAACACTGCTTTGGCCGTGAACAGCGGTTCAGGATTTGTGATCAGCGCACATGCTACTGGCGTGCCATTAACGGCGTGGGACAGAACGAGTGTGCGGCCGTTTATGCTGGCATGGCCCCTTAGCTTGACTGCTGGATCTGTGTACTGAACCGCCATCATATCTGCGCTGAGGTTTCCGTGTTTACTGCCCAAATCTCCAACAGCACAGTTTTTAAACTTGGCATCGCTTGACAAGTCACACTGTGATTGGTAGCTACCGGATGACATCTTCTCATCAGGGTCATAAACTCCATCCACTTGGTTGCTATGGCAACTCTTGACACCGCCGTCGTATATCATAGGCAAACGGTAAATACTCAAGGACAGTGGTTCCTTTATGCCAGTGAAGTTCACTTTAATGATGGTTGGAGATTCGTCTGATTTCTGGTAGAATATTGCTTTCCCCTTAATTCCACTCATGCTGAAGGTGGCTTTTAACTTCAAGCCCGTTGTCAGAGAAGGAAGGAGGATCAAACCTGAAAATAGAAAAGAGACTAGTTTTTAGTTGGTCTTATGGTCTTATAGATACAGGTTCGAATAAGACAGTTTTTTGATATGTGAGTTAAGCGGTCCAAAATTATAAGCGTAGCATTTTGGCGAGTCTTGCGTTAGGGTGCCAGTCCAATATTTGTTTAAATAACTTTAGTCCCATGGCCAGAAATAGCGGACATTCTGAGCCTGCAACATTGTCAGCGGGCCGGGTATTTCTCGCCACAATGTGCGTCCGCGGCAGCTTTTCCCGCCCAAAATCGCGGGCAGCAGTTTGTTTACCAAACGTTCAATTAGCTGAAGTATGTCGGATTGCGATCAATCACTGCGATCGCTCAGAAAAGTGTTCAGAGACCGCTGGGTTGCTACGATCACTGCGATTGCTGAAAAATTGTTCCGAGATCGTAGTGATTATTGGAAACAGCATGCCGCGAATGGAAAAGCTGAAATGTTTCGAAGCGACTGGTGACACGCACGGTCAGTTTTGTAAAACTTGGTGCTGTAGTTTAATTGAAAATTCTGTGCTGAAGTTAGAAGAAAGGATGAACAAGTCTTACAATTTAGCGGTATTAAAACAGTTCCTGCTTTGCTGGACAGAATTTCCTTGTCCGTTCTTGAACAACCGTATTTATGCGCCACGATTCGCGACGTCTCTTTCAAAGCTCCATTAAATTCCCAAAACAAATCCTGAACTCACTTTGCAGGATGGTTTACTCACAAGGCCACACAGTTTGTTTTGAACAACTTGGTCGATCGCCGGGGCCGATCGGAGGGAGCTAGAACCGATCGCGAGTAGCATCGAACCTTGCTTCACTAAGCGTCTCTTAGACGTGTCTTGCATCTTTACATTGGAAAAACGCAAGAAGTGCATATGGACAGCCACTGATTTTGTGTTAATATTTTCGGTATCCTTGTATTATAAGAGAATCCGGTTGAACAGCTTGCTACTTAGTCTCTAGTTCAACGATGATTTTTGTGTCCATCTTCATAGTAAAGTCTCTTGTTTAGTTTACACTGAAAGCCAAAAAAATTGCAGCCCCTAATGAGCATGCATGCGTGTCCGCTATTTCTGGCCATGAACTTATTATTAGACCATTCTCTCAAGGTTGCGCGCATCCAAGCTTGAATGGCAACAACTCTTCTATATGAGGATTGTTTAGCGAGAACTTATGCGTGAACGTTGTAGAAAACGGATTTAAACTGAAGATAGCCGTTCTAACTCAACCCAACCTTGAGAAATGGCCTATTAGAGGCTGAAATAATTCGTGTTTCTCGCATAATTCAACTTTTAAGACACTGTGGTCGATAGACGATGCCTTCCTCGCTCAGAATCAAGAATTGAGATCCAAATGTATAACCACTTGGAAGAGACATTACCCAAATGAATGGGCCATTTCACAACCATGCGTTTCCAAAAAAGACTACAAAATGCGGGTAATGTGTTGAACTCCACTCAACAACAACGTGAACACCACTGTTCAGGATTCATTTGATACTTCAGGAGTTGGAAACTTTCTGCTTTTGTGCCAAACACGACACGAATCGCTCCGATTGTCACAGTATCGGGTTTATGAGACATTCAGCTTTACTGAATGTGAAGAAACAACCGGACCGTGCCAAACGGGCTCCAAAAACGCGTTAAACGTATTGGAAGCTTCGCACGTAACCCACTTCCTTTGCAGTTGCTAAATACTACAACATAATTCCCCGAGTGTTCACAGAATTTGCGGAAGTTTTGTGATATTTGTGACTTAGTGTGTTTTTTTAATAGCAGGACGCTGTCACGAACATCTATCCGTATTTAATTCATTGTCTGTCGATTTTTGATGGTCAGATGAATGTAGTTGTCTTTGGACCGCTTTTCTTTTTTTAGCAACAACGGGCAAAATACTACACACTATAGGCACTCGTACGACATACCTGCCACTAAAAAAGAGACAACGACCCTGGAAGCCATGCCGAAATCACTGATCAGCGACAACAACGTTTGAGGAGTTCGACGAGTCAAACTTCCGTTAAGTGAAGTAGCATTAATATTCTTTGTCAATTAATATTCTTTGTCAACTTACCGCCACACAAGTCCGGTTGTTCCATATATGGAATACGTACTATAAATACTGATGGTCGCGCTAGACTGTTTACGTAACGACTATAACTAAACATCCAAAGAAACACGAAGGCTTCATCGAAATTTGGTAGAAACTCTGAGAGATTCTTTTGGCAACAAAGTGCCAAATTTGTGAGTGTCCATGCACATTATCTTCGTTAAATGATTCCAAAAAAATCGCGTTATGCATGTTTAGCTTGCTTTTGAGTTATCGAAAGAATAAAACGTATCCGCTCATTAAAGTTGCGCAAGTACAGAATGCTGATTGGCACGAGACTGAACCTTTGTGGTTCTTTGTGAAGAGGCTCGGCACCCTAACCCTTCTTCAATATTTCAGCTGTGGTCGAAATTAGTTCAATCTTACTCGTAGCTCTTGACTTTTGATGTTGCGCATCAAGCTGACGTCCGATCTCATCTCATCAGCACACTTACAACTGTAAAGCGCCATGAGACAGTGTGATATGTGCGCCGCTATATAAGATAACCTTCATTATGTTGCGCATAATTTATCACGACGTGTACAAGTCCAGGCATATCCGCGCAAACTGTGAGAACTGATCGGAACTTTCTTCATCGTTCCAGCCCTTTGTTCCGTTTCTTTAAATGGGTATTTCCGTCACGAATTAAAATAGATGTGTCACTACGCGCCCTATCGTGTCCCCGGCTCAATGCGGAAGCAAGTTGTATGAATTTGTGTTTCTTCTGTTATGTATCCGAGCTATCAGGCAAATAATGGTTTTGAAGAGAATGTTTCTTATTTTAGTAATATGCACAGAAGCTATGAGATAAACATCCGCATCGGTATATACAGCGGTAAATTTCGTTTGTGCATGCGCACGAGGAGGCAAGAGAGGATTCAATGTGCGAATGTCTACGCGATTCAAAACCACACCATTGGATGAAATACAGAGATGAAAACGTTTAGAAAATCAATGCATGGGGTTAATTAGTGCAATTGGGAAGTTCGTTGGTAAAATTACTGTGACTATGGAGGAAGGGCACCATTCAACTGAACTTCCGGTGGCGACGGAACTCAAAGTAGGAAATGGATAAGGAGTAACAATGAACACAGAAATTAAGGACAGTGGACTACCACTTTGCGTGTGTTTTGCCTACAGAGGTCCCAGGAACGTTTTTAGTGCTTCTGTGTTTGTTCAACGGAAAGAACATAATCATAGTTGTCTGCATTTGGTTTGCGATGTTTTAGAATTGAAAAGACAAACCAACTCATTCCAGCTGGCACATAAATGAACTATAGAGCAATGGCTGTAGATCATTCCTTTCGATTCTGTTAATAAATAATAATTATAAATTGTATGACGGTTGTTCAGTGACAGTTGTAATGGATAGGGTAGATTTATGGCATGCACGTCACGAGACAGAATGATATGCTGTAATTAATTATCTCTTTCAAGTGACGGATACCCAAACTTGTTCCTGTTCTGTAGTCAAGAGCATCCTACACTAAAAGTTTGAACTATGTTATTAACTGTTGAAAAAGAAAATGAAGCGAAAGAAGCTCTAGGACACTTTCACATTGATATTGACAATTTTCTATTTTCGGATGTATTTCAATGTATCTCATGAGGGTTCTATACATTTTTTATAGTTTACGCAAAATCTAGTAAAAGACACAACAACACCAACATTATGTCTTAGACTTTCTTGTTTCTAGCTTGAGAATTGTGTTTTGAAACGTTCTTTTATAATTAGCTATATGTATATTTCTGAACATTCAAGAGCAAGTGACATAAGTGTAATTTCTTTACTTTTTACAGGATTGAACAGTAAGGCTGCGTTTCGATTTTCCGAAATAGGAATAGCTAAACTGACCTAAAATGTTGCTTGTTTCGGGGAAAATTTAGCTCGAAATTGTTTTTAAAGCCTTTACGCTGGCATTTCGAACAGCTCTCGATGCGTCTCTACCCAATCGCGCCCTTAAATTGAGCTGAACAGTTTTGTCCTTGTTAGCAAAAGCGTAAAACAGACTACAAGTGAACAAAATACTCACCCATCCAAAAGAGCTTACTACCACAAAGCATTGGAGCCATTGTCAAGCGCTCGGAGATCTTTGGAGTTGTGAATCAACGAGCTCGCTAGTGCTTCCTTTAAAACACTGTGAACCAATGACGTCACGGACGTCAGGCGACAAGAAGTCAGCCAGCGTATCAAACGAGTTGAGGTCCGATCATTCTAGTCCGATCATTTAGTTCGAATATTTTCTTTGATGATTCCTTGAATCAGTGTCCGTTATTGCTTCATATTAAAAAACAAACGACCATTAAACTTGTTTCTGGTTCAAGAACGCACGTGCATGAGTTAGAAACGCGGTGAAAAATGAAAAATTCCGCTTCAATCGAACTTGAAGTTGACGTTCATTGGACAAACTAAGGACTTTCCCCGCTCTCTTATATTCTAATCTGTGTTACTTTCTTGACTACAGTCTCTGATGATATTTTTAGCCGCAAGGTCCTACTGATACTGCATTTGCGTCATACCTGTAATGTTTGGCGCAAGTTGACTCGCGTCATTTAGTTCCGAGCTCTAAAGTTCTTTTGAACTATACATATACCATTACTTCTTTCATATTGTGTCACTAGCTTGCAATGAATATATATTATCACTATCAAAGCCCAGCCTGCGTCTTATGCGGCAGACCGGAAACAGCCATTCCCTCCTGACTTGTGGTTTAAAATAATGTCCGATAGGAGTATAGACTCAAGGCGTCCTTTTAGGATTTCCGGCGGGTTCCTTACAGCAGATAGCTTCACTAAATACAAACAACGTTCCTAAAAGGGTTGCCATTACAAAACCGCACGAACAGCTCGATTTTCTGCTCCTTTTCTTTTGCGAAACTTTGAGGCAGTGTTCCATGTAGTCGGGAGATAATAAAATTCAAAACATTTATGAACAAAGGCAGAGAGTACTGTACGAGACATAAGAAACCTTAAGCACCAGGACGGGAGAGGACGACGGCAACGTCAGTGAAACAGTAAAACTCATTGCAGAAGACAAAAGGCGCACGTGAATATGTGAAATTGACATAGTAATCTTGGGGTCGTCGTGCTCTCGCTTGCGACTCCAAATGCTTCTTTTTTATGCTGTTGCAGTCAGGACGTGGACGACATTTCGAGAAATTACGACAGTCGTTCTTCTTATAGTAATGGACGATGAAAGCAATAGAACTTTGGCAAAAACGGAACAAATTTGAGCAACTTAAAAATAGGCAACGTTACAAAGACAAGGAATACGGAGACCATTTTTTCATGTTTCCCCGCGTTGCCGTCGCCGTCCTAGTTTGCTCAAGCTCCCTAGTACAACCTTGTATCGGGCCACGTACTAAGGCCTTTTTTTAGTAAGTATCCATACAAAGACGGGTACCCTCTCTGGGCCATTTCACAGCCATGCGTGTCCAAAAAAGACTACAAAATGCGAGTAATGTGTTAAACTCCACTCGACAACAACGTGAACACCACTGTTCAGGATTCATTTGATACTTCAGGAGTTGGAAACTTTCTGTACTGTTGTGCCAAACACGACACGAATCGCTCCGATTGTCACAGTATCGGGTTTATGAGACATTCAGCTTTACTGAATGCGAAGAAACAACCGGACCGTGCCAAACGGGCTTTAAAATCGCGTTAAAGCCTGGTTCACACGAGTAAAGCAAGCGCAAGCGCAAACGCAAACGCAAACGCAAGCGCAAGCGACCGGTTCACACGGTAAAATTTGTGAAGCAAGCGCAAACGCAAGCGCAAGAGAATGGAAAAGTTTTCATTCTCTTGCGCTTGCGTTTGCGCTTGCTTTACCGTGTGAACCAGCCTTAAACGTACTGGAAGCTTCGCACGTAACCCACTTCTTTACAGTTTCTAAAGACTACAACATAATTCCCCGAGTGTTCACAGAATTTGCGGAAGTTTTGTGATATTTGTGACTTAGTGTGTTTTTTTAATAGCAGGACGCTGTCACGAACATCTATCCGTATTTAATTCATTGTCTGTCGATTTTTGATGGTCAGATGAATGTAGTTGTCTTTGGACCGCTTTTTTTCTTAGCAACAACGGGCAAAATACTACACACTATAGGCACTCATACGACATACCTGCCACTAAAAAAGAGACAACGATCCTGGAAGCCATGCCGAAATCCCTGATCAGCGACAACAACGTTTAAGGAGTTCGACGAGTCAAACTTCCGTTAAGTGAAGTAGCATTAATATTCTTTGTCAACTTACCGCCACACAAGAAAATTCTATCGTTTTTTGCATTCTTTTATTACCACGTGCGCATTTGAAGCGCAACTAGCAAATCATTGAGCAGTTAACAAATCAAGGTGTAATTGATTCTGAGTAATTGACGCAATGCCGAATGTTCTGGTACGAGGAACTTAGTTGCATGCGCAGTACACGGCTGTATAGTTTTACAGCTGAGGTCCGATCGCGCTGATAGGTATATATAGTACGTATTCTTTATATATGTTTATCCAGTTGTTTATCCAGTTGCAAAGTTACGGCTAATTATTATTCACAACCGGACGAGCAAATACCTGGCCCCAGTGAGCAAATACATTGCCCCAAAGAGCAAATGCGCAACCTTGAATAATAACTAGCTGTAAATTGAATTGATGCGAGTGAGAAATACATAGAGATTACTTCATGGAAAGTGCGCGCGTACGGTTTTTATTCACGAGTTGTGAAGTATCATAAAACGAACGAGCGAGGCTTTGCGAGCGAGTGAGTTTTATGATACGAAACAACGAGTGAATAAAAACTGTACAAAGCACTTTCCATGATGTTTTCTGTTTATTATATACATACTGAGACATTTATGATGGGACCGGGAAACCCTTTAAAAGTAGTGAAAAATCGTCGTTCGCAGCTTGTGATTGGACGAACGATTTTTTTCACGTGTGAAAAGCGTCGTTCGCGGCCTCTCATTGGCTAGAACTCATTTGCGTACGAAATTTTACGATATGGCTTTTTCGTGAGTATGTCTCAGTATGTATATAATAAATAGAGATTACTTCATGGAAAGTGCGCGCGTACGGTTTTTATTCACGAGTTGTGAGTATCATAAAACGAACGAGCGAGGCTTTGCGAGCGAGTGAGTTTTATGATACGAAACAACGAGTGAATAAAAACTGTACAAAGCACTTTCCATGATGTTTTCTGTTTATTATATACATACTGAGACATTTATGATGGGACCGGGAAACCCTTTAAAAGTAGTGAAAAATCGTCGTTCGCAGCTTGTAATTGGACGAAGCGTCGTTCGCGGCCTCTTATTGGCTAGAACTCATTTGCGTACGAAATTTTACGATATGGCTTTTTCGTGAGTATGTCTCAGTATGTATATAATACATATACATATAATTATTATTATTATTATTCAAGGTTGCGTATTTGCTCATTTGGGCAATGAATTTGCTCACTTGGGCCCGGTTTTTTAAAGCACGATTAGGCTAATCCTGGATTAGGTGTAAACTTTATTGTCATTTATAAGCCTGAAAATGCGAAGGTTTTGTCCTGCAACGATTTCCTTGATACGTTTTCAGCTAAAACAAGCTTTTTAATCCATATTTGAACAAAACCATGCAGTTTATTGGCAGAGAGGTCGAGAGAAAGAATTTCGTTAATCCTTGATTAGCTTAATCGACTTTCGAAAAACCGGGCCCAGGGCCAGGTATTTGCTCGTCCGGTTGTTCCATATATGGAATACGTACTATAAATACTGATGGTCGCGCTAGACTGTTTACGTGACGACTATAACTAAACATCCAAAGAAACACGAAGGCTTCATCGAAATTTGGTAGAAACTCTGAGAGATTCTTTTGGCAACAAAGTGCCAAATTTGTGAGTGTCCACATTATCTTCGTTAAATGATCCCCAAAAAATCGCGTTATGCATGTTTAGCTTGCTTTTGAGTTATCGAAAGAATAAAACGTATCCGCTCATTAAAGTTGCGCAAGTACAGGATGCTGATTGGCACCTTTGTGGTTCTTTGTGAAGAGGCTCGGCACCCTAACCCTTCTTCAATATTTCAGCTGTGGTCGAAATTAGTTCAATCTTACTCGTAGCTCTTGACTTTTGATGTTGCGCATCAAGCTGACGTCCGATCTCATCTCATCAACACACTTACAACTGTAAAGCGCCATGAGACAGTGTGATATGTGCACCGCTATATAAGATGACCTTCATTATGTTGCGCATGATTTATCACGACGTGTACAAGTCCAGGCATATCCGCGCAAACTGTGAGAACTGATCGGAACTTTCTTCATCGTTCCAGCCCTTTGTTCCGTTTCTTTAAATGGGTTTTTCCGTCACGAATTAAAATAGATCAGTGTTGTGTCACTACGCTCACTATCGTGTCCCCGGCTCAATGCGGAATCAAGTTGTATGAATTTGTGTTTCTTCTGTTATGTATCCGAGCTATCAGGCAAAGATGATAATGGTTTTGAAGAGAATGTTTCTTATTTTAGTAATATGCACAGAAGCTATGAGATAAACACCCGCATCGGTATATACAGTGGTAAATTTCGTTTCGTGCATGCGCACGAGGAGGCAAGAGAGGATTCAATGTGCGAATGTCTACGCGATTCAAAACAACACCATTGGATGAAATACAGAAATGAAAACGTTTAGAAAATCAATGCATGGGGTTGATTAGTGCAATTGGGAAGTTCGTTGGTAAATTAACTGTGACTATGGAGGAAGGGCACCATTCAACTGAACTTCCAGTGGCGACGGAACTCAAAGTAGGAAATGGATAAGGAGTAACAGTGAACACAGAAATTAAGGACAGTGGACTACCACTTTGCGTGTGTTTTGCCTACAGCGCTGCCTGTGTTTGCTCAACGGAAAGAACATAATCATAGTTGTCTGCATTTGGTTTGCGATGTTTTAGAATTGAAAAGACAAACCAACTCATTCCAGCTGGCACATAAATGAACTATAGAGCAATGGCCGTAGATTATTCCTTTCGATTCTGTTAATAAATAATAATTATAAATTGTATGACGGTTGTTCAGTGACAGTTGTGATGGATAGGGTAGATTTATGGGATGCACGTCACGAGACAGCATATGCTGTAATTAATTATCTCTTTCAAGTGACGGATACCCAAACTTGTTCCTGTTCTGTAGTCAAGAGCATCCTGCACACCCTAAAAGTCTGAACTATGGTATTAACTGTTGAAAAATATATATATATATGTAGCGACAGAAGCTCTAGGACGCTTTCACATTAATATGACAATTTTCTATTTTCGGACGTTAATTCAGGGTTCTATACATTTTTTTATAGTTTACGCAAAATCTAGTAAAAGACACAACAACAACAACAACATTATGTCTTAGACTTTCTTGTTTCTAGCTTGAGAATTGTGTTTTGAAACGTTCTTTTATAATTAGCTATATATATGTAGTTTCTCAACGCGTTCAAGAGCAAGTGACATAAGTGTAATTTCTTTACTTTTTTCCTTAGTTTCTTTTCTTTCCTTCGATTTGCTCTTACGTGTTGAATGTCATGTTACGGTTTGCGGAAAATATTCAAAAGGGAATTGAACATCTCACGAGAGCAGAACTGAGAGGCAACTTTTCCGTGCTCTTGGCACCGATTCCTTCTCGCCTTCCTTTGAAATCAGTAAAATAACGAGGCAGTTGCTGAAATATGAATTTCCACGTGTGCTAACAGACTGATTATGAATTTTAGACGTCAGAAGGATGAATTAGAAACACAATATATATAAACACAATTTCAAACTACTTAGCCAGTTAAATATATAGAAGCGCTGCCGTGATTTTTAAGCAACTCCCAAAGCTTTTGCTGTGTGAACCAGTAGAATAATACTGTGCACTACCGCCCAGAAGATGTATCGTAGCAAATCCAGCAGTCAATGAATGTAAGTTTTGAAAACTAAAGAACCCAATCGTCGAAGCATGATGTCGACTAATCCTAGGTAATTACCCAATCTTTGTTTAGCGCGAACAGACATGAACGTTTTTGTCACAATACGTCTTTTTATGAGAACAGTTTTTTAGTAAGTTCAGGTTTTTAGTAAGTTCGAATCCAACTGTTTAATACTAAACAGGATTGAACAGTAAGGCTGCGTTTCGATTTTCCGGAATAGGAATAGCTAAACTGACCTAAAATGTTGCTTATTTCGGGGAAAATTTAGTTCGAAATTGTTTTTAAAGCCTTCACGCTGGCATTTCGAACAGCTCTCGATGCATCTCTACCCAATCGCGCCCTTAAATTGAACTGAACAGTTTTGTCCTTGTTAGCAAAAGCGTAAAACAGACTACAAGTGAACAAAATACTCACCCATCCAAAAGAGCTTAGTACCACAAAGCATTGGAGCCATTGTCAAGCGCTCGGAGATCTTTGGAGTTGTGAATCAACGAGCTCGCTAGTGCTTCCTTTAAAACACTGTGAACCAATGACGTCACGGACGTCAGGCGACAGGAAGTCAGTCAGCGTATCAAACGAGTTGAGGTCCGATCATTCTAGTCCGATCATTTAGTTTGATTATTTTCTTTGATGATTCCTTAAATCAGTGTCCAATATTGCTTCATATTAAAAAAAAAAAAAAAAAAACGACCAGAAATGCGGTGAAAAATGAAAAATTCCGCTTCAATATGAATTGCTTCATATTAAAAAACAAACGACCATTAAACTTGTTTCTGGTTCAAGAACGCACGTGCATGAGTTAGAAACGCGGTGAAAAATGAAAAATTCCGCTTCAATCGAACTTGAAGTTGACGTTCATTGGACAAACTAAGGACTTTCCCCGCTCTCTTATATTCTAATCTGTGTTACTTTCTTGACTACAGTCTCTGATGATATTTTTAGCCGCAAGGTCCTACTGATACTGCATTTGCGTCATACCTGTAATGTTTGGCGCAAGTTGACTCGCGTCATTTAGTTCCGAGCTCTAAAGTTCTTTTGAACTATACATATACCATTACTTCTTCCATATTGTGTCACTGGCTTGCAATGAATATATATTATCACTATCAAAGCCCAGCCTGCGTCTTATGCGGCAGACCGGAAACAGCCATTCCCTCCTGACTTGTGGTTTAAAATAATGTCCGATAGGAGTATAGACTCAAGGCGTCCTTTTAGGATTTCCGGCGGGTTCCTTACAGCAGATAGCTTCACTAAATATAAACAACGGTTCCTAAAAGGGTTGCCATTACAAAACCGCACGAACAGCTCGATTTTCTGCTCCTTTTCTTTTGCGAAACTTTGAGGCAGTGTTCCATGTAGTCGGGAGATAATAAAATTCAAAACATTTATGAACAAAGGCAGAGAGTACTGTACGAGACATAAGAGACCTTAAGCACCAGGACGGGAGAGGACGACGGCAACGTCAGTGAAACAGTAAAACTCATTGCAGAAGACAAAAGGCGCACGTGAATATGTGAAATTGACATAGTAATCTTGGGGTCGTCGTGTTCTCGCTTGCGACTCCAAATGCTTCTTTTTTATGCTGTTGCAGTCAGGACGTGGACGACATTTTGAGAAATCACGACATCCGTTCTTCTTATAGTAATGGACGATGAAAGCAATAGAACTTTGGCAAAAACGGAACAAATTTGAGCAACTTAAAAATAGGCAACGTTACAAAGACAAGGAATACGGAGACCATTTTTTCATGTTTCCCCGCGTTGCCGTCGCCGTCCTAGTTTGCTCAAGCTCCCTAGTGCAACCTTGTATCGGGCCACGTACTAAGGCCTTTTTTTAGTAAGTATCCATACAAAGAGGGGTATTTTAAAGCTATATGCAACTCTATTGATGTGAAGAGTAGTCTTTCATGCACACATATGAATAGTTTTGTACTTTCCAAGGCCCCGTCCACACGTATCCGTTTTTCTATGAAAACGCAAACTTTTATTTTTTTAATTGACCTTCCGTCCACACGTATCCGGTGAATACGGGTGCGAAAACGGAAACTTCTCACTCACGCAGAGAAAAACAAAGTTATTAGTGATTTAGGTGACGCACTACCAAGCCCTGTTATTAGCATAAGTTGATACAGCTAATTTTCAATTTAATTATCGGTCGCACTAGACGTTTTAGTTAATGAATAACTTATAAGCATCCAGAGAAAAAATAGACGGCGACTTGTTCGAAGTTTGGTAACAACTCACCGACATACTTGTCCGCTCGATAAGTTGTAAATGCGGACATTATGATGTCGTTAAAGTCACAAGTGCTCTGATCGAGGCTGTACCGAAAATTCCGCATATCCAAGTATGTGCTGTAATGTGAAGCTGGCCTCTTGTGTGTGTCAATTTGTCAGTTTACTTTCAAAGCAGGTCTTACTAGTTTCTTCTGATAAAAATGTTTTAGTTTCTCTTCTCTGCTTTCGAGTTTAACAAATATTTGATTAATCCTTGTGCAATGGCAGTTTAATTTTGAGTTGTTTCCACATTTAATTTCGAAGCACGACGAGTACAAAACAGTCAGTGATGAAGAAGCTACCATATAGAATGTCGACAAAGAAGCTATAAAAATACTAAACTAAACTAAAAGCGGCCCATTCACAGCCAGATAGACGATATCACTTCCTGGGAGGAACTTTACAGTTGACGTTAGAATTGTGGCTTCAAGACTCGCAATATACTATAGTTTTAGCGCTGGGGTTGTACACGCGAGATGCGGCGAGATGTTACATATTTTACGTTTTCAGTTTGACGAGAGTAAGTGTAGTTTGGTATTTTGTCAAATACGTTTAAATTTTCATACACAAAACACAGACTGCAAGCTTCTAAGCATTGTCGCGTTTAATAGTTGGCATTGTACAATTGTAGTTATGACAGAACTCCATGGGCCCATCAATATTTTGCCCTGCTAACTTGAAGTTTGAACCGAATTGTCTACATTTATGCATATTGAATTTACACGTAAACTAAAGTAGCGTTTCTCAGGTCAAGCACTCGTCAAAGGCTGTTGTTTATTAATGTCAATTTTAACGAACAAAATCAACGAAAGCCGCCCAGGAACTTGACACGAAATTGAAATACTCCTGTCACGAAACCAGTTATTTACATCGTAGAAACAAACACTTGAAAAATAGATTTCTCTGTTACAATATAGAGCTCCAATGTTACTGAAACCGCCCTGTGATCGGCATAAAAAGAAAATCTTTCCCTTGAACAGGACACATTCATGTAAAATAACGTGCAAAACAAATCTTTCTCTTTAATCAATTTATTCTTTCTTTAGGCCTTCACACTGATCACATAATCCTCTTCTTCAACTTGGTCGTATCAATACACCGCCACGTCCTGAAGGATATCTGAGCTTGCGGTCCAGGTTGCACTGTCCCCATTTCCGAAACAACATTATGTGAACAGTGTGGTTTCCACTGAATTTCCGCCTGATGCAAACCAAGCTCTTTCTTTGTAGACTTGGAATATTGGAAGCAATTGTCAGTTACTAGACTGTAATACATGCCAATGTCTGCTAATTTTCAGTTAATTTATCCCGCTACCCTGTTTTCCGCCGCAATTGGTGCCCGGTGCACTGAACTTTTGCTCAGTCTTTCATCAATTATATATTTTTGCAGACCTTAAACTTCACATTATTCACTCGGGCTAAAATAGATGTGTTGAGTGTAGCTGAAACGACCTTGCGTTTTAGTGTCCCAATATCCAACTGCGGTTTTGTTCATATAAAGCCCATAATATAAAAGATCACCCACTTCTCTTGATGACCATTCCGCAAGCTCATTATACATGATTACTTTCTACACCGCAAAATGCTTCATTTCAGCTCCCACTTCGTAACGCGTGGCAAAATGTCTATGAATGTGAATTGAACCGATTTTTTAGTTCTTATAAACAACAAATGCCGAGCTGGCTAAACGGGAAAATAGGGCAAGCAGAGATATTGGTCAAGAATTAGCGAGTGTAATTACTGTCTAAGACAGTGTTGAACAGCGGTCAACATTAGATCGTTGTTTTCATGCAATTAAGACACGTCTTGTTTTGCACCATTTATTTTCCAATTTTGTCTTGATTAGTTTTCTTACTTGGGCTGATAGCTTGTGGCTATTTTGATTCGTTTCATTATGATAAAAACTGAGAGACTAGCGTATTTAAAGAAAACAACTTGTATTAATTTTGGTTCTTGAAATATGATATTAGGGGGAAGGTTGATCAAGCAAGTCGGTTATCCTATCCGTTGGATTTGTCATGTAACAGAAGAACTGGACTAGAAGTTCTATTCAATCCGCTGTAGGGAAAGTCTGAAACAGTTTCTTCGCTGACGAGTGATTTCTACAAAAAAGAAGAAGAGCCGGCGGAATAAAATATGTGTTTCTATTTTAAAATCTTTCTTTACGACATATCATGCATCAGTCACCGGACAAGCTTACACGTGAACGGGATAAAAATGGGCTTGGAGATACGGCCGCACGAAAAAAAACTAACCCTATATTTTAGCCTTAAAATTGATTGTGCATCAAGTAAATAGTTGACTAGTAGAGTCTTTTTTTTTTTAATGTCGCGTTGATGAGTTCTAAAGGTTTATACTTTGAATATGTTAATTGTGTGACGTCAGATTGAAACTGTTTTCCAATTTGGAAAATATATTTGGTAAAATCATTTGTGCAAGTTTAAATATAACATATATGTGTATGAAATGTTTTCGTATATTGAATGGTGCCTCGGCGTTGACGTCACGTTATTAGCACTTTCGAAACATAAACCTTTATAGCTCACAGGTGGGACATTCAAACCAAGAAATATTCTACTAGCCAACTATTTACTTCACGAACAATTGATTTTAAAATAAAATTATATTGGGGTTAGGGACACTTTAAAATAATTCTATTGAGAAGCGATGGTCAGAAATTTAAGGTGCAGTTATGATACAGATGAACTTAGCCTTCCCAAGTGTACGAAAATGCCGTGCTTATTGCTGCTTTGGATTATTTGTCAAAATAGAAACTGACCAGTTCGCATGTGACTTTTGTGTATTGAGCACCTATCGTTTTTAGTAATAGCAATTTCAGCAGTTTTAGCTGATTATCTTCTCCCATTCGAAAACCATAACGAAGACGGATATCTTGACAAAAAATAGGCCGGGTTAGAGTTCCAATTATGATATAGATAAGTGTCATCAGTAAATGTACTCGCCTAGTGAATCTAACCTTTGAACCTAACATCTTGCTATAATAATCGGCCGGTGTAGAGCCAGTAACAGTTTATGCGGCCATATGCTAAAATTAATCGTGTGGCTTCCTCACATTCATAGTAGATGTTTATCAGAAACAAGATGTCATCTTGGATTAGAACTACCGAGGCCGTTAGTACAACAAATACAGCCCGCTCATGACGTGCCGCATTTTCTCTTGTTTGGGAAACTCCACTTACGGAGGCAGTGTGGCCGAGTGGTTAGGGCGCCGGACTTGAAATCCGGAGGTCCCAGGTTCAAGTCCCGCTCTGACCACTAGCTGAATTTGCAACATAGTAGCCCTGAGTTCAAATCCTCGGCCACACAGCCAACTGAAATAGAAGTGGGTTCTACTTTCACGACAAGTTGCACTGAAAATGTTGCCCGTATTACTTCACCTTAAGAGACTCTTAGTACACTTCTTTGAAGCCGGAAAAAATTGCAATAATCAAGAAGATTTTGGGCTGAACAATATCTTTCCTCGGTTATCTAACAACGAGGAAGAAGAAAGAAGAAAAGAATCGAACTAAACGCCCATGGATTTCACATGCAGTTCCGTAATATATCTAAAATATTAATGAAGATATTATATACGAAAGCTGTGGGAGAGTTATCTGGGGGCCAGGAAGTAAGAAATATGTCAAGAAGTTAAACCACAATTTGCGCACAGTTATAAATCATTTGAAACTTCACACGCGTGCGTCGTTTGGACAATCAATAGCTTTCCTCAGCAATCTAACAACGAGGAAAAAGAAAGAAGGAAAGTATCGAGCTAAACACCCATGGATTTCACATGCAGTTCCGTAAAATATCTAAAATATTAATGAAAATAGTATGGACGAAAGCTGTGAGGGAGTTATCTGGGGGCCAGAAAATGAAAAATATGTCAAGAAGTTAAGCCACAATTTGCGCACAGTTATAAATCATTTGAAACTTCACACGCGTGCGTCGTTTGGACAATCAATTTCGTGAAAATATTTCGATTCGTAGCGGATGGAAGTTGCAGGGGAGGTAGAGGAAATAAGTAAAAATATGCATGGCATATGAATTCTCAGGTCGAATAAAATTAACAGAGATTAAGCACTCAGTTAACCGAAGTAGGTATATTAATTCCTGTGAGATAGAAAATTGATAACTTCAAACTTCACGTCTTGATACTGAGCCATTGAATCTGCGCGTTATTAGTGATGCGGTTCCAACATTGTTCGGCCACATTTCGTGCTGGCGTAATAAGGAGACAAGCAACATCTTCTAGTTTCGATTATAGCAGATTTGCTTTCATGAAGCAAAATTTTTAAGTTCACGTTTGTGGGAAACGAAGACAAACCCCATACGCCTGCGCAGTATTGTTTTGTGTACGAGACTTCTGCTCTCTTGGTGTCATTCGCTGCCCGTAATTATTTGACATAGCGTGATGTACGAGCAGGACAAAACATGACAGGCGGCTTTAATTGCTTGCCTCCTGCGAGTCAAGACGTGATCGATTAAAACACAGCTGACTTTCAGGAACATTTACGTGGGTTATCGTTGACAACGTCTGCTCACGAGAAGATGTAAACTAATTTTATGAAAATAAATGATGGGTCAAAAAAATAACGCGCACCGTTGATCTCCGCTGATAGCTTACTTGTTTGGTCACAACCTTTGGTTTCCCTTAACACATCAGGAGTTGGAGTTTGGCGTTTTTCTTGTATCATGAATTTGTTCATAATAAAGTTCGTGCTGTATACTGATGAATTGTCAGTTACACAGATGTGCAAACTCTTCAAATACTTTGAAAACCAATGCACGTGTATGGTCATTAAAAGAGAGGGCTATTATTCAACGGAGGAGTCTATCTCAGCGAGGCTTTTTTTTATTGATTAGTCTTTTTCAGTGGTAGCAAGAACACTAACTGAACAATTCTGCCCAACTTTATACTGTGAGTTACTCGTTAGAAGTTGAAGGGGAATCACATCGGGTGAATACAAACTAGTCAACAAGGAATTTCTTTTGGGTAATGTCTTGAGGTTTTACGAGTGTTACACTGAGCTTGAATTCACAGTTTTATACAATGACCACTGACTCAAAAATAAGTAACCGCAAGGCCGAAAAACATAACTCTACAGTGCCATTGACTGAGCCAAGTTGAAAAATAAGCCCCGGGTTTTTTAACCAAATACTTCCCTAGCCCTATACAAATCTATGCACCTACAGGCATATGCGTCCCTATGCAGCCCTAAGCGTCTATGAACAGTCATATACGACCCAAAATATCCCTTTACTGTTTTATACAATCAAACTAAGCTGCGAACAGACTTTTTGCAGACCTATACAACCCAATACGTCACCATATGTACTTACAGAGCACTATACTATAGATCAATACAGAGTGGACTCAAACATAATTATCTTTACCGAGCTAGTGAGGTCTTTGTACAGACTGTGTGGAATATTATATGAATCGGCAATCGAGAAGTATGATTGGCTAAGAAGCCAGTCCGATCGAGAGTACAAAAGCCCTATGCAGACATATTCAGGGCTGTTTGTACCTATACGGCCACTAACGTCCATATACAGCATTGCATATTCCTTACCAGTACTATACAGTCATATCCAACCATATCCAGTACCATACTCAGCTTTCAATTGCCTTCATTGTTCGCACATTAAAACTATGGAAATCCAGTCTTAACCAGGGTGTCGTATTACTAAGGACTTTGCCTTAGACAGGGTAGTGAAATTTACAAAATGTCAGGAGTAAGTTCGGGTTTGAGGGCATTAGCGGCACCTCCCTACCCAAACTATAGTGGAGTCCCCCTGCCCTGAATTTAGTACCCTCGCAATGCTCGGGAAAAAAATCAGTCTAATGCAACTGAATTTCATTTGCAAAGAACCTTAATGCTCATGTTCTTCTCCAAAACAATGGTAAACAAGGTCTCTGACTCCAGGGCGAGGGGACATTTTCGAACATGTACTAATTAAAGTAAAATTCTGCAAAAGTACTGTGTTTGGTTGGGAAAAGGTGTTTCAATGTGCAATGAACGAACCGCTGTTTGAATAACAAATGCTGGCATTTTACAAGGCGGGAAACTCGACGAGTTAGGTAGATTTACAAATATCATTAGCCATACCTGGGCAAGATTATGCCTAAACGTAAAACCTAACACTTTCGTACACTCAGCAGGATTGATAAGATATGATGCAATCAAGCCGCTAAAAGCCTTTTGAGGCAAACTATTTCTAGCGCTGTGCGACATTTCTGAATTTTTGGAACAGGAAAATAATCAGGCAATCCATTAATTCACATAGAGTGATCAAACTGCATCCCACGAATAGACCCATATTGCCGCCGATTTCTCCTGCAAAACAATAATACAGGTTAGGAAATGAAAACTCTCAAGAAGTTAGTTGTGTTCTTTTTTAGCGTCAGCAAGTTGTCAAAGCCGGAGTTCACGTCCAAGCTTAAAATGCATATTTTCACAACCTTTTAACTAAATAAAATGTATGAGTGATGTAGTGAGAGTTGATAGTTTAAACAAAGAAAGAAAGAAATAGAAAAGCATAATATGTAACTAGACTGTAAAAAGTAAGTTACCTAGCAACATCCATTTGTCAAAGGCAGCAACTTGTTCCTGGTGTTCATAACTCAAGGACTTGAAACCAACTTGGATAAACACTAGGTTTTCTCTGAAAAAAAAAATGAGAATATACTCGAAAAATGTGCTACTAAATGTGCTATATATTTTTTTACGTACCATCGTGGTCTACATGGCTGTTCGGATTACAATTTCCAAATTCCTTCTATGTAATCAAACAGCAATCGTGACAAATGCCTATTTCTTATAACTGTATCTACCTGTCTGAAGCCGTTTCGATTGGCTTGCGTGAAACCAAAACAAATGAAAGGAAAATTCGACCAGCCAGAAGCCAAAGTGATTAGGTAAAGCAGAGAATCGTCATCGCCAATTGCTTGATTGAGTGACAAAATTCGCGATTGCTTCTGCTTTGATTCCTGATTAATGTGGAATGCTGCGCCAAAGTTGTTTAGACCAATCATAAAGCGTATTGAGAGCAAAACATAAGCAGCCAAAGCAACATTAATCGACAACTGGTCTATCGAAACCTTTGCAGATAATGGGCGGGTTATACCTTTGGTACGCCAAAGTTTGATTGTAGCCTTCACTTTTTACTAACGTGGAAGTCCAGGAGTTGGGAAATCCGGTAGAGTAGGAGACCTGGGTATTATAGTGGACAGACTCGCAAGGGACTGAACAGTTGCATTTCTGAACATTCATTTGACCTACGAGATGAAAGTTCAAGTTGTTGTAACCGTTTTATGTATTTTTTAATAGTGAACCAGGCAAGTCTTAAGAAAAAAGAGATACTCACGGGGAACACTGGTTTGGCAGCCATGATCGCTGGCATCACAATATCGGAAGCGAAGTGGACCTTGTACGACAGACAGAAATCAACAAACAACTAACAGACAGTCAGAGACAAGCCCAGGTGTAGAATCCCAGAGAAGCTACACAGAAGTCACACAGAAGCCACGAAGGCTTCGCTACAATACACTCGATTACACAAGTTTCCCGCCCCTCTAGTTCCCCGGATGTGACGCTGAAGTACGACCGCTGTGCAGTCACGTGTCCGTATTGCAGATACACTACACCAGGTTTCTATGGCAAACAACAAAGGCCAAAAGAGACAAAAACAGGTCAACATATAGACGGAAACCGCCAGAGTGGACGGTTAACACTGAAAAGAGTAATGATCAAATGAATTTGTCAGGTATACCTAGTGCAATGCCGAGTGTCATGGTTTGAAATTGTATCATAGGATGATCTGATCTGAAGCGACGAGAAGCGTATGACTGAATATTACAAACCTTCTCACATTAACTTACCCCGATATGATACTAAGTGGCAGCCACAGACCCTCTCGACTTCTGCAAGTTTACACTCATAAAGACATCCTTGGATGGTGTAGAAACCGAACATCTTTGATGTCTCATTTTTGCATTTGGTAGAGTAAGGTGACGGAAGATTGACAAACTGTTGGAAAAGACGCACATGCTTCGATTTGTAATGAAAATGGCAACACTCAGAGGCTAGGGACGCCATAGTTTAGGAGTTGTGAGTGAACACGAGCTAATTGAATGTACTTACTGAGAGCTTTCCTTCGAGTGGTCACACTTTTAAGTTTCAATAGACGGATTTTATCTACGAGCCCAGTTCAAACAACGTCGAATGTGCCGTGTCTAAGTAGCGTCACGATTAGTACTATACGATTAGCACTGTCACGATTAGTACTGTCACGATTAGTTGCGTCACGATTAGTTACGTCACGATTGTATCGTCACGATTAGCAATGTCACGATTAGTAGTTTCACGATTAGTTGCGTCACGATTAGTATCTCGAGAGAAGCGAGGGAACTATTTACTTTTAGTAAGAATAAACTAGTGTTCTGATGCTAACCTGCAATCTGGTTGGCTACGCCACTCGCGTTATCAGCCTACAGATGTCGATTTTCCAACAATGGCCGCCGTTTCAGAGAAGACTTTTTGAAGAAATTTGCTGACACTAAAACAATTAGATTGATTCGGTGTCGATTTCTACGAGGTGAAAGTATCAGCTCGTAGAAATTTTGAGCTCATTGTCTTTGTCGCCACCCCCTCTCCCCTCCCTCCCAAACACACACACTCACTCACTCACTCTTACCTTTTGTTTTGAGACAGCAATGGCGATGTGTGAACCAGGGCCGACTAAGATCCCGTTGAGGCCATCAACGAACTCATGCTGTTCATGAACAACGACTTGAAACCCCTGCGACACTTTACCAGTGGTATACTCTGCGATCTTGGAGTCCAGAACCACATTCAGCCCTGTCGAAATCCCAGCTTCCACGACTGATCTAATTTTCTGACTTTCGCCCGAGTTAAAG
Organism: Plumapathes pennacea; assembly: GCA_964036295.1. Lineage (NCBI taxonomy): Eukaryota > Metazoa > Cnidaria > Anthozoa > Antipatharia > Myriopathidae > Plumapathes > Plumapathes pennacea. The sequence goes on along the minus strand of OZ038465.1, from coordinate 7,188,895 downwards.
GTGAAGCACATTCCTGATCCTGTGACTCTAAATGAACTGAAGTCTTGCACTGTGCAGGTATCACTGCTGAGGAATTTGAATGTACAGTGGGGCCCCAAAATATCTCTTATATCAGGACCGTAGACTCGGTAGAACTCCCTGGTGTTAAGTGCAACATTGAACTTATTCAGAGCTTGCCTCAACTGACTTTTGTACTGGCTGGTACAGTTAGTTATTGTAGATAACACCGCCTTTTCTCTCACCACAAGGCCACAGCAGCACAGCATTGCGAGCCCGCAAGGTCTTCCAGCACGAACAGCGGCCGTGGCTTCACACACGCTCATGTTTAAGCCAAGCTTGTTAAATTCGGGATCCGAATCTGGCATGAAGATCTTGCTTTTTTGGAACATGTTTTGGGGACAAATTGTCACTGCTGGGAACTTCATACTTGCGGGGTACCTCTGTTCAAGGACAGTGGAAACTGGATAGGACAAGAATTTAGTGATGGCCTGGAAAACGATGAACATGTAGTACGAACCAGCGGTAATCAATATCAGCAGCCAAACCAGGCGCAGAACACGAAACTTTTTCCGGAATACGTATCGTAACCCGTGCAGAGTTGTATTATCGACGAAATCCGACCAAGGATTGTACTTTGCTGGCGGAGCATCGACATCATAGTTTGAGGGAATATGGTTCATGGTTTCCATGGTAACTGGGTAATCGTTTTTTGGTATGGCCTATAACATATTAAAATAAAACGAGTAGTGTTCTACGTCACTTAATTTAACGTAAAACTTTATATTCTAAATAGATCGATTAAAACTACTTCTATTTGGTTGTGGTCCGGCTTCTGTAAGGTGTGATACTGGTGTTAATCCTTGCGCCACAAGCCTGGTCCCTACCTCTAGGTCGTTTCGTGCTTCTTCTTTATGTATTATGTCTTCTGATGTTGGCTTCTAAGCAAGGTGAACCTGGCACGGAGCCCGATAGAACGTAAACAGGACAAAAGCATTTTGTCTCAGCCATTTTGCATTTGATTGTAGTAAATGAATAACTATTACTGTATTGACTTTCACAAAGCTGAGGTTCGGAAGCGAAAAGGCGGTTGGGGCTGCCTTTCAGGGTGAAACAACTACAACATATAACTGCCGTCCTTGGGAATCTAACACACGACCCCCTGGATTAAAACTATACGAAGTGGCTTGGAGTCAGAATGCATCATCCTTTTTTGACGTGAATATGCGAACTTGACGCCAAGAATGTGTTGGCTGACGTTTCAAGCGTTAGACCGCAATCAGGGCAAAGATAAACTGAACAGTTTTCTGTCGCTCTAAAACTCTAAAACACCCAAAGCGTCCACAGAGAAGGTATACCAATCAGTCCCTGGTGGGGGTTATTATATACGCAAAATGAAGACGAAAACTTCTCGTTTTTCAGTAAAACTCGTGCTGTAGTTTACGTGCAGCAAGGTAACATACGGCGGTTCTGTTTCTGTTTTTGCATCTTCTGCGACATCTTTTTGTTGATTTCCGTTTGGCTAAAGAACTTTCCGTGCGTGAGTTCACGGCTTATCTGTCTCCTGTCAACTTCAATACTGGTGGTTTACATTAGTGGTTCTATCTCAAGAAAGATGCATTTCTACGCGAACATTGTTCTTTGCGCTATAAAACTGACCTTTACAAATGTACCTTCTTCACAGTCGGCTGACTGTTTGTGACCGCATGTTATTTTGCCTCAAGTATATATACTGATTATGAATAGCTGGAAGTTCTCCCGGGCTGTGCTGCCTAAGCACTTAAAGACTTGACACTGAATTGCAACATAACTGGTGGCGTACTGGTGGTGCTATATACTCAGCAAATGTAAATTTTCACACTCAATCTCAACTCAAACTTAACATCACGTAGCTTAAAATATGCCTAAAAAATCATTTTACTATAAATTAGAAGGTGGATTGTACATTTATATTGTGAAAAATGAAGCACTTTCTCGAAACAAAATTATTAAAAACGCGGATACAAATCAATTTTTTGTATTTCGTGTAAAATAATCCAACGGCCTTACTGCGCACGACTAAAAAGAAAAAAAAAGTAAGAAAGAAAAGAAGAAAAGAAAAAAGGAAGAAAGAAAAAATCATCTTCGAGGAATCTAATGAGTTACATCTTCATAGTGCTGCTTACGAGAGCTTTCGATATAAAATCCAAAAGTCGCTGCGGCAACTTTTAGCTCGCGCCCCAGAGTCAAGCCGAGTCTCTTGACCAGAGAAAGATCGAAAAGGACTAATTTGTGACATATCCAGTTTTGCACAGTCGATATTCGACACCTACATATTTTAAAATTGGAAGTCACGACTGCATCCGATTTTTTGTGTTAGGATTTCGAATGTAACAAATCAGTTTAAAACTGAAAGTGAGGAGGGGTCGAGGGGAGTATAAAGACGAGCCGCTGGTATTTAGTTTTAGTGACAGGCGAATGGTTGAGTGGTTTATCACTGCAGTCAAAAACTTAGATTAGTGTTCTAAGGCCCTGTTTACATGGAAGGAGGCGGACCCTCCTAGAAGGGACAACCTTACTAAGGTCAGAAGATAGCCCCCCTTTACATGCCAAGTGCCTATCCTTAGGGCTATCTCGCCAAGACCCCTTTAAGCATCGCGCAGTCGCGAAATTTGACCTGGCACCGCTAAACTTAGCCCCCCTGGGAGGGTAACCCTCCCTCGAGTGTTTACATGGCCCAAAGTTGTCCCTACTGGGAGGGTAACCCTAGCAAGAAGATAGGGTAACCCTCCTCCTAGGGTGACCCTACCGATCATGTAAACGGAACAAGGAATTTCAATAGAGAAGAGTGACCCTTCTAGGAGAGTGTCCCTCCTGGGAGGGTTACCATCCTTCCATGTAAACAGGGCCTAAGGTGCAGGAGTTGTTAGCGTTTTGTCAAACTTCGGAATATCGCGTTGCCCGTACGAAGCCACCAATTATTTCCATGGCACGATAAAAGTCTTCATACTTGAAGTGCGCCTTTTTAGATTTGTTTTGAGCACTTTACTTTTTACGTCGTGGAAACTCTTATTTCCTTGAAAACTTTTGAATCATGCTGAGGGAGCAACACACGCCCTTTCGAGCGCGTGAAGGGTTGGGTCGACTTCCCCAGAGTGGAGCCTGGAGACTAGCTCAGTATTACGTCAAATATGGTTTTAGCTGATTATCTTCTCCCATTCGAAATATCCCTTTACATTTTCGGACATTTTCGAGCATGTACTAATTAAAGTAAAATTCTGCAAAAGTACTGTGTTTGGTTGGGAAAAGGTGTTTCAATGTGCAATGAACGAACCGCTGTTTGAGTAACAAATGCTGACATTTTACAAGGCGGGAAACTCGACGAGTTAGGTAGATTTACAAATATCATTAGCCATACCTGGGCAAGATTATGCCTAAACGTAATACCTAACGCTTTCGTACACTCAGCAGGATTGATGAGATATGATGCAATCAAGCCGCTAAAAGCCTTTTGAGGCAAACTATTTCTAGCGCTGTGCGACATTTCTGAATTTTTGGAACAGGAAAATAATCAGGCAATCCATTAATTCACAAAGAGTGATCAAACTGCATCCCACGAATAGACCCATATTGCCGCCGATTTCTCCTGCAAAACAATAATACAGGTTAGGAAATGAAAACTCTCAAGAAGTTAGTTGAGTTCTTTTTTAGCGTCAGCAAGTTGTCAAAGCCAGAGTTCACGTTCAAGCTTAAAATGCATATTCTCACAACCTTTTAACTAAATAAAATGTATGAGTGATGTAGTGAGAGTTGATAGTTTAAACAAAGAAAGAAAGAAATAGAAAAGCATAATATGTAACTAGACTGTAAAAAAGTAAGTTACCTAGCAACATCCATGTGTCAAAGGCAGCAACTTGTTCCTGGTGTTCATAACTCAAGGACTTGAAACCAACTTGGATAAACACTAGGTTTTCTCTGGAAAAAAATGAGAATATACTCGAAAAATGTGCTACTAAATGTGCTATATATTTTTGAAGCTATTTGCAATATGCAAATGGCTTCTATGTCGGCGTTTGTGCGATAGTTGAACAGCCGTTCGGCCCATCTCATTAGGTCATTAAAATGCTCCCCCTCTAGGTGGCAAAAACTACTGAGGGGGGGAGGAGCATGAAGTGTTATCCATATAAAAGCCGCCGTGGTACAGGTCCTGTGAGAAAGTTTGTCTTTTATTATCTACTTAACACAAAGAATGCACAGAGAGATTTCCACTAAAGGGTTTCCGTGCTAATGTTATAACTTTGCGACAGAATGTCAGAAGCTAAATTACCTCTCCAGGGAGGGGTTTTCTAAATATAATTGGCTCTTTCGCACGTGGAAATTCAAGGCATTATTTAATGGCGGCTGTGAGCGTTACCGATTCTTTGGTTGCATGTGGAAATCTGCTCCCCCTTCAGTCCCCGGCTGACATATCCGTAGTATCTGGCAAACAGGCGACACAGATTCACATTTAGAGCGACATTTCTGGACACATTTGCGAATATACGCTCCGCTCACAAAACAAGGAACACAGCTGTATGGTGTGACCATGACATATGTTTTGGCAAAGGTAAAAGCTTATTCCGAGTTTTTTTGCGTTCGCTGATATGTTTGCTGACACATGATTTCATGCCATAATTGCAAATGCAGATCGACTGTGGTATGTCTGAGTTGTTTGTTTATAAAATTGTCTCGAGCGGATTCTGTCACTAATGAAAAATCGACAGGAAATTTTACTGTGAATCCTTTTCACCACCGTTCGAATAGCACGAGAAACAGGTTTGTTCGGCTGGAGTGTGTTACGTTACGAAACTATTATAACGAGTCAAAATCTGGTTTACCTCGCATGATATGTTTGTTGACACATGATTTCATGACCAGATTGACTGTGGTTTGTCTGAGTTGTTTGTTTACAAAAATTGTCTCTAGCGGGTTTTGTCGCTAATGAAAAATCGACTGAAAAGTCGACAGGAAATTTTACTGTGAATCTATTTCACTACCGTTCGAAGAGCACGAGAAACAGGTTTGTTTGGCTGAATTGTGTTACGTTAATACGAAACTACTATAACGAGTCAAAGTCTGGCTTACCTCGCAGAAATTTACAGAACGACTTGAAATATTTTGGCAAGCTATACTTTCCTCCTTTTATGTCGATCAGCTCAAAATAATCATATAATAAACTGTCATGTTTGTGCATTTGTGTTTGGTCATGCATAGTACGTAGCTGGCATAGTAGAACATAGTGTAAAACCCCGATCAAACGGTGATAATATTCGATGATAGTTCGTGCCCCGTTGTAACACGAACTACCTATCATAGACTATCATCAACTAGCAAATAGCTTCACGTACGCTTTGCGGACCTATGTTTTTACGTACCATCGTGGTCTACACGGCTGTTCGGATTACAAATTCCAAATTCCTTCTATGTAATCAAACAGCAATCGTGACAAATGCCTATTTCTTATAACTGTATCTACCTGTCTGAAGCCGTTTCGATTGGCTTGCGTGAAACCAAAACAAATGAAAGGAAAATTCGACCAGCCAGAAGCCAAAGTGATTAGGTAAAGCAGAGAATCGTCATCGCCACTTGCTTGATTGCGTGGCAAAATTCGCGATTGCTTCTGCTTTGATTCCTGATTAATGTGGAATGCTGCGCCAAAGTTGTTTAGACCAATCATAAAGCGTATTGAGAGCAAAATATAAGCAGCCAAAGCAACATTAATCGACAACTGGTCTATCGAAACCTTTGCAGATAATGGGCGGGTTATACCTTTGGTACGCCAAAGTTTGATTGTAGCCTTCACTTTTTAATAACGTGGAAGTCCAGGGGTCGGGAAGTCCGGTAGAGTAGGAGACCTGGGTATTATAGTGGACAGACTCGCAAGGGGCTGAACAGTTGCATTTCTGAACATTCATTTGACCTAAGAGACGAAAGTTCAAATTGTTATTGATAAACAATAACCGTTTTATGTTTTTTTTTTTTTTTAAATAGCGAACAAAAGAGATACTTACGGGGAACACTGGTTCGGCACCCATGATCGCTGGCGTCACAATATCGGAAGCGAAGTGGACCTGGTACGATAGACATAAATAATCAACAAACAGCTAACAGACAGTCGGAGACAAGTCCAGGTTTCTACAAACAACAAAGACCAAAAGAGACAAACACAGGTCATTGTATAGACTGAAAAAACTAATGATCAAATGAATTTGTGAGGTATACCTAGTGCAATGCTAAGTCGTCGTTTGAAAATGTATAAAAGGATGTTCTGCTCTGGAAGCGACGACGCGTTGTGGAAATAGTGTAAGCTAGCAATCGAAAAATAACTTAACGTGTTTCTTTTTGTTTCGAGAGAAGCGTATGACTGAATATTACAAACCTTCTCACATTAACTTACCCTGATATGATACTAAGTGGCAGCCACAGACCCTCTCGACTTCTGCAAGTTCACACTCATAAAGACATCCTTGGATGGTGTAGAAACCGAACATCTTTGATGTTTGATTTTTGCATTTGGTAGAGTAAGGTGACGGAAGATTGACGAACTGTTGGAAAAGACGCAGATGCTTCGATTTGTAAGGAAAATGGCAACACTCAGAGGCTATAGGGACGCCATAGTTTAGGAGTTGTGAGTGAACACGAGCTAATTGAATGTACTTACTGAGAGCTTTCCTTCGAGTGTCACACTTTTAATATTCAATAGACGGATTTTATCTACGAGCCCAGTTCAAACAACGTCGAATGTGCCGTGTCTAAGTAGCGTCACGATTAGAACTATACGATTAGCACTGTCACGATTAGTACTGTCACGATTAGTTGCGTCACGATTAGTTACGTCACGATTAGTATCTCGAGAGAAGCGAGGGAACTATTTACTTTTAGTAAGAATAAACTAGTGTTCTGATGCTAACCTGCAGTCTGGTTGGCTAGTACGCCACTCGCGTTATCAGCCTACAGATGTCGATTTTCCAACAATGGCCGCCGTTTCAGAGAAGACTTTTTGAAGAAATTTGCTGACACTAAAACAATTAGATTGATTCGCTGTCGATTTCTACGAGGTGAAAGTATCAGCTCGTAGAAATTTTGAGCTCATTGTCTTTGTCGCCACCCTCCCTCCCAAACACACACACTCACTCACTCTACCTTTTGTTTTGAGACAGCAATGGCGATGTGTGAACCAGGGCCGACTAAGATCCCGTTGAGGCCATCAACGAACTCATGCTGTTCATGAACAACGACTTGAAACCCCTGCGACACTTTACCAGTGGTATACTCTGCGATCTTGGAGTCCAGAACCACATTCAGCCCTGTCGAAATCCCAGCTTCCACGACTGATCTAATTTTCTGACTTTCGCCCGAGTTAAAGGTGAAGCACATTCCTGATCCTGTGACTCTAAATGAACTGAAGTCTTGCACTGTGCAGGTATCACTGCTGAGGAATTTGAATGTACAGTGGGGCCCCAAAATATCCCTTATATCAGGACCGTAGACTCGGTAGAACTCCCTGGTGTTAAGTGCAACATTGAACTTATTCAGAGCTTGCCTCAACTGACTTTTGTACTGACTGGTACAGTTAGTTATTGTGGATAACACCGCCTTTTCGCTCATCACAAGGCCACAGCAGCACAGCATTGCGAGCCCGCAAGGTCTTCCAGCACGAACAGCGGCCGTGGCTTCACACACGCTCATGTTTAAGCCAAGCTTGTTAAATTCGGGATCCGAATCTGGCATGAAGATCTTGCTTTTTTGGAACATGTTTTGGGGACAAATTGTCACTGCTGGGAACTTCATACTTACGGGGTACTTGTGTTCAAGGACAGTCGAAACTGGATAGGACAAGAATTTAGTGATGGCCTGGAAAACGATGAACATGTAGTACGAACCAGCGGTAATCAATATCAGCAGCCAAACCAGGCGCAGAACACGAAACTTTTTCCGGAATACGTATCGTAGCCCGTGCAGAGTTGTATTATCGACGAAATCCGACCAAGGATTGTACTTTGCTGGCGGAGCATCGACATCATAGTTTGAGGAAATATGGTTCATGGTTTCCATGGTAACTGGGTAGTCTTTTTTTGGCATGGCCTATAACATATTAAAATAAAACGAGTAGTGTTCTACGTCACTTAATTTAACGTAAAACTTTATATTCTAAATAGATCGATTAAAACTACTTCTATTTGGTTGTGGTCCGGCTTCTGTAAGGTGTGATACTGGTGTTAATCCTTGCGCCACAAGCCTGGTCCCTCCTTCTAGGTCGTTTCGTGCTTCTTCTTTATGTATTATGTCTTCTGATGTTGGCTTCTAAGCGAGGTGAACCTGGCACGGAGCCCGATAGAACGTAAACAGGAAAAAAGCATTTTGTCTCAGCCATTTTGCATTTGATTGTAGTAAATGAATAACTATTACTGTATTGACTTTCACAAAGCTCAGGTTCGGAAGCGAAAAGGCGGTTGGGGCTGCCTTTCAGGGTGAAACAACTACAACATATAACTGCCGTCCTTGGGAATCTAACACACGACCCCCTGGATTAAAGCTATACGAAGTGGCTTGGAGTCAGAATGCATCATCCTTTTTTGACGTGAATATGCGAACTTGACGCCAAGAATGTGTTGGCTGACGTTTCAAGCGTTAGGCCGCAATCAAGGCAAAGATAAACTGAACAGTTTTCTGTCGCTCTAAAACTCTAAAACACCCAAAGCGTCCACAGAGAAGGTATACCAATCAGTCCCTGGTGGGGGAGGGGGGGGGGGGGGTTATTATATACGCAAAATGAAGACGAAAACTTCTCGTTTTTCAGTAAAACTCGTGCTGTAGTTTACGTGCAGCAAGGTAACATACGGCGGTTCTGTTTCTGTTTTTGCATCTTCTGCGACATCTTTTTGTTGACTTCCGTTTGGCTAAAGAACTTTCCGTGCGTGAGTTCACGGCGTATCTGTCTCCTGTCAACTTTAATACTGGTGGTTTACATTGGTGGATCTATCTTATGAAAAGATACATTTCTACGCGAACATTGTTCTTTGCGCTATAAAACTGACCTTTACAAATGTACCTTCTTCACAGTCGGCTGACTGTTTGTTACCGCATGTTATTTTGCCTCAAGTATACTGATTATGAATAACTGGAAGTTCTCCCGGGCTGTGCTGCCTAAGCACTTAAAGGGGTACTTTGACCAAAATCGGACCACTTTGAAATACTATTTTAACCACTTTAAATGAAAGTGTATGGTATGAATAGCAAAATGTCCCATAAACTTTTTTTTTCAGATGTAAGACTCCCGAGATATATTGATTCAAAGGAGGCTAAAACGCCTGTCCGCCATGTTGGCCGTGAATAAAGATTTCAGGCCAGCGGTTTACCACTCTGACGTCATCTTACCAACGAGACGCGGACTTCACACACATTTCTTTGCAAATGTCTTCGAGTGAGAGCAAACTTTCATTGATAATTTCTTCGAATTCTTCTATTTTATCGACTCACGAGTCATTATTAGATGTTTCACATGTACATTCAAGTGTTGAAGGCAGTACGTTTGCGTACGACGACAGTCTTTGAACCAGTTGCCACGGAAGAAGAACTAGCGGTGTGCGTCGAGCAAGTCACAGTCGAAGAAGAAGCCGAATTCAAGAAAAGATTCAGCCGAGAAGTAAATTTTGGAACGTGGTAAGACCATTATTAATTTTAACACACTTCAGAACTCGGAAATTTACGAAGTCAGTAGCACACAAACTACTACAAAATCAACATGAACTTTTTGATTCTGTCAAATTATTGAAGGATCTAGTAAATGCATGGGTTTTAATGTAAAGTGAAATTCATAGATCGTATACAGTGCCACTATTTTGAATAAATACAATTACGTTGATTTGACATGCCGACTGTTGTGTGATTCCGCCCGGCGTTGTGTCTATATGAAAAGCCGCCGTCTAGCTAACTTGACCGTTTTATTAAGCTACAACAATCACACTAAAACACCGCCTTTTTGTATTCACTAACGCTTGTAATAGTATGGCTTTTAGTTGCATCAGTCCGAAAAATGTTTCAAATTTACTCGAATGGACTCATAACAAGTTGTCACACCGCCACAGCGTGCGATGTGCGATGAAAACGAAAGTTCAGTTCTTGCAATTTCTGCTAAACGAAACATCTAAGAAAGCAGTTTGATGACAGTTTGCAAATTGTGAGACTCTTAAACTGCTCAAACTTCGAAAAAATTCCCTCGTCAAGACTTACGACGATCTCTTGCACTTTCGCCTCGATCTTTAGTTGCTCCGCTCCAAATTGTGGGGACTGATCCTGGAATCAGTCTGCTGGAGAAAACCTTCTTGGTGGAGCCTTGAAAAACAGCTCTCTTCGAAATGCTTCGAGCAGAAAGAGAAGCGATCACCAGGATTGAAGTTCTTGCGATGAAGTAGCACAAACCGTTCTTCCATATCGCGCACAGCGCTTTATTATTGAGCGAAATGTGAAGGGAAATGCCTTCTTTCGGGTTGGACTTGCTGTCGCAGCCCTGCACTACACACCTACCTGGCATGTTGTGCAGTTTTGTTTGAAAATTCCAAATTCTACTTCGATTTCAATCAAGAGTTACACGCGCTCTTCTGCAAAACTTCATACTTCCCTTATAGTTGTAATACTTTGCGTTGATAAGATGACGTCACGCCGGTTTCTCCAATCCCCACTCGGAATTATCGATTTATTCACGGCTCAAGAAAAACAGAGGTCAAAAAGTGGCACTTCCAAAAATAATTTCGACAAACGGTTTGGTAGGATTGTCAGTGGTGTGCTAAAGATTGTTTTTGACTGTTTTTAATTGAATTTAAGTGATGGTCCGATTTTGGTCAAAGTACCCCTGAATCGTAACATAACTGGTGGCGTACTGGTGGTGCTATATACTCAGCAAATGTAAATTTTCACACTCAATCTCAACTCAAACTTAGCATCACATAGCTTGAAATATGCCTAAAAAATCATTTTACTATAAATTAGAAGGCGGATTGTACATTTATATTGTCAAAAATGAAGCACTTTCTCGAAACAAAATTATTAAAAACGCGGACAGGCTTACTACGCACGACTAAAAATATAGAAAAAGAAAAGAAAAAAATGAAAGAAAAGTCATCTTCGAGGAATCTAATGAGTTATAATTAAAAAGCATCTTTATAGTGCTGCTTATGGGAGCTTTCAAAATAAAATCCAAAAGTCGCTACGGCAACTTTTAGCTCGCGAGTCCGAGTCTCTTGACCGTAGAAAGATCAGAAAGGAGTAATTTGTGACATATCCAGTTTTGCACAGTCGATATTCGACACCTAGATATTTTTAAATTAGAAGTCCCGACTTCATCCGACTTTTTATGTTAGGATTTCGAATGTAACAAATCAGTTTAAAACTGAAAGTGAGGAGGGGCCGAGGAGAGTATAAACACGAGCCGCTGGTATTTAGTTTTAGTGACAGGCGAATGGTTGAGTGGTTTATCACTGCAGTCAAACTTAGATTAGTGTTCTAAGGTGCAGGAGTCGTTAGCGTTTTGTCAAACTTCGGAATATCGCGTTGCCCGTTCGAAGCCACCAATTATTTCGTGGCACGATAAAAGTATTCATACTTGAAATGCGCCTTTTTAGATTTGTTTTGAGCACTTTACCTTTTACGTCGCGGAAACTCTTATTCCCTTGAAAACTTTTGAATCAAGCTGAGGGAGCTAGCAACACACGCCCTTTCGAGCGCGCGAAGGGTTGGGTCGACTTCCCCAGAGTGGAGCCTGGAGACTAGCTCAGTATTACGTCACAATATGGCGGCCGCCGCGAGATGAAGCGGATTTTATAAATTTATTTCACATTGTTTATATGTTATACAGGGCTGTACGATGGAAGATCTTAGCGATGAGATAATTTTAAGAATTTTTAGACTACTCAACGCCCGTGATTTATGTAGGTCTTCTCAGGTAAACTAATAATTTATTGCTGTTATATTTTGTTTCCAGAAGCCGTTCAGCTGTTTTTACTACCAGTGCCTTTGCATTAAGCAAGATACAACTCAATCGAGAGCTTCTTAATGTAAATGCTAACTGTTCCCCAGTAAATTAAGCGCCTGTTGCTTAATGACTCTCTTAGACGTTGCTACAACTGTATAATATATTGTTTTATACCCAAATTCCTTGAGGAGTTCAGAGCCCATGTGGTTTGGAACTCAATGAAATTTCAAGACCTGATTGAGTACAGAAAGGCACATCTGTCTATTATTTATTTTACTCAGCACTAAAACGTTGAGGATGTGTGATAAAACACTGTTAGTGCTATTCCAAGATTATTTACCAAATTTCTTGTTGTCTAATTAATGTTTTGCATGTTCCTGATGTTCATTTTAGGTTTGTACGTCATGGTGTCGCTTAGCCAACGATTTTCATCTGTATCCTTTTTTTTTCCTTTGGCAATCTGGCAGTGTATTGTATCATAATATTATTGTGTAGTTAATTTATGCAGCCATGACTTGTTTCCTTAACTGCATGATCAGGTGGAGGAACCTTTTTATAAAAAAGTTTGACAGGTTTGTCACAGATCCATTGTACTATCACAGCATCGAACCGACACAATGGAAGGAATATTACATTTTAAAGGCTAACTGGTTTAGTGGACATTGTCATGTACAGAGTTTGCACAAGAAGGTTGTTGCAAACTCGCTGCTCACATCGGTGAAATGTCTGAAAATCTCTGGCTGTGGACGTAATCTGTTGGCCAGTGTGAATGATGGTAGTTATAATGTTCATGTGTGGAGTTTACCCTGCAAGAGGAATCTCCATGTTGTCAAGTGTGAAGGAGTTGTACAATGTGTGGACTTTGGTAGTGAATGTTCACGGAACATCCTGGCAGCTGGCCTGGATTGTAATAAGGTGACTAGAGGCTTTTGCTTAACATTTACTGTAGGTAAAATAGTTTATGTTATAAAGTAATAAAATAAAATATGAACTGTAGACAGAGAATAATATTACAGTGAAAGTGGCCTTCACAGTTTTCAAGCACTTGTATTGTGAAGACTGTGAGCTCAGCTCTCTGGATTATTTACTGGGCTATTCTTGTAACTGCTAACTTGTTACTTCATACCTGTGAAAAGGTCCCTTTCACTGTCATTTTTTGTGTACTTTTGAGGTTTTTAGATTGAAAACTCATTAATCTCCATAGTTTCAAGGTTCCAAATCCTGACGAGATTGTATGAGTGGTATTGGCAGAATTGATAGTCTAATCAGCCTATGCAATCACTTGCCATATTCTGGAGAATTCAACTAGTTATATAATATAGCTAGGAGAGTTACTTATTAATATTTTTATGAAGGCCTTTACAAAGTCTCTGTACACATGCTGCAATTTGTTTGTGATGCTATCATGGCATATGGCATCTGTTCATAAATCTTCTTCAATTAATTCTCACTGGGGCAGGTTAAGCAAAGATTTTCAGAAGTGTTACTGATTACTTAATGCTTGTAAGAACTGGTTTTTAGTAATATTAATAGAATTTAATTCAAATTTTTAGACTTTACTCCCTTTTTCTCTGCAGTTCTGTTTGTGGGATGTTCAAAGAGAGAGATTTGTCTTAAGACAAGTGAACTTAGAGAGCAATTTTGTTGCAAGGAATGTTTTCCGAGGACTTGACAGTAATGAATCTATCCCAAGAACTGCTGTTTGTTGTGTAAATCTTCATGGTAATAAATTGGCCTCCGTGACTAAAGACTGTGTAGTGCGTGTTTGGCAGCTGGAGTTTGATCACCATGGCAATGTCTCCTGTCATTGCTTGCACACTTTAACAACATTTAAAGCAAGGTAGACTTTGAAATTGTTTTGAGTTTTGTTTAACTCCTGAAAATAATACTGCCATTTTCAGATGACTGTCAGAAGTAATCCTGTGATTGCTTTGGTTTTGCATTTGCCACACACATGAGTTCAAAGTAAAACCAAACTCAAATTAGTATCGGCTTCTGATTGGTTGAAAGTGTTTCTTACAGCCTCTGTGATTGGCTGGGTGTACTGTATTTACTTTGGTTTTGGTTTCTGATAGTCATTCCAAAAACAACTCTACTGTGTGATAGATTATTTGGTTTTGTGTTTTAGTTTAAATTGTGTTAAGGATAACATTATTTTCACTGTTTACATTCGTCAGGTGTTCTGTACTGGACATCCAACTGAAACGAGAATTCACAGATGATGTGTGGTCAGTGGCCATCTCACATGCTGCTGAAGTATTGGATGACTGGAATCTGATTGGATTTCAGGTGTGCTTTCAATGATTGTATCATCATGATTTATTATAAATAATTTATAATAATAAAATATAATTATTATATTTGCAATTTAATTATCAACTCTTTATAATTCAATGATGTGCATGACCCACAACAGTCAACTGAGGCATACCAGGAAAAATTTAATATCAGAAAGTTTAGGAGGGTAGGGCTATAAAGCTAAAATGCAAATTCCAGTAATTTATAGTCCCAGTTATGTACAAAGGGCAGATTTTTTATGTTTATAAGATTTTATTTTGACATGCCATAAATTACAAGAAGATTTCTCAAATGGGAAAATAACTTTTTATAATTTGAACCATTTTTTTTTTATATAAAAATTAATGTTTTAAAATAAAATACTGCATACTTTCTCTTATTTCCATATTAAAGTCTGTGCAGTTTCAAGGTCAAACACTTCTGAGCTTTGGACAAGGAGCTCAGGTGGCAGGTAAAGTAAAATAAAATATTTAATCATTAATTCACTAAGTGTTGTTGTCAAACATATGGGGACAGCTTTTTAATATTAAAATATATTGTAATTTGCTTTCCAGATTCAGAGGATGACACTATAATCAGACAAGAAAAATATTCACTACGTCCAGCCACACAGGAGGTAAAGCAGAAAATACTAAAATGTTCAAGCGACAATTTTAGTAAAAGAAATGAAAATAAAACTTTTTTTTTGAAGGGTGGATGTCTTTCAGGCATTTCTGGTATCACAAAGCCCTTTTTTTCCAATAATTACTAGTGTTTTTGCTTTGTTTTGGTCTCTACATGTGATCACTTCTAATTTTTTTACTCTTTTCTTTTTGTCATTTTAGCAAATGGCCTCCAGAACAATGGTGTCTTGTTTATCGATCAGCCCTTGTGCTAGTCTTGTCACGTCAGGACAAGAAGACAACACTATTCTGCTTTGGGACACTGTGTCACAAAGTCATAAACACACACTATTTGGCCACACAGGTTTGTCACCTTTCACATAATACAAGGCAGTTTAAGATTGCCATATTCTGCAGCCCATAGCCTGCAAACTGCAAAAAAATCACAAGACACAGTTGTAGGTAATTTTGTCCGGTTTTCAATGCCTTTAAGAAGAAGGTAAGTAAAAAACCGTGACATGAGCTGCCTGTTATTTCAGAATCTGTCACTTTAGCAAAACATGATGGGCATGTGTCATATCATGTCACGACTATAAATCATGGTCTGTGGGCAATATGGCAATCTTAAATATTAGTCCATTGCCATCCGTATGTATATTATTTTCCAATTTATTACCTCAACTCTTCTGAGCTAAAAGAAGAAAGAAACAAATTATATTTGTCAGTTTCTTGTTTTAGCTCATAAGAGCTGTGGTATGGTACACGAGAAAAATTGATAGACGATCAATATTTTAGAAATGACAGTCTACGTCCTCTCACTTTGCAGGATCTGTGACTTGTACTGATGTTGATATGCATAAAGTTGTCAGTGGGTCTAATGACAGAACAGTCAAGGTATGGTGAAGACTGATCAAATCACAGCTCATAAAGTTGGTGTTACACTGGTCGATTTGCAACGATGATTTGCAACGCTGATTTGCTCCAAATTTGCACAACTGTGAACTTGCAAGTTTATGAATCACTTTCAAAAACTTGCAACGTGTTGCAGCACTGCAAACATTGCAAAAAATTGTTCGCAATGGGGTGTTACGTACACCTGAACAATTTTTAGCGCAACATTGTATTGTTGCAAATCGACCAGTGTAACACCACCTTAAAGATGCAGTTTCAAGCATTGGGGATGATTGTGCTACCACAAGTCAGTGTCACCATTATTCAACAACTGCTTAGTTAAATTTTGTTTACATGTCCTCTCTAGGTGTGGTCGTTAGAGAGTGGCAATTGCCAGTTAACATTGCCAGAAGGCCATTCCACTGGAGTGTCCTGTGTCACCTTCAATGACCAGTGGGTGGTGAGTGGAGACAACTCCGGGGAGATCAAGGTACATGTTATTTCATCTGTTGGTGCCATGGAAATATTGAACCACACATAAGGCAGCATAATATTATATGTTCAGTATAAATGCAGACATTTTACTGAAATAGTTTATTAATGTTGTGTCTAGGTTTGGGACTTTGCAGTGAACAGCTTGTCCATTCTCCAAGGTCAGGACCAAACAGTGGGAGACTAGGGTTTGAATTATAAACAACACACAAGCATTGCAAAAGAATACAATGTAACATTTCCCTGGTATATAATAATGTATTTTTTAGACTGTCTAACAGGTTTTGTACAGTATACTCTTAGCAGGTTCTTAAATGACTTGTTGTTTAATAATATTATAAAATTAATAACATTAAAGTATAAAGACAATGTGAAGAACATTTTAAAGAAGACAATAGAATAGGTTGATTATGTATAAAGAGTTTTAATGCATATCACTAAACCAGTCAGTGTTAATGAAAGTACCAGAAAGTAAAAATATTGTCACTGAATGATACAAGAATGACTTGGAGGGGGGTTGTGGGCATAGGTCTGATACTTTTGAGGGATGTACGTACCTGGCTGGTACAATTTGAGTGTCCTTGGCTTTTTGCTATAAAACCAAATGTATACATGGTACAATGCTACACTACCAAATGTACCTCCAATACATAAAAGAGACAAAAGTATGAAAATTAATTAGTTTTTCTGTGACAAGAAAGAGGGAAAGGACATAGGGAAGCAGTGCTTATCAGGTCAAATTGAACATTTATCAACTGATGGAATAACACACTTACACTTTACACACTTTCAGCCTTTATTGGACTTTTTCACACATTTTTTTCACACATTGAGTAAAGCATTCTTTGCAGAACTGGAACTGTTTTCTTGGAGCTGACACATTGTTGAGTGAGACTCCTGAATGGAGGCTACAGAGCCCATTTCTTGAAGCTTTTGAAATATTGAATGTTTCATGATGAGACACCCTTGTGCCTAAAACATGAAAAACAGATTTTTCAAATAAAGTTTGAATAATTTTCGCTGGCCTGTACCTGGGAATGTGAATCTAATATTGTTGTTCATCTAGGTTTTTATATTTCTGAAAGATACACTCCAAAAATGAGTTTATATTAATATCTTAACTTGTGCTTATGCTCTATTTGTCCAAACTCTTATTGCAATAATAATAATATTAATAATAATAATAATATGTACATGCTCTCATCTGATAGATAAAAATACCATTACTGCTCAAAGCAATAATTTTCTACACTCATTCTCTATAGGCACATGTTTGTCAACATGCAATAGATAACTTAGAAATTTCACTCTTAACATATTCTATTCTAAAATATTTTTTTGCTCTAATATAAACATAATGTTAATGTGGCATACAGATCTGTCAAAAAAAATTTAAATATCTCAAATTTGAAGCCTATAACACATGGTTGAATACAATGGGACTTCCTAGAGTATTCAAGATTGTGGACATAAATCACTATTCCGGCCTGCTGGTGATCAGATCTGCCTCAAACCGAAGACAAAATCCTTCTAATAATGTTGTTTAAATTCTTAAAAAAGAACATTATTTTAGGCAGCCGAATTTCATTGCAATTTTACACAATGATTCTTCAGTATTAGGTGACTCAATTAAACCCTAAAATCCTTGGGAAGTTTAAGACTTAAAACTCAGCTAAAAGGGATTTGGGTGGTGCAGATGACATGGCTCCCAGTGGTGAATAAATATTACCCATAACTGGTGGTCTAGTTTTTTTTACACATGCGAGTACTTAACTTTAGGGTCAACAGAGTTAATGTTAATATTAAGTCTTGTGGTTTTTTTTTGATATTCGTAGTAACACAAGCCCATTGAAAGGTGCTTGTTAAAGTTCATGTTAATACTTGCTTGTCCTCTCAGCAATCAGTTAAGTTGTTGTTCTCGTCAATATCAAAGCATGGTAATCCATCACTTCCTGTTTCCGCCCAGGGATGTTCATCTATGTACACGGCCCTTGGGGAAGGTGGCATATTGAAAAGTGATTGTGAGTCATTGAGTACAGCAGTCGGAGATAATGATGGTGTAGATAAGTGTTCTCGGAGTGGAAAAATACTGACACCTTGAATTGTTAGGTCTAAATCTGGGTCAATTTCAAATGTCTCATCAGCACTTTCTGACATTGGCGGAGGACTTAAACCAAAGCTTACGGGACTTTCTTCATGTGAATTTCCACCCAGTGAAATACCATGTGCATCAGCAATTTCCTTGATGCTTTCGTCCAACTCATAATTTGTCAGCACAGACATCCAACTAAAGTCTCCCTTGAGGCCTCCAGAAAATGGGGGGATTTCCTCATCAAGAAAGTCATCATCATACATTGATGGAGGTTCTGTTTTAATTTTTATAGCATTTGGTCTGGACTTCTTAGATTTTGGCCCTTCCCTCTGTTGATGGGCTGCAAATGATCTCTTGTTGCCCACATCCTCAGCCTTCTTTCCAGCTTTGTCTTTCCCCTTTGTCAAACTTTTCTTGGATATCTTCTGAGTGTTGACACCACGCCTCCTTTTAAATACACCATCAACAAACATGTCTGCATAAGCTGGGTCAATTCTCCAGAAACCTCCCTTTCCTGGCTCATCTTTTCTTCGTGCCACTTTTGAGAAACACTTGTTCAGGGAGAGATTATGTCGAATAGAATTCTGCAAAGTTACAAAATACTGAGTGAGCCATCATAATATCAACTAGCACTTTTTGCTTTCACTGGAAGGAGTGATACTTCAAATATTTTTCTATCATTTGTTTCCATAGCTTATCTGGGGTGTTTTTCTTTATATTCACGGGTAAAATGAAAGAAAAATCCCACAAGATCATAAAAGGGCAACTCATAATTTGTTTTTTCTCCTATTGTGTTTGCTCTTATTCTCATTATGTACACAAGAAAAGCCATATCAAGTCCCTATTCAAGGTTTGACTGTGTCCAATCTATTACCTACAACTGTGTTTCTATTGCTGCTAAGGATTAGTGTCAAATATGTCTAAAAGTATGATGAAACATACAGTAATTCTTTTATTATGCTTCACATCTCATTTAAGCATAATTTATTGCTAAGAGATGTGAACATAATTTTTATGGTGGTTTTTTGCTACAACTTCAAGCATGATTTCTAGTTGCCTGTCAACAATAATCAAAATTAAAATTCTGCAATAAATTGCTGGCATTGCATTAACTTGTTTAAATTAATGTTCACAAATTCTAGCGTACAGTGTACAATGAAATATAGGACATGTTTTAAAATTGGAACAAAATTCACCAATGATCTTGATAAATTTGCATCAGTCTTTCTGGTTGATAATATTCCAATTGGAAACAATTTTTCATTCTATTTTGTTAGCGTAATATCAGTGATACCCACTGTTGAATTTGAATTTATAATGACTGGTATATTTGGCCTTTAATTTAGAATGTCTAATTGTCATGTGTAAATTAAAATTATTTCATGTAAAAATTTGACACCTCAAAATGGTCAGATATTCTTCCCAATTTGGCTGAGAGCATTTGAAGCAGAATTTTAATATTCATAAGATGGATATCCTAAAATAGAATTTAGAAATGAAACTTTTATCAAGTACCCGAGCATCAGGACATGTTTGAATTTACAGATCGAAAATATTCCTTCGAAGCGATTTTCTTCTAGCCCGTGTGATCTTTTTAAAAATATTTTATTAGACACTGACCTTAACCTAATAAAGTGTTGACACTCATGGAGTAAAACATCGATGGACATTTTCAGCTGGCCGAAAGGTAATTTGTTCGAACATTATTTTCTGTCGCTTTTTTTTTTTTTTTTTCGACAGTGCGTAATGAAAAGCCGGTAGATAGTCTTTCAAGCGCAGACTTTAGTTTGAATTTATCATTAAATATCTATTGAGAATCCCAAAATAAGTGCATCCATCATGTCATTAGCGTTTGACACTTCTCCGATAGGATAAACCGGGCAAAATGTTAATTACGGAAGCCCTGGTGTGCAGAGGAAGCTGCTTGTGCAAACTTCATATCAAACCGAATATTCCAATAAAATATTAAAACGTTTTAGATAAACACGACCTTCACGTATGGGCAATAAAACGAAAACAGTTACGTGCAGTGGCAGAAATTTCGTAAGTGCTTATATTCTCTTGAAAGCCGTCACCGCTAAATAGTTAAAATTTTATGTTTCAAGTGTTAACTGGTATGACTTACTGGTTCAAACTTGCTAAATTCGTGGCGGAGAAATCAACTGGTGATTCATTAAATATTGAGAATTGAGGTTATCCCGAGACATTAACATTTCTGTTCGTTTTCTTTTTCTCGGTCGATCGATGAACCTAAATTGCAAATGTACATAACACCTTTCTTACCTGCCATGTAGGATCTGCAAGACGATAATACATGAAGTTTTCCTTTATCCACTTGTAAATCGCGCTCAAAGTAATCTTCGATTTGTTGGTTTCGCGCATCGCCATACAAATTAAAGTCGCATAAGAGTAGGGTGGCTTGTGGTTTGCGTCGTTCTTGTAGTCTATCTTGGACTCGCTCGAGGTTTCTGCTTTAGAACTGAAGTCACTTGAAACGCTGCGTCCTTCCGAGTCGGACGAATAAGCCGATTGTGATGGCGAAGGTGGTGTGGATTGTGAACTCCCGGGAGCAATGTCCTGAATGTTAATACTGTGTAACCACTGAAGATTAGTAAGGCTATCGTCCAAAGACGAGTTGTCATCTTCCTCGTCAGGATTTTGGGCTTTCCAGTTGGCGGCGAATTTTTCTGCGTACAGTTGAGTAGCCGCGGGCATTTTTCTGCTCATAGTACGTATTATGTAAACGTGAGAGCGATCCAGTTCAGTGCAGACAGCTGCCGATAATTTGCTTGTTCCGTTTTGGAAATACGAACAACCTTCTTCCGTCGGTAGTATTTGATCTTGCCACAGTTTCTCTAACTCGAATCTTCTCTGTTTCACAACTGTTCAGAGCGAATTGTTTGCAACAAATACAGATTAGTAGGCCACGGAGGTGTCAATTGGCGAACAAGAAGCGACACAATTTAGCTTCCAGGATTTCCTCCCAACGAAGCGACTCTTGAACTTGTACTGAGACTTCTGTGCGCTTGAACACAGTATTCTTGTGAAAGAATTCTGGTTGCCGGTTAAGCGAAACGAAGAAATTATCCACAAGGGATTTGGGAAACACAGTTTCGCTGTAACTCGACGGTGTCACCTTTGGAGGACAAGTTGCAGGAGCGTCTCCCGTTTCTTCGATAGGATAATACGGTGATGAGGAACAGTCCTGCTGTTCGTTTTGACCGTGAATACACCGCTCCGCTTGCTCGAAAAACCTGTCATGAATGAGCACCTTTCGAAGACTGTTTTACATTTCACCGTGATTAAATCAAGTAACCACGGGAGCACATAAACAAAATTCTCGCTTCTGATTGGTCAAAGCGTTGCTAACTCTGAATTCGATTAAGCGCGACGCCAAATACGCGGCCCTGATTTGTCAGTGGTTGCTATGACGATTCGGTGCTGTTTATCGGCAGGATCTTGACTTGAATCGGAAATGGTTACAGACTTGGTTGATAAACAATCACGTAGCAACCAGGATTTTTTTACTTCCGGTGAAATTCCGAGGTTGAGTTAGTCACTGTTTATATGCGTGTGAAAGGGAAAAATTGGATGGAAATTTCATCGTGACGTTTACTGCGGTCGATAAGTTTCTGTTTCCTTCGCTTTTGTTGCTTTGAGAGGTCATAAGTGGCTTGCGACGTGACCGTTGTCTTCGACTTGAAATTAAAACCGCATGGGAAAAGAACAGTGCTCTGGAGCACTCTGAAACTGTCTTTCTATATGCCCGGCCATCCATATCACAAAAGATAAGACACTTTTCTCCTCTTCCGGAATTGTGACAGGCTATTATAAAATTGATCGTCTTACGCAATTTGCTTTTCTTCGGAGACGTGACTTTAAACATGCAAACGAAATCTGGAGCAGACTCCGTTTTAGTGCTTGGAGACTAAAGAATGTATTGTGCATTCTTCGGTGAGGAGTAATTCATGCATCAGGATTTACGTTTCTGTTAGCTTGAATGCAATTGAAACGTGATTAATATCAGTTTTTTTATTGTTTTGCGAAACTTGCGGCAAGGAAACGTGTCTCAAGATATGCTATCTGATGCTGGACAAGATGAATGATAAAATAATTGGTTGTGAGTAATTTATGCCTCGGTAACTCGCATTTTATGTGGGGGAACTGTTATCAAAGTTATAACCTTCGCAAGCCGAGTGACACGCACACACACAATTTGAGGGAAAAAAAAAAAAAAAAAAAAATGCCCGAGCCTTGAAAGTTTGTAGTTTTAAATGTATCGTTTATGAAGCCGCTAATAGCAGACTGGAAGTGACAAAGGTCTGATCAAATAGACGTGCAATTGCTTTCTTTAATTGAATCTCTCTCGAGTACTGTTGATCTGTGCGCGTGGTCCATAGAGAGTTTTCGCGTCTGAGCCGTTCCCGTCTAGCCATGTGTGCCGCGACGCGCGGCGTTGCTTCTGCTTCTTTGTTTTGTCAATGCATCGCGTCCTGGTCTGCCCACCCTTTGTCACTTTGACGAACCAAGATGATACAACAGCTGTTTCTTGATGCAAATGAGGTGAACAACAACTGTTGGTTGCTCAGTCAGATTTCTGCTTTTAGTCACCAAAATCGAAGTTTTTCGTAGCAGCATGGCTAAACTATAGTGTGCCTTCTTAATCTGTAAAACCGGCAGTATTTTTAAAAGTTTCTTACGTGCACCAGGCAAAACGTGAGCACTGGGTATGGTACTCTAGTGAGCAGGTTCACCAAACGGCAGTGTCTCAACAATTAACGAACGAGGTGTCTATTTTATTTCGATATGATTCGTTTCGAATTCTTGAGCTTTTCGGTGTTTTTCCTTTCTTTTTTTTTCCTATTCTTTTTTTGTCCTATTTGTGATCTAAAGCTTCACAAGGCACAGGAACCCAACTGAATGTTCTGTTCTACCCACCGCCAAGCTGGAGGTCTTTACCGGACGAAAACAGGACAAGCCTCCCAAAAGGCGATCATTATCGCACGCTGGGTACATACTTTTAGATTGGGAGTTATTTTCATTTGCAATACATGCTTATGAGTTCCAACTGCTTTCCACGGGCGCATCGGTAAATTGGTAATGAAAAATAGTCACGAAAAGTCTATGATTATAAATGTTTAATACCCGGCTTTTCCATAGAACAAATGTATCTAACCCTTTCACTTCCAAGCTCATAATACACAAACAGATTCTCCCAACCTCTCTCTCGGCGGCCTCGTGGTTCCCCTAGCTACTCTCGTGTTCTCCCAACTTCTCAGGTGTTTAGATGAGGCTATATTGCGGGAACGCGTTATACATTTCTTTTATAAAATAAATTAGTCAATAAAATACATCACGTATCACATCAGTGTGTAATAAACCCTCATTTTACATGGATATTTAGCCAATCAGAACGCGCGTAGTATCATAGTTATTTTATAAAAGTCCTTATAGTCTGCCTCGTTTAATATTGTAGTGCTCTGTTTTGAAGCCTCATTACGGATACTTCTGCTATGAAAAACGTCCTTTATCTTATTCACTCAAACATTGAACTGAGTAAGCTTGTTCTTTCACGGTCGGCGAAACATTTCCTTTCCTGATTTCCATTTCGTTTTGTGTAAGAAATTTAAAACCTTTCACTTTTCCCAGGCAATCAGCAGAACCACACAGAGACTCGAAGGCTTCGGCCATGACGAACTCGGTCGTGCAATAGTCAAACGTGATGTCTTCTCCTTTTTTGATGTCACGAGCTGCCACCATATACCAAACAATCTCACAACCTTCCTTCAGCGCTGATGGGGTCACGCACTTTGAACACGAACTCGGCACTGGGATCGCAGGAGTGGTTAGTGAAGCGGACTGCGTCCCAAGGATCGACTTTTCAACTTGGACAGTGTAACGCGTTGCTTTCTCGAGGATTGGGCCCCACAAGTCAGACGAAGTCGCCAGCAGCGATGTCTTCGACGGCTCGCAGCGACTTGAAATTTTCTTTGATTTGTGTAACTTTTACGGATGTAGACTCCATCTTTCCGGGGTCTGATTTTACCGAGCCTGAATATATGCGTCCGTGCTTGATGTCCGAAGAAATTGTGGAACACGAGATTTCGACAACTGCTTCTGACTGGCTCCCAGCAAATTAGCAAGTCTTGTACAAAGGCTCAACCCCTAATTTTTTAATACGCGTAGTTTGGACGTGACTCTACTACTACAACGATGTGCCGTTTCTTATGCGTTTTTCCGGCTCGTCCTTTCGGAGCCGAGAACGTGATGCAGAAAAAATGGCGATGAACTGGGCCTTGCTCAAAGACGTGACCTCATTACGGGAAGAATATTCATCAAACACTGCCATCAATTCACTAAAATAGCTAGTTGCCATGTATTATGTATATAACTCTTTCTTAGTCCGGTTAGATTTGATACGATTCGATCTAGAAACTCTTCAAAGCTTAATACTTGAACTGCTGAACAAGCTTCAATCAATCAACGAATAACCTTTATTTATGCACGAGTAAGAAGCCTGGAGTGTGGTCGTGTTAAACCCTCACTAGAGTACACTATTAGTGCCAGTATTTTTGGTGATTAGCGGTTTTATTTCCGCATTTCTGAAGCTCAACGAAACTACTAAGTTTATAGCGCACGCAAGAAGTCCACTGATGCGTGGGCCGAAAAAAAAAAAAAAAAAAAGGAGCTGAGGCTGATCACGTTCCGAATTTTTATCCAGTTTTGTAAACGAACTCTCAAAAATTTAAGCTGAGTTTCATCTGAGAATTTGTCGGTCTCAATACTAAATACAAAATTCTTCTTTGTGTCGCTCAGTTAATGCCGCTTAGACCTTAGTAATAAATAAGTTTTGAATTGCGAAGACCGAGCCGGTTCAGTTGCATGTGGCAGGCTTTGTTTCTTGCCAGCTTTTCAATAAGCTATAATGGAAGCTTCAAATACAAGGCACTGAATGCATAGCGAATTTAGTTCTTTTGACCGCAGGCAGCCCACACGGGCTGATGACGTCACGACTGACCCGCTAATAGGGAGCTGTATTTGAGTTTTCCAAATCACGTTTTACGCGTAAATATAATAAATTTACTCGTAAAATTGATCTGACAACAGAAATAGTCCTTAACACTCGCCGCTTATGATGACTTTCGAGGCGATTTGACGACTTGGCGATTAAAAGCAGCCCGGGGACTGGAAACAACATATTGCTTAGTAGCCTGGCACTCCTTTGTCTGGCGCGGCTTCAAAGCTGTCAACAGAAAATGGCGGCGGCTTTCACAAGAAGTGTGTTCAGCACGTTTGGAAAAATTCTTTACAGAGACATTTCGGTGAAATTTTCGCTAAGGGAACTGCTAGCTTTCAAGGCACCAGTCAAGCCTAATAGGACTCGAACCAAGGTGGGTTTAAATGAATGTCTTAAAAATATTTTAGGGGAAATGTTGAGCTTATAATCCTATAAAAAAGGAGAAAAAAATTCCCCTGTTTATACTGTACAGTGTTTGCAACCAAATATTGCAGAGAAATAAATATATCATATTTCCTCCTACTGGCTTCTTCCCATTCACACAAACCTTGTCGTACATAGAGGTGTCAGTTTTACCATTAATCAATTCCAGCTTTGGGCAACTCTGGAGATTTGTCAGACTTGATTGGTCCGGGGCTGGGGTATTTACATGGCAAACCATATGAATTTAATATGAAAAGAGTGAAAGTAAGAGGTTGATACTGCCAGTTTTTCCTTGCTCTGTAACACCTGGAATTTGCAGCCATGCTAAAAAGTCTCTGGGGTCAGCCCAAGGGGAGATGGTAAAAGCATCCGTTATGAGAGAGTCTGTCTATCTGAAAAAAAAAAAAAAAAAAAAAACATACAAAGTCATGTAAAATAATGTTTACTTCAATGTGTGCATCATACCCATTCTGTGTTGTGGTATAATAGTGAGTAATAACCATACTGTCCTCTGTTTATTGTTTTTTTTTTTTTTCCCTCTGCTAGATCATAGCCTTTTTTTCTTTTCCTTGTGCTCATCACTTTTCCTTAGGGGCACTCTTTATGGACAAGAGCAAGGAATGGTGGGTTGACAGTCCCTCCTCTGTTGGCTCTGAGTTTGTGGAGTAGTTCATCAAGTTCAAATGCAAACCCAGAAACAATTAAAACACCTCCTGTGTCAAGAGAGGACCTTGTGATTCAACAGGCAGACTGCCTTTATGACAATGGTACCACTGAGGAGCTGTACAATCTATTGCTCAAAGAAAAGGACAGCAAAAATGCTGAGCTGCTTTGGCGGTTAGCAAGGGCCGCTCGAGTGATGGCTCAGAAAAGTTCCAAAGCAGAGGAAAAGAAGCGACTCACCTATGAATCCCTGGAGTATGCAAAGCTGGCTCTGCAGCTGGATGACACAAACTTTGCTTGCCACAAGGTAATTATCACAAGTTAATTCATTCATCTACTGCAGCTATACAATAACCATAAATGCTCCATATTTTAAAAATGTGGTAGAGAGAGGTGAGGGGATGAGGGGGCAGAGGGGGTTAAAAGAGAGAGGTGAGGGGATGAGGGGGCAGAGGGGGTTAAAAGAGAGGGTGCCAGGGGGTGGGGGGTGGGGGTTATTCTATTTTAAAAAGATGAGATGACAACAATTTAAAAATGTAAAGTTCAAAATACGATACCTATACATTACCAAGCATCTAATGCGGTCTCATATGTTTTGTTTCTCTACTAATTTTGGTACTCACAGCTACGGTGGGGCTGGTTATTAGAGAGGGGTTAGTAGAGTATTTATAGCAATTCCTGAATATTAAATCTTAATCAAGTTATCTGTAACTAAAATATGGATTATGTTCAGGTAACCCTTTCACTTCCAAGAGTGATCAACTTCAATTTTCTCTTTCAGTCTCTCAGCAAAGATAATAATTGATAACTGTATCATACAGCAGGGAGAACTTGGCATTTTAGACCTTGTTCAAGTAAAAGCTGATTGACTGAGATTTTCATTACTCAATCATACATTTTGTTATTTTCTGGTTGGGAGAATACATATTTTATTATTAGTTTGGGAGTGAAAGGAGTAAAGATGGACAGACAGAGAGTCAGACAGACAGAATGAATGAATGATTCAAAAAAATTATTAAATATTTTATTATTTTGTTATGGCACAGTTCCTTGACTTGCATTTGAATTTCTTGTTTGTGTGCATTTAGTGGTATGCTATAGCTCTAAGCAATGTTGGAGACTTTGAAGGGCCCACCATAAAAATCCAGAACTCGTACACTATGAGAGATCATTTTCAGGTAAAATCATACTATGATTTTCTACAAATTTATTGTATCAACAACTGATTAATATTAAACAAAGTGCAGTGTTTTGTAACTGTTGTTATTGAATTTCAAAAGGCTCAGCTCTTTCTAGTCCTACAGTTTGACAATCATATATCATTTATTAGTTTTACCAAGTTTGTGGGAAGTCTCTAAATAAATACTAGATAAAATACAGTCAATTATTTCAATTAGCTCTGTTACATGTATTTTGATATTTGCTACATTTTAGGCATTGTTACATCAATGTGTACACTTACCTGTATGTGCCTGTAATTATCTGAAGTACAAATACTTTTTTTTGTTGTTGTCTATCCCACATGTGCAGTGTGTCTATTTCCATTGTCGCTTAAAATCTGTGAGCTTTGAAAATAAATATGTAGTGATGACACTCCATTACTATAGTTAATTTATTTTATTTCTCTGTCAGTAGAAAGCAATAGAGTTGAATCCTACAGATGCGACATCTCACCATTTGCTTGGTATTTGGTAGGTGTTTACCTTTTCAGTCTGGACAGCATTTTTGATTCTTATTTGAAGATAAAACAGGCCCAGGAATATGTGAAAAGTAACTTTTTGTTTATTTGTTTGCTTGTATGTTTTTCAGGTGTTTCACCTTTGCTGACATGCCATGGTATCAACGTAAGATTGCTGCAACAATATTCTCCTCTCCTCCTACTTCAACTTATGAAGAGGTAAACTAGTCATAGCATTGCAGCAGATTATTAAAAATCATCAAAGATGCATGCAAGGAAGTGTGTGTCATCCAGCGAGCTTATAGCACCTTAACTCCAGGCATATATCTATTCAGAAGTACCAAACTCTTCAAGCCAGGCTTCTGAAACTGAATTAATAACATGCATACAATGATTTCTGCATTCTGATTGGCTGAGCGCACGTCAATTTATCCCAAACAGTGCAAAAATGTGAAATTAACAGTGCAGAAATGTGAAATTAAAATTGCCGACTGCTGGCACACGTATGTGCGAAGCAAAACAAAACAAAAGGGCGTGTTTTTATTCCTCAGGATGATTCTAATTCTGTTTGCGAGAAAACAAAGTTCGTGAGAGACACTTGTGAATTGTAACGAAATTGAAAAAAATTTGCACAACATAAATTATTGTATGCATGTTATTAACAAGTAATCACATGATTTCTCGTGCAATTTTGGAATAAATAAACACTCGTAAATTTTTCGAAGACCACTCGCGCAGCACTTGTGCAATTTTGTGGTCTTTGAAAAATTTACTCGTGCTAATTTATTCCAAATTGCACTCGAAATCATGCGATTACCTATACAAACAGTTGCATGATACTGTAAGGGAAGGGAAGGGGGGAGGATTTCATTTTATGACAGGCCATTCTTGGTTTGAGCATTAGTTAAATGTTAGTGATTAATATTGTTCCTGGCTTATTTCAGGCTCTTGGACACTTTGAAAAAGCAGAGTCTTGTAAGTATTGCATTGTAAAGAGAATATTCAGACAGCAGGTGATATTAGGCAAATTTAACTATCACCACAGACCCCTTCCATGTTGTGGGAATTAAAATGCAGCTCCTTTGGAGATTGTTGTTTTACCATGTAAGAATACATCTCAATTCCCAGAAGAGAAAAAAAATCTGTTGTCATCACATTTTAGGGTCTACACCATCTCTTTTTATAGTAGTTTTTGTAAAGTTAATTAATGAGTTATGTAGTGGTAGTGCAGTACTTTTATACTGATGCTTTCTTTGTCTAAGCTGCCATTGTTTGATGTGTTGTTGTAGTGGATCCAAATTTCTACAGCAAGAACCACGTCATGTTGGGCAAGACCTACCTAAGGATGCAGAACAAAGAGATAGCTAAAAAGTGGCTTGAGAAAGCAGCCAATGAAAACCCGTGCAAGTCAGCTGATGATGAAGAGGTGAGGTGTGGAGCAGGACAGAAAGACAGAGTCAAATCAAGAAGCAACACATAAAAGAAAAGACATGACTGATGGATTGATTGACTTACGAAAACAGAAAGAGTTAGGCAGACAGATTCACTGACCGATGTACGGACACAGAAACTGACAGATCCAGAGGCAAAAAAGAGAATCAGACACACAAACAAACTCCCAAGTAAGTGCAGAGGTAGGACAGGCACACATGAACCAACAACGTCATGTTGCAGAAAGAGGATCTCTTACCCTCGATTTTGGAAAGAAATACACGTACAATAAAAGTCTCGTATCGTACCGACCACGTTACAGACCACATACCGACCATGTACCGACTACATGCGACCACGTACCGACTACATACCACCAGTGCAACTTGTTCACAATACTTTCAAGTAAAGTGGGCATCTGGGACGTGACTATACAGAAGCTGGACGGGCCCTTCAAACAAGCGACTTGTTAGCTGTACAGTGTGATGTGCAGTCAGTCATTTTTAACATTCTCTTTATTGCCTTGCAGGCAAAACGTGAAGCACAGGACCTTTTGAGGAGACTTTAATTGTTATCCTTCTTTCTGTGGATTATGGACTTTGTTTGGTGGCCGTCAAGTGCTCCTCTGTCTCTCTCTCTCTCTGACCAGAGAAACTGCCAAGAAATGTCAAGTGAACCTACAGGTGTCACCACTCAAATGAAAACTTCTTTTAGCAGTGCACGTTGTCGTTGGGCTGAGTTCGTGTTTTTTTGTTGTTTTTTGTTTTTGTTTTTGTTTTTGTTTTTGTTTTTGTTTTTTTTGTTTTTTTTTTTGTTTTTTTTTTTGTGGTTTGTTTTATTCTTTTTGCATATATACGTCTATTAATTCGGACAGAGAAACGTGGCAGTTAAAGAAAGGTACGGCAATATTACACAGAAGTAGTTGTGACGACTGCGAGTCTTCGAGGCAACAATACCATTTGAGTTAACCTTTACCACAAATTTTCCAGTGTACAAGCATCACTGAGAAACTGCTGCAATTGTTTGTGGTTTGCAGTCAAAAATACACAACAACAAAAGATAACCTTGGCGTTTATTTATAAAATATTACGAGTTTGTTCCCGAGTACAGTACGTAGATTACTTCGCTCCAGGTTTAGTTTAACTGAAAATAAACGAATTCGTTTACAGAGAAAACAGTTCGAGTATTACAAGTTTTCTCACGCATCGGGAAAGGCTCGTCGCATCTATCTTTCCATTAGAGTTCTCAACCTTTGGTTGCATCGTTCGTCTTTTTCTTCGATTCCCAGAAAGACGAACATCATCTTTTTCTTTTCCACGCCCGCAGCTTTTGGACAAAAAAGTTCTCAAGTACTTCTGCACAGCGGTAGTACGGCGAGTCTCTGGGATTGAAGAGCCGGCAGTTGTTAAATATCTGGCTTATGTCGGTGACGAAGGTTTCCAGAGTCTTGTAAGCATTGGAACACAAACGCCCTTCCACTGTCGAGAGGTCTGAGGAGAGACAATAGCGAGTTACCGGAAGTAGTGTCTGGACAAGACGTCAGGATTAACCGATTCTTTTTCTCGACCTCGTAGCCAACAAACCGCAGTTTTGATCAAAGAGTAACTTGCCATAAACCTTGCTCCAGCGCAAATTATATCGACCAAGTCATGTTATGAGCGGAACCTAGTTTTCAGGCCTAAAATGCCACAAACCCTTAAACCTAACGAGCTTTGAGCTAGCCTGTGAACACATCCGCAGGCTAGTTTTGAGGGCCCGACAATCTAAAGACCCTGTATTCCTTTAAAACACGCACACAAATTACTGCAGTACATTTTCGCGGATTTAATTTTCGCGAATCGTCGGGAAAATCCGTGAAATTCGCGAAAATAAACTCCCGCGAAAACTTCATGCCACATAACTACACAAGTCGAGTCTCTTCCGCAGAAAAGAGTGCGTGCCAACAGACCTTGTTTAGTTCACTCACCCACTGGGTTCTTGATAATTTCATAGTACTCTGGAACCTCTAGAACACTGACTGGTTCCAGGAATGGCCAAGCCATTTTGTGGCTCTGGAAGACAAACGGATAACGCAATCATGTGAGGCTCCAGAAGAACATGCAGAGAAATCCTCGACGACTAAACTATACCCTGCAGGCTTTGTAAGATGAATTGGGATACCAAACCTGTAAAGATCGTAGCAGGCGTCTGAGTGATTCCGCGTCCTTTGAGGTAAGAGGCTTTTTCTCGCTTTGACGTTCGGAGCCTTTACAGCGAGGACAGAAATACATGTCCAGTTGGTCGGCCTCTGCTTGACTGATTCCTACACAAGCGCCGTGGAACCAGTCTTGACACTTATCACAACCCACATAGAACCTGAAAAAACAAAACAAAACAAACAAACAAACAAACAGGAAATTAGCGCACAATCCACACAAACAGATATAAGAACAAAAATGAGAACCCTTTCGTTGATTAAGGTCATAAATTCAAATGAACCTTTTTCCTAGCTCCCTGACGTCTAAATATATAAAGCGACTCGACAAGCGTGTTCAACTATTAAACTTGCTCCAAATCGTACGATTGTTTATAAAAGTGACTCGATAGGCGTGTTCGACTCACTTGCTCTCATCATACGGTTGTTTACAGACACAGTACAGCTCCTCCTCTTCCACGCCTCTCTTGGCCCGGTTACAGTCTGCGCATGCCCAGTCCTTGGTGTTCGCTTCCTCAGGTCGTACTCCCACGCAGTCGCCGTGGAACCAGTTGGCGCACAAGTCGCAAAACACGTAGAACCTGAAAAACAGGTTCGAGGTGAGAATATGTCTCACACGATAGAGTGGTTTTCGGATGACTGTCGGCAAAATTAAAGAAATTACACCGCCCATCATAAAGGCTGTAAGAAAACAACTACAAGCCAAAATATTTTGCGATTTGTTGTTCCTGATTGGCCAAAATTGATGCAAAACTTCTTTTGCAGGACCAATGCAAAAGCGTAGCAAACGCAAACCATAGCAACTACACGATTGCTGTGGACAGTCATCCGTAAACCGCTCTATTTGGTATAAGGGGGTGGGGGTTGGGGCATTCCGTATTTCTTACCTTGTTTCGTCATACAGAGTTTTGCACACGCAGATTAACTTCCGTTCCTCAGATTTCCTCTTCTTGGGCTTTGACGATTCTTCCACCTTGTCGTGCTTGCGTTTGCCAGCCAACATTGAACCTTGAATTTCCAGCAACAAGTCTTTTTCTAGCAGGGAGCGTCTCCGTGCCATGTCTTTCTTTAAGGCCTCCTTGCGTTTGTGCAAAAGCGCCTCCAGTTTGTTCGCCTTAGCTCGCTCTTGCTTCAGTAGACGCGCTTGTCGCTTCTGCTCTTTCCTTCTGTCTATCTCCTCTGACCGCTCGATTTTGTCCAACATGTTGTCTATTACTTTTTGACAGATTGTCATCCTGTCACGTCAAGGCAGAGACGGAGAACACGTTATTTACTATGTTCAAGTCAAGTCATATTCACATCGATTTTGCGTTGATACGTTCTAGGTTTCACTCCCAAGCCGGCCCAGAACAAAACTAGGAACCAAGGCCCGACTGTTCATTGTCCGATTAAGCTAATCCAGGATTAACCAAATCCTTTCCCTCGGCCTCTTGGCCAAACAAACTGCAGAGTTTTGTTCAATTACCAACTAGGAAGGTTGTTCTAACGCAAACCTTATCCAGGAAGCCGAGTTCTGAGAGAAACCTCCGTGATGATCGTGCTTAATAATAATAATAATAATAATAATAATAATAATAATAATAATAATAATAATAATAATAATAATAATAATAATAATAATAATAATAATAATAATAATAATAGTAATAATAATAATAACACATTCTCCAACATTTTTAGAAGAAAACGTATGAGAGGTGGAGTGAGAAGAGATAGTCAAATCAGCTTTCATCTGAGCAAACTATCAAAAGCCAAGCTCTTTTAACTGTATAACATACTTCTGGTGAGTAGCTAAAGGAGAAAGTTGAAGTTGATCACTCTTGTTTACCTGTTGACTTCATGCAGTGACTCGACGCGCGACATGACCCTCGCTTTCCACTGTGACGTCACCGCAACTGCACTCTTCTTGCCCTTTGTCTTGTTCGCTGCGATGTTTTGTTCCTTGGACGTGTGCTTCATTCTTGAAGTCGCTGCAGAACGCACAAATGCTGGCTTGGGGTGAATCGCCGCGAGATGGGGCGACACTCCTACAACGTGCAAGCACCAAATCAAGACACCGTGGAAATACGATCGTGACGTCACTTCCGTTGGTCAGCGTTCGTCACCATTACTGTGACTCACTTGTGTGCTTGTATCGTTTTTCTTGTGCATTACTTGTTATAGAAAATGCATTGAACTGACTTATAGTTGAGTATCGATTATTTTTACGAGCGTTACACTGAAGCACAAAATCTGCACGTGAATCCACATTTTTGTGCAATTACCGCTGACTCAAATATCAGGCGATCCAGAGAACGAATTTCCGCGGTGTCCCGAATCAACCGAAGCAAACCTTTAGGGCCGATTTTTTAAACAAGGTTTAGACCGCGGTTAAGAAAGTCCTGGTCTAAAGAAGATTTAAACAACAGCCATGTTTAATGGACAACGGCCAAACGTTGTCTTTGTAAACTGACTCCGATCCATGTTCTAAAAATGCAATTTAACGTTTTACTAACCCTGTTTTACAGCGTCCGTTTAAACTTTAATTTAGCGATAAACCAGGTTTAAGTTAGACTTTGTTTAAAAAATCGGTCCTTAACGTTCAAAGCCGTCACAGCCCATATCTCTTCATATAAACAGAAATAACACTCCTTTACGCAAATATCATCACAGTTACCTGGCGTTACTGCAGAGCGTGACTGCACTCCCGTCGTCACTACCTTCTGAGAGGCACTGGGTCCAAATTGCGCTCTGACTACACCCACTTGGGCGGGGATCTGGGGCCTAAACCGCGCGGGGACTCTGGGGGCAGGGAGCAGGGGCTGAGGTTTGAGCCAGAGGTTGGGCTTGATGAAGGGCAGCGGGCGGCTTCCCTGGGGAGTAACAGTCTTCTTCTGCTGTGTCTTGATCGCGTTTTGAACTTTTTTCTTGTTCATTTTCAGGATGTGCTGCTGCTGCTGCTGTTCTTGTTTTCGTTGGAGTGCCGTCGCTTTCATGATGGCCGCCCGTTGCAAGGCCTCCGCTTGCAGTCGTTTTTCGCGTTCCAGCGCTTTTTCCCGCTCAACGTAATCATTGTATTGACGAATTTCCCAAAGTTCAAGTTTCTCCTGCAAGTTTGGAGGAAAAATATTCGTTATTGAAAACAACGCGGGTAGAAAATACGCCCTTTAATCCACCCTGGCCGCCTCTCACTCCCAAGAGTGATCAAACTACAATTCTTCTTCGGTCTTTTACCAGAGATAAATCATACAGTATGAAGGACTTACCACCTGAAAGTTTGCTCAGGTGAAAGTTGATTTAGCTGTCAATTCTCACTATACCGCTAATAAATTTTCTTCCTAAAAGGTTGGGAGAACCTGCACTTTGAGCTTGGGAGTGAAAGGGTTAAGTGATGACATACCTCAGGATACCACGTCTCAAACACCTTGGGTCCTGATGACAGCTCTTCTTCCTCTGGTTGCGGCACAGTTTTTGTTGGTCGCAGTGTCCGCCCTCGCTTGCTGACAGTAGGCGCTGCTTTGACCGAGATTTCCGATGGTTTCTTGTGCGAGCGAATTGTTTTGCGAACCAGGTATTCAGCACGAAGACCGTTCTCCCCAGGGAAGCGTCTATCAAGGATTTCTGTGGTGGACGTACCTAAAAAGTGAGTAATATTCAGTGCCAAGAATTTGGAACAAGAGTGTTTGGGTTTCAGACTACTTAGTAGTACACTACACTGACGTCTCCAAATTCACTGACCTGTTCAGTACTTCTCGTGTTTCTTTGTCCAAACTTAAACTTTAAAAAGGCAGGAAAAATACAAGGGAACTATTTTGAATTCCACTCAGCGCGGACTGTACCAAGAGAGCATAAATTACCCTTCTATTTTCTTGAATGTACCCAGTGAAAATGTTTTCGATTGAGTGGTCACAAATTCAGGTAAAGTGAGGAGTTGAAAGCTTTTACCAAACTTTACCAAGGGCGAATTTAAAAAAGGTTTTCTCCTACAAATACCAACACAAATAATTTCCACTGAAGGCACAGCTCGTTTGATTGTGCACACATTCAGGTTTCATTTGATAGGTCGGGGTTTAGTCCGAAATACAAAAACGTCAATTTATTTTTTATTTCCAGATTTTCTGACTTCTCACCAAAGCTCGTGAAGACCGTCGTCCTATTGGCCTTGGGTGGTCGCACGTTCATCTCCTCCCACTTCAAACAGGAGTGCAGGATTCTCAGCTGCATGGCCACCCCACCCAAAGTTTTCAGGCTCCGGGTTCTGTAGTTCCATGCCACTCGGAAGTTCGGCCGCGGCAGTGAAGTCGGCCAGTTCGAACCCACGGCACGAGTGCTACAGCAGGAGAAGATGGAGAATGAGATGATGACAATAATGATGACGACAGAGATTATAATATCGGCAACGATCTGGTAAGAGAGCGTAACAGTTTACATCACAACCTGGAATATCCAAGAACCGGCTCTAGACCCGACAACCGGCTTCGGACCCAAGATCCAGATCCAGACCCAAATCCGGATCCAGACCCAAATCCGGATCTAGACCCAAGATCTGGATCCAGACCCAAGATCCTTTCCGGACCCGGACCCGGACCCGGACCCAGACCCAGACCCTAATTGGCACTAATTCGTACAAATCAAGTCCTGCTCACCTGTACAAGAACCCCTTGACTTCTTTCATGCCTGCCTTTCGCCCCAGCACTTTCACTGCCTTCTTGTCAAGACTGAATATGCTCCTGACTCGATGTCGCTTTGGCCATCTAGAAACAACTTGCTCTAACAGTTTCTTTGGATCCCTAACAACCGGGAATGACGGGTTCGCTTGGCTCGGCAGCCTGCTTGTTGCAGTGGGCTTGGACGTGTTGGCGACTGCAGTTTGTTGAGATCTTGCAGCTCTCACAGATGTGTTACTGGTGCTGGATGCCACCGTTTTCACAGCCGTTACGACGGAACTGTTCGCTCCTTGGGCTGGAACTGAGACCGGGTTCTGTGCGAAGTTTAAGGTAATAGTGGTGTTCCCAGGTTTGAGGAGTGATTTTTGTTGGAGGCTTGCAAGTGCTTGTTGGACCGCTTGCAAAGTCACGGACGCCCCAGACGGCGCCACCAAGCGAATCATCTGAGGCTGTCCAGGCACGTTCGCTGTTGAAATGCTCGCCACTAGAGAAGCTATGCCACTGACAGGGGTAACACCGGCTTGGGAAGATACAGCAGGTGAACTGATCACTTGGGGTTTCTGCACGAAAGGAATTGTCACTTGACCGCGAGGTAAGATTGTCCTGGTACCCAGGGTGGTGGCAAGGGTGGTGGCAAGGCCTGCTGGCAACTGTGGCCGCAGGATTTGGGGCTTGGAGCTCAGAACAGTAACTGCGGAACCCACGGGGCTTCTCAAATCATGCGTGCCTGCAACCGCACAAGGTACAGTGCTTTGCGTCACAGTATGGAGTTGTGAAGAAGCATTTCCGCACACCACCGAGGGAGACGGAATAGCCGCATTCGTTGGAATAGGAAGTTGTGGGCTTGGCAGTGCAGGTGATACTAAAGTTACTGCTGATGCTACAGGCGCACTCTCAGTCAAGACAGGTTGGGTGTTTCTGTTTGTCTCGCTGGCAGCAGTACCAGAGGTGTCCACTGCCCGATCTGACTCATTCACGACATGTTTGTCTGTAATGATCGCATCTGTGGAACATCCTGATTCCTTTGGCTGCTTAACATCAGGGGTGTCTGTCATGGGTTTATGTAATGAACTTCCAAGGTCCGTGGGCCCTTCCTTTATGATTGGGGCGCCGGTCATGGCCACGCCTGATGGATCTGCTGGTTCTTTGGGCCCTTCCTTCGTAATAAGGGTATCTGTTAAGGACACGCTTGACGGACCCGATTTCTTTGGTTCTGTCGCGGGCACATTTGATGGAGTCCGTAGTTCCGTTGGTTCTTCTTTGATCATAGAAGAGCCCGTCACAACCACGTTTGATGGCCTTAATTCTATAGATTCTTTTACAACGGAGGTGTTTGTCATGGGTACATTTGATGGACCAGCTTGTCCCTTCGAATCTTCCTTTATAAAAGTGGTGTCCACAATAAACATGTTTGACGCTCCCTCTGTCTTTGCAGGCTCCTTCAAACTAGGGGTGCCGCTCGAAGCAACAAATGACGAAGAACTGAACTCTTGAAGCTCCTCTGCTGACGTGGCTCCTGTTGTTTGAGGTTCGAGTATTACAGAGTTCTTTGTCATGGACTCGTCAACGGGACTCCCTGACTTTTGAAGCTCTTGTGTTGGAGATGCAGTTGTCAGGTGCACATCTGAGGAGCAATTCAATTTTCCAGGCTCCTTTACGTCGGAAATACCAGCAATGCTCCTGGCCAGTGAGCCTTTTGACGTTGATTCCTCAGGGTCCTTTATACTGGGGGATTCTTTGGTGGCCATGACTGTTACGCCACTTGACTCTTTGGGCTCCTGAAAAGGCTCCTCGTATTCCTTTAGAGTAGAGGTCTCCACCATGATCACATCTGAGGAGCCAACGATACTGGTAATTGTGTTGTCCAAACACCCAGACGTTTCTTCAATAAGATTGCTTGGCTCTGGAGCCATTTCTTTACTCTGTTCTGCGTCCGTTAAATTGAGTGACTCTTGACTAGAATCTTCACATGGATCGTGCTTCATCCTGCTTGTGGAGTCGCTCTCCTCTGTCGTCTGAAGGTCGCTCGTGCTTTCGTCTTTGCAACGCGCGAACATCTCCGTAACAGAAGCCTCGTGCACATCCCAAATACCTTCCGTGACTTCCATCGCAACGGCAGATGAACCACGAGAGGTTTGCTGACAATCAGTGGCTTTGTCTTGGCACTCTTGGTTCTGCTGTGGTTCGTGAAACTCACTTCCCGGCTTCAAAATGTCTCCAGTGTCAGTATGAGATTCTTCACCAGAAAACGACAATTCCCCTGCGATTTCGAAATCTCTGACACGAGGAGAAAGAACAGTTGCTACACTAGACACGTCCACTTCATCAGTCTTATCTGCGTTTGCATTTAAAAAGGACGGTTCAGAAGCGCCGTTAGTGCCGAGGAAACTTAGTGCCGAGGAAACTTCACTTGCAACTGACAAAGTCAAAGGTTGCTTATCCTCGCGAACGTTGCAGGACAAGGAAGATTCCTCCGCGTTGTAGCCACTTGGCGCAGTATTCTCCTCCTCACCATAATCTGCAGCGAGTGAAGAAGTCTCTTTCAAGAAAGAACCTTCCTTAGACACGAGTTCACTACAAGCGTGTGTTGCATCTTGCTGCTCAGACAAGCCCACCGTGTTACCACCAAGCGCTTTCTCCTCGGCTTTTAAGTGTTCACTAATAGTTTTAGGTACCTCAACGGACGAAACAGCCGGCTCGGAGTTGAGAGAAGTACATGAAGTTTCGCTTTGTTCGGCAGTAGACGTGGACGCACAAGTCACAGCGGTGGTTCTCACAAGTGCTGTTGTTGAAGAAAAGTGCGTAGGTGACGTGGAAGTCTCTTGGGTGCTATTTAGGACATTCATGGCTAAAGAAGGTGTCACAGGACAATTTGCTTCTGCTACTCGACACAGTTGTGTCGATAAGCCCGGTACAGGTGCAGTTGCGGAGCTAACAGTCGTAGTTACGACCGTTTGTGAAGGAAAGTCTACACTTGAAGCCAGCAATAAAGGAGTTAAAGATGTGAGCCGATCACTTTCGGCTGCTGTGCTGTCTTCGGTGGATTGTAGTGACGATGAGGAGAGTGTGACGCCGGGCCTAGAAGCATCAGACGAAACCAGCGATGCAGTTAGAAGTCCATCAGCGGTGACAGATCCACTCGCAGCAACGGTTGATAAAGTTGCTGCCTCTTGTTGCGAGGATCCAGCGCTCCCAGACGACTCTCCTAGCGACGCAAACAACGGCGCAAAGCCACTGGTTGATGTTGACGGGGAGGTTGTGGTCTCGGAACTGTTTGTACCGGCTTGAGAAAGGACAATTCTAGAGGATTCAGAACTAACAGATAATAATCCTGTTGACAGTGGCGAAGCAGTCACAAAACAACTATCTCCCTGCAGAGAAGTAGAAATTGATGTGGGAGAGGAAAGCGTCGCCTGAGGAACGTTCGTACTCGCTTGTAACGAAGAAGTTTTGA
Organism: Plumapathes pennacea; assembly: GCA_964036295.1. Taxonomy (NCBI): domain Eukaryota; kingdom Metazoa; phylum Cnidaria; class Anthozoa; order Antipatharia; family Myriopathidae; genus Plumapathes; species Plumapathes pennacea. The sequence goes on along the minus strand of OZ038465.1, from coordinate 7,149,027 downwards.
GCAAGGAATCGCTAACACATATGGAAGCCACAGCAGGAAGCCCTGTTGGTAGAGTAGTACCCGATGTAAGCGGCTTGGGAACCGTGGCACTGTTTGGAATCACCTGGGATGAGAGAGTTAAGGAGAAAGAGCTGATGGGTTGCGATGCAGCTGAAGTTACTATTGACCCAACACCGGAAGCGACAGGAGAAACTGCGGGTACAGTTAGCAGAGCTGTGGAGACCGTGTTGACAGGACTCTTCGTAATCGCCTGGAATGATACAGTTACGGCGGAGAATGTAGAACTGATAGGTCGCGATCCTTCTGCTGCTGCTGACGATGAACCAAACCCGGAAGCGACGGATGGCGTGGTTATCAGAGTGCTGCTTGACGTTAGAGTGGACACAGAAGTTACAAGACTGTTTCCAATTGCTGGGGAAGGCGCCATCTTGACACAAACAGAGCTGGACGGCGTCGATGATGATTCCAGTGGCAAACCTGCCGCGCACGCGACAGTCGATACTCCAGTAACAGCTTGAGGAAGTGATGCTACTGTGCTGACTACAGTCAAAGGGTTCTCTATATTTACCTGGGTGGCTGGAACGGATGAGATTTGCACAGGCGACTTAGACACGATAGAGGAACCAGTAACAGCAGCCGTGATAGTTGAACTAGTCGCCATGACAGGAACTGTCGTTACAACATTAGATTGGGTCGACATGGCTTTCAACTTCTTTTCGACTTCTGCTTCCTCCTTCTTCTTCTTTTCGGCGTCTTCTGCTTCCTTCTTCTTCTTCTTCTTCTTTGCTTCCTTTCTTACATAAATCGTATCTACTACTTCCCCTAGCTTTCTCTTCTTGGCAGGAAAGTTTTCCTTCGTGTCCTCGGCTGCGCGTTTTCTCTTCCTTAGTTGAAGGCCACTCGTCCAAACCCAGCCGCCTCCAGCGAAGATGCGATATTCCTCTCCCTTCTGCTTCCACACTTGGTGATTCGGCATCCAGGTATAGTTCACTGCGGGACACAAGATGATACGGCATTAATTCCAGATTACATATCACAGACTGAAACCAAAATCATTTGTCGAGAACACCGTGGACTGCTAGTTCATGTGGGAGCTACTTGTGGTCTGCATCAGTGTATAAACACACATATACACGTCTAATTTGTCACGCTCTACACGCTGACAGCCGTAAAGAAAGTGTCCCGATGAAGGGCCAACGCTTGAAGCGTCGTCCAAAGCTTTTTATTACGGATCCACATCGATTTTCTAATTCAGTTCGTTTAAAGAAATAATCATACAGTAAGGAGAACTTGGCTTTTGATAGCTTGCTGAGATTGCAGCTGATTCAACTATCAGTTCTCACTACATCACTATTATTTTTTATTCTCAAGAGGCTGGGAAAATCTGCATTTTGTATTTGTACACATTGACCTTACGTTCATAATTCTATGTTTAATCTGTGGATTTGTTCCTTGCGTTCCTGAATATACCCTTCTTTATGTCTAGGCCTGGAAGAGTTCACATAAACACGAGACGGAAAATCAAGTCACTCCAGCGGCAATCATGTGACCCTCGACGTGATGCACGTGTTCCCACGTGGCCCAAACGACCCCACAAGCTTACCTATATCTCTCACTTCCTCTTCCTCTTCTTCCTCCTCTTTGTGTTCCTTCTTCTTGGAAACACTGCGATTCTCAGAAGGAATGCGACAAAATTTCAGGTGTCCGACCGCGTCATTCCAGACAGACAGAAAGCAGATGGGCTTGATAAGACGCTGCAAGAAACTCAAGGCGGCCGCAAAGTCACACGGGGTTTTCGAGGAATGTACGGCCCTCACCCACGTGGATCTCTGAAGAGGCCACACGGGATGCATGAACGCATTCGGAATGCTGCCTTCAAACGCGACCACAGAGCAACGAAGGGAATTCAGGATCGTGTCTTTGTTTCCGCACACTTCTCCCGTCCATTTGAATTCATTGAGGCTGAATTTGGCCACTGAACGTCTTCTGTCGCGCTGATCCATGTGCTGGTACTTGTTCAGCGCCAGGTTGTTAGTGGAGTATTGGTTAGTGTACGACGTAAAGTGTCCCTCCATGCCAAGACGAAAGAATGGCCCAGACTGTTTCGCTTGTTCGTTCACTTTGTCTGGCAATTTCTCACTTTTCACCAAATTTACTGCTGCACCTCCCGGCTCTAGAGGTACAGACTTTTCTGTGGCACTCGACTGTCCTGTAGCTACGGTTTGCTTACAAGAAGCGGCTATGACCTTCGGAGGATCCAGGGGCTTGGTTGCGTGAAGTGTAGTGACTGGAGAGGAAGTCTGGCTAAGTTGAACTGGAACGGGACAAACTACTCCGGGAGTCAGTACCGTCTTTGACGCTGAGACCGACCTCACGGTTTCTAAGATTAAGGGCTTCGTAGACTCTTTGTCGGGTGACGTCTTAGCTTCTGTGTTTGGTAAGCTAGCAGCTTCTGTTTGTGCTAATTCTACAACTCCTTTGCTTGGCGAATGTACAGCTTCTTTCCCGAGCAACTTTGCATCAGCTTCACTCACAGATTCCACAGTTGCCTTGGTTGACGACTCGACACTGTCTTCGCCCAGCAGCTCCACGACTTCTTTACTCAGAGGTTCCACGGTTTCGGAGCAGCTGTCTCCCATTGGTTTACTGAGCGCACCATCAGAGTTAGCTTGAGATTTGCTGGGTAAGTTTCCTTTTACGCCAGAGGAAATATCAGCGTTATCTACCTGCGACTCCACAACATCTTCCTTTACATCCAACGGGGGGTTCAAGCAGATGGCTCGTCTCACCCTAGTGTAGGGGATGCTGTTTCCAGATGCATTGGGAGGAGGGCTGCCAGGTTCTTCACCATCAGATTTTTCCTCCACTGGGTGTCCTAGTACCATCTTTATCACGGCATCATCAGGGACAAACGTCAGGGTTGCTGTGGTTGACTTGGAATGTGCACTGCCACTTAACTTTGTTGACAAAGCAACTTTTCCTGTGAACAGAGAAAATACTGCTGAACCCAAAAGAATTTATTAATGGTTTTCATCCAATCTCTGAAGATTCAGAATACAAAGGTATCTTGGACGTGGAAGTTGGAGTCGCAATATTAAAAAAGGGCAATGAGCAATATTTTGTTAGAGTTCATACAACATGGCCATCATGATGTCACATGAAGTCTGACAAGTACATAGAGGATATTACATGGTGGCGCGAAGATATGAATTTTATTTTTAAGTGGTAAAATATTGTTTTTACCACTCAAAAATAAAATCCATATCTTCAAGCCGCCATGTAATTTTCTTTTTATTATATATTAGACACGAGTGTTTTACGAGAAGTTGCACAAACAACCGTGCAAAAGCAGGAAATGACGCAAACGATATCCTCACCAGTGAGGATATGGAAAATACGCCACTCGGGTCCTGGATGTAGTTTCGTATGGGTTTTACGCACGGTATATTTTCCAGTAAAACGTGTCTATATAATAAAGCAGTATAAGGACATGGCAGACAGACACTCACAAGTGGAGGGTTGGATGGATACTTAACAATTTATTAATTGATGGAGAAAGTACTGTATAAGAGATGACCATTTTTACCACTACACACCTTGTCTGTATTGTGTACCATTAGTCATGACAGTGGAGCTCTCTTGCTTTATCTTTGGCCCCATGGGAACCTTCTGACGTAAAGCCAGAGCCGACGGCAAATTCCCTGTGAAGAAACATTTGAGTGTGTGGTTACTAAGTTGAAGTTGTTCTTCATACTGTGCTTCACATTAATTTATAATTATTGCACAAAGCATAAACTATGCTTAAATCACAATATGTGTTTCCAACTTTCACACATGTGTTTCTCACTTACAGTAAGAACTTGGGTATAACAAAATAAACACCATCATCTTGCCACTTGGCCTTTAATAATTTGCTGAGATGAAAGCTGATAATACTCTGAATTCTCACTATATCACTTGTAAATTTTCTCCATGATTGGTTGGGAGAATCTACATTTGCAGTATAGAGTAAGTGGCACTCACCTCTAGAAGCCTCAACCAACTCTTCTGTAACAAGCATATGCTTCACCATGGTGTTGTATATGTCTTTGAGAGCGGACAAGAGGCTCTTCTCCAGTCGATCCTCCTCTAGGCAAGCAATCAACTCATCCAGGTGGGCCTTGCAGCTGTAGAAATAGGTCTCTCCATCTCCTTCCCTGCAGGAAACATATTTAAGTACATTAATCTTACCGGTACCATAAAATGAAAGATAAGTTTTTCATAGCTTGATTTGATTTTTTTTTTTTTTGAAGAATGAAAATGAAAACAATTTATGCTTCAAATCCCTAAATCCACCAAAATAAAATAATAATAAAATGGTTGACAAAAATATTTAAATCTACATGGTGCACGAGAACTTGTGAGTTCTTATTTTGAAGATGGGAAAATAATATGCAAATTTCTCATGCTACAAATAAATTTCATGAGTTAATAATCAAAGGTTGAAAGCTAAAGGTTGATGGAAAGATAAAAATATCAACAAATGTTACTTATGATACAGGAGCTAAATTTGGTTCATTTATAATAAAACCAATAGTTTTCAACACTGATTTTTTTTTTTTAATAATAAGAAAAATAATATTCTACTCAATAACTTAAAGTAATATTGCACTTTATTCTAATAGACAAGACCAAGTCTTGGTAATGAGTTCATGGAGATTGCACACCATTCACATCCAAAAAACCATGCTTGTATAATAGAAATGTGTAAAATTAATTTATCATCTTCTTGTCTTTTATTTCTCGTTTGAATAATTTGATTTGATTAAAAATCCATCCAGCAAAACAATAAAGAAATAAAAAAGAATTTACTTACACAAGAACTACTTTTTTTAACGACAGAAAAGAACTTCAGTAGCAAAAAAAGAAAAAAGTGAATGCAAGCTGTCTGTCCCACTTCAGTGCTATTAACCAAATTTCTAAGTGTATACTCACACAACAAGACGTCTTGCTAAAAACCAGTATTTCCTCCCCTCTCTGTCTTCACCTATGGGGGTGTTTCTCAGCCATCCATCTTTTCTCCAATCAGAATTGCAGTCTGTGACACCCTTCAGGCGGTGTGCTTCACATACGGGACACGACCAATCCCCTTCTGGGACATTTTCGAGCGGCGGCTTCAGACAGTGAAGATGGTAGACCGCGGGGCAAGTTTCACAGCACAATAAATCGCCCATCTTTCCGCAGTGACGGCAGTGATCTTCGGATTCAGCTAAGCCTTCGTTCAAAATGTCATCCCTGACCGTGTTGGACGAAAGGAACTGGTCGCAGAGCTGTTGCAGAACGGTTAATTTGTCCTTTACCGGGACGAACGGAAACGGGCTCTGCCCGGATTTTTCGCCTTCGACTGCCTTCGCAGCTCTAATCGATTCGATTTTCTCCGAGCAAACATAACTTCGGGTAACTTCAGGCCAAGTGAAAGTGTCAAAGCAGTACAGGAATATGTTCACGCTGTCTTTCTCGTCGCTGGCCGCGAACATAAGCCCGTTAGCTTCGTCTTCGGACAGCAAAACGCGAACGAGAGCCATGTGGATTTGTGAGAGCAAAACACTTTGTTCTTGTTTCATAATTGCAGCGCAAAAGTCTTCAAATCTAAACGGAGAGAGCCTCATGATTCTTCTGAAGTGTCGCAGAACTTCGTAAATTCCCAAAGCCTGTAGAACGAACTCTGTGGGCAGCAGCAGATCATCCGAAGAAGGAGGTAGATTCAGCGGAGGCTGTGTTTTCACGGGTTCGGTTACAACCCTCAAAGCTTTTGAACCCGAGAAATAGTTCACCGACGATTCGTTGCTTTTCGTACATTCCCCATCGCTGTCGCTGTCCGAAGAGTAACCAAAATAATATTTACGCGGTGTCGATCGGCCCGATCCTCTGGTTTTAAGCGGGTTGGGTGAGTGCACACGCGGGCTCCCCTGGCCACCATATTGTTTCGTCTTGGAAGGGGCATGATGCGGTTTAGGAGTTTTTGACAGATGTTTAGGCGGACGTCCTCTTCCTCTTTTCATGATACTCCACTGCTTAAGGCTGGCGTTAGAAAATTTGCTTCACTGGTGACGTTTGTTGCCTTCTTCCGCTACATTTCCCATACACTTCCCCTCATTTTCCCATGCTTCTAGCCGCCATATTCATTTTTCACTTGGCGCGGCGAGACACAAGGTCACGTGATCATCTAGCCTGCATTTTGACTCAAAATGCTTGTGATTTTAAAAAAACATCCTTAACCCTCTAATTTTTATACTGGTTTGACTAAATGCAATGTTTCTGCCTTTTTTTATTTGCCGAAATACAAAAAAAAAAAAAAAAGAAAAAAAAGCACAAATTCTCCATCCTCGCCCAGGGCTCAGGATACCCACAATCCTTTGCGGGTCATTTACACCAAGAAAAAAGATGGCGACGGAAGTCGGTTCCATGTACGGCCTGAAGCCTTTCTGTGATTCAGACTCCAAAGTGCCCGACCTACCTACGTGTATGTATAACATGCGGAGCTATTATCAATCGGATAAAGGGGTAAGTAGTGGTTCCTCTGGTATTTCCGTGGAAATTAGCCTTCCCTGTTACTTTTATATAATATTTTTATACACGTGGGTTTGTAAGAGTGAGAACTGATAGTTTTAATCAATGTGTGATATTTTTTTGGTGAGAAACTGAAGAAGAAAAATATCGAAATTGATCACTTTTTGGAGTGAAAATGTTAATAGCTGTAATGGGCCATCTAGCGCGTATAACAATATTTTGTTACTAGACATTCAAGCGTTTATATGTTGATTTGATTTTCAGTCAGCAAACGTGGAAGGTTTGATTCAAAGGCAGGCAGACATCCTGAAAGAGCTAGAGGGCTTACAGCAAGAAGTCAGTGGACTTGCAACACAGATTGGAGTCAAACTAGCAGCTCGACCCAAGGTACTGTAAATGCAGTTAGTAGTACTCAAGACTTATTACACATTATTTGCTGTTTTCTACATATTGTATGATTGTTTTAAAAATCCGAATACATTCCCAGGGTGTTAAATATTTAGTTTTCGGACCTGAGAGAGGGATGCTTACTTGGACAATGGGCACTAAGAAGCAAGATTGAACATACAATCATACACTAGTAATGCAGAATTTGGGGAAGATGTTTACAAATAGAATCTGAGCCTTCTTTCCACTGTGGTTGTCATTTGTAGAACAAGTTTGCATGGGCATTTATCGGTATTGGAAAACATGAGAGGAAAGGGGGGGGGGGGGGGGGGGGGGGAGGGTTAATATTGGAGAAATGGTGCTGGGTTTTTAAAATGCATCCCGGGTTAAAAATATGTGATTGATAATAGTTCAATCCCAGATTTCCCTTTTTGCTCTTGATTTGTTGCTGCAGGTCTGCCCAGGGACCCGTGATTTTGTCATCTCTGCATCTCCAGCAGATCCTCCTCTGATGGCTATTAGTATTCAGCAGTTCCTTCACAGGAAAGGAGTTAAGCACTCCACTGCAGCATTTGTACATTCATCAATCTCCCAGCCTCTGTCGAAGAATCTGATGTCATGCTTTCAAACCAACAACCCGAATAACAGCAGAGATGGACCTCTTATTTTGTCTCTGGTGTGGAGAGAAAGTATGAAAATATGTACAGTTTTCCTTAGTTTTACATGGTTGTAATATTGTCTATGCTTTGCAGAAGGCTAATGCTAAAAACTTTGCTATTTATCTTCTGATTACATTTTAGTAAAATACCCCAATCATTTTCCAAGTGTACTTGTAGAGCAGTCATTCCCTATCATTTTTGTTTTTGTTTTTTTTTTTGTAAGTTGTTATATTTTGATAGTTTTGTTTCTCATTGCTCTCTTCCAACAGCTGACCATCCTTTCTTAGTGCTGTCTGCCATCAGCCATGTGCCTCTCACAGGAGAATTCACCATTGCGCGTCACTTGTGCCGAGCAGTTGCACCAGAGCTTTATGGGAAACTAAGTCCAGAACAAACAGCATGTGTTGACAGGTGGCTAGACATTGGGAGTCAGTCCCTTATCACTGGAAACTCAAAAGAAAAGGCTGCAGCTTTGAGAAATCTGAATTCAACACTCGGAGCTCAAGAGTGGCTTGTAAACAACAGCATTACTTTAGCTGATATAGCTGTGGCTTGCTGTATTGTGAAGGCCAAAGCTGTCAACTCAGCGCCAGATAATGTAAAGAAGTGGCTCAAGAGAATCCCAGGGCTTGAGCAGTTCATTTAGAGGCCAACCTTCTCATTTTGTGTTATTTCGCTTATGGAATAAAATATTATTTTGACTTCAGCTTAGATAAGAAAAAAAATACTTTTCTATACAGTATAAAGGGTGACTCACCACTCAAATACAGGCCAGATTCTTTCTCTTCCAACCATTTCTAGCTAGTTTATAATCTACTTTAGAAGTAGAATAATATGCTAAGTGAATTAATAAAATATTGGCTGTAATAATAATTTTGTTGGCATATTTAAGAGTTTCACTTAAGTGTTTACTATATTTTTTCGTTTCTGATGAAATATTCACCAGGGGTGATTGTGTACTTCTCTTTTTGTGAAAAATTTTAGTTGCATAGTCGTGAAGAGAAAATTCAGCAGTTTAGATAGTGCCCAGTTTTTTTACAGCCCTGACCTTTATCCTGCCAACTGTTCATGAACAAAACATAAGATGATTTGCTAATCTGTGTGAAGCAAATATCAGCATGGTGGTAAAACCATTTTAACATCAGTAAAACATTATTTTAGGCATATAAAAATTTTGCAAACTCTATAAGATGTTGAGAAACTAGTAGCTTTCCAAGGGAAGAACAGCAAAGATTCTGAATTTTTAATATTTCATTTAGCAACTTTTGTCTGTTTGTGCATTTTACCCAATTAAAAATATGCTGTTAGATAAAAATTGTCTCAACCTGGTAATAATCCTGTGAGCTGCTGTGAAACATAACTACAAGTGGCTTTTTAACAGTGAAAATAAAGTTTGGGGCGATACAATACTTAAGATTTGCACATACCTATCCCCCACCCCCTCCCCGACCGTCAACACGTGTAAGGTTGCCACGTGATCAAGACAACGCAGGCCCAATCTCGCGCGAAGTTTAATCCTTTCCACAACAGCACGAGTCTCTCAGCTTGCTCGTGTATTCTGCCGAAAGACATGGCTGGCATAGGAGAAAATTCGCATTCGGGAGGTCTGCTTGTGTTTGCTTTAAACACTAATAAAGATCTGGCCACCAAGATTGCAAGGTAAGCTTCCGTGTGATTTTTGAGGGCCAGTACTTTACGTTCGCACTTCAATAAATGACTGACTGGAGAATTGTAAAAAATGAAAGAAACCAGTTTTGCTTCAAGCTGAAAGTGATACAAGTGGTTACGTTTCCCTTTGTCAATAGTATGGTTTAGCGGTTTTGATGCAGTTGAGTTCGTTCAAGTAACAAAACAGAATATTGTATTTTCAACAACATTTATTTGTCTCGGGAGTGTGTCTGCTCGCATTTTTATGTCAACTGTAACCGTGTGGGAGAGTTAATGAGATCAGTCACCTCTACCCATAATATTGTTAAACTTGTTGCGATATCACCGAATTCCAACAGGAAAATCTCCACATTGCCATCGTCCTTCTGCATTCAATATTTATACTGATTGGATCCGGTGACCTGATTCAGCCAATCATGACTAAGAAAAAGCTTTTATAAAAAAAACTACACCATTCCTCCTCTTGAGCACACTGCAGACACCACACTATTTTTAAACAACTATTCGTTAAAGTGGAGGTGAATAGTGGTGGATATTTACTGAGCTGCTTTGGTGAGGTAAATAGCCAGAGGGCTTTCTGCCACTTATCAGAAGGTTATAGATGAGAATGACCAAAACAGGCAAAGGATGGGTGGGTAAAAAGGAATTAGTGGCTGAGCATGTCAAGTGCACCCAAAGAGCTAGGCCACAAAAAAAATTTTTTTTCTTCAAATCTATAGCTGGCCTGCATTTTTCTTCGCAGATTGCTAGGAATACATTTGACAGAAGTAACAGTAGGCAAGTTTCAGAATAAAGGTAAACAGTGGAAAAACAGTAAAGCAGCTCATCTTTAGAGAAGTTTTGATCAATATTTTTAGCTGTTTTCCTTGTATGTACGCATCCATATATTAAGTACAACTTGGTTGTGGTATTGTGGTATTACCATTCTGGTAACTAAAGCATTACATTGTTGTTGTTTTGAATAGTGTTGTAAATAAATTATTATTAATATTTACAGCAAATGTAAGTAAAACATTGTATTGATGACAGCTTCATTATCAGAGTTTGTGTTATTTCAGAAACCAAGGTCAGCATCAGCGTCTCTGTGAGGGGAAGAGATGTGTTCATCATTCAGTCAGGACAAGGGTTAGACTTGACAACAATTTATTTATATATTTTACAGTAGAACTGCATTATCAATGTCAACATAATGAAATTTTATTATACCAACTTACAAAAGTTCAGTGGAGTAGTTCCAGTTTCACACAAAAGGGATGTGCCTTACAGCATTCTATAGGTGTTCATGGTATTTGTAATATTTGATCTTTGGAATTCACCAACATTGTTTTGTTTTGTTTTTTGATTTGTTTTGTTTTGTTTTGTTTTTCATAGTCGTTTGCTTGGCACTGCTGCTGGTTTCCTATCTTTGTGGCCAATGTGTTTTGATTTGTTTTCAGGGAGGATGTCAATGTGAATGATGCCCTCATGGAACTTTTCATCATGGCCTATGCATGCAAGACATCCTGTGCAAGAAGAATCGTAGGTCAGTTACTAAGCTACGGCATGTTGCTGAGTTGTTGTTGATGGTACAGTTTTGAGTAGCCATATGCACAAGACATCTGATTTGGAGAGGTAAACTTGTGCCTGTTTAGATTGAAAATGCTCCTGAATTTGCAGTGTATGGACATGCAGCCCCCTAAAGATTTAATTTTTAAATAATAAATTATGAAAGTGTACTTGGCTTTAGTATTGTTTGCTTGTAATGCAAAATGTGGGAATCTGTGAGACTGTAAGTTCCCCATAATAACAATAAAAATGCCAAAACAATTTTGAGACACCAGTGGTGTACAGAACATGCATTTGATTTTGGGCAAAGAACAGAAGGGACCTGAAGTACAGACTTAGCTGTTCCAGATATAACATACTGATTATGGTTTTCAGGGGTGATTCCATATTTGCCATATTCTAAGCAGAGCAAGATGAATAAAAGAGGATCCATTCCTTCCAAGCTGGTGGCCTCTATGATGTGCAAATCAGGTACTGGATCAACTAGGAGAGCATGTTAAAATATTGATAGCTTTCTCAAATGAAAGCTGACTGACCTTCAGGTATCAGTTCTACATCACTGAAACACTATTTTTTCAAAGCATTCATGCTGTTGTTCTACAACAGGACTCAGTGGATTGATCACCATGGACCTTCGTTCCAAAGAGATACAAGGATTCTATGATGTTCCAGTTGACAATCTCCGAGCCTCTCCCTTCATGATCCAGTACATCACAGAGCAGGTACAGTAGGGGTACATTCCAGTCATCTAGACCTTGCAAGGCTGCTCTTTAAAAGTAGGTGCTGATTGATAGGAAACTGTTTTGATTGTGTTTGCTTATCTCAGGTTCCAGACTTCAGGAATGCTGTCATTGTTGCACGCAATCCAGCCTCTGCAATAAGGTGTGTTTTACAGTATTAATATAACCACAGTGCTCTACTTTCCCCCCCCCCCCCCCCCCCCACACACACACACACACACACACACACACACATCATCCAAACTCGAGGGAGTTTATTTTCGTGGGATTTAATTGTCGGAAAACCCGCGAAATTTGCAAAAATAAACTCCTACAAAAATTTCATGCCACATGGCAGTAAAGAACTCCACTGTCTTACTTTTTGATGGGTTGACTATTAAAGATTTTTTATTTTTTAATTTTTTTCAGAGCAACATCATTCGCTGAGCGACTACGCCTAGGCATTGCTGTCATTCATGGTGAACCAAAAGAGGCTGATAGCGAAGTGCGCGATGGTCGACATTCACCCCCTCCTGCCTCCACTGATGCCAGGACTTTTTCTTTTAATCTCACTACAATGGCGACTGGGCCTCTGGATGTGCCAGGTCAGTAATACAACTGGAATGTCTGTCTGTTTTGATGTACAGTGCTGCGTTGTCATGGCGGTAAAAAGTGTAATGTATCGACGTAATGATATAAGCGTTTTCTCGATTCAGGGTCGATACCGAAGGCTAAGCCGCCAATGAATGTTGTGGGAGATGTTGGAGGCAAGATCGCCATTATTGTGGTAAGTTCACTCTGACGCATTTTCCATTATAACGTCATCAACAACGACATCGCCACCATCACCATCATTATCATTATTATCATCATCACCATCATCATCGCCATCATCATCATCATCACCGTCATCATCATCATCATCATCATCGCCATCATCATCACCATCATCATCGCCATCATCATCATCATCATCATCGTCACCATCGTCATCATCATCATCATCATCATCATCATCATCATTATCATCATCATCATCACCATCACCAGCGTTATCACCATCATCACCATCATCATCGCCATCATCATCATCATCACCGTCATCATCATCATCATCATCGCCATTATCATCACCATCATCATCGCCATCATCATCATCATCATCGTCACCATCGTCGTCATCATCATCATCATCATCATCATCATCATCATCATTATCATCATCATCATCACCATCACCAGCGTTATCACCATCATCACCATCATCATCGCCATCATCATCATCATCACCGTCATCATCATCATCACCGTCATCATCATCATCATCATCGCCATTATCATCACCATCATCATCGCCATCATCATCATCATCATCGTCACCATCGTCATCATCATCATCATCATCATCATCATCATCATCATCATCATCATCATCATCATTATCATCATCATCATCACCATCACCAGCGTTATCACCATCATCATCATCATCATCACCACCATCATCATCATCATCATCATCACCATCACCATCACCATCACCATCATCACCATCACCAGCGTTATCACCATCATCGCCATCATCATCATCACCATCACCAGCGTTATCACCATCATCGCCATCATCACAGCCAGCGTCATTATCATCATCGCCATCCTTATCATAACCATATTTATATTCACCGTCACCTTCACAATCATGTTCTTCGTCATCATCAACACCAGCATCTTTATCATCACCATGATCATCATATCAGCAGCAGCAACAACATTGCCATATGTGAACTACGAACTTCTCTAGCAATACAAACATACCATTACATCACCGCTATTGCACGTAGCAGCAGCACAGCTTGACTGTTTACAGTTCCTCCGAGTGCAGGCGTGAGTGAGAGATGCAGAATTATCATCATCATCATCATCGCCATCGCCATCTAGTTTTGTTCCTTGTACCTGAGTACGTCTAAGTGCATTGTGGGTCACTTTTCTCGCCCACCAATAGGACGACATGATCGACAACGCAGAGTCGTTCGCGGAAGCTGCACGACTGTTGAAACAGAGAGGAGCGTACAAGATTTGCGTGATGGTTACGCACGGGCTGCTGTCGGCTAATGCACCAGAACTCATCACAAACTCTGACATTGACGAGGTAAGTGGATGATTTGATTACACTGTCTGCTGCATCAAAGATAAATTTCATTAAAGTTTTGTAAAAATTAAACGGAAAGAAAATAGTTTTTGGCACGACCACAGCAAAACGAAAGCAAAAAAACGACCTTTTACAGTTAGTATAAAGTTCAATTTCACTTTCATCAACCAAACAGTTTTCTATACCAACTCAGCAATGATAACGGTGGCGAAAAATGGCCATTACCAGATAGCACAAACTCAATTTCATCGAGCAAACACATGAGCCATGATCACGGACGGAGCATATGAACTTGTAAATACCACGTCCGCACTCGTCACACCCCTATTATTCTACCATGGTGTACAGTTTCAATTTGTCGTATCCTTGGTCGAGACCCAGGGGCAGATCTTGGGGCGGGGACGAAAAACGGCGAAGAGGGCCTTCTATTCTCCGGAAAAACGGTTGAGATTTGTGTCCAAAATACCGATTCCGTATAGGCTGAGAACTAAATTTCAATTCTGTAAACCGGTTTTTACCGGGCGTTTTCCCGAGAGAGACCTTCCCCTGGGTGACTGAGGCGAGTTGGCTGTTTTCGCTGGGTAGACTCTGCTCGCAGGGCATCGCGGGTAGTGGTTGTACTGATTTGTATCCAATAACAACTCTCTGCTCTCGACAGGTTGTGGTAACCAACACAGTGGCTCACAAATCCAAGATAAGTCGTTGCCCAAAAATCAAGACCATTGACATCAGCCCGCTGCTTGCAGAAGCAATTCGACGAATTCATAACGGAGAATCGATGGGATACTTGTTCCGAAACGTACCATTGGAGGATTAGATGTTTTGAAGTGAACACGTGATAACAAACATACAAACAATACTCTGCTAGTATCCTTTGTTCTGTCTAGAAACAAAGGTGGAATGCAAAGGCAAAACCACTTTTGGTTATTTGAAAGAACTGCAAACAGCGAGTGGAAAGTTTCTCTTTGGATACGGCTGTCTTCAGGGTTTTTAAACTTTATTTTACATCGAGGCTTTCCCGCCATTTTGGCATGCAGTGTTCCTGCGAACATCCGCTGACCAGGCCAGCAGTACTCCGGCAACGGTCCGGCAACATTGTGTCCTTTAATGTTTCCAGGGTGGTAAAACGTGCGGTAACATTGTTGCGCTTAGTACGGACACAACAAATGCTACTGGGGTTTTCAGAAACATTTCTTGTGGCCAGGACACAAGTTTTGTGTCCGCAACAAATGTTTCGCTCGTGGCAAAACGGGTCAACTTCCGGGAAACATGCACGCGCTAGCAATGTTGGAGCCACAATGTTTTTCCAGGCCTTGAAACAAGAGGGGACGACGGAAAAAATTCATCAACATTTCAGAGAGAGCACGTTTTTTGAAAAAGCATTCGATATAAAGATCTGAATTGAAATAATTTGAACTTTGCATTCTGCCCGTGTTACTGTGTAACTTAATAAATAACGTACCAGTTAGGGTAGGAAAATGTATAATTGTATGTTTCTAGTTTGATGTATAGGATAGTCTCCTAAGAACAGCCAAAGAATATGAGGATAAACTCGAGTTGTTTCGTGAGCTCCCCTGTTTAAAACGTGCAGTGGTTTGTGTAAAATAACTATAAGCATATATTTAGGGTACTTCGAGGGACTTTAAGTCTGCGTGTTAGGGGAACGCCTGCCATGCAAGCCCAAGGAACTTTCCTCCCGCTGTTTCTCCTTGAATGTTTCGATTATATATTTGGTGATTGTAGTAGCAGAGTAGTGTTATTGTAGGATATACTTGCAAATACAGATTCGAAGCTGACAATTTCAAAGTTAATGAAAGTAGAGATAGTGTTATCTTTAAAAAGTGATTGCAAAAGAAAATAAACACTCGGCTCTAGCAGATTTGTTTACAAGGAAAGCACGAATTTCGCCGTCACCACTTGCCGTTGAGTGATCTTTGAAGCGAGATAGTATGATATTGGTGAGCAGGTTTGTATGATACTACTATTGCACTGGTCTATGGACTTCGATCACTTTTCTTGTAAAACTCTTCGCGCCCGTTGTGCCGTGGGTGTATTCCCCGTGCCAAGGCTTATGTTTATCAGCTTCCGGTACAAAGTTCGTGCGAACTTCTGTATCCAAGAAGCAGGCGTGTGGAATTCCTTGATTTTACAGTGTTTTCCATAAATAGTTGTTAGGTAGGACTAT